>CM055112.1:12480554-13821015 GCA_029204225.1 Diphasiastrum complanatum
ATCCCTAAGGCGCCTATTGTTTGCGGGGAAAAAGACCTCTTTTTCAGGTTATTTTTGATGAAAAATCATCGCCACGCGCTATTGCACTGACGCGGAACTACTTAAAATTGACGCGTAGATGGCCCATAATGGCCAGTTGCACTGCTATTAAAATACTGTTCATTTGCTAATTTACGTTGTGTGAAAATTCCATGTATGCGGCCTATGCCCCTAGTTTCCGGGTTTGTCGGGACTAGGAGGTGCCAAGTATTTTCGTAATACAGTTCTAGTAATTAAAAACTTGGCCGTGAGCCCATAAAAACTGAAACCGTAAATAGGACCCAACTTGGCTTTGAAATTGCAAGTTGAGGCCAAGTTAGGTGTTAAAAAACGAATTTGGGCCAGTGCCCTATTTTTAGTGGCAGTTTTTTGAAAAGTCATAAGGAAGTGCCCCATTTCTTGAAAGCGTGCACCTCCAACCCATTGAGCCCCTACGTATGATCAGGGATGGGTGTGAGACACCATTCTCATTGTCAATCTTCTTAGAGAGAGAGAGAACTTGTGTGGAAAAGCTTGAAGAGAAAGGGCAAGAGTAGAAGTTGTTTTGCTTAGTGCCTCCCATCTCCTCCACTTCCAATTTGTGCTCAATCCCACAGACAAGGAGAAGGAAAGGCCTCTTCTCCTTACCTGAACCTACTGTCTGCGATCTTCTTTCCTACCTGCGGATCCCTGCCTTCTTATCTCTCCACGCAGCCCTGCTCCCTCTACCTGCGACTGTTCATCTTTACACATTGTGGATCGCCGGCCTACCCCCTTCTCTAACCACTCTTCTACCTGCGAATTACCCTGCTTCCTCTGATTTGCGACCTCTCTCCTTCCAATGCCTGCGCATCGTCTGTGGCCATCCTCACCTAGTTTGTCACCAAGATATCTGTAGATTTGTTCATAACCTTTACCTACGACCAGTCCATCTACATCTGCTACCTGATTTCTGCCTGCGGTTCCTAGCCCTCACGGTTCCTAGCCTTCCTAGCCCTGCTTATACTTCTTCGCTGCCCTGGTTGCTCCGTGCCCTCTGGCTCCAAGAATCAATGTCTCTAAGATATCAGACGTGTATTGCGGAGGGAACCCAGGTTCAAATGCCAACTATTGTTATTTGTGATTATAGCATTGGAGACTTGAAAGCCTAACTTGTGTTATTGCTATGGCCTGACCTTCTGCTATGAGACTCATTTGTAGTGTGAGAATGTTTGACTGTTTCTGTTTAGTCAAGCCAAACCTGAAGTCTTGCACTCCCTTGAAGATATTTATGTATGGGTTTAGTGTTTAGGTCACTAATATCCAACAAAAGCTAATGATCCAAGTGCTATCTTTATGAATCATGGACACGAATTTGCTAATATGCTATCTAAACACTCATCAAGCTACTTAGCCTTTGAATGCAAGTGTTACAACTAATTGATTTCCTTGTTGACCTGATCTGTGAAGTCTTTGAGCCTATGTGCTTCCAATAAGAACAATTACAGTCCATCTCTTTATTGAGCTTTGTTAGCTGTCAGACCCTTGCTATTGATTGACTCTGTGCGTGAGGAGATGAGGGTTGTTTGAACTTTGTTTAAGTCACATGCTTTCTACATGAAGCAATGCCCCCATGACCCTTCTCTTGCTTTTGTCCATCATTGCCCAGCTTGCCACCTATTGAAGTTTGGCCCTACGGTGTTTGAGAGAGACTCCAGCTTATGGCTTTGGAGATCTTTGTGACTCCGAACTTGTGAAACTTTATACTATCCTGTTGTAAAGCTGACTCAGGTGCACCCAGCATGCCCTGTAAGACTCTAAGGGGTGATGCTCCCTAAGGTCCCAGAGCAAGTTAGAACGTCAAGGACTGAGCCTCCGACCTGTGGTGAGCCAGTCAAGTAGTCACAAGTCATGAGCTAGCTCTGGAGCTCGAGTCATGGCCTAGTCAGGAAGCAAGTTGATTCTGCCACCGGAACGGCTCCCGGGACCCATGTCTGGGAGCCAGACTGATTCTGCCAGGCTTGCCAGGCTTAATCAGCAAAATAAAAACTAAGTCCCAAAAAGCGTGCTTTACCAGAAAGCACTATGTTTCAGAACAGAGGGGGTGCGCCAAATCACAACAGAACTATAGGGGGGAGTCCGGCAGACAGAAACTTGGGCAGCTTAACCAACGCCAGGAATCCAGTCGCCAGGTCTCAGCTCCCTCTACCAGCACGAGCCAGGCACAACGCCCAGCACGTGTTGGTGGCCCCGAGCTTGGTCAGTCTATGTATGAATGTATCCTCTTCCAAATCTAATAAAGTTGATCCTTGGGAATGATTGTGAAAAATACAGATCCTAAGTGGATCTAAACTCCAAGATCATTGGCTTGAATGCTTGCACTCCAAACTACATAAGCTAGGAATTGGCAACACATTCTATGCTACCTAGAATGCAAAGAACTTGATCAAAAAGCATTTATCACAAATGGAAACTTCCATAAACATCAAGTGCGGCCCAAAATAGCATTATACAGTCCATAATACATCAGCCTACCACTTTTGGAAAGCACCTAAGATCATACACAATAGCTTGAAGACAATACACACAACAATGCTCTCAATGGAGGAAGAAACAATGACAATGATCTATTGATCTCAATGAAGCATACAAAAGGTTTCTCCAACCTGTTCTCCACGACTTCCCTACTATTTATGGATGAGGAAGATGACTCTCTCTCCTCTCTCTAGAAGGTACTTGACCCTAGATATTCCCTATATAGGAAAAATAGCTAAAAATGGCTTATATGACCAAAATACATCAAAATGGTCTCATTTTGAAGGGTATGAAGTTTGACACTTCATCATACTGAAAAAATACAGTAAATAAAAACATTGTGGCCTGGTTCACACGTGTGAAACTCCAAAACCAAAACTATTTACAATTTTAGCCAATTTAGGCCTCAAACTAGCTAGGAAATGTTGACAATTTTCACACTCCCTCTTCAACATTGGATGCTAGTTTCAACATAGTCTTTGAGCACATTCCAAGATTAGATCTATGCATTAAATATAGGTCCTTTCCCAATGGTTTGGTGAAGATATCAGCCACACACTCCTTTGAAGAGACATGTTGAAGCTCCACCTCTTTGGCAATGACTTGATCTCTCAAAAAATGGTGAGCAATCTCAATGTGCTTGCTCCTTGCATGAAAAACAGGATTGCTTGCCAAGCTTTGGGCTGAAAGGTTATCACAAAGTATGATTGGAGTCTTCTCTGGTTCCAGCAAGTGAAGATCCAATAACATCCTCTTGATCCAAAGAATCTCCTTGGTGCATGTTGTTAATGCCTTGTACTCGGCTTCGGTGGAAGATAGAGAGATAGTTGGTTGCTTCTTTGATAGCCATGAGACCACTCCATCTCCAAGATAGATTTCAAAGGCACTTGTTGACTTCCTATCCATTTGATCACCTGCAAAATCTGAATCTGAAAATCCACAAAGGTTAGGTGTAGTACCTCCATACAAGATGCCAAAATCTCTAGATCCCGAGATGTATCTAAGTACTCTCTTTCCTAGCTTCCAATGAGCCTCACTAGGATCTTGCATAAATTGACTTAGTTTACCAACCACAAAGCTTAGATCAGGTCTTGTGATGGTTAACCATATAAGAGATCCTATTAGCTTTCTATAGAGAGTAATGTCCTTGAAGGATCTTTCATTACTTCTTGTAGTTAGCTTTACATTTGATTCCATAGGAGTAGAAACAACTTTACAATCTTCCATATGAAACCTTTTTAGAATAGAGTTAACATACTTTTCTTGACATATGAATGTAGATTTAGAAGTTCTAATAATCTCTATTCCTAAGATATAATGAAGTTTACCAAGATCTTGAATTTCAAACTCTCTTTTGAGTGCCATCTTGATTTCATCTATATCTAGATTGTTACCACCACTTAAGATAATGTCATCAACATAGATCAAAAGTAAAGTGATATCATTTTCATTCAATCTAAAGTAGAGAGAATGATCATACTCACTCATAACAAAGTTTTGAGAAAGTAAGAAGGAATTGAGCTTAGCATACCAACTCCTTGGTGCTTGCTTTAGCCCATACAAACTCTTTTGGAGATAGCACACATGATTAGGCTCATCATGTGAAACATAGCCCTCGGGTTGCTCCATGTAAATATCTTCTTCAAGATCACCATTCAAGAAGGCATTAGTAACATCCATTTGCCACATATCCCAATCATAAAGAGTTGCAAGAGAGATTAGGATTCGAATAGTTACCATCTTTGCCACGGGTGCAAAGGTCTCATCATAGTCAATACCATATTCTTGAGCATACCCCTTTGCCACCAACCTTGCCTTGTACTTGTTGATTGATCCATCTTGATTTGTCTTGATCTTGAAGATCCACTTACAACCAATTGCCTTCTTGTCCTTTGGAAGCTTTACCAACCTCCATGTGTTGCTTTTGATGAGTGCTTGATGCTCATGATCCATGGCTTGGATCCATTCCTTCTTTTGAATTGCTTCACCTACACAAGTTGGTTCATCAAAAGAGGTAAGAAAAGCAAGGTTAGAGTTGTCCACCACTTGCTTTCCTTTTTCATCATAGGTTAGCCTTGATGGCTTAGCCCTTTGCCTTTGAGTCTTCCTTGAAGTTTGCTTTGGAGTGGCATCTCCATCTTCATCCAAGACATCTTGCACATCATGATGATTAGTAGGCACATCAACATCAACATCAACAACATTGGAAACATTCTCTTCATGAAAGATGACATCCCTACTTATGACAACTTTCTTTGTAGAAGGAATGTACACTTTGTAAGCCTTGCTTACTTCACTATAGCCAACAAACACACCCTTCTTTGATGAAGGATCTTCTTTAGTTCTATCATCAAGTGTGATATTGACAAAACATGTACATCCAAAGATCCTACAATGCTTGACACTCGGCCTTCTACCATAAAGAACCTCATGAGGAGTTTTACCATCCAAGGAAGCACTTGTCCATCTATTACATAGATAGTTAGCACATGCTAAAGCTTCCCCCCAAAAAGACTTAGCAAGATTAGCATGTAGTCTCATTGCCTTGGCACATTCACAAAGGGTTCTATTCTTCCTCTCGGCCACTCCATTCTGTTGTGGAGTCCTAGGACTAGACATCTCCCTCTTAATCCCATGTGCTATACAAAAGTCTTTGAACCTATTTGAGGTGTATTCCCCTCCATTATCAAATCTTAAGCATTTGATCTTTGTATTGAATTGGTTTTCCATTTCATTCTTGAACTTGACAAATGCAGCAAACACTTCATCCTTACTTTTAAGAAGATAGATCCAAGTATACCTACTAAAGTCATCAATGAAAGTTGCATACATCTTTGCCCCACCATTGCTAGTTGTACTAGAAGAATGAATATCAGAATGCACAAGTTGAAAAGCTTCTTTAGATCTAGAAGTAGATCTAGAATAAGCAAGTCTATGAGATTTGGACAAGGCACAATGTTCACAAACACTATTGTTTGCAACAAGACTTTTAGGGAGACCAAGAACAAGCTCTTTCTTTGCCATTACCTCCAAAGATTTGAAGTTGGGATGGCCCAACCTCTTGTGCCAAACTTCTTGGTTTGTCAATTGCTCCCTAGCCATACATCCTTCATGATTAGAGATCACACATGCATCAAGCTTGAAAAGTTTACCATGCCTCCTACCTTGAGCAATCAAGGATCCACATTTACTTATCAAACATGCATCTCCAATGAACTCCACATCAAGTCCTTTGTCAATCATTTGACTTACACTAAGCAAATTCTTAGTGATTGAAGGAATGTACAAAACATTTTCAAGATTTGCTTTCCTATTTGCTGAAAGGGAAATAGGAATAGTGCCTATGCCTTTGATGTCACATTGACCATCATTTGCAGTGTAGATGATGTTACCTTCTCCCTCATAAGACAATAAGGATGTAAAGTATTCCTTATGTCTTGTCATGTGAGATGAGGCTCCACTATCAATCCACCAAGGATCATTATCATCTATGTTGGCTAACAAACTTGAAGTCATAACAAGTGATTCACATGTGTTATGTTCTTCCTCATCTATTGTAAGATTTCCTTGCCTCTCTCCTTGCTCTCTTTTCTTCTTATAACATTCATTTGCAAAATGACCTTTTATCCCACAATAAAAGCACTTGAACTTTGACTTATTGTTCTTAGTAGAAGAGGAAGAGGAAGAGTGATCATCATGATCAAAGTTACCACCTTTGGACCATTTCCCTTTGCCTTTACCTTTGCCCTTGAATTTGCCTTTTGTGAAGAAAGCCTCTTCACCTCCACCTTGCAAGGATGCACCATCAAGCTTTGATTGCAACCTATGTTCTTCAGCCAATAAGATTTCTTGCAAGTCAACCACACTTGGCAAGACTCTTTGAATGGCAAAACTTTGCACAAGGTTAGCATGTTCATTTAGCAAACCATTCAACATAACTTGGACTATTTCACCATCTTTTATGTTCTCATCAATGCATGCTAAATCATCACTTAGGGACTTAACTCTCAAGATAAATGCATGAGCACTTTCACCCTCTCTTTGCCTACTAGAAAATATTTGTCTCCTTAGGGTCAATACCCTAGATGTGGACTTTGATTCAAAGAGCTTCTTTAAGGCATTCCATGCCTCACTTGCACTTTGACACTTTCCAACTTCCTTGAAAAGTTCATTTGTAACATTCATTTTAATGATATGAAGAGCCCTTTTGGCCTTCTTATCAAACCTTTGTTGCTCTTGAAGTGTGAGAGGTCTCTCTTCAATTTTTGCAACTATGTCCATGAGTTCATTCAACTCAAGTAAGGACTCCATCCTCACTTTCCAAGTAGAGTAGTTTGATGAACTCAACCTTTCACTAGACTCTAGCATGATCCCACCATTGGAAGCCATGATTCTAATGTTTCTTCAACTTTTAGGTTCTGTCCTAAAGCACTTAGCACTCAATTTTCTCTCAACAAATGATAGATAAAGAGATCTATGAAGATTTAGGACCCTAAAACACTTCTATCTTGAACCTAGATGGTTTCCAAGCATAGAAAGGAAGATTGAAACACATGCAACACTTTGCACACACTAAGAATGGATTACAAAATCAAACCAACCTGAACACACTCTTGCTTAAGCTCTCAAACTTTCCAGCAAGTGACCAAATCAAGTTATGGTGTGAAGAGTTACTTGCATTCTTAGAAAATACCCAAAACTAGGATGCCAAGATTACCTAGTAATGAACAAACTTGATCAACATATGATCAACACACTAAGATATTGATTCAACCTGTAAAACCACATGTAAACCACACTTCTAAAAGTTTATAAACTCCAGCAAGTGATAAATACAAGATTTAGAGGTGAATGAATGAGCACACTTAGTGAATCACAAGACTAGCTTCACTATCTTGTCAAATCTTGGTGTTTAGATGTAGATCTAAGATCACTTCACATGAGAATGTTCCTCAACCTGTTAAGAACCTGAAAACACACTTGCATAATGGTTAACACCTTCCAGCAAATGCTCCAATCAAATTACATAAGGAGAGTTACTTACATGCTCAACAAAGTACACCAAAAATTATGCCAAAATTGATGACAATCTTTACAATATGCTCTTCACAATGGAGCTTACAATATGTTCACCCAAAAAAGGGGATCTTTCATCCAAATGGGAGATTTGCTCAGCCTTTAGGAGAATTACAACTCACTCAAAAGAGCATTTGTCATCCACTTAAGGAGAAGTTTCATCCACTTAAGGAGAGTGTTCATCCAAGAATGGAGATTGTCAACAATAGGATTGAAAAGAACATTGTTAGTATTGAATATGCACAAGCCTCACAATCACAAATGATTAGGTGTTATGATCTGATCCAAAATAGTTTCTTTTCAGCCTCTGATCTTCAATAGACCTGAAATATGCTTTTGATCCACAAGTTCAACTCACAAAACAAAGGTTAGTAAGATTTGATCAACAAAGCAATGCAAAATCATGCTAGAACTTGATCAAACATCCATATCACCAAAAATGGAATACTTACTATAAATAGAAGCCAACCAGCTCTGATACCATGTGAAAAATACAGATCCTAAGTGGATCTAAACTCCAAGATCATTGGCTTGAATGCTTGCACTCCAAACTACATAAGCTAGGAATTGGCAACACATTCTATGCTACCTAGAATGCAAAGAACTTGATCAAAAAGCATTTATCACAAATGGAAACTTCCATAAACATCAAGTGCGGCCCAAAATAGCATTATACAGTCCATAATACATCAGCCTACCACTTTTGGAAAGCACCTAAGATCATACACAATAGCTTGAAGACAATACACACAATAATGCTCTCAATGGAGGAAGAAACAATGACAATGATCTATTGATCTCAATGAAGCATACAAAAGGTTTCTCCAACCTGTTCTCCACGACTTCCCTACTATTTATGGATGAGGAAGATGACTATCTCTCCTCTCTCTAGAAGGTACTTGACCCTAGATATTCCCTATATAGGAAAAATAGCTAAAAATGGCTTATATGACCAAAATACATCAAAATGGTCTCATTTTGAAGGGTATGAAGTTTGACACTTCATCATACTGAAAAAATACAGTAAATAAAAACATTGTGGCCTGGTTCACACGTGTGAAACTCCAGAACCAAAACTATTTACAATTTTAGCCAATTTAGGCCTCAAACTAGCTAGGAAATGTTGACAATTTTCACAATGATTACCATTTCGGTTTCGCCTCCGGGACTGGTCCAAGTGGAAGGACCCTTACTACAACCTTTTTGCGTCGCTGGCGCCTAAGGGTCCCTGTCATCGACATGGGGCTTGCCGCTATGCCAATTGGTCAGTTTGGCGACCACTATGCCTTGGGTTTCATGTGTGGCTTGTCTTTGCCTTTAATTATCTTTTGGGGACGGATTCTGAGTTGGCTTTCGGGTTGGTTGGGATTCCAGTTTTCTTAAGTCTGAATGGTTAAGCTTGTCACGTTTCTGAGTTGGCTTTTATGTAAGTGCATGAGTTGGCTTTTCTGTACTTTTGTCAAAGAGTCATTCGGTTGTCCTAGCATCAGGTACTCAACAATGTCTGCCGCCCACTCAGGTACTGCTTCAACATAGAACAACACAGCATCTGGTAGTTCATCATCCACTTCAGTATTAACTGGTGCGGATTCAATTCGTGAAATGTGATCGACTAGATAATGTTGCTTCCCCTTTTTGACCATAATTCGAAAATCAAATTCAGTCAATAATAATAACCATCTTGCAATACGTCCAGTAGTACACGTCTTATTTACCAAGTAAAATAACGATTGATGATCCGTATAAAATGCAAAGTGCGTTTCCATGAGGTAGTAACAAAATTTCTGAACAGAAAAAATCATGGCTAGCGCTTCACATTCTGTTGTTGAATAATACTTTTCTGGATCTGTAAGTTACCTACATGCAAATCTTATAGGATAATCCTTCTTATAGTCACCTGGCTGCGTCAAAACTAATCCAATGGCGTATTTTGAGGCATTGGTATGAACATGAAACTCTAATGTCCAATCTGGAGAACGCAGTATTGGTGCTGAAGATAATGTTTTTTTTTTTAACTTTTCAAAGGCTTCTAACGTCTCTATTGTCCAAATATGAACAATAGTTAATCTGTATATAGGTCGTGCTAAATTCGCAAAGAAGATAATAAAAATTCGATAGTAGTTCGCATGACCCATAAACACATAAACTCCTCGACTTGTTGTTGGCGGTGGCAATTCCACAATAACTTTGATCTTAGAATAATCGGTGGCAATACCATGTCTTGATATCACATGTCCAAGCACCACTCCGTGAGAAACCCATATTTGCATTTTTCTGGATTTAGAGAAATCTAATATTTGTGGCATCTTTCAAAGACTTTCCCCAATCGATCCAGGTGGTCTGTATCTGTACTATGAACTCCCAAGTCGTCCAAGTAAGTTTCAAGAAATTTCTGCAGATAATCTTTAAAGGCAAATTGCATTACTCTTTGGAATGAACTTGGTGCATTACAAAGACCAAACGACATTACTTTGTAAGCATAGGTGTCCCACTCTGTTGCAAAAGCAGTTTTGTGGCGATCGGTAGGTGCAATCTTAACCTGGTTGTAACCACTAAATCCATCCAACAAAATATAAGCTTCCGCTCCAGCAAGGCGATCCAAATGGTTTCAGTAAAAGGTAACGGAAAGTGATCCTTCCGTGTCACTTTATTCAATGTTTTGAGATTAACACAGATTCACAATTTCCCATTTTTTTTAGAAACAATGACAATTGGTGAAATCCATTCGGTATCTTCGATCTCTTAAATGAAATCGGCGTCAAGAAATCTCTGAAGTAACACATGAATTAAAAGTAGGAGAGGTTTCAAGTAACAATGTAGCGGACAATTTACTATTTGTTTTGTTTTACTGCATCAGGTACTAAAGGTATGGTATGTTCAATGACTGATGTCGGAATATCCTTCAAATCTTGATAAGTCCATGCAAAACAATCTTGATACCTAATAAGTAACAAACGGAGTGGTTGATACTGCTCAAGAGTAAGTTGTGATCCCACTTGTACAATCTTTTCTGGTTCTCCTAGTTTTGCAAGATTCATTGGCTGCGTCCTAGCTGGGCCATCGTAAACCTCTTTGGATTCTGGCATGTGTTCTTCAGGTTCACGATGTGCTTTAGGTAACATGATAACCACATCATCCAGTGTATAACGTTTAAAATGCTGGACTACATTTGCTTGTTTTTTTTTGAAAAGACTTGTCTTGGATCTCCGTTTAGTCTTCTTAGTAGGAATTGATCGTGGAGGTGATGAGTTTCGAGATAATAAATCTTGCTTCACAGGTGAAGACTTCCTAGACGATGATGTCTTGTTGGAGATCTGACTTGAACAATCATTCTTGACTTTTCCTTTGTCTTTATCCAATAGAGGTGGCACTTCCTTTGAATCAATCTTTTGAGGGAGATTTTCCCATTTCAGGACCGTATTATAATGTTGCTTTGCTTGTTTCTTTGTCATCGAACATGTGATCTTGTCTCCCTTCAATATAACTGCTTTGGATGATTTGATTGTTGGTTCATCAAGAACATTACGCACTCCAAATCTGGTCGGATCCATATGATGTAGACTCTGTTCATCCGTAATTTTTTGCATTGCCATCATAAGCTAAGACATGGCTCATTGGTATGAGATCATCCTCAATTGGAACTGGTATAGGTTCCGTTGAAATCCAGACTACATTCAGCACATTTAGTGGAAACGTGATTGGCGTATCCAAAGTTCGATCTAACAAGGAAATCTCGCTCATCTTTGATTGAATATCTTGTTGACACATATATCCTGCTGTACAATCAATTGTTGCAAGAGCTTTATTCCAATTGACAGTATCCGTTTGAGAATCGTAGTGAACTCCCAATTTTTTCTCTGGTCGATCACAAGTGTGATCCATTGTTGATGAATCGTCATCCGCTTTTTGAGCCACTAGCTTGATAGTCCAAGTTGTAGGATCAACTTTAACTGCACGTTCACGATTTTCAAAAGTGATTTTGCCGGTACGCCAGTTATGAATCACTTGTACAACTCGTAATCATGGACGTCCTAAGAGAACTCGGTACACATTTGGTGCTTCTGGGAAGTCCATCACGACAAAAGTAATGACGAACTGCACTCTTGCAATCTTGACAGGTATATCTTCCACCATTTATCGTGGACGAACTGTCGTTTGATAGGCTAGCTTACTAGCAAAAGTAGTAGGCTTAATCTTTGTAAGGTCCCAGTTTGTACATAGCTTTGTAGAAATCAGGTTAACTCCTGAACCGCCATCTATCACGGCTGTTTCTTTAGAAAATTGTCTATGTTGTATCGATAGAGTGATATTCTTTTGTTCACTTTCCCAAGCGGCTCCAACATGGAGTACATTGTTAGATTCTTCAAATCCAGCACAAAAAAGCAGCTCCTGATGGTCTTCAGATTCTTCTTGAGCTAACTTTTGCGCTAAGACTTCTTTTGCTTCTGGCACCAACTTTAGGAACTCTCCCAATGAAATATTGATCTTGCTAGACAAAATATTCATGAGTAATTCTATATGCGGTGCTTACGGTTCAATCATTTTGAAGGGTTCTTTGTGATGATGTAATTGATCATTCATATCCGTACGTAAATTTCTTGGAGGCTGCAATGGTGAAGACCGAACTTCAGCTATTACTTTAGCAGCTTCAAGTTCCTCTTCTTCTTGCAAATGTTTAATCCACTATCTCATATCCTGATATCTTCGTTTTTCTGAATTAAGATTTGGATAGACTCCCGATGCTGTTGGTGTATCGTTCAATGGTATAGAATTAGCAGGTACTGAATCCACTACTGGTTCTTTTTACTTTTGTGCTCTGTTGACCACCATTAAGGGTGCACTTGGTTTATTCTGAGCTACCGATCCTTGCTTGATTGTTATCAAATTTACCGGTGCTGTACCTGGTGGTGGCTTTGGTCTTGCTGGATAGTCTTTATAGCAATGCCCATATCCACAGTCCTGATAGAATGGTACAAATTTTTCTTTATTTGGACATTCTGCAACTCTGTGATTTTCTCCACATGCAAGGCATCCAAGTGGTGCTCTGGCCCAATTTCTCGAGGCTTGTTGTTGAGCTGCAACATAAATGGCATATTGTTCTGAAGATCCTCCTTCTTGATCATTACCATAGCTCCATTGCTCAGCACTTCCGTAAGGTTCTGGTTCCATCAAATTGGCAGGAGGAGCAAAGTGTTTTGGTGGGGCAGGCAATGCTAGACATTCCGGGTATCCAAGAGTAGATTGTCGTAGTCTTGTTGCTGGATTGCCTCCATACTGTGGATCTCGATATTCCATCTGGGCATACCGTTGCTGAATTATATGAGGGTTGAAGTTTCAAAAGGTAGTCTCATGGTCAGGTGAATTACACAGATGGCAAACACTGATTTCCATTCGTTTTTTCAATTGAGGACACTCGTTCACTGTGTGATTTCCTATACAAATAGAACACCAGACATTTTCCCTAGTAAAAAAAAGTCTTTGTAAACTTCTCAGGTTACTTGTTTGCTTCTCCGTGGAAATTTTCCAATGCTTTGATCTTCTCATCAAATTGCAACTGCAACTTTTCCATCAGTTTTTGCTAGGCCATCCCAAGTTTCTCGAACTCATTGAGCATCATTTCTGCAATAGCATTGGCATTTGTTGATGCAATAGTGGTGGATGTCGTAGTAGTTTGCCCTGTTATATAAGGCAACATACTGACATTCGGCTCATCATTTGAATCTTCATCCTCCTCTCGAATTGCATCATCCATCGTATTTTGCAAAAGTGCGTACTCATTATGGCATTTCAGCTCACGTCTGATCCGTTTAGATAGACCTGACAAAAACCACATAATCATGGCATTTTCATTAATCAGCTTAGGCTCACATTCAAATCTAAGACGTTTCACCCTTTCGATGTAATCTCGAACCATTTCCTGCTTTCCCATCTTAATTTTACTTAAAAGTAGGAAAGTTTCTTCCATGAACTTCTGTGGTTTCAACCGTGTGATAAGGGCTCGTTTAACAACCTCCCAATCTATACGTTCAGTTTCATCTTGGTTATAGTACCAATCTTGTGCTGCGCCTGTTAAGGCCATAAGAAATAGCTTAAGTTTATCTTGAGGATAAATCTCACCATAGACCTCATAGGTTTCAGCATAGATATGAAGAAATCTAATTGGATCTGTTTATCCATTATATTTGGGTAGATCCAATCGAGGTGCTCTTCTAATAATAATTGGATTGACCTCCTGTGGAGCACCTCCAGGGGCAGCCATCGTTACAAATTTAGATCAAATCGATAATGAGATTGGATATAGGTTTTTTCAAAAAACTATCTCAGATTAGATCTGCTAGCTCTATTCCACTTATCATTATTGGGATTGCTATTTCTTATGCCTTTTGTGAGAGAGAAAAGGAGAGAGAGAGGAGTAAGTTTCTATCATTGTTGTGGATTTAGGGTTAATGGATGTAGTTTTAATGGATGTTAGTGTTAGATCCTCCATGTGAAAAGTACAGTACTAAGGACCATAAATGGATCTTTGAATGATCCACAAGGTGATTGTATGCTTGTTAAACAATCTATCAGAAACTAGCAAGATCTAGTTTAGCAGCTTGATAGGAAACAAGTAGAGACAATCAAAGCATTGATCAAATAGTCTAATCCAACTCCACACGTGTGGAAATAAGGCTGTAGTACGGCCTGTAGATAGTGTTTACAAAGTGCCAAAGCTGGGTTTCATTGGAAAAATAGAGTAATCACCATACAATGAGAGGAAACTCGAGTTTCTCCTTGAGGCTCCAAAAAGTTTCTATCTTCTCACTATGGAGAATGGAAATACATAGTAAAACACACTTCCTTTGCAAAGTTAGGTGAAAATCCAGCATGTAATAAGGAAGTAGACTCCACTTTCTTGCCCTAATGTGAAAACCCTAGTCTAGATCCAAGAGTCATGTTTGGTAGGTGCATGGTAGGTACAAATCTCATCATAAATCATGGTCTAGATCCTACAAAGTAGGAATCACTAACAAATAGACACAACCACTCCTCTTGACTCGTGGTAACCTACTATAGGTTTGTATGTACAAGTGGCACTTTGGCCATTCAAGTAACCAGCAAACAATATTGACAAAATGTACAATATTCTACATGGCTAGATTTGCCAATGTAGGCAATTTTTCACACTCCTCCTCAAATCTAGCCTTGGAGATCACAATGCTTTTATCAATAACTCCAATTGAAGATCTAAGCTTGACAAATGAATCTTTAAGTAAAGATTTAGTAAACAAATTAGCCAAGCAACTTGATGATGGCACGTGTTGGAGCTTGATCTCTTTAGCTTGCACTTTTTCTCTCACAAAATGATGAGCAATTTCGATGTGTTTGCTCCTTGCATGGAATGTAGGATTAGTTGCAAGTGATTGGGCTGATTGGTTGTCACAATAGATGATAGGGATCTCCTCCTCCATGACATGAAGCTCCACCAATAGCCTTTTGAGCCACAAGACCTCGTTGCATGTTGATCTCAAGGCCTTGTATTCGGATTCTGTGGAAGATAGGGAGATGGTATCTTGCTTTTTGGAAAGCCATGATACTACTCCATCACATAGAGAGGTGGCAAAGACACTTGTTGATCTTCTATCCACTTTGTCACCTGCAAAATCCGAGTCACTATAGGCTCTTAAGCCAAGATTAGTTCCTCTATACAAAATATCAAAATTCCTAGTGAATGAAATGTATCTAAGAACTCTTTTGGCCATCTTCCAATGTGAAACTAGAGGACTTTGCATGAATTGGCTTAACTTTCCAACACTATAACTAAGATCAGGTCTAGTTATAGTTAAATAGATCAAGGAGACAATAAGCCTTCTATATAATGTGATGTCCTCAAAGGATGCTTCATCACAACCAATAGATGCTTTTACATGTTGCTCCATTGGTGTCTCAATGCCTTTAAAATTCTTCATTCCAAATCTATCTAAGATGGATGTAGCATATTTAGATTGACAAATGAAGCTAAAATCACATCCTCTAATAACCTCTATTCCAAGAATGAAGCTCAATAGGCCGAGATCTACCATCTTAAACTCTTTTGCTAAAGCAATTTTTACATCTCTAATTCCATCTAGATCATTACCACTCAAGATAATGTCATCTACATACAAAACAAGAATAATGATCATGCCATCATGAAAACTTATATACAATGATGGATCATAGGCACTCATTACAAAATTGATGGAAATGAGAAAAGAGTTTAGCCTAGAGTACCATGCTCTAGGTGCTTGCTTGAGCCCATAAAGGCTCTTCTTCAAAAAACACACCTTTCCTTCATGCTTTGTCTTGATGAAGCCCTCGGGTTGCCTCATGTAGATCTCTTCCTCCAAATAACCATTGAGGAATGCATTTGTGAAGTCAAGTTGGAATAGCTCCCAATTGAAGGTTGTAGCAAGACTAATGATCAACCTGATAGTAACAAGCTTAGCCACAGGAGCAAAAGTCTCATCATAGTCAATGCCTTTGGTTTGTAAAAAACCTTTGGCAACAAGCCTAGCTTTATGCTTGCTTATTGATCCATCTTGATTATACTTCAATCTAAACACCCACTTGCAATCAAGAGGTTTCTTCCCTTGAGGAAGATCCACAAGATCCCAAGTATGATTCTCAATAAGAGCATCATACTCTACTTGCATAGCATCCATCCAACTTTTAGACTTACAAGCATCTTCATGGCATGTTGGCTCATATAAAATTGAAGTAAGAAAGGTGTAAGATGTGAAAGATGATGAGCCTTCCCTTTGATCACCTTGACCATCATAGCTGAGCCTCAATGGCTCGGATCTTGCCCTTGTAGATCTTCTTGGAGTTCTTGGAGTTCTTGCATCTTGAGGTGGATCCTCAAGTTCTTCTTCACTTGGAAGCTCCTCTTCCATCCCTCTTCCATCCTAGCATGATCCTTGGCATCAAGATGATTAGTATCATTATCATCCAAATCACAAGCATGTCCTTCATCAAAAATAACATCCCTACTCACTATCACCTTGCTAGTGATGGGATTGAAGACTCTATAACCTTTGCTATTCTCACAAAGATGCCTTTGATGGATGTTGCATCATCCTTCCTTCTCTTATCCAAGGATTGGTGTACATAGCAAGTGGATCCAAAAAATTTGAGATCTTTGAGATTGGGCTTCTCTCCAAATAGAGATTCAAATGGTGTGATTCCTCCAATGGCTTGGTTTGGCAATCTATTGCACAAATAGTTAGCACAAGTTATTTGCTCACCCCAAAATGGTTTGGATAGAGAAGCATCTAGCCTTAAGGCCTTAGCACACTCACAAAAAGATCTATTTCTTCTCTCACTCACTCCATTTTGTTGAGGGGTGTATGGACATGACAACTCCCTCTTTATGCCATTAGAAATACAAAAGTCAATCAACTTATTGGAGACATATTCACCTCCATTATCACTCCTTAATACCTTAATCTTGGTACTAAGTTGATTTTCTACCAAAGTCTTGAGCTTTACAAAAGAATCAAACACCATTGATTTGCTAGACAAGAGGTACATCCAACAAAATCTAGAATAGTCATCAATGAAAATTACATAGTACTTGGCACCACCATTAGACTCATGTGAAAAACTATGAAGATCTGAATGGATGAGTTCAAGAGGAGAGTTTGATCTTGATGTAGATCTTGAGAAGGGTAGCTTGTGAGCCTTTGAGAGGCTGCATGCTTCACATCTCTTCCCACACTTTGACAAATGCTTGGGGAGTCCAACTGCAAGCTCCTTTGTAGTCATAGATTCCATGGCTTTGTAGTTGGGGTGGCCCAACCTTTTGTGCCACAGTTCCACCTTTGATAGCTCCAGCTTTGCCAAGTTAACATTCTCCACTGCAATATTAGCATCAAGCTTAAACAATCTACGTTGCTTAAAGCCTTTGGCTATACATTCATCATTTCTAAGGATGGAACAAACTCCATGCTTAAATTGTACATCTAGGCCATTATCCATTAACTGGCCAACACTAAGCAAATTCTTGGTTAACTTAGGAACATAAAGAACATTATCTAGATTCATCCTTTTGGATGATCCCACATACAAGGGAATTGTTCCTATTTCACTTATCTTACATTCTTGACTACTTGCAATATAGATTGATCTATGTAAGTCATTGTAAGAAAGTAAGGTGGAGAATATGTCCTTTTGATATGTCATGTGGGAACTTGCCCCACTATCAATCCACCAAGAATCATTGGTGTTGCTCTTGGATGATGGTGGTTTGTTGGAAACCATCAAGGATGACTCTTCATCCTCCTCTTCCTCCTGATGTGCAATGTTGCTTTGTTTGTGTAAAAATTACAGCAAATAAGGATCCTAAAACACTTGAAATGATGAGGAAAACAATAGATTATGATTTCATAAGATTAGCACAAGTTGAACCATCAAAATCCATCAAAAATCTATGCTTGAACCTCACTAAATGGCCCAAATCCTTGAAGAAGGCTTCACACGTGTGAAAGTACGGCCTCCCACAGTCTGAGTACTGTACACCAGACCTACATTCAATCCTATAATCATTAGTAATCACAAGTACTCAAACAATTATGAACATAGAGAGCAATTGCACCATTATGAGAGAAAAAACATGAAATTGCTTGATTGATTTCGGTGAGATATCATCACCTATATATACATGATCCATCACGGTTTTGGGCAGGTATGAGTAGCCCTAAACCTATCCCTAATGCTAATTTTGGTGGATCTTTCATCCCTACCAAGTTAGGGTTGGAATCTTGGAGATCCCTCAACAATGCAAAAATTACCAAAAATAGCTCCTATTTTTTCTCCCTTGTATCTAAGCATAATTTGGACTCATTCCAAAGGTTCTAACACTTAGGTCTACTTGAGAACATCCTTATGAATGGAATCCTATGCTATTTGGCACGTGTGACAAGCCCCATCATGACCATCTAACTATTTACAAGTCATATGACCAAAACTAGTCAAGCTAGAATTGTGAATTTTTAACACTCCTCCTCACTATCTAGCTTGGTTCAATCATTGCTTTACTAATCACTCCAAGTGATGATCTGAACTTCATAAAAGGTGTCTTTTGAAGTGGTTTAGTAAGTAGATCAGCTACACATTCATTGCTTGGAACATGCTCCAAAGCAATCTCCTTGGCTTGCACCATTTCTCTCACAAAGTGATGGCATATCTCAATGTGCTTAGATCTTGCATGGAAGATTGGGTTAGATGCAAGGTGTTGGGCTGATATATTGTCATTATAGATGATTGGTGCCTCCTCTGAATCCATGATCTTTAGTTCCACCAATAATCTCTTGATCCAAAGTACCTCCTTTGTAGTGGTTGTCAAAGCTTTGTACTCGGCCTCAGTTGAAGATAGAGATATAGTCTCTTGCTTTTTTGAAAGCCATGAAACCACACCTTCTCCTATGAAAGTTGAATAGGCACTTGTTGATTTCCTATCCCTCTTGTCCCCTGCAAAATCTGAATCACTAAATGCATGAAGGTTAATCACATCTCCTCTATATAGAATCCCAAAATCCAATGTACCCGAGATGTATCTTAGAATCCTCTTAGCCTTTTTCCAATGGATATTCAATGGCTTTTGCATGGATTGGCTCAACCTACATACACTAAAGCTAAGATCTGGTCTAGTTATAGTGATCCACATTAAGGAACCTATAAGTTGCCTAAACAAAGTGATGTCCATGAAGGATCTTTCATCATCTTCATTTGGCACTTTTACATCTTGCTCCATTGGTGTGTCAACACTTTTGCATACTTCCATCTTAAACTTCTTCAAAAGACTTTGAGCATAGTTTACTTGACTTATAAAGATAAAATCAGACCCTCTAAGTACTTCTATGCCTAAGATGAAGTGAAGACACCCTAGATCTACCATCTTGAACTCTAAGGATAGATCTATCTTGATTTTTTCAATACCATCAACACTATTTCTACTAATGATGATGTCATCTACATAAATGAGTAAAAGTACAATACCAACATCATCAAACTTAATGTAAAGAGTGGGATCATATTCACTTTGAACAAAAGAAAGTGAAATAAGATAGCAATGTAGTCTTGAATTCCAAGATCTTGAGGCTTGCTTCAAGCCATAGATGCTTCTTTGGAGATGGCATACTTTGTTCTCCATTCCATGCTTGATGAACCCTTGTGGCTGCTCCATATAGATATCCTCTTCCAAAAAACCATTCAAAAAAGCATTAGAGACATCCATTTGACATACAATCCATCCAAAATGTGATGCAAGTGCAATGATTAGTCTTATTGTGACCATCTTGGCCACGGGTGCAAAAGTTTCCTCATAGTCTATCCCTCTCTCTTGAGCATAACCTTTTGCAACTAATCTTGCTTTATGTTTGTTAACACTCCCATTTGCATTAAACTTAAGCTTGAAGACCCACTTGCATCCTATTACATTCCTTTGAGGTCTCTCAACAAGCAACCAAGTTTCATTCTCAATCAAGGCATCATACTCATCCAACATAGCTTTATACCATTCTTTGGAGTTCAATGCATCTTCAACATTAGACGGTTCTTCAAAACTAGATAAAGCATAAGAAGTGGATGAGATACCCTCAACTTGCTGTCCTTTGCCTTGATATGTGAGCCTTGATGGCTCCATTTTTGCCCTTGAAGATCTCCTTGGTGTGATAGGTGGGTTTGGTGCTTGCTCCTCCATGAGCTCCTCCTCAAAACCAAGATCTTGCTCCTCGGCCATCTTCTTCTTGATTGTTGGAGCACTTGAGCCTTCTTCAAGCATATGCATATGATGTTCATCAAAGATGACATCCCTTGAAACAACAAATTTGTTCAAGGATGGAAGATAGACTTTGTAGCCCTTGCTTGAGCTTGCATATCCAAGCATGATCCCTCTTGTGGAAGATGGATCCTCCTTGGTTCTTGTTTCTAATGGCACATGCACATAACATATACACCCAAAAACTTTCAAGTGATTAAGATTGGGTTTCTTTCCATACAACATCTCATAAGGAGTTTTGCCTTCAACTTGCTTTGCAAGACACCCTATTCATCAAGTAGTTTGCACATACAAGAGACTCACCCCAAAAGGATTTGGGCAGACAAGCATCTAATCTTAAAGCCTTAGAACATTCACATAATGTTCTATTCCTTCTTTCAGCAACTCCATTTTGCTGAGGAGTGTAAGGACAAGAAGTCTCTTTCTTGATCCCTTCCTCCTCACAAAAGGCCTTGAACTCATTGGAGATGAATTCTCCACCATTGTCACTTATAAGAATCTTGATGCTATGATTATGATGCTTTTCCACAAACAACTTTTGGCCAACACTTAGTAGATTCTTTGTTATTGTAGGAATGTACAAAACACCTTCTATGTTGATCTTTTTGGAAGATCCTAAGCAAAGGGGAATGCTACCAACTCCTTCAATCTTACAAGCTTCATCATTTGCTGTATAGATAGACTTTATAGGTCCATCATAAGATAAGAGAGAAGAGAAAAACTCCCTTTTACTAGTCATGTGTGAACTAGCACCCGAGTCAATCCACCAAGGGTCTTCTCCTTTGAAGCTTGTTGAAGAAAATATGGACATCATGAGAGAGTCCTCATGTGAACTCTCCTCCTCCTCCTCCTCTTTGCTCATGTTGGCTTGGCTTTGATCTTGCTTCCTCTTGAAGCATTCCGAGGCATAATGCCCCATCTTGCTACAATAGTAGCACTTCACCTTTGATTTGTCCTTCTTGACTTTGGTGGTTGATGGAGATGCCTTTGGGGGTCCTTCTTGATCCTCAAGCTTTGTAGACTTCTTGAATGTTGATCCTTTGCCTTTGGACTTGCCTTTGCCTTTGGTGAAGAGAGCTTGGTCATCTCCACCTTGGATGGAAAGCCTATCCATCCTCTCTTGCATTTGGCTCCTTCTTGATTCCTCGGCCATGAGCGTGCCTTGGAGTTCTTCAAGTATGGATAGCTTACCCATAATTGCATATCCCTGAACCAAATTGTCAGATTCAAAGCTTAGTCCATTCAATATGAGTTGAACGAGCTCTTCATCCTTGATAGGGTCACCTATAAAGGCTAGCTCTTTGTTCAATTCCTTTACTCTTAGGACAAAAGTATGTGCACTCTCTCCTTTATTTTGATAGCTTCTATAGATTTGATTCTTCAAAGCTAACATTCTAGTTTGGTTCTTGGATTCATAGACCTTTTGCAAAGTCTCCCAAGCATCTTGAGCTGAAGTGCAATCTCCTACCTCTCTTAAGAGTTCATTTGCAACATTCATTTTTATGCAATGTAGTGCAACATTGTACCTCTTGATGTATTTGGCTTTTTCTTGAGGATGAATAGGTTCACCCTCCTTACCATTTACAATTTCCATCAGATCTTGCATGATCATGATAGATTCCATTCTAACTTTCCATATGGAATAGTTAGTTTTGTTGAGCCTTTCATTAGTATCCAAAAGATATGCATTTATAGATGCCATCTAGTCTCCTAATCAAGGACTTGACACAAATGAAGGTTACTTCTATTGATTTGATTGAAAGTCTACCTTATCCCACTTCTTAGGGACCTGAAAATATCAATAATAGACTTCCTATAAAGATCTAAGAATGATCTCTAACAAAATCAAATCATAGAATACTAGAAACAATGCACTTGCTTGATTGAAGTAGACAATACTAGTAGAATTGCCCCTCTTTCTATAAAGAACATTAAAGCTTCCAAATGATCTGATCAAGAGTGAGTTTCAGCAACCTAATATACTTCCAAAATCACTTGTAAAAGATCTAAATGGAACTTAATGAGGATGCAACACAATCTACTATCCAATCACAAGCAAAAAATGATCAAAATTGATGAAAAATTGATCTAATTTGGTGCATAAGTCAATCAATGGTTGGACTGAACCTAAATCACTTTAGGAGGTGCCTACTACACCTTAGAACAGCCTTGAAGAGTCCCCAAAACTCTGATATTCCCTCTCCTTGAATGCTAGAAAGCCTTCTCTATGAAATCACCTCCAAAACTCGCTTAGAAATCAATGCTTGGAGCAAGCAAAACTTGCTATCTTGGTAATGTGAATTGAATTCAACTTTGCCTCTGGTTTTAGACACCTAAACACCTGCAAATGAAGTCACACAACACCAATCTCCAATGTATTTGACTCACTTTGAGTTCTAGAATCAATACTAGATGCTAAGATCCAATCTACACAAGATTTAGATCAAAAATTGTGATAAAATTGAATGCAAACCAAGGATTTAGCTCATTTCAGCCTTTAGGCTCTGATACCATGTAAAAATTACAGCAAATAAGGATCCTAAAACACTTGAAATGATGAGGAAAACAATAGATTATGATTTCATAAGATTAGCACAAGTTGAACCATCAAAATCCATCAAAAATCTATGCTTGAACCTCACTAAATGGCCCAAATCCTTGAAGAAGGATTCACACGTGTGTAAGTACGGCCTCCCACAGTCTGAGTACTGTACACCAGACCTACATTCAATCCTATAATCATTAGTAATCACAAGTACTCAAACAATTATGAACATAGAGAGCAATTGCACCATTATGAGAGAAAAAACATGAAATTGCTTGATTGATTTTGGTGAGATATCATCACCTATATATACATGATCCATCACGGTTTTGGGCAGGTATGAGTAGCCCTAAACCTATCCCTAATGCTAATTTTGGTGGATCTTTAATCCCTACCAAGTTAGGGTTGGAATCTTGGAGATCCCTCAACAATGCAAAAATTACCAAAAATAGCTCCTATTTTTTCTCCCTTGTATCTAAGCATAATTTGGACTCATTCCAAAGGTTCTAACACTTAGGTCTACTTGAGAACATCCTTATGAATGGAATCCTATGCTATTTGGCACGTGTGACAAGCCCCATCATGACCATCTAACTATTTACAAGTCATATGACCAAAACTAGTCAAGCTAGAATTGTGAATTTTTAACAGTTTGCTCTCTTGTGCCTTTTTCTTCTTGAGACATTCTGATGCAAAATGTCCTTTCTTTTCACAGAAAAAAATTTGTACTTGGACTTGTCTTTGATCTTTCCCTTTGAGCTTGAAGCCTCATCCTCCTCCTTGGTCTCCTTGAAGTGCTTCTTCTTGCCATTGGTCTTCTTCTTGCTTTTAAATGAGAAATTAGCTTTCTCATCACCATCCTGCAGAGAAATAGCATTCATTTTTGCATTGGTATGCAACATCCTACACTCTTCAGCTACTAATACACTGTGTAGCTTTTCTATAGTAGGCAAAGTGTCTTGGATTGCAAAGCTTTGGACCAAATTTGTAAAGCCACTCCCTAGACCATTTAGGACAATCTGAACAAGCTCACTATCTTGAATCTTCTCTCCAATGGAAGCTAACTCCCTATTAAGAGACTTGATTCTTAGCACATAATCTTGTGCATTATCATCACTCCTCTTCATGCTTTGTAGAATCTGGTTCCTAAGCATGAGAACCCTCGAAGTGTTACTAGACTCATAAATAGATTTTAAAGATTCCCAAGCCTCTTTAGCACTCTTACATGATGATACTTCCCTTAAAAGATCATTGCTTACATTCATCTTAATACAGTGAAGTGCAAGCCTAGACCTCTTCTTGTATGTCACTAATTCCTGTGCACCTAGAGGTTCATCTTCATCATCTATTAGAAACTCATAAAGATCCTGGAGCACCATTAGTGACTCCATCCTCACTTTCCAAATAGCATAATTGATAGAATTTAACCTCTCACTAGCTTCTAGAAGGTAGGCTCCCACTGATCCCATCTTACTAGCAAGATTCTACACACAAGATATAGATTTGTTTGGACCTGAAACTCACAAAGGTTTCTAACTTGCAGTGTTTCACTCAAATGTTGACTTCTAATCCAACAGATGGATTTGTAATCACAGTTCTATCACTCCCTCACAAGCTGGAATGAAGATAAGATGAGATGAAAACTACACTCAAGCAAATCTTGCCAATCTTGGCTATTCTTGGACAAAAACTGACTCTATCTCTCTCATTCACTTTGATGTACTTTCAAGACCTGGTTTCCACTTTAAGAAGGTTTGAAATCAGCCTAGATTAACTAGTTTTCATGAAAGAAATTCAAAACTAATCAATGGCAAGTGATTTTGGTAGCTTATCCTAGGATTTGCACCAAAAATTATATCAAACTGACACCATATGAATTTTCTATGATCCAATGAATATGGGTTATTAAATGCTGGTTCAGAGATGCCCACACGTGTGAACAGTACGGATTTTGATCCTGAAAAAGTTTGGGATCAAATCCCCTCACCAAAACCTGGATACCAACTCGCCCTTCCAATACTAGCTTTTTGCACCAAAACCTGCTAAAACTGGATTAGATTCAAACACAAATCAATGGCCTTGTACTTGGCTCTGATACCATGTGAAAAGTACAGTACTAAGGACCATAAATGGATATTTGAATGATCCACAAGGTGATTGTATGCTTGTTAAACAATCTATCAGAAACTAGTCATCAGAAAACAAGATCTAGTTTAGCAGCTTGATAGGAAACAAGTAGAGACAATCAAAGCACTGATCAAATAGTCTAATCCAACTCCACACCTGTGGAAATAAGGCTGTAGTACGGCTTGTAGACAGTGTTTACAAAGTGCCAAAGCTGGGTTTCATTGAAAAAATAGAGTAATCACCATACAATGAGAGGAAACTCGAGTTTCTCCTTGAGGCTCCAAAAAGTTTCTATCTTCTCACTATGGAGAATGGAAATACATAGTAAAACACACTTCCTTTGCAAAGTTAGGTGAAAATCCAGCATGTAATAAGGAAGTAGACTCCACTTTCTTGCCCTAATGTGAAAACCCTAGTCTAGATCCAAGAGTCATGCTTGGTAGGTGCATGGTAGGTACAAATCTCATCATAAATCATGGTCTAGATCCTATAAAGTAGGAATCACTACCAAATAGACACAACCACTCCTCTTGACTCGTGGTAACCTACTTTAGGTGTGTATGTACAAGTGGCACACTTTGGCCATTCAAGTAACCAGCAAACAATATTGACAAAATGTACAATATTCTACATGGCTAGATTTGACAATGTAGGCAATTTTTCACACTCCATTCATGTTGAAATATAGACTATACTATCGCTCTCATGGGAACGAACCTCCGCGTAACAACTAACTCCGTCTCTTTGATGCTAGATTGACTAGATCTTGGATTCAGGTTAGGCAAGGAAAAAAATCCACTACAATTTTGGCGCCATTGCCGAGGAGCTACGCCAATTTTTCAGTTTGCAGCATGTTTGACTGATGGTTAGCTTGCATTAGGCATCTTGTCGTGGCATGAATAGTGTTAAATTTGCATTTTAGGTTAGTTTGGGATTGATTTTGCTTGATTTGAGTGGATTTGCTTGTTTGAAATCTAATTTAACTATTAAACAGGGAAAGCTATTCAGATCACCAATCTTAAGATCCATTTGAATCTGAGATATCAAAGAAAATATCAAAAATCGGTCAAATTTGTCAAATTTGGTCAAAAAGAGACAAAAGGCGTCATCAGAGCTCAAAACTTTTTACCATCTTTCAGAAAACCTTTGCCGAGTTGCAAACAACTTTGGTTTTGTTTACAAAACCTTCAGTATGAAGGGCGAAGATTAATTCCCAGCAGATTTTTAGAAACATCAGAAAAACCACCAAAAAAACACCAAAAAAACACCAAAAATTATCAAAACCCTAAAAAAACAGAATAAGAACCTTCGCCCGATTCACTATGATTAGATGTGATTCAGATCTATCTACTGCCAGGTCAGCAAAGAATAATACCAAATATAGAAAGGTTTTCAGAGGATTGGTTGTCATATTGTCATATTTTTTTCAAAAAAATCACTTTTTTGCAAAATTACCAGTATTACTCTTGATCCTTCGTCAAAAACCTTCGTCGAGTTTCGAGAACATTCTATCTACAGTAAACTACTATTTTTGAGTTCGACGAAGATTCTTCTTGATCAGATCACAAAAAATCTTGATTTTTTCCCTTGCCAGATTACAAAAATAGTATTTGCTTGTGTCAGAAACCTTCATCCGGTTGTCCATAGTTTTATCTATGTCAGATCTTCCATCTGAGAAGTCGACGAAGGTTATTTTTCAGGAAATTGCCAGAAAAATGTTCAAAGAGTTTTTATCCCAAACCTTCGCCAGTCCTATTTTTAGTTTCTGATTTTCCAGATCAAGTCTCTATCAAAATTTGGATCAAATCTGATATATTCTAAATTGGACTTTGAGAGATTTATCATTTTTGAGAAGTATCGATTGATCAAACCTTGGGTACTTTTTCATCATATAAAATCAGATTAGCAAAATCCAAAGAAAGCATGAGAAATGGAGGAAAAGTGAGAAAGAGCAAGGACATCCATCAATCCATTTCTAAAGAGAACCAATCTGCTTTATTTGAAATGAGAAAATGAACTATTTTGTCTCTTTGGTAGATGATTATACAAGACATTCTTGGATCTATATGTTGTCTTCAAAAGCCATGGTTTACGATGTCTTTCTTACTTTTAAAGCTTATGTAGAGAAGCAGTTTCCTTTCAAGTTAAAAGCTTTAAGAAGTGATAGTGGAGGGGAATACACTTCCAATAAGTTTAAAGACTTTTGTGAGAGAGAGGGTATTCAAAGAGAGTTCTCTTGTTCATATACTCCTCAGCAAAATGGAGTTGCTAAGAGAAAAAATAGAACTTTGTGTGAATGTGCAAAAGCCATTAGGCTACAAGCTCCTCTGCCTAAAGAATTATGGGGAGAGGCAGTTGCATGTGCAAACTATATTTGCAATAGGCTTCCATATCTTGCAACAGGAGGAAAGACACCATTTGAGATGTTGTATAAGAAAAAGCCTAAGGTAGATCATCTTAGGATTTTTGGCTGTGTATGCTTTGTGCATGTGCCTCTAGAAACTAGGAAGAAGGAAGATCCTAGTGCAGTAAAAGAAATTTTTGTAGGATATGCATCCACTAAAAAATAATACAAGATTTAT
Source organism: Diphasiastrum complanatum (assembly GCA_029204225.1). Classification (NCBI taxonomy): domain Eukaryota; kingdom Viridiplantae; phylum Streptophyta; class Lycopodiopsida; order Lycopodiales; family Lycopodiaceae; genus Diphasiastrum; species Diphasiastrum complanatum. The sequence goes on from CM055112.1 coordinate 12,508,216, forward strand.
TTGCCCTCTACTGACAAAAATGTTGTTAGTAGAGATGTACTTTTTATATCAGATGAAGAGCCTAAAAATGTCCAAGAAGCTTTTCAATCCAAGGAGTGGGTTGAAGCAATGACCCAAGAATTTGAAGCCTTGATGTCAAATAACACATGGGAGCTTGTGGAGACACCAAACAACATGCACGTGATCGGATGTAAGTGGGTATTCTGAATCAAGTATAATCAAGATGGATCTATCAATAAGTATAACTTAGAATTGCTTTGCACAGGGACACAGATCATGCTACACAGTAACACAGACAGAAAACACTCTCCACAACAAGCTCACATAGCAGCTGTATTTTTCAAAATGAAATTACACTGTACATATAGTTTTTCACTCAAACAACCCATGCATGATCTAGGTTGCCGTTGGCGGGACGCGTGTCCCGTCGACTTGCCTCGTGGCGAGGCCAATTGATCCTTATCCACTGATAGGACCCACAGTATAGTAACATAGTGATTCTACTTTCATTCTAACTCTCTCCCTTAAAGTAGAGTCTACTTTTTATACAGTCATATACATAGCTTTAAAGTCAACAAACTTTAAGTACAGAAAGCTTTGATCTAAACTTATCAAACTTTTTTCCAATAACTACCACAAAACTAGAATACATAGCCTATGGTGGATCTATGGTCATCATAGTCACCTCCCCAATCCACATCCACATAGCCACACAACTCAGGTAAACCATCATGCTTCCTATAAATCAAGCCATACTCTGAAGTGCCTTTCACATAACGCAAAATGCGTTTAGCTGCCTTCCAATGTGTTTCCGTAGGTGCTGCCATAAACTGACTTACAATGCCAAAAACATAGCATATATCTGGTCTAGTCGTGGTAAGGTAAATCAAGCTTCCTACTAACTGTCTATACAGTGCAACATCAAATGACTGTGACTCATGAAGCTTATAAAGCTTTTTACCTGGTTCACTAGGAGTGTATACTGGTTTGCAATCTTGCAACCTAAACCTGTGCAACAACTCTTTGACATACTTCACCTGTGTTAAACCCACTTCATGTCCTTTTTGCCACACTTCTACTCCAAGGCAATAATGCATTAGGCTGAGATCTGTCATCTCGAATTGTTCCATGAGGTCTTTCTTGATCATGTCTATCATCTCTTGATTATTTCTCGTAATAATCAAGTCATCAACATAAAGATCAATCAAAGCAACCATACCATCAAAGTATAAGACATATAGATTTGGATCAAAATGTGTTCTCATCATCCCCTGTGAACAAAAGTAGGCATCAATCCTACTATACCACGCATGTGCTGCTTGTTTAAGACCATAAAGCGCTTTCTTCAAGCAACATACTTTATTTTCCTATCCCTTCGCTACAAAGCCTTCAGGTTGATCCGTGAACACTTTTTCTTCTAACTCACCATTTAGAAAAGCAAATTTTACATCCCTCTGATGCAAAGGCCAACCAAAATGTGAAGCTAAAGCAACAAGTAGACATAGAGTATTCCACTTACAAACCATGCAAAGGTCTCCTCATAGTCGATGCCTTTATTTTGTGTGTACCCTTTGATCACCAATCTTGCCTTGTGCTTTGCTATACTTCCATCTGCATGATACTTAGTCCTATATACCCATTTGCAACCAATGGGTTTCTTGCCAACTGGTGGTTATACTAAGTCCCATGTGCTATGCTTAGCAATTGACTCCATCTCCTCTCCCATGGCCTTGACCCAAATGTCATCATCCTTCGCTTCACCATAAGTCGAAGGTTTTTTGCTTTGAATAATCCTAGATAAAAGAGCATAATTTTCTTCATACCTTTCAGGTTGAGTCTTCTCTCTTCTTGATCTTCGTAGCTCTCCCTGGTTAGATGATCCTGGAAAGTCATCTATGTCGCTGCTCTCCAACAATCTCTCAAACCACTTAGGGAGCTTCATGTCAAGTGATCGGCTTCCTGGTGAAAATGTATCCCATGGTACATCCTTCTCCTTGTGTTTGTCACCTGCAACTTCAATCCTTCTTGCACCAAAAGGTTTGTCCCTACCTCTCCAACCTGTCTCTTGAGGTTGAGTAGTAGTATCTTGAGATGTATCCTCATGTTCATCACTCGGAAGGTCAATGAATGGATCATCATCAGGTGGTATCCTCACTATACCATCTTCCCCAGTGGATGTGTCTATCTTCTTAGCATCCTCGTCTTCATACATCTTGGATTCATCAAAGATAACATCACGGCTTATATGGATTTTGTTTTCCACTGGATCAAAACATCTATAGCCTTTCACACGATCATCATATCCTAGGAATAGGCACTTGAAAGCTCTTACATCAAGTTTACGTCTCTCTTCCTCGGGAATGTGTACAAAGGCCTTACATCCAAAGATTTGCAAGTGGTTCACCTTTGGCTTCTTCTTCGTGAATGTTTTCTCAGGTGTTACCTTTGGTATGGCAATGGTAGGACTTCTATTTTGAAGATAGACTGCCGTGCTACATGCTTCTGACCAAAAATATTTTGGTAGTTTCATCTCAACTAGCATAGAGCTGGCACTTTTCACAATCGTACGATTCTTGCGCTCAGCTAGACCATTGAGAGCAGGAGTATGAGCTTGCGTAAATTGTCTTTTAATCCCACATTGATCACAAAGATCATTGAAGTCATTAGACTTGTACTCACCTCCACTATCTGATCTTAGGACTTTGATCTTCCTACCTGTCTAATTTTCGACCAATGCTTTGAAGCTCTTGTAGTTATCAAATGCATTTGATTTCTTCTTCAAGAAGTAGATCCACGTCTTACATGACATATCATCAGCTAAGGTCATGAAATAGAAGGCTTTACCGAAGGACATGGTCCTCATAGGCCCGCATAAATCTGTGTGGATTAAATCCAGGATGTTCTCTGCTCTTGCAACAACCCCTTTATTGAACTTCTCTCGATGCTGCTTCCCATATACACAGGATTCGCACATCAATTTTAAGTGATCTTCTATGGTAGGTAATCCTGTTACCATCTCCAATTTTCTCATCAAACTGAGGCTTCCCAAGTTCAAGTGACCAAGCCTCTTATGCCACAACTCAGTTTGCAATGGAATGGACGATACAAGTCCGTGTTGCCCCTTAATTGTAGCATTCAACTTGTACAATTTTGTTTGGGCTCTCTTACTCCATCTGCAATAACTTTGAACTTTTGGTTCACATCCTTCACAAAGCAACGATCATGGGCGAATTCTACTTTCTACTTTTGATCAGTAATGACTCCAACAGAAAGTAGATTTTTCTTTAAACCTGGTACATAGAGTACCTCCCTGATTATCCTGCTTTTGCCATCAGGTAGTTGGATTGAAACGGTGCCTATCTCCTTGATCTTGCACACCTCACCATTTGCTTGTGAAACAGTGTTCCATTATCCAACACCTTCAAACTACTGAACCAATTCTTGTTACCTGTCATGTGTCTTGTGGCTCCTGAGTCAATATACCATGCTTGATCATCTTGATTGGATGACAATGCAAATATGAAAATGCTAGAGTCTTCAATCTCACCCTCATCGACAAGGTTACCTGCTTGTTTTGGTTTTCCCTTGCCTTGTTCCGCCAAAAATTTTCGACATTCACTCTTCCAATGGCCCTTTTTACCACAATGGAAGCACTTGCCTTTCTTCTTAGTTTTACTGGAAGATCCCTTGTCCTCCTGAGATTTGGAAAATTTTTGCTTAGACTTCTTCTTGCCCTTGCCCTTGCCTTGTTTTTGGCGTGTCGCAAGTGCCTGATCGTCAGTATTTTGACGTCTAGCTTTCACCATTTCTCGCCGTTGCTCTTCCTGCATCAAGATTCCTGTGAGCTTGTCAAAGTTTGGCAATCTTTCTCTTGATGCTATTCCGCTTACAAACATCCGATAGGGTTCTGCAATGCCACACAATGCATTGTGCACCATCTCCACATCATGTATGCGCTCACCAATAGAATGCAGTTCATCTCTCATTGTCTTGATTCTGGTCATGTATGTTTGAATGTGCTCTCCTTGATCCATGCGGGCACTATTCAACTTTGACTTCAGAAACATGATTCTTGACAGATTTGACGTCTCAAACTACTCCTTTAGCACATCCCATGCCTGTCTGGGTGTAACAGCATCACAAATGTGGGTAATGATGTGATCCTTCAATGACAAGTTAATGAAGATCAAAGTTGTCCTCATTTTTTTGTCGAACACTTTGATATCTGCTTCATTTGGAGGCCTTCTCTCATCACCTGTGACAACTTTCCACACATCTTTCTCCATCAGTATGTTTTCCATTTTGAATTTCCACACTGCATAGTTAGAAATCCCGTCCAATTTGCTACTTTCACTCAAAATGGACTCTCCCATGTTTGCCATCGCAAAACTTCTTGAAACTTCTGTCGTAGGCTAAAAACGGTATGCCGAGGCCAATAGTGATGTCAAATGTTGAAAATAATGACCTGCACTTTTTCCCTTACCAGGCCACTCGTCGCTTTTTCACCAATTTAAAAGCCAAATCGGCGTCGCCTTTCGAAATGCACTTAGTCGTCAACTCCCAACAACGTGCCTAGTGGAATGGTGAAATCACTTATTGGGTACTCCGAACACTTTCTCCATTGCAATCACTCTGTTTTGTAGAGCACCCCGATTGGATCTACCCAAATATAATGGATTAACAGATCCAGTTAGATTTCTTCAGATGTATGCTGAATCCTATGAGGTCTATGGTGAGATTTATCCTCAAGATAAACTTAAGCTATTTCTTATGGCCTTAACAGGCACATCACAAGATTGGTACTATAACCAAGATGAAACTGAACGTACAGATTGGGAGGTTGTTAAACGAGCCCTTATCACACGGTTGAAACCACGGAAGTTCATGGAAGAAACTTTCCTACTTTTAAGTAAAATTAAAATGGGAAAGCATGAAATGGTTCGAGATTACATCAAAAGAGTGAAAAGTCTTTGATTTGAATGTGAGCCTGAGCTGATTAATGAAAATGCCATGATTATGTGGTTCTTGTTAGGTCTACCTAAACGGATCAGACATGAGCTGAAACGCCATAATGAGTACGCACTTCTGCAAAATGCGATGGATGATGCAATTCGGGAGGAGGATGAAGATTCAGATGATGAGCCGAATGTCAGTATGTTGCCTTATATAACAGGGCAAACTACTACGACATCCACCACTATTGCATCAACAAATGCCAATGCTATTGCAGAAATGATGCTCAATGAGTTCGAGAAACTTGGGAAGGCCTAGCAAAAACTGATGGAAAAGTTGCAGTTGCAATTTGATAAGAAGATCAAAGCATTGGAAAATTTCCACGGAGAAGCAAACAAGGAACCTGAGAAGTTTACAAAGACTTTTTTAATAGGAAAAATGTTTGGTGTTCTATTTGTATAGGAAATCACACAGTGAACGAGTGTCCTCAATTGAAAAAACGAATGGAAATCAGTGTTTGCCATCTGTGTGTTCACCTGACCATGAGACTGCCTTTTGAAACTTCAACCCTCAGATAATTCAGCAAGGTATGCCTAGATGGGATATCGAGATCCAAAGTATGGAGGCAATCCAGCAACAAGACTACGACAATCTACTCTTGGATACCCGGAACGTCTAGCATTGCCTGCCCCACCAAAACACTCCTCTCCTCCTGCCAATTTGATGGAACCAGAACCTTACGGAAGTGCTGAGCAATGGAGCTATGGTAATGATCAAGAAGGAGGATCTTCAGAACAATATGACATTTATGCTGCAGCTCAACAACAAGTCTCGAGAAATTGGGCCAGATCACCACTTGGATGCCTTGCATGTGGAGAAAATCACAGAGTTGCAGAATGTCCAAATAAAGAAAAATTTGTACCATTCTATCGGGACTGTGGATATGGGCATTGCTATAAAGACTATCCAGCAAGACCAAAGCCACCACCAGGTACAGCACCTGTAAATTTGATAACAATCAAGCAAGGATCGGCAGCTCAGAATAAACCAAGTGCACCCTTAATGGTGGTCACCAGAGCACAAAAGCAAAAAGAACCAGTAGTGGATTCAGTACCTACTGATTCTATACCATTGAACGATACACCAACAGCATCGAAAGTCTATCCAAATCTTAATGCAGAAAAACGAAGATATCAGGATATGAGATAGTGCATTAAACATTTGCAAGAAGAAGAGGAACTTGAAGTTGCTAAAGTAATAGCTGAAGTTCGGTCTTCACCATTGCAGCCTCCAAGAAATTTACGTACGGATATGAATGATCAATTACATCATCACAAAGAACCCTTCAAGATGATTGAACCGGAAGCACCACATATAGAATTACTCATGAATATTTTGTCTAGCAAGATCAATATTTCATTGGGAGAGTTCCTAAAGTTGGTGCCAAAAGCAAAAGAAGTCTTAGCGCAAAAGTTAGCTCAAGAAGAATCAGAAGACCATCAAGAGCTGCTTTTTTGTGCTGGATTTGAAGAATCTAACGATGTACTCCATGTTGGAGCCGCTTGGGAAAGTGAACAAAAGAATATCACTCTACCGATACAACATAGACAATTTTCTAAAAAAGCAGCCGTGATAGATGGCGATTCAGGAGTTAACCTGATTTCTACATAGCTATGTACAAAATGGGGCCTTACAAAGATTAAGCCTACTACTTTTGCTATTAAGCTAGTTGATCAAACGACAGTTCGTCCACGAGGAATGGTGGAAGATATACCTGACAAGATTGCAAGAGTGCAGTTCGTCATTACTTTTGTCATGATGGACTTACCAGAAGCACCAAATGTCTACCGAGTTCTCTTAGGACGTCCATGGTTACGAGTTGCACAAGTAATTCATAACTGGGGTACCGGCAAAATCACTTTTGAAAATCGTGAACGTGCAGTTAAAGTTGATCCTACAACTTGGACTATCAAGCCAGTGGCTCAAAAAGCGGATGACGATTCATCAACAATGGATCACACTTGTGATCGACCAGAGAAAAAATTGGGAGCTCACTACGATTTTCAAACGGATACTGTCAATTGGAATGAAGCTCTTGCAACAATTGATTGTACAGCAGGATATATGTGTCAACAAGATATTCAATCAAAGATGAGCGAGATTTCCTTGTTAGATCGAACTTTGGATACGCCAATCACGTTTCCACTAAATGTGTTGAATGTAGTCTGGATATCAACGGAACCTATACCAGTTCCAATTGAGGATGATCTCATACCAATGAGCCATGTCTTAGCTTATGATGGCAATGCAAAAAATTACGGATGAACAGAGTCTACATCATATGGATCCGACCAGATTTGGAGTGCGTAATGTTCTTGATGAACCAACCATCAAATCATCCAAAGCAGTTATATTGAAGGGAGACAAGATCACATGTTCGATGACAAAGAAACAAACAAAGCAACATTATAATACGGTCCTGAAATGGGAAAATCTCCCTCAAAAGATTGATTCAAAGGAAGTGCCACCTCTATTGGATAAAGACAAAGGAAAAGTCAAGAATGATTGTTCAAGTCAGATCTCCAGCAAGACATCATCGTCTAGGAAGTCTTCACCTGTGAAGCAAGATTTATCATCCCGAAACTCATCACCTCCACGATCAATTCCTACTAAGAAGACTAAACGAAGATCCAAGACAAGTCTTTTCGAAAAAGAACAAGAAAATGTAGTCCAGCATTTTAAACGTTATACACTGGATGATGTGGTTATCATGTTACCTAAAGCACATCGTGAACCTGAAGAACACATGCCAGAATCCAAAGAGGTTTACGATGGCCCAGCTAGGACGCAGCCAATGAATCTTGCAAACTAGGAGAACCAGAAAAGATTGTACAAGTGGGATCACAACTTACTCTTGAGCAGTATCAACCACTCCGTTTGTTACTTATTAGGTATCAAGATTGTTTTGCATGGACTTATCAAGATTTGAAGGGTATTCCGACATCAGTCATTGAACATACCATACCTTTAGTACCTGATGCAGTAAAACAAAACAAATAGTAAATTGTCCGCTACATTGTTACTTGAAACCTCTCCTACTTTTAATTCATGTGTTACTTCAGAGATTTCTTGACGCCGATTTCATTTAAGAGATCGAAGATACCGAATGGATTTCACCAATTGTCATTGTTTCTAAAAAAAATGGGAAATTGTGAATCTGTGTTAATCTCAAAACATTGAATAAAGTGACACGGAAGGATCACTTTCCGTTACCTTTTACTGAAACCATTTGGATCGCCTTGCTGGAGCGGAAGCTTATATTTTGTTGGATGGATTTAGTGGTTACAACCAGGTTAAGATTGCACCTACCGATCGCCACAAAACTGCTTTTGCAACAGAGTGGGACACCTATGCTTACAAAGTAATGTCGTTTGGTCTTTGTAATGCACCAAGTTCATTCCAAAGAGTAATGCAATTTGCCTTTAAAGATTATCTGCAGAAATTTCTTGAAACTTACTTGGACGACTTGGGAGTTCATAGTACAGATACAGACCACCTGGATCGATTGGGGAAAGTCTTTGAAAGATGCCACAAATATTAGATTTCTCTAAATCTAGAAAAATGCCAAATATGGGTTTCTCACGGAGTGGTGCTTGGACATGTGATATCAAGACATGGTATTGCCACCGATTATTCTAAGATCAAAGTTATTGTGAAATTGCCACCGCCAACAACAAGTCGAGGAGTTTATGTGTTTATGGGTCATGCGAACTACTATCGAATTTTTATTATCTTCTTTGCGAATTTAGCACGACCTATATACAGATTAACTATTGTTCATATTTGGACAATAGAGACGTTAGAAGCCTTTGAAAATTTAAAAAAAAAACATTATCTTCAGCACCAATACTGCGTTCTCCAGATTGGACATTAGAGTTTCATGTTCATACCAATGCCTCAAAATACGCCATTGGATTAGTTTTGACGCAGCCAGGTGACTATAAGAAGGATTATCCTATACGATTTGCATGTAGGTAACTTACAGATCCAGAAAAGTATTATTCAACAACAGAATGTAAAGCGCTAGCCATGATTTTTTCTGTTCAAAAATTTCGTTACTACCTCATGGAAATGCACTTTGCATTTTATACGGATCATCAATCGTTATTATACTTGATAAATAAGACGTGTACTACTAGACGTATTGCAAGATGGTTATTATTATTGACTGAATTTGATTTTCGAATTGTGGTCAAAAAGGGGACGCAACATTATCTAGCCGATCATGTTTCACGAATTGAATCCGCACCAGTTAATACTGAAGTGGATGATGAACTACCAGATGCTGCTTGTTCTATGTTGAAGCAGTACCTGAGTGGGCGGCAGATGTTGTTGAGTACTTGATACTAGGACAACCGAATGACTCTTTGACAAAAGTACAGAAAAGACAATTGACAATTGATTCATAAGACTCAATCCTATCAATTAATTGCAGAACAATTGTATCGTCGTGGATCAGATAATATTTTACGAAGATGTGTTTTACCACATGAAGTACCAGATCTAATCATGTTTTCACATGATGGCATGGGTGGAGGATACTTCTCTACAGATATTACTGTTCACAAACTTTTGCAATCCGGTTGTTGGTGGCCTACGCTTCATAAAGACACAGAAAATTTTATTCAGACATGTGATGTCTGCCAGCGAGCACGACGGCCTACTCGATAGAATTATGAACTCTTACATCCAGTTTTATCGCAAGCACTGGATTATGTTGGTCCTATTCATCCCGTTGCGCAAGGATCTCAGGCCTGATACATTATCGTCGCAACTGATTATATGACCAAGTGGGTTGAAGCCAAAGTTGTCAAAGTGGCTGATCCGAAATCTACGGCCAAGTTTCTATATGAAAATATTATAATCAGATTTGGATGTCCGATCAAAATTGTCGGTGATCGGGGTATACACTTTGTTAATCAAACAATAAAGTATTTACGACAAAGACAGTTGAAGCGAGTCGGTCTGATTGGGAACATAAACTGTATGCAGCATTATGGGCATTCAGCACCGCTTACAAAAATAGTACAAATCAAACACCTTTTCAACTGATTTATGGTCAAGATGTTGTTATGCCAATTGAATTTTTAATCCCATCTTTACGCATAGCAGCAATGGAACAATTAAATGATGATCAGTCTTTACAACTTTATCATGAAGCGTTGCACAAATTATCTGAAACCCAATTGACGGCAATTCATGCCTTAAGTTTAAGACTGAGCATAAAGTTTATATCATCTCTACTGGTGAATGTCTTCTCAGAATCCAAATTCTAGAGCTTGTATGCCTTGTGGTCTAGGGAATAGCTGATGAAAATCGTTTTCCTGCTCTTGTCATCTAGCTTTCTTCTTAGATCCTCAGGGATCTGAACGAAGGCCATGCATCCAAACACTCGAATATGTTTGAGTGATGGTTTTGATCCTGTCCAAACCTCATAAGGTGTCCCGCCATTCAGGGCTTTGGTGACGGATTGATTCTGCAAATAGACGGCTATAGTAACAGCTTCTGTCCGGAATTTCTTTCGAAGGGAGTCATGGGCCAACATGCTCTTGGCACTTTCAATGAGTGTCCGGTTCTTCCGCTCAGCTACACCATTGGACTGAGGTGAGTAGCTGGTTGTATATTGTTGAAGTATCCAGTTGGCCTTGCAGAACTCCTTGAATTCTGTGGAGACGTACTCTCCCCCTCCATTTGTGCATAGCCTTGATCTTCCTCTGGGCCTAGTTCTCTATAGACGCCTTGAATTGCATGAAGAATTTGAATGCTTTGGATTTGTTCTTCAGTTAGTAGGTTGCAGTCCTTCGAACTGGCTCAGATCTCAACCGAGTCTTCAAGTTCCACCCTTAACCGTGTCCACATCTCGACTGCATCCTGAGTCTCACATCTCGACCGTGTCTTGAGTCTCACATCTCAACCGGGTCCTTAGTATCAGCTCTCGACCGCATCCTGACTCACCATATCGATCGCGTCCTGAGTTTCACACATCTCGATCACGTCCTGAATCTCACATCTCAACCGGGTCCTACACGTTAGATCTCAACCGAGCCTCTTAGTCAGATCTCGACCGCACCTCTCAGTCAGATCTCGACTGCGCTTCCCAGTCAAGTCTCAACTGCGTCTCTCCGCTAGATCTCAATCGCGTCTCTCTGTCAGATCTCGACCTCGCATTTCCAGTTTAATCTTGATCGGACATCAAATCTTGATTGAGGATTCGCAGCCTTGACATCTTGACCGAGCCGAGCACCTGCTTCAAAATCAACTCAATCTTTGACTAGCTTTCTACCCTAGCCAATTGACACAGATATCAACCATATTCCTTTGAGTACTACTCATCTGCATATTGTGCCACCTAGTCCTACACCAATCCTACTACTTTGGCCACTATATCTTACATTCTTGGATCTATATGTTGTCTTCAAAAGCCATGGTTTATGATGTTTTTCTTACTTTTGAAGCTTATGTAGAGAAGCAGTTTCCTTTCAAGATAAAAGCTTTAAGAAGTGACAGTGGAGGGGAATACACTTCCAATAAGTTTAAAGACTTTTGTGAGAGAGAGGGTGTTCAAAGAGAGTTTTCTTGTTCATATACTCCTCAACAAAATGGAGTTGTTGAGAGAAAAAATAGAACTTTGTGTGAATGTGCAAAATCCATGAAGCTTCTCTGCCTAAAGAATTTTGGGGAGAGGCAGTTGCATGTGCAAACTATCTTTGTGATAGGCTTCCAAATCTTGCAATAGGAGGAATGGCACCATTTGAGATGTTGTATATGAAAAAGCCTAAGGTAGATCATCTTAGGATTTTTGGCTGTGTATGCTTTGTGGAGCCGTTGGGACAAACTCCTTTGTTTGAATAGTCATAGGTCGTTGCCTAACGATGGATGGTGGAGCTGCTATGGCATAATCTTGTATTAGCTACTGGATGTCCGATCGAAATTGTCGGTGATCAGGGTATACACTTTGTTAATCAAACAATAAAGTATTTACGACAAAGACAGTTGAAGCGAGTCGGTCTGATTGGGAACATAAACTGTATGCAGCATTATGGGCATTCAGCACCGCTTACAAAAATAGTACAAATCAAACACATTTTCAACTGGTTTATGGTCAAGATGTTGTTATGCCAATTGAATTTTTAATCCCATCTTTACGCATAGCAGCAATGGAACAATTAAATGATGATCAGTCTTTACAACTTCATCATGAAGCGTTGCACAAATTATCTGAAACCCAATTGACGGCAATTCATGCCTTAAGTTTAAGACTGAGCATAAAGTTTATATCATCTCTACTGGTGAATGTCTTCTCGGAATCCAAATTCTAGAGCTTGTATGCCTTGTGGTCTAGGGAATAGCTGATGAAAATCGTTTTCCTGCTCTTGTCATCTAGCTTTCTTCTTAGATCCTCAGGGATCTGAACGAAGGCCATGCATCCAAACACTCGAATATGTTTGAGTGATGGTTTTGATCCTGTCCAAAACTTATGGTTTTGATGGCTCAGTCTTAAACTTAAGGCATGAATTGCTCAGTCTTAAACAAATCGTTCAAGTAATGAGCATCCTGAAAAACTGAAGGCCGACAACATATTTTCGGGCCTTCTCATTTTTCTCCTTGAGGTTTCTTATGCCTTAGAAATCATTTTAAGACACCTTCATCTTTTTCGCTCCTTAGTGAAAAATGTGACACACTGGCCAAGTGGCCAGAATACCTTAGAAATCATTTTTAAGGCACCTTCGTCTTTTTTGTCTTCATGTGAACCATTTGCATAGGCTTCGGGAATACTTGTTACTACTGGTGATATGGTCTGCAATTAGACCATGAGGATAGTATAAAGTTTCACAAGTTCGGAGTCACAAAGATCTCCCAAGCCATAAGCGGGAGTCTCTCTCAAACACCGTAGGGCCAAACTTCAATAGGTGGCAAGCTGGGCAATGATGGACAAAAGCAAGAGAAGGGTCATGGGGGCATTGCTTCATGTAGAAAGCATGTGACTTAAACAAAGTTCAAACAACCCTCATCTCCTCACGCACGGAGTCAATCAATAGCAAGGGTCTGACAGCTAACAAAGCTCAATGAAGAGATGGACTGTAATTGTTCTTATTGGAAGCACATAGGCTCAAAGACTTCACAGATCAGGTCAACAAGGAAATCAATTAGTTGTAACACTTGCATTCAAAGGCTAAGTAGCTTGATGTGTGTTTAGATAGCATATTAGCAAATTCGTGTCCATGATTCATAAAGATAGCACTTGGATCATTAGCTTTTGTTGGATATTAGTGACCTAAACACTAAACCCATACATAAATATCTTCAAGGGAGTGCAAGACTTCAGGTTTGGCTTGACTAAACGGAAACAATCAAACATTCTCACACTACAAATGAGTCTCATAGCAGAAGGTCAGGCCATAGCAATAACACAAGTTAGGCTTTCAAGTCTCCAATGCTATAATCACAAATAACAATAGTTGGCATTTGAACCTGGGTTCCCTCCGCAATACACGTCTGATATCTTAGAGACATTGATTCTTGGAGCCAGAGGGCACGGAGCAACCAGGGCAGCGAAGAAGTATAAGCAGGGCTAGGAAGGCTAGGAACCGTGAGGGTGTTGTAAAGCTACCTTTACAAGCTTTACTTCCGGCGCCATCGGCGCCAGCTATGTCCCCGGCGCCAGCAGCTGCCCTGCTGCTCCCGGCGCCAACGGCGCCGGCGCCGCTCCCGGCACCACTGTGACCAGAATCCATCCGGCGCCAAGTTCCTATGGCTGAAAATCTTTGATCGGTTTTAGCGAAGTCCAGAGAGCTCAGATCGATGTGCAATCACCTCACACGATCTAGGCATGATTAAAGGAAGCCTGGGGATCAATAAAATCTAGAGAGAGAAAATGACTTTCTAGAAAGAGAAAATCCTAGAGAGAGAAAAACGTGCTTTACCAGCTTGGGTAGAGTGCTTGTTATGAGGGGGGGTGCCGAATCACACCAATACTATAGGGGAGTGCGGGTTGCGACTCAGGACGAGCTCCAACCAAGTCTCAGCCTCCCTTGCTAGAATGTTGTCATGGCTCTCGCCTTGGCATGCTAGCGCCCCGGAGACTAGGGTCGGTCACACACTTGAAATGTAACCTTCTCAGATTTATCAATAAAGTGGGATTTTTCTCAAACTGACTCTGATTACCTTCTGGGTTTCAGTGTTCGGTAAAAGCGCCAGTTGTAAGGCCGCTTTCAAAATTTTTAACTTGGCACATAGCTGAGGGTCGTATCCCGGGATGCCAGCGGTATGCCGTCGGGACCATTCGGTCCATGGCGCCAGCGGTATGCTGTCAGGACCATTTGGTCCAAGAACTGGTTGTTTCCATATCTGTCGTGGCTTGTGGTTCTGAGTGTTCCTTGCATGAACGTGAATGGGTTAAGCTCTTGGGGAACGGGCTCTAACCTGTCGGCTGAGTTGGATGGCTTGCTTGGGTGGATGTTACCTGTTTATGGCTGTCCAGTCTGGCGTGGCGCTAGGTTGGCTTCCAGCGCTCGTGACGAAGCTTTCAGTTGGTTAAGTCTGATGTAAGTCAGACCGCTTGCTTGGAATGGATGTTACTCATTTGTAACGAAGCTTCGAGTTGGTTAAGTTTGATGTATGTCGGGCGACTTGCTTGGAGGGAAGTCACCCACGTCGGGACCCCCGATCTGGCATGGCGCCAGGTTGGATCTCAATGTTGGTTTTCGGAAATTCAAGTTAGTTAAGTCTGATCGTTGTTGGCGAGTTGGCTGCTTGTATGTCAAGTGGGTTTGGATGGCAAGAGTTGAAGGCTGGGAAGCTAAGTCGTGGTTCCCGGCTCCCTTTGGGATGCCTGCGCTACATGTGGTATCAGAGCCGACTGGCCGGTCAGCTATGTGGATCTCACGGAAATGGCCACGGTTTGGGGTTCATCAAAACAACTGTTGTGCAAGGTGCTGCCCACAGTGTAAGCACGGGTGCGTCCACGATCGGGGTGGTCGGCAGAACGGGGGACTTGATGAGTCAAGGTGCTGCCCTTGAGGTGTAAGCACGGTCAGTTCTCGCGGTTCGGGCCTGGCGCTGTCTGCACGTAGGACGGATGAGGCAAAGTGCTGCCTAGGGAGGTGAAAGCACGGTCTGTACCTTGTGGGGTGCGGGACGACATATTCGAACTATACGGGTTAACCATTGATACAGAGATGCTGCTCGAATTCGGGTGTAAAGCACGGGTGGTTAGCTGCCGGTGCGGGATAGCTGCCGATCGTTTAGCTATAAGGGCTATCGACCAAAAAGTGGTGGGGCGTGACTGAGGCAATGTGCTGCTTAATGGTGAAAGCACGGATACTTGGAGGGGTGTCCTATGTGGGCTGATTCCGTGATCGATTTGCATGGGCGCGGCCAGACAAAGGTCCGTTGGCAGGACCATCTCAAAGGGGGACCTTGCCTTTGTTACTTGTTAGTAAACCTGCCTGAGTGTCTTACTTGTATGTATTCGTGGTGAGTCTTAGTACTCGTGCTTTGCCTGGTTTGCATGATTGCTTGTGATACAAGGAGCTGATGGCTCGAGAAGGAACCTTTTCTTTTGAAGGCTGATACCATCAAACAAATCTGTGGGACGGATTTGCAGTTCAAGTACTCACACGTGAACGACAACGAAACGACTCAATGTTTGCAAAGGATGGATGGCTAGCCTGTTTCTTGGGTTAGTTTCATTTGCGACAATGCCCACCAGACGCAAGCAGGAAGTCAAAAGTTGGAAAGGGCCATTTCAAGGGAGATCTTCTATGGAGCAGTTGGTCTTCATTTTGGGACGGCCACCTTCGGAACTGAAACTCACTGAGCATGGGCGATATCCAGAATCTGTGCGGCAAATTTGCAGTTCAAGTACTCGCACGTGAACGACAACGAAATGACTCAATATTTGCAAAGGATGGATGACTAGCCTGTTTCTTGGGTTAGTTTCATTTTGCGACAACGCCCACCAGACGCAAGCAGGAAGTCAAAAGTTGGAAAGGGCCATTTCAGGGGAGATCTTCTATAGCAGTTGGTCTTCATTTTGGGACGGCCACCTTCGGAACTGAAACTCACTGAGCATGGGTGATATCCAGTATCAGTTGGGTTTTTCCTCAAAGGGGAAAAGACTAGGATCCTCTTCAGAGATTGGCAACAAGTTGGATCGAGCCATAATCCTAGCAGATGGGAAGGAAAGTGTTGGAAAGGCTTTTGTCCGAAGAACTCTACTCTAAAGTCCGATCAGCTGATTTATTAAGTGGAGGGGAACTATCACACACACCTCTCTCTTGGGGCAAATTTTGAATTAAAGTTGATCAAAATGGGGGCAAATTCAAGGTGACCTAGCCATACTCACACGAGGAGACTGGCGAACTTTGGACCTAATAAGTTGACAAGTTTTTGTTGTGGAAAGGAAAGTTTGTTATAGGCTTTCTCTGGACCAGCAATGATGAGGAAACATATGAGTACGCTGGCTTGTGTTACGTGTAAGGCAGCTGATCAATGAAGGAACTGTGAAAGTTGAGTCTTGCATGAAAGGCTTGGTATTTCAAACAGACGTAAGGGACAGTTCGCGTTGAGATCGGATTAGTGCAAACTCTCGGTGCATGTTTCTGATTCAAAGAGAGCTACTTGAAGCCAAGCTCGATGTACACTTCTTGTCTTGACTGTGAGGCAACTGACCGGTGATGGATTTGTGAAAGTCAAGTCTTGCGCGACGGACATGGTGTTTCAAAGAAACGCGAAGAGATAGTTCGGATGCAGATCAAACTGGTGCGATCCTTTGGCTTTCCACGAGGTCAATGGTTACATTTGGGCTGATTCAAAGAGCTACTTCAAGCTAAGTGAGAGGTGCATTGCGGAGTACTCAATCTTTGCCTACCTTAAAGAGCCAAGATGGAAAAGTATCAAGATCAGGCTGGGACAAGGAGAGAAATCAAGGTGCAGAAGCAACAAGGCACAAAGTGGACCATAAAGTGTGCAATCAAACGATAAATCCTTCGGCTCAGGGAGCCTTGATACTTGTGCAGAACTGAATAAATCTGGAGCTCAGGGAGCTCAACACAAAGTGCATCAAGGACAAATCAGGAGCTCAAAGGAGTTCCAAAGTCGAAAGTCAGAAGCGACAGGGGCGAACATTTCAAAGAAACGCCTCTGTCACCAGTTAATAAGGTTCTCGGATTTTACGAAAGCGATATCAAATCTACGCTTTTCCCAGACAAAGATATATTTTCAAGTTATGTAATTTTTCACTACAAAGAGCTGAGCCTCCGACTTGTGGTGTGCCAGCTTCAATGTTAATAAAAAGTGGCCAGTAAATTGAGGACTGTGCCAAGTAGCTTAAATGTATAGTTATTTTAATTGGGAGACACCTTTACTTTAATCTGACATCTGATGAGGACATCAGATTTTATAAAGGTGGGATGGATGTTGTAAAGCTACCTTTACAAGCTTTACTTCCGGCGCCATCGGCGCCAGCTATGTCCCCGGCGCCAGCAGCGGCCCTGCTGCTCCCGGCGCTACTGTGACCAGAATCCAGCCGGCGCCAAGTTCCTATGGCTGAAAATCTTTGATCGGTTCTAGCGAAGTCCAGAGAGCTCAGATCGATGTGCAATCACCTCACACGATCTAGGCATGATTAAAGGAAGCCTGGGGATCAATAAAATCTAGAGAGAGAAAATGACTTTCTAGAAAGAGAAAATCCTAGAGAGAGAAAAACGTGCTTTACCAGCTTGGGTAGAGTGCTTGTTATGAGGGGGGGTGCCGAATCACACCAATACTATAGGGGAGTGCGGGTTGCGACTCAGGGCGAGCTCCAACCAAGTCTCAGCCTCCCTTGCTAGAATGTTGTCATGGCTCTCGCCTTGGCATGCTAGCGCCCCGGAGACTAGGGTCGGTCACACACTTGAAATGTAACCTTCTCAGATTTATCAATAAAGTGGGATTTTTCTCAAACTGACTCTGATTACCTTCTGGGTTTCAGTGTTCGGTAAAAGCGCCAGTTGTAAGGCCGCTTTCAGAATTTTTAACTTGGCACATAGCTGAGGGTCGTATCCCGGGACGCCAGCGGTATGCCGTCGGGACCATTCGGTCCGTGGCGCCAGCTGTATGCTGTCAGGACCATTTGGTCCAAGAACTGGTTGTTTCCATATCTGTCGCGGCTTGTGGTTCTGAGTGTTCCTTGCATGAACGTGAATGGGTTAAGCTCTTGGGGAACAGGCTCTAACCTGTCGGCTGAGTTGGATGGCTTGCTTGGGTGGATGTTACCTGTTTATGGCTGTCCAGTCTGGCGTGGCGCTAGGTTGGCTTCCAGCGCTCGTGACGAAGCTTTCAGTTGGTTAAGTCTGATGTAAGTCAGACCGCTTGCTTGGAATGGATGTTACTCGTTTGTAACGAAGCTTCGAGTTGGTTAAGTTTGATGTATGTCGGGCGACTTGCTTGGAGGGAAGTCACCCACGTTGGGACCCCCGATCTGGCATGGCGCCAGGTTGGATCTCAATGTTGGTTTTCGGAACTTCAAGTTAGTTAAGTCTGATCGTTGTTGGCGAGTTGGCTGCTTGTATGTCAAGTGGGTTTGGATGGCAAGAGTTGAAGGCTGGGAAGCTAAGTCGTGGTTCCCGGCTCCCTTTGGGATGCTTGCGCTACAGAGGGCTAGGAACCGCAGGCAGAAATCAGGTAGCAGATGTAGATGGACTGGTCGTAGGTAAAGGTTATGAACAAACTAGGTGAGGATGGCCACAGACGATGCGCAGGCATTGGAAGGAGAGAGGTCGCAAATCAGAGGAAGCAAGGTAATTCACAGGTAGAAGAGTGGTTAGAGAAGGGGGTAGGCCGGCGATCCACAATGTGTAAAGATGAACAGTCGCAGGTAGAGGGAGCAGGGCTGCGTGGAGAGATAAGAAGACAGGGATCCGCAGGTAGGAAAGAAGATCGCAGACAGTAGGCTTAGGTAAGGAGAAGAGGTCGCATTTCAGGTGGAGAAAGGGCGTAGCCAGGCAGGGTTTGGGCTCAAACACAGCCCTCAGCAAGTCTCAGGGCACTCAGGTAAGAGGAAGGAGAGAAGGAACCAGCCAAGATCAGTGGCAGCTGGGAGAGCGGCTACAGGCAGGAATAAAACCACAAATAAAAGCCTCAAACCATCGATGAGCAAGCTATTTTTTGCTCTAATGATGCTTGGCAGTCAGGGCCGTAGAATTATTGTCAAATTAATAACAGAAGACAAGAAGATGGTTCTTTCAAAATCTGAGCAACGATTCTCAAGTCTGGAATGTGGACTATGCCTTTCCCTTTAGTTATGAAGAACTTTCATTATCTTGTTTGTTTCACAATGTCTAATCTTTAGATCATCCACAACATCAAGCAAACATCTGTCATTCTATCCACAGTGTCTATACAAATGAGAAAACATGCAAGCATTGACCTGCAGAACATAATGAAACCCAGAACCATAAGTGCTTAACAAGCAGAGAACAACAACGTGCCCACAGTTTCATAGGCCTGCAATAACAAGACTTCCAAATCCTCACAGCCTGCAACAAAGTGTTAGAGACAGCAAGGGCATAAACTCACAATCCACAAACAATAATCCAAAGAATAAACACAATGCTATAAATCAACCAACAAACCCGGAAACTAGGGGCATAGGCCGCATACATGGAATTTTCACACAACGTAAATTAGCAAATGAACAGTATTTTAATAGCAGCGCAACCGGCCATTATGGGCCATCTACGCGTCAATTTTAAGTAGTTCCGCGTCAGTGCAATATCGCGTGGCGATGATTTTTCATCAAATACTCACTGTTGAGTACAATAGAGTGCAATTTTTGTCTCACTACTGTGTCGTTCATTTGGCATTCTATATGAATTCTTCTACTTGAATAATTCTGCTACTAACTCTTGCGTTTCCGTTCTTACACGTCGCTCTGATCCTCGAGCTTCCGCTGCGCTCACGCCCACATGCCGATTTTATGACACCATCTCCAACTTGCCACAAGAAACCAATCCCCTTTTCCATTCCATCCTTTTTTTTAGTCATAACAAAAGCATCAAGCTTAAAAAGTCTACCTTGTCTATTGCCCCTAGCAACCAAGATTTCTTCCTTTGTAATGAAATAAGCATCACCACCAAACTTTACCATGTATCCTTTCTCTATCAGTTGACCAACACTTAACAAATTCTTTGAAAGTGAAGGAATGTAAAGAACACCATCAAGTCTTGTTTTCTTATTAGTAGAGTGACAAATAGGAATTGAACCAATACCTTCAATCACACACTCACCACCACTGGCCTGTAGACAGTGTTTACAAAGTGCCAAAGCTGGGTTTCATTGGAAAAATAGAGTAATCACCATACAATGAGAGGAAACTCGAGTTTCTCCTTGAGGCTCCAAAAAGTTTCTATCTTCTCACTATGGAGAATGGAAATACATAGTAAAACACACTTCCTTTGCAAAGTTAGGTGAAAATCCAGCATTTAATAAGGAAGTAGACTCCACTTTCTTGCCCTAATGTGAAAACCCTAGTCTAGATCCAAGAGTCATGCTTGGTAGGTGCATGGTAGGTACAAATCTCATCATAAATCATGGTCTAGATCCTACAAAGTAGGAATCACTATCAAATAGACACAACCACTCCTCTTGACTCGTGGTAACCCACTTTAGGTGTGTATGTACAAGTGGCACTTTGGCCATTCAAGTAACCAACAAACAATATTGACAAAATGTACAATATTCTACATGGCTAGATTTGCCAATGTAGGCAATTTTTCACACTCCTCCTCAAATCTAGCCTTGGAGATCACAATGCTTTTATCAATAACTCCAATTGAAGATCTAAGCTTGACAAATGAATCTTTAAGTAAAGATTTAGTAAACAAATCAGCCAAGCAACTTGATGATGGCACGTGTTGGAGCTTGATCTCTTTAGCTTGCACTTTTTCCCTCACAAAATGATGAGCAATTTCGATGTGTTTGCTCCTTGCATGGAATGTAGGACTAGTTGCAAGTGATTGGGCTGATTGGTTATCACAATAGATGATAGGGATCTCCTCCTCCATGACATGAAGCTCCACCAATAGCCTTTTGAGCCACAAGACCTCCTTGCATGTTGATGTCAAGGCCTTGTATTCGGATTCTGTGGAAGATAGGGAGATGGTATCTTACTTTTTGGAAAGCCATGATACTACTCCATCACATAGAAAGGTGGCAAAGGCACTTGTTGATCTTCTATCCACTTTGTCACCTGCAAAATCCGAGTCACTATAGGCTCTTAAGCCAAGATTAGTTCCTCTATACAAAATACCAAAATTCTTAGTGAAGGAAATGTATCTAAGAACTCTTTTGGCCATCTTCCAATGTGAAACTAGAGGACTTTGCATGAATTGGCTTAACTTTTCAACACTATAACTAAGATCAGGTCTAGATATAGTTAAATAGATCAAGGAGCCAATAAGCCTTCTATATAATGTGATGTCCTCAAAGGATGCTTCATCACAACCAATAGATGCTTTTACATGTTGCTCCATTGGTGTCTCAATGCCTTTACAATTCTTCACTCCAAATCTATCTAGGATGGATGTAGCATATTTCGATTGACAAATGAAGCTAAAATCAGATCCTCTGATAACCTCTATTCGAAGAAGGAAACTCAATAGCCCGAGATCTACCATTTTAAACTCTTTTGCTAAAGCAATTTTTACATTTCTAATTCCATCTATATCATTACCACTCAAGATAATGTCATCTACATACAAAACAAGAATAATGATCATGCCATCATGAAAACTTATATACAATGATGGATCATAGGCACTCATTACAAAATTGATGGAAATGAGAAAAGAGTTTAGCCTAGAGTACCATGCTCTAGGTGCTTGCTTGAGCCCATAAAGGCTCTTCTTCAAAAAACACACCTTTCCTTCATGCTTTGCCTTGATGAAGCCCTCGGGTTGCCTCATGTAGATCTCTTCCTCCAAATAACCATTGAGGAATGCATTTGTGAAGTCAAGTTGGAATAGCTCCCAATTGAAGGTTGTAGCAAGACTAATGATCAACCTGATAGTAACAAGCTTAGCCACAGGAGCAAAAGTCTCGTCATAGTCAATGCCTTTGGTTTGTAAAAAACCTTTGGCAACAAGCCTAGATTTATGCTTGCTTATTGATCCATCTTGATTATACTTCAATCTAAACACCCACTTGCAATCAAGAGGTTTCTTCCCTTGAGGAAGATCCACAAGATCCTAAGTATGATTCTCAATAAGAGCATCATACTCTACTTGCATAGCATCCATCCAACTTTTAGACTTACAAGCATCTTCATAGCATGTTGGCTCATCTAACATTGAAGTAAGAAAGGTGTAAGATGTGAAAAATGATGATCCTTCTATTTGATCACCTTGACCATCATAGGTGAGCCTCAATGGCTCGGATCTTGCCCTTGTAGATCTTCTTGGAGTTCTTGGAGTTCTTGCATCTTGAGGTGGATCCTCAAGTTCTTCTTCAATTGGAAGCTCCTCTTCCATCCTAGCATGATCCTTGGCATCAAGATGATTAGTAGCATTATCATCCAAATCACAAGCATGTCCTTCATAAAAAATAACATCCCTACTCACTATCACCTTGCTAGTGATGGGATTGAAGACTCTATAACCTTTGCTATTCTCACCATATCCCACAAAGATGCCTTTGATGGATGTTGCATCATCCTTCCTTCTCTTATCCAAGGATTGGTGTACATAGCAAGTGGATCCAAAAACTTTGAGATCTTTGAGATTGGGCTTCTCTCCAAATAGAGCTTCAAATGGTGTGATTCCTCCAATGGCTTGGTTTGGCAATCTATTGCACAAATAGTTAGCACAGGTTATTTGCTCACCCCAAAATGGTTTGGATAGAGAAGCATCTAGCCTTAAGGCCTTAGCACACTCACAAAAAGATCTATTTCTTCTCTCACTCACTCCATTTTGTTGAGGGGTGTATGGACATGACAACTCTCTCTTTATGCCATTAGAAATACAAAAGTCAATCAACTTATTGGAGACATATTCACCTCCATTATCACTCCTTAATACCTTAATCTTGGTACTAAGTTGATTTTCTACCAAAGTCTTTGTGAAAAACTCAGATCCAAAAGATGCTAAAGTTTCATAAAGATCTTGGCCATGGAAGTTATGCACATCTAGATTGAAAAAATGATAGAAATTGTGATGTTAAGCATACTAAACATCAACTAAACATCAAAATCTGATCATAAGCTTCCACAAACAGAAACTTGCTGTCCCTGTCCGTACTTCAGAGCCTACAACCTGCATTTCACACGTGTGAAGCCATAGCAACAAAGAAATCACAATTCTAGTGGCTAGAATGCAAGATATGAACAAAAAAGTGAGAGAGAAGAAGATGGATCTTCAAAGAGCATAACATTCATTCAATAGAATGAAAATGAGATGTGTACATACTCGTGGAGATGGCTATTTATAGCAGCCATAGTGCCTCTTGGCCACTTGTCTTATGATAGGCTAAAATTGGGGTCCAATAGGATTCACCCATCTACCTAGAAATTTGGTCAAATAGGAATGCACCAAATTATGAGCCAATAGAAGAGCTCCACACTCGACCTCCTCTAATTAATGTGACCTCAAAAGTAGTGTACACATACTTTGGGCCTCTACATACATGTATGAACCTATCTCTAACTTTTATTTGGCCATAGGCCTACAAAATCTCAAGTTAGGAAAATACTACTAGTTGACAATTTTTCACACTCCCTCTTCAACTAGTTTTAGCATAGATTTAGAAAGTACACCAAGACTTGTTCTATGCTTGAAAAATAAGTCCTTTCCCAATGCTTTGGTAAAGATATCAGCCACACATTCCTTTGATGGGACATGTTCAAGCTTGATCTCTTTTGCCAACACTTGTTCTCTCACAAAATGGTAAGCCACCTCGATATGTTTGCTCCTTGCATGGAAAACCGGATTGCTTGCTAGACTTTGGGCTGAAAGGTTGTCACAAAAGATGATTGGACTCTCTGAAAAATCCAGCAAATGAAGCTCCATAATCATCCTCTTGATCCACACCATCTCCTTTGTGCATGATGTCAAAGCTTTGTACTCGGCCTCACTAGAAGAAAGTGATATAGTTGCTTGTTTCTTCGACATCCATGAGATAGCTCCATCACCTATGAAAATAGCATGTGCATTTATGGATTTTCTATCCATAAGGTCTCCTGCAAAATCTGAATCTGAAAAACCAAATAAGTTAGGTGATGAGCCTCTATAAACAATGCCAAAATCTTTTGTTCCCGAGATGTATCTCAAGATCCTCTTTCCTAGTTTCCAATGTTCTATGCTAGGATCTTGCATGAATTGGCTTAATCTACCAACACAATAAGATAAATCAGGTCTTGTGATGGTTAGATATATAAGAGAACCTATTAGCTTCCTATAGAGAGTAATGTCCTCGAAGGATCTTTCATTACCTCTTATAGTTAGCTTTACATGTGATTCCATAGGTGTATCAATAGGATTTGCATCTACCATATGAAATCTATTGAGAATAGAAATAGCATACTTCTCTTGTGAAATAAAAGTGATTTGAGAAGTTCTAATTACTTCTATTCCTAAGATATAGCTCAAAAGACCAAGATCATGCACTTCAAATTCCTTTTTTAGTGCTTTCTTGATATCTTCTATATCTTCCTTGTTCCCTCCACTTAAAATAATGTCATCCACATAAATTAGAAGGATTGTAACATCATTAGCACTAATTCTAAAGTAAAGTGAATGATCATACTCACTCATAGTGAAGTTTTGAGAAAGTAGAAAAGAGTTAAGCCTAGCATACCAACTCCTTGGTGCTTGCTTAAGACCATACAAACTTTTTTGTAGAAAACACACATGATTAGGCTTGCTATGAGAAACATAGCTCTCGGGTTGCTCCATGTAGACTTCCTCTTCAAGATCACCATTCAAGAAAGCATTAGAAATGTCTAATTGCCAAAGATCCCATCCATAAAGAGTTGCAAGGGAAATGATTACTCTTATGCTCACCATCTTTGCCACGGGTGCAAAGGTTTCCTCATAGTCAATGCCATGCTCTTGAGCATAACCTTTAGCCACCAACCTTGCCTTCAACTTGTTGATAGATCCATCTTGATTTGTCTTTACCTTGAAGATCCATTTGCATCCAATTGCACTTTTGCCCTTTGGAAGCTCCACCAATCTCCATGTGTTGTTCTTCATAAGTGCTTCAAACTCAAGATCCATTGCTTGGATCCATTCCTCTTTTTGCCTTGCTTCATCTACACATGAAGGTACATCAAAAGAAGTTAGGAAAGCATAGTTGGATCCATCCACCACTTGCTTACCTTTGCCATCATAAGTGAGCCTTGAGGGTTTCACTTTATGCCTTGGAGTTCTCCTTGGAATTTGACTTGAAGAGGCTTCTTCAACATCCACATCCAATGTGTCATCAACTCCATTGTCATCAAGCACATTAGTTGCAACAACACCATCATCACTTGAAACAACTTTTGGAATGTTACTTTCATCAAAAATGACATCCCTACTTGTGAACACTTTCTTGATTGAAGGAACATAAATCCTATATGCTTTGCTTACTTCACTATAACCAACAAAAATGCCCTTTCTTGAAGATGGATCCTCCTTAGTTCTATCATCAAGAGTAATGTTGAAGTAGCAAATGCATCCAAAAGTTCTTAGAAACTTGACATTAGGCTTCATACCAAACAAAGCTTCAAAAGGGGTTTTTCCTTCCAATACAACACTTGGCCATCTATTGCATAGGAAATTTGCACACAACAAAGCATCACTCCAAAAAGGTTTAGGAAGATTAGCATTCAATCTCATTGCCTTTGCACTCTCACACAAGGTTCTATTCTTCCTCTCGGCCACTCCATTTTGTTGTGGTGTTCTTGGACATGTGTACTCCCTCTTGATCCCATGCTCATCGCAAAAGGCTTTGAATTTGTTAGAAATGTATTCACCACCATTGTCGCTCCTCAAGCATTTGATTTTGGTTGTAAATTGAGTCTCAATAGCAACTTTGAACTTGACAAACACATCAAACACCTCATCCTTGCTCTTTAGTAGATAAACCCAACAAAATCTACTAAAATCATCAATGAAAGTTACATACATCTTAGCACCTCCATTGCTAATTGTAGTAACACCATGAATATCCGAATGCAAGAGAGAAAAAGGCATCTTAGATCTAGATATAGATCTAGTATATGGCAATCTATGTGATTTAGACAAAGCACATTCTTCACAAACATGATTCAAGCAAGTAAGAGACTTGGGAAGTCCCCTTACTACCTCCTTTTTGGCTATTACCTCCAAGGCCTTGTAGTTGAGATGTCCCATCCTTTTATGCCATACCTCTTGAATTGACATTTGTTCATTTGCCATGCATCCAACTTGGTTAGCAACAACACATGCATCAAGCTTGAACAATTTCCCTTGCCTTTTCCCTTTTGCAATGATACTACACCCCTTTTTGATCAAGCAAGCATCACCATCAAACTCAACTTTGAATCCTTTGTCAAGCATTTGGCTTACACTAAGTAAGTTCTTGGTAATGGATGGAATGAGCAAAACATCTTTCAATTCTATATTCCTATTTGTAGAAAGTGAAATAGGAATTGTGCCAATCCCCTTGATTGTACACTCACCATCATTTGCGGTATAGATTACCTTCCTATCACCATCAAATGCCATTAAAGATGAAAAATACTCTTTATGATATGTCATATGAGAAGTGGCTCCACTATCAATCCACCAAGGATCAATGTCTCCATGATTAGTCAACAAGCAAGATGACATAACAAAAGCATCATTTGAAAGAAGCTCATCCCCACCCTCATCAATAGTTAGATTGGTTTGCTTTTCCCCTTGATCCCTCTTTTTCTTGAAACAATCACTAGCAAAATGCCCTTTGACTCCACAATAGAAACATTTTAGCTTAGATCTATCCTTCTTTTTGCCAAAAGTAGAGTGCTCACCTTGGTCTTGCCCTTTAGACCAATTGCTTTTACCTTTGCCCTTGAACTTGCCTTTAGAGAACATTGCCTCCTCTTCTCCTCCTTGAGATGTAGAAGATGCTCCCACTCTTGCTTGCAACCTGAATTCTTCAGCCAACAAGACCTCTTGCAAGTCTCCAACACTTGGTAAACATTTTTGGATAGCATAACTTTGAACAAGATTAGCATGATCATCCAACAAGCCATTGAGAATCACTTGAACAAGCTCCTCATTATTTATGCCATCATTAATGCATGCTAACTCATCATTCAATGCTTTAACTCTCAAAACAAAAGCATGTCCACTCTCACTCTTCTTTTGCATACAAGAAAAGATTTGCCTTCTTAAAGTCAACACTCTAGAAGTAGACTTGGATTCATAAACCTTCTTCAAGGCTTCCCAAGCTTCACTAGATGATGTGCACTTACCAACCTCTTTGATAAGCTCATTTGTCACATTCATCTTGATCATGTGAAGGGCTTTCTTTGCCCTCTTGTCATACCTCAATTGTTCTTGAGGTGCCAAAGGTCTCTCCTCCACACCTACAACAATATCCATCAACTCATTCATCTCAAGCAAAGACTCCATCCTTACTTTCCAAGTAGAATAGTTGAGGGAGGTAAGCCTATCATTGCTTTCCAACATGTAGCCTCCATTTGTAGCCATGTTGCAATGATTGATCTCTGATCTTTGACCTGTTCCAATGCACTAAGCACTCTCTTGAATCAACAAATGAAACACAAGAAGAAATCACAAAGATTTGGAACCTAAAACCTTACTTTTTCTCTCTTTTCCTCACTTTTTCCTCAATTTTAGCCACTAGTTTTATGATTTCTTGATCAAACCAAGACCAAACCTCAATATACTTGCTTTTCCCTCACTCCTAAGATTGAAATACACTCTTGAATCATTCAGCAAACTGAAAATCAGAGGGTTACATCAATTTTGAAGTTTTTGACATGAAGAAGCAAGAAATTGAATCAAAAAACTATATGCTAGAATGGAAAACTAATAGGATCTTGTTGGATCTTGCATCTCCCTCTTTCCAAAACAAATTTTGTCTCCTTATTCTGATAAGTACAGAGGGAATTCGCCCTACTTCAATTGAAATGCATACAAATGATGTTTTGATCACAAAGATCCAATTTCTACACATAAATCAACAAGATTTTTAGCTAGAAACTTGATTGGAATGCTACAAAAGCAAACTCGCCCACAAATCTCTTCTAAATCTGGCAAAACCTGCACATTTGGCCGCCTAATGCTCTGATACCATGTGAAAAACTCAGATCCAAAAGATGCTAAAGTTTCATAAAGATCTTGGCCATGGAAGTTATGCACATCTAGATTGAAAAAATGATAGAAATTGTGATGTTAAGCATACTAAACATCAACTAAACATCAAAATCTGATCATAAGCTTCCACAAACAGAAACTTGCTGTCCCTGTCCGTACTTCAGAGCCTACAACCTGCATTTCACACGTGTGAAGCCATAGCAACAAAGAAATCACAATTCTAGTGGCTAGAATGCAAGATATGAACAAAAAAGTGAGAGAGAAGAAGATGGATCTTCAAAGAGCATAACATTCATTCAATAGAATGAAAATGAGATGTGTACATACTCGTGGAGATGGCTATTTATAGCAGCCATAGTGCCTCTTGGCCACTTGTCTTATGATAGGCTAAAATTGGGGTCCAATAGGATTCACCCATCTACCTAGAAATTTGGTCAAATAGGAATGCACCAAATTATGAGCCAATAGAAGAGCTCCACACTCGACCTCCTCTAATTAATGTGACCTCAAAAGTAGTGTACACATACTTTGGGCCTCTACATACATGTATGAACCTATCTCTAACTTTTATTTGGCCATAGGCCTACAAAATCTCAAGTTAGGAAAATACTACTAGTTGACAATTTTTCACAGTCTTGAGCTTTACAAAAGAATCAAACACCATTGATTTGCTAGACAAGAGGTACATCCAACAAAATCTAGAATAGTCATCAATGAAAATTACATAGTACTTGGCACCACCATTAGACTCATGTGAAAAACTATGAAGATCTGAATGGATGAGTTCAAGAGGAGAGTTTGATCTTGATGTAGATCTTGAGAAGGGTAGCTTGTGAGCCTTTGAGAGGCTGCATGCTTCACATCTCTTCCCACACTTTGACAAATGCTTGGGGAGTCCAACTGCAAGCTCCTTTGTAGTCATAGATTCCATGGCTTTGTAGTTGGGGTGGCCCAACCTTTTGTGCCACAGTTCCACCTTTGATAGCTCCAGCTTTGCCAAGTTAACATTCTCCACTGCAATATTAGCATCAAGCTTAAACAATCTACGTTGCTTAAAGCCTTTGGCTATACATTCATCATTTCTAAGGATGGAACAAACTCCATGCTTAAATTGTACATCTAGGCCATTATCCATTAACTGGCCAACACTAAGCAAATTCTTGGTTAACTTAGGAACATAAAGAACATTATCTAGATTCATCCTTTTGGATGATCCCACATACAAGGGAATTGTTCCTATTTCACTTATCTTACATTCTTGACTACTTGCAATATAGATTGATCTATGTAAGTCATTGTAAGAAAGTAAGGTGGAGAATATGTCCTTTTGATATGTCATGTGGGAACTTGCCCCACTATCAATCCACCAAGAATCATTGGTGTTGCTCTTGGATGATGGTGGTTTGTTGGAAACCATCAAGGATGACTCTTCATCCTCCTCTTCCTCCTGATGTGCAATGTTGCTTTGTTTGTGTAAAAATTACAACAAATAAGGATCCTAAAACACTTGAAATGATGAGGAAAACAATAGATTATGATTTCATAAGATTAGCACAAGTTGAACCATCAAAATCCATCAAAAATCTATGCTTGAACCTCACTAAATGGCCCAAATCCTTGAAGAAGGCTTCACACGTGTGAAAGTACGGCCTCCCACAGTCTGAGTACTGTACACCAGACCTACATTCAATCCTATAATCATTAGTAATCACAAGTACTCAAACAATTATGAACATAGAGAGCAATTATGAACAAAGAGATCTATTTCTTCTCTCACTCACTCCATTTTGTTGAGGGGTGTATGGACATGACAACTCCCTCTTTATGCCATTAGAAATACAAAAGTCAGTCAACTTATTGGAGACATATTCACCTCCATTATCACTCCTTAATACCTTAACATTGGTACTAAGTTGATTTTCTACCAAAGTCTTGAGCTTTACAAAAGAATCAAACACCATTGATTTGCTAGACAAGAGGTACATCCAACAAAATCTAGAATAGTCATCAATGAAGATTACATAGTACTTGGCACCACCATTAGACTCATGCGAAAAACTATGAACATTTGAATGGATGAGTTCAAGAGGGGAGTTTGATCTTGATGTAGATCTTGAGAAGGGTAGCTTGTGAGCCTTTGAGAGGTTGCATGCTTCACATCTCTTCCCACACTTTGACAAATGCTTGGGGAGTCCAACTGCAAGCTCCTTTGTAGTCATAGATTCCATGGCTTTGTAGTTGGGGTGGCCCAACCTTTTTTGCCACAGTTCCACCTTTGATAGCTCCACCTTTGCCAAGTTAACATTCTCCACTGCAATATTAGCATCAAGCTTAAACAATCTACGTTGCTTAAAGCCTTTGGCTATACATTCATCATTTCTAAGGATGGAACAAACTCCATGCTTAAATTGTACATCTAGGCCATTATCCATTAACTGGCCAACACTAAGCAAATTCTTGGTTAACTTAGGAACATAAAGAACATTATCTAGATTCATCCTTTTGGATGATCCCACATACAAGGGAATTGTTCCTATTCCACTTATCTTACATTCTTGACTACTTGCAGTATAGATTGATCTATGTAAGTCATTGTAAGAAAGTAAGGTGGAGAATATGTCCTTTTGATATGTCATGTGGGAACTTGCCCCACTATCAATCCACCAAGAATCATTGGTGTTGCTCTTGGATGATGGTGGTTTGTTGGAAACCATCAAGGATGACTCTTCATCCTCCTCTTCCTCCTGATGTGCAATGTTGCTTTGTTTGCTCTCTTGTGCCTTCTTCTTCTTGAGACATTCTGATGCAAAATGTCCTTTCTTTCCACAGAAAAAACATTTGTACTTGGACTTGTCTTTGATCTTGCCCTTTGAGCTTGAAGCCTCATCCTCCTCCTTGGTCTCCTTGAAGTGCTTCTTCTTGCCATTGGTCTTCTTCTTGCTTTTAAATGAGAAATTAGCTTTCTCATCACCATCCTGCAAAGAAATAGCATTCATTCTTGCATTGGTATGCAACATCCTACACTCTTCAGCTACTAATACACTGTGTAGCTTTTCTATAGTAGGCAAAGTGTCTTGGATTGCAAAGCTTTGGCCAAATTTGTAAAGCCACTCCCTAGACCATTTAGGACAATCTGAACAAGCTCACTATCTTGAATCTTCTCTCCAATGGAAGCTAACTCCCTATTAAGAGACTTGATTCTTAGCACATAATCTTGTGCATTCTCATCACTCCTCTTCATGCTTTGTAGAATCTGGTTCCTAAGCATGAGAACCCTCAAAGTGTTACTAGACTCATAGATAGATTTTAAAAATTCCCAAGCCTCTTTAGCACTCTTACATGATGATACTTCCCTTAAAAGATCATTGCTTACATTCATCTTAATACAGTGAAGTGCAAGCCTAGACCTCTTCTTGTATGTCACTAATTCCTGTGCACCTAGAGGTTCATCTTCATCATCTATTAGAAACTCATAAAGATCCTGGAGCACCATTAGTGACTCCATCCTCACTTTCCAAATAGCATAATTGGTAGAATTTAACCTCTCACTAGCTTCTAGAAGGTAGGCTCCCACTGATCCCATCTTACTAGCAAGATTCTACACACAAGATATAGATTTGTTTGGACCTGAACTCACAAAGGTTTCTAACTTGTAGTGTTTCACTCAAATGTTGACTTCTAATCCAACAGATGGATTTTTAATCACAGTTCTATCACTCCCTCACAAGCTGGAATGAAGATAAGATGAGATGAAAACTACACTCAAGCAAATCTTGCCAATCTTGGCTATTCTTGGACAAAAACTGACTCTATCTCTCTCATTCACTTTGATGTACTTTCAAGACCTGGTTTCCACTTTAAGAAGGTTTGAAATCAGCCTAGATTAACTAGTTTTCATGAAAGAAATTCAAAACTAATCAATGGCAAGTGATCTTGGTAGCTTATCCTAGGATTTGCACCAAAAATTACATCAAACTGACACCATATGAATTTTCTATGATCCAATGAATATGGGTTATTAAATGCTGGTTCAGAGATGCCCACACGTGTGAACAGTACGGATTTTGATCCTGAAAAAGTTTGGGATCAAATCCCCTCACCAAAACCTGGATACCAGCTCGCCCTTCCAATACTAGCTTTTTGCACCAAAACCTGCTAAAACTGGATTAGATTCAAACACAGATCAATGGCCTTGTACTTGGCTCTGATACCATGTGAAAAGTACAATACTAAGGACCTTAAATGAATCTTTGAATGATCCACAAGGTGATTGTATGCTTGTTAAACAATCTATCAGAAACTAGTCATCAGAAAACAAGATCTAGTTTAGCAGTTTGATAGGAAACAAGTAGAGACAATCAAAGCATTGATCAAATAGTCTAATCCAACTCCAGACGTGTGGAAATAAGGCTGTAGTACGGCCTGTAGACAGTGTTTACAAAGTGCCAAAGCTGGGTTTCATTGGAAAAATAGAGTAATCACCATACAATGAGAAGAAACTCGAGTTTCTCCTTGAGGCTCCAAAAAGTTTCTATCTTCTCACTATGGAGAATGGAAATACATAGTAAAACACACTTCCTTTGCAAATTTAGGTGAAAATCCAGCATGTAATAAGGAAGTAGACTCCACTTTCTTGCCCTAATGTGAAAACCCTAGTCTAGATCCAAGAGTCATGCTTGGTAGGTGCATGGTAGGTACAAATCTCATCATAAATCATGGTCTAGATCCTACAAAGTAGGAATCACTACCAAATAGACTTGACTCGTGGTAACCTACTTTAGGTGTGTATGTACAAGTGGCACTTTGGCCATTCAAGTAACCAACAAACAATATTGACAAAATGTACAATATTCTACATGGCTAGATTTGCCAATGTAGGCAATTTTTCACATATGGGACTACATTTTTGTGAATTTTACATTTGATTTTTTGCTTGTCTACTCATAAAAATCCTTGATGATTATAGAAATATGCCTATAATTTCTTTTTTTAAATTTGGAGGTCTATAGAGATAGTTACATGCATCCAAAATTACCCATTTAAGTGTTGATAGAAATCAACAAAATTGGAAGTATCATATTTGACTGTATAACACACATGATTTCAACAATATTTTTTTGAGTTGTCTACTTTGAAAAGTATTATATGACCATAGAAACATATCTCTCCATTTTTTTCAATTTGGAGTTATGTATAGATAGATATGTGCATCTTGCTAAACGTACTGAAAATTGAAGTTTTTTGGGAATACATTGCTTTTAATTGAGAGAAAAAAAATTAAGTCTTCTGATAAGACAATGAAGACTCAAATCTAGTTTCACGTACAATTGAAAGATTGAGATTTCAGTCATTTGATGGCATGTTGTGTCTCGTCAAGTGACCAAAGGTTTTATGAGCACTTGTGTGCATGCACATACAAGTGTGCTAAAAACAACTCTAGTGATGAGGCATTCACCAGATTAATTCATAGCACACTTATCAAAAAATTCGACATAACTTTTGTAGGTGAAATATACAGCTGATTCATTATCTAATAGGCCATATTCTTATAAAAATAATAGAAAAGAAACAAATTCAAATAAGTGTTCTATTTTGAATTTTTTCTTTTGTATATCCTCATTTTTGTGACAAATTAGAGCATAATAATCAATCTTTTGAAACTAATATTTATTATGCAGAATGGTCTAATAGTTATCCAATAAAGATATATTGTTGTCATCACTTTTGAACTTGTCAATGTTTACTCAACATATATGTACAACTTATTCTTGTCTTGTTGTACAACTTATATGTACAACTTATTCTTGTCTTGTTGTTTCTGACATCTTAGGATATCTTTGTAGAATTTGTCCTATGAGTAATGGCCATCATATTTTCATCATATAAATACATGCATTGCATACACCTATTTTAGACTAGAATTGCACGTGCAAAGTTTAGACGTCAACATTCACAACGAGAGAGCATGAAGATCAATCAATCAAGTTTGTTGTCAAAGCTTCTTCTTCTCATGGTTGCTTGGTTATTGATTCAAGGATCACAAGACTTGTCAACTACATCACCCACTACTACTAGTAGTATTGTTACTTCTCGCAAGCTGCTTCAGGAAATACATGACATACATGACATGACTAAAGATTCGATGCCACAAACAACACAGAAAAACATGCGTACTCTCTCTCTCTCTCTCTCTCTCATATTTAGACAATGCCAGTACTTGGGAAGTACTATTTTGCATAATAAATTGGCAAGCATATTGTAAGTTCACAATAATCTTATTTTCTTAGTTCCATAATACATTGTTAAAAGCAAAGTCCATGTTTCCATTGTTTTTCAAGAGTATTATATTTTTGCTCATAAAATGGAAGATTCTCTCTGATTTGGAGGTTTGGATTTAAGAAAGTAAAATTACTATTTTTACATAACCTACTATATTGTAACAAAAAGTATTTGTAAATATCTACTTACTAAATAGCAAAATGTTGTATAATTTTATTTTTCTTAGCTATGTCTAATTTGTGAAACAATTGAATAGAGTGTCATGCTTTACTTAATAAAATGTTTTATAGAATACCAAAGATTTAAATTTTCAAACTAAAAATGTCAAATATAATCAATCAATCATGTTTAGAATACGTTATAGTAGAGAGAGAAACGAGCATCTATCAACCACCCATAGAATACCCTTTTTTTTCGGCATTGCTTCTAACGAGTTTAACTAAAAGTGATCTGGGATATTCGCAGCTCTTGTGTCAGAGGAATGCTATATATGTGGGGAAGCAATCAAAAACTGATGGAAAATCAGAACTAGAGTCTTTGATGTTGTTCATGAAGAGGGAAAGCCACAATATAGTATATAAATACACAAGGAGATGTTTTAAATAAAGTTATTTACAATGGCTTGAAGTTGATCTCTGTTCAAAGTACTTTGTTGTATTGTAGTATATAAATACACAAGGAGATGTTTTAAATAGAGTTAAATACTATGTCTTGAAGTTGATCTCTCTTCAATGTACTTTGTTGTATTGATAGTTTTTCTTTGAAAATTAGATTATTATATATATATAATATAGAAAGAAATATACCATATAATTTCCTATAATAGTGTTTTCTACGAAGAATACTTCTATGAAATTTTGTCCAACTCTTTTTGCGGAATGTATATGATTTATTACAATGATCATACCAAGAATGAAAACTTCAAAATCTAAATGCTCTTTGATGTGTTTTTGTCTTTATTTTATCTAGATAACAATGCCTACATTAGAATATAAACAATAATAATTGTTACAAATATTTAGAACTAACCATCTATCACAAATAATTGTGCTAAAAAATAAATACACAAAATGCAAACATGTGTAAGACTAGTATAGTACAAAAATATATATTTAGCTATATAAATATAGTAATTTATGAATTTATGGAAACAAAAAAATGATGTTTGTAACAAATGTGAGATATTCTTATTATAATTATAAGTTTAACATATAATGAGAAAATACGTATTCATTTTTTATTTTTGCATTTGATTTCTTTTTTGTGAATAATTGATTTTCTATCAGTTCCAATATTTTCAAGTATTTTATCCACTATGAAAAGCTCATTGTACTTATTTATCTTTGTATAATTTTTTTTCAACTAGAGTATCTTGTAAAAATAATTTATTGATTTGATTTGATGTTGTTAGTATAAAAATTTGAAACTTTCAACTTTTACAAGGCAATAACATTATTGTGCATAAGACTCTTATTGATGTTCTCATACAGCTTGTGACAATATAATCAATTTTCTTAGAAATTTCGCACGTTACTCTATTATATTAATATGGAAAGTTGAAATTCAACACTCAGAAATACAGAGGAGAGAACATGAATGTACATCAATCATTTTGCTATCAAGGCTACTTCTTCTCATAGTGACTTTGTATTTTAATTTAAGTATCACAACAATCATCACAATAAGATCCACTCCTATTAGTGGTATCGTTACCCTTGCAACTTGTTTCAAGAAATACGTGGCATGATTAGATTTTTTATGTCATTTTCTTTTCTTATGAAAACAATACGTAAAAATGATGCTATAAGATCATGTTAAACATTTAATAGATATTTACATTATGGCAAAATATTTTATCAATTTTTCATTTTGAAGTGTAATATTGAATTTGCCCAACAAGTGTAAATGCCATTCTATAACCTACAGAGAAATGAGTTTTCTAAAGATGGCAATTAAAAGACAAGACAATGTCAGAATATAATCTAATTAATCATTATTGATTTGTTTTTTGATCATCTAGATTTCACACTCCTCAAAAAGTAGTTTGATTGAACTATGACATGTCAATAATCTAATGAGCACTATCAATCAATCACCATAAGCAATCACCAAGAGAAAGAGAAAAAACACACCATCACACTATTACACTGAATGAAAGAGAGTACAAGAGTAACCCTGAAAATAGAGAGAGAGAGAGAGAGAGAGAGAGAGAGAGAGAGAGAGAGAGAGAGAGAGAGAGAGAGAGAGAGAGAGAGAGAGAGAGAGAGAGAGAGAGAGAGAGAGAGAGAGAGAGAGAGAGAAACAAATAGGAGTTGACTACAGTTGGCAACAATAACGTAAATAGTAAACCCTCGCTCAATAAATTCTTGAGGTTGTTCTAAATATACCTCTTCATCCAACACTCTATTAAGAAAAGCAGATTTGATTTCCATTTGCTGGATTTTTGAGCTGTAGAAAGCAAAAATTGCAATGATCGAACGAATAGTTACCATTTTGGCTACAGGTGTGAAGGTCTCCTCAAAGTCTATACGTGCATGCTACTCAAAACCTCTTGCAACTAGTCGTGCCTTGTACTTGTTGAGTTGCTCATCCGCTCCATACTTCATCTTGTAGATCCACTTACATGTGATAGGCGTCTTACCATCAGGAAGCTCAATTAAATTCCATGTTTTGTTCTTCAATATAGCACCCATTTCTGTTTCCATAGCTACATGCCACTCCTTGTGTTCTTTTGCTTCATTAAAAGTTTTAGGTTCTTGAGCCGTTAACATGGATCCCATCAGGGCTAGGTTCATCGAGCTGGAGGTTTTCGATTTCTGCTTGATCTCCTAAGCTCTCCCTGCCCACTTGATTCAAGAGTATCTCTCTTATTAGCATCACCTGTTACTGACAAGTACCACTTAGGCACTCTCCTAGGAGCCTCATTATTAACCCTGTCTTTTTCCATTGGCTCTTCCATATTGACATCAGCTTCTTTCTTCACCTATACTTTGGCTTTATCATCAAAGGAATCAATTGTCATATTCATTTGGTCATTTTGACCCATCTCATCAAAAGTAGCATCTTTGGAAATCACGATTTTTTGTGCATCTGTGTCATACATCTTGTATGCTTTGGTTTTTTCATTATATCCAAGGAAAATACACTTAACAACTTTTGCATCCAGTTTCTTTCATTTTTCATCAGGCACATGAGCGTAAACATTACAACCACATACTCGTAAACGAGAAACATTAGGTTTCTTTCTAGTAAAAGCTTCGTAAGGTATCTTACCTGTGAAGTTTTTAGCACGTGTGAACTTCACCACACACCCTACAGGATCTTACTGAGGTGTTGTGATTGCACAAGATTGATCAAAGGACATTATGCTTGAGAAATCTAAGGCAAGAGCACAATGGCATACATCTGATGAAAAAATCCTACTCTTCACTATGAGAAATGAATGTTTGAAATAATTCTAAGTGTTCAATATGGGAAAAAGAGGCTGCTCTCGGGTACAGAGAGAAAATCATACATAGAAAACTCGAGTAGAGAGAGAATGAGTCCAAAACACCAAAATCTCAATATTCACAATATGGCAAAACATGCCCATCTTTCCCTACATGAGAGAGACTCGAATTCCTACAGTGGAGTTACATGGAAAGTCCATTAACTGAACTAATTCACCCACCATAGATCCACATGTGTAATTGCATGCATGTATGTTGCATGTACTGCATGTCATCTCATAAAACTTCCTAGACATGTGTAGATCACAAAAACTACTTTGCATGTTGCATGCACTGCTTGCATGTGGCTTGCATGCATACAGTAAGACTTTGCATGCTATCTAAACATCTGCATGTCATCATAATTGAATCTATCTAACTCAAATCCGAGCTACACTAGAAGGATATGTGCTCAATTCACACTCCTTTTATGTATAACATGAAATCTAGTGGAGATCATCATGGACATGACCCCAAACTCGAGATAGAAAGATAATATTTTAATAATCTTCACACTCCTCCTTAAAATTTATGTTCCTATCAACATAGACTTTGAAATTAGGCCAAGGTTAGACCTCATCTTCATAAATATATTCTTGAGTAGAGGTTTGGTGAGAAGATCTGCAACACAATTTGAAGATGAAACATGCTCCAATGAGATCTCTCTCCCAATGACTTTTTCTCTTATAAAATGATGAGCCACTTCAATATGCTTGCTCCTTGCATGAAAGACTAGATTATTTGCAAGAGCCTGAGCAGAAATGTTATCATTCTTGATAATTCATAAATCTTCATTTGCATAATAGTTTAGCTCCAAAAGTAGCCTTTTGATCCATAAAACCGCCTTTGTTGTGGTTGTAAGAGATTTGTATTCAGCCTCACAGGATGATAAGGAAATAGTTGCCTGTTTCTTTGATAGCCAAGAAACCAAATTTCCTCCAAGATATATAGTGTAAGCACTTGTGGATTTCCTATCCAATCTCTCTCCTGCAAAATCTGAATCTGAAAAAGCAATCAAAGTCAGATCTTCTCCTTCATAATACAGTCCATAATCCAAGGTAGAAAATATATACCTCATGACTCTTTTAGCCAAATTCCAATGATATAACTTTGGATCCTGCATGTGTTGGCTTAGCTTATGAACACAAAAGCTTAGATCAGGCCTAGTCACTGTTAACCAAATAAGTGAGCCAATAAGACTCCTATAAAGAGTGATGTCCTCAAAGGATTTTTCATCATCTTTAATAGGAACTTTTACAGTGTGCTCCATAGGTGTATCTATGCCTTTACAGTTCTCCATATAAAATTTCTTGAGCATGGAAAGTGCATATCTATTTGGCTTATAAATGCATGACATTTCCAAAAATCTATTTCAAGGCCTAGAATATAGTGAGAAACTCCTAAGTCCTGCATCTTAAACTCTATACCAAGTGCATGCTTAGTTTCTTCAACTACTTTCTCATTGTTTCCACAAAGAATGTTATCATCTACATAGATGAGAAGAATAATTACAAAGCTATCTACAAACTTATAATACAGAGAAGGGTCATATTCACTTAGACAAAATCCGAGTGATATGAGATAGGAATTGAGCCTTGCATACCAAGACCTCAGTGCATGTTTCAGTCCATACAAACTTTTGAACAAAAGACAAACTTTTGATTCATCACCTTCCTTCACAAAACCTGGAGGCTGCTCCATATAAATCTCCTCCTCAAGGTAACCATTGAGAAATGCATTAGAAACATCAATCTGGAACATACTCCATTTGTTTTATACGGTTAGAATTAAAGTAGAATCATTGTGTTACTGTACTGTGGGTCCTATCACTGGATAAGGATCAGTTGGCAAGTCAATGGGAAACGCGTCCCGCCAACGGCAACCTGAGTCATGCATAAGTTGCCTGAGTGAACAACTATATGTAGAGTGTAATTTCATTTTGAGAAATACAGTTGCTATGTGATCTTGCTGTGGGGAGTGTTTTCTGTATGTGTTAATGTGTAGCATGATCTGTGTTCCTATGCAAAGCAAACTCTAAGTTGGTATCAGAGCCACACAGGGAGTGTACACAGTACAACATCACCGTTGAAGAGAGCTCCGGGAGAATTGTCTTCTGAGAGTTCGAGGTTTACGGCGGGTTGAAGATGGAAAGAGAAGCACTGGTGCACGGTTTCATGTTTATAGAGGCTTGCTAAGCTCAGCAGAGGGATTATTAGTCGGTGCATAGCATTAGACAGGAAAAATTTTGGTGAAAATTTGACAATTTTGAAGCAAGTTGAAAATTGAAACCGGGTTTGGGGTTACGGTTTTTATACATAACTGGTGATATCTTCGCTGTTTGTGCATCGTTTTGGATGTCGTAAGGATAGGATGGATGCTAATCACACTGTCAACCAGCCATGGAGAGATTCTAAGGTTTATGTCAGAGATTTGTCTCCAGATAGTTAACCTAGCAGATTTGTGGTAAAAGGTGAAAAAAGCCACTTTGTCAAGTTGAGCTAAAATCATCGTTTCTCCACGGAATTTCTTGAGTGAACACTTAACAGACTTGGAATCAGTAGGATGACCCTGCTCCAGGCCTTAGATTGTGCTCAAATCGATCCACAGACGAGTTAGATCAAACAAAAATGAGTGTGGGGAGGCACGGCCACAGACAAGGAGGTCGCGGACTGTTCGTGCGTGGAACCAGGGTGAGAGCGTAGCGTTTCAAAGTGGACAGTGTATACAAGACTCTCCATTGGTGCACAAAAGTGCTCAAATCCGTTGGATAGAGGAGTTACAAGATCGACGGCTCAGATTGTGCTACCTAGAAGGGATATCCACAGTTGGATCAGATTCAACCATTGGATGGAGTCTGTAGGGTTTTTGAAGAGGGCCCTAAAGAAGTGAAGTGCATTTTAGCTTTCAACTTCATAAAAAATTTTCATACTAAAATTGGAGTTGGGTCCCTTCACAAGTGAAGAGTGAAGTTTCTTCAAGGTGAAGAAACAGTTCAAAAACTAGAAAAGTCCCCATTTTTGGGTCCGTTTTGACCCAAACGAAAAGCTATAACCTCCAAACGAAGGGCACCCAGACTGTACCTGCAAGTGGTGGTTATACTAAGTCCCATGTGCTATGCTTAGCAATTGACTCCATCTCCTCTCCCATGGCCTTGACCCAAATGTCATCATCCTTCGCTTCACCATAAGTCGAAGGTTCTTTGCTTTGAATAATGCTAGATAAAAGAGCATAATTTTCTTCATACCTTTCAGGTTGAGTCTTCTCTCTTCTCGATCTTCGTAGCTCTCCCTAGTTAGATGATCCTGGAAAGTCATCTATGTCGTGGCTCTCCAAAAATCTCTCAAACCACTTAGGGAGCTTCCTGTCAGGTGATCGGCTTCCTGGTAAAAATGTATCCCATGGTACATCCTTCTCCTTGTGTTTGTCACCTGCAACTTCAATCCTTCTTGCACCAAAAGGTTTGTCCCTACCTCTCCAAGCTGTCTCTTAGGTTGAGTAGTAGTATCTTGAGATGTATCCTCATGTTCATCACTCGGAAGGTCAATGAATGGATCATCATCAGGTGGTATCCTCACTATACCATCTTCCCTAGTGGATGTGTCTATCTTCTTAGCATCCTCCTCTTCATACATCTTGGATTCATCAAAGATAACATCATGGCTTATATGGATTTTGTTTTCCACTGGATCAAAACATCTATAGCCCTTCACACGATCATCATATCCTAGGAATAGGCACTTGAAAGCTTTTACATCAAGTTTACGTCTCTCTTCCTCAGGAATGTGTACAAAGGCCTTACATCCAAAGATTCGCAAGTGGTTCACCTTTGGCTTCTTCTTCGTGACTGCTTCCTCAGGTGTTATCTTTGGTATGGCAATGGTAGGACTTCTATTTTGAAGATAGACTGCCGTGCTACATGCTTCTGACCAAAAATATTTTGGTAGTTTCATCTCAACTAGCATAGAGCTAGCACTTTTCACAATCGTACGATTCTTGCGCTCAACTAGACCATTGAGAGCAGGAGTATGAGCTTGCGTAAATTGTCTTTTAATCCCACATTGATCACAAAGATCATTGAAGTCATTAGACTTGTACTCACCTCCACTATCTGATCTTAGGACTTTGATCTTCCTACCTGTCTGATTTTTGACCAATGCTTTGAAGCTCTTGTAGTTATCAAATGCATTTGATTTTTTCTTCAAGAAGTAGATCCACGTCTTACATGACATATCATCAATAAAGGTCATGAAATAGAAGGCTTTAGCTAAGGATATGGTCCTCATAGGCCCGCATAAATCTGTGTGGATTAAATCCAGGATGTTCTTTGCTCTTGCAACAACCCCTTTATTGAACTTCTCTCGATGCTGCTTCCCATATACACAGGATTCGCACATCGATTTCAAGTGATCTTCTATGGTAGGCAATCCTGTTACCATCTCCAATTTTCTCATCAAACTGAGGCTTCCCAAGTTCAAGTGACCAAGCCTATTATGCCACAATTCAGTTTGCAATGGAATGGACGATACAAGTCTGTGTTGCCCCTTAATTGTAGCATTCAACCTGTACAATTTTGTTTGGGCACACTTACTCCATCTGCAATAACTTTGAACTTTTGGTTCACATCCTTCACAAAGCAACGATCATGGGCGAATTCTACTTTCTACTTTTGATCAGTAATGACTCCAACAGAAAGTAGATTTTTCTTTAAACCTGGTACATAAAGTACCTCCCTGATTATCCTGCTTTTGCCATTAGGTAGTTGGATTAAAACGGTGCCTATCCCCTTGATCTTACACACCTCACCTTTTGCTTGTGAAACATATGTTCCATTATCCAACACCTTCAAACTATTGAACCAATTCTTGTTACCTGTCATCTGTCTTGTGGCTCCCGAGTCAATATACCATGCTTGATCATCTTGATTGGATGACAATGCAAATATGAAAATGCTAGAGTCTTCAATCTCACCCTCATCGACAAGGTTACCTGCTTGTTTTGGTTTTCCCTTGCCTTGTTCCGCCAGAAATTTTCGACATTCACTCTTCCAATGGCCCTTTTTACCACAATGGAAGCACTTGCCTTTCTTCTTAGTTTTACTGGAAGATCCCTTGTCCTCCTGAGACTTGGAAAATTTCTGCTTAGACTTCTTCTTGCCCTTGCCCTTGCCCTTGCCTTGTTTTTGGCGTGTCGCAAGTGCCTGATCGTCAGTATTTTGATGTCTAGCTTTCACCATTTCTCGTCGTTGCTCTTCTTGCATCAAAATTCATGTGAGCTTGTCAAAGTTTGGCAATCTTTCTCTTGATGCTATTCCACTCACAAACATCTGATAGGGTTCTGAAATGCCGCACAATGCATTGTGCACCATCTCCACATCACATATGCGCTCACCAATAGAATGCAGTTCATCTCTCATTGTCTTGATTCTGGTCATGTATGTTTGAATGTGCTCTCCTTGCTCCATGCGGGCACTATTCAACTCTGACTTCAGAAACAGGATTCTTGACGGATTTGACGTCTCAAACTACTCCTTTAGAACATCCCATGCCTGTCTGGGTGTAACAGCATCACAAATGTGGGTAATGATGTGATCCTTCAATGACAAGTTAATGAAGATCAAAGCTGTCCTCATCTTTTTGTCAAACACTTTGATATCTGCTTCATTTGGCGGCCTTCTCTCATCACCTGTGACAACTTCCCACACGTCTTTCTCTGTCAGTATGTTTTTCATTTTGAATTTCCACACTGCATAGTTAGAAATCCCATCTAATTTGCTACTTTCACCCAAAATGGACTCTCCCATGTTTGCCATCGCAAAACTTCTTGAAACTTCTGTCGTAGGCTAAAAACGGTATGTCGAGGCCAACAGTGATGTCAAAAGTTGAAAATAATGACCTGCACTTTTTTCTTTACGAGGCCATTTGTCGCTTTTTCACCAATTTAAAAGCCGAATCGGCGTCGCCTTCCGAAATGCACTCAATCGTCAACTCCCAACAATCTGCCCAGTGGAATGGTGAAATCACTTATGGCGTACTCCGAACACTTTCTCCATTGCAATCACTCTGTTTTGTTGTACCGTACTTGTAGGTACAGTCTGGGTGCCCTTCGTTTGGAGGTTATAGCCTTTCGTTTGGGTCAAAATGGACCCAAAAATAGGGACTTTTCTAGTTTTTGAACTGTTTCTTCACCTTGAAGAAGCTTCACTCTTCACTTGTGAAGGCACCCAACTCCAATTTCAGTATGAAAATTTTTAATGAAGTTGAAAGCTAAAATGCACTTCCCTTCTTCAGGGCCCTCTTCGAAAATCCTACAGACTCCATTCAATGGTTGAATCTGATCCAACTGTGGAAATCCCTTCTAGGTAGCACAATCTGAGCCGTCGATCTTGTAACTCCTCTATCCAACGGATCTTAGCACTTTTGTGCACCAATGGAGAGTCTTGTAGACATTGTCCACTTCGAAACGCTACGCTCT
The DNA here is from genome assembly GCA_029204225.1 of Diphasiastrum complanatum. Taxonomy (NCBI): domain Eukaryota; kingdom Viridiplantae; phylum Streptophyta; class Lycopodiopsida; order Lycopodiales; family Lycopodiaceae; genus Diphasiastrum; species Diphasiastrum complanatum. Next base: position 12,552,791 of record CM055112.1, read on the forward strand.
CACCCTGGTCCCCGGCTCGAACAGTCCGCGACCTCCCTATCTGTGGCCGTGCGTCCCCACACTCATTTTTGTTTGATCTAACTCGTCTGTGGATCGATTTGAGCACAATCTAAGGCCTGGAGCAGGGTCGTCCTACTGATTCCAAGTCTGTTCAGTGTTCACTCAAGAAATTCCGTGGAGAAACGGTGATTTTAGCTCAACTTGACAAAGTGGCTTTTTTCATCTTTTACCACAAATCTGCTAGGTTAACTGTCAAGAGACAAATCTCTGACATAAACCTTAGAATCTCTCCATGGCTGGTTGACAGTGTGATTAGCTTCCATCCTGTCCTTACGACATCCAAAACGGTGCACAAACAACGAAGAAATCACCAGTTATGTATAAAAACCATAATCCCAAACCCAGTTTCAATTTTCAACTTGCTTCAAAATTGTCAAATTTTCACCAAAATTTGTTCTGTCTAATGCTATGCACCGACTAATAATCCCTCTGCTGAGCTTAGCAAGCCTCTATAAACTTGAAACCGTGCACCAGTGCTTCTCTTTCCATCTTCAACCCGCCGTAAACCTCGAACTCTCATAAGACAATTCTCCCGAAGCTCTCTTTAACGGTGATATTGTACTGTGTACACTCCCTGTATGGCTCTGATACCAACTTAGAATTTGCTTTGCATAGGAACACAGATCATGCTACACAGTAACACAGACAGAAAACACTCCTCACAGCAAGCTCACATAGCAACTGTATTTCTCAAAATGAAATTACACTCTACATATAGTTGTTCACTAAAGCAACCCATGCATGACCCAGGTTGCCGTTGGCGGGACACATTTCCCATCGACTTGCCTCGTGGCGAGGCCAACTGATCCTTATCCAGTGATAAGACCCACAGTACAGTAACACCATGATTCTACTTTAATTCTAACTGTATAAAATAAGACTTTGTGCCAAAGGCTACTCACAGATCAAAGGTCTTGATTATGAAGATACATTTGCACTAGTTGCAAAGATGGTCTCTCTTGCATGTTTTCACAAATGGAGTATGTTCCAGATTGATGTTTCTAATGCATTTCTCAATGGTTACCTTGAGGAGGAGATTTATATGGAACAGCCTCCAGGTTTTGTGAAGGAAGGTGATGAATCAAAAGTTTGTCTTTTGTTCAAAAGTCTGTATGGACTGAAACATGCACTGAGGTCTTGGTATGCAAGGCTCAATTCCTATCTCATATCACTCGGATTTTGTCTAAGTGAATATGACCCTTCTGTTGCGCCGGCGCCTCAAAGGGCGCTGGGACTTGAGCGGCTTCCCCAACACGCGCTTAAGTCTAACATTCATCCATCATGCACTTACGTAAAAGCCAACTCAGAAAGTAACAAGCTTAACCATTCAAACTAGAATGGCATTTACACTTGTTGGGCAAGTTCAATATTACACATCAAAATGAAAAATTGATAAAATACTTTGCCATAATGTAAATAACTATTAAATGTTTCACATGATCTTATAGCATCATTTTTACGTATTGTTTTGATAAAAAAAAAAATGACATAAAAAATCTAATCATGCCACGTATTTCTTGAAGCAAGTTGCAAGGGTAACGATACCACTAATAGGAGTGGATCTTATTGTGATAATTGTTGTGATACTTAAATTAAAATACAAAGTCACTATGAGAAGAAGTAGCCTTGATAGCAAAATGATTGATGTACATTCATGTTCTCTCCTCTGTATTTCTGAGTGTTGAATTTCAACTTTCCATATAACATAATAGAGTAACGTGCGAAATCTCTAAGAAAATTGATTATATTGTCACAAGCTGTATGAGAACATCAATAAGAGTCTTATGCACAATAATGTTATTGCCTTGTAAAAGTTGAAAGTTTCAATTTTTTATACTAACAACATCAAATCAAATCAATGAATTACTTTTACAAGATACTCTAGTTGAAAAAAAATTATACAAAGATAAATAAGTACAATGAGCTTTTCATAGTGGATAAAATACTTGAAAATATTGGAACTGATAGAAAATCAATTATTTACAAAAAAGAAATCAAATGCAAAAATAAAAAATGAATACGTATTTTCTCATTATATGTTAAACTTATAATTATAATAAGAATATCTCACATTTGTTACAAACATCATTTTTTTGCTTCCATAAATTCATAAATAACTATATTTATATAGCTAAATATATATTTTTGTACTATACTAGCCTTACACATGTTTGCATTTTGTGTATTTATTTTTTAGCACAATTATTTGTGATAGATGGTTAGTTCTAAATATTTGTAACAATTATTATTGTTTATATTCTAATGTAGGCATTGTTATCTAGATAAAATAAAGACAAAAACACATCAAAGAGCATTTAGATTTTGAAGTTTTCATTCTTGGTATGATCATAGTTTTGATTTTCCATCAGTTTTTGATTGCTTCCCCACATATATAGCATTCCTCTGACACAAGAGCTGCGATTTGTGGCATCGAATCTTTAGTCATGTCATGTATGTCATGTATTTCCTGAAGCAGCTTGCGAGAAGTAACAATACTACTACTAGTAGTGGGTGATGTAGTTGACAAGTCTTGTGATCCTTGAATCAATAACCAAGCAACCATGAGAAGAAGAAGCTTTGACAACAAACTTGATTGATTGATCTTCATGCTCTCTCGTTGTGAATGTTGACGTCTAAACTTTGCACGTGCAATTCTAGTCTAAAATAGGTGTATGCAATGCATGTATTTATATGATGAAAATATGATGGCCATTACTCATAGGACAAATTCTACAAAGATATCCTAAGATGTCAGAAACAACAAGACAAGAATAAGTTGTACATATAAGTTGTACAACAAGACAAGAATAAGCTGTACATATATGTTGAGTAAACATTGACAAGTTCAAAAGTGATGACACGTTTGTAACGAAGCTTCGAGTTGGTTAGGTTTGATGTATGTCGCGCGACTTGCTAGGAGGGAAGTCACCCACATCGGGACTCCCGATCTGGCATGGCGCCAGGTTGGATCTCAATGTTGGTTTCTGAACTTCCAGCTACTTAAGTCTGATCGTTGTTGGCGAGCTGGCTGCTTGTATGTCAAGTGGGTTCGGACGACAAGAGTTGAAGACTGGGCGGTGTGCCAGCTTCAATGTTAACAAAAAGTGGCCAGTAAATTGAGTACTGTGCCAAGCATCTCAAATGTATAGTTAATTTTTGGGTAATCTGACATCTGATGAGGACATCAGATTTTATAAAGGTGAGGTGGATGTTGTAAAGTTACCCCTACAAGCTTTACATTGTCCTCGGCGCCAGCAGCACCCCTGCTGCTCCCGGCGCCACCGGCGCCGCTCCCGGCGCCACTGTGACCAAAATCCAGCCGGCGCCAAGTTCCTATGGCTGAAAATCTTTGATCGGTTCTAGCGAAGTCCAGAGAGCTCAGATCGATGTGCAATCACCTCACACGATCTAGGCATGATCAAAGGAAGCTCAATAAACTCTAGAGAGAGAAAATCCTAAAGAGAGAAAACGTGCCTTACCAGTCTGGGTAGAGTACTTGGTATGAGGGGAGGTGGCGAATCCCACCAATACTATAGGGGAGTGCGGGTTGCGACCCAGGGCGCGCTCCAACCAAGTCTCAGCGTCCCTTGATGGAATGTTGTCCCAGCACTTGCCTTGGCATGCCAGCGTCCCGGAGACTAGGGTCGGTCACACGCTCAAAATGTAACCTCCTCAAATGTATCCATAAAGTGGGATTTCCCTCAAACTGACTCTAATCACCTTCTGGGTTGCAGTGTTCGGTAAAAGCGCCAGTTGTAAGGCCGCTTAAAACTTTTTAATTTGGCACATAGCTGAGGGTCGTATCCCGGGACGCCAGCGGTATGCCGTCGGGACCATTCGGTCCGTGGCGCCAGCGGTATGCTGTCGGGACCATTTGGTCCAGGAACTCGTTGTCTCCATATCTATCGCGGCTTGGGGTTCTGAGTGTTCCTTGCATGAACGTGAATGGGCTAAGCTCTTGGGGAACGGGCTCTAACCTGTCGGTTGAGTTGGATGGCTTGCTCGGGTGGAAGCTGCCTGTTTATGGCTGTCCAGTCTGGCGTGGCGCCAGGTTGGCTTCCAGCGCTCGTGACGAAGCTTTCGGTTGGTTCAGTCTGATGTAAGTCGAACCACTCGCTTGCAATGGATGTTACTCGTTTGTAACGAAGCTTCGAGTTGGTTAGGTTTGATGTATGTCACGCAACTTGCTAGGAGGGAAGTCACCCACATCGGGACCCCCGATCTGGCATGGCGCCAGGTTGGATCTCAATGTTGGTTTCTGAACTTCCAGCTGCTTAAGTCTGATCGTTGTTGGCGAGCTGGCTGTTTGTATGTCAAGTGGGTTTGGACGGCAAGAGTTGAAGGCTGGGAAGCTAAGTCGTGGTTCTCGGCTCCCTTCGGGATGCCTGCACTACATGTGGTATCAGATCCGACTGGCCGGTCAGCTATGGGGATCTCACGGGGATGGCCTTTGTTTGAAGTTCGTCAGGACAATTGTTGTGCAAGGTGCTGCCCACAGTGTAAGCACTGGTGCGTCCACGTACGGGGTGGTCGGCAAAACGGGGGCTTGCTGAGTCAAGGTGCTGCCCTTGAGGTGTAAGCACGATCAGTTTTCGCGGTTCGGGCCTTGCGCCGTCTGCACGTAGGACAGATGAGGCAATGTGTTGCCATTAGGTTGGTGTAAGCATGGTCTGTGCCTTGTAGTGTGCAGGGTGACATATTCGCGAATAGCCACCGTTCGTTTAGCTATAAGGGCTATCGACCAAATTTGGTGGGGGCGTTAATGAGGCGATGTGCTGCCTAACGGTGAAAGCACGGGTGCATCCACGATTGGGGTGGTACGCTGTCGCTATAAGGGCTATCGACTAGATTTGTTGGGGGCGTCACTGAGGCAATGTGATATTCAACGGTGAAAGCACGGGTGCGTCCACGGGGGTGGTCTATTCAAGGATCGCTGCCGATCGTTTAGCTATAAGGGCTATCGAGCAAAAAGTGGTGGGGCGTGACCGAGGCAATGTGCTGCTTAATGGTGAAAGCACGGATAGTTGGAGGGGTGTTCTCTGTGGGCCGATCCTGTGATCGATCTGTATGGGCACGGCCAGGCAAAGGTCCTTCGGCAGGACTATCTCAAAGGGGGACCTTATCTTTGTTACCTGTTAGTGAACATGATTGCTTGTGATACAAGGAGATGATGGCTTGAGAAGGAACCTTTCTTTTGAAGGCTGACACCATCAAGCAAGGAGGACTACAAAATCTGGGGGCAGATTCGCAGTTCAAGTACTCGCACGTGAACGGCAACGAAACGACTCGATGTTTGCAAAGGATGGATGGCTAGCCTATTTCTTGGGTTGATTTCATTTGCGACGACGCCCACCAAACGCAAGCAGGAAGTCAAAAGTTGGAAAGAGCAATTTCAAGGGAGATCTTCTATGGAGCAGTTGGTCTTCATTTGGGATGGCTACCTTCGGAACTGAAACTCGCTGAAATGACAAGGAGAGAATCAAGGTGCAGAAGCAAGAAGGCGCGGAGTGGACCATAAAGTGGGCAATTGAACGATAAATCCTTTGGCTCAGGGAGCCCTGATACTTGTGCGAAATTGATCAAATCTAGAGCTCAGGGAGCTCGACACAAAGTGCATCAAGGACAAATAAGGAGTCAAAGGAGTTCCAAAGTGAGAAGTCAGAAGCGACAGGGGCGAACATCTCACAGAAAGGCCTTTGTCACCAATTAATAAAGTTCTTGGGTTTTATGAAAGCAATATAAAATCTACGCTTTCCCCAGACAAAGTGATATTTTCAAAGTTAAGTAATTTTTCAGTACAAAGAGCTGAGCCTCCGACTTGCGGTGTGCCAGCTTCAATGTTAATAAAAAGTGGCAGTAGATTGAGTACTGTGCCAAGCATCTCAAATGTATAGTTTATTTTTGGGTAATCTGACATCTGATGAGGACATCAGATTTTATAAAGGTGAGGTGGATGTTGTAAAGTTACCCCTACAAGCTTTACATTGTCCCCGACGCCAACAGCACCCCTGCTGCTCCCGGCGCCACTGTGACCAAAAGAACACTTATTTGAATTTGTTTCTTTTCTATTATTTTTATAAGAATATGGCCTATTAGATAATGAATCAGTTGTATATTTCACCTACAAAAGTTATGTCGAATTTTTTGATAAGTGTGCTATGAATTAATCTGGTGAATGCCTCATCACTAGAGTTGTTTTTAGCACACTTGTGCGTGCATGCACACAAGTGCTCATAAAACCTTTGGTCACTTGACGAGACACAACATGCCATCAAATGACTGAAATCTCAATCTTTCAATTGTATGTGAAACTAGATTTCAGTCTTCATTGTCTTATTAGAAGACTTAATTTTTTTTCTCTCAATTAAAAGCAATGTATTCCCAAAAAACTTCAATTTTCAGTACGTTTAGCAAGATGCACATATCTATCTGTACATAACTCCAAATTGAAAAAATTGGAGAGATATGTTTCTATGGTCATATAATACTTTTCAAAGTAGACAACTCAAAAAAATATTGTTGAAATCATGTGTGTTATACAGTCAAATATGATACTTCCAATTTTGCTGATTTCTATCAACACTTAAATGGGTAACTTTGGATGCATGTAACTATCTCTATAGACCTCCAAATTTAAAAAAAAATTATAGGCATATTTCTATAATCATCAAGGATTTTTATGAGTAGACAAGCAAAAAATCAAATGTAAAATTCACAAAAATGTAGTCCCATATATGAAAATATTGAAGTTCCATCAGTTTCCCCACATGTTTGACATATCGTATCTTATACATAAGTTGCTCAAAATGAAGGTCTCAAAACTTTTAATTAGTTTATGTATATATGAAAAACACACATGCGAAAGAATTTGATGTGATTCTTCATAGTTTAGGAAATATGATTTTTTGATTAAGTGGTTAAACTACACATTTTTGTGTGCATTTTGTGATAACTCTAGTGTTATTATAGTTGGAAGTTTCAATTTCTCAAAGTTCGAAGAGTATTGAATGAAAATTACAAACAACATGTAGAGCACATTATACTAAAAAAAAAATTTGTTACGAGGAGAAATAAGTAGCAATGAACTATTCATATAATGTGTAAGATACTTGAAAATAGCTCATAATGATAGAAAATTAACCGTTAGAAAAACATATGATTCATAAAACATTATTAAAATGACTATTCATTTATCTTATAAATGTTTTATTGATAGATTAATAAGGTTTATGAATTAAAAAACGTTATGTGCTCATAAAGTTACAATAATCACATTCACATAACTAGAAGGATACTCTTCTAATATACTAGCCTCATTTCTAACACACATTATTTTTTGATTCTTGTGCGTTGGTGGGCTCACAATTTTAGTATGTAACCATCAATCATTATTTAGATTTTAAAACTTTCGTTCCTTGTCATTTTGTGTATTTTATTTTTAGCATTGAATTATTGTGACGTTACTATCTAGACAAAATAAAGACGAAGAAGCATCAATGAATAACTAGTTTTGAACTAATCATTTCTTATTTGATAATTCTCTTATAAATGTCATTCATACATTGTATGTGTGTAAATTTGTTTTCCATGCATCTTATGTATCATTCTCTATTGGATACTACACCTTTGTTATATGAATACACAATTTGTGCACCTCTTCTACAGCTAAATTTTGCATGCAAATTTGAAACTGGAGTAGTCACAAGATGAGTGAATTTTTCTACATTGGCAAGATTGTTGGTTTGCTCCTTATTGTAACCAAAGATCAGGGACATGGATTGGACCTTGAATGATCTGAAAACCTTCACATGGTATTAGAGCTCTTGTGTTTCAGATTATGAAAGGATCATCCATCTTTAGCAAGGATTTGGAGGAGTTACCAATGCTAGAGCATGCTAGATTGATCTCTACTCAAAAGGCTTGGGAAGCTTTGAAGAAGCTTTATGAATCCAAGTCTACATCAAAAGTGCTTACTCTTAGCAGGCAAATCTTTCAAAGTCTGCAAAAGATGGAAGAGAGTACTCATGCTTTTGTTTTGAGGGTTAAAGCATTCAATGATGAGTTAGCATGTATCGATGAAAGCATTAAGGAGGTAGAACTTGTTCAAGTTATACTTAATGTCTTGTTGGATGGTCATGCTAATCTTGTTCAAAGTTTTGTACTGAAAATACTTTGCCAAGTATTGTGGATTAACTCAATTAACACTTACATAGCTTGAATCAGCTAATATATAGATTTAAAAATGTCGAAGAAAAAATATCTTACAAGTCTTTTAATGTTATTTATGCCAGTCTTTGCATATGTACAAACTTGGTAACCGCCAACGGCCTTTGGGATATTTGGTTGTCTAGGTATTTTAGGGTTATTGATAAGTTGACAACGTCAGTCAACCAATGTAGCAAAATGCAAAAAGGCTGAAAAACCCAAAGGTGTCTTTAGACTAAAGGTTTGCAACTCCTAAAGGATCCCTTACACTAAAGGTCTATAAATCCCTAAGGCGCCTATTGTTTGCAGGGAAAAAGACCCCTTTTTCAAGTTATTTTTGATGAAAAATCATCGCCACGCGCTATTGCACTGATGCGGAACTACTTAAAATTGACGCGTAGATGGCCCGTAATGGCCGGTTGCACTGCTATTAAAACACTGTTCATTTGTTAATTTACGTTGTGTGAAAATTCCATGTATGCGGCCTATGCCCCTAGTTTCCGGGTTTGTCGGGACTAGGAGGTGCCAAGTATTTTCGATTTAACATATCGTTAAATATGAGATTTTGCTCTTTTGATAGAGCCTTTGTGAAGTAATCTATTGCCATGTAGTTTGTTCTGCAGAAAACCAAGTCTACCTCCTTGTTGTGCACGTTCTCTCTAAAGTAGTGATACTTGATTTCTATATGTTTGCTTCGAGAGTGAAATCTCGGATTGAGAGATAGTGCTATTGTGCATTGATTGTCACAATAGATTGTTGTAGGAAGTGTTTGTGCAAGCAGTTGCCTGAGCCAAATCGCCTCTTTGCTTGCATTTGTGGCAGCTATGTATTTGGATTCTGTTGATGATAATGCAACTCAGGTCTGCTTCCGGTTGTTCCATGAGATTGGGCCTTGGTTGTATGAAAATACAAATCCAGAAGTTGATTTTCTGGTATCGACATCTCCTGCCCAATCCGCATCTGTGTAGGCTTCAAGGATGTTGGTAGGTTGGCTGCCTCCATAGCAGATGTTGAGAGTTGTCATTGCTTGGATGTACTTCATGACCTTTGTTAGCGCTTTCCAATGAGCTACGACTGGATTTGATTTCCATAAGAGAGTCGAATTCGGTGTCCATTGCTACTTTCTACTAGTCAGCATCAAGAGTAGACATGGCCTCAACAACTGTGTTTGGTTCCTACACGAAGTAGTAGGCCGGATCATCCATAAATCTGGATGGAGGTTGTCTAGACTTGTCCGACCTTCTGGGTTGAACTTCGGTCCTATGATGTGGGTTGACTCATTAAGACTTTGACTCATCATTTGAGTCAACATCGAGATTCTACAGTTGACTCTCTGGATCAGAATTGACTGGTTGCTCGATCCATGAGTCAGAATTATCAACAGCTTTTCCTTTGTGGTCAAGGAACTGGTCTTCCATGAAAATGACATCTCTACTGGTGAATGCCTTCTCGGAATCCAAATTCTAGAGCTTCTATGCCTTGTGGTCTAGGGAATAGCTGATGAAAATCATTTTTCTGCTCTTGTCATCTAGCTTTCTTCTTCGATCCTCAGGGATCTGAACGAAGGCCATGCATCCAAACACTCGAATATGTTTGAGTGATGGTTTTGATCTTGTCCACACCTCATAAGGTGTCCCGCCATTCAGGGCTTTGGTGATGGATTGATTCTGCAAATAGGCGGCTGTGGTAACAGCTTTTGCCCGAAATTTCTTTGGAAGAAAGGCGTGGGCCTGGATATAATAGTCTTGGACATGACCCATCACAGTTCATCGACTGATCATAGTTCATAGCTCGATAGTTTATAGACCTATGAATCCGAAGAAATTAACCTTCCGAGGGTAAAAATCAAAATGTTTTCCAAGTTTAGTGCCATTGTTCAAGCTAGGCATCTCATTTTGTCCACTTGATTGTCCGTGGTGAAGCTCAGAAGGGAAGCTTTTGCTGGTAGAAAAAAACAGCTATAATTCTGTTGTTTGCGCTCTCTGATGGAAATGTCGCACGGGCAACATCTGCGACTTTGTGTTTTCTACTCACTGCATTCGTTGAGGCAAAGTGGCCACTCTGGGGGATCTCAGTACTCCAAGAGCTGAGCTTGTATACTCTCAACCTAACAGTATCTGATTTCAGCAACTCTTTAAGAATGTCGATTTAGCAAAACGTCCTTGAGTGTGAAGACAACAGACAAGTTCGGTGGATGAGCTTCAACAATATTCCTATTCTAATTTCAGTTCTCCCTGCAGCTTTGTCTTCCTTATACCTGCTTCCAAGAATTGAACTTCGAGAATTTTAGGTGAACTGCCTGGAAGAACCGTTGTTTCGTCCCAAGAATCTGAGACATAATCCGGGTGCTGAAACCCGTCGGGAATGGATGATCGTTGGCTTGTCTGAGAGAATTATGTTGTGGCACCCGAAAGGTCGAAGGTAATGGCGCCCCAAAGAATGAGATGAATAACGAAGTTGCACCTTTCGTTTGTGCTTTGCCTAACGGAAGCCATATTTTTCTTGCATCTGCCTGCAATCCAATTTCATACTTGCTTAGCTCTACTTTCACATTTGGTTTTACATAAACATTTGGATAGTATATTTCAGATCAAGTATTTGTTGCCTTGAGTTTTTAAAAGTAGTCGTAAAACATGAGCTATCGAGTATAAGCCATCGAATTAGTGAATCCTAATATGGGCTATGCTCGGAAAGCAAGCAAGATAGATTTTAGAATTAGTACATCAATAGCACAATGAAATCTTGAAACACTACTTTTTCTAGTTCACAATTTCTTGTATAGGGAATGCAATGTAGTTTGCAATTCCCTATATAGGGAGTGATCTAGGAACAATTGAGGATTGAATTTCCTATATAAGGATTGGTATCCTGCAATTTCCTACATAGGGAGTGATCTAGGAAATTTTGAGGATTGAATACCCTATATAGGGATTATTACCCTTAGATTCCCTAGTTTGTCAATCTAGGGAACGTTCCACTTTTCCTAGTTAGCACTTTTCTAGATATGTTCACTTGAATCTAGGAAATTGTGTGGAATTTCTTTTTTTTTTCCTATATAGGAATTGAACAGAAGTTTCCTGTGTTAATCGGAGCCAGATCCCTACAAATCTAAGGTGGTGGAAGGCCGAATTAAAACCACTTGATTGAGAGAGAGAGAGAGAGAGAGAGAGAGAGAGAGATGGGTTGAAAATGGACCCTGGAGCTTGAAGGGCAAACCACATTGCAACTTCATCAAAAAATTTCATGTTAAAATGTATTGACTTGTGAATGTGGGTTTAAAGGGCATATTTACCTCACTATGAAATTTCACTTCAAAAAGTTGTTTGTTAAGCTTTTTTGGGTCTTTTACTCATATCTTAGGCTATAGCTAATGGATTTGATCCAAAAGAAGGGCAATTAAAATGTACTTGCAAGTATGGTACCCAAAAATAGAGTGATAACTACAAAGAGAGTGCTTAGTTGACTTCTAAAGTGATTTGCTCCATTTAGGGAGGCCGAAGTTAGTTGGCAGTTTGCGTTCAAAAGAGATCTTGTTTGGGAATTTGCCACCTAAGAAATTGGATGGCCTAGGAAGAAAATTTGACATGTCATTATTGTGGATTTTTATCTTGTAATTGTAAAGTTAAGTTAGTACAAGATTTTCAGCTGATATATATATATATATATATATATATATATATATATATATATATATATATATATATATATATATATATATATATATATATATATATATATATATATATATATATATATATATATATATATATATATATATATAGATAGATAGATAGATATGTAATTGAGCGATTGTAAAAAAAAGAGGAGAGAAAGAGGATGATGATACGTAAGCTCAGATAGCGGAGAACGCCCTTTATCAGTAGTTGACTCCTTAGAGCTAGTGATATATATATATAGAGAGAGAGAGAGAGAACTATTTTAGAATCTTAGCAATTGTCTTGAATCTGTTAGTAGGATCACGCGCTTATCAGCGCAATTGTATTGTGGGTTGATCGTTGTATTTACAACTTCGATATACAGATTCGCTATTGTTCTACACCTTTGCATTCTTGTTGAATGATAACTCTCGCTCCTCTCACACAAATGCTATTTAGAAGAGAATTGTATGGTTGTCTTTGACGCTTGAATTAATTCTACACTCTCTTCATATCAGGTTATCGGTATTAGAAAATTGCATGGCTGTCTCAGATGCCTAACTCCTTTTGTAGTCTCTCTTTCACGACAGTCTATGACTCCTACACTAATAATCTGATTCCACACACAAAGAACTACTCATAACTTCATTCTCGAAGTAATCCACGGTCCCGATTATAACAATTTCCTTATTTTTCTTCCAATAGAAGTGGTATCAGAGCTGATATCTTATTCTGCCCATAGAGTGATATCAGTGCCTACTCCCATAGAAACAAAGTAATCATGTGATTCTCTTTGACTTGTCATTATGTCTACTAGCTGTTTATCTGGTGAGGGTACAATCTTATGGTGGCAGTAAGATTTTCTCAGGTTGAGTCTCAGTCACTCATTTATGTCAGCTTTACAGGTTTGTGCCTTGTTGAAGTGTCAGGACTCATTCCAATAGAGATTTCATGTAGCAGGCTCGATCGAGATGCCAACCAGAGGACGCAGTCAAGATTTTCAAAAACCTTGTTGAAGTGTCAGGACTCATTCCAGTCGAGATCTCACGTAGCAGGCTCGGTCGAGATGCCAACTAGAGGATGTCGTCTAGACTGCAACTAGAGGACGCGGAGTTGAGATTGCAACCAGAGGACACGATCAAAACACCAACCAGAGGCTGCGGTCGAGACCTGATGTAAGTGCTTGGTTGAGTATTCTATCTCAGTGATGTTATTGGAGAACTTCATGAATTGACAGTGTCAAAACAGGTGGAAGTTCTCAGTTGTTTATTACCTTGTGAATGAGAATGATATGTACATATATAGGAGAGCCAAAATTCGTGGTACTCCTTGCATTCAATGCACTTCCTACATCTGTTCAAGTGCAAACAACTATTTACTTGACACCTAACTGCTAGCATGCATAGGTTGCACCTAACTTCTACCTACTTTCTCCAAATGGCAATTTCTCAACTAGCCATGTACAAATCTACATGCATGTGTCCATTAGAGTGATTGTATGCTTTGCATGTCACTATGGAAACTTAGGACATTATGCATTTATTGTGGCTTGAGTTTCTACAAGGTCATAATTGACCAATTCCATGTGAATCTCTATATGCATGTCAAACTAGATATTGTCAAAATTATTGCATATCATACTAGACCAACTAGACTTTATGCATGTCACTGAAATTTGATCTACCTAACCTAAACTTGCCCTATTCTACAAGGATATGTGCTCAATTCACATACCTTGAATATGTACAAAATATTTACATGGGTGGGATCCCCCAAACTTTAACAATAGATGATAGATATGTTTTACAATTTTTGACAAAGGACATGGTTGTTAATATCTTCACCAAAGCCCTAGACAAAGGACTCTTTGAGAGATAGAGGAGCAGTCTCAGGATCGTGAAGGTATCATGCTTTGAGAGGGAGCTGAAAAAACAAAACGCTTCTAATCACAAAGCTTTGCTAGCTTTCAGCCCTCTGCCTGACAAAGATGTTCGCCAACACGAAAGTCAAAGGACACGAAACACGAAAGTTTTGCGAACACCTGATGGGAAGACACGAACGTGAAAGATTCACGAACAAGAATCTTTTGGGTCGAGCATGAGAAAGTCAGACGACGAAAACAGAACCAACAACGTGACACTTTCATTTTTTTTCGCAAATTTTTTGCTTTTAGCTCCCGATATCGCTCTCAAGTGCGCTCTTTCATTGTTCAAGCTTCTGCCCTCTCACAGTACGCTTGAGTCCGATAACGCTGGTTGTTCAATATCACTTTCAAGCATGCATCTCTTTTCTTCAAATAATTTGTCTAGATATTGCACTCAAAACCGATATTCAGTTTTGGTATCGATCTCAAGCACCCTTTCATCGTAAATTTTTTTGTTTTCATCCACTTTTGTTTTGTTCAAACTTCTTTTTGTTGATTTCCTTCTTCTGAGAATGGTGGCTAGGACCAAATCCACCACCCGTGCCATCACCAATGTACAGCCATCCCATTCTCGTGTTCCCCTGGTACTGGCCGTAGGCGTGGCAGGAAGCAGGTCTGGGTGATCAACTGAATTGTTGATCCCTAGAGCTCCTTTTGGCCGATCTGTTCGGAATGTCACTCTGTCACTTGGGCTAAATGTTCGTTTTGCCGTGACAGCCATGCAGGCCTTACAAGGTGCTACAGAATATTTTCTCTCCTAGTTTTTTGAGGATACTTGTCTTTTGGCAGGGGTTGGTAGTGTGTCACCATCATGCCAAAGGATTTCGTCATTCTCAAAAGGCTTCGAGACAAATATTCTAGTCTGCATGTTGATAATGCCAGCACCTCCACAGACCTGCCTCTGGATAGAACCAACGTGCCTACTACCTCTAGGAGGAAGAGAAAGTAGCATGTCTCCAAGAAGGTTGCATCTCAAAGGCCAGCTGCTTCCCTTCCTCCTAGACGTATCCTGGCCAAGAGACCCTGTGTCTTTCTGAGCTCTGAGTCAGATGCTAGAGAATCTGACTCAGATCGAAAATCTTCACCCCTTCTGCCTCCTGTTAATCATCTAGCTCCTCAGCAGGTTTCATCACCAAAAGTGTTGATTACCCAAGAGGTGCTAGACAAAATAATAGAGAAATTTGTAAATATTGTTTTCACTTCTGTTTCTACTCCTGTACATAATCTTTTTGTGAGAATTCCATACGATCCATCCCAGGTTTTTTTTTATTCTGACCATTATAATCAATACGAGGTCTACCTAGCTAACAAAATTGATCTTCTCGGCAACTTTTTTGATTTTTTTCTTCCAGATACACGTAGAAGCTTTAGATTAGGTCCCAAATTTTGTGCCGAGCTAAAAGATAAGACCTCAAAAATTTCAGATGCAATAATAGAGGCCGGGGTTTCTTTTTTGCGGAATAGTATTAGTTTCAATTCCCATGATACAGTTTTTGTAGTTAGTCCATTTTTCATGGGAGCGGTAAAGCCGAAAGAAGCCAATTTTGAGAAGGTTGTCTATTTCATCGAGTGCAGTTCTATGGCGAAATTCTATTTGATTCCATATGAAAATAAGTAAGGATTGCTCTTTTGTTTTTGTTACTTTAATTTGGATTGTTGCATGCTTCATTGCTTTAATAAGAACGAAATTTTTTCATAAATATGAACTTATCAATATTTGTATTTTGGTTCTTGCAGTCGGCATTGGAGCCTGAACATTTTTTTTGTAAAGATAAATAAGGAGGGAGTATCAAATTTTCTATGTGTAAAATTAAACTCAGCTGCAAATACACATATAGAATTTGATTCTCTACTTCATGATGCCATTCAGGAAATACCGACAACGACAACTTCAATTGGAAAAATAACCATTAAATCTCTCAAGGTATATTCAATTTATTTCTGATATGCATGTATTTTTTTTTAATTCAAATGCATCATCATAGCATAAATAAAATTTCATTATATTACTAATTTTCGTTCTATATATACAGTGTGTACAGCAACAAGACGCTTTTAGTTGTGCATGGTTTGTCCTGTACAATACAAAGCTATTTTTTGAATGGTATGATTTACAAACGGATGTAGATATTGAAAAGGTAAAATTCTATTCATTTGTAATTCATTTCATTTTGATTCATATTAAATTACTATCATTGTTTGTAATTTGCTAATTCTCGTGTTTTGTGATGACAGTTCACTCTTGAGCCGTGTACTCCTGATGATGTATATAGATTTCAGCAAGAGTTGATCAGAACCTATGCCCAATACGATGTAAGCATTGCACCTGCAATCGAGGGCCCTCAAAAGGAAGCTGCTCCTGCCTTAATAGCCTTTTAGGTTGTTCAGGATGCAAATCTTATTTTATATGATCAAAAAAGAATAAAAGTCATTCCTAATACAGAGAAAGGCAATTTTGTAGTAGATATTTCTCTTGCCTTAAAAGACATTGAGGTCCTTTCCGAAACAGAGGAGGGTGAGATTATCGAAGGAGCTGTTGCCTTATCAGTTCCTAATATTGATATAGAAAATATAGAAAAAATGATTGAATAGAGATCTATTTGTAAATAGAGAGACATTAAAAAAAAAAAAAGATACAATCATTTTACTTGTAAACAACCCGTTTATGGATTTTTTTTATTGATATCACAATAGATTCTTACAATCAACTTGTGTCTATAGTCTAATATAGGAATGCAATTTTTCTATAATGATAAAAAGACATGATGATTGGCATGTATTTGTTGATAGTGAATCTCAATGTTCTTCCATAAGTTGGATTGTTTCGTCAATATCTCTGCATTTGATCTCGAGCTCATGTCTTTTACGTACCTACATAAAACTAATACAAAGTTAGTTAGAATTAGTACATAGTTTGTATTAGAAAGTTTTGATTGAAACTATTTATAAAAGATCGAGTGTTTACAACTACTTACGAGTTTACCATTGAAAATGAATCTGAAGTCTGAAAGTACATCATCTTGTAGGAGCAATAGTTCCCGCCGGATGTAGTTTAGACTCCAATCCTCTTCCACCTCAACACATGTCAAAATGACATCATTGTATATAATTTCAATATTTTTTCGTTTTGAATGTCCACTTGCTTTCAAATCTTGATCGAGTGGCACCCATTTACGTTTATTTTTTTTTCCATTTTTGATAGTGGAAGCATAAGCTCAACATTTGTTTTTCAATTTGATAACAAAAGCACATGGAAGACATTTTAATTCTGCATTCTATTTCTCCATCTGATCTTTTGTCCCAGCCTTCATCCATAAGTTCAGATAATAAACTATCTGATATTTTTGCATGCAAACATCGTTGGGGTTTTGCGTACATTGACACTTGAAAAGAAATCCACAAATATATTCAAGGAAATAAACCAACTCAATCTGACTGTTTTTGATTCCATGCTCATTTTTAATGGATTTTTTACATCATTATATATCTTGCAACGAAATGATTCTAAAACTGTAGCATCTGTGCAATCCACAAATCACTTTCAAAACTAGGTAATGGAATTGGTACTATTAAAATTTCTTTTTGTATCAGAAATGTACATTGATTCATAAAAACAGATCTCACTATCAGCTAGATCTTTTGCACTTCTACCTCGATATTGCAGCTGTCCAATATCAGTGTGAATAATATCTAACACACCTGCTAAAGATCCACTAAGCTCCCATTCATTTATGTTGGATGAATATAAATCTACAAGAGAAAAATGATCAGATTGGCAAGTTTACTATTAGATATTTATGAATGACAAAAATCAAAGTATCAGAAATATCAATATTCACAGTTGTTTTTTTTGTGATCTTGATGGTTAAATCCTTGCACATTTATCTCTGAATGCATATATACATGTTGGACTAGAATTTTAGATATAGATTTTTCTCCTGATGATATTCTGAAATCCAAAATTTTGGCCTTCCAATAAGATCGAAATGATAGTTTTGACATTTTCCTTTTTCGACATGCTCCTCTTGATGATGGATGCATCAAAACCCAAGAGTTTTTTGAATATTTTCTTGGCACCCATAATCCATTATCATCTATGTCATTGAATAGAAGCACAAAGTCGATTGAGGAGCACAACTTCCTTGATGGCGCCATTCGTAATTTGCATGCAAAATCTGAAACAATGAACTATGAATATGAAAATTTGTGTAGACAAAAAGCCATGAATAAGAGAAAAAGTGTTGGCGAAAATTTGAAACACTAATCTATTTGGCACCACAAATTAACTCTGGTTAATCCTGTTAACCATGGTTTGACAATGCATATACATTAATGGTACATCGATTTTCTCATCTCAACCATCTGTCATATTCATTTTCAATATTTTTGGGTCTCTTTGGGCAGTGATGAGCTGGAAGGACAGGCCTCATCAACATTGGAAAGTCTAGAAAGGTGGTCGTCCATGAAGTGTTGTGTGCCTATTCTGACGACTATGCGGAATGCGAATTTTTCAAGTATTAAGAGCCATCAAGCTTTGCATCCGGTTTTACAGGATTTATTAACAATACATATTAATGCTTGATGGTCTGTGTAGAAAGCAAAGGTTTGCCCTAGCAAATAGTGTTGAAGTTGTTGTACGGCGTAGACCATGGCCAGTCCTTCTCGCTCTGTTATTGTATAGTTTACTTCAGTAGGCACCAGTTGTCTGCTCGAGAAACGTGCTAGAAAATCTTTTTCATGTTCGTCCAATTGTGCTAGGATACCTCCAATTGCATGCTTACTCACGTCAGTATGCATGTGGAATTCCTTCGTGTAATTTGGGGAACGAAATATGGGTGCAGTAGTAAGCATTGTTTTTAATTTCTCAAAAGCTTTTATGCATTCTGTGGTCCATCTAGGGTCGACCACAACTAAATATTTGAGCCTTGTCTTACCGGTGTAGTCGATTATGAAGATGTGGTAGTAGTTAGTATGGCCTAAGAAGACGTAAACTTCTTTCATTGTGCGGGTAAAGGCATCTCAACTATAACCTTGATCTTGGAAGGGTCGTTGGAAATACCATCCTTGGATATAATATGTCCGAGGACAATCTTATGGGTGACCCAGATTTGACATTTGTCAGGGTTTAGTGATATATCAAACCTGCGACAATAAATTTATATCTTTTCAAGGGCTTTGAGGTGTTTTTCTATAGAAGAATGTACACCCAAATCATCTAGATAAATCTCGACAATTCAATGTAACAAATCTTGGAACGCCATTTTCATGACGCATTGGAACATGGAGGGGGCGTTGCATAAGCCAAAAGACATTCCGTTATAAGCATAAATGTCCTATTTTGTGGCTAACGTCATCTTTGTCTATCCTCAGGGGCAATTTGGACTAGAAAATAGCCACTAAAACTATCTAAGAAGTTGAAAGCTTCAGCACTTGCCATTTTCTCGAGTATTTGTGTCATTAAGGGCAATGGGAAGTGGCCTTTTTTAGTAACTGCATTAAGATTTTTGAGATCAATGCACCAACTTGGAGATTACTGTGCATATAACCATGCAGCTCACCTGATCACTCGCCAAAGTATCAACTGTCACTTCATGAAAAACCATCTCCATCTCTATTGGCTCACAACCATGGGCATGCTAGATCTACATCACCCCGTAATGTACTCCATGCTCTTAGGATATGTACCACCACTAGGTACACTCCATACCACCTACTTCCAACTAGGCCTGACCCATCTCTAGGTCACCATCCTGCTATCCAAGCCGATCGCCAAAGAATTACCTGCTCCTCTTGGCTCCTAGCAGTGTCGCTCGCTCTCCCTAGCTGTGTGCCACCCAACACCATGCCAATGCAAGCTCATCCATGAGTCGCTGCTCATGGGATCCTGAGACTCCTGTCTCCCTGATTGTACTGAGGTATATGGCTCTGAGTGACTTCCTCTAGGCTTCTTGATCTCACCACCTGTGGATCCGAACCATACAAGTTCCAACAGTTGTGCAAGCCTAGACTCCTACAAATACAATCAAATGCATGAAAGCTAGAGATAGCTTATCCATGCCCGTGATGGTAGATGCCTCCCCATCAATGCCAATGCCAATGATTGGCCCCATGTTGTAATGCCAACCTATATTCCCAAATGAGCACACCATAAAGTCCTCGAGAAGTGATTAAGTTTGATTTTCATGTATTTGAAACAAAACCCATCTTTTGTTCAAGAATCTCAAGTGTTGAGAGAACTAGTTAAGTGAAAAGGAAAATCTAGGTGTCAAATCTTTTCATATCCATTTCAACTCTCAAAAGAAAGAGTCATTGGTATTTGTTGAGTCCAATAGGAGTTTGGTTCTGATTTCTTTTGTGATTTGATTCAAAGATTGTGTGCTTTTGTCTTAGTGATCAAAGCAAAGTTTCCAAGTGACTCGTCATTAGTGTCAAGATTGATTTTTAGGTTTGTGAGCTAGATCTTTTGTAGATCCTTCTAGATTATTGAATATGTTCAAATCTAGTCTCTTGAGAGTCACAAATTACATTTGTAGAATCATATCACAAGTTTTGTTTCACATGGCATCAATAGCTACCATCCTATTGAAGGCAAGTAAGGATCTTAAGTGCAACCTTTGTGGCAAGGAAGGATATTTTTCCTCAAGATGCTACAAAAAGAAGACCAATACATCCAAGGAGAACCAATGCAAGGGGGCTGAGGTGAAGGATGGAGCTTCAAGTTCGAAATGCAAATACAAAAAGGACAAATCCAAGGAAAGGTGTTTCCTTTGTGGAAAGCTGAATGAGGCTTGGAGTCTCACAAGGACTTGTAAGAATTGTCTTCAAGAGTCCATCACAACACAAGTCAAACCTTTTGAAATTTTTCATTTGGAAATGCATTGTTTGGTTCAGGATGCAAAGGTAGATGTCACTTTCATGAAAGTAACTTGGATTTATTTCATGTCCTTGGAGAGTAGTTTGCTTGGAACTTTGGATAAGTTCAAACTTATTGTTATTATCCAAGAGAAATCAATCAAGAATAAGGAGCAATCACAAAATGAAAATAGTTTCATTTATGCTCTCATGTCAACTTATGAAGAACTAGTTTGCTTTGAAGAGATTTTTGTATCCCAAAGGTGGATTAAGGCAATACCAGTTGAGTGTGATGCCTTAAGTTATAGCAAACAATGTTTTCCTTGTAAACTTACATTGGATATGAAGTCAAGAAAATGAAAATGTCTTCATAATGTAGATTCTTTTGGTTTCAATAAGATCATGAATGATGTGTTCATTCATAAAGATGAAAATTGTAAGTTTTCAATCTTAAAGGGAAGTTGTAAACTTCTTTTGAGAATAAGTGAAGCATCCAAAGTGGACACTTATATCCATAAGCAAGTAGTTAGCCTTATTGAGATGGAAATACCTTTTGATTTCAATATTAGAAAAATCATGCCAAGTTGTGGTGATTTTTGGACTTATGTTTCTAGCATAGTAATCTTGATAATCATAGGAAGTGCATATTGTATGGTCATGGTAGTTATGATCATTATGAGACATGGAGGTCTTGGATTTTCATCAAGAAGGAGCACCATGAAGAGGATCTTCAAGAATCATCTCAAGGTTCAAGTGTGCCAAGGATTGAGGAGGAGAGACTTTCTCAAGTTGTGATTCCAAAAAGAAACTCAAGAAACATGGTTGAGCCCATGTGGCTCACATTTCAAGGGAAAGAGGAGCATATCTCATGTGATATTTATTTCCTCATGGAGGAGCATGCACATGAAGAAGGAGCAAGCCTCAAGGTCAAGCATCTACATGAAATTTGGAAGGAATCAATTTTGGAGGTGCTAGGTTGGTGTAAAGCTCTCAAGTTCATCAAAGATGTCAACATCAAAAGAGCACTATCATGGATATGGTGATCTCGGATCAACATCAAGCTCATTGGCTGATCTTCACACCTTTTGAACCAGCAAAGACCAATTCAGCCCATGGAGTCAAGTTCAAGATCATCATGGTTTTTATCAAGCTAGATTTACCAAGCTAGATTTTTGAGGAGTGTGAAAAATGCAAAAATTATGCTTGGTCAAGGCCAAATCCATGTATATAGGATGATTAAACATGTGTGGAGCCTGTTCCCATGTGTGAAATAAATGTACTTTTCATGTAGTACAGTCATATAGCTTGTACATACAGTTTAAATCAAGTTCTATTGGCTAAAAAGGCCAAAATCATGTTCAATTTTTTCTTTTGTATATCCTCATTTTTGTGCCGCATGGCATCAATCTAGAGATTGCATGAAGCCGCATCATGAGATTAGGTGTCAAATCCCATGCGTAGAGGTCTGCTCACACGTGTGGAAAAAGCTAAGGAAGTCAAATTTGCACTTCTAGAAGAGTTTTTCCTATTTCTCTACATAGAAGAAAAATGGACCAAAAGTGCTCAAAATAGAAGGTTTTGTCCAAGTGTGAAATTTGCATGATGAATCATCACATGACAAATCACCCTCACACATGTGAGATTAGAGGGATGATCAGTACCATGAGCTCCCACTTTTTGTATATATAGAGCCACAATTGGCCATAATCAACAAGCAACACCAATCTTGGTTTTGGAGGCAATTCTTGTCAATCTCTCCATTTGTCTTGATTTTTCTTGATAGTTTTGAGTTCCTATCATATTGTACTTTGATTTCAGGCTGGAGTTTGTTCCCTTTCATTTATGATTGTTCTTGTTAGATTTTCTCATCTAAGTTTGATCTAGATTGATCTAAATCTTGTGTAGATTGACAGATCAATTGTATCTAACATCCAATCACTCTTGTGGATCATTTTAGGATCTATTCTTGGTCCAATTTTGCAGATTTCCACACCTTTCAGTATTTCAAGCTAAAGGTTTTTAATGCAAAGAAGGGTGCCTTTGGCCTTTAGGCCCCTTCAGACCCTCTTCACACCATCCAATGGCTTTCATAGATCCTGTGGCCCACATGACTTCCCAAGCCATTCATCATGGCCATTGGCCGCCCTCCATTCAAATCCGATGGTTGTGATTGCCACCGTGCACTGATTAGTGCTCCTAGAGACACTACAACCCTCCTTACACTACACGCCTCCATGGGCTGGTTGTTCACCTCCTCTCTTCTTCTTTATTCTAGCTATGGTTGCTCTCTTTGTAGGTGGATATGGCCACCCTACTCAGATGGATCCAGTGCTCCTACCTGTCCACAACTATCCACGGCTGATTTTGTCAACCTCTTTGTAGCATCAGGACACCCTCCATCACGCGTTTACAGATCCAAAAAAGACTGCCCACAGTGAAAGATCCACACCTTTTCACTCAAAAACCCTAGCACATATGAGAGAGAGCTTTCTTGGGCTCTACTCAATATTTTTCTAAGCTTCAACTTGCAAATTTTTGCTCCATAGAGGTTGCCCTACCTTTGCCCTTCCGAAGCAATTTATGGCTCTTTGATTGGTGCCCATTTGATTATAAACTGTCTGCTTTTGAGGATTCCATTGTTAGCTCAAAAAACCGAAAAACTATAACTTTCTCTTTCATGCACCGAATCAATCCCTGTAAGTTGCTATGGCTGTCATACACTGCTCTTTGCAGACCCTCTGCAAGGCCCATTGTGACAGTGAATTATGAAGCCACCATCGATGATTTTCTCAAAACCATCAAAACTGCAAGTTTCTCCGTGAATTTTCCCCGGAATCCACCTACGATGATCGTTCTGAACTTCCCCAAAGCTCCGATTGAAGGAACTTTGTTGTCTCCTACCATTCGGACTGTCGATACCCCATATGGAGTCCTCTCTCTTGAGATGCTTGGAGTGCTAATATTCTTGGTGAAAGACGCTATCCCATAGCTCCACCGGATCGTGCATACATCACCCTGACGCTCTGATACCACATTAAAATCCTGTTAGGATCTAGTGCAGTATGCAAACTATTCGTTTCTAGATAGAAGTCCTCAACAACCTAAGTACAAGATTATGGTTAAAGAGCACAAATAGTTTTAGAGCACTTTAGAGACTTATGTCAGCTATCAAATACTCAATTTCTCAGTCAGAGACTGACATCTCAAATGTATACATACAGTTTTATTCAATGATTGTGCTAGACTGTACCAAATGTAGATGTTATTTGAGTGTCAAAAAAAAAGTATTCGTGATAGACGAATAAGATGACTTGAAGACAGTTCTTTAGAGCATAATTACGGACACACAACAAAGAACTGTAATGCGCTAGAGAGTTTTTCTGACCAGAGAGTAATTTATGTAATGCGGTAGAGATTGCTGGTAGACTTAGGATCACTCACACTCAATAGTGCGGAGAACAGAGATAAGAGAGAATAATCCTCAACACTCTATTCACTTCTTCAACCTCTCACAAATACATAAACTCTTTCTCTCTCGATAATCGAGACTGAAGTGTGTGATCAATATATGTTCTACGGAACGAACAAACACACCTCTAAGACAATAGGTGCGTCGCTCCCGTGAAAAGGTCTAGTTAACAATTAGGTTGAATGTATGTTCAATTATACCATAAGAGGTATATTTAACTAAGAGTTAAAACTACTCTATTTACATCGATTCATATTTAGTCGTTTCGCATGGATGACCTAATAAAGGCTATCCAAGACAGTGCTTCCCTTTTAAAGATCTCGTCCTTAGATACAAGGCAAGTATCTAGGAGATATATTCTCCAAAAATGACTATATTTATCCAGCTCATATCTTCATTTTCGAGTATATTATGTCATATTCAGGTTGATATTCAATATTTAACAATTTTGTCACATCACAATATCCACATGGCAATCTTGACATTGCTGAGATGACCACATGGTACCAGCAAGCCCATTAGTTCCTGACACAGATTGAATTCCAAATCTCTGATCTGTCCTACCAGCGCCCCTATGTGCTCCATATGGCTTATGCCTCCTACAACACCACAGCTAGGTCCTGTCAGTTCATTGTATCTCCAAACAGGAGCTATGTTTACAACATCTCTCTCTCTGGAGTAGACTTCCATAACATAGGCTTTCCTCGCGGACCAAATGTAGTTACTAGATTTTTACAGAAGATTGAAACCACAACATATTTCAAGTTTATCGATCATTCTATGGAAAAGTGAAAGACCAAGGACAGTTATCGGTGTGATGCTATTAATGATAAACCTCTGGCTGCTGCATGTGCTTACGTGACAAAGTACACCCAGCACTATAGGTCAAAGATCCTAAGAATATCGATGTCCCTATTTCACATGATGGCAAATTCACATCTGTATGGCCAGAATCTCTATGACTAGGCCCAGTTTGCTTTGAACTACCTTCATGAGTGTATAAAGCATAAGCAACCCTCCACCTTGTTGGGAAATCTGATGACAGACCTCACACTACAAAAAGTGAGCAATGGACCCAAGCTCCAAGAACTGTTGCAGGTGGCCGATAAGGCTTGGGACATTCCCACTCCTTCTAGAAAGTCCAAGTATTCCAGCTCCCCGAAAGACCCCTATCTCCACAAGGGCCACCACCCAAGAGACCAAACACGAGCATCATGAAGTTGACTATCAAGAAGCAGCCAACACCATTAGGCTCGCAACAAGATCCGGCTGCTGAAGGATCTTCTTCTCCAAAAATAGAATGACATGTTTAAGGCAAAGCTTCCCAAAACATACCAACAGAGGACAAGAACCAAAATGATGGCAAAGAGACACTCTCCAGATGGCACGAAGATGGATGAAATAGAGTCCGAAGGCGAGAAGTTCCAACGGAAATCACAAATTACGAGACAAACAACACAATCTCAACAAACATTCTCCGGTTCGACAGACTCCCAATCTGATAGCTCCACATTAGATTTCTCTCACCAACTCATGTCATCGATGGTGATGATGGAGCTGCCATATCCCTAGCTGTGAACAATTTCACGGACTCACAAATTGCCCAACAAGCTTCAATGACAACTCCCCCTATACTAATTATAATGCCAACGCAGCCAAATTCACCACCGGCACAAATTTTGGGAAGGGAGGAAGATGAGAATATCATTCCCAAGGACACAACAACAGGCCCAACAAGTCCATGTTATTACAGACACGTCTCCATATTATACTGTTGTGGACATGGTTGACTTAGACGACGATGACAACGATGACAAGAAAGATTAGTCGGGGGGAATTCAGTTCCCACCAGCTAACGTCACCACCACCACCCAAGCCACTGATCCACCCATCATTCTCGCAACCACCATCACTACTGATATCATTCCTCCATTCTTGCCATTACCACCTTCACGTCAACCCATGTTTTTTGGACTAACGCCATCTCACCACACCTTGAAAGATACCCAAGCATTTCTAAACCTGAGGAGCTTTCAATCCCAAGTACAATTTTCATCACATCTTGGAATATCAAGATAGACTCCATTCTAAACTTCCAAATAGAATAGTTCGAGGTCGATAGTCTTTCACTAGATTCCAATAGGTAGGAGCCCATGGATGCCATCAAAAATAGTGAAGACTCCTTGTAATGAGACAATAAATGTTGCTTCTCTCTCACTATAGGATCCTTGAAAGTTGTACTTCCAACTCCTATGCAAGATCTTGCAACAAAATGTGAGATGGATCTCACTAGCTCTACCAATCTCTCTCAAACTAGATCAACATCTCATCAATTGATGGATTATAGGCAAACTTTGGGTCTAACTATCTTTGGCACATGTAAAACACTCCAATAATCCACAAATCACTCAAATACAAGCCAATTGTATGAAAGAAAGTGGCTATTGTGAGAGATTTCAACAAGTTTAGTCATATATTGGTAAATGGTCAATTGTGGCCAAAACTCATTTTAGACTTAGAGATAAACTTTTTGAGGTTATATTAGTTTAAAGTACATTCAATAAACACTTTTTGAAAGTGTGGGAAAGTTGGTAGTCGAGTTTGAGAGAGATTCAAATTTGAACTTTGGGTACATTGAATCTAGACCCAAAAATAGTAGGGTTTACATTTTGGAGGGAAAGCCAAGTAGCCAAATAGGGTTTGGACCTGTTATAAAAGGATGTAACTCGTGGAGAGACACATCTTTTCTCTTCTCTCTCTCATTTCATCATTATATATGGTCATCTTTGGATTCATCTACCCATTGGTGTACTATCTAATGATATCTTGCAATCTTGTGTGTAGAATGCTCATATATTGCTATTTTCGGTTTCACATGTGTGAAATATAGTAGGGTACTGTAATTGAATGGAAAACAACCATATTTTATATTCTGGTTCATTTTTGAGCAATATCTCTTAGAGTTTGCATCTCATTTTGTATGTAGATGCTGATTTTTCTACATTGGCAGGAATGTTGGTTTGCTCCTTTTGTAACCAAAGATCAAGGACATGGATTGGATCTGGAATGATCTGAAATCCTTCAGATGGTATTAGAGCTCTTGTGTTTCAGGTTATGAAAGGATCAGCCATCTTTATTAAGGATTTGGAGGAGTTACCAATGCTAGAGCATGCTAGATTGATTTCTACTAAAAAAATCAGCATTTCTGCATGTGTAGAATTGATCTTTTGTAGGTCAAAACTCAATATAGGTTTATATACTTGATCAATTTTGATTTCACACTTGGTTTACTAGAACTAGCCGATTTTTTGTGTATTAGGAAGGTCTCATTGGAGGCTACAAGAAGATATATCAAGTTTTTTGCATGTAGAGTTTGAGATATTCAATTTTTTGTGATTTTGTTAAAACCCTAATTTTGTTTGGATCTCTAGTTTGTGAGGTTACTAAACTTCATTTGAGAGTGTTTCAATCTTAGGAACTGGCAAGAATCATTATATTGAGGATAGATCATAGGTTGATCAAGATTTCACTATTTTCTGGTTAGAAACGCTAGAAGAGATTTGAGAGGTTCCATATATTTGTGATTTCTTCTTGAGTTCATTTGTTGACATTCAAGAGAGTGTTTTGTGAATTGGAACAGGTTGAAAAAAGAAGATCAGGTCATTGCAACATGGCTACAAGTGGTGGATTTATGTTGGAGAGCAATGATAGGCTTACCTCAATCAGCTATTCTACTTGGAAGGTGAGGATGGAGTCCTTATTGGAGATGAATAAGTTGATGGATATTGTTGCAAGTGTAGAGGAGAGGACTCAAGCACCTCAAGATCAAATGAGATATGATAAGAGGGCCAAAAGAGCTCTACACATGATAAAGAGAAATGTTACCAATGAACTTCTCAAGGAGATTAGTAAGTGCACATCATCTTTGGAGGCTTGGGTAGCCTTGAAGAAGCTTTAAAAGGAAGATATCTTGGTTGCTAGGGGCAATAGACAAGGTATACTTTTCAAGCTTGATGCTTTTTTTATGGATAACAAAAAAGATGGAATGGAAAAGGAGATTGGTCTCAACTTTCCAAAGTTACCTTTTAGCATCAATAAGATTGGTGGATCTTATGCAAAGTCTAACAAGCTTTCTTATGCTAGATCTAGGTCAAGATCTAATATGCTTCTTGGAGGTGTTCATCTTTGTGCTAACCTGGCTAGTCTTGTGGATAATGATCTTCCAAGAAGAGGAGAGAGAGAGAGAGAGATCAAGAACCAAGAAGTAGAGACAAGAAGAGAGATGGAGGAGAGGGGAGGAGAGGAGATATAGAGTGGAGAGGCACCAAAGTTGAGTAGAGTTTCTTCTATTCAAAATAGTATATTAAAAATGGTGTACAATAGGTGTCTTTTATCTTTGGGATGGCCCTTGTCCATGTTGTGGGTATTTCCTCTACATAAATAAACAAGTGGGTCCCACCACTTAAAATATTGTTGGCCAAGCCTTACCTAGTGGGCCCCACCACAGTACATTGTACAGTTAGAATAATAAGTGCGAGAGCACTGGCGTCCTGCGTGTGTAAGCCCAACTCAATGAGCACGCAAAATGGTTAGGTAGAAGTTGAATAAAAGACTTGGGGCCTAAATAGAATAAATAATAAAAACTCCAAAGTCAAGTTACATGGTTCTAAGTTGAGGGAATCTCACATGAATCATGTGAGTTTGATCCTCTTCTTATTGAACCATTAGATTGCAATTAGTTTAGTTTGAATGGCTAAGATTATGATTCTAGCCATTAGAAAGGGCCAATGAGAGCCAAGATGGGCTCCCCTCTCAACTATATAAGGAGGCCATTTTCCATTGTAAAGCATCATCTCTATTCTCAATAAAGCTCTAGCTCTTTCTATTTCTAACTCCATCTCTAGCTATCTCTCTCCCTCCTTCCTTGGTTGGGACCGAATAGTTTGGGGAAGGTGCTCGGGCCTCCCAAGCCTTTCCTAACCAAGGCTCTCTCTCTCTCTCTCTCTCTCTCTCTCTCTCTCTCTCTCTCTCTCTCTCTCTCTCTCTCTCTCTCTCTCTCTCTCTCTCTCTCTCTCTCTCTCTCTCTCTCTCTCTCCCTCTCTCTCTCTCTACATTGGGATAGAATAGCTTTGGGTAGGTGCTCGAGCCCCCAAAGCCTTTCTCAACTTAAGAATTCCCTCTCTCTCTCCTCTCCTCTCTCTAAGTAGCGACCGAATAGTTTGGGGAAGGTGCTCGGGCCTCCCAAACCTCTCGCTACTTGGAACTTTTTTTTCTCTCTCTCTCTCTTTCTTCTTGCTATGCAGGTGAAGACGAGGTTGCCACTCCCAGCGACAAACTCCTATGCTACATCGATGACACAATAGTCCCTTGCTTCCTATTGGCTACTTGCAAGGAGGTGAGATTGAAATCCACACCCTTCACAAGAAACATAAACTAATCTATGGTGTACAAAGAAGCACACCCCGCCTAACTACAAAAACTTAGGAACTTACTAGGATTAACTTAAACTTTGGCCTTTTAATATTATTTTAATCACATGGCCCAAAGTCTAGTTTATTCCAAAATAGATTATTTACAAGTGCTCATTGGGCCATGGGCTTACACACGCAGGATGCCATGACCCTCACAACTTATTGTTAATGTTGGCCTCAAGGAATCCACCAACATTGCCCCCTTCTCAAACAATTGCAAGTCCCTCTGCAATATTGGATGAGGAGATTTATTGAAGATGACTTTATTGGTGACTTTGAAGACTTTCTTTTCTTGATTTGAAAAAAGGTCATTAAAACTTGCAATAGTGGCATTTCACCTTGAAGAACCACTGCTCCTTTGTAGTAGTAGGCCAAGTGATGAATCATTATTTGCACCGTTGTCTCTTGTATCTAGATCCATTGAATGTAGAAACATCCTTTGCCATCTTCTTGCAGTTTGCATTACAAGTTGAACTGTTAGAGAACGTGATGACAAGATAATGGTTTTATGAGCTTTGCAAGATCATTGATCCATAGAGAATTTTTTAATGTACCTGGCCTAAATGGCTTGTGACCCAAAAAATACTAGAAACTAAAGAAGAAGAAAAAATAATAAAATAGAGTAAGAAATAGAAATGTCACTCGATATTTCTCATCTTTCTTTTTGCACTCATTTTTTGAAAAGGGCACTCAAGAAATCTTCAATGAGAAATGTAAAGTAGAATAAATTGAAATAAATAATGTAGTGGTGAGGCTCATGAAAAGATTAGTTTAAAGAATTGGTAAAGTCCGCGAGATACTAGAATTTACAGGGTTTTTTTTTTTTTTTGAAAAAAGATATAAAAAGAGAAAAAAAGTCTAGCTGAAATTGTAGTCCACTTTTGATTGGAAGTATTGCAAGTCTGTAAGAGGGTGTTTCATATGAATAGTCCTTGAGCGTGGCAGTTCGGTTGAAGCCATCTTGTATACCACCAATCATGATTGTATGGCGTGTCTTGATTGTAACTTTCGAGACAACCACATGAAATATGTAGGTGGCGCTTGACTACTTGGTATAGAATGGTCCTTCTCTGCATATCCATCATAAGAGTTGTATGTATAATTGTAGTTGGGATATATTGGAGAGATTGATGAATCATTGTAATCTTGGTATTGATATTCATCATGAAGTGTCGAATGAGAAAAATATTCATTTGTTTTTGCAGGATAATATAAAGATTGATAAGCATTTCCATTTGAATAGACCCTTTGATTGCATGGTGCATGAACAACTTCATGTGAATCTATTGGTTGAGGTTTTGTTGTTTGAGAAGCAGCATTCAAGTACATTTCTTGCGTTGTAGGTGCATGTGCCTCTGGAGATGCATAGGTGTGAAAGATTCAACTAGTTTGATCATATTTGCTATATTTCCATATTTGGCATATTGAGGCCAACTTTGTTTTTAGACTTAGAGATTGACTTTTCAAAGTTCATTAGTCTAAATGTCATTGAATAAACACTTTTTGAAAGTGTGGAAAAGTTAGAATGTGAGTTTGAGTAGATTGGAATCTGAATGTTGGGTAGTTTGAATCTAGCCCAAAAATAGTAGGGTTAGCATTTTGGAGGGAAAGCCAAGTGGCCAAATAGGATTTGGACCTATTATAAAGGGATGTAGCTCATGGAGAGATTATTCTTCTCTCTTCTCTATCTCATTTATGCTTATACATGGTTCTCTTGGTTTCTACCATCCATTGGTGCACTATACTTGTGATTGCATGCAATTCTATGTGAAAATTGTCAACATTTCCTAGCTAGTTTGAGGCCTAAATTGGCTAAAATTGTAAATAGTTTTGGTTCTGGAGTTTCACACGTGTGAACCAGGCCACAATGTTTTTATTTACTGTATTTTTTCAGTATGATGAAGTTTCAAACTTCCTACCCTTCAAAATGAGACCATTTTGATGTATTTTGGTCATATAAGCCATTTTTAGCTATTTTTCCTATATAGGGAATATCTAGGGTCAAGTACCTTCTAGAGAGAGGAGAGAGAGTCATCTTCCTCATCCATAAATAGTAGGGAAGTCGTGGAGAACAGGTTGGAGAAACCTTTTGTATGCTTCATTGAGATCAATAGATCATTGTCATTGTTTCTTCCTCCATTGAGAGCATTGTTGTGTGTATTGTCTTCAAGCTATTGTGTATGATCTTAGGTGCTTTCCAAAAGTGGTAGGCTGATGTATTATGGACTGTATAATGCTATTTTGGGCCGCACTTGATGTTTATGGAAGTTTCCATTTGTGATAAATGCTTTTTGATCAAGTTCTTTGCATTCTAGGTAGCATAGAATGTGTTGCCAATTCCTAGCTTATGTAGTTTGGAGTGCAAGCATTCAAGCCAATGATCTTGGAGTTTAGATCCACTTAGGATCTGTATTTTTCACATGGTATCAGAGCTGGTTGGCTTCTATTTACAGTAAGTATTCCATTTTTGGTGATATTTGGATGTTTGATCAAGTTCTAGCATGATTTTGCATTGCTTTGTTGATCAAATCTTACTAACCTTTGTTTTGTGAGTTGAACTTGTGGATCAAAAGCATATTTCAGGTCTATTGAAGATCAGAGGCTGAAAAGAAACTATTTTGGATCAGATCATAACACCTAATCATTTGTGATTGTGAGGCTTGTGCATATTCAATACTAACAATGTTCTTTTCAATCCTATTGTTGACAATCTCCATTCTTGGATGAACACTCTCCTTAAGTGGATGAAACTTCTCCTTAAGTGGATGACAAATGCTCTTTTGAGTGAGTTGTAATTCTCCTAAAGGCTGAGCAAAGCTCCCATTTGGATGAAAGATCCCCTTTTTTGGGTGAACATATTGTAAGCTCCATTGTGAAGAGCATATTGTAAAGATTGTCATCAATTTTGGCATAATTTTTGGTGTACTTTGTTGAGCATGTAAGTAACTCTCCTTATGTAATTTGATTGGAGCATTTGCTGGAAGGTGTTAACCATTATGAAAGTGTGTTTTCAGGTTCTTAACAGGTTGAGGAACATTCTCATGTGAAGTGATCTTAGATCTACATCTAAACACCAAGATTTGACAAGATAGTGAAGCTAGTCTTGTGATTCACTAAGTGTGCTCATTCATTCACCTCTAAATCTTGTATTTATCACTTGCTGGAGTTTATAAACTTTTAGAAGTGTGGTTTACATGTGGTTTTACAGGTTGAATCAATATCTTAGTGTGTTGATCATATGTTGATCAAGTTTGTTCATTACTAGGTAATCTTGGCATCCTAGTTTTGGGTATTTTCTAAGAATGCAAGTAACTCTTCACACCATAACTTGATTTGGTCACTTGCTGGAAAGTTTGAGAGCTTAAGCAAGAGTGTGTTCAGGTTGGTTTGATTTTGTAATCCATTCTTAGTGTGTGCAAAGTGTTGCATGTGTTTCAATCTTCCTTTCTATGCTTGGAAACCATCTAGGTTCAAGATAGAAGTGTTTTAGGGTCCTAAATCTTCATAGATCTCTTTATCTATCATTTGTTGAGAGAAAAGTGAGTGCTAAGTGCTTTAGGACAAAACCTAAAAGTTGAAGAAACATTAGAATCATGGCTTCCAATGGTGGGATCATGCTAGAGTCTAGTGAAAGGTTGAGTTCATCAAACTACTCTACTTGGAAAGTGAGGATGGAGTCCTTACTTGAGTTGAATGAACTCATGGACATAGTTGCAGAAATTGAAGAGAGACCTCTCACACTTCAAGAGCAACAAAGGTTTGATAAGAAGGCCAAAAGGGCTCTTCATATCATTAAAATGAATGTTACAAATGAACTTCTCAAGGAAGTTGGAAAGTGTCAAAGTGCAAGTGAGGCATGGAATGCCTTAAAGAAGCTCTTTGAATCAAAGTCCACATCTAGGGTATTGACCCTAAGGAGACAAATATTTTCTAGTAGGCAAAGAGAGGGTGAAAGTGCTCATGCATTTATCTTGAGAGTTAAGTCCCTAAGTGATGATTTAGCATGCATTGATGAGAACATAAAAGATGGTGAAATAGTCCAAGTTATGTTGAATGGTTTGCTAAATGAACATGCTAACCTTGTGCAAAGTTTTGCCATTCAAAGAGTCTTGCCAAGTGTGGTTGACTTGCAAGAAATCTTATTGGCTGAAGAACATAGGTTGCAATCAAAGCTTGATGGTGCATCCTTGCAAGGTGGAGGTGAAGAGGCTTTCTTCACAAAAGGCAAATTCAAGGGCAAAGGTAAAGGCAAAGGGAAATGGTCCAAAGGTGGTAACTTTGATCATGATGATCACTCTTCCTCTTCCTCTTCTACTAAGAACAATAAGTCAAAGTTCAGGTGCTTTTATTGTGGGATAAAAGGTCATTTTGCAAATGAATGTTATAAGAAGAAAAGAGAGCAAGGAGAGAGGCAAGGAAATCTTACAATAGATGAGGAAGAACATAACACATGTGAATCACTTGTTATGACTTCAAGTTTGTTAGCCAACATAGATGATAATGATCCTTGGTGGATTGATAGTGGAGCCTCATCTCACATGACAAGACATAAGGAATACTTTACATTCTTATTGTCTTATGAGGGAGAAGGTAACATCATCTACACTGCAAATGATGGTCAATGTGACATCAAAGGCATAGGCACTATTCCTATTTCCCTTTCAACAAATAGGAAAGCAAATCTTGAAAATGTTTTGTACATTCCTTCAATCACTAAGAATTTGCTTAGTGTAAGTCAAATGATTGACAAAGGACTTGATGTGGAGTTCATTGGAGATGCATGTTTGATAAGTAAATGTGGATCCTTGATTGCTCAAGGTAGGAGGCATGGTAAACTTTTCAAGCTTGATGCATGTGTGATCTCTAATCATGAAGGATGTATGGCTAGGGAGCAATTGACAAACCAAGAAGTTTGGCACAAGAGGTTGGGCCATCCCAACTTCAAATCTTTGGAGGTAATGGCAAAGAAAGAGCTTGTTCTTGGTCTCCCTAAAAGTCTTGTTGCAAACAATAGTGTTTGTGAACATTGTGCCTTGTCCAAATCTCATAGACTTGCTTATTCTAGATCTACTTCTAGATCTAAAGAAGCTTTTCAACTTGTGCATTCTGATATTCATTCTTCTAGTACAACTAGCAATGGTGGGGCAAAGATGTATGAAACTTTCATTGATGACTTTAGTAGGTATACTTGGATCTATCTTCTTAAAAGTAAGGATGAAGTGTTTGCTGCATTTGTCAAGTTCAAGAATGAAATGGAAAACCAATTCAATACAAGGATCAAATGCTTAAGATCTGATAATGGAGGGGAATACACCTCAAATAGGTTCAAAGACTTTTGTATAGCACATGGGATTAAGAGAGAGATGTCTAGTCCTAGGACTCCACAACAGAATGGAGTGGCCGAGAGGAAGAATAGAACCCTTTGTGAATGTGCCAAGGCAATGAGACTACATGCTAATCTTGCTAAGTCTTTTTGGGGGGAAGCTTTAGCATGTGCTAACTATCTATGTAATAGATGGACAAGTGCTTCCTTGGATGGTAAAACTCCTCATGAGGTTCTTTATGGTAGAAGGCCGAGTGTCAAGCATTGTAGGATCTTTGGATGTACATGTTTTGACAATATCACACTTGATGATAGAACTAAAGAAGATCCTTCATCAAAGAAGGGTGTGTTTGTTGGCTATAGTGAAGTAAGCAAGGCTTACAAAGTGTACATTCCTTCTACAAAGAAAGTTGTCATAAGTAGGGATGTCATCTTTCATGAAGAGAATGTTTCCAATGTTGTTGATGTTGATGTTGATGTGCCTACTAATCATCATGATGTGCAAAATGTCTTGGATGAAGATGGAGATGCCACTCCAAAGCAAACTTCAAGAAGACTCAAAGGCAAAGGGCTAAGCCATCAAGGCTAACCTATGATGAAAAAGGAAAGCAAGTGGTGGACAACTCTAACCTTGCTTTTCTTACCTCTTTTGATGAACCAACTTGTGTAGGTGAAGCAATTTAAAAGAAGGAATGGATCCAAGCCATGGATCATGAGCATCAAGCACTCATCAAAAGCAACACATGGAGGTTGGTAAAGCTTCCAAAGGACAAGAAGGCAATTGGTTGTAAGTGGATCTTCAAGATCAAGACAAATCAAGATGGATCAATCAACAAGTACAAGGCAAGGTTGGTGGCAAAGGGGTATGCTCAAGAATATGGTATTGACTATGATGAGACCTTTGCACCCGTGGCAAAGATGGTAACTATTCGAATCCTAATCTCTCTTGCAACTCTTTATGATTGGGATATGTGGCAAATGGATGTTACTAATGCCTTCTTGAATGGTGATCTTGAAGAAGATATTTACATGGAGCAACCTGAGGGCTATGTTTCACATGATGAGCCTAATCATGTGTGCTATCTCCAAAAGAGTTTGTATGGGCTAAAGCAAGCACCAAGGAGTTGGTATGCTAAGCTCAATTCCTTCTTACTTTCTCAAAACTTTGTTATGAGTGAGTATGATCATTCTCTCTACTTTAGATTGAATGAAAATGATATCACTTTACTTTTGATCTATGTTGATGACATTATCTTAAGTGGTGGTAACAATCTAGATATAGATGAAATCAAGATGGCACTCAAAAGAGAGTTTGAAATTCAAGATCTTGGTAAACTTCATTATATCTTAGGAATAGATATTATTAGAACTTCTAAATCTACATTCATATGTCAAGAAAAGTATGTTAACTCTATTCTAAAAAGGTTTCATATGGAAGATTGTAAAGTTGTTTCTACTCCTATGGAATCAAATGTAAAGCTAACTACAAGAAGTAATGAAAGATCCTTCAAGGACATTACTCTCTATAGAAAGCTAATAGGATCTCTTATATGGTTAGCCATCACAAGACCTGATCTAAGCTTTGTGGTTGGTAAACTAAGTCAATTTATGCAAGATCCTAGTGAGGCTCATTGGAAGCTAGGAAAGAGAGTACTTAGATACATCTCGGGATCTAGAGATTTTGGCATCTTGTATGGAGGTACTACACCTAACCTTTGTGGATTTTCAGATTCAGATTTTGCAGGTGATCAAATGGATAGGAAGTCAACAAGTGCCTTTGCAATCTATCTTGGAGATGGAGTGGTCTCATGGCTATCAAAGAAGCAACCAACTATCTCTCTATCTTCCACCGAAGCCGAGTACAAGGCATTAACAACATGCACCAAGGAGATTCTTTGGATCAAGAGGATGTTATTGGATCTTCACTTGCTGGAACCAGAGAAGACTCCAATCATAATTTGTGATAACCTTTCAGCCCAAAGCTTGGCAAGCAATCCTGTTTTTCATGCAAGGAGCAAGCACATTGAGATTGCTCACCATTTTGTGAGAGATCAAGTCATTGCCAAAGAGGTGGAGCTTCAACATGTCTCTTTAAAGGAGTGTGTGGCTGATATCTTCACCAAACCATTGGGAAAGGACCTATATTTAATGCATAGATCTAATCTTGGAATGTGCTCAAAGACTATGTTGAAACTAGCATCCAATGTTGAAGAGGGAGTGTGAAAATTGTCAACATTTCCTAGCTAGTTTGAGGCCTAAATTGGCTAAAATTGTAAATAGTTTTGGTTCTGGAGTTTCACACGTGTGAACCAGGCCACAATGTTTTTATTTACTGTATTTTCTCAGTATGATGAAGTGTCAAACTTCATACCCTTCAAAATGAGACCATTTTGATGTATTTTGGTCATATAAGCCATTTTTAGCTATTTTTCCTATATAGGGAATATCTAGGGTCAAGTACCTTCTAGAGAGAGGAGAGAGAGTCATCTTCCTCATCCATAAATAGTAGGGAAGTCGTGGAGAACAGGTTGGAGAAACCTTTTGTATGCTTCATTGAGATCAATAGATCATTGTCATTGTTTCTTCCTCCATTGAGAGCATTGTTGTGTGTATTGTCTTCAAGCTATTGTGTATGATCTTAGGTGCTTTCCAAAAGTGGTAGGCTGATGTATTATGGACTGTATAATGCTATTTTGGGCCGCACTTGATGTTTATGGAAGTTTCCATTTGTGATAAATGCTTTTTGATCAAGTTCTTTGCATTCTAGGTAGCATAGAATGTGTTGCCGATTCCTAGCTTATGTAGTTTGGAGTGCAAGCATTCAAGCCAATGATCTTGGAGTTTAGATCCACTTAGGATCTGTATTTTTCACATTCTATGTGTAGAATGATCTATATTTGCTATTTTCAGATCCACACGGGTGAAATACAATAGCTTGTTGGTTCTATACCAAAATCAACAGTACTTTATCATTTCATCCAAGTTTGATCAAGTTCTATTAGTATTTGCATCTCATTTTGTGTGTAGATGCTGATTTTTCTACATTGGTGAGATTGGTGATGTATTTCTCTTTCTAACCAAAGATCTTTTAAGTTGATTGGATCTTAATGATCTAAAAACTTTTACATGGTATCAGAGCTTGTGTTTCAGGTTTATCAGATCTATCAATGATTTGGTGAAGATATTAAGGCTAGAGCATGCTAGAGAGGATTCTACACCAAAATCGAACTTTTTGCTTTTGTGAATTGGACCTTTTGTAGATCAAAACCCTATATAGGTTTCCAGACTTGATCAATTTCAATTTTTCATTTCACATACTGGATTTGGCCGATTTTTGGATCATTTGATCAACCTAAGTGGTGGCTAATAGATTGCATATCAAATTTTCAGCATTTGCATGTAAATTTGGATTAGTCAATTTTTTGTGATTTTGTCAAAACCCTAATTTTGATTGGATCTTTAGATAGTAAGGTTGTTGGACCTCATTTGAGTGTGTTTCAATCTTAGGAAGTGGCAAAAGTCATCAGATTGAGGATAGATCATAGGTTGATCAAGATTCCATGATTCTATGTGTTGATTTGCTTGGTATAAGTGCTAGAAGAGAATTTTTGAGATAGTTTTAAATCTTTGTGATTTCTTTTGAAAGCATTTTTTGTTGTTCAAAGGAGTGCTTTGTGCATTGAAACAGGTTGAAAGAGAAGATCAGGTCATTGCTACATGGCAACCTCAATTGGAGTCATGTTGGAAGTTAATGATAGGCTTACCTCAAGTAACTATTCATTGTGGAAAGTGAGGATGGAATCACTTCTTTGTGAAGAATTGCCAAACATTGGCAAATCTAGCTTGATCAAAAACCATGTAGAATAGTGTAAATTGTGTACACAAGTGGGTCCCACACATGTGAGGCCATGATGCCACATGGAAAACCCATCCTAATGTAGGTTAGGTCAAGTCAAGAGAGTTGGTCATGTCTATTTGGTGGTCATCCCTACTTTATAGGACCTACACCTAAGTTTAAGGTGAAAATTTGACCAACTAGCTACCTACCAAGCATAACTCTAGGAAATAGACTAGGGTTTCATTTTAGGTCAAGGAGAGTGAGTTAACTTCCTTATTACATGCTGGAAATCCACCTAACTTCAAGAAGGAAGTCGAATTTGCTATGTACTCCCTCTCTCCATAGTGAGAAGAAAGAAAATTTTTGGAGCTCATTGGCAATCTCAAGCTAGTTCACTATGTACATTGAGTTTTTGTGATCCAAATGAGACCAAATCAATTTCTACTTGTTTCTCAGGTTGAAGGCCGTACTAAAGCCTGTAGTACACACATGTGGGCTCGGATTTCAATGTTTATCAATGCTTTTGATTGCTAATGCTTGTTGTTTGTCAAATGCCAATCTAGATCAACTTTTTTGTGTCTAGTTTTTTGATAGATTGTTAAGCAAGCATCCAATCACTCTTGTGGATCTTTTGTAGATCCATTTATGGTCCTAAAGTACAGTACTTTCACATGGTATCAGAGCCAAGTACAAGAGCATAAGCCATTGATCTAATGCAAATCCATTTTTAGCAAGTTTTGGTGCTAAAAACTAGTATTGAGAGGGCAAGCTAGAATCTTGATTATGGTGAGGAGATTTGATCCCAAACTTGGTAGGGGTCTAAATCCGTACTGTCCACATGTGTGGGCACCTCTGAACCTGCATTTAATGCATGGTATTCATTTGATCCAAAAAAATTCAATTTGTGAGCTATTGGTGTAATTTTTGGTGGAGATCCTAGGATAATCTACCAAGATCATTTGCCATTGATTAGATTTGAATTTGTTTCATGGAATCTAATTAATCTAGACTGAGTTCAAGTCCTATTAAGGTTAAAAACAGGTCTTTAAAAGTACACCAAGAAGGAAGAAAGAGATTAAGTCATTTTTTTGTCCAAAAATAGCCAAATTTGGCAAGATTTGATTGTAAGTAGATTTCACATCATCTTATCTTCATTCCAACTTTGTGAGGGAGTGCTAGAACTGAGATTATAAGTCCATTTGTTGGATTAGAAATCTAATTTGAGTGAAAAACTACAAGAGAGAGACCTTAGTGAGTTTCTAGAGACAATCAAATCCATTTCTTGGCAAGATTTGTTTGAAAGTAGTTTTCACTTCATCTTATCTTCATTCCAGCTTTGTGAGGGAGTGATAGAACTGTGATTATAAGTACATTTGTTGGATTAGAAATCAAATTTGAGTGAAACACTACAAGTGTGAGACCTTTGTGAGTTTCAAGTCAATCAAATCTATTTCTTGTTTGTAGAAATCACTAGTAAGATGGGATCTGCTGGAGCATACCTTCTAGAAGCTAGTGAGAGGTTGAATTCTACAAATTATGCTATTTGGAAGGTTAGAATGGAGTCACTCTTAGTGCTCCAAGACCTTTATGAGTTCTTGATTGAAGATGAAGATGAACCTCTAGGTGCACAGGAGTTAGCTAGATACAAGAAGAGATCTAGGCTTGCACTTCATTGTGTGAAGATGAATGTGAACAATGATTTGTTGAGAGAAGTATCAGCTTGTACTAATGCTAAAGAGGCTTGGGAGTCTTTAAAATCAATCTATGAGTCTAGCAACACTTCTAGAGTTCTTATGCTTAGAAATCAAATTTTGCAAAGCATGAGGAGAAGTGAGGAGAGTGCACAGGATTATGTACTCAGAATCAAGTCTCTAAATAGGGAGTTGGCTTCCATTGGAGAGAAGATTCATGATGGAGAGCTTGTACAAATTGTCCTTAATGGTCTAGGAGATGACTTTGCAAATTTGGTCCAAAGTTTTGCCATCCAAGACACTTTGCCAACTATAGAAAAACTTCACAGTGTATTAGTGGCTGAAGAGTGTAGGATGCTCCATGCAAAATCTAGGATGAGTTCCTTGTCGTTGCAGGATGGTGATGAGAAAGCCAATTTCTCATTCAAGGGCAAAAAGAAGACCAATGGAAAGAAGCAGCATCCAAAGGAGGTCAAAGAAGAGGATGATGCATCAAGCTCAAAGGACAAGTCAAAGCAGAAATGCTTCTTTTGTGGAAGGAAGGGGCATTATGCATCTGAATGCTACAAGAGACTAAGAGCACAAGTGGAGGAGGATAAACAAGGAAACCTTGCAAAGGAGGAGGAGGAGGATGAAGTAGATGTATTCTTGATGGCATCTACATTCTCACCAACAAGCAATAGCAATTCAAGAGACAATTGGTGGATCGACAGTGGGGCTAGCTCCCACATGTCTTGTGAAAAGGTTTTTTCTCAACCTTACACTCTTTCAATGATGCTAAAAAGTTTGTCTTTACTGCAAATGATGAAGAGTGTAGGATAGATGGTATTGGCACCATCTCTTTGTATCTAGAATCCTCAAAATGCATGGATCTAGAAAATGTCCTTTATGTACCATCAATCACCAAGAATATGCTTAGTGTTGGTCTACTCTTAGAAAGTGGTTTGGATGTCCACTTTAAGCATGGTGTTTGCTTCATCTTGAAGAATGATGTTTGCATTGCAAAGGGATTTAAACATGGAAGATTGTTTAAGTTGGAAGCTAGTGTTGCTTTTGAAAGAATGAGCTAGGCAAAGGAGGAGATCTTGGCAAAGTGTGATCTTGCTTGCATTGAGGAGGAGCATCAAAAGGAGGAAGATCTTGAGGATTAGCCTCAAAGCATGAGAGTTCCAAGAGAGTCCTCAATGACAATGTCCGAGTCATCAAATTGCATGCAAATTGTCCATTCAAGTGTGCATCTTGCAAGGGTGGTGAGCATTGGAGAGTCTACTATCTTTGAATACTTTTTGGAAAATATTAGTAGACATGAGGTGACTTGTTTCTTACCTTTAAGATTCATGGTGTTTATTACTTTGTATGACAAGACAATGAAATGGAATGCTTTGAAATCTACATTTGTTGTTGATAAAGCAATTTCATTGGATAACTATTTTTGTAATAGTTTGAATAGTGTCATAAAAGATGAAATATCATTTGTATTGGAAATCTTTGGGTCCACATGCTTTGTGCATGATCATTCCAATGTAAGGACCAAAGATTATCCTATTTCAATGATAGGAATAATGGTAGTATTTTGCTCTTCAAGTAGAGATTGTAGAATCTACTTGTTTTCAACCAAAGAATTTGTCAATGGTGGAAATGTGATCTTTCAAGAGTGAAAGATTTGTAAACTTGAAGAAGCACCTTTGGATCAACACCTTATTCAATTCATTGATGGTTTGGAGTCAAGTCAAGTGGAGGAGCAAGCTCAAGACCCGAGGACTCCAAGAAGAACCTTGAGTATCAAGATGGAGCCATCTAGGCTCAATCATATGGATCAAGCAAGACAAGTTGTCTTTGGCAACATTATTTATGCACTTAATATTTTAATTGATGTATCTTCAAGTGCACAAAATGCCTTGGAATCCATGGCTTGGCATGATGTTTAGTTTTGAAGTGTGCTACATGTATATAGACACATTTATGGAACATCTTGTAAGGGATCCTCTAAGAGGTGGTGAAAGATCCTTCATGGACATCATTCTCTATTGGAGTCTCAGAAGTTCCTTGTTTGTAGCTGGATTCTTTAGACACTTCTAAAAGCTTTCAGTCATCTATCAAGAGAGTTGTAAATAGATCAAGCTAAATTTGAGGAGGAGTGTGAAGAATTGCCAAACATTGGCAAATCTAGCTTGATCAAAAACCATGTAGAATAGTGTAAATTGTGTACACAAGTGGGTCCCACACATGTGAGGCCATGATGCCACATGGGAAACCCATCCTAATGTAGGTTAGGTCAAGTCAAGAGAGTTGGTCATGTCTATTTGGTGGTCATCCCTACTTTATAGGACCTACACCTAACTTTAAGGTGAAAATTTGACCAACTAGCTACCCACCAAGCATAACTCTAGGAAATAGACTAGGGTTTCATTTTAGGTCAAGGAGAGTGAGTTAACTTCCTTATTACATGCTGGAAATCCACCTAACTTCAAGAAGGAAGTCGAATTTGCTATGTATTCCCTCTCTCCATAGTGAGAAGAAAGAAAATTTTTGGAGCTCATTGGCAATCTCAAGCTAGTTCACTATGTACATTGAGTTTTTGTGATCCAAATGAGACCAAATCAATTTCTACTTGTTTCTCAGGTTGAAGGCCGTAC
Organism: Diphasiastrum complanatum; assembly: GCA_029204225.1. NCBI lineage: Eukaryota > Viridiplantae > Streptophyta > Lycopodiopsida > Lycopodiales > Lycopodiaceae > Diphasiastrum > Diphasiastrum complanatum. Next base: position 12,595,916 of record CM055112.1, read on the forward strand.
TACAGCCTGTAGTACACACGTGTGGGCTCGGATTTCAATGTTTATCAATGCTTTTGATTGTTAATGCTTGTTGTTTGTCAAATTGCCAATCTAGATCAACTTTTTTGTGTCTAGTTTTTTGATAGATTGTTAAGCAAGCATCCAATCACTCTTGTGGATCTTTTGTAGATCCATTTATGGTCCTAAAGTACAGTACTTTCACATTCTTGAGATGAATGATGTTTTGGATATTGTTGTAGGTTTGGAGGAGAGACCAACAACCCAACAAGATCAAGTGAGGTATGACAAGAGGGCCAAGAAGGCTCTACACATGATAAAGATGAATGTTACCAATGAGCTTCTCAAAGAAGTTGGTAAGTGCACATCATCTTTGGAAGCTTGAAATTCATTGAAGAAGCTTTATGAATCCAAGTCTACTTCTAGAGTGTTGACTCTAAGAAGGCAAATCTTTTCTTGTTTGCAAAAGAATGAATAAAGTCCGAGTACTTTTTTTTTGAGGATGAAAGCATTGAATGATGAGTTGGCTTGCATTGATGAAAGCACTAAGAAAGGAGAGCTTATTCAAGTAATTCTTAATGGCTTGTTGGATGCTCATGCTAACTTTGTTCAAAGTATTGCTATTCAAAAGACTTTGCCAAGTTTGATGGATCTTCAAGAGATCTTCATCAATGAAGAATATAGGCTTCAAGCAAGAGGTGGATCTACATCGACACTTCAAGAGGATGCTATGTTCACAAAGGGAAAAACCAAAAGTAAGTGGTCTAAAGGGCAAGATCAAGTGGATGCTTCTTCAAGTGGCAAAAAGAAGGATAAATCAAAGCTCAAGTGCTTCTATTATGGCATCAAATGACACTTTTCAAGTGAGTGCTACAAGAAGAAGAGAGATCAAGGAGACAAGCCATGAGGATGGTTTGGATGTTCAAAATGCAAATGATGATGCTTTTGTGATGTCTTCATATATGCTTGCTAATGATGGAGATCTAGATCCTTTGTGGATTGATAGTGAAACAAGTTCACACCTTTCACAAAGAGTGCTTCACTTCTTTGTTGGCATATGGAGATGACAAGAGGGTGATCTACATGGCCAATGATGGTGAGTGTGCAATCAAAGGGATTGACACAATTCCTATTTCTCTCTCTACAAATAGGAATGTTCATTTATAGGATGTCTTGTCTATTCCATCTATTACCAAGAATTTGCTTAGTGTGAGTCAAATGCTAAGTAAAGGCCTCAAGGTGGAGTTTGATGGAGATACTTGTATGATCAGAAGGAAGGATGTCTTGGTTGGAAAAGGTAAAAGACAAGGGAAGTTGTTCAAACTAGATGCTTGTGTTATTGCTAACCAAGTTGGATGTGTTGCAAGGGAGCAAATACCTATTCAAGAGGTTTGGCATAAAAGGATGGGACACCCCAACTTCAAGTCATTGGAGGTAATGGCTAGGAAGAAGACTGTGATAGGTCTTCCAAGTTCCTTAAGTGGCATAAAACATGCTAAGTGCTAATCTTGACAAACCATTTTGGGATCAAGCTTTGTTGTGTGCCAATTTCTTGTGCAATAGGTGGTCGAGTGCTATTTTGGATGGATTGATACCTTTTAATATGCTGTTCAAGAGGAGGAGGAGTGTCAACTTTCTAAGAGCTTTTGGATGCACATGCTATGTCAACATCACTCTTGATGATAGGACCAAGGAGAATCCATCTTCAAGAAGAGGTATTTTTGTTGGATATAGTGAGGTGAGTAAAGCCTACAAGGGTTTACATTCCTTATACTAACAAAGTGATTGTTGGTAGAGATGTCATCTTTGATGAGGGGAACATTCCAAAAGTATTTTTAAGCATGATTGATAAAGGTGTGGATGGATCTAACATTCTTGATGTTGATGAAAAGGGTCATACTTTGGATGGTGATGATGATGTGTGAAGAATTGAAAAAGATTATCTATGTTAGATATAGGGGTCTTATGTTTTTTACATCAATTATCTAGGTGTAGGATGTTGATAGGAACAAATTTGGCATAGATGACAAATTATGCATTTCCACTTGTAATGCCACTATTGAGCCAAAATAGAGTAAGAGACTAAACTCGTGCCAATTAGAGTGTAGACAAGTGTAATGCCTTTGTTTGATGAATTCTAAGAGGTCCAACAGGATTTAGAAGTGGAACCATGCGAGGTCCAATAGGAATTTGAAGTGTGCTTGAATATAGTCCAATAGAATTAAGAGTTGCATGGATCAATGGTCCAATAGGATTAAGAGGTGACAAAGTGTGGTCCAATCATAGTTAAGCATAGTGGTAGCTCGTGGATCTACTAGTATCATTGTACTCCTCATTTTGGATCTGATTGATTTGGTGATTGTGTGGATTTGAGTGTCATTGAATTTCTAGCTTTCTCTCTCTACCCGAGAGCTCATGATGGTTTTTCTCTCTCTACCCAAGGAGAGCAGCTTGTTTTTACTTAGAATATTTTTTGAATACTTTCCACACGTGTGAGTAAGAGTTGGAAGTGATTGAATGCATGTAGTAGTGTGTTTTTGCCATAGGATCTAAGATTGATCTTGAATCTCAATCTAGTCTCTGTCTTGGTGCATCTACACACCTTAGGAGGTCACAAGTACATGTTGTGGAAAATCCACACGTGTGAAATTAAACATGGTATCAGAGCCTACCTAAGGTTACCATGCATTTTGATCCATCTAAGTGAAAAAAATTTCATCAATCTTGAGCTAGGAGTTGCCATGGCCCATTTTCCTAGCTATCTTGTTCAATCTTGGATCAAAAGAGGTCAAAAGGACATTGATTGGGTCTGAACTAGTACTATACGGAATCAGGTGCTCAGACACGTGTGAGGAACATCCATTTTCAGTTTGGAAGTCCTCTCTCATGTTTGATCCATTTATCTTGCTTCATAGCTTATTTTGAAGCTATTTTTGTCTAGTTTCTATTGCAATCAGTTTCATTCCATTTGGTTGAGCCAATCAAAATTTATAAGCTTTTGAAGAGGGTTAGGTAGGTCACCTAGACATGGGTGGACACATTTGGTTTGGTCAAGAGATTTCTTGGTTGATCCAAAATCACAGTTGTATGCTTGCCAATCTCATCTATATGTGATCTAGGCACTGTTTTGAGATCTTAGCCATTTTGTTTCATGCAATATCATTGTATTTGAGTCAAATTTTGTTTCTTAGTGTACTTCACACATGCTAAGAGTGTTTGATCCTAACTTTGCCTATACTCCATCATTTGATGTGAAAAAAAAGATCTTGTTTTAGAGAGATTTGTGTAGCTAGTGACAAGATCTTTCATAGGAGGAGATAGTACTCTATTATTGGATCCTATTGATGAGTTTTCTTCACTTCAAATGTCTTCAATGGGTTCATCCTTGTTGGAACCAAGTGAAATATTGTCCACTTTAAACTATTCAATTTGGAAAATGAGAATGGAGTCCATCTTGATCCTTCAAGACATGATGGACATAGTTCTTGGCGTTGAAGAAGAACCACAAGTTCTTCAAGAGGTTCAAAAATACAAGAAGAGAGCTAGGATGGCTCTCCACTACATTAAGATGAATGTCTCTAATGAGATATTGAGGGAGATAGATACTTGTACAATAGCCAAAGAAGCTTGAGATTGTCTCAAGACTGTCTATGAGGCTAAGAATACCTCTAGGCTTCTCACTCTTAGAAATCAAATCTTTCAAAGTAGCCAAAAGAGTGATGAGAGTGCATCTAGTTATGTTTTGAGAGTAAAAGATATTCATAGAGAACTTGCTTGTATTGGTGATTCCATCAATCAAAATGAGCTAGTTCAAGTCATTCTCAATGGCTTGAGAAGTGAATTTGATAACCTTGTCCAATCCTATGCCATTAAGGAGGAGCTACCAAGTTTGGAGGCTTTCCAAAGTGTGCTAATTTCAAAAAAATCAAGACAAGAGTACAAGCTCTTGAGGATGGACAAGCTCTCTCTCACTCATAATGATGGCAAGGCTCTCTTTGACAAGGATAAGCACAAAGGGAGGAGCAAGAACCAACATCAACAATCCTCAAGCAAGGACAAAGTCAAAACCAAAGACAAAGATGAGGAGGAAGATGATTCCTCTAATGCTTTATCATCCAAGCTCAAGAAGAAGAAGATCAAGTACTTTTATTGTGGCAAGAAAGGCCATTATGCCACCAATTGCTTCAAGAAGAAGAATCAACTCAAGCAAGCCAACATTACCAATGAGAAGGAAGACACTATTGCAAGTGATGGAGAGGGATCTCTTATGGTCTCTAGTTTCTCATCTACTCCTTTCAAGAAGGACGGCCTATGGTATATTGATAGTGGAGCCTCTTCACATATGTGTAGCTCCAAGGACTCTTTCTCTTCTATTGCACCTTATGATGGAGTCAAGAAATCAATATACACTGCAAATGATTTTGAATGTCCTATTGAAGGCATAGGGAACATTCCCTTGAAGCTTGCATCCTCTAAAGTTCTTTCTCTCTCTAAAGTTCTTTATGTACCTAAGCTTACTAAGAATCTTATTAGTGTTGGCCAATTGCTTGATAATGGCCTTGATGTAAAATTCAATGTTGATATTTGCACTATCAAAAAGAATGATGAGATACTTGCATTAGGATCTAGATTTGGAGGCATCTATAAACTAGATCCAAATGAGTATGTGAATGCTTGTAATGTTGCTCTTGTGAACAAGCTCTCTATGGAGGAATTATGGCATAGGAGGTTGGGACATCCCAACTACAAATCCATGCTCTCTATGATCAAAGAAGATCAAGCCTTGTGAGGCTTGTGCTATTGCTAAATCTCACAGAAAGCCATTTACAAGATCTTCTATCAAAAGCAAGAATCCTTTGGAGTTAATCCAATCGGATGTGCATTTCTCATCAACTACAAGCAAGGGAGGAGCCACTTGTTTTGTTACTTTCATTGATGATTTCACAAGATTCACTTGGGTATATCTTCTTGCTTCTAAATCTATGGTGTTTGATCATTTCCTTATTTTCAAAGCTTATGTAGAGAAGCACTTCTCATTCAAGATTAAAGCTCTTAGAAGTGATGGAGGTGGTGAATATATCTCCAATAAATTTCAAGACTTTTGTGAGCTGTGAATGTGCAAAATCTATGAGAATTGAGGCATCTTTGCCCAAAGATTTTTGGGGAGAAGCCATTAGTTGTGCAAATTATCTTTGCAATAGGCTCCCACATATAGCTTTTGGAGGAAAGTCACCATATGAAATCTTATATTTGAAGAAGCCTAAGGTTGATCACCTTAGAGTTTTTGGATGCATATGCTTTGTCAATATTCCCTTGGAAACAAGGAAGAAGGAAGTTTCTAGTGCATGCAAAGGGATCATGGTTGGATACTCATCCACTAAGAAGGCCTATAGAGTCTTTATACTCTCTACTTCTCAAGTTATTGAAAGTAGAGATGTTGTCTTTCATGAAGATCAAAACTCATCTTTTGAAGAGGCCGAGATTAAGAAGTCTATGGATGCATCACCAATTTATTGATTTTGAAGACAATCATGATGTGATGGAGTCGAGATTTGAAGAAGACTCTCCTCGGATTTTCTCACCAAGAAGATCCATGAGAGATAGATCCGAGCCTAAGAGGCTCTCATATGTTGACAAAGGCAAACAAGTGGATCTTGATTCCACTAATTATGTTTTTTATGTCTCTCATGAAGAGCCGAATAATGTACAAGAGGCACTCAATACCAAGGAGTGGTATGATGCCATGAAGCAAGAGTATGATGCATTGATCACCAACAATACTTGGGAGCTTGTGGATCCTCCATCCAACAAGCATGTGATTGGTTGCAAGTGGGTATTTCGGATCAAGTTCAATCATGATGGCACCATCACCAAGTATAAACCAAGATTATGTGCCAGAGGATTTGTTCAAATCCATGGCCTTGATTATGACTAGACCTTTGTACCCATTGCAAAAATGGTGACAATAAGAATTCTTATTTCTCTTGCTTGTTTCTTTAAGTGGAAGGTGTTCCAATTAGATGTATCCAATGCTTTTGTAAATGGTTATCTTGAGGAGGAGATCTATATGGAACAACCTCAAGGATTCATCAGGGATGAGTCCAAAGTGTGCTTGCTCTTCAAAAGTCTTTATGGACTCAAGCAAGCACCAAGATCATGGTATTCAAGATTAATTCTTTTCTTATCTCACTAGGATTTACTCTTAGTGACTATGATCCTTCCATGTATCTAAAGTTTGTTGATAGCAATATTGTCATTCTTCTAATTTATGTTGATGGCATTATTCTTTGTGGAAGTTGTATCAAGCTAGTTGATGAAACTAAGGTAGCACTTGGATGTGAGTTTAAAATGCAAGACCTAAGAGAGATACATTACATCCTAGGCCTATAAATTGCTTTTTATAAAAATCATGTCTTTATATGCCAATCTAGATATGCTCACTCTATGTTGAAAAAATTCCATATGAAAAATTCTAAGAGCATAGATACTCCAATGGAGAAAATTGTAAAAGATCCTAATAAAGGTGATGAAAGATCCTTTGAGGACATCACACTTTTTAGGAGTCTTGTAGGCTCCTTGATTTGGCTTAACATTACTAGGCCCGATCTAAGTTTTTGTGTGCACAAATTGAGTCAATTTATGCAAGATACTAACATCCATCATTGGAAGATGGCCAAGAGGATTCTAAGATATGTATCTTCATCTTGCGATTATGGTCTACTTTATAAAAGTGAAGATCTATCCATTGTTGGCTACTCGGATTTGGACTTTGCAAGTGACAAGATGGATCGAAAGTCTATTAGTGCATACACTATCTTTCTTGGAGGCAATCTAATATCTGGCTTTCCAAAAAGCAAGGTACTATATCTCTCTCTTCATGTGAGGCCGAGTACAAAGCACTCACTACAACTACCAAAGAGGTGCTTTGGATCAAGAGGTTATTAATGGAGCTAAAGTGCATCAAGGAAGATGATCTACCAATGATCAAGTGTGATAACATCTCGGCCCAAGCTCTTGCCAATAATCCCATATTTCTTGAAAGAAGCAAGCACATAGAACTGTCACACCATTTTGTGAGAGAAAAGCTTATTGGAGGAGAAATCTATTTGGAGCATGTCAACTCATCCTCTTGTATTGCCGATCTACTCACCAAGCCTTTGAGCAAAAGTGCCTTCTCAAGCATAGATCTAATCTTGGAGTTATATCAAGATCAATGCTTAAATCTTTATAGATAATTGTTTAGGAGGAGTGTGAAGAATTGAAAAAGATTATCTATGTTAGATATAGGGGTCTTATGTTTTTTACATCAAGTATCTAGGTGTAGGATGTTGATAGGAACAAATTTGGCATAAATGGGAAATTATGCATTTCCACTTGTAATGCCACTATTGAGCCAAAATAGAGTAAGAGGCTAAACTCGTGCCAATTAGAGTGTAGGCAAGTGTAATGCCTTTGTTTGATGAATTATTAGAGGTCCAATAGGATTTAGAGGTGAAACCATGTGAGGTCCAATAGGAATTTGAGGTGTGCTTGAATATAGTCCAATAGAATTAAGAGGTGCATGGATCAATGGTCCAATAAGATTAAGAGGTGAAAAAGTGTGGTTCAATCATAGTTAAGCATAGTGGTAGCTCGTGGATCTACTAGTATCATTGTACTCCTCATTTTGAATCTAATTGATTTGGTGATTGTGTGGATTTTGAGTGTCATTGAATTTCTAGATTTCTCTCTCTACCCGAGATCTCATGATGATTTTTCTCTCTCTACCTGAGAAGAGCAGCTTGTTTTTACTTAGAATAGTTTTTGGATACTTCCCACACGTGTGAGTGAGAGTTGGAAGTGATTGAATGCATGTAGTAGTGTGTTTTTGCCATAGGATCTAAGATTGATCTTGAATCTCAATCTAGTCTTGATCTTGCTGCATCTACACACCTTAGGAGATCACAAGTACATGTTGTGGACAATCCACACTTGTGAAATCAACATGATGGACCTGCATCAAGTCAAAAGCCAAGGAGAACAAGACAAGTACCTTCAAGGCTCTCATATTAACAAAAGGGTAAGCAAGTAGTTTCTAGAAATTATGTTGCTTTCCTAGCCTCTTTGGATGAACCTGCAAGTGTAGATCAAGCAACGAAAGAAGAGGAGTGGATGCAAGCAATGGATTTTGAGTATCAAGCTCTTATGAAGAATGGAACATGGAGATTGGTGGAGTTACCTAAGGACAAGAAAGCTATTGGATGCAAATGGATCTTCAAGGTGAAGACAAACCAAGATGCATCTATCAACAAGTACAAGGCAAGGTTAGTGGCAAAAGGATATGCCCAACAACAAGGGTTTGACTATGATGAGACCTTTGCACCCGTGGCAAAGATGGTAAGCATTCGAGTCATCATTTCACTTGCTACACTTTATGGATGGGATCTATGACAAATGGACATTTCAAATGCATTCTTGAATGGCGATCTTGAGGAGGAAGTGTACATGGAGCAACCTTAGAGCTACATTTTATCTACAAAGTGAAATCATGTGTGTCTACTACAAAAGAGCTTGTATGGCCTTAAGCAAGCAACAAGGAGTTGGTATGCTAAGCTTAACACTTTTTTACTCTCTCAGGGCTTTGTTATGAGTGAGTATGGTCATTCACTTTATTATAGGTTTGCTGGAAATGATGTTACCATCTTGCTAATCTATGTGGATGATATCATCTTGAGTGGTGGAGACAATCAAGATGTGGAGGATATCAAAAGTGCTCTTAAGGAGTTTGAGGTGCATGATCTTGGTAATTTGCATTACATTTTGGGAATAGAAGTCATTATATCTTCTCAATCTACTTTCATTTGTCAAGAGAAGTATGCTAAATCTATTCTAGAAAGATTTCATATGCTAGATGCAAAAGCTAGTGATACACCTATGGAGTCTCATGTAAAGCTAACTATAAGAGGTAATGAAAGATCCTTCAAGGACATTACTCTCTATAGGAAGCTAGTTGGTTCACTCATCTATCTAACCATTACTAGACCAAATCTAAGCTATTGTGTTGGAAGATTGAGTCAATTCATGCAAGATCCTAGTGAGGAGCATTGGAACTAGGCAAGCGAGCTCGAGATTTTGACATAATGTATGAGGGATCATCATCTAATATTTTTGGATTTTCAGATTCGGACTATGCTGGAGATATAATGGATAGGAAATCCATTAGTGCTCATTGTATTTTCATAGGTGATGGAGCTAGATCATGGATGTCGAAGAAACAAGCCACTATCTCATTATCATTTAGTGAGGCCGAGTACAAAGCTCTTACACATTGCACAAAGGAGATGGTATGGATCAAGAGGATGATCAAGGATTTTCACTTGGTGGATTTTTCAGAGAGCCCATTCATCTTTTGTGACAATTAATCAGCCCAAATATTGGCAACCAATTCTATCTTTCATGCTAGGAGCAAGCATATTGAGGTGCAATATCATTTTGTGAGGGAGCAAGTCATTGCAAAGGAGGTGGAGCTTCAACATGTGTCCTCAAGGGAGTGTGTAGCTGATATCTTCACCAAAGCATTGGGAAAGGATTTATTCATGAAGCATAGGACATAACTTGGAGTGTTATCAAAGTCCATGCTAAAACTAGTTGAAGAGCAAGTGTGAAAGATTCAACTAGTTTGATCATATTTGCTATATTTCCATATTTGGCATATTGAGGCCAACTTTGTTTTTAGATTTAGAGATTGACTTTTCAAAATTCATTAGTCTAAATGTCATTTGAATAAACACTTTTCGAAAGTGTGGGAAAGTTAGAATGCGAGTTTGAGTAGATTCAAATTTGAATGTTGGGTACTTTGAATCTAGATAGTAGGGTTAGCATTTTCGAGGGAAGCCAAGTGGCCAAATACAGAGATAATTTTCTTGTTCTTATACTCCTCAAAAAAATGGAGTTGCTGAAAGAAAAAATAGACCATTATGTGAATGTGCAAAAGCCATTAGGCTAGAAGCATCTCTACCTAAAGAATTTTGGGGAGATGTAGTTGCATGTGCAAATTATGTTTGTATTAGGCTTCCTAATCTTGCTATAGAAGGAAGAACACCATTTGAGATGTTGTACAAGAAAAAACCTAAAGTAGATCATCTTAGGATCTTTGGCTATCTATGCTTTGTGCATGTTCCTTTAGAGACTAGGAAAAAGGATGATCCTATTGCTATTAAAGGTATTTTTGTTCGATATGCATCTTCTAAGAAAGCGTATAAAGTTTATGTTCCATCTATTGACAAGAATGTTGTAAATAGAAATGTGATCTTTCATGAAGATAAAAAATTTAACTTGGATGAAGCAAAGATCAAGGAGTGTCATGCAAGATCTACAATCATCAATCTTAATATTGTTCAAGAAGTGGTGGGGCCGAGGCTTGAGGTGGAGCAACTTCAAACACCTACACCAAGAAGATCCACAAGAGAATGATCTGAGCCAAGAAGAGTATGAAGAGTTTAGATGAGGTTGAGCGACACTTGATCTTAAATGGACCAGAACCCTTTCTTGATCCACGAATGGAGAAGGAAAAAAAGATAAAACTCATAGAAAATATACATAAAATGTTTCACAAAAAGACATTTGATGTGCTTTTCAACACTTTCTAGTTTACAAATTATAAATAATATTTTATTATTAATTTGCCTAAGCTTTGTACATAACACCTTTCAGATAACATGGGATACTTTGATCAAATGTCATCAACTTATCTTCAAAAGATAAGAAGCAATGTCAAGGAATTGTCAGATCAACATTTGCGTCCAAATATTTCTCCTTTTTTGGAAAGACGAAGAATTATTGATTTTGATCCTACTTTCAATGTAGTTTGGAATAATGAATTGCCAATTCCCATGGATGTAGCATTTGAGTACTATGAAAAAACATATATAATAAAAAAATCTGGAATAAATGACATTACCGGTGAGGGCTTGTTTGTCTTAGAAAATCTACATAAAGATGATATATTGTTTCCTTATGGTGGACCTCGATATAAACTTCAACATTGGAAACAATTTATGCCTTTTATCTAAGAATGAAACTTATGCCCTAGTTGAAAATGATATGTGAGGTGTTTCTGAAAGTGAGATTCGAATAATCATGGGAGATGTGGAACATGGAAATGTAGCAGGTTACATTAATAGCTCAGTTTTCAACAAGGCCTTGACAAACGTCAAGTGGGAATATGCCCCATTTCTCAAACCTTGGAGATCTCAAAATAGTACAAATCCACATGATTATGGGTTTGTAGCAACAATTGCCACCAAGGACATAGAAGCAGGGAGTGAGTTATTTACAGAGTATCCGTTTGACAATTTGTTAACAATATAGCTATTTCCAATGGTTGTGGATGATCACCATCATATCGATTCATTATAATGAAAACTACACTCATGATGATATTCATTAGCATGACTTTTTTCCTAAAACAAGCTTCAATTCCATAATCATTTATTAGTACATAATATTTTTAGGCAATTGTGTATTATTTTCAACCTACATAATCTCTCTCTCTCTCTCTCTCTCTCTCTCTCTCTCTCTCTCTCTCTCTCTCTCTCTCTCTCTCTCTCTCTCTCTCTCTCTCTCTCTCTCTCTCTCTCTCTCTCTCTCTCTCTCTCTCTCTCTCTCTCTCTCTCTCTCTCTCTCTCTCTCTCTCTCTCTCTCTCTCGGCAAAGCAAAGGCAATTATCAAGGATTATGAGAAAGCAACCACTCAAGTGTTGGAATCCGGGCCACAAATCCAGTTTCAGTCATGCCGCAATTCTCCCCTCAGCACCAGGATCAGGGAGGTACGAATATAGGGTTGGATGCGGGCGTAGATCAGGGTGGAGCTCATGAAATTTCATATAAAACGGACACCCAAGCTGCTAGAGCCGGTCCATCAGGGACCAGAGTGTTATCTCAAAAGCCGATCACCATCGAGGACCAAATTCAAAAAATTTTACATCAACATCCACATATGTCCTCAAGGGGTGGTTGGGTGATCAAATTCAAAACCTCTAAGAGAGAGGCTGAAAAAGACTTGGATAAACTACCGGCATTGGGAGAGCAGCTAGCTTGGCGAACCGTTTTCGAGAAAGCTCCAGATTCTATTACGAGCTATGTTGCCAGCCCTCGCCAATTGCGAGTCGATCCATATTATTTGTCGATGCCACGACATAATAAATGGAAAGATTTGGGCATGGATTAAGTCAGCATCCACACTCCAAATTGGCCCAACAATCACCAAACCTACAATTGGCAGATATCGGTGGATTTTCTCCAAGCGCTCCAATTTTATAGTACTAAGTATCGGAATTTCACCAGACCCAACTGTGCGACAATCGGCTATCTTTTCCAATGATTTGTCCAAGTTGACAACCGTTGTAACGGGATGGGATGATTGCCTACCACCCTTGGCATTCAATCCAAATCTTCCCATGGCGTCAGATAAAATCCAAGACCAGTTGCCAATCGCCAGACTATATTATTGTGCAGCCATGTTGGGAGGTTCTTGGGAATCACGATTTGTGGCCTAGATAACTTTGAATTGGATGTCGGCGCAAATAAGTGTTTTTTTTCACACAAATATGATTTTAATGTGGAGTGCTTTGAATTCATGGAGAAGGTGCACTACCATCTCATCAAGGTATGATGCAAGGCCAACCAGAGCCTGAAATGAATAAATCTCACGAGGTGTCGTGGGACCACCACCAATTTTGGTGGGGGATAGTGCTGGAGGGTTTGTGGATCCCAATTCAACCCTAACTCTAGTTAATAAGTGAGAGAGATTTGGCTCCATGCATGTGTAAGTCCAACTCGATGATCACATAGTTATTTGATAATTAGAAAGTCAATAAAAGGACTTTAGGCCATTTTGCGGGACTTTTAATGTCGCAAGGCCTAGATGTCAAGTTAGTGAATAAAGTTGGAACTCCCACCAAAATTGGCTCAAATTCAATTTCAAACTGGTTCCCTCCAATTATTGAATGGTCCCCACTCCTTTTTTTAAGTTTGAATAGTTAGGGAAGTAGAAATGGGCCAATAGTATTTTGAGGCCAAGACCCTCCTCTCCACTATAAATAGGGGCAAACTTGAGTTTGGAAACCATGTTCATATTCTCATTTCAATACAAGCATATTGGTTCTCTTATGGAATGGACTTGTGAATTTCTTTGCTCTCTATCTCGTTTCCTCCATGTCTCATGTTTTTGTTCTATTTGTTGATTGTTGGAGTTGTTGCTTATTGGGATTGAATGTTCTTATGATTTTTGTGAGAGAGAAAGGGAGAGAGAGAAGAGTAAGTTTCTCTATTATTGTGGATCGTAGGGTTAATGGATCTAGTGGTAATCCGTAGTGTTAATGGTGTAGTGTTAAAGCTTAGGGTTAATGGATGTTAGAGTTAGATGTGAATCTTCCATACATGCTATAATCTGAAATATGCTATCACTCTCATGGGATCGAACCTCCGCGTGACGACTGACTTCATCTCCTTAAAGCTTGATTGGTTGGATCCTGGGTTGAGCATAGGATAGGAAATACACCCACTAAAAAAGATATGTGCAAATACTATTGATACTATTGTATACGGTCCTTTTCCCTGAAACTTAAGCTTTCCTTTGTGAGCCTTGACATTGTATAACAATGCCAATTTCTCCTTGATGAGATCTTTGGTTTTGATATTGCAATCATGCCAGGACTTCCATCGCTGTTTTTCGACAGGTAAGGCGTGAAGCGCTAGGATGCGAGTTTCATGAAGTTGAAGAAGGTTTTCCAATCTCCTCTTGGTGGATTCTTTGTACTAAACCATTTAACGATGCCGATTTTCAGACTTGGAACAACAAACTCATCAGGCATTACGGCTTCTTGTCCATGCACCATCGAAAATGGGATTTGTCTAGTACTCACTTTGAATGTGGTTCTAAAAGCCCATAGAGCTGCATGAAGCTTGTGGTCCCAAACAGATCGTGAAGCTTCAACCATCTTCGTGATAATTTTGCAGAGGATCTTGTTTGATGATTCTGCCTATCCGTTACAACATGGGTAATATGGGGTACTCTTCCTATGGACAACTAGATAAGAAGATAACAGGTGAGTGATAGTCTCGTTTAGGAAATATGTTCCGCGATCACTCATGAGTTCTAATGGGCACCCAAAATGGACTAAGACATTCTCATATAGGAATTTCGGCATCAGCCTTTCTTACCACCTTGGCTTCCACCCATTTGGTCAAGTAGTCAGTGGCTACAATGATATATCGAGCTTGCGAGCCATGGGCAGCTAGACAAATAGGGCCGACATAGTCAATGCCCCATTTTTCAAATGACATTTCAGCCAAAACAAGTCGTAACAGCATTCTATCCTTTCTCTGGGTTCAGTTGAACTGTTGGCACACATCACACCTTTTGACCTGATAGTGAATGGCTCTGAACATCGTGGGCCACCACAAGCCGTGTTGAAGCACTTTTCTATTGGTAGCTTCAGCAGCGAAATGCCCTCCTCCTATTCTTTCATGGGCGATGCTCACCACTCAGGACACTTCGTGTGGTAGGACACAACGATGTATAATTACATCATTACAAATGCGATATAGTTGTCCTGCTATCAATGTGAAAGGAGCAGATTTAATGATTAATCTGCGTCATTCTACTTTGCTCGTGTCAAGGGGAGGACGTCCCGACATAAGATAGCCTACAATGTCATTAGCTCACTCAGGAACAACGTCAACATGGAATAGTATGGCGTCAGGGAGTTTGTTCTCAACCCCTCTACTCTTCAAAACATTTTGGATCGTTGAGAGGTGATCGGCCAAATAGCGTTGTCTCCCTTTGTGAATGATGATTTAAACACTCCCTATTGCATAGTTAGAGGTGTCTGTGTGGATGTGAAATTCTATGGTCCAAATAGGAGGTCGAAGGACTGGTGTTGTAACTAAGGCCTTCTTGAGTTTGTGAAAAGCCTCGGTGGCTTCTGTCCATTCTAGTTGGATAGTCATCTGATAGATTAAACAGGCCAACTTAGCGAAGTTTAGGACAAACCTCCGATAATAGTTGCAATGCCCCATAAAGATGTACACTTCACGTACAGTTCCAAGTTCAGGCCCATGCAAGTATTACATGGATCTTGTCGACGTCAATGGCGATACCATGTCTCAAAACTACATGGCCTAGCACTATGTCGTGCGTGACCAAGAATTGGCATTTGGCCGAGTTTAGGGATATGCCGAATAATTGACACTAGATGAACACTTTCTCTAAGAAAGCTAGGTGTTGGGCTCTGGAAGAGTGGACACACAAATTGCCCATGAATATTTTAAGAAACTTTCGAAGAAAATCCTTGAAGGCATAACTCATCACTCATTGGAAAGTGCTAGGAGCGTTGCACAATCCAAATGGCATCACCTTGTAGGCGTATGTTCCCCACTCGGTGGCAAAGACAGTCTTGTGCTGATTTTTTGAGGCTATCTGCACCTGGTTATAGCCACTAAACCCATCTAGAAAACTATAGGCTTCTTCTTCGACTATTCCTTCTAGCACATTTTCCGTGAATGGTAAGAGAAAATGGTCCTTGTTGGTTACGACATTCAGCTTCTTGTAGTCCACACAGAATCTAAGTTTTCACTTTTCTTAGGTACTACCACGATAGGTGATACCCAATCAGTGTGTTCCATCTTGTAGATGAATCTGACATCTAGATGTAATAAAACTTGGCCCACTTGCCACATGCACGCATGCGGGCCACATATTGGAATCCCACCCCCAACCCCATAGCCATCTCTTGTTCCTGATCCCCAAAAGTGCTGGTTCCAGGGGATAGGTGACAACGTGCAATTGCTTCTTATGAAGAGTAGAGTTTAAGGCCCCAACTTGCTGATGGGACAATGAGGAGCACTCAGGCACTTTCACGCATTCACGCAAGCACACACAGCCTCTGTGCGTGGCTTGACCAATAGTCCCGCAACACCCCCACTCAAGCAAGCACAGGCAAACACCCCCACTGGCTCTGATACCATGTAATAAAACTTGGCCCACTGGCCACATGCACATGTGGGGGCCGCGTATTGGGATCCCACCCCCAACCTCATAGCCACCCGCTTGTTCCTGACCCCCAAAAGGGCTGGTACCAAGAGGGGACAGGCGACAATGTGCAATTGCTTTTTATGAAGAGTAGAGTTTAAGGCCCCAACTTGCTTATGGGACAATGAGCACTCAAGCACTTTCACACATTCACGTAGGCACACACAGCCTCTATGCATGGCTTGACCAACAGTCCCGCAACACTAGAAGCTTCTTCAATTCTTTTTGGATCAGCCGGACGTAATGTGGATTGGACTTGTAAGGCCTACTAACTGTGGGTTTTGTGCCATCAGCCAGTGGAATGGTATGAACCACTACATCTGGCAATATGCCCTTCAGCTCAACGTAATTCCAAGCAAGACAACCGCAGTATTTGCAAAGAAGTACCTTGAGATCCTCGAGTTCCTCTCCTTCTACATCTTCCCCTACTAATACCATATGACTTTCTTCTCCCTTCTCAGCCAGATCTATCTCCTTCGTATGGGCAGGACCTTCATAAACATTGGCTCCTTGGGAGGTTTCTTCTATGGGTTCTCTCTTTGCCCTGGGCATAACCACTACCACTTCATCCATCTCATAATCCTTGAAATATTGTGGCACATCATGCATAGGTTTGGGTTCTTCTATGGCGTCTTCTTGGATTTTATCTTGTAACTTCTGGCTGGTCATCAAATCGGCCTTGATCCCTCTTTTATCACTCTTAGCCTTCCACTCAGTGGTTTTTGCCTTACATAGGGGTTTACGTTCACAACGTGCTAGTGGGTGGCTGATTGTTGATACCCAATCTTTTCAGAGTATGGTCAAGTTTCTGCTGCTCTTTGATGGGTTCTTTATACCAAGATCTACAAAGGTGATCAGAGCTTTTTTATTCAAAGATTCTCCTAGTGGGAAATCTGAATAACTGGCTCTTTTCCCTTGGCGTTCATAGGCAACTCTGATCGTGGATCAGGCTTCAGATCTTTCACCATCTTTATGCTATTGTCCCATAATGAAATTTCTAGCTTATGAAGAGCTTCATCCTCAGCTAGGTCCTAATCTATGTGAAAGATTTCAGATCCTTAAGATCCAATCTACTTGAATGATCTTTGGTTAGAAAGAGAAATACACTACCAATCTCACCAATGTAGAAAAATCAGCATCTACACACAAATTGAGATGCAAACACCAATAGAACTTGATCAAACTTGAATGAAATGATTATGTACTACTGCTGTCTGTACAAAATCAGCAAGCTACTGTATTTCACACATGTGGATCCAAAAATAGCAAATATAGATCATTCTACACATAGAATTGCAAGCAATCACCAAGATAGTGCACCAATGGATAGTAGAACCCAAAAGAACCATGTATAAGCATGAAATGAGATAGAGAAGATAGAAGATTACTCTCTCCATGAGTTACATCCTTTTATAACTGGTCCAAACCCTATTTGGCCACTTGGCTTTCTCTCCAAAATGCTAACCCTACTAATTTTGGGTCTAGATTCAATGTACCCAACTATTCAAATTGAATCTACTCAAACTCGCATTCTAACTTTCCACACTTCCAAAAAGTGTTTATTCAAATGAAATTTGAAAAGTCAACCTCTAAGTCTAAAACAAGTTTTGGCCTCAATATATTAAATATGGAAATATTGCAAAATGTGATGAAACTAGTTGAATCTTTCACACTCCCTCTTCAACTAATTTTAGCATAGACTTTGATAATACTCCAAGCGAAGTCCTATGCTCCATGAACAAGTCTTTTCCCAATGCTTTGGTGAAGATATCAGCTACACATTCCCTCTTGATAGATAAAATTAGATTGAGAAGATCTAATGACTTCTATTCCTAAAATGTAATGCAAATTACCAAGATCATGCACCTCAAACTCCTTAAGAGCATTCTTGATATCCTCCACATCTTGATTGTCTCCACCACTCCAGATGATATCATCCACATAGATTAGCAAGATGGTAACATCATTTCCAGCAAACCTATAGTAAAGTGAATGATCATACTCACTCATAACAAAGCCTTGAGAGAGTAAAAAAGTGTTAAGATTAGCATACCAACTCCTTGGTGCTTGCTTAAGGCCATACAAGCCCTTTTGTAGAAGACACACATGATTTGGCTTTGTTGATGAAATGTAGCTCTCGGTTGCTCCATGTACACTTCCTCCTGAAGATCACCATTCAAGAATGCATTTGAAATGTCCATTTGCCATAGATCCCAACCATAAAGTGTAGCAAGTGAAACGATGACTCGAATGCTTTGAACAATGTTAGCATGAGCATCCAACAAGCCATTAAAAATCACTTGAATAAGCTCTCCTTGCTTAATGATTTCATCTATGCAAGCTAACTCATCATTCAATGCTTTCATTCTCAAAACAAAAGTATCTGGACTTTCTTCATTCTTTTTCAAACAAGAAAACATTTGCCTTCTTAGAGTCAACACTCTAAGTTTAGGATAGTAGATACCTCACCTCTAATTTTTATGTCTCAAGCTAGTTGGAATTTGATTCATAATATGCAAGTTTGGCCCTTATCGCCTGACTTGGGTCATTGAATTGACCCAAGTGAACTCCTTATTGATGGAATTGACTCCCATCACATGAGATAGGTCAAATTTGAAGCCTATTACTCATGATAGCACAATTTTGGACTTGATCACTTAAGGTTGCTCATTGAGTGGTCAAATATTTAAAGGAATATTCTGTTTATGATATTGTACAAATTGCTCAATTTAGATGTCTATCACTCACAATAGCTCACATTTGTCAATTATGCTATGAGTTTGGTGCTTATCACTAGACATGGCTCATCAAATGCAACCAATCTATATTTTGGAACATTCAGGTCGATTCATCTTGATGGAATACGGATTCAACTAGAATATTCCAAAGATTGTTCCCAATTTCGATCAAAAACTCAAAAAATGAGGTTGATTGATGATTTGGAATGATTTATCATTCACAATAATGAAGGAAAGCGAAGTGCCGAGAATTGGCATGAAGCAATGTGAATTTCTCTTTAATTCTAGAGCCAAAGGATTTATGATGGTAGTTTGGCAACTCAGGCTTGCCACCCTCAGAACCTATAATATCTCTCTCATATATGTTAAGGCCATAGATCAATGAACAGTTCTTCTGTTAGATCAGTTAGGCAAGAGTAGCTTCAGGGTCAGTTGGGAGCTAGACTGTGACTCCAGTTTATGATATCAGTAGATTTAACATAATGACCTTTTTCGTGGCTAGATTGGTATGGTTCAAACACTGAGTTGGTGGTCGAGGAACCTTTGTCATGGATGTGTACAGGTTTGAGTTTCCCCTTTGAATCAATGGTGACAAAACTGTCACGATTTCCAAAAGTGACTCAGCCTTTCCTTTAGTCATGAACGACTCTTGCATTGGTGAGCCACAGACGACCAAGTAGTAATTCATATGAATAGGCATTATTGGGAATATCAAGTACTACTAGATCGACAAAAAACTTGAGACCTCCTAGTTTGATCAGCACTAGTGGAAGGAAACCGGTACGTCGGACCACACTTTGATCAGCCATTCGAAGCTGACAAGTGGGTTTGGCCAGCTTGTCTCTTAGATTCCATTCTAGCATGTCAAGCAGTTGGTAGTTAGGTAGATAATGTGATTGTGTTTAGGCTGAAATGATGCGAGTGATAGTTAGTAGCAAAATATGACTAAACTAGACTAAACTAGTTGAAATCTCTCACACTCCCTCTTCAGCTAGTTTTGGCATAGTTTTAACCATACTACTTTGATCCAACTCTAGAATGATCTCCATCCTAAGTATAGATCTAAAGTTCTAAGGTTCTAAAGTATCTTTCATAATTGATATAGAGAATAGTGTCCAAATTGGATGCTTCACTATTTCTTACATCAATTTTACACATCAAGATATAACTAGAACATGAAGAACCAAACCCATGTTTCAAACTTTGAACTATCTGGAAAATTACAGCAACCAAACAATAAATGTGAGTGATGACCATTTGCTTGCTTGTCTCCTCCAACTTTGTCCTTTCTTGATATGTCTCCACCATAAAACTCCATGAATGAGCCTCCATTTCCATCTTGCCACAAGAAACCATCAAACCTTGGAAATTCATGAGTAGGTGAGTATATAAATGATGCAAATCCAACACCACCTGACTCCATAAACCAAGTAGGTTGCACTAGTCCATCTTCAAGATCTACTTGACACAAGAAAATGACTATGAATTCACCAAAAATTGACAATCTCCAAGTATTGGCATCAAGTAACTCAACACTTGAGAACTTGATCATGGATGAGTGATATAATGAACCTCCAATAGCTTCATTTCCATCAGCAAAACTAGCCAAGAATGCTAGTACAACTCCGTTCTAGAAACAATCACCAAAGCACTTCCCAGAATCAAGCATCAAAAAATTTTCAGCATGCGAAATCTGATGAAGACACGAAGGCACCAACCGTGACCTTAAGGGAGACTGTTGGAAATTAAGTTCATAGTCTTCTCCTTGGTGATACTATTTTTTTTTCAAGATTTTTTCTACACGTTTATAGGTCATTGATTTAGGTCCAAAAAAAACCTCCTTTGGTTCTATGTCTGCTTATTGATACCTACAAGAATCACATAATTTAGACAGCCGAACTATTCGAAGGATGATTATGTCAGGCTTCCGGCTGAGCTTAATCCATGGATCAAAGACTAAAGGGTAAGCATTCCTGTTCTTTTCACATTCTATGTCAAGTTCAAGAATTTGAAGAACTCTGAAGACTTGGCCATCTTCAATAACTTCAACAAATCAGTGTTTTCTATCAGTCTCCAAAAATATACTATTTTTGCAACAATCGACAGAAATGAACTGATTGTCGCATAGTTCGCATTTTTTTCAACTCCCAAAAAATGTGACAATTTTTTGATAGTGACTTCTTTTCAAGTAATTCAAAGAAGCGAACTTTTTGTCGGTTTTTTCGCATTTTTCCAAAATGTGACTTTTGACATTAGTTTCAACACCTTCGAGTTTTCCCAACACCTTCAAGTTTTTCACAAAATGTGAAAAATGTGAAGGTCGTCTATTTTGATGAGAACCATCTCCAGCTACTTCCCAAGAAAATGTGAAAAATGTGAAGTATGCGACATTATTGTCCACGTTAGCTATCTCAAGTCACCTGACCCATGTACACCTATTTAGATGTCATTGTACTCTAAATATTTGCAAAGTACATGATCAAGTACATAGCTAAAGCTAAACTAGTCTTGCAATTATGGATTAGATAACGATTCTTGTAAATACAAGGATGCAGCTATAAATATGTCTTTAGCATGCATCAATCTTTAATGCTCCGTGATGCAAACTAATTTGTCAGAGCGGAAGATATTCAACATCCAAGTGCTGTTAGATGCAGATTTCATTTATGAAATCGAACACACGGAATGGGTATTGTCAATAGTTATAGTACCCAAGAAGAACGACAAAATGCAAATCTGTGTGAATTTGAAGGCGCTCAATGCAGTCACCAAAAAGGATCATTTTCTTTTACCATTTACGGAAAGTGTCCTCGACGGAGTAGCTGGCACCAAAGCCTACAGTTTTTTAGACGGCTTCAGCGGCTACAATTAGGTGAAGATAGCGCCCCCCCCCCCCCCCCCCCCCAAGACCAACACAAGACAACATTCACCATGGAATGGAAAACTTATGTTTGTAAAGTAATGCCATTCGGACTATGCAATGCCCCAAGCACTTTTCAGCATGTCATGCAGGTGGCATTCAAAGAGTAATTGTTTTGGACGATCTGTGCATGCATGGACCAGACTCAGGACACTTATCCAATTTGGAGAAGG
This sequence comes from Diphasiastrum complanatum, assembly GCA_029204225.1. Classification (NCBI taxonomy): domain Eukaryota; kingdom Viridiplantae; phylum Streptophyta; class Lycopodiopsida; order Lycopodiales; family Lycopodiaceae; genus Diphasiastrum; species Diphasiastrum complanatum. The sequence goes on from CM055112.1 coordinate 12,617,815, forward strand.
TGTTACAAAAATGCCGCAATTTTCAGATCTTCTTGAATCCAGAAAAATGTCAATTTTGGGTTACGCATGGCTTGATTCTCGGCCATATAGTGTCAAGACACGGGATCTCCACAGACTTATCAAAGATCAGGATCATTGTTGATCTACCACCACCAGGGACGATCCGCGAAGTCTGCATCTTCATGGGTCATGCTGCATAAGTGAAACATGTTTACTAGTTGTGCATGCACTGGTAGCTAAAAAGAAAAGACGCAAAGCATGGCACGATCACAGGTTACAAAAGAAGGATCTTCGTTCTGGAGATCTAGTCCTGATCTATAAAACCAAGGCGATCAAGGAAAAATTAAAATTCACAAGCGAAGGTCCTTATTGAATCAAAGAAATTCTTAATCATGGTGAATCTTGAGAAGCTAGATGGGACACCGTTCGACACACCCATCAACGGTAGCCGGTTGCACAAATACTGGCCACTACAATGAGATAGATCCAGATTGGTGGTGGCATGTTATAAAAAGCTATTCTGCTAGGCCATCACAACTAGATCTAGGAAGATCAAGCCAAATCAAGCTAGATCCATCAAGATTCGGCCAGATCTAGCAAGATCGGGGAAATCCATCAGGATTCAAGAGGGATCCAAATCCATATGGGATCAAGAAGAGAGCAGATCATTAGATTATGCCAATAAGTCCCCCAGATTTGCAGATCAGAGACCTCGATCTCAGTAACTATGGCAAATTAGGGGCAAAATTCAACCAAAACGGATCTATTACCAAATATTCATCAAAACTTTCAGAGAACTACCAAGAGTCAAATCAAACATGGATGAAGCTGATTACTAGTTTGCAAACATTAAAAATCAGAGAATCTCAAGATCTCATCAAAAAACACTCTAAAAGAGCACTTTTTTCATGATTTTTGGAGATCCCCTGGGAGATAGCCCTTGAAACTTGGACAATCACTAGATATGACCCAAATGCATCCATAAAAATCTCTGCGAGAGTTTTTTATGGAGAAATTATCATTTTTGAGTGTGTGTGAGGGTTCCTAGAGGCTGAATCTTCATAACCTTCACAGAGCATCAAGATCATCCTATCGACCTTCGCAAGGGGCATAAATGGAATCAGAGCAGTGAAGTTAGCCTGCCTACATGATCTGATCTTGAAAATCCAATCACAGGAACATGTTGTGAGAGAGATCACCTCCTGCAAGAGTTGAACCCTCGCAGACAGGGCAACCAAATCACCTTCTGAACTCTCGCAGACTTCTCTGAGGTCTTAGAATTTTGTGAAAAAGGTCCTTGCCAAAATTTGGGTGGCACTGAACAAGGAAAAGTGGATTTCACCTACTACGCACTCTAAATTCCGCTATATAAGGGCTGAATTCGAGTCATTTGTCACTTTTACTGGCAAAGCTCTAATCAAATTTTCATTGAAATTTCCAAGTTCTTTGTTTGTGACCAAACTTTATACAAGCTATCATCTGCACATTTCAAACCCAGATCTGCGCTCTGAACTACAATTCTTACCATCCAACACTTATTATTCAAATTTTCTGTCATTTCCACATCTTTTTCTTTCTTCCACCATTTTTTTTACTTTTTCGCACTTTAACTATCACTGCTAATATGGCATCTTCATCCTCTGAAGACTCTGGCACCAAGCAGGTGATCCATCATGAAATACCCTCGGCCACTGGTCCTTACCCTCTAACACTCTGATTCAACCATGGCTTCAGACTGTTGGCCCACTTATTGAGGCTTGTCAATCAAATCAAACTAAATATCCTCTCATCATCAAAATGATTAGTCGATATCGAATAAACCAGAATTAATTTCAACTAAAGTATGGTCACATCTACAATTAAGTCTACAAAAGTATGGTCACATCTACAATTTATTGCTGAAATTGACAAGGTTAAGCTATAAATTTTTGACCTTTTTTATATCCATTCATTATAATTTTGGAAAACTCCAATGACCATTATTTCACCCAATAGCATATCGACGCGCATATACTGCATGTGAAAACCAGAGAGGCAATTCTCGCGCGCTGAACCGATATTGGAAAATAATGTGAATGATCAAAGCTTGACTAGATAGATTCTCCTTAGCTTTGGACAATATGAAGAGTCTATCGAATCAAACTTTGATCATGCAAAATACCCTCCAATAGTTTCAAAATTTTTTCAAAATCTTCTTTTCCTACAATAGCAATTCGACGTACACAGTGAAAAATCATTGTCTTCTCCAAAGGCGCGCTGATCCGATAGCCAGTATTTCACCCAATAGCTAATTGACGTGCATATATAGCATGTGAAAACTAGAGGTGCTATTCTCATGCGCTGAACCGATATTGAATGGAATATGAATGATCAAAGCTTGACTCGATAGATTCTACGTAAATTTTGGACAATATGAAGAGTCTACCGAATCAAGCTTTGAGCATGCATAATGGGGTCCGATAGTTTCCAAAATTTCAAAAAAAATTATTCCTGCAATAGAGATTCGACGCGCGCAGTCCAAATGGAGAATAATTATCTTTTGCCAGGTGCGTGGATCCAATATCTGATATGCAGAAAAATTGAATTGGAGCGCCTTATGAATGACTAATAAAAAAGTTCTGAATGAGAATTATATCAAAAGGAAAAATCTCGTCTTTACTCTGCTTAAATAGGACGAGAGATTGTAATAATTCTCCTTGTACATGTTTTTCAATGATGTCCATTTATCAATTATTTATTATTTGTTTAATGATTATTAGAGGAGGCTACTGATTAAATATTTAATGTATTTCGGCGCAGGTACAGATTCTAGAGTCAGGGCTAATGATGATCAGTTGAATCTAGTGATAGACTAGTTAATGTATTCCGACATAGGTACAAATTTGTCTCACTTTGATTGGTGGATAAATATAGGCTGTGTTTCTCAGTTCATTATTTGACAAATGTATGGCTGTGATCAACATTAACTGGCTAGAAATATGGGCACCACTTGCCATATTTCGATTCCGTGATCTTTTATTCTGAACTCACTAGTCTTTTTGTTTTCTTTCTATCTCGCGATATCGAATCGACGCGTGCCTTCCCAAACAGTGCATGGTTGGATTCATTCAGGCACGCTGAATCGATATCAACCACTTCTGACTTGTGCTCACGACAAATTTCAATCTCGTCCTAGCGATATTGCATCAAGGAACTGAACTTCTTACTAAAACTGCTTTACAACAATTCCACACCTAATCTAATATCTACGGTGGACTGTACTCATTCTTTTGTCTGAGTATGAATTATTTTATGATCCTGTCAATGAGAACAAATGTGCTATGATTTTATTTTTGCATTTACAATCTTTCAGAATGTTCTTAAAAGAGAACATGGATCTAGAAAACTAAGAAATCCACAGTGTTAACAGACCCTCCTTGTCGTCATACCTCTGAGAGCTTGAACACCTTCTTTGTGAGTCCTATCTGAAAGAGAAAGCAACAAAGCTTTTTATGTTGTCAATCAAAGATAGAATTGTTCTAGACAATTCTTGAGGTCATTGACACATCATTTCACACAAGAGAGTTGTGTTTGAGTTGCATGTGAGATCCAATAGTGTTTTCAATTCTTTGAAACTCGTGGAAGAAGTTGACATCAAACTTATGCGTGCTTCATCACTAGATAGAGGCAAGATCAAAATTCAAGTTGATTGATTTCTTGTTGTGAGAAAGATCTCACATATTTTGTTGCAAGAATAGGTTGGATCAACATTTCAAGTTAGATCCTAGGCTGAGAGAGTAGCAGCACATTCAATTCCACTTGTTTGTCATTATTAGAAAATTTCTCAAAGAGAACATGACATCCATAGGTTCATATCTCTTGGAACATGGTGAGAGGTTAACATCTTCCAACTATTCTCTTTGGAAGATATGAATGAAATCATTATTGGTTCTTCAAGATGTAATGGACATTGTGTTGGGAATTGAAGTAGAACTTGAAGCTACTAATGAAGCTCAAACATTCAAGAAGAGATCCAAGATTGCTCTTCATTTTATTAAAGTGAATGTGTCCAATGAAGTGTTAAGAGAGATTAGTTCTTGCAACTCAGCCAAGGAGGCTTGGGACATCTAATGATGGAGATCTAGATCCTTGGTGGATTGACAGTGGAGCAAGTTCACACATGACTTTTCACAAAGAGTACTTCACTTCTTTGTTGGCATATGGAGATGACAAGAGGGTGTTTACATGGCCAATGATGGTGAGTGTGCTTGGCACAATTCCTATTTATCTCTCTGTTGGATCTATTCCCTCTACTCTCCTTAAATCCCATTTTAATCTGTCTCTATTCATGCTGCATATTTACTAACGTTCTCGCATAGTCTGCATATTTACATGCAAATTTGCACAGACGAATAAAAGGTGAAAAAATCGCAACACTGTGTTTTTACACACGTCATGGTGACAGGCAAAAAAAAAAAGGTGACACTATCTTACAGAATGTCAAAGGTGCCCTAAAAGCATAGGCACCCTGTAAATCAAATCCTAAGGCTACTTGTAAGAGTGATGCACTTTTTGCATCATCATCACCAACGGTCACTTCAGCACTGACTGACATCGCACCCTTTTCATGCTCACCCCATGCAGCTGTGCTAACAGATTGGACAACAACTGCAGCCACCCACGATCTCTTACAAACAGCACATCCACTCTGTACTTTTCACATCTGCACACCTGTAATATAATGTATATATATACTTGATACCATTGTGTATTCAGGTCAATGAGTGAATGAGTTAATGAGTTGACGATGAATGAGACGAAGTAGATGCCTTGTGCATTGATTCTTGATTGTCAACAATAAGGTTTTATTCCTTTACAGATTGGATAAGCTTTGTAGGGCACAAGGTTGCGTCCTCTACTGTCTTGTGCACTACCGCATTATTGACATATATACATGATATACTCAATCTGATATAGTTCTTTGTTCTGCGTTCAGATCTATGTTAATATTGCTATGTTTATCATTCAATCTGTTTGATCTTTCTGATTGTTCATTCTGGTAATAGACGACTAACATTTAGTCTTGTCTTTCGCAAATCATTCGCGACTAATTATCAGTCGAGCACCATCTAGCTCGTCGCGAATCATTTACAATGAATAGTTTGTCTTACTATTCACGACAAACTATTCTTATGGAGCTTCATTCATTTATTAAAGTTTGGATACGTAATCAAGAACGACTGTGATTTCCATCACTACTGTTTTGTTTATTCTGATAGGCGTAGTCATGCTTACGGAGAGAGTCATATAGCTCGTTCCGCTACGCATGAATAGTTTTTGTTCGAGTTCATTTCTCATTCGTTTTTTGTTCGAGTTCATTTCTCATTCATATTTGTCTTACCTCTTTGAGCTTATTCCTAAACCCTAAACCCTAAACCCTAAACCCTTCGTTTCTAACATACGACACTTTTCCTCAACTCGTTCATCTCCCTCTCTCCAACATGGTATCAGAGCTATTTTCATAGCTTGATAAGCTTCCACAGTACAAGACTCTATTAGCCAATAGAGTAATTGTTTTCTTGTTCTGTATTTTTCAGTATCAGATTTTCATACTTAAGTCACTGATAGTTTCTCCTATCACTTAGACTAACTCTTCCACATGGATTCCCAAGGGAAAACCAGTCCTATCATGGACAAGCTTGATGGAGCCAATCACCATCTGTGGAAATTTAAGATGAAAACTATACTAATGGCAAAAGAATTGTACGACGTTGTTATAGGTGCAGAAGGGAAACCTGAAGCAAACGATGTGACAATCGCCAGATGGAAGCTGAAGGATGAAAAAGCTTTCGCGCTGATCATCCTCAATATCACGAATACCCAGATTGGCCATGTATCTGAGGCTTAGACATCGAAAGAAGTCTGGGACATCTTGAGCACACTATACGAAGTGCGAGATATACAGAATCACACTAATCAATTCAAGAACCTACTAAGACAAACGGCCGCTGTCGAATCTGTCATAGATGATCAAGACGCAATGATGCAACTGCTTACAAGCTTACCAAGTTCTTACGACAACTGGGTGATGATCATCACGACTCATCCAGAATTGACTCTCGAGAGTCATTACTGTATTGTTGTAGGAAGACACGCGAAGGAACGAAGCCTCGAGTTCCTCAACTGATTCTCACGCCTTGTACACCAACAAGAGCACGACAAAGCAGAAGAAAAAAAAAGGCCAAAGCAATCAAAGCCAGACCAGAAACCAGCTCAGCACAAGGAATAGTCGAATCTGTAGACAAAGAAGAAACTGTTCTACAAATACTGCAAACGAAACAACCACGAAATACAACACTGTCAAATACTTCAAGTGAAGAACAACAACAAAGGACAGTCGAATCAAGTGGCAAATGCAGCTGCAGAAGCTCCACAGCCTATTCAAGAAGCCGATCATGATGCCTTCATGACCAATCATCAAGGAGCATCTGGCGACAGTTCTTGGTTCTTGGATTCCAGAGCCACTCAGCACATGACTAGTCTCATTGGCTGTTTCGAGTCCTATACACCCTACAGTACCTAGAAATTTGTTCACCTTGGTGACAATAGCACACAAGCTATTAAAGGTGAAGGCACTGTAAGATTATGCTTTGCAAATGATTAGTCTAAGTAACTCTCTAAAGTCTTGTAGGTACCAAAGTTATCTACGAATCTGCTCTCTATAAGCAGAATCACAGATCTAGGACATAGAGTAGAGTTCGAATGTGATCAAAGTAAAGTAGTTGATAGGACAAGTAAGATCCTAGAACTCAGAAAGAGACATGGATACTTGTATAAATTGAGTCATTGCTTTTCTGCCTTTAGTCAGGCTCTCAGTATTTCAATTCATTCAAATAAAAGTTTACTTTGACATTAAAGACTTGGTCATTTAAATCATGCTACTGTACAACAAATGTCTAGACAATCTATTGCTTTTTATCTCGACTATCCTCGTGAAAAGGTCGAGTTACTACTCAAGACTCTCTAGTTGGTAAACAGACTAGGAAACCATTTAAGTCAAGCCATCAACATGTTGCATGTTGCTAGAGAATTGCTAGATGTTGTACATTCAGATATTTGTGGCCCGATGAAAAACCCTTCGCTGAAGGACGCCAAGTATTTTATGACCCTTATTGATGAATTCTCCAGAAGGACTATGGTGTATTTCATAAAGAAGAAATCAGAAGCCTTCAACTGCTTTAGAATCTTCAAGGAGCGTGTCGAAAAAGAGACTGGAAGGACGATCAAGGCCCTAATGTCAGACAACGGTGGAGAATACATCTCTGTCGAGTTTAAGGAGTACTGCCAAAGCCAAGGCATTGAGCAACAATTCATCACTCCTTACAGTCCTCAATCTAATGGTTTAGTTGAGAGGAAGAACCGTACTCTGGTTGAATCTGCCAAATGTATGCTATTACATGCATCGTTGCCCAAGAGATTCTGGGCTAAAGCTATCTCCACTGCAGCTTATGTCCAGAACATATGTTCGACCAAGGCCCTCTCAAACATAACACCCCATGAGGTGTGGACAGGCTCTAAGCCTTCTTTGATGAACCTAAGAGTGTTTGGGTGCATTGCCTATGCGTATTTCCCAAAGGACACAAGAAAGAAATTGGACTTCCAAGGTCTCAAGACCATCCTAATCGGATATACTTCATCTGATAACACTTACAAGCTCTACGATCCTGATACCCAGCAAATCTTGTATAGTCGAGTTACAGTCTTTATTGAGGATTAGTTCGTCGACCTCAAAGGCAAGGATATTTCTCAAGAAGAACCTTCATCACCTGCTGTTGACACGACAGTCCAAGCTTCTGGCTTAGGCGTATGTATTGTCAACCCACTTCGAGACAACAAATCAGACGAAGATATTTCTGCTACCCAACAACAAGTCCCAGGGGCAGTTCATCAATCAAATCTCCCAGAAGATCAAGCCGAGTGCGCACACAGCCCACAAGGTATACTCTTGAGTCTACCTGTCTCTTGATGTAGGAACCGACGACAGTCGAAGAGGCACTTAGCCAACCAGACTCTGATCTCTGGAGAGAAGCCATGGACGGATAGTATTCCTCTCTGATCAAGAATCAGACATGGTCATTAGTCAAAGCTCCTATTGGCTACAATATCATTGATTGCAAATGGATCTTTAAGATCAAATATAATGCCAACGGAGCAATTGATCGAAGGAAGGCTAGACTGGTAGCACAAGGATTCACCCAGATCTCGAATGTCGACTACAATGAGACTTTCAGTCCAGTTGTCAGACATTCGTCGATCCAGATGCTCTTATCTTATGCTGCAGCTGCCGACCTTGTACAAACAGCCTATCTGAATGAGGTTATACAAGAAGATATCTACATTATCCAGCCCGAAGGATACGTTCTGGAAGACATGAAGAATCATGTCTGTAAACTCCACAAAGCACTGTACGGCTTGAAACAGTCTGCCAGGGCTTGGTTTCAGATTATCAACACACTTCTCATTGAACAAGGATTTAAACCAAGCACTATTGATTGCAACGTCTATTCCAAGTCGGTATTACAATCCTTCATTATCATCACCTTATACGTGGATGATATGTTGCTCTTCAGCAACAATACCAATATGGTTAAGGATTCGAGACAGATGTTGTTCTCAGAATTCGACATGACTGATCTAGGAGAAACTCACTTCTGTCTGGGAATTCAAACTCACAGAGACAGAGCAAATCGACTGATTTACATAACTCAACAAAGGTAACTTCATAATGTTCTTAACAGATACAAATTGATGAATTGTAAATTAGCTCACTCACCAATGGATCCAAGCCTGCATTTGTCAACAGACCAATGTCCCCGAACCAAACAGGAAGAGGAGCAAATGAGAGAGTATCTGTATCAATTGATACTAGGATCTCTCATGTACACAATGGTCTGTACAAGACCAAATATCTCTTTTGATGTTAGCTCACTCAGCCAATACATGGCTAATCTTGGCATTACCCATTGGAAGGCTCTTATTCGAGTCATGAGGTATATTTGAGCTACCATGGACTAGTGCATCTGCTATGGAGATGTCAGCAACGACAATCTTCATCAACTCAGTGGCTATTCTGATGCAAGCTGGGGAGGAGATGCAGACAATCGTAAGTCCACATCTGGATTTACATTCTTCTTCAATGGCGTCCTATTTCGTGGAACAGTCGTAAGCAAACCTCTATCGCACTTTCTTCTACTGAAGCAGAATACATTGCTGCTTCTCAATCTATTAAGAAAGCGTTTTGGTTGAGAAATTTGTTGTCAGACATTAATTTGTATCAGTACAGCCCTACAACTTTGTTCACGTGTGTCTACTACAAAAGAGCTTGTATGGCCTTAAGCAAGCACCAAGGAGTTGGTATTCTAAGTAAGCTTAACACTTTTTTACTCTCTCAAGGCTTTGTTATGAGTGAGTATGATCATTCACTTTATTATAGGTCTGTTGAAAATGATGTTACCATCTTGCTAATCTATGTGGATGATATCATCTTGAGTTGTGCATTACATTTTGGGAATAGAAATAATTAGATCTTCTCAATCTACTTTCATTTGTCAAGATAAGTATGCTAATTCTATTCTAGAAAAATTTTATATGGTAGATGCAAAAGCTAGTGATACACCTATGAAGTCCCATATAAAGCTAACTATAAGAGGTAGTGAAAGATCCTTCAAGGACATTACTCTCTATAGAAAGCTAGTTGGTTCACTCACCTATCTAACTATTACTAGACCAGATGTAAGATATTGTGTTGGAAGATTGATCCAATTCATGCAAGATCCTAGTGAGGAGCATTGGAAGCTAGGAAAGTGAGTTTTGAGGCACATCATTGGAACTCGATATTTTGGCATATTGTATGAGGGATCATCATCTAATATTTTTGGATATTCAAATTTGGATTATGTTGGAGATGTAATGGATAGGAAATCTATTAGTGCTCATTGTATTTTCATAGGTGATGGAGCCATATCATGGATCTCGAAGAAACAAGCCACTATCTCATTGTCATCTAGTGAGGCCGAGTACAAAGCTCTTACACATTACAAAAAGGAGATGGTGTGGATCAAGAGGATGATCAAGGATCTTCACATGCTGGATTTTTTAGAGAGCCCAATCATCTTTTGTGACAATGAATTAGCCCAAAGGTTAGTAAGCAATCCTATCTTTCATGCTAGGAGTAAGCATATTGAGGTGCAATATCATTTTGTGAGGGAGCAAGTCATTGCAAAGGAGGTGGAGCTTCAACATATGTCCTCAAGGGAGTGTGTAGCTGATATCTTCACCAAAGCATTTGAAAAGGACTTGTTCATGAAGCATAGGACATCACTTGGAGTGTTATCAAAGTCCATGCTAAAACTAGTTGAAGAGAAAGTGTGAAAGATTCAACTCATATTTGTTATATTACCATATTTGACAGATTGAGACCAACTTTGTTTTAGACTTGTTTGACTAATCAAATTTCATTAGTCATTTGAATAAACACTTTTTGAAAGTGTGGAAAAGTTAGAAGTCGAGTTTGAGTAGATTCAAATTTAAATGCTGGATACTTTGACTCTAGACCCAAGAATAGTAGGGTTAGCATTTTGGAGGGAAAATCAAGTGGCCAAATAGGGTTTGAACCTATTATAAAAGGAGGAAACTCATGAAGAGACACATCTTCTCTCTTATCTGTCTCATTTCATGCTTATACATGTTTCTCTTGGGTTCTACTATCCATTGGTGCACTATACTTGTGATTGCATGCAATTCTATGTGTAGAATGATCTATAATTGTTATTTTTGGATCCACAAGTGTGAAATACAGTAGCTTGATGGTTTTGTACGGAGAGCAATAGTACTTTATCATTTGATTCATGTTTAATCAAGTTCTATTAGAGTTTGCATCTCATTTTGTGTGTAGATGCTGATTTTTCTACATTGGTTCTACTATCCATTGGTGCACTATACTTGTCATTGCATGCAATTCTATGTGTAGAATGATCTATAATTGTTATTTTTGGATCCACAAGTGTGAAAGACATTAGCTTGCTGGTTTTGTATGGACAACAATAGTACTTTATCATTTGATTCATGTTTGATCAAGGTCTATTAGAGTTTGCATCTCATTTTGTGTGTAGATGCTGATTTTTCTACATTGGTGATATTGGTAGAGTATCTTCTTTTGTAATACAAGATCTTTTTGTGGATTGGATCATCAATGATCTGAAATCCTTCACACTCGGCACTAAAGAGATTCGTGGGATGAGGACCCTACTCCCAATATTCCTGCCGGTAACTATCTCTGCATCTACGACTTGTCTACCCAAAATAATGAGTCTCGTACCATTGCACAATTCTTTGTGGGACGTGATGGACCACACAACAACATTACTATCATGCCAAGCTTTAGCACCAATTTATGTGGAGGACATGCACTTGGTTGCAAACTGTTTAGAAACTCTATTGGGTACACATGAGATTCATCACGTTCAACCCGTGACACTATTAACACCATAAAATGTGTAACCATCCCCCGAAAGTTGCTCTACAACTTTCGCATTGATCTCATCCACGTTTGAATTCAATGGGGTTAATATTGCACAAATCTTCAAAAAATCAACATCCATGTAATGTCGTGCAATACTAGAAAAAGTGAATGAAATCAATTCACACACATCACGCATCCTTAGGTACATATCATGATGTATGAACGTGCGCTCACGACCATCTCCAACGCTCAACAAATGCTTTGCGAATCTTGACTACTCATTTTTATCGGCACCCTCCACACTCATCACGTGTATGTTTGTTGATAATTTATGCACCTTCATATATTTCCACAAACTAGAACACTTCAATGGAGCATTGACAATTTGAGCACGACTGCCACATCGTACCACTAGAAGAACCTGACAAAAATCACCACCAAAAACAATAGGAACTCCTCTAAATGGAGTATACATATCCAATATATCTTGTAGCGACCGATCCACGCAGTCAATAGCATACTTATGTACCATCGGAGCCTCATCCCAAATAATGAGTCGACATGCCATGAAAAGTTTACTTAACGGAGATTGTTTCGAGATGTTGCATGTCGAGCTTTTGTTCAATTCTGTCGGAGGAATCTTAAATCTAGAGTGCACAGTCCTACCACCTTTCATTAATGATGCAGCGATCCCTTACGATGCACCCTTACGATGCAACTACCAATACTATCCACCCTTGAGCATGCACGTACGACAACATGATGCTATAAAGGAATGTCTTACCCGTACCACCCTGACCATCTACAAAAAAGACTCCACCCACTCTTCGTACCACATGGTCACGTACTACATGGTCAAAAATAATACGCTGATCTACATTCAATCTCTTGATGTCGGCCTCAACTTGTGAAATGGTCTCGTCGATAAACATCTCTTCGCGAAACAAAGGACAAAACTCGATGTCGCTATTGGGAAGTGTGAAGCCAAAATTTGTCAACAACTTTCCAGATGTCTGCATGTGCATCTCCACATCAAGAAGAGTCTTATCTATCATAATCTGGCTCACATTAATGATCTCACACGTGACTGGTTGTCCTAACTCATGTGCATAATCCTCTACTAAATGCGGGTCTATACTCTTCAAAAGGTCTAATGGGTCGTCATGTCAAGAGAAGTACGATGAACATGAGTCAAAGCTGTGATGGAGTCCCCCATGAAATCGCCTCACACAGACAATTACTCCACTCCATCACGTCATTTATAAGAAGTCTTTGCTTGCAAGCATCTCTAAACGACAAAACCAACTCACCGTCAATTGTGCACAAGTTCTCAAAACTTGTTGCACCTCTAACGTGAGCCAAAAGAACTCGTAAATAGAATTCATCTCCTTCGGACGAATGGACAAAATACATATGACCAATAGCTGGAATCAATTGTGTATTAATTCGATGGACCCACTTTCGCATTGTCCTGTTATAAACGTAAAATCGTGGCATGTCTTGGTACAACAACTCTTTGGCACCTTCTGCCCTATAACGAGAACGATCCTTAGCAAATAATAGAATCTTCTGTAGCTAGTTACAAGATTCTCAGTGAAGATATGTGAGTAACATATGCGGATTTTGGAGGAATTTGCCAGATAAAGACGTGTGTTTATGTACTGGGTCATAGTGAGATTATTCTCATATGTGCACGATTAATCTTGTTTGAATCTACTATGTATTCCTGGTTACTAAGGTTATCTGGTGCACTTAACCTAGTTGTGGAACATAGACATATGATCAAGTATTGTGTTTGACAATTACTTGCAGAGTTAACACATATGTTTTGATAGATCTATTGGTTAACTTAAAAATGATTTGAATAAGGATCTAAATGTGGTGTTATGGTATAATTGGATTATGCACCTAGACATTTAAGGTTTCTAATAGGGTACTGAATTCTTGGATGAGTATTTTTCAGTTGAAAAGTTTACTTGATTCATTAGTGATACTATCCTTGAGAGCTCAACTGGATACTGGATCCTAATGGTTCCAGGAATGGTAAACTGAATTTTGGTAATTCAGCAGAACTTTGTAATCTCTAGAAGTTGTTGTTAAAATTGGCAAAAGCTAACTTGGTTAAATCTTGTAAATACCATAATGACTTGTACCTATCATCATTAGACATGTGTGGAGCCTGTTCCCACGTGTGAAATCTATGCCTAAGTCATTTAGATAGATCATAAATGTTGTACATATCATTTAAATTGGAAACTAGTGGCTAAATTGGCCAAAAACTAGTTTAGTAGTATTATGACACTTGGCACCATTCTAGTGGTAGAAAATGCTATATCACATGGGTAGGAGTGGTCTCCCACGTGTGAAATATCATATAGAAAGTTCAGATCCATTGTATATAGATTTCATACATGTCAAAAGTCAAATCTCCTAGATTGTAGGACCTATCTCCTAATTTGTAGGAATCTAGAAGGTCAACACTAGCCACCAATGATGATGTGGCAAATTAATGGAATCTTAGCCAAAGTGGATATGGATAAGCACTATGACCTGTCTCACACGTGCTGGAAGTGGCTTAGAGAGAGAGTATGATGATTTTTGTATTTAATCCATGATGGATCCACTTTGAGAAAAAAATGAGGCAAGATCTTGGTTTTGGAGGCATATCTTGAGTATTCTCATATTTGTGTTGTGATTTTATGGTTCTATTGCTTTCTAACACTTGTGTACTTCACTCTCTGCTGTAATTCCGTACAGGTACTGTTCTTCACACGTGTGAAGGCAGTAGGTCTCAAGTTTAATCATTTGCTTGTTGTTCTTGCTAGATTTTTGATGGGGAATTGATCTAATTCTAGATCTAATCATTGGTTGATTAGTAGACCATGTAATCTAGCTTCCAACACCTCTTGAGGATCTGATCTAGATCCATTCTTGGTCTTTATTTCTCTGAAATTTCACATGGTATCAGAGCCAAGTACAAGAGATTAAAGCATTGATCTAAACAACACCCAGATTGGCAAGTTTTTTGAGAAAACTCACTAATCTTGAGTGGGCGAGTTTGAAGAGTTAGTTAGCCTTGATATTTGTGCATCAAACTTGGTTGTGGGATGCAGGGTTACTCTTCACACGTGTGAGGACGTACAGTACCAGTTTTGGAGCTATATTTTTCAGTTTGATGCTATATCTTACTCATACACCCAAACTAGCAGGTTTTTTGGAAACTAGCTAATCTTGAGGTAGCGAGTTTGAATAGATAGATAGAATCATTATATTTGTACCAAATATTTTTGTGGGCTTCATGTGTACTTACCACACGTGTGAGGCCGTACATAACCTGTTATGAGCAATAAAATTCAGTTTTGGTGCATTTAATGCCTCATACACCCAAAACTAGTCAATCTAGTGCATTTTTCAAGCTTTGTAATGCATTGTTTCTATTCCTTTGATTTGTTCTTGGTATAGATCAATCATATAGATGATTTGAATCTTTATTACAGTACATTAAAGCTGATCTTCATATGCTTTGGGTGTGCATTAAAGTTGAGAGTGAAAGATTGCCAAAAACCATAGATTAAGGAGTGATTTGCAAGGGAAGAGATTGAAATCCATTGTATCTTCACTCTAGATGTGTTCAAGAGTGAAAGGGTTGAGACTAGAAGCATCTAAGTGCTAGAAGTCAGCCTTGGATAAGTCCTCCAAGTGAAATCTTAAGTGAATTTCTAGAGCACAAACACTCATAAAGGCAAAATCTACCAATACAAGTGATAAGCATTGTTGGAGAGTTCTAGAAGTGATTTTTGAGATCTAAGTCACATTGTTCCACTCCTACTCAAAGAGTTGAGTTTTGTTTGGCTTGAAAGAGAGTCATAGAGGTGTGTAAGTCACATGTGTAGTGTTTGATCCAAAAATCCTAAGAGTTCCTTCCTTTGTAGAGGGCAAGTTCTAGTAACTCATTTCTTGACTTTGGTGGAAAAATTGTCTCCTTCATTGTGATCAAATCTTGCTAAGTGGCATTAGCTCTTTGTAAGCACATATCTTAGTGAGAGAGAAGTATCACATTTTTGAATTTCATTCCAACTCTAAAGAGGTAGAGTCATTGGTACTTGGTGGAGTCCAATAGGGGTGAATGAATTCAATTTTTGAGCACAATTTGACATTGTATGTATGAAACTCAAATAAGTTCTAATTCAACTTTCTTTGTGAGAGGGTGAGGGTCAAGTTGTGATCCCATTGGGAGTATAGAACAAGGAGGAGTCCATATTTGAGTGTTCATACATGGTTGGGATCTTTGTGAATCTCTAGATGTCTAATTTTTAAGCTTGGTGAAAAATTATTGACATAGATTGTTATCAAACCATTTCATGTCCATTCCAAATCTCAAGAGTGAGATTATTTGGGTCAAGAGGATTCCAAAAGGCGTGATTGGATCTGATCTTTGTGTGTTTGAATCAAGTATACATGTCAAGTTTATGTGATCTAGTGTAGATCATTTTTTTTTGTGAAAGTTAGTGGTTTAATTTGTTGTCGAATCAAATCAAATTCAATCAAAATCTTAAGAGTGAGATTATTTGGGTCAAGAGTGAGTCCAAAAGAAGTGATTGAGTTTGATTTTCAAGTATTTGAAACAAAACCCATCCTTTGTTCAAGAATATCAAAAGTTGAGTGAACTAGTCAAGAGAAAAGAAAAATCTAGGAGTCAAATCTTTTCAAATCCATTCCAACTCTCAAAAGAAAGAGTCATTGGTGTTTGTTGAGTCCAATAGGGGTGTTTGAATCTGATTTTTGTGATTTGATAGAGTGCTTTGGTCTTAGTGATCAAAGCAAAAATTAGTTTCCAATTGACTAGGTTGAAAAGAGATATGATTCAAAATTTGTCTTGTGTAGATCCTTCTAGATTGTTGAATGTGTTCAAATCTAGTTTCTTGAGAGTCACAAATTACATTTTGAAAAGTCATATCACAAAGTTTTACTTCCTCATCATGGCATCAATAGGTGGCAACCTATTGGAGGCAAGTAAGGATCCTAAATGCAACCTTTGTGGCAAGAGAGATCATTTTGTCTCAAGATGCTACAAAATGAAGACCAATCCATCCAAGGAGAACCAAAGCAAGGGGGCCGAGGTGAAGGATGGAGATTCAAGTGCAAAATGCAAAGGCAAGAAGGACAAATCTAAGGAAATGTGTTTCCTTTGTGGAAAGATGCATGAGGCCTGGAGTCTCACAAGGACTTACAAGAGTTGTCTTCAAAAATCCATCACCACACATTTCAAACCTCTAGAAGTTTTTCATTTGGAAGTGCATTGTTTGGTTCAAGATGCAAAGAAAGATGTTTCTTTCATGAATGTCACTTGGATTTATTTCATGTTCTTGGAAAGCATTTTGTTTGGAACTTTGGATAAGTTCAAAGTTATTGTTATGATCCAAGAGAAACCAAGCAAAATTAAGGAGGAGCAATCACAAAATGAAAATAGTTCCATTTATGCTCTCATGACATCTTTTGAAGAACTATTTTGCTTTGAAGAGATTTTTGTATCTCAAATGTGGATTAAGGCAATACTAGTTGAGTGTGATGCCTTAATAGATAGCAAAGCATGTTTTCCTTGTAAACTTACATTGAGTATAAAGACAAGGAAATGGAAATGTCTTCATGATGTATTTTCTTTTGGTTTCAATAAGATCATGAATGATGTGTTCATTCATAATGTTGAAAGTTGTAAATTTTCAATTTTAAAGGCAAGTTGTAAACTTCTTATGAGAATAAGTGAAGCATCCAAAGTGGACACTTATATCCATAAGCAAGTAGTTAGCCTTATTGAGATGGAAATAGTTCTTGATTTCAATATTAGAAAAATCATGTCAAGTTGTGGTGATTTTTGGACTTATGGTTCTAGCATAAGTAATATTGTTGATCATAGAAAGTGCACAATGTATGGTCATGTTTATTGTGATCATTATGAGACATGGAGGTCTCGGATTTTCATCAAGGAGGAGCACCAAGAAGTTGATCTTAAGGAGTCATCTCAAGGTTCAAGTGTGCCAAGGATTGAGGAGGAGAGTCCTTCTCAAGTTATGATTCCAAGAAGAATATCAAGAGACATGGTTGAGCTCATATGGCTCACATTTCAAGGGAAAGAGGAGCACATTTCAAGTGGTATATATCTTATGCTTTCTTCTCATATGTCATTTGGTGAATCAATTTGCTTTGGTGAGACTTTTGCAACTCAAAGTTGGAGTAAAGCAATACTAGTTGAGTATGGTGTCTCTCTTGAGAACATAGTTGATGTTCTTAATGATTTCAAATTGATTTTAGATCAATTAGAAAGCAAATGGTTATTTCATCAAATGTATGCTCTTGAATCTTGCAAGAGCAAGAGTGATTTGCTCATTCATAGTATGAAAATTTGTCTTTTTTCATGTATTGAGGCAAATTGTAAACTCTTTATGAGAGTAAGTGAATCATCCTCTAAGGACACTTATCTCCATAATAAAGTATTTAGCCTCATTAGATCTGAGATTAGAATGGAAATCAAGCATGAAGATATGATGCGAACTCTTGGTTATTATAGCATGCATAGTCTTGCCAATGTTGATGAGCCAAATTCTCGAGATCTTGGTAACATGATGTTGGATCTTTGTGATCCTTATGAGTCAAGAAGGACTCTTTATTTTCTCATGGAATTTCAGCTATTTTTGAGCTTTTGGATCAACCATATGTTTCAAGGATGGAACAAATCAATGGAAAAAGTGATCAAGTGGTGCAAAGCTCTCAAGTTCATCAAAGAAGTCAACATCAAGGAGGCACTATCATGGATATGGTGATCTTGGATCTTCATCAAACTCATTGGCTGATCTTCACACCTATGAACCTGCAATGATCAGCCTTAAGTGTTGTAAATAGATGTACCATAGATGTATCAAGTTAGTTTTGAGGAGGAGTGTTAAAATTGGCAAAAGCTAACTTGGTTAAATCTTGTAAATACCATAATGACTTGTACCTATCATCATTAGACATGTGTGGAG
The DNA here is from genome assembly GCA_029204225.1 of Diphasiastrum complanatum. Classification (NCBI taxonomy): domain Eukaryota; kingdom Viridiplantae; phylum Streptophyta; class Lycopodiopsida; order Lycopodiales; family Lycopodiaceae; genus Diphasiastrum; species Diphasiastrum complanatum. The sequence goes on from CM055112.1 coordinate 12,636,334, forward strand.
CCTGTTCCCACGTGTGAAATCTATGCCTAAGTCATTTAGATAGATCATAAATGTTGTACATATCATTTAAATTGGAAACTAGTGGCTAAATTGGCCAAAAACTAGTTTAGTAGTATTATGACACTTGGCACCATTCTAGTGGTAGAAAATGCTATATCACATGGGTAGGAGTGGTCTCCCACGTGTGAAATATCATATAGAAAGTTCAGATCCATTGTATATAGATTTCATACATGTCAAAAGTCAAATCTCCTAGATTGTAGGACCTATCTCCTAATTTGTAGGAATCTAGAAGGTCAACACTAGCCACCAATGATGATGTGGCAAATTAATGGAATCTTAGCCAAAGTGGATATGGATAAGCACTATGACCTGTCTCACACGTGCTGGAAGTGGCTTAGAGAGAGAGTATGATGATTTTTGTATTTAATCCATGATGGATCCACTTTGAGAAAAAAATGAGGCAAGATCTTGGTTTTGGAGGCATATCTTGAGTATTCTCATATTTGTGTTGTGATTTTATGGTTCTATTGCTTTCTAACACTTGTGTACTTCACTCTCTGCTGTAATTCCGTACAGGTACTGTTCTTCACACGTGTGAAGGCAGTAGGTCTCAAGTTTAATCATTTGCTTGTTGTTCTTGCTAGATTTTTGATGGGGAATTGATCTAATTCTAGATCTAATCATTGGTTGATTAGTAGACCATGTAATCTAGCTTCCAACACCTCTTGAGGATCTGATCTAGATCCATTCTTGGTCTTTATTTCTCTGAAATTTCACAGTTGTTCTAGGAGATTGTATAAAGTTTATATTGTTAAAGACGAATGTTATAAAGGTCTTTAATTTTAGGTTGATTGTAGAATTTGGAACTCATAATCTGATTAAGAATCGGTTTGGAAGAATATTCTTGGAATCCAGTGATTTTCCTTGTGGAAAAGATTTTAGAATGATTTTTATGTATTTCCTGAGTTGTATGTTGTGCATATACTCTAGTATTTTTCTAATGATTAAATATACTTTTGAAATCCTGTAGATTATGATTGACGAATCATACGATTCTAAATGTTTATGATTGACGGATCATAAATTGATACTTAGAGGTCATTAGAAGCTTATAAGGAAATCTTAAGATTCTTAAAATAATGAGTAATTCTTGATCAATTGGGTGAGTTAAGGATTTAATTCTATTGGATGAACTCTAAATTCCTTTATTTCAGCACATACTTGAGATTGTGTGGATCTCATAGGCATTTTCATTAAGTAATTTGTTACTTATGAGAAATTTGCTTATCTTATTGAAAGTGCTTGTGTGCTAAGTAGCTATATCTCCAGATTTATAGGAGACAAATTAATTTATTAATATACAGATAGTTGTTAATTTCTTGCATGGGATGCTATTAACTCATTAGAGTAATTACAATACTCTGGTTTGAGTTATAATTGTCTGAGACTTGATGGATCTCCTAGAGATTTTAGATGACTGAATTGTGGTATTTTAGAATATTTGGATATTCTAAGAATATTTGTACCAAGAAGCATTATTTTCTGCAATACATTAAAATATACAATTTTCAGCTTTTGAATTTGATTTCTAAAATAAAGTAAATCACCCAGTATTTCATGTAATTGGGATTACATAGAGGTGATAAACTTTTCTTTTGAATAGATCAACCCATTTGGAGGATTCATAGCTTAGTGTATCTTTTGGAATTTGAAGTTAGTATTCATGAGTAGGGGCAATCAATTGAAGAATTGTTGCATCTCTGAGTACTTATTCAAATGGATAGATTAGACTAAGAATAATGATTTATGGGAAAGATGTGAAAATTGTCAACATTTCCTTGTCTAGTTTTAGGCCAAAATTGCTAAAAATGGCACATAGTTTAGGATCTGACTTTTCACACGTGTGAAACAGGTCTAGATATTTTTAGTAAGTGTATTTTTTCAGTATGAAGAAGTGTCAAACTTCAAGACCTTCGAAATGAGTCCATTTTCATGTATTTTGGACATATATGCCAATTTTACCTATATAGGGCATATTTTAGGTAAGGAGGGTCTAGAGAGAGGAGAGAGAGTCATCTCTCTCAGCTATATATAGCAGGTAGGCCGTGGAGAAACAGGTTGGAGCAGATCCATTGTATTCATTTGCTTAATGAGAGATTTTTCTATTGGGTTCTCCTTCCATTGTTGGCATTGTGTAGTGATTGAGTTCAAGCTTTGTGTGTATGATCTTAGGTGCTTTCCAAAAGTGGTAGGCTGATGTATTATGGACTGTATAATGCTATTTTGGGCCACACTTGATGTTTATGGAAGTTTCCATTTGTGATAAATGCTTTTTGATCAAGTTCTTTGCATTCTAGGTAGCATAGAATGTGTTGCCAATTCCTAGCTTATGTAGTTTGGAGTGCAAGCATTCAAGCCAATGATCTTGGAGTTTAGATCCACTTAGGATCTGTATTTTTCACATGGTATCAGAGCTGGTTGGCTTCTATTTACAGTAAGTATTCCATTTTTGGTGATATTTGGATGTTTGATCAAGTTCTAGCATGATTTTGCATTGCTTTGTTGATCAAATCTTACTAACCTTTGTTTTGTGAGTTGAACTTGTGGATCAAAAGCATATTTCAGGTCTATTGAAGATCAGAGGCTGAAAAGAAACTATTTTGGATCAGATCATAACACCTAATCATTTGTGATTGTGAGGCTTGTGCATATTCAATACTAACAATGTTCTTTTCAATCCTATTGTTGACAATCTCCATTCTTGGATGAACACTCTCCTTAAGTGGATGAAACTTCTCCTTAAGTGGATGACAAATGCTCTTTTGAGTGAGTTGTAATTCTCCTAAAGGCTGAGCAAAGCTCCCATTTGGATGAAAGATCCCCTTTTTTGGGTGAACATATTGTAAGCTCCATTGTGAAGAGCATATTGTAAAGATTGTCATCAATTTTGGCATAATTTTTGGTGTACTTTGTTGAGCATGTAAGTAACTCTCCTTATGTAATTTGATTGGAGCATTTGCTGGAAGGTGTTAACCATTATGAAAGTGTGTTTTCAGGTTCTTAACAGGTTGAGGAACATTCTCATGTGAAGTGATCTTAGATCTACATCTAAACACCAAGATTTGACAAGATAGTGAAGCTAGTCTTGTGATTCACTAAGTGTGCTCATTCATTCACCTCTAAATCTTGTATTTATCACTTGCTGGAGTTTATAAACTTTTAGAAGTGTGGTTTACATGTGGTTTCACAGGTTGAATCAATATCTTAGTGTGTTGATCATATGTTGATCAAGTTTGTTCATTACTAGGTAATCTTGGCATCCTAGTTTTGGGTATTTTCTAAGAATGCAAGTAACTCTTCACACCATAACTTGATTTGGTCACTTGCTGGAAAGTTTGAGAGCTTAAGCAAGAGTGTGTTCAGGTTGGTTTGATTTTGTAATCCATTCTTAGTGTGTGCAAAGTGTTGCATGTGTTTCAATCTTCCTTTCTATGCTTGGAAACCATCTAGGTTCAAGATAGAAGTGTTTTAGGGTCCTAAATCTTCATAGATCTCTTTATCTATCATTTGTTGAGAGAAAAGTGAGTGCTAAGTGCTTTAGGACAGAACCTAAAAGTTGAAGAAACATTAGAATCATGGCTTCCAATGGTGGGATCATGCTAGAGTCTAGTGAAAGGTTGAGTTCATCAAACTACTCTACTTGGAAAGTGAGGATGGAGTCCTTACTTGAGTTGAATGAACTCATGGACATAGTTGCAGAAATTGAAGAGAGACCTCTCACACTTCAAGAGCAACAAAGGTTTGATAAGAAGGCCAAAAGGGCTCTTCATATCATTAAAATGAATGTTACAAATGAACTTCTCAAGGAAGTTGGAAAGTGTCAAAGTGCAAGTGAGGCATGGAATGCCTTAAAGAAGCTCTTTGAATCAAAGTCCACATCTAGGGTATTGACCCTAAGGAGACAAATATTTTCTAGTAGGCAAAGAGAGGGTGAAAGTGCTCATGCATTTATCTTGAGAGTTAAGTCCCTAAGTGATGATTTAGCATGCATTGATGAGAACATAAAAGATGGTGAAATAGTCCAAGTTATGTTGAATGGTTTGCTAAATGAACATGCTAACCTTGTGCAAAGTTTTGCCATTCAAAGAGTCTTGCCAAGTGTGGTTGACTTGCAAGAAATCTTATTGGCTGAAGAACATAGGTTGCAATCAAAGCTTGATGGTGCATCCTTGCAAGGTGGAGGTGAAGAGGCTTTCTTCACAAAAGGCAAATTCAAGGGCAAAGGTAAAGGCAAAGGAAAATGGTCCAAAGGTGGTAACTTTGATCATGATGATCACTCTTCCTCTTCCTCTTCTACTAAGAACAATAAGTCAAAGTTCAAGTGCTTTTATTGTGGGATAAAAGGACATTTTGCAAATGAATGCCATAAGAAACAAAATGCTAGATCTAGGTTGACATCTAATGTACTTCTTGGAGATGATAATTGTTGTGCTAACTTGGCAAGCTTTGGTGAATCTATGGTCAATTTTTTGGATCCATTGGATCTTGAAGATGCACTAGTGTTACCTACTAGTCATATGGAGTCATGTGGAGCTAAATTAGCATCATGTTTGTACTCTTCTACTCATGGACTTCCAAGGCTTGGTGGTTCTTCAATGGTGCTAGATGGCAAGTGCAAAAATGGAAAAGGTAAGGAAGGAGCTAACTTCATCAATGGAGTTGATGAAGATTCTTCTTTGGAAGTGATTGTTGCTAATGACTTGTTTGTTCATATGGAAAAAGATGGAGATGCTAAGTGTCATTCTTTGCAAGAAGATGGTTGTTCTTCTAATTCTTTTCATATTGATGTATGTAATCATGTGGGAAAAGATGATGGTGCTTTGAGCATGCTTGAAGGAAATGGTTCTTTTACATCTTTTTGTGATAAAGTCATTTGTGCAACAAGTGGTGTCACATTTCTTCATAAAAAGAGTAGATCAAAGGTTTCTATCATGAGACTTGGTGAGGGAGATCACAAGTCAAAAGGAAGAGAAGTATGTGAAGTGTTCAAAGTAGGATGTACTTTGAATGATGTTTTTATGAACGATAGTGAGGAAGAATCATTATCATATGACTCATTACCTAAATCATTGAGTAGAACTTCATGTTTGAAAAGAGAGAGTACTTCAATCACTCTTATGTTGAAGGTACTAAGGATTCTTTTCTTGGCTTCTAATATTCAAGAGTCTTCTACTTCTTATGGTGCAACTATCAAGAGGGAGGTTTCTAACTTTTGTGGTGCTAGCATTAAGAGGGAGTCTTGTGAAGGAAAGGGCAATGGAAGAGTGGTTCTTGGGAAGATCCAAAGCATGGATCTAACATCTCTTCATCAACTCAAAGCATTCTATGATTGTGGTGGATTGTTCATTCATGGTCAAGATGGCAAAAGGTTGGTTGAAGAAGACTACATGGAGCAACTCAAGTGGCAACTTCTTCAAGGCAAGGGAGATATCATTGGTGAGCTTATTGAGGTTTGTTATGAACTCAAGAGGGCTGTTTTGATTAGGTTTGATACTCATCTTCACCTACTCTACTTCATGTTAAATGGAAATGTTGGAATCTATCTTTTGGTTTATGATGGTGGCATTGTTTTCACTAACTATAGTGAAGGGTCAAATTTGAGCATTGATGAGATCTTGTGGGATCTTAATCATGTGTTTGAGAGGGAGTATCTTCAGAGTTTCAGATCTGAAGATGTTCACATATGCAAGATCTTTGATGTCTTATTGGAAGATCAAGAGGTTGATCTTGGATTGCTTCATCAACACCAAGAGACAAGTGGCAATTCGAAGCTAGTGAAAAGCATCAAAGAAGAGACAAATGGTCAAGGCATTTTGGATCTGTTTTTACAGGTTCTTGAAGGTTCAAGTAAGGTCTTTGGAGCTGCAAGGAAGTGTCTTCTTACTCTACCTCACTTGCCTAATCTCATGTATGAACATTGTTATGTCAATGTGTTGAAATTGTCAAATTTCAATAAAACTAGTTCCATAGTTTTGCATCCTTTGGATCTTGGAGATGGAATAGTTATCATTGCTGGTTTGTATGATCAAGTACATGAATTCATTCAGATCTTGAAAGGTATTGAAGTGGTCAATATGTTTTCTTTTGAACAAAGTTCAAGATCTAGTATTCTAGTGTTGGCAAATTGGCAACTTGTTGACATTGTAGGATCAAGCGTTGTGTGCAAATCTTGTGGAGGTACTTCAAGTATTTCAAGTTCAGGTTTTGGTCATTCAAATGGAGTAGGGAACACATCTTTTTGGCATTCATTCACTCAAAGGCTTTCATGGATTGAAGATCTACAAAGGCAAGGTGGTGATGGAAGTTCATTCATGGAGATACATGTTGCATTCACTATATGTATAGTGAAATGTGGAGGAGGCATGCAAACACTTGTTGATCACTTTCATTTACAACTTGTTTGCTGCTATTTTACAGAGAAACCAGAGATGGATACATGGAGGAATTCATTAATTGAGATTCTATGTTCTTTTACATGTACCATTTTTATGATTCTATGTAAAATTGATGTAAGAAATAGTGAAGCATCCTATATGGACACTATTATCTATATCAATTATGTTGTGTCCTATTTTGTACATATTAGGATCCTTGAGAAGAGATCTATTCTGATGATGGAGATCATTCTTAAGTTGGAACAAAGTAGTGTTGTAAAACTAGCAAGTTAAGTTGAAGAGGGAGTGTGAAAATTGTCAACATTTCCTTGTCTAGTTTTAGGCCAAAATTGCTAAAAATGGCACATAGTTTAGGATCTGACTTCTCACACGTGTGAAACAGGTCTAGATATTTTTAGTAAGTGTATTTTTTCAGTATGAAGAAGTGTCAAACTTCAAGACCTTCGAAATGAGTCCATTTTCATGTATTTTGGACATATATGCCAATTTTACCTATATAGGGCATATTTTAGGTAAGGAGGGTCTAGAGAGAGGAGAGAGAGTCATCTCTCTCAGCTATATATAGCAGGTAGGCCGTGGAGAAACAGGTTGGAGCAGATCCATTGTATTCATTTGCTTAATGAGAGATTTTTCTATTGGGTTCTCCTTCCATTGTTGGCATTGTGTAGTGATTGAGTTCAAGCTTTGTGTGTATGATCTTAGGTGCTTTCCAAAAGTGGTAGGCTGATGTATTATGGACTGTATAATGCTATTTTGGGCCGCACTTGATGTTTATGGAAGTTTCCATTTGTGATAAATGCTTTTTGATCAAGTTCTTTGCATTCTAGGTAGCATAGAATGTGTTGCCAATTCCTAGCTTATGTAGTTTGGAGTGCAAGCATTCAAGCCAATGATCTTGGAGTTTAGATCCACTTAGGATCTGTATTTTTCACAAAAGATTTGAAAGCTTAAGGATTAATTTCATGTTTTCTTTTTTCCGTTTTGAGGACAAAACCTGTTTAAGGGAGGAAGAATGTTATGGCCATATTCCGCTAAGGACATGGAATAGTCCTAATATGGTAAACCGGCCCTCCAGTATTCAAGATTATTGGTCACACCTAGATTTAATTCCACATCGAGGCCTGTTGGTGACTAATGACCTTGAGAGGACCCAGACACTCTAATTGAGACATATGGAGTAGTGCATGTATCTGTGACTGATATAGGCAGGAGGTATACATGTAGAGCTATAACCTATTTATAGTTGACCAAGGATGTAACTCATGGAGTTGAGACATATCTTCTTTCTTCTCTATCTCATTTCATGCTTATACATGGTTCTCTTGGGTTCTACCATCTATTGGTGCACTATACTTGTGATTGCATGCAATTCTATGTGTAGAATGATCTATATTTGCTATTTTCAGATCCACACGTGTGAAATACAGTAGCTTGTTGGTTTTTTACGGACAGCAACAGTACTTTATCATTTCATCCAAGTTTGATGAAGTTCTACTAGTTTTTTCATCTCATTTTGCCAACAATCGAGAAGTTTGTTATAAGTTCATGTGATTAGGTCTTGAGGGGAAGTTTTAGTCATGTGTTTTTGCAGTACATGGCACATTGACTGGTATGTTCTTGTCGTTAGGCTCGAACATGAAACTTCAGTCATATTTTTATCTTGATGATTACTTCCATATTGTTGTGTTTTCTCTTTCGCGCTTACTCTTTGTTTTTCTTTTCACTTAGATTCCTCAAGTTCTTGCTTTTCCAGCCACTCCTCAATATATTTTCCAATTCTGCCCCACCATTTTTCTAAAGATTTTTCTTGACTCCGCATAGTTTGTATCTTCCAACCATGAAAAATATTTTCCTTTAAAATCATCAGGTGAGCGTTGTGTGAACGTTGATAAATATGTTGGCCAACAGATTGTGACATTATGATTTGATTTAGAATCTTCATAGAAATCATCTTGTTAGTTTTCCAGTAATTCATCATTCTTAGGATTTAGCACCATCTGATACATTGCCTCTTTCTCTTGACTGCTCAGCTTTTCTTGTTCCATCTGCTCCTTTTGTTCAAGCTTCGTCCATTGTATTACTTCGGCTCTGTCCCTTACCTCTGCATACCACCACCTTCCGAACATCTTCTTTGAATCTTTATAGTCCATCTCATTGAGCCATTTGAAGTAGTGCCCCTTCATCGAACCTGATAATTGCAATGTGAAACGTGATAAATAGTCTAGCCAACATAAGTTAAACTTCTGCTCTGATGTGGAATTATCATCTTAATCTTCGCGTTGACTAGCCAACCCATCACCATGATGATCTTCATTCTTTACTTCTTTCTGTTCTTGACCTTGATCTCTTGGATTAACAATTTCAGTAGATTCTTCTGTTTGTATCACAATCGTTGCTTTCTCATCCGTTGTGGATTGATTCCCAATGACATCATACCATATATTGAACAATTCTTCATTGTTTGTTGTTGTAGTTCCTTTGAACCACTGCAAAGAGCGTTTTAGCACATCTAGAGAAATTCCAGACTTCTGTAGAGAATTTGTCATTTCTTCCATCATTTGATTAGTCTTGATTTTACGTATTTTGATGAGTGGCAGACTTGTATTCAAGATGTGACAAGTTACAAAGTTTTGTCTACGTTTTATTGTGGGGTGTTGTCATTGCTGTTGGTGTGTGATCCTTTGACTATTGCGTTGGCTCATGTTTCTTCTCTTTGAAGATGTCTCTCATCCACCATCTGCAAAAAATTTGTTCTATGTCTTAAAGCCTATTAGTGTCAAGCCACAAAAAGTACACATCCGCTAAGTACATAGATTTCTTCTTCGTATACTTGTGTAGTTACTCAGGTTTCCAAGTTTTTCTCTTATAATCCTGTTCGTAGGACAATATGTGCTTCCATATTCGTTTGCAGTTATCCATATTTCTATGTGGAGACGGAATTAGTTGATTCCACATCTGATGACACTGCTTCATACTAAGCAGCTTATTATGACGCCACCATTGTGGATAGTGAAGCATCTGCTCATCCATCCATTCTTTGAATAATTTTTCTGTTTTTGGATCTTCCATTTGGCAAGCTGAAGATTGGTCATGTTGTCGTTGCTCGCCATGAGAAACTTCTTGAAACACTAGTTCCTTGCCTTTCACCTTTTTTGCAACGGATTGTGTCAACTGTTGTGCATTTGGCATACACGTTCCTGACATCTAGATTTTTCTTTTTGAATATTGCATTGGTTTCTTCAAACCAGGTAGACTTGAGACATCTTGAACCGAGTATGATGGACAAACTAGGACTGGGCGTAACGGGCAATCTAAACAAGGGTGATTTATTCCGTAGTCAACACAATAGGTGGAAAATGCTACAAGATTACTCTGATGAGGACATTCAATTATACGATGCCTACCTCCACACCCAAACATGTGACAGACAGGAAAACTCCATCACCACGCATGTGCGACCAATACACGGGAATCGACGTTTCGTATGGACCCTCTACATAGTATATAGGAGAATCTACAGATGGCTCTTGGAGCATTGAAGAAGATGCAATTTCTAAAATCTCAACTAGATGAGTACTTGCAGTCATATTGCAATGCATCTTGCACAAAATAAAGATGTGACATAATGTAAAATGTATAGTGAAAATCAATCACAAAGAAATAAACACTTAGAAAATCATTAGAGGAATTATCAATCCAAAAAAGACCCTTTAAGTAGATTGACAAAGTTTATTAATGTAAATTACCAGAATAAATTCATTTTCTGCCCAAATTCTTTTTCATTTTTGTCTAGTTTTGATGCTTAACCATTCTACGTACATTACCGTTTGTAGTTCATTAAAAATAGCATAACTTTTTAATTGTAGCTCCGATCAAAACGAAAATTACACTGTTGGAAAGTGCTCAACGTACTCTATCTGCGCACAAGAGAGATATGTGGACTTTTTTTTTTTGGTCTGAAACTTTGACCGGCCATAACTTTTGAACGGTAGCTCGGAAGTAGGTCATGCAGGGTACCGTTAAAAAGCTCTCGTTGAGCGCTTTCCAACTGTATAATTTTCGTACGGTTAAAAAGTTATGCTATTTTAAATGATAATTGCATATTATACTATGAATAACATGTCATGCTTGCGGGCTGCCCCCGGCGCTGAATTATAGCATTATTAAGAAAACTTTTTTTTTTTTCAATCCTAATGAGCTACGTTACGTAGATTTCAAATTTGAGTGTTTTGATTGGTCCATGTGTAAGCAAAATTTGAGAAAAAATATAAAAAGTATCTTTACAAAGAGTCTTTTTGAGATTTAGAACTCCTCTAATGTTCAGTCAAAACAGCTCAAGAGTTCAATCAAATCCATTGAAAAGTTTTGTCAAACTCGCTCACTCTTTTTTGTACAAACTCCTTCTCTTATGCACTTCCCCGAATTGAAACTAAGAATTTTCGAATGAAACTCAATATTCCTCCCTTCCTGAATGGGTCAAAGATATGAATGTTATGTAGAATTACATCATCTTATTGATGAAGGTTCGGTTCAGTCTGACACTAAAAGTCAAAGTTGTGGAGGTTGGACCACCAATTTAATATAGTAGACGATATCCCTAGATGTTCGGTCCAAAATATGAAGGTTGGATATGAAATATCCAAAAATAGTACTTTTGGGCAACCTGGGTCAAATATGGCCAAACTTGGTCAAAGGAAGCTGAATCTGGTGTGAATAACTTCTACAAGTTTAGATAAACATGCCTGCAATTTTTTGTCTGATTTGGACTCGAAACGAGGAAGATATGTCAGTTTGAATTTTTTTTATTCAACTGGAGCCCTTTGGGGGGCCAAAGAATGGAGATTTTCAAAACTTCTCAGAATCATCCAAATTTAGGTGGGTTGGATAGGGCTCAGTGTGCTGAGATCGGAGGTACTTGATTTGTTCAATTTGGCTGAGCGGTTTGTTGTCAGTCAAAGTTGACTGTTGACCAAGTTTCGTTCTAAAAAAACTTGGAACCAAATTTGTTTTTTGAAACTAGGTCCGAATGAGGACATGTCAGAGTGGGTTTACGTCCGAGTGGGGCCATTTACATCTGACAGGTTGGGTTTATGTCCGAAGGCCCATTTAAGACCGACAAGTCATAGCCGAAGGATTGATTTCAAGGTGTTTATGCCCAGTTTACATCCAATGGCCTATGGATAGACTCTAAGGCTCTCAGATCCGATGGTTTACGTTTGATGGGTGGACCCCAAGTCTCTTTACGTTCGATAGAGCGTGAGTATGTCCGATAGGGGCTTTTGTTGCGTCCGACAGGGAGGCCCAAAGAAGTTACGTCCTACAGGGATCTGAAGGTCTTTTTTGCGTCCGACGGGTCTGTGGGAGTGGGATTGCGTCCGATGGGTCTGTGCGGTGGAGTAACATCCGACAGGGAGTGGAGGATTTACAGGGATCACATTTACATCTGATGGGTTGAGCGAACCTGAAGCATGTGTGCAGAGGTGGGGTGGTGCAGAGGTGAGGACCTGAAGCATGTGTGCAGAGGTCAGGACTCAGATCCCCGACGGGTTGTGTGCAGAGGTGAGGTCCGACAGGTTGCTGTTTGCAGATCCGACGGGCTGTTTGCGTCCGATGGCAGTGGTCAGGTCCGAGAGTCTTGAGTTTATCAAGTCAGATCCGAAGAAGGGTTTACGTCCGATGACTATGGTGCGGCTTTCAGATCCGATGCCACAGTTAGCTAGAAAGCCCCAATGAATACAAAATCTTCTAGCTGTGCATTGTTGGATGCTCAATCATTGAACTTCCCTCTTGACAGGTTTTGAGATTCAAAGCAGATGTTAATTTGTGGGTTTACGCATTTTCACAGGACGAGACTAGTGTGTAAGAACCTCTTGCAAGAAACAACACAAAGAGCAGGTGTTTCTCTACGACATAACAACAATTTAATAGCTGGTGGACCTCCTTATAGCCACTATCTTCACATCATGGACAGGTTTTGTTGCGCTGGCGCCCTTTTGGCGGTTTTCCCAACACGCGCTTAATTCTAACATTCATTTATCATGCACTTACGTAAAAGCCAACTTAGAAACGTAACAAGCTAAACCATTCAAACTTAAGAAAACTGGAATCTCAACCAACCCGAAAGCCAACTCAGAATCCGTCCCCAAAAGGTAACCAAAGGCAAAGTGTAGCGCAGGCATCCCAAAGGGAGCCGGGAACCACGACTTAGCTTCCCAGCCTTCAACTCTTGCCATCCAAACTCACTTGACATACAAGCAGCCAACTCGCCAACAACGATTAGACTTAACCAACTTGAAGTTCCGAAAACCAACATTGAGATCCAACCTGGCGCCATGCCAGATCGGGGGTCCCGATGTGGGTGACTTCCCTCCAAGCAAGCCGCCCGACATACATCAAACTTAACCAACTCGAAGCTTCGTTACAAACGAGTAACATCCATTCCAAGCAAGCGGTCTGACTTACATCAGACTTAACCAACTGAAAGCTTCGTCACGAGCGCTGGAAGCCAACCTGGCGCCACGCCAGACTGAACAGCCATAAACATGTAACATCCACCCAAGCAAGCCATCCAACTCAGCCGACAGGTTAGAGCCCGTTCCCCAAGAGCTTAACCCATTCACGTTCCTGCAAGGAACACTCAGAACCACAAGCCGCGATAGATATGCAAACAACCAGTTCCTAGACCAAATAGTCCCGACAGCATACTGCTGGCGCCACAAACCGAGTGGTCCCGACGGCATACCGCTGGCGTCCCGGGATACGACCCTCAGCTATGTGCCAAGTTAAAAATTTTGAAAGCGGCCTTACAACTGGCGCTTTTACCGAACACTGAAACCCAGAAGGTAATTAGAGTCAGTTTGAGGAAAATCCCACTTTATTGATAACTCTGAGAAGGTTGTACATTTCAAGTGTGTGACCGACCCTAGTCTCCGGGGCGCTAGCATGCCAAGGCGAGAGCCATGACAACATTCCAGCAAGGGAGGCTGAGACTTGGTTGGAGCTCGCCCTGAGTCGCAACCCGCACTCCCCTATAGTATTGGTGTGATTCGGCACCCCCCCTCATACCAAGCACTCTACCCAAGCTGGTAAAGCACGTTTTTCTCTCTCTAGGATTTTCTCTTTCTAGAAAGTCATTTTCTCTCTCTAGATTTTATTGATCCTCAGGCTTCTTTTAATCATGCCTAGATCGTGTGAGGTGATTGCACATCGATCTGAGCTCTCTGGACTCCACTAGAACCGATCAAAGATTTTTAGCCATAAGAACTTGGCGTCGGCTGGATTCTGGTCAAAGTGGCGTCGGGAGCGGCGCCGGCGCCATTGGCGCCGAGAGCAGCATGGGCGCTACTGACGCCGATGGCGCCGGAAGTAAAGCTTGTAAAGGTAGATTTAGAACACAAAGACAAGCCACACATGAAACCCAAGGCATAGTGGTCGCCAAACTGACCAATTGGCATAGCGACGAGCCACACATCGGTGACGTGGACCCTTGGACACCGGCGATGCAAAAAGGTTGTAGTAAGGGTCCTTCCACTCGGACCAGTCCTGGAGGCGAAACCGAAATGGTAATCATCCCCAAGAATCAACTTTATTAACTTTGAAAGAGGTTACATTCATACATAGACTGACTAATTTCGGGGGCACCAACATGTGCTGGGCATTTTGCCTGACTCGTGCTGGTGGAGGGAGCTGAGACCTGACGACTGGATTCTTGGCGCTAGTTGAGCTGCCCAAGTTTCTGTCTGCCGGACTCCCCTTATAGTTCTGGTGTGATTCGACGCACCCCCTCTGTCCTGGAATATAGTGCTTTCTGGTAAAGCACGTTTTTCTGGACTTAGTTTTTATTTTGCTGATTAAGTCTGGCAAGTTTGGCAGAATCAGTCTGGCTCACGGACATAGGTCCCGGGAGCCGTCCCGGCGGCAGAATCAACTTGACTCCTCACTAGGCCATGACTCGAGCTCCAGAGCTAGCTCATGACTTGTGACTACTTGACTGGCTCACCATAGGTCGGAGGCTCAATCCTTGACTTTCTAACTTGCTCTGGGACCAAGATGAGCGTCACCCCTTAGAGTTTTACAGGGCACACTGGGTGCACCCGAGTCAGCTTTGCAACATCCTCCCCTCGTTTGAGAAAGCTGATGTCCTCATCAGGGCCAAACTAGAACTTAAGACTCACGGCAGGGGCTTGATTCACCAGCCGAACTTTATTCACAATTACAAGGGCACGGGCTTGATTCACCGGCCAAGGAAAAGTCAAACCTCTAGAAAATAAGAAATCACTTTTGCACTTAGCACATGAAAAGTGTGGATCTAGTTCACTTACGTAAAACCTGTGTAAAGTTGCAACATAATTTAAAATACTTTAGGCCCCCATGAAAGCTGGCAGCCTGCTTTATTAACACAGAAAGGAAAAGGTACCTGGGCTCCATTGAGCCTAAGATATGCCATTTGTAGCGCATCTAAATGAGTCCCCTGGGACTCTAGATTTTCCATTGGTCGCACAAGGTGAGCTCCTTGAGCTCGAGATCGGCACTCGGATCCATCTTTAATGTGGACGCTGCAGGTACCGGTGGCTCCTTCTGAGTTTGTGTCACCTGATTGATTTCAATTGGTTCTCCTTCGTTGAAGAGGTGAATGAGGTTTGAAGGGATCGCTGGCTCAACTTCAGCTGTATCATTCATCTCTAATTGATCTCCTGGTAGAGCTCTGACGACACAAGGTTTTCTGCCATTATATAACAACACAAGATTAATCCCCTTTGCCAGGAAGGCCACCACATGTTCGTTAAACCAGCTTAGTCCTAGGATGGCGTCAAAAGCAGTCATTTTGAAGACTGTGAACGTTAATCGATTTTTCCAAGTCCCCAGCGAGATTGGCAAATTGGTTGCCAATCTACAAGTTGTTATTGTGCCTTTGGCGGTCTCCACTCAGATAGGGGTCGCATTGTCTTCACATTGAATGCCCAATTTCTCTGCCAAACTTTCTGACAAGTAGTTATGTGATGCTCCCAGATCCACCATGAAGTGAATGATCTTGCCTTGGATGCAGCCTTTGAGGTACAACAACTTTGAACCTTTTGTAGGAGTCGCCATGAGATGTTCCTGATAAGCCGCAAGTGTCCCTATTTGTTGTAAGGCATTCAGGTCGGACTCCGTCAAATCCACTTTTGGGTCTTCTTTGTCGTCTTGTTCACAGTCAGCTTGATCAGACGCCTCTCTTTCCATCTTATCGAACACTTCGGTCGCTGCCATGATTTGTTTATTCAATGGTTTGGGGCACGACCTCCACGAGTGACCTTGTTGTTGACAATTAAAGCAACGTAGGGAACTGCCCACTATTGGTGAGCTATTGCTATGACTAGCTACAGGGCCAAAGTTGCTCCTCCTCTGGAAGGTCTTCCCTCCGCTGACTCTGTTCTTGTTGGGAATCTGTTCATGCTACCTGAGGCTTGGTTACCATTTGAAGTTGAGCCCCCCCCTTGGGAAGAAGCTTGGACTCGGTCTGGATCCACTTAGTACCTTTGTTGCCGTTGAGGGAGCAGTTGGTGCCAGCGTAATCTCATAATCGCAAAACATTTCAGTCGCCTGAATAGTTGAGTTAAAGTCATTGGGCATGTAGCTGTCTATCGCTCGCCAGGTCCATGTCTGCATTCCAGACAAGAGATAGTGGGTCTTATCAGCTTCCGACATATCTTAAATTACCCATATGCTCTGTCTGAATTTGTTCAAGTACTCTCATAGCGAACCTTTTTGCTTGAGTCCTGATAATTCTGCCCTCAGCCTCATGTGTGAATCTTTGGGTATGAACTCCTCTCGTAGCGCATTTTTTAATGCATCCCATGTTCGGAACTGCATCCATGCCACTCGGTACCAATTTGTTGTGTAACCCTCAAAATATGCTTACGCCAAGTCTGCTCTCTCTTCTTCAGGGGTATTCATCAAGCGGAAGTAATGGTCAATGTGAAACAACCAATCCTCCACAACTCGAACGTCACGCTCCGCTTTGAAAGTAGACGGTGCTTTTACTTTAGCAGTCCTCTTTGGGCCTTCTGCGTTTCGCGCCGGAGTATCCCTTGGTCTGAGTGGAGGAGGCATCCCTACATTCCCTCTTGTGGTCTCCAGCTCCTCAAACCTGGCTTCGAGCTGTGTTAGCCCGTCTCTCAGTTCTCTAGCGAGGTCAAATTGACTGTGGTTCATGGCTCGCATGGATGCTTGCCACTCTTTCCTTTCTATTTCTCTGTCCTTCTTTACCTCACTAAGCATAGCTGCCATTGCGCTGGATAGGTATTGGCGCATCTTCATATCAAAGAGGTCTTGGTGCACCTCTGACACGGGTTCATCTCTGGGTGCCGGTTCAGAAGGGGCGCCAATTTCTTCTTGAGGAGGTGCCACTGGGGCATGCATACGCTCTTTCTTTCTTGATTTGGATCTAGTGCCATCTCGGTGCAAGCGGGAGCCATATTCTCGGCCTTGCTCTTCCCCTTTTGTTAATGCTCGCGATTCATCAAGGTGGTCATCCATCCTGGTAAGAGGTGCACTTCCACTACTCTGTTTTCCTTCTCTTTTTGAAAGCTCTCCCCTTTGCACACTGGGCCCCACAGCTCTTTTTCCTTCTTTATTAAGTCCGCTTCAATACAAAAGTATCTCCTCCTCAAATGAGCATGATCAAATCACCTGAGAACCAAGTAGGAATCAGGGGTTATTCAGGTCCAGGCAAGCACACAACAAACAAACAAACAAACAAACAAACTGAAGCAGACACAGAAGATCCTTCTCAAGTCACATCCCCGTTGAGATCGGCCGTAGGATCTTTGCCTAGCCGCACCCACACAAATCTATCACAGAATTAGCCCACGGGGAAACATCCATCCAACCATCTGTGCTTTCACCATTAAGCAGCACATTGCCTCAGTAACACCTGACCAAATCTGGTCGATAGCCCTTAAAACTAAACGATCGACAGCTATCTCGCACCGACAGCTAACCACCCGTGCTTTACACCCGAATTCGAGCAGCATCTCTGTATCAATGGTTAACCCGTACAGTTCGAATATGTCACCTCGCACCCCACAAGGCACAGACCGTGCTTTCACCTACCTAGGCAGCACTTTGTCACATCTGTCCTACGTGCAGACGGTGTCAGGCCCGAACCGGGAGAATTGACCGTGCTTACACCTCAAGGGCAACACATTGACTCGTCAAGTCCCCCGTTATGTTGACCACCCCGACCGTGGACGCACCCGTGCTTACACTGTGGGTAGCACCTTGCACAACGGCTGTCTAGACAAATCCCAAAAAGTGGTCCTCCCTGTGAGACTTGCATAGTTGACCAGCTAGTCATCTTTGATACCACATGTTGCGCCGGCGTCTCAAAGGGCACTGAGACTTGAGCGGTTTCCCCAACACGCGCTTAAGTCTAACATTCAAATGCACATCATCTTTTGAGGCTTGGAAAGCTTTGAAAAAGCTTTATGAATCCAAGTCTACATCAAGGGTACTTTGCACTTACGTAAAAGCCAACTTAGAAACGTAACAAGCTTAACCATTCAGACTTAAGAAAACTGGAATCCCAACCAACCCGAAAGCCAACTTAGAGTTCGTCCCCAAAAGGTAACCAAAGGCAAAGACAAGCCACACATGAATCCCAAGGCATAGTGGTCGCCAAACTGACCAATTGGCATAGCGGCGAGCCACACGTCAGTGACATGGACCCTTGGACACCGGTGACGTAAAAAGATTGTAGTAAGAGTCCTTCCAATTGGACCAGTCCCGGAGGCAAAACCGAAATGGTAATCATCCCCAAGGATCAACTTTATTAACTTTGAAAGAGGTTACATTCATACATAGATTGGCTGGTCTCAGGGCCACCAACACGTGCTGGGCATTGTGCCTGGCTAGTGCTGGTAGAGGGAGTTGAGACCTGGCGACTGGATTCCTGACGCTGGTTGAGCTGCCCAAGTTTCTATCTGCCGGACTCCCCCTATAGTTCTGGTGTGATTGGGCGCCCCCCCCTATGTCTTGGAATATAGTGCTTTCTAGTAAAGCACGCTTTTCTGGACTTAGTTTTTATTTTGCTGATTAAGCCTGGCAAGCCTAGCATAATCAATCTAGCTCCTGGACATGGGTCCCGGGAGCCGTCCCGGTGGCAGAATCAACTTGACTCCTCACTAGGCCATGACTCAAGCTCCAGAGCTAGCTCATGACTTGTGACTACTTGACTGGCTCACCACAGGTCGGAGGCTCAGTCCTTGACTTTCTAACTTGCTCTGGGACCAAGAGGAGCGTCAACCCTTAGAGTCTTACAGGGCACACTGGGTGCACCCGAGTCAGCTTCACAATAGGTTTTGTCACAAAGTTCTGTGCGCTACTTGTCTGGGATTTCTCAAGAAACTCTAGCAAGTGATCAGGTCGCTATAGGTGGTGCTGACTATGTAGGTAGACAGGTATCAAGTGTGCCATCAACATCCAGATATGACAATTCCTCTGAAAGTGCATCAAAAGGATGAGCCAAATGTAGGTCCAGACCTTTTTTTTGAAAGCATGGGAAGGTTGGTAGTCAAGTTTGAGAACTTTGGATACATTGAATCTAGACCAAAAAATAGTAGGGTTTACATTTTGGAGGGAAAGCCAAATGGCCAAATAAGATTTCGACACTCTATAAAAGGATGTAACTCGTGGAGAGACACATCTTCTCTCTTCTCTCTCTCATTTCATCACTATACAAGGTTCTCTTTGAGCTCTACTACTCATTGGTGCACTATCTTGGCGTTATCTTGCAATCTTGTGTATAGAATGCTCATACTTTGCTATTTTTAGTTTCACACATGTGAAATACATTAGGTTACTGTAATTGTACGGACAACAAACATATTTTATGTTTTGGTTCATGTTTGATCAATATCTCTTAGAGTTTGCATATCATTTTGTATGTAGATGCAATTTTTTTTACATTGGTTTGTTCCTTATTGTAACCAAAGATCAGGGACATGGATTGGATCTTGAATGATCTGAAATCCTTCACACCAATCTCACCAATGTAGAAAAATCAAAATCTACACATAAAATGAGATGCAGACACTAATAGAACTTTATCAAACTTGAATGAAATGGTAAAGTACTATTGTTGTCCGTACAAAACCAGCAAGCTACTATATTTCACATGTGTGGATCCAAAAATAGCAATTATAGATCATTTTACACATAAAATTGCATGCAATCACAAGTATAGTGCACCAATGAATAGTAGAACTCAAGAGAACCATGTATAAGCATGAAATGAGATAGAGAAGAGAGAAGATCACTCTCTTCACGAGTTACATTCTTTTATAGCAGGTCCAAACCCTATTTGGCCACTTGGATTTTCCACCAAAATGCAAACCCTACTATTTTTGGGTCTAGATTCAATGTACCCAACTATTCAAATATCTCCTAAAATTCGCCTCCAAACTTTCCCACACTTTCAAAAAGTGTTTATTCAAATGACATTTAGTCTAATGGACTTTGAAAAGTCAATCTCTAAGTCTAAAAACAAAGTTGGCCTCAATATGCCAAATATAAAAATATAGCAAATATAATGATCTTCACTCTTTGTCTTTTTTTTTATTTTTTTTAGCATTTCTTTGCTGGAAATAGCTCTTTAGTTCATGATTTCTTGCATGTTCTGGGTTCTTGTTTGGTTGGTTTCATGTTGGTTTCTTGATTGGTTTCTAGGTTGAGGATCTTTATTGCAAGCTTAAAGTTCAAGCTCGGTGGGAAGGGTCAAGACAAGAGAGAACTATACTACAACAGGATGGAACGAGTGGTTGAGTGAAGAGAAGAAGGGACTCTGTCTTGCACAGAATCTGTAAACATTGGTGTCATTGCCCAGCTTGCAAACACAACTCACAAACCTATCATGACTTTGTTACTTTGAGATGTTTCACTAACCATCCACAAAAACTGTATGTCTTAACATAAATCCTGCAAGAAACATATTCACACAGGCCATTCAGATCTACTACTAAGTGCAAACTCAGATACAACGTGCACTCAAATGTAGAACGACCACTCGGGTCTAGAGGATAGGGGGTCTAGGTTACCGTTTGAGCTCTTCTCCTCTTGCTATCACATGGCATGGCTTGGGGGCTAGATCCAAGAGGATTCTCTAGGAGGGATCTAGGTTTGGTTGGGTGGTTTTGCTCCACTGTCTCTCTTGTGTTTTCCTATCCTCATCTTAGAGGTTTATCCATAGTGGTCATTACACTGGTGGTCAGATAGTAGGGTCAGTGAATGAGATAGAGCAATTTTTGAATGCTCGATATTTTTCTACGAGTGAGGCTTACTGGCTGATTTGGCACCTTTGTAGAGAAGAGGAGGCAAAGGAATTCCCATGAGTAAACAACATATCTGGGAAATCTCGGACATGAATAATTCCACATCTCAAGTTTTCCAACCATCATACTTTTACCAACAAAATTTCTTCAACCAATCAACCTACTTCAGACCTTAGTGCACAAACTAAGATTAGGCTGATTTATACAGACATTTTTGGACAAAAGGTTTAGATTAAAGCTTTATTCTACTGATCCAATACATAACTAACTGGTGTTCGGTAGCCAATCAGTGAATCTTAATTTAATCTTTACCATTGCTTCCTATATTCATGAATATCTCATAGCTCAAAACTCCCAAATCTCCTCTAGTTTCAGATTATTCAAAAAGATAATCTAGCTCGTGCAAACTATCTAATGGATGATCCAAGCAAGCAAATGAAAACGATCTCGACAAACCAACTCCAAGATTCTGCCAGTTTCACCGAGCTATCAACAATTTTGGAAGCTTACCCTCTAGGCATTGTGCGCGACAACATCCAGCAAAGCGTGCAACTACTTAAAAAGCTTGCCGCACCATAATGTGCACCTTAGTGCGGCCTCATTGGCGTGGGACCGCCAATGCTATAAACGAGAGGGATAATGTCAGCCCCAAGGAATCCCTTGTATTTAATGGTGGCATTAGAAGAGTCACTGTGGCATGTGTTTTGTTTGTCCACAAGTAACTCAATTTTGTAAGCAATAATGTATAGGAACATTAGACTTAGACCCTTTTCTATTTAAGTTTTCACTATTACCAAAAAATATTTGTAATACTTTAAATTTAGAAAGTCTAAGTTTAAAGTTTATTCTAAGTTTAAAAGGTCTACGTTTATTTTGTTAAGTGAAATGAAGATACAAGAAGTCACTTCTGCTTAGCAATAAGCTTTGGGAGTATCCCATAAGCATCTTACCATATGGGCATACTCATTGTATATATAGAAGTGGATTTGGGGGCGTTAGGTAACACTTGTATAAGCCCAAGCTTTAATACACTAATCTATTATTGCTTAACTTGTGTTCTCACTTGTGGATAAAATACTTGGTGGTAGGTGCTCGAGCCACTAAGCTTTCCTCAATCGGCTTTATGTTATTGTGCTTGTGATTATGAGATTATTTCTCTTGTGCACTTATCTTCCCTTCCCTTGTGGGAGTTAGTTAGGACTACCTAGGAAAAAATTAGGAAACCACTAGTTGAGCGAGCCTTAGTGATCATTAGGGTTAGGTTAATTTAGGATACTCTCTAGTTGGGGGAAGCCTTAGAGAGCTAACCTAGGACATTCCTTAGTTGGGGAGCTGCCTTAAGAAACTAGTTTAGGTCATTTTCTCTAGAAGGGTGAGGTTTTGTTATGCAAGAGAACATAAGAAAGGAGTGGATCAAACCCTACCACCACTATACTTCAATGTCTTTTAGAAACCCTCTCTCCTCTAGTTGGGTAGCCATAGAGGAAGAGATATCCTAACCCTACTAGTTGGGAAGCCATAGTAGGAGTTGGAACCCTAAAAGACAACGGTCTACATTTATTCTATATTGCATGTTGTCATTCAGAGAAACAAGGTGAAAAGAACAAGAGTTACAAAGACATGGACACAAAGTAGTAGAAACAAGTATATCATTTGTCATGTCTTAGATAGTACTTGACATAATAACAAAGACGCACATGCATGCAACCTTACATAATCCACTCCAAAGTCTCAAATCATTAACTCCATTGATCAATGGGTGACACAACCCTGCAACATTCCTCCTCAATTTTTCTATTCCCAAGAGTTTCTAGAATTTGAAGACTGCATGGATAAGAGTCTAGGGAAGACTAAGGACTTCACATGCTACACAAAACAACTTTAGAAAAGTTTGTGTATGAGTTGTAATTTTCATAGCAGTTAAACACAAGCTCTTAGATTGTGTAGAGATCGGGTTTCCTCTAGAATGGACAGAAGAGTAGATTGTTTAGCTCTTCTTTGCTGGAAGTTCCAAGGGGCATTTTTTTTTTGAAAATTTTTTGTTTGCAAGATAATAAGATGTGAACAAAACGAGGTTCTTAATCTTGAATTGGGAGATAGAAAAAGGAAAGGCATACTTCTTTTCAGATTCATTCTTAAAAGGAAAAGATGAAAAAGTAGACATCATTAATGAATCCTCTCTTTGACATCCTTTTGTTAGGTGGAACAAATATATTATTACCCCTAGAACCAGGTGAGGCCATTAGACAAATTGCATTACATCAAAAATAAAATATATAAATAAAATCCTCTCAACTCAATAATGGCAACAAGGAAAAGGCATCAAACTCAGCTAGAATTGGCGGAAATACTAGAGCATAAAGGACATTGCACCCATAAAGCCCACAAGCTTTAGAGCATAACCTAATCCATAGTGTCCAGACAAAAAAAATAGCAAGACATTTTCCCTTTAAATTTTGATCAGGATAAAACCATGAGTATCGGTTCTACACTATTCTGAACCCCTACCCTTTCTGCACGGTAAAATATGAGTATTTTGCATTTCAGCTCTTTTGACCACCCTTACGCTCCCAAATGGGAATGAAGAGGCCCTCAAAATGTGAAGGCCTCTTTCCCTCACTAAATTTACAAAAGATAACTTCCAAAAATTCAAAATGGTAAATTTATTTGATGTCTTAATTATATTCTCATCTTTGATTAAAAAGTACAGCTCCAATTCTGTGAATATCCCTGAATCTGGGTGAATGAACCAAATGCTTATAAGCTTCCTAGCCAAGTGTGGTCAGACAGTGGTCTTGTTGCACAGTTTTTAACTTTTCAATTGGTCTCACTTAGGACCCAGTAAGCAGGTTACTGTCTGCTATGGGTACACATCAAATAAAGCAACAGTAAACAATTGAAAAGTGATAGGACTGCAATGTCAATAAAGTAGCAGTATTTCGAAATTCCATTGCAAAGCATGCTCCACACCAGAAACATCTCTGAGCTGACATTCCAAAGAGTAATTCTCTCAATGACTTGGAAAAAATTCTTCAGCTCTTTAAAAAAATTGAATGTTAGGGAACAGTCAATTATCACTATTATAGCAGATATACTTTGGCTTTAATCTAAACCAGGTGAATTTATGAGAGAGATCCAACATCTTCATGACATTGATGACTTTCAGCAACCCTTTTGTCTTTCATGGCAATGAAAGAAAGACGACCTACAAGCTCAGCTAGATGGCTACACAAATAGAGGATAACATATGTTGACTGATGCAGGGTTTATATCCTTTTGGGTTGCAGTTTCGTATGCAAAAAGGTCCTTGGTTTGATGGAGCTTGAAGGGATTCAGAAGGAAGAGGCTGCGGGAAGATCCCTCATCCATGGATCAAGGGGCTTACCGATGGAGTAAACAATGAAACCTATCTTGCGAAGTTCCACCACATTTGCAACATTGCGACCGTCAAAGACGAAAGCAGGCTTCTGCATCTGCTGGTAGATCTTCTGGTAGTCAAGCTTTCGAAATTCGTCCCATTCAGTGAGAATGCACAGCCCATGGGCATTCTTGGTGGCCTCATATGCATCCTTTGAAACTTGCACAAGATTAACAGAGTCACTCAAATTCAGAGGCTGCAGATGCTGAGGATGATCCCAATCAAATTTGTTCATGGAAAGATCCCTCCTAATCTGCTGCTCAGTCACCTGAGGATCATAGATGCTCAGCAGAGCCTTGTCTCCAAGCAGCCCGTTGCACACGTCAATGGCAGGAGTCTCTCTTGTGTCTCCTGTGTCCTTCTTGAAAGCAAATCCGAGCACTGCAATCTTCTTTCCCGAGACAGTGTTGAACATGGAGGAAACCACCCTCTGCACAAATCTAGATTTCTGGTAGTCATTGATCTGCACTACCTGTTTCCAGTAATTTGCAATGTCAATCAGCCCATTGCACTCACAGATATACACTAGATTCAGAATGTCCTTTTGAAAGCACGATCCACCAAACCCAACGCTGGCATTAAGGAAGCGAGATCCGATCCTTGAATCCTTGCCAATAGCATAGGCCACCTCTGCTACATCTGCACCTGTTGATTCACACAGCGCAGACATGGCATTGATGGATGAGATCCTCTGTGCAAGAAAGGCATTAGCAGCAAGCTTTGAGAGCTCTGCTGACCACAGATTGGTAGTGAGGATCCGATCCTCAGGAACCCAGTGGGCATAGACTGCTTTCAATGCTTGCACAGCCTTTCGCCCAGCTGGGGTCTCCCGTCCTCCGATCAAAACCCTATCTGGGCTCTTTAGATCCTCCATAGCAGTGCCCTCAGCGAGAAACTCTGGATTGGAAAGGATCTGGAAGCTCACGCCCTTGTTGTTGTGGCTGAGGATCTTCTCAATTGCCTCGGCTGTCTTCACTGGCACTGTGGATTTTTCTACCACAATCTTGTCTGATTTGGAAACATCTGCAATCATGCGAGCAGCACTCTCCCAGTAGGTCAGATCCGCGGCTTTCCCTGCGCCTAGGCCTCGTGTCTTCGTGGGCGTGTTAACTGATACGAACACAATGCCAGCCTCGGAGACGTGCTTCTCAACATCTGTGCTGAAGAAGAGATTTCTGCTGCGGCATGCCTTCACCACCTCGTCAAGCCCTGGCTCGAAGATGGGTAGGACTTCGCTGTTCCAGGCTGCAATTCTAGGCACAGAAATGTCCACCACAGCGACCTCGATGTCCGGGCACTTGAGAGCGATCATAGCCATTGTCGGTCCTCCCACATACCCAGCGCCAATGCAGCAAATCTTTACCATTTTCGCAACTTTTTGCAAATCACTCGCAGAACTGTAAGAAGGAAGATGACAAGCCCAAATTTCAAAGCAACAGAGAAGCCCGAAGCAGGTTATGGGAAAAAAATGCAGCTATGAGGGCAGTCTGAAGTAGATCTGTGCGAAAGGAGACAAGCAAAATCAATTCCAAACACAAAAGAAGATCAAATGAGTTGATGAGAAAAGATCAGGGTAAGATCTATTCAGAAATGCGAAATGGGTCGCAAAAACTGGAGCTGTGAGGGCCGTTTGAAGTAACTCTGCGAGAAAAAAGACATGCAATAACGGAATTCGAAGCCAAACAGAGCCGAAAAACCGAATTCAAAGCAAGACAGAGATGAGGGAAGAAGAAAGAATGCAGTTCTGATGAGAAATTGGGCTGAATTGGTGGCAAAACAGGTGCTAAAAGCGCAGAAAAAATATGGGCAGTTTACTTTTCTCGCAACTGCAACGCAATGCAGCAGAAAATTGGAGAAAGAGCTGCTCTCTTTTTATACTGTGAGAGAGAGAGAGAGAGAGAGAGAGAGAGAGAGAGAGAGAGAGAGAGAGAGAGAGAGAGAGAGAGAGATACGCCTGCAAGCAATGCCAGCGACGAGGCCTGCAAAGAAAGGCCAAACTTTCAGCAGATCGTCAATTGGAAACCCCAAATAGACGGAGAAACCCCAAATAGCCTCCGTCTGAAAGGCAATGAAAAATCGACAAATTTCAGAAAAGCCCCCAAAAACTAGAAAATTGTTTCGTAAATGGAGCAAAAATGGCTAAATCTATTTTAAATCAAAACATAAAATTACGTTAAATGAAAGTTATAAATAAAATAGACCTTCAATATGAAAGGTGACGAAGCACGTCAAATTCTAAGCCTGTCAGCGAAGGAGGCCAGAAGCACACGAGAGGAGACCAAGGCAAGAAAAAGAACCCAGCTGTGTTACGCGACGTCGAGTCAGGGCCCTAAGGGAGCCTTAAGTTTCCCCCCGCGCCCACTTGGATTTCTGCCACGTGGTGTATTTTAATTTAACGGTTCAATTCTAGAAACGTGGCAGAATCCGAATGCGAAGAATGAATCCGACGATGCAGGGCTTGCATTGGCCAGTGCCTTTAAGGTGTCCCCCTCAAGGCAGACGCGGCGGAGGAAAGACCCGAGGAGGAAGAACGCGGAAAGGCATTCAATGACCCTGAAAGCTCTCAATCCGCGCAATTGGATGCCGGCCACGTGGCAAAGCGGCCACCGACGACCGTTAACCGATCACGGAAAAAATCTCGCGACATATCGTACGGTGCCAGTGCAGTCGTGAAATATGAGTGCGTATCCAACGGTGGAAATCTCTAATCGCAGCCGTGCATTGAGTCGCCCGTACGGCGACGGGACATGCAAAGAGACACGTCAAAGGCACGCGTGTTTCTTGGTCTTCGCGCTGAGCTTGGCGCGCTTTGGCTTAATTTATGCCATAAGCAAAAAAAGAAAATGGGTTTAGGGTAGAGACACAGCCCCCCATGGGGGTATATGAATATAATGAAGCAGCTTGCACCACTCAAGCCCTTGATGATCCAGTGTTCGGAAAACTTTTTGAGTTTTCCCTCAAAAATCTCATATCTTAAGGAGTATTTCGGCTACTAACAGGAGATATGCTTCTACTTGCCGATTTTCCCTTATAAAATCTTAAATTTATCACATACAAAATCTTGCAAAATTTTGTAGTTGTCGATTTTTGAAAAAAGATGCCGATTCCATTCCTTAAGAATGTCGGCTTTCCCGAACATTGGAGCCTTTGATCCCGTGTTCCTAAAATTAGCAAAGTTTAGGAACGGAATCGATAAGTTTTCTCAAAAATTGGTATCATAAACGTACTTGACGGTTTTTTATATAAGCATATAAACCTTTTTATGAGAAAGTATTCAAAAAAATTGAAAAGTTCTATAAAATGTAAGTTTTTTGAGGATAACTCAAAAGAGGTTTCGAAGCGCTGATTTTATCATGAAAAGTTGATAATTTCAAAACGATTATGAAAGACAAGGGCCCATTCACAATACACACAACATATTGTTAGTGGGGTGATGGTCTATATACCAATTCCCCTAATTTGCATGTACCACCATTGATTTTGAATATGGTTGTGAAACTTGCTTATTGTTCGGACTCGTTCAGTACAAATTTGAAACCTTCACCATGTGAGAAGTGTGAACGCTTCATGTGGTTTTAAAACTTGAAGTGGCAACATCGAGGCCAAACCCTTCACATGCATGACGAGCGCGTCTAAGATACAAGGGTGATCCACACCAAATATGAATTACATGATCTTTGGCAATCCTCTTATAAGCCCCCAATATGGAAATTGCTTACGGGAGTATAATAAGTCATTTCCTTAATATGTAAAGAAGTGAACATTATTAAGATTAGAACTTTTAGAAGTTATGTTTGTAGAGAATCGGTGATGTTTGAGGAGAGAGAAAACTTGAGGAAAGGCGAGAGGAACGTCCCATGAGGGCTCACTCAAAGTTCTAGGTGAGATTAGAGCATGTGCCCCGACAACCGTAGTCACACTCTTATCAAACTCAATATGCCAGTCTTGACGACTCGAGATGTTGAGGGCATCTAATTTACAAACCAATTAACTTGCCCAATTAAAAAAGAGGCTGATACTACACATGAAAATGGGAGTTGTTAAACACAATTTCCACCATCCAATCATGCGTAGGATCTGCTATGATTCGATTAAGTTTGTTTTCCACACACATCCAATTAAGTTAGTTGCAAGTCACAATCTTATATTTTAAGTTTGTTCGTTTTGTATGCAAGTTCCTTGGCTTGGGGTCCAAGCCACATGCAACATCAAATTTTATATGCATTACGATGCATGTGAGATCCAAAGTTGTAGGCGAGTTTGTTGGTTCAAACTTGCCTCTTTGCATCTACACATATGTATGTCAATTTAGCAATGGCAAGAAAGGGGACAGAACCATGCAAATAAATTGCACCATTGCCAAACGACAACAAAATCTCAAACATGACGACTAGGAAAAATGTCATGGGTGTAAAATGCAAGCATGTCTATTAATATAACATGATTTTTATACATATGATGTTGCAAGAGCATTGTCATTGTGAGTGTATCCATTTTAAAGAATTTTTTTTTCTCATTTGTAAACATCATCATGTCTCTACTAGCATCTACATTGAAATAGAAAAAATAATCAAAATAAGAACACGCTATGCTCTTCTAGTGGATTTAGGAGGCATTTTCATATACATAAACCATATGAATTTTGAAGTAAAAGGTAATTAGCATCACCTTTACCATTAGTTCAATACTTGTAAGCCATTACTTGAACAACAACGAGATCCAAAAACTCAAGCCCCTAGAATAAGCTTTTTAATAGATTAAAAAATCGCATAAATTCATAGAATCCAAATTATTAACATCATTTAAGTAAAAGTTGAAGCCACATAAGAATAATTTTTTTTTTCAAAATTTTGGTCCCTCATAAAAGGATCCCAAGACTCTATGTTAGGACATGTATTTAAGTTTGCCTATCGGGTATTTTTTTCACACTTCCTTGTTGTATCCAACAGGTGTACAACATACTCTTACAAACTTGGCATGCTAGGCAACGTGTGTGTCATCCAGATATGTCTCTAGTTAAGAATTGGTCACACTACTACCATGTGCTTTCATAGTTATGTCTATGAATAACTAATGTAGAACGAAGAAAAGCCAAATAAATCATGTTGGTAGATTTCTATCAAAAGTAATGAGATTCGAATGTAGAAAAAGCCCTTACTCTGTAGATTTACACGTATATTTAAAGTAGAAAAAATTTGAATATATATATATATATATATATATATATATATATATATATATATATATATATATACACATACATACATACATAAATACATACATATATATATTGTTGGATTATTCTCCTTCTTACTGATCGAATAATCTTCATCCGTTGTTTTTATCCAGTTCTGTGGACTTTCCCGTGTCTTTACACAGTCTGCAGTTTTACAAGTGTCTTTACACAGTCTGCAGAATTACACGGAGTGTCGCATTTTTCGCCTATTAGGAATCCCGTTAAAAAATGCAGTGTCGCCTTTTTCGCATTTTTTGCCTGATAGAAATCTCGTGTAAAATCACATTGTCGCATTTCGCTTCTTTCAAAGAGTCTCAAATGTTAAGAAAATGACTCTAGCAAAGTGTGGGGCAACCCTAAATGAGATTTAAGGACACCTCCTCCTTTTTCGTCTTTTTCGCGAAAAACCCGACAATGTCGTATGTCGCTGTTTTAGTTCATTTTTGCAGAACTACAATTTTGGTTCATTTATGCAGACAAAACGTTTACGGCCAATTTCATCGCTTATCAGCAATCAATGACAAGAACCGGATGGATGTCATCGGATCACCAGCCAACTGGCAATCGTAATTGACGACCTAAATTCTTAGTATAAATAGTTGTCTATTCATACAGTTTTAATTATCTAAAATTCATTGAAAATCGAATTTATTAGAAGCATTTGAATAGTTACTACTCTCTCTCTCTCTCTCTCTCTCTCTCTCTCTCTCTCTCTCTCTCTCTCTCTCTCTCTCTCTCTCTCTCTCTCTCTCTCTCTCTCTCTCTCTCTCTCTCTCAAGCCTACGAGCTTGAACACTCTTGAGCATTCTAGCTCACTTCTTAGAGTTTTTTAGAGATTGCTATTGAGCTACTACTTATTAGCACTTGCAGTTCAAACTTGATTTCTATCATTATTGTCTTGTTTGAAATTGATAGACGTAGTCATGCATTGAAAAGATGAAGATAATTTATTCCACCTCGCACGAAAAGTTTTCTTTCTAGACACACAAATTATTTTCATTCGTTTCTTTTCGAACTAGACCTATCTTTTGCACACCACTTTCCTACATGGTATCAGAGCGATTTCACTGTTTCTCTATCTGATTCCTACATGGTATCAAAGCGATTTCACTACTTCTTTATCTGATTCCTACATGGTATCAAAGTGATTTCACTACTTTATCTGATTCCTACATGATATCAGAGCAAAAGCTCTAATACTTGATATCTTTCGTGATATCATACTCTTCAATTCTTTTCAACCTTTCAGTATCAAAGAACTGGTTTTCTATTGCTGGGATTACTACATCTTAGTATCATCGATACAATTGACAGACTAAGTTCCAGATGGATTCTAAAAGTAAAGTCGATCTTATCACAGACAAGCTGAATGGATCCAATTATCATTTGTGAAAATTTAAGATGAAGACCTTGCTAATCGCTAGCGAATTATGGGATGTTGTTACAGGTACAGAAGTAAAACCTGAAGATGACGACTCAAAGTGGAAATCGAAGGACGGTAAAGCTTTTGCGCTTATCATCCTCAATATATCAGATACACAGATTGGACACACAGCTGAAGCTAAAATGTCAAGAGACATTTGGGACATTTTGAACTCACTATATGACGTGAGGGACGTGACTACTAAGTTACATCTACGAAGGAAATTCTTCACATTCAAAATGTTTGTTAGTGATTCACTTTAGAATCACATTAACCAGTTTAAAAATCTCTTGCAAAAGATGGTCGTTGTCGGATCAGTCATAGATGATGAAGAGACAATTATGACATTGCTTTCAAGCTTGTCCTCTACATATGAGAACTGGGTGATGATCATATCGACACACTCAGATTTAACTCTTACGAGAATTATCACTATGTTGCTACAAGAAGACAATCGAAGAAGTCAAGACACTCCATCCACTTCCTCCTCTTGGGCTCTATATGTCAACAAAGGCTCTAAGTGACAAAAGCAGAAAAGATTCAAGAAGGCTACAACGAATCAGAAACAGACTCAAAATCAAGAACAATCATCAGATCTACAGTCGAAGAAGAAGATGTTTTGCAGGTATTGCAAGCGCAATAACCATGAGATCAAGGATTGCCGAATTCTCCAAGCGAAGAACGTAGCCAATCAACCTGATCAACAAGCAAACACAGTTTCATCATCTCCCAGGTCGAAGTGGACGAAGGCGCATTCATGGTCAAAGATCAAAGCGCATTATTGGATGATTTATGGTTTCTAAATTCTGGAGCAACTCAACATATGACCAATCAACGTGAGATCTTCAACTCCTAAATGCCTAACAACACGAAGAAATTCGTTCATCTTGGTGACAATAGTACTCACACTATTGAAGGTGAAGGTAATGTAAGATTACGATTCTAGCATAATCAATTCAGATTACTATCAAAAGTCTTATATGTTTCTAAACTCTCTATAAATCTATTATCAATAAGTAGAATTATAGATCTAGGTCATAAGGTAGAATTTGAATCTGATCAATGCATAATTATTGATAGGAGTGATAAGATCCTTGCACTCAACAAGAGGCAGAGTTACTTATATAGATTGGCACACTGTTATTCAGAGTCTAGTCAAGTCTTGAAAACCTCTATTCTACTCAATAAAATATTACTATGGCATCATCGCTTAGGACACGTGAATTACACATCTATTTTGAACATGTCCGGACAATCCATGGTTCTTGATCTCGACTATCCTTATGGTAAGGTCGATCTCCCTGTCTGTCATAGCTGCATCTTTGGAAAACAGGCTAGGATTCCTTTTAGATCAAACCATAGGCATGCAACAAAAGGTCTGTTGTTCATACAAATATATGTGGACCTATGCAAACTCCCTCATTGCTAGATGCAAAGTATTTCATTACCTTTATTGACAAATTCTCTAGAAGAATAGTTGTTTATTTCATTAAACAGAAATCAGAGGCTTTCATCAAATTCAGACAATTCAATGAGCATGCTAAGAATCAAACTAGTGAACGAATCAAAGCATTGAGGTCAGATAACTGGGGAGAGTACATCTCCAACGAATTCAAGGACTACTGCCTTAACAACGACATTAAGCAACAATACATCACTTCCTATTCACCTTAGTCAAATGGTCTTGTTGAGAGAAAGAACAGAACCTTAGTTAAATCGGCAAAGTGCATTTTATCACATGTGACACTTTCAAAGTGTTTTCGGGCTGAAGCTGTTTCAACAACAACCTATATTTAGAGCAGATGTTCTACTAAAGGCCTCTCAGACAAGACACCATTCGAAGTTTGGACATGTACCAAAACTTCTTTATCAAGCTTACAAGTTTTTGGATGTACTACTTTTGCGTAGATTCCTCGTGATCTCAGGAAGAAGCACGACTTCCAGAGTATCAAGTGTGTTTTATCAGCTACACTACTTCAGATCAAGCCTACAAGTTGTTCGATCCCATCGAGTCGAAGATATTCACTAGTCGGGATGTCATCTCCATCGAAGATCAGTTTCAAGACCTCAAAGGAAAGGGTTCCTCTACTCTTGACGAATAATAAATCAATGATGGATCAGAAGACGATGATGTTGCAAATTTATCAACCAACCCTAGATTTCATTCCAAGAGTAGGCACATTGAACTGAAGTATCATTTCATCAGAAGCAAAGTTCTCAACGGAAAGGTCAGATTGCAGTACTGTAGGATGCAAGATATGACAGCCAATATTTTTACCAAAGCATTAACTTTGGAGTCACACAGAAGATTCTGTGTAGAACTAAGTTTGAAGGTCAAGACATTCAAGGATTCAGATTAAGGGGGAGTGCTGGATTATTCTCCTTCTTACTAATCGAATAATCGGTTATAATCTTCATCCATTGTTTTTATCCAGTTTTGCAGATTTTTCCGTGTCTTTATACAATCTGCAGTTTTACAAGTGTCTTTACACAGTCTATAGAATTACATGGAGTGTTACCACAATGTCGCATTTTTTGCCTGTCAGGAATCCCGTTGAAAAATGCAATGTCGTCTTTTTCACCTTTTTCACCTGACAAAAATCTTGTGTTAAATCATAGTGTCGCATTTTTTGCTTTTTCTAAAGAGTCTCAAATGTTAAGGAAATGACTCTGGCAAAGTGTGGGGCAATCTAGATGAGATTTAAGGGAATCTTCTCCTGTTTCGTCGTTTTCTCGAAAAATCCAACAGTGTCGCCTATGGGTGTTTTAGTTCATTTATGCCGAACTACAGTTTTGGTCCATTTATGTAGACTGAACATTTACGGCCAATTTCATTGCTTATCAGCAATCAATGACAAGGACCAGATGGATGTCAGCGGATCACCAGCCAACTGGCGATCACAATTGATGACCTAAATTCTTAGTATAAATAGTTGTTCATATTCATACAATTTTAATTATCTGAAATTCATTGAAAATCAGAATTATCAGAAGCATTTGAATAGTTAGCTCTCTCTCTCTCTCTCTCTCTCTCTCTCTCTCTCTCTCTCTCTCTCTCTCTCTCTCTCTCTCTCTCTCTCTCTCTCTCTCTCTCTCTCTCTCTCTCTCTCTCTCTCTCTCTCTCAAAAGCCTACGAGCTTGAACACTCCTGAGCACTTAGATGTAGTGGGTTTCTTTCCTTGCCTAAGCTCAATCCAAGATCTATTCAATCTAGCATCAAAGAGACGAAGTTAGTTGTCACGCGTAGATTCGTTCCCATGAGAGCGATAGTATAGTTCAGATTTCAGAATGAATGGAAGATTCACATCTAACTCTAACATCCATTAACCCTAAGCATTGACACTGCATCCACTAATACTAAATCCACAACAAATATAGCTTACTCTTTCTCTCTCTCCCTTTCTCCCTCTAAAAAGTATAATAACATGCAATCCCAATAACAATCAGATCCAACAATTAGCAAAATCCATAATAATCATGAGAGATGGAGGAAAAGTGATAGAGAGCAAGGACATTCATAAATCCATTTCACAAGAGAACAAATCTGCTTTATTGAAATGAGGAAATGAACATGTGTAGGAACTCGAGTTGGTCCTTTCTTATAGTAGAGAAGAGGGCATTGGCCTCTGAATCCTATTGGTCCATTTTTGCCTCCCTAATTATTCAAATTTAAAAAAGAGTGGGAACCATCCAAATTGAAGGGAAACTCAATTTTATTCACTAGCTTGACATTTAGGCCCCGCGACATTAAAAGTCCCGAGAAAAGGCCTAAAGTCCTTTTATTGACTTTCTAATCAATCAAATAACTATGTGATCATCGGGTTGGACTTACACATGCAGGGTGCCAAATTCCTCTCACTTATTAACTAAGGGTTACGGTTGTCTTGGGATCTGCAAACCCTCTATAAGGATCGCCTAATGAAGATCTGACTAGATCCTGTTGCAAAACAACCAAAAGGACACCTGTGGAGCAAAACCACCCATCCAAACCTAGATCCCTCTTGGAGTTTCCTCTTGGACCTAGCCCCCAAGCCATAGTGAGAAACCCAAGAGAGAGGAGGAGAAATTGGCTCAAGAAACTAAATTTCCAATAGGAGGATGGGCGAGTTTCCCATGGACATATTCTCTTCATGAGAGAGAGAATATTCTTCCTAGGATCCCCACATAGCCTATATTGAGCTATTGACCTTCTATTCTTGCATTAAAGCAGTCATTCACTATGCATGTGCTCCTATGTCCGATTATAGGTCTGGGCCCTCATATGATTATTAATTACTTTACAGGCCAAGCCCGGAATGACAAGGCATAACCAATAACCATATACACCTGGAATGCCCGGCTATCCACATCAAGAATTATTTCGATTCCCTTGTACAGGACATGAACATAACATTCTTCCCCCTTTAAACCAGTTCTGTCCTCAGAACGAGTAACTAGGGAAAACCCAATTTGTATGCTTTTAACTCTTCCCATGAATCATTATCCTCAATTTGACCAACCAACCTAAGCAAGCACACAAAGATAAAACAATTTCTCAATTGTTTATCTCTGATCCTGAGTACTCATTCAGGGTCCAAAGGTACATAGAGCGATAAAACTTTTAAATGGGCAAAATCTTCATTACATCAAATTGTCATCATCATATAAACTAAATTTACATGATACACTGGATGAGCAGTCGACCAAACCTAAAGATTAAGTTTAAAATCTAGCAAATCAATCATTTAACTTTCACAATTACCCTGAAAATCAATCTTTAGTCTAACTTCAATATCAAATAAGTATTTAGAAATGGGATGATTCTCAAATTATCTGTCTCTACACTGAAATACTATATCGACCTTTTAGAAGTACACTTAAAGATAAATTTCCCTATTGGGTTTGATTCTCTCCAATCTAATAACATCACCTTCATGTACCTCAATTTACATGAATCACTAGGTGAGTCCTCACCTTACATTGGAAATCAATGTTCAAAAGTTAAAGATCCAAAATAATTATAGTCCAAGACTATCCACAATTATTTGTAGACCTGTCATAAATGCTTCTTGATACAAAACTCATTCCACCAAAATCTCTTAGGAGATCCATCAAGATAAAAATGACTTCAACTTAGTCCTGAGTACCCCAAATACTCTCCTGAGATAAGTGCTCTATCGCTAGCATCACATACCAGAAATAGCAACCATTCAATCTTGATAGACTTAACTGCTCCTAATCAAATGGAGATTTTAGGCTGAAAACCAGTATACAAGCATTCCTTGACTACAATCTGTAAAGGTAAGCAAATTTCTCATAAGTAAACAATTACTTAATGAAAATGCCTGTGAGATCCAAACAATCTCAAGTTTGTACACAAATTTAGAGTTCAAATAACAAATCTAAATTTTAACTCCACCAATTGATCAAGAATTACTCATCATCTTAAGAATTATCATATTTCCATATAATCATCTAATAACCTTTAAGTATCAATTTATGATCCGTCAATCATAAACATTTAGAATCTTATGATTAGTCAATCATAATCTATCGGATTCTAAACCCATACTTAATCATTTAGAGATACTGGAGTATTTGCACAACATACCACTCAGGAAATATAAGAAACATTCTGAAATCTTTTCCACAAGGAAAATTACTAGATTCCAAGAATATTCTTCCATCTCGATTCTTAACCAGATTATGAATTCCAATTTCTACAATCAACCAAGTGATTAAAGACCATTATAACATTTGTCTTTAACAATATAAACTTTATACAATCACCTAGAATCACATCTAGAGATTATAAAGTTCTGTTGAATTCCAACTGAATTTAGTGGTTATCCTTGACATTAGTTAGACTCTGTCATCCAGTATATGTATATGAGCTCACTGGGATATAGTCAATAACTTAGGATATTTATCCTTCAAGAAATTGTCTATATCAAAAATCTTCTATATTCTATGTACAGTTCTCATAAATGAATCCAAATGACTCACTAATCATGTGACTTATAAGCAATATAGATCAAAATAAATAGTTCCCGGTGAATTATCTTCACACTGCTTATTTATCCAATTAACTTCTAATCAAGAGTAATCCAATTACTCAAGTCAATTGTAAATGATTCAAAAATCTTAAATGTCTAGGTGCAGATCTCAATTATACATGTATAACACCACATTTAGATCTTCTTCTAAACCATAAATAAGTCAATGGATTATCCTTTCCACAGAAAGAGACATTAACCTGCAAGTAAGTTTTCACACATTACTTGTTCATATGTCTATGCACTCAAACTAGTTTAAGTATACAATACAACCTCAGTACATAGGAAACACCTTGTAGATCCACAAGATTAAGATGTACATAAGCAACTTATCCAACTATGTTCCTATATATAAACATAGGCTATAAACTGATAGATATCCACAATCTGCATATGTTACTCACATAATTCACTGAGAATCTTGCAACTCAGGTACCAAAGAACTCTATTTCTCATGAGTAAATAACATATTTGGGAAATCTTTGAAGTAAATAACTCCACATCACAAGTTTTTCAGCCATCTAACTCCTATTAACAAAATTCCTTCTAGCAATCAGCCTACAACAGATCTTAGCGTACAAACCAAGATTAGGCTAACTCATACAGACATCTTTGGACATAGAGTTAAGATTAAAGCTTTATTGCACTGATCCAATCCATAACATAATGGTACTTGGT
This sequence comes from Diphasiastrum complanatum, assembly GCA_029204225.1. Lineage (NCBI taxonomy): Eukaryota > Viridiplantae > Streptophyta > Lycopodiopsida > Lycopodiales > Lycopodiaceae > Diphasiastrum > Diphasiastrum complanatum. The sequence goes on from CM055112.1 coordinate 12,673,891, forward strand.
AACAATTAGTGAATCTTAATTTAGTCTATATCACTACTTCCCATATTAATGAATATCTCATAGCTCTATAACCCCAAAACTCATCTAGTTCCAGATTACTCAAAATAATCACTTAGAGAGTTTGTTTATTTCAATCTGGATAGTTCTACCATTGCACGCATACAAGATTTTTTTTTCCAAAATCAATGCAACTGGCTGATTCCTCGAAAGACTTATTCCTAACTTTTCTTCCCCCCTTTTAAAAAAGAAATTAAATAATTTTGATTTAAAAGTTCCTAGGAGACCACATATAAGATATCAAAGATTCAAAAAAGTCAGTAATGAGTATCCATACTATTACAATCAGGACTTTTTTCCTCAGAATCATAGAATATCTTATCCCGAATGATAGAAATATTATCTCTCAATAATCAACTATCAAATAGAGACTAACGTTAGGGTTTAGGAAACCTAAGTTCTGAGCCATATTCAAAAATTTTATATGGAAGTACAATTTCAAATAATTATAACAGTCCTTCTTAACATAGTTCTACACTAGAAGGAATTATATGAATCTCAATCCAATTGTCATGTATCAAGAAAGTTCTAAAGAGTAGAGGTCTAACATAATAGAGAAATAGATTTAAGGGCTTCCATATTTTGTAATTAATGAGATACCATTTAGGGATCGATCTATATCTCATAATTTCCAAAAAATCCTTAACAAAAACCAATGGACTCTGTTACTATTACCATTACAACAATCACTAAACATCGGTCTACAGATCATTCTACCCAAGAAATTCCCTTTAGAATCACTGATGTCCCATATCACCAGCTTTTTCTCCAAGAATCCTCTGCCCAAAAAGTCAAAAAAGATGATTTGGCTATCCTATACCCAGATATAGGATCAAATTCGCAACCAATTCCAGGAGATAATCCTAACGATTGAAATCTCTCATGTTTCTTTAGTGTTACTCAAAGAATACCATTTCATATTGTACCCAATATGGACAAACATAATGTATCATCCCAATACAATAGAATGTATCTCTAACCCAAAAGAAACATAGGTTTCAACAAAAATCGAATATCATACTGTCCTAGATATCCAATATCTATTCCAGAATCGGTACAAAGACCTTTAGTTCTTTTAACAAGTCAAAACTCTCTTGGTCGTTACTATCATTATAGAGAAATACTCTATAGCTGAAAAGAATCCAAATAACTAGATTCCTATATGGAACACCTTCTATCTGCATTACTTTGCAAGATCCAAATCCAATTGCAAAACAGAGATGGTTCCATAAATGAATTATCAGTTTTGCCACTACTTTTCCCTTAGAATCCTCGAATTGCCAAACTTCCGACAGCCATAACTTTCTCTACAGGACACCAAATTGGTCGCTGTAAAGCACAGTACGGAGGGAGAGTGGGTCTACAAGGCAGTGGTCACATCACCCTGCCACCTAGGCTTCACATGTGTGAGTAATAAATACACAAAAAATAGGTAGGAGGGCACACTTTTGGAGGGAGAAATCATCAAAAATTCAACTCCAGCCCAATAAGCATTGGATCAGAGGTTACAAGCACTCTACTGAGTTCACTAGAGAGGCATAGAAGCTTCTAACAGGCCCAGCAAACAATCATAAGCCATGCAAAAAATGCATTTTTGGCCTCCTTCAACAAGCAAAACTTCAACATGATGGTGTCTAATGCTCACCTATCCAAATAGAATGCATGATGGCTCAAAACAGACACAATCCATCATGTCTTTAAGGTTGTAACAAGAACCACCAGGTTCAGACCCCCAATTGAGAGGTATTCATGCTCAAAAATCATCAAAAATACACTAATTTTTGGTGTTTTGAGCCCCCTAGTGGTGTCTAATCCCTTCCAAACTTCATGAAAGCTCAGAAACAGCTTCATTACATCTCTGAAAACGTTCATACCAAGTCTTAGCTGAGAATTTTAAGATCTACCCCAAAATTAGTCCAAAAAACATCAAAAAACCTTGGTTTTTGACTACTTTGGACCAATTTTGACCAAGATTTGTGGGAAAAATCCACAAATTCGTGCAATTAGATCCAAATCCCTATAAATCCATTGCATGTAAGCACCAAAAGTTTTTTTTCTAGTCAAACATGGTTTTTATAGCCCATTTATGGTCCAAAAACCCCAATTTTTGGTCCAAAATCACTATCTAATTCACCTTTAGACTATTTCAACATCATGCAATCATTAGATCCAATCAATGATGAATAAAAAACAGCGAGTACAATTTGGAAAGCGTACTACACCAGTATCTATGATCAGTTTTAAACAAAAAGCTTCAATTCTAGGTGAAAAATCCACTAAAACCATAAAAAAATTCTTTGATTTCCACCAAAAACTATGGAGAAACCCCATAATTATGATCTTTAGGCTGAAAGTACACAAAATTCAGAGAAGCCACCTACTTAGAGATCAATTCCACCACCTGAAAGTAACATGCAAGGAGAAATCCACAAAAACTGAGAAAATACCAGAAGTAGCTCCACCTTCTGATTGACGTAGATCCATAGCTCTGATACCACTGTAAGGATCGCCTAATGAAGATCTGACCAAATCCTGTTGCAAAACAAGCAAAAGGACACCTGTGGAGAAAAACCACCCATCCAAACCTAGATCCCTCCTGGAGTTTCCTCTTGGACCTAGCCCCCAAGCCATAGTGAAGAACCCAAGAGAGAGGAGGAGAAACTGGCTCAAGAAACTGAATTTCCAATAAGAGGATGGGCAAGTTTTCAATGGACATATTCTCTTCATGAGAGAGAGAATATTTCCCCTAGGATCCCCGTGCAACCTATATTGAGCTATTGACCTCCTATTGTTGCATTAAAGCAGTCATTCACTATGCATGTGCTCCTATGTCCGATTATAGGTCTGGGCCCTCATATGATTGTTAATTACTTTACAGGCCAATCTCGGAATGATGAGGCATAACCAATAACCATATACACCTGGAGTGACCGGCTATCCACGTCAGGAATTATTCCGATTCCCTTGTACAGGACATGGACATAACACCCTCCAATATTATCCCCTGTGAAGTTTTTAGCACGTGTGAAATTCACCACACACCCTATAGAATCTTACTGTGGTGTTGTAATTGCACAGGACTGATCAGAGAATAGTATACTTGAAAAATCTATGACAAGAGCACAATGACTTACATCAGATAAAAAAAATCTAACTTCTCACTATGAGAATTGAATGTCAAAAATAATTCTAAGTGTTCAGTATGGGAAAAATAGCCTTCTCTTGGGTAGAGAGAGAAAATTAATGATGGAAAACTCGGGTAGAGAGAGAATGAGTCCAAAACACCAAAATCTCATTATTCACAATATGGCAAAACATGCCAAGCTTTCCCTACATGAGAGAGACTCGAATTCCTACAGTGGAGTTGCATGGAAAGTCCACTTAACTGAACTAATTCACCTACCAGAGATCCACATGTGTAACTACATGCATGGCTGCTGCATGTATTGCATGTCAACTCATAAAACTGCCTAAACATGTGTAGATCACATAAACCACTTTGCATGTTGCATGCACTGATTGCATGTGGCTTGCATGCATACAGTATGACATTGCATGCTATCTAAACTTCTGCATGTCATCAAAATTGAATCTATCTAACTCAAATGCGACCTATACTAGAAGGTTATGTGCTCAATTCACATACCTTTTATGTACAACATGAAATTTAGTGGAAATAACCATGGACATGGCCCCAAACTCGAGATAGAAAGATAATATTTTAATAATCTTCACACTCCTCTTTAAAATTTATGTAGAGTGCACTAGTTCAAATGGTTGCTTTGTTTTGATGCTTGATAATAGTGTATTTGGTAGTCCAACAACTTTTCCTTCCTTGACCATAGATTGCATGGCTTTAACATTGGGATGACCCAATCTTTTGTGCCACAGATCCTCTTGAAGAACCTTGGTCTCATAAGCAATATCTGAAATGTTAGCACTCTCCCTAGAATCTAGTTTGTATAGCTTACCAATTCTAGGTCGTCTAGCAATAACTTCACTTTCTCTTGAGATTATACACTTTTCAACTTGAAACTTGACATCCAATTCACTATCAAACAAATGTCCTACACTAATGAGATTCTAAGTCAATCTAGGTACATACAATACATCATGTAAGCAAAAAGATTTTTGTAAAAATTACAGCAAATAAGGATCCTAAAACACTTGAAATGATGAGGGAAACAATAGATTATGATTTCATAAGATTAGCACAAGTTGAACCATCAAAATCCATCAAAAATCTATGCTTGAACCTCACTAAATGGCCCAAATCCTTGAAGAAGGCTTCACACGTGTGAAAGTACGGCCTCCCACAGTCTGAGTACTGTACACCAGACCTACATTCAATCCTATAATCATTAGTAATCACAAGTACTCAAACAATTATGAACATAGAGAGCAATTGCACCATTATGAGAGAAAAAACATGAAATTGCTTGATTGATTTTGGTGAGATATCATCACCTATATATACATGATCCATCACGGTTTTGGACAGGTATGAGTAGCCCTAAACCTATCCCTAATGCTAATTTTGGTGGATCTTTCATCCCTACCAAGTTAGGGTTGGAATCTTGGAGATCCCTCAACAATGCAAAAATTACCAAAAATAGCTCCTATTTTTTTTCCCTTGTATCTAAGCATAATTTGGACTCATTCCAAAGGTTCTAACACTTAGGTCTACTTGAGAACATCCTTATGAATGGAATCCTATGCTATTTGGCACGTGTGACAAGCCACATCATGACCATCTAACTATTTACAAGTCATATGACCAAAACTAGTCAAGCTAGAATTGTGAATTTTTAACACTCCTCCTCACTATCTAGCTTGGTTCAATCATTGCTTTACTAATCACTCCAAGTGATGATCTGAACTTCATAAAAGGTGTCTTTTGAAGTGGTTTAGTAAGTAGATCAGCTACACATTCATTGCTTGGAACATGCTCCAAAGCAATCTCCTTGGCTTGCACCATTTCTCTCACAAAGTGATGGCATATCTCAATGTGCTTAGATCTTGCATGGAAGATTGGGTTAGATGCAAGGTGTTGGGCTGATATATTGTCATTGTAGATGATTGGTGCCTCCTCTGAATCCATGATCTTTAGTTCCACCAATAATCTCTTGATCCAAAGTACCTCCTTTGTAGTGGTTGTCAAAGCTTTGTACTCGGCCTCGGTTGAAGATAGAGATATAGTTTCTTGCTTTTTTGAAAGCCATGAAACTACACCTTCTCCTATGAAAGTTGAATAGGCACTTGTTGATTTCCTATCCCTCTTGTCCCCTGCAAAATCTGAATCACTAAATGCATGAAGGTTAATCACATCTCCTCTATATAGAATCCCAAAATCCAATGTACCCGAGATGTATCTTAGAATCCTCTTAGCCTTTTTCCAATGGATATTCAATGGCTTTTGCATGGATTGGCTCAACCTACATACACTAAAGCTAAGATCTGGTCTAGTTATAGTGATCCACATTAAGGAACCTATAAGTTGCCTAAACAAAGTGATGTCCATGAAGGATCTTTCATCATCTTCATTTGGCACTTTTACATCTTGCTCCATTGGTGTGTCAACACTTTTGCATACTTCCATCTTAAACTTCTTCAAAAGACTTTGAGCATAGTTTACTTGACTTATAAAGATAAAATCAGACCCTCTAAGTACTTCTATGCCTAAGATGAAGTGAAGACACCCTAGATCTACCATCTTGAACTCTAAGGATAGATCTATCTTGATTTTTTCAATACCATCAACACTATTTCCACTAATGATGATGTCATCTACATAAATGAATAAAAGTACAATACCAACATCATCAAACTTAATGTAAAGAGTGGGATCATATTCACTTTGAACAAAAGAAAGTGAAATAAGATAGCAATGTAGTCTTGAATTCCAAGATCTCGAGGCTTGCTTCAAGCCATAGATGCTTCTTTGGAGATGGCATACTTTGTTCTCCATTCCATGCTTGATGAACCCTTGTGGCTGCTCCATATAGATATCCTCTTCCAAAAAACCATTCAAGAAAGCATTAGAGACATCCATTTGACATAGAATCCATCCAAAATGTGATGCAAGTGCAATGATTAGTCTTATTGTGACCATCTTGGCCACGGGTGCAAAAGTTTCCTCATAGTCTATCCCTCTCTCTTGAGCATAACCTTTTGCAACTAATCTTGCTTTATGTTTGTTAACACTCCCATTTGCATTCAACTTAAGCTTGAAGACCCACTTGCATCCTATTACATTCCTTTGAGGTCTCTCAACAAGCAACCAAATTTCATTCTCAATCAAGGCATCATACTCATCCAACATAGCTTTATACCATTCTTTGGAGTTCAATGCATCTTCAACATTAGACGGTTCTTCAAAACTAGATAAAGCATAAGAAGTGGATGATATACCCTCAACTTGCTGTCCTTTGCCTTGATATGTGAGCCTTGATGGCTCCACTTTTGCCCTTGAAGATCTCCTTGGTGTGATAGGTGGGTTTGGTGCTTGCTCCTCCATGAGCTCCTCCTCAAAACCAAGATCTTGCTCCTCGGCCATCTTCTTCTTGATTGTTGGAGAACTTGAGCCTTCTTCAAGCATATGCATATGATGTTCATCAAAGATGACATCCCTTGAAACAACAAATTTGTTCAAGGATGGGAGATAGACTTTGTAGCCCTTGCTTGAGCTTGCATATCCAAGCATGATCCCTCTTGTGGAAGATGGATCCTCCTTGGTTCTTGTTTTCAATGGCACATGCACATAACATATACACCCAAAAACTTTCAAGTGATTAAGATTGGGTTTCTTTCCATACAACATCTCATATGGAGTTTTGCCTTCAATTGCTTTGCAAGACACCCTATTCATCAAGTAGTTTGCACATACAAGAGACTCACCCCAAAAGGATTTGGGCAAACAAGCATCTAATCTTAAAGCCTTAGAACATTCACATAATGTTCTATTCCTTCTTTCAGCAACTCCATTTTGTTGAGGAGTGTAAGGACAAGAAGTCTCTTTCTTGATCCCTTCCTCCTCACAAAAGGCCTTGAACTCATTGGAGATGAATTCTCCACCATTGTCACTTCTAAGAATCTTGATGCTATGATTATGATGCTTTTCCACAAACAACTTGAACTTTACAAAAGTATCAAATACTTGAGACTTGAAGGAAATTAAGAACACCCAACAATATCTTGAGTAGTCATCAATGAAGGTTAAAAACATGGATGAACCTCCATTAGATTTGGTGCTAGCAATGTGCACATCTGAGTGTATGAGTTCAAGAGGATGAGATGACTTTGTGATGGAGTTAGGAAACACCTTCTTATGTGCCTTGGATAAGGCACAAGCTTCACAAACCTTGTCTTCCTTCCCAATAGACCTTGGTAGGCCTAAAGCATACTCCTCCTTGATCATAGCCTCCATGGAACCCGAGTTGACATGTCCAAGTCTTTTGTGCCATAAAGTAAAGGTAGATATCTTGCTCTTCTCGGCCAACATGACAACATTAGTATCCACAAATGCATCCAGCTTATAAAGTTTGCCAAGTCTAGTGCCCTTAGCCACTATCTTACCCTTCTTCTTGATGAAACATTCATTTGAAGCAAAGTCAACATTGAAACCATTGTCTACCATTTGGCCAACACTTAGTAGATTCTTTGTTATTGTAGGAATGTACAAAACACCTTCTATGTTGATCTTTTTGGAAGATCCTAAGCAAAGGGGAATGCTACCAACTCCTTCAATCTTACAAGCTTCATCATTTGCTGTATAGATAGACTTTATAGGTCCATCATAAGATAAGAGAGAAGAGAAAAACTCCCTTTTACTAGTCATGTGTGAACTAGCACCCGAGTCAATCCACCAAGGATCTTCTCCTTTGAAGCTTGTTGAAGAAAATATGGACATCATGAGAGAGTCCTCATGTGAACTCTCCTCCTCCTCCTCTTTGCTCATGTTGGCTTGGCTTTGATCTTGCTTCCTCTTGAAGCATTCCGAGGCATAATGCCCCATCTTGCTACAATAGTAGCACTTCACCTTTGATTTGTCCTTCTTGACTTTGGTGGTTGATGGAGATGCCTTTGGGGGTCCTTCTTGATCCTCAAGCTTTGTAGACTTCTTGAATGTTGATCCTTTGCCTTTGGACTTGCCTTTGCCTTTGGTGAAGAGAGCTTGGTCATATCCACCTTGGATGGAAAGCCTATCCATCCTCTCTTGCATTTGGCTCCTTCTTGATTCCTCGGCCATGAGTGTGCCTTGGAGTTCTTCAAGTATGGGTAGCTTACCCATAATTGCATATCCCTGAACCAAATTGTCAAATTCAAAGCTTAGTCCATTCAATATGAGTTGAACAAGCTCTTCATCCTTGATAGGGTCACCTATAAAGGCTAGTTCTTTGTTCAATTCTTTTACTCTTAGGACAAAAGTATGTGCACTCTCTCCTTTCTTTTGATAGCTTCTATATATTTGATTCTTCAAAGCTAACATTCTAGTTTGGTTCTTGGATTCATAGACCTTTTGCAAAGTCTCCCAAGCATCTTGAGCTGAAGTGCAATCTCCTACCTCTCTTAAGAGTTCATTTGCAACATTCATTTTTATGCAATGTAGTGCAACATTGCACCTCTTGATGTATTTGGCTTTTTCTTGAGGATGAATAGGTTCACCCTCCTTACCATTTACAATTTCCATCAGATCTTGCATGATCATGATAGATTCCATTCTAACTTTCCATATGGAATAGTTAGTTTTGTTGAGCCTTTCATTAGTATCCAAAAGATATGCATTTATAGATGCCATCTAGTCTCCTAATCAAGGACTTGACACAAATGAAGGTTACTTCTATTGATTTGATTGAAGGTCTACCTTATCCCACTTCTTAGGGACCTGAAAAGATCAGTAATAGACTTCCTATAAAGATCTAAGAATGATCTCTAACAAAATCAAATCATAGAATACTAGAAACAATGCACTTGCTTGATTGAAGTAGACAATACTAGTAGAATTGCCCCTCTTTCTATAAAGAACATTAAAGCTTCCAAATGATCTGATCAAGAGTGAATTTCAGCAATCTAATATACTTCCAAAATCACTTGTAAAAGATCTAAATGGAACTTAATGAGGATGCAACACAATCTACTATCCAATCACAAGCAAAAAATGATCAAAATTGATGAAAAATTGATCTAATTTGGTGCATAAGTCAAGCAATGGTTGGACTGAACCTAAATCACTTTAGGAGGTGCCTACTACACCTTAGAACAGCCTTGAAGAGTCTCCAAAACTCTGATCTTCCCTCTCCTTGAATGCTAGAAAGCCTCCTCTATGAAATCACCTCCAAAACTCGCTTAGAAATCAATGCTTGGAGCAAGCAAAACTTGCTATCTTGGTAATGTGAATTGAATTCAACTTTGCCTCTGGTTTTAGACACCTAAACACCTGCAAATGAAGTCACACAACACCAATCTCCAATGTATTTGACTCACTTTGAGTTCTAGAATCAATACTAGATGCTAAGATCCAATCTACACAAGGTTTAGATCAAAAATTGTGATCAAATTGAATGAAAACCAAGGATTTAGCTCATGTCAGCCTTTAGGCTCTGATACCATCTAAAAATTACAGCAAATAAGGATCCTAAAACACTTGAAATGATGAGGAAAACAATAGATTATGATTTCATAAGATTAGCACAAGTTGAACCATCAAAATCCATCAAAAATCTATGCTTGAACCTCACTAAATGGCCCAAATCCTTGAAGAAGGCTTCACACGTGTGAAAGTACGGCCTCCCACAGTCTGAGTACTGTAAACCAGACCTACATTCAATCCTATAATCATTAGTAATCACAAGTACTCAAACAATTATGAACATAGAGAGCAATTGCACCATTATGAGAGAAAAAACATGAAATTGCTTGATTGATTTTGGTGAGATATCATCACCTATATATACATGATCCATCACGGTTTTGGGCAGGTATGAGTAGCCCTAAACCTATCCCTAATGCTAATTTTGGTGGATCTTTCATCCCTACCAAGTTAGGGTTGGAATCTTGGAGATCCCTCAACAATGCAAAAACTACCAAAAATAGCTCCTATTTTTTCTCCCTTGTATCTAAGCATAATTTGGACTCATTCCAAAGGTTCTAACACTTAGGTCTACTTGAGAACATCCTTATGAATGGAATCCTATGCTATTTGGCACGTGTGACAAGCCACATCATGACCATCTAACTATTTACAAGTCATATGACCAAAACTAGTCAAGCTAGAATTGTGAATTTTTAACAATTTTGATGATGATGCATGCAATGGAATACTACCAATTCCTTCAATCCTACACTCTACATCATTAGCAGTATAGATTGACCTTTTTTGCACCTAGATATAGCATGAGATTAGTGAAAGAGTTCCTAGAACTAGACATATGGGAACGAGCCCCACTATCTATCCACTAGAGTTCTTCATTCTTAAAAGGAAAAGATAAAAAAGTAGACATCATTAATGAATCCTCTCTTTCACTCTCAACACCCTCACACTCATCCTCATTAGTGAGGTTAGCTTGCTTAGATTGGCTCTTCTTCTTGAAACAGTTTGATGCATAGTTTCCTTTCTTGCCACAGAAAAAACACTTGATCTTTGATAGCTTCTTCTTGCCACTAGATGTTGTAGCTTGTGAGGACTGATCCTCACCACCTTCTCTGGCTTTGTCCTTCTTGAAGGGTTGTTGTCCTTTGTCCTTGTCTCTTGACTTGTCTTTGATGAAGAGTGCTTTGTCATCTCCACCATCTTTCAATGAAATTCTGTTAATCATCAGCATCTTGTTCTCTTGCCTGCTTTCTTCAGCAATGAGAACACCTTGCAGTGTCTCCAAGGATGGAAGGTCCTCCTTGATGGCATAAGTCTGCACAATATTGTCATACTCATCTCAAAGTTCATTTAGGACTACTTGAACAAGTTCAGTGTTCTTAAGAGCATCACCAATACCAGCTAACTCTTGATGAAGATCCTTAACTCTCATGACATATGATGAAGCACTCTCATCTACTCTCTAATAACTTAGAAATATTTGGTTTCTAAGTGTAAGCAATCTAGAAGTATTCTTGATTTCATAGATTGTCTCTAGAGTATCCCAAGCTTCCTTGGCAGTGGTGCATGTACTGATCTCTCTTAACACTTCATTGGTTACATTCATTTTTATGAAATGAAGGGCAATTCTGGTTCTTTTGTAAAATGTTGCAGCTTCACTAGGTGCAGTAGGTTCTTCTTCAACTCCACTCACAATATCCATTACATCTTGTAGAATGAGTAATGATTCCATTTTGATCTTCCACATTGCATAATTGGAAGATGTTAATCTCTCATTGTGCTCCAAGAAATGTGAACTAGATGAAGACATCTTTTCTATGAGAAATTCTAGTAATGATAAAAAATGGAGTTGAAAGAATGTTGCTTACTATCTGAATCTAGGATCTAACACTGATGTTGATCCAACCTATGAAATCTAGCAGTAGATGTGAAAACAAATTTTCAACACAGAAAATCAATCTATCTTGAATTTGGATCTTGCTTCAGTCACAAAAAAGAAGCACATGCAAGTAAGAAGTCTATCTCTCCCACGAGTTTCAATGTACTGATAAACTCTCTAGGAACTTACTTTCAACTCAAACACAATAATTTGTGTGAAATGAAAAGTCTAAGACCTCAGAACACTCACTTCTATCCAATTCTACTTTATTGATAGTGAAAATTGATGAAAATGGTGAACAAAAAACTGATGTGTGCTCACTTTGGCATATCCCACGAGTTGGGTACTCTCTCAAACTTTCTGATTGCCTAAAAATCTTCTAAAAACAAATCAAATTGATTTAGAAACACAAGCAACACATCCTTTTTTTCAATACCTATTCAACAAGCTATAGAACAACACATTTGGATCAATTCTAGAGAAGTAGCACTCATTTAATGAGAGATGATTTCACTCGTGTGAGCTCTCTGTCCATACAAGGCCCTGCTATAGTAGATCAGGCTTGTTTTGATCCACTTATGATTCATAGATAGCTTGTCTCTCAGCGAGTTTGAATCCCTCTCCCAAATCCGAGTTCCTGCAAGCAAAAGCACTAAAGATCTGATATATACACCCTCACCTCTTCAAAGCATGAAGCTTTGATACCATGTGAAGTTTTTAACACGTGTGAACTTCACTACACAGCCTACAGGATCTTACTGAGGTGTTGTGATTGCACAAGATTGATCAGAGAACAGTATACTTGAAAAATCTGTGACAAGAGCACAATGGCATACATCAGATGAAAAAATCTAACTTCTCACTTTGAGAATTCAATGTCAAAAATAATTCTAAGTGCTCAGTATGGAAAAAATAGCTTGCTCTCGAATAGAGAGAGAACATCAATGATGGAAAACTCGGGTAGAGAGAGAATGAGTCCAAAACACCAAAATTTCATTATTCACAATATGGCAAAACATGCCAAGCTTTCCCTACATGAGAGAGACTGAATTCCTATAGTGGAGTTGCATGGAAAGTCCACTTAACTGAACTAATTCACCTACCACTTGGAATCCCTGAAGGCCCACTTTGTAAGTTTCCACGTTTTTGAACAAATACGCGATCTCCATGGGAGTTACCAGATGCTTTGGTATTTGCGTCTGAAGAAACACATCACGCTCAAGGGTGATCACATCCAATTCACCTTAGAGATGTGTGCGATCCTGCTCTGCCATGTATAGTTGAGCTTGTAGCAGCTGCACTTGTTGCTTTGCATCCTGCACGGCCTTGTCCACCTGATCTTGTGCGGTTGTCAGGGCATTCTGTAGGGAGCTGATGTATCCTTCGAGGCGATCAGCTTGTTGATGTGATGTCCTCTTCTCAGCTTCGGATTTTTCTTCATGCTGCTTGGCGATCTTCAATTCTCTATCCAGCTGAATAATCTTCTGGCTTATAATAGTATTTTTTGATTCCATATCTGAGATTCTCTGCTCCATTTCTTTTTTCTTATCCAGCATAGACTGGATCACTTGCGCAAGGCTTGAGACCAAATCGAGAGCATCACCAGAATCTACTAATGTGGAGGTGGTAGCAGCAGAAGGACCTGATGGTACTGTCCTTGGTTGGCATGAAATAGGTACCGATAATTCTTCTTCTTCAAAAACATCTTCCTCTTCATAGCCCTCAGGCATTGTGGCATCAAACTACTTCAGTGATTTCACAACTTGCTCGACCCGAAGTGTGGCTGGTGCGACTCTATCCTGAGGTTGCTAGGATAACTGGCATGAATCTTCAACACCAACAATAGTATCATGGAATTGTTCGAATTCTCTTCCAAGGAATTGGAGTTCAAAGGGCGTAGGGCTCTGGGGCATTTCAAAAACTTTGGATGCCTCGGAATCATCGAACATATCCATAAAGTACTGCATGTTTGGTGAAACAGTTTTGGTGTGCAAGGGTGAGGCAACTTGGGAAGCTGTGATGGGAATGGTAGTCCCAATAGTCATAGACTATCCTTGAGTGGAAGCAGAGACGAGGAAAGAATCAGAGGCAGGGGGAATATGAAGTTCAATGCAAACAACAACAGGGGGTGGAAGCGCAGCTGACGATGTATGTCTAATATGACGTCGTGACGCAGAAGGCGAGTTAGGAATGACGATCTCGTTGCATGGACGACGTCGACTACGTGAACTAGAGGCCTAGTGGGATGACTCGACTTGTGCTTCTTCATAAATCGAAAACACAGAATCCAGGTGAAAGCCATGGATTTTGTTTTCAAGGTGGGAGGCCGCTAGAAGAGATAACAAGGAACCAGCAGTGAACTGTTGCTTGGTATTGCTCTTTATGGCTCATTTGAGCTCACCAGAAACAGTCTTGAACCAGTTATATGGTTCGAGAGGGGCCTTGGCTACCTTGACATAGGACTTGACTATCCTATGTAGGATTTGAGAAGTGATGCAGTCTTTTCTAAGGTTGCCAACTATCAGAAAATTATTCAGGAGTTGGGCAGCGTTGTGTATGGCAGGCTCAGTGATGGCATCTAGGAGGTAGCCGTCATTGGTCCAATGCAAATCATTTGTAAGGTCAATGGAAGGCTTAATAGCTTGTTTAGCTTGCTTATGGTTGGGTGAGGCTTGGGTACCAAACGCTATGCCAATGGCAGCAAGGGCATCCTCAATCACACGCACCTTGTGTGTGGCTCCCTGGAAGGTAATGTAAAACTTGGATTTCTCTTCCTTCCACGTACTGAAGGCAAGAGTGATGAAATCCATGTTGATTCTCCCGGAGAAGGCTCTCTCATGAATACCCATTGCAGTAAGCAGAGGCTCCGCAAGGGTCATCCACTGAGTGACCATGCTTATGCTAGAAAGTATCATGATATCCGTTGCAGATGGGACATCACGATGAATATTATAATGAGGCGACTGGGGTGTATCTGCGGAAGACATGGCCAGCCTAATTTTGACATTTTAAGACCATCTAGAATGTCAACAAAGGTTCCTAATGATGAGTAAGGTGCTCGGCAAAGGTTCCTAAAATAGCATATTGATGATCATTCTCCTAACTCAAAAAATGGATTTTTTCTGGAAAAGAACCTTCACCCAACTCAATATAGATATATCTGAAATGGATATACAGTCTGGAGGCTCAGTGAAGGTTTCTGATACTGTATAGACAACATCTGACCAAAATAGTGATTTTATAAGTCATTTTCCAACAAAAATACTTTCCTTTCTCTCTTTTTTTCCATGCTGATGACTTTTTTGACTTTTGCTCATCAGTCTTTCCTCATTGTTTTTTTCTTTTTTTCTTTTGTCTTTTTAAACAAAAACTTAACGATTAAATATTAAAAAAAAAACAATTAGATCATGCTTGCTGAACTGGAGGAACAGGCTGCCAAAACTTGCGTAATCGACTGCCATTTGCTAGAGTATCAAATCGGTTTCCATCCAAGTGCTCAAGAATTACTGCGCCATAGTTCAGGATTTCTTTTACTTTAAACGGGCCTTCACCGGTAAACTTCAATTTTTTCTTAATCAGCTTGGTTTTGTCCATCAGGGCAAGATCTCTTGCTTCCAGATCCTTTTTGTGCAATCGACGATCGTGTCATGTCTTTCGGCGGGCTTTCTCTGCTGCTAACACATGAACTGCCATCAATCGTGTTTCACCTAATTTGTGCAATGCTTCATGACGTAGTTGTAAAGACTTATGATCATTTAACCATTCTATTGTCGCTATGCGTAAAGATGGGATTAAAAATTCAATCAGCATGATAGCATCTTGACCATAAAACATTTGAAAGGGTGTTTGATTTGTACTACTTTTGTAAGCAATTCTGAATGCCCATAACACTGCATACAGTTTATGTTCCCAATCAGGCCGACTTGCTTCAACTGTCTTTGTCATAATAGTGCAGAGAATCTTATTGGAAGATTCAGCTTGGCCATTCCCTCTAGAATAGTAAGGAGTACTAAATCTGTGTATAACAAAAAAATCTTCCAGTAAACACTTTATTGTTTGATTAACAAAGTGTGTACCCCGGTCACTGACAATCTCGATCAGGCATCCAAATTTGATTATAATATTTTCATAGAGAAACTTGGCTTTAGATTTCGCATCAGCAACTTTGACAGCTTCGACTTCAACCCACTTGGTCATATAATCAGTTGCTATGATAATGTATCGGGCCTGAGATCCTTGCGCGGCAGGATGAATAGGACCAACATAATCTAGTCCCCATTTTTCAAATGGTGCTTGCGATAAAACCGGATGCAAGGGTTCATAGTTTTGTCCAGTAGGCCGTCGTGCTCGCTAACAAACATCACATGTTTGAATATAAGTTTTTGTGTCCTTATGAAGTGTAGGCCACCAACAACCTGATTGCAAAAGTTTACGAATAATAATATCTGTAGAGAAGTGTCCTCTGCCCATGCCATCATCTGAAAACATGATTTAATCTGGTATTTCATGCGGTAACACACATCTACGTAGAATATTGTCTAATCCATGACGATATAATTGTCTTGCAATCAGTTGATAAGGTTGAGCCTTATGAATCAATTGTCTCTTTTGTACCTTTGTCAAAGAGTCATTCGATTGTCCTAGCATCAGGTACTCAACAATATTTGCTGCCCACTCAGGTACTGCTTCTACATAGAACAATGCAGCATCTGGTAATTCATCATCCACTTCAGTATTAACTGGTGCAGATTCAATTCGCAAAATGTGATCGGCTAGATAATGTTTCTTCCCCTTTTGAACCACAATTCGACAGTCAAATTTAGTCAATAATAGTAACCATCTTGCAATACGTCCAGTATTGCACGTCTTATTTACCAAGTAAAGTAACGGCTGGTGATCCGAATAAAATGCAAAGTGCGTTTCCATGAGATAAAGACGAAATTTCCGAACAAAAAAGATCATGACTAACGCTTCATGTTCTGTTGTTGAATAATTCTTCTTCGGATCTGTAAGCTATCTGCTTAGTCCTTCTTATAATCACCTAGCTGTGTCAAAATTGTTAAAAATTCACAATTCTAGCTTGACTAGTTTTGGTCATATGACTTGTAAATAGTTAGATGGTCATGATGTGGCTTGTCACACGTGCCAAATAGCATAGGATTCCATTCATAAGGATGTTCTCAAGTAGACCTAAGTGTTAGAACCTTTGGAATGAGTCCAAATTATGCTTAGATACAAGGGAGAAAAAATAGGAGCTATTTTTGGTAATTTTTGCATTGTTGAGGGATCTCCAAGATTCCAACCCTAACTTGGTAGGGATGAAAGATCCACCAAAATTAGCATTAGGGATAGGTTTAGGGCTACTCATACCTGCCCAAAACCGTGATGGATCATGTATATATAGGTGATGATATCTCACCAAAATCAATCAAGCAATTTCATGTTTTTTCTCTCATAATGGTGCAATTGCTCTCTATGTTCATAATTGTTTGAGTACTTGTGATTACTAATGATTATAGGATTGAATGTAGGTCTGGTGTACAGTACTCAGACTGTGGGAGGCCGTACTTTCACACGTGTGAAGTCTTCTTCAAGGATTTGGGCCATTTAGTGAGGTTCAAGCATAGATTTTTGATGGATTTTGATGGTTCAACTTGTGCTAATCTTATGAAATCATAATCTATTGTTTCCCTCATCATTTCAAGTGTTTTAGGATCCTTATTTGCTGTAATTTTTACATGGTATCAGAGCCTAAAGGCTGACATGAGCTAAATCCTTGGTTTTCATTCAATTTGATCACAATTTTTGATCTAAATCTTGTGTAGATTGGATCTTAGCATCTAGTATTGATTCTAGAACTCAAAGTGAGCCAAATACATTGGAGATTGGTGTTGTGTGACTTCATTTGCAGGTGTTTAGGTGTCTAAAACCAGAGGCAAAGTTGAATTCAATTCACATTACCAAGATAGCAAGTTTTGCTTGCTCCAAGCATTGATTTCTAAGCGAGTTTTGGAGGTGATTTCATAGAGGAGGCTTTCTAGCATTCAAGGAGAGGGAAGATCAGAGTTTTGGGGACTCTTCAAGGCTGTTCTAAGGTGTAGTAGGCACCTCCTAAAGTGATTTAGGTTCAGTCCAACCATTGCTTGACTTATGCACCAAATTAGATCAATTTTTCATCAATTTTGATCATTTTTTGCTTGTGATTGGATAGTAGATTGTGTTGCATCCTCATTAAGTTCCATTTAGATCTTTTACAAGTGATTTTGGAAGTATATTAGGTTGCTGAAATTCACTCTTGATCAGATCATTTGGAAGCTTTAATGTTCTTTATAGAAAGAGGGGCAATTCTACTAGTATTGTCTACTTCAATCAAGCAAGTGCATTGTTTCTAGTATTCTATGATTTGATTTTGTTAGAGATCATTCTTAGATCTTTATAGGAAGTCTATTACTGATCTTTTCAGGTCCCTAAGAAGTGGGATAAGGTAGACCTTCAATCAAATCAATAGAAGTAACCTTCATTTGTGTCAAGTCCTTGATTAGGAGACTAGATGGCATCTATAAATGCATATCTTTTGGATACTAATGAAAGGCTCAACAAAACTAACTATTCCATATGGAAAGTTAGAATGGAATCTATCATGATCATGCAAGATCTGATGGAAATTGTAAATGGTAAGGAGGGTGAACCTATTCATCCTCAAGAAAAATCCAAATACATCAAGAGGTGCAATGTTGCACTACATTGCATAAAAATGAATGTTGCAAATGAACTCTTAAGAGAGGTAGGAGATTGCACTTCAGCTCAAGATGCTTGGGAGACTTTGCAAAAGGTCTATGAATCCAAGAACCAAACTAGAATGTTAGCTTTGAAGAATCAAATATATAGAAGCTATCAAAAGAAAGGAGAGAGTGCACATACTTTTGTCCTAAGAGTAAAAGAATTGAACAAAGAACTAGCCTTTATAGGTGACCCTATCAAGGATGAAGAGCTTGTTCAACTCATATTGAATGGACTAAGCTTTGAATTTGACAATTTGGTTCAGGGATATGCAATTATGGGTAAGCTACCCATACTTGAAGAACTCCAAGGCACACTCATGGCCGAGGAATCAAGAAGGAGCCAAATGCAAGAGAGGATGGATAGGCTTTCCATCCAAGGTGGATATGACCAAGCTCTCTTCACCAAAGGCAAAGGCAAGTCCAAAGGCAAAGGATCAACATTCAAGAAGTCTACAAAGCTTGAGGATCAAGAAGGACCCCCAAAGGCATCTCCATCAACCACCAAAGTCAAGAAGGACAAATCAAAGGTGAAGTGCTACTATTGTAGCAAGATGGGGCATTATGCCTCGGAATGCTTCAAGAGGAAGCAAGATCAAAGCCAAGCCAACATGAGCAAAGAGGAGGAGGAGGAGAGTTCACATGAGGACTCTCTCATGATGTCCATATTTTCTTCAACAAGCTTCAAAGGAGAAGATCCTTGGTGGATTGACTCGGGTGCTAGTTCACACATGACTAGTAAAAGGGAGTTTTTCTCTTCTCTCTTATCTTATGATGGACCTATAAAGTCTATCTATACAGCAAATGATGAAGCTTGTAAGATTGAAGGAGTTGGTAGCATTCCCCTTTGCTTAGGATCTTCCAAAAAGATCAACATAGAAGGTGTTTTGTACATTCCTACAATAACAAAGAATCTACTAAGTGTTGGCCAAATGGTAGACAATGGTTTCAATGTTGACTTTGCTTCAAATGAATGTTTCATCAAGAAGAAGGGTAAGATAGTGGCTAAGGGCACTAGACTTGGCAAACTTTATAAGCTGGATGCATTTGTGGATACTAATGTTGTCATGTTGGCCGAGAAGAGCAAGATATCCACCTTTACTTTATGGCACAAAAGACTTGGACATTCAACTCGGGTTCCATGGAGGCTATGATCAAGGAGGAGTATGCTTTAGGCCTGAAGACAAGGTTTGTGAAGCTTGTGCCTTATCCAAGGCACATAAGAAGGTGTTTCCTAACTCCATCACAAAGTCATCTCATCCTCTTGAACTCATACACTCGGATGTGCACATTGCTAGCACCAAATCTAATGGAGGTTCATCCATGTTTTTAACCTTCATTGATGACTACTCAAGATATTGTTGGGTGTTCTTACTTTCCTTCAAGTCTCAAGTATTTGATACTTTTGTAAAGTTCAAGTTGTTTGTGGAAAAGCATCATAATCATAGCATCAAGATTCTTAGAAGTGACAATGGTGGAGAATTCATCTCCAATGAGTTCAAGGCCTTTTGTGAGGAGGAAGGGATCAAGAAAGAGACTTCTTGTCCTTACACTCCTCAACAAAATGGAGTTGCTGAAAGAAGGAATAGAACATTATGTGAATGTTCTAAGGCTTTAAGATTAGATGCTTGTTTGCCCAAATCCTTTTGGGGTGAGTCTCTTGTATGTGCAAACTACTTGATGAATAGGGTGTCTTGCAAAGCAATTGAAGGCAAAACTCCATATGAGATGTTGTATGGAAAGAAACCCAATCTTAATCACTTGAAAGTTTTTGGGTGTATATGTTATGTGCATGTGCCATTGAAAACAAGAACCAAGGAGGATCCATCTTCCACAAGAGGGATCATGCTTGGATATGCAAGCTCAAGCAAGGGCTACAAAGTCTATCTCCCATCCTTGAACAAATTTGTTGTTTCAAGGGATGTCATCTTTGATGAACATCATATGCATATGCTTGAAGAAGGCTCAAGTTCTCCAACAATCAAGAAGAAGATGGCCGAGGAGCAAGATCTTGGTTTTGAGGAGGAGCTCATGGAGGAGCAAGCACCAAACCCACCTATCACACCAAGGAGATCTTCAAGGGCAAAAGTGGAGCCATCAAGGCTCACATATCAAGGCAAAGGACAGCAAGTTGAGGGTATATCATCCACTTCTTATGCTTTATCTAGTTTTGAAGAACCGTCTAATGTTGAAGATGCATTGAACTCCAAAGAATGGTATAAAGCTATGTTGGATGAGTATGATGCCTTGATTGAGAATGAAATTTGGTTGCTTGTTGAGAGACCTCAAAGGAATGTAATAGGATGCAAGTGGGTCTTCAAGCTTAAGTTGAATGCAAATGGGAGTGTTAACAAACATAAAGCAAGATTAGTTGCAAAAGGTTATGCTCAAGAGAGAGGGATAGACTATGAGGAAACTTTTGCACCCGTGGCCAAGATGGTCACAATAAGACTAATCATTGCACTTGCATCACATTTTGGATGGATTCTATGTCAAATGGATGTCTCTAATGCTTTCTTGAATGGTTTTTTGGAAGAGGATATCTATATGGAGCAGCCACAAGGGTTCATCAAGCATGGAATGGAGAACAAAGTATGCCATCTCCAAAGAAGCATCTATGGCTTGAAGCAAGCCTCGAGATCTTGGAATTCAAGACTACATTGCTATCTTATTTCACTTTCTTTTGTTCAAAGTGAATATGATCCCACTCTTTACATTAAGTTTGATGATGTTGGTATTGTACTTTTATTCATTTATGTAGATGACATCATCATTAGTGGAAATAGTGTTGATGGTATTGAAAAAATCAAGATAGATCTATCCTTAGAGTTCAAGATGGTAGATCTAGGGTGTCTTCACTTCATCTTAGGCATAGAAGTACTTAGAGGGTCTGATTTTATCTTTATAAGTCAAGTAAACTATGCTCAAAGTCTTTTGAAGAAGTTTAAGATGGAAGTATGCAAAAGTGTTGACACACCAATGGAGCAAGATGTAAAAGTGCCAAATGAAGATGATGAAAGATCCTTCATGGACATCACTTTGTTTAGGCAACTTATAGGTTCCTTAATGTGGATCACTATAACTAGACCAGATCTTAGCTTTAGTGTATGTAGGTTGAGCCAATCCATGCAAAAGCCATTGAATATCCATTGGAAAAAGGCTAAGAGGATTCTAAGATACATCTCGGGTACATTGGATTTTGGGATTCTATATAGAGGAGATGTGATTAACCTTCATGCATTTAGTGATTCAGATTTTGCAGGGGACAAGAGGGATAGGAAATCAACAAGTGCCTATTCAACTTTCATAGGAGAAGGTGTAGTTTCATGGCTTTCAAAAAAGCAAGAAACTATATCTCTATCTTCAACCGAGGCCGAGTACAAAGCTTTGACAACCACTACAAAGGAGGTACTTTGGATCAAGAGATTATTGGTGGAACTAAAGATCATGGATTCAGAGGAGGCACCAATCATCTACAATGACAATATATCAGCCCAACACCTTGCATCTAACCCAATCTTCCATGCAAGATCTAAGCACATTGAGATATGCCATCACTTTGTGAGAGAAATGGTGCAAGCCAAGGAGATTGCTTTGGAGCATGTTCCAAGCAATGAATGTGTAGCTGATCTACTTACTAAACCACTTCAAAAGACACCTTTTATGAAGTTCAGATCATCACTTGGAGTGATTAGTAAAGCAATGATTGAACCAAGCTAGATAGTGAGGAGGAGTGTTAAAAATTCACAATTCTAGCTTGACTAGTTTTGGTCATATGACTTGTAAATAGTTAGATGGTCATGATGTGGCTTGTCACACGTGCCAAATAGCATAGGATTCCATTCATAAGGATGTTCTCAAGTAGACCTAAGTGTTAGAACCTTTGGAATGAGTCCAAATTATGCTTAGATACAAGGGAGAAAAAATAGGAGCTATTTTTGGTAGTTTTTGCATTGTTGAGGGATCTCCAAGATTCCAACCCTAACTTGGTAGGGATGAAAGATCCACCAAAATTAGCATTAGGGATAGGTTTAGGGCTACTCATACCTGTCCAAAACCGTGATGGATCATGTATATATAGGTGATGATATCTCACCAAAATCAATCAAGCAATTTCATGTTTTTTCTCTCATAATGGTGCAATTGCTCTCTATGTTCATAATTGTTTGAGTACTTGTGATTACTAATGATTATAGGATTGAATGTAGGTCTGGTGTACAGTACTCAGACTGTGGGAGGCCGTACTTTCACACGTGTGAAGCTTTCTTCAAGGATTTGGGCCATTTAGTGAGGTTCAAGCATAGATTTTTGATGGATTTTGATGGTTCAACTTGTGCTAATCTTATGAAATCATAATCTATTGTTTCCCTCATCATTTCAAGTGTTTTAGGATCCTTATTTGCTGTAATTTTTACAAAAACTGATCCAATGGGGTATTTTGAGGCATATGTGTGAACATGAAATTCAATCGTCCAATCTGGAGAATGCAGTATTGGTGCTGAAGTTAATGCTTTTTTTTAATTTTTCAAAGGCTTCTAACGTCTCTACTGTCCAAATAGGAACAATAGTCAGTTTGTATATAGGTCTTGATAAATCTGCAAAGAAGATAATAAAAATTTGATAGTAGTTCGCATGACCCATAAACACATAAACTCCATGAATTGTTGTTGGCAGTGGCAATTCCACAATAACCTTGATTTTAGAATAATCTGTGGCAATGCCATGTCTCAATATCACATGCCCAAGCACAACTTCGTGGGAAACCCATATCTGACATTTTATTGGATTTAGAGAAATTTCATATTTGCGACATCTTTCAAATACTTTCTCCAATCGATCTAGGTGGTCTGTATCTGTAGTATGGACTCCCAGGTCATCCAAGTAAATTTCAAGGAATTTTTGTAGATAATCTTTAAAAGCACATTGCATTACTCTTTGAAACGAACTTGGTGCATTGCAGAGTCCAAACGACATTACTTTGTAAGCATAGGTGTCCCATTCTGTTGCAAAAGCTGTTTTGTGGCGATCTGCAGGTGTTATTTTAACTTGGTTGTAACCACTAAATCCATCTAGAAAACTATACGCTTCCTCTCCAGCAAGGAGATCCAAAATGCTTTCAGTAAAAGATAACATAAAGTGATCCTTCTACGTCACTTTGTTCAAAGCTTTGAGATTCACACAAATTCTCAATTTCCCATTCTTCTTAGGAACAATGACAATCGGTGAGATCCATTTGATATGCTCGATCTCATAAATGAAATCGACGTCAAGCAATCTCTGAAGCTCTTTCTTTATTAGATCCGCAACATTAGGATTACAGTGATAGAACTTTGTATCCTTTAGAACTGCATCAGGTACTAAAGGTATGGTATGTTCAATAACTGATGTCGGAATACCCCTCAGATCTTGATAAGTCCATGCAAAACAATCTTGATACTTAGTAAGTAACATTTGGAGTGCTTGATACTATTCAAGATTAAGTTGTGATCCAACTTGTACAATCTTGTACGGTTCTCCTGGTTCAGCAAGATTCATTGGTTGTGTCCTAGTTGGGTCATTGTAAACATCTTTCGATTTTGGCACCTGGTCTTCGGGTTCACGATGTGCTTTAGGTGACATGATAACTACATCATCCATTGTATAACATTTAAAATGGTCGGGCATATCATGCTGGACAACATCTGCTTGTTCTTTTTTGAAAGGACTTGTCTTGGATCTTTGCTTAGCCTTCTTAGCAGGAATCGATCGTGGAGGTGATAATTTCCGAGACGATGATGTCTTGCTAGAACTCTGACTTGTAGAATCATCCTCGACTTTTACTTTGTCTTTATTTAGTAAGGGTGGCACATTTCATGAATCAATCTGTTGAGGAGGATTTTATCATTTTAAGACCGTATTATAATGTTGCTTGGCTTGTTTCTTCATCATTGACCCTGTGATCCTGTCTTCCTTCAATATAAATGCTTTGGGCAATTTTATTGTTGGTTCATCAGGAATATTACGCACTCCAAATCTGGTCGAATCCATATGATTTAGAATTTGCTCATCAGTAAGTTCTGCATTGTCATCATAAGTTATGGCATGACTCACAGGAATGAGTTCATCTTTAATTGGATCTGGTATAGGTTCCGTTGATATCCAAGCTACATTCAGCACATTCAATGGAAAAGTAATCAGTGTACCCCCAAGGTTCGATCCAATAATGAAATCTCGTTCAAATTTGACTGATTATCTTGTTGACACATATATCCTGCTGTACAATCAATCGTCGCAAGAACTTCATTCCAATTGACAGTATCCATTTGAGAATTGTAATGAACTTCCAAATTTTTCTCTGGTCGGTCACAAGTATGATCCGTTGTTGAGGAATCATCATCCTCTTTTTGAACCACTGGTTTGATAGTCCAAGTTGTAGGATCAACTTTGACTGCACATTCACGATTTTCAAAAGTCATTTTTCATAACCCAGTTATGAAATACTTGCGCAACTAGTAACCATGGACGTCCCAATAGGAATCGGTAGATATTTGGTGCTTCTGGTAAGTCCATTACTATGAAAGTAATGACAAACTGTACTTCCGCAATTCTGACAGGTATATCGTCAACCATTCCTCGCGGATGAACTATCGTTTGATCAACTAGCTTAATGGCAAAAGTCGCAATCTTGATCTTTGTAAGGCCCCATTTTGCACATAGCTTTGTTAAAATCAGGTTAATTCCTGAACCGCCATCTATTACAGCTGCTTCCTTAGGAAATTGTCTATGTTGTATCGGTAGAGTGATATTTTTTTGTTCACTTTCCCAAGCAGCTCCAACATGGAGTACTTCGTTAGATTCTTCAAATCCAGCACCAAAAGGTGGCTGTTGATGGACTTCTGGTTCCGCTTGAGCTAACTTTTGCACTAAGACTTCTTTTGCTTTTGGCACCAACTTCAGGAACTCTCCCAATGCAATATTGGTCTTACTAGACAAAATATTCATGAGCAGTTCTGTTTGCGACACTTCCGGTTCAATCATCTTGAATGGTTCTTCATGATGTTGCAACTGATCCTTCCTATTTGTACGTGAATTTTTTGGAGGCTGCAATGGTGAAGATTGTACTTCGGTTGTTGCTTTAGCAGCTTCAAGTTCCTCTTCTTCTTGAAGATGTTTAATCCATTGCCTCATATCCTGATATCTTTTTTTTTCTGCATGAAGATTTGGATAGACTCCATATGTTGTTGGTATATCAGTTAATTGTATAGAATCAGTAGGTACTGGATTCGCTACTGGTTCTTTCTACTTCTGTGCTCTGGTGACCACCATCAAGGGTACACTTGGTTTATTCTGAACTACTGGTCTTTGCTTGATTGTTATCAAATTTACAGGAGTTGTGTGAAAATTGTCAACATTTCCTAGCTAGTTTGAGGCCTAAATTGGCTAAAATTGTAAATAGTTTTGGTTCTGGAGTTTCACACGTGTGAACCAGGCCACAATGTTTTTATTTACTGTATTTTTTCAGTATGATGAAGTGTCAAACTTCATACCCTTAGACCATTTTGATGTATTTTGGTCATATAAGCCATTTTTAGCTATTTTTCCTATATAGGGAATATCTAGGGTCAAGTACCTTCTAGAGAGAGGAGAGAGAGTCATCTTCCTCATCCATAAATAGTAGGAAAGTCGTGGAGAACAGGTTGGAGAAACCTTTTGTATGCTTCATTGAGATCAATAGATCATTGTCATTGTTTCTTCCTCCATTGAGAGCATTGTTGTGTGTATTGTCTTCAAGCTATTGTGTATGATCTTAGGTGCTTTCCAAAAGTGGTAGGCTGATGTATTATGGACTGTATAATGCTATTTTGGGCCGCACTTGATGTTTATGGAAGTTTCCATTTGTGATAAATGCTTTTTGATCAAGTTCTTTGCATTCTAGGTAGCATAGAATGTGTTGCCAATTCCTAGCTTATGTAGTTTGGAGTGCAAGCATTCAAGCCAATGATCTTGGAGTTTAGATCCACTTAGGATCTGTATTTTTCACATGGTATCAGAGCTGGTTGGCTTCTATTTACAGTAAGTATTCCATTTTTGGTGATATTTGGATGTTTGATCAAGTTCTAGCATGATTTTGCATTGCTTTGTTGATCAAATCTTACTAACCTTTGTTTTGTGAGTTGAACTTGTGGATCAAAAGCATATTTCAGGTCTATTGAAGATCAGAGGCTGAAAAGAAACTATTTTGGATCAGATCATAACACCTAATCATTTGTGATTGTGAGGCTTGTGCATATTCAATACTAACAATGTTTTTTTCAATCCTATTGTTGACAATCTCCATTCTTGGATGAACACTCTCCTTAAGTGGATGAAACTTCTCCTTAAGTGGATGACAAATGCTCTTTTGAGTGAGTTGTAATTCTCCTAAAGGCTGAGCAAAGCTCCCATTTGGATGAAAGATCCCCTTTTTTGGGTGAACATATTGTAAGCTCCATTGTGAAGAGCATATTGTAAAGATTGTCATCAATTTTGGCATAAATTTTGGTGTACTTTGTTGAGCATGTAAGTAACTCTCCTTATGTAA
The DNA here is from genome assembly GCA_029204225.1 of Diphasiastrum complanatum. Taxonomy (NCBI): domain Eukaryota; kingdom Viridiplantae; phylum Streptophyta; class Lycopodiopsida; order Lycopodiales; family Lycopodiaceae; genus Diphasiastrum; species Diphasiastrum complanatum. The sequence continues at coordinate 12,700,755 of CM055112.1, forward strand.
TTTGATTGGAGCATTTGCTGGAAGGTGTTAACCATTATGCAAGTGTGTTTTCAGGTTCTTAACAGGTTGAGGAACATTCTCATGTGAAGTGATCTTAGATCTACATCTAAACACCAAGATTTGACAAGATAGTGAAGCTAGTCTTGTGATTCACTAAGTGTGCTCATTCATTCACCTCTAAATCTTGTATTTATCCCTTGCTGGAGTTTATAAACTTTTAGAAGTGTGGTTTACATGTGGTTTTACAGGTTGAATCAATATCTTAGTGTGTTGATCATATGTTGATCAAGTTTGTTCATTACTAGGTAATCTTGGCATCCTAGTTTTGGGTATTTTCTAAGAATGCAAGTAACTCTTCACACCATAACTTGATTTGGTCACTTGCTGGAAAGTTTGAGAGCTTAAGCAAGAGTGTGTTCAGGTTGGTTTGATTTTGTAATCCATTCTTAGTGTGTGCAAAGTGTTGCATGTGTTTCAATCTTCCTTTCTATGCTTGGAAACCATCTAGGTTCAAGATAGAAGTGTTTTAGGGTCCTAAATCTTCATAGATCTCTTTATCTATCATTTGTTGAGAGAAAAGTGAGTGCTAAGTGCTTTAGGACAAAACCTAAAAGTTGAAGAAACATTAGAATCATGGCTTCCAATGGTGGGATCATGCTAGAGTCTAGTGAAAGGTTGAGTTCATCAAACTACTCTACTTGGAAAGTGAGGATGGAGTCCTTACTTGAGTTGAATGAACTCATGGACATAGTTGCAGAAATTGAAGAGAGACCTCTCACACTTCAAGAGCAACAAAGGTTTGATAAGAAGGCCAAAAGGGCTCTTCATATCATTAAAATGAATGTTACAAATGAACTTCTCAAGGAAGTTGGAAAGTGTCAAAGTGCAAGTGAGGCATGGAATGCCTTAAAGAAGCTCTTTGAATCAAAGTCCACATCTAGGGTATTGACCCTAAGGAGACAAATATTTTCTAGTAGGCAAAGAGAGGGTGAAAGTGCTCATGCATTTATCTTGAGAGTTAAGTCCCTAAGTGATGATTTAGCATGCATTGATGAGAACATAAAAGATGGTGAAATAGTCCAAGTTATGTTGAATGGTTTGCTAAATGAACATGCTAACCTTGTGCAAAGTTTTGCCATTCAAAGAGTCTTGCCAAGTGTGGTTGACTTGCAAGAAATCTTATTGGCTGAAGAACATAGGTTGCAATCAAAGCTTGATGGTGCATCCTTGCAAGGTGGAGGTGAAGAGGCTTTCTTCACAAAAGGCAAATTCAAGGGCAAAGGTAAAGGCAAAGGGAAATGGTCCAAAGGTGGTAACTTTGATCATGATGATCACTCTTCCTCTTCCTCTTCTACTAAGAACAATAAGTCAAAGTTCAAGTGCTTTTATTGTGGGATAAAAGGTCATTTTGCAAATGAATGTTATAAGAAGAAAAGAGAGCAAGGAGAGAGGCAAGGAAATCTTACAATAGATGAGGAAGAACATAACACATGTGAATCACTTGTTATGACTTCAAGTTTGTTAGCCAACATAGATGATAATGATCCTTGGTGGATTGATAGTGGAGCCTCATCTCACATGACAAGACATAAGGAATACTTTACATCCTTATTGTCTTATGAGGGAGAAGGTAACATCATCTACACTGCAAATGATGGTCAATGTGACATCAAAGGCATAGGCACTATTCCTATTTCCCTTTCAACAAATAGGAAAGCAAATCTTGAAAATGTTTTGTACATTCCTTCAATCACTAAGAATTTGCTTAGTGTAAGTCAAATGATTGACAAAGGACTTGATGTGGAGTTCATTGGAGATGCATGTTTGATAAGTAAATGTGGATCCTTGATTGCTCAAGGTAGGAGGCATGGTAAACTTTTCAAGCTTGATGCATGTGTGATCTCTAATCATGAAGGATGTATGGCTAGGGAGCAATTGACAAACCAAGAAGTTTGGCACAAGAGGTTGGGCCATCCCAACTTCAAATCTTTGGAGGTAATGGCAAAGAAAGAGCTTGTTCTTGGTCTCCCTAAAAGTCTTGTTGCAAACAATAGTGTTTGTGAACATTGTGCCTTGTCCAAATCTCATAGACTTGCTTATTCTAGATCTACTTCTAGATCTAAAGAAGCTTTTCAACTTGTGCATTCTGATATTCATTCTTCTAGTACAACTAGCAATGGCGGGGCAAAGATGTATGCAACTTTCATTGATGACTTTAGTAGGTATACTTGGATCTATCTTCTTAAAAGTAAGGATGAAGTGTTTGCTGCATTTGTCAAGTTCAAGAATGAAATGGAAAACCAATTCAATACAAAGATCAAATGCTTAAGATCTGATAATGGAGGGGAATACACCTCAAATAGGTTCAAAGACTTTTGTATAGCACATGGGATTAAGAGGGAGATGTCTAGTCCTAGGACTCCACAACAGAATGGAGTGGCCGAGAGGAAGAATAGAACCCTTTGTGAATGTGCCAAGGCAATGAGACTACATGCTAATCTTGCTAAGTCTTTTTGGGGGGAAGCTTTAGCATGTGCTAACTATCTATGTAATAGATGGACAAGTGCTTCCTTGGATGGTAAAACTCCTCATGAGGTTCTTTATGGTAGAAGGCCGAGTGTCAAGCATTGTAGGATCTTTGGATGTACATGTTTTGTCAATATCACACTTGATGATAGAACTAAAGAAGATCCTTCATCAAAGAAGGGTGTGTTTGTTGGCTATAGTGAAGTAAGCAAGGCTTACAAAGTGTACATTCCTTCTACAAAGAAAGTTGTCATAATTAGGGATGTCATCTTTCATGAAGAGAATGTTTCCAATGTTGTTGATGTTGATGTTGATGTGCCTACTAATCATCATGATGTGCAAGATGTCTTGGATGAAGATGGAGATGCCACTCCAAAGCAAACTTCAAGGAAGACTCAAAGGCAAAGGGCTAAGCCATCAAGGCTAACCTATGATGAAAAAGGAAAGCAAGTGGTGGACAACTCTAACCTTGCTTTTCTTACCTCTTTTGATGAACCAACTTGTGTAGGTGAAGCAATTCAAAAGAAGGAATGGATCCAAGCCATGGATCATGAGCATCAAGCACTCATCAAAAGCAACACATGGAGGTTGGTAAAGCTTCCAAAGGACAAGAAGGCAATTGGTTGTAAGTGGATCTTCAAGATCCAGACAAATCAAGATGGATCAATCAACAAGTACAAGGCAAGGTTGGTGGCAAAGGGGTATGCTCAAGAATATGGTATTGACTATGATGAGACCTTTGCACCCGTGGCAAAGATGGTAACTATTCGAATCCTAATCTCTCTTGCAACTCTTTATGATTGGGATATGTGGCAAATGGATGTTACTAATGCCTTCTTGAATGGTGATCTTGAAGAAGATATTTACATGGAGCAACCCGAGGGCTATGTTTCACATGATGAGCCTAATCATGTGTGCTATCTCCAAAAGAGTTTGTATGGGCTAAAGCAAGCACCAAGGAGTTGGTATGCTAAGCTCAATTCCTTCTTACTTTCTCAAAACTTTGTTATGAGTGAGTATGATCATTCTCTCTACTTTAGATTGAATGAAAATGATATCACTTTACTTTTGATCTATGTTGATGACATTATCTTAAGTGGTGGTAACAATCTAGATATAGATGAAATCAAGATGGCACTCAAAAGAGAGTTTGAAATTCAAGATCTTGGTAAACTTCATTATATCTTAGGAATAGATATTATTAGAACTTCTAAATCTACATTCATATGTCAAGAAAAGTATGTTAACTCTATTCTAAAAAGGTTTCATATGGAAGATTGTAAATTTGTTTCTACTCCTATGGAATCAAATGTAAAGCTAACTACAAGAAGTAATGAAAGATCCTTCAAGGACATTACTCTCTATAGAAAGCTAATAGGATCTCTTATATGGTTAACCATCACAAGACCTGATCTAAGCTTTGTGGTTGGTAAACTAAGTCAATTTATGCAAGATCCTAGTGAGGCTCATTGGAAGCTAGGAAAGAGAGTACTTAGATACATCTCGGGATCTAGAGATTTTGGCATCTTGTATGGAGGTACTACACCTAACCTTTGTGGATTTTCAGATTCAGATTTTGCAGGTGATCAAATGGATAGGAAGTCAACAAGTGCCTTTGCAATCTATCTTGGAGATGGAGTGGTCTCATGGCTATCAAAGAAGCAACCAACTATCTCTCTATCTTCCACCGAAGCCGAGTACAAGGCATTAACAACATGCACCAAGGAGATTCTTTGGATCAAGAGGATGTTATTGGATCTTCACTTGCTGGAACCAGAGAAGACTCCAATCATACTTTGTGATAACCTTTCAGCCCAAAGCTTGGCAAGCAATCCTGTTTTTCATGCAAGGAGCAAGCACATTGAGATTGCTCACCATTTTGTGAGAGATCAAGTCATTGCCAAAGAGGTGGAGCTTCAACATGTCTCTTCAAAGGAGTGTGTGGCTGATATCTTCACCAAACCATTGGGAAAGGACCTATATTTAATGCATAGATCTAATCTTGGAATGTGCTCAAAGACTATGTTGAAACTAGCATCCAATGTTGAAGAGGGAGTGTGAAAATTGTCAACATTTCCTAGCTAGTTTGAGGCCTAAATTGGCTAAAATTGTAAATAGTTTTGGTTCTGGAGTTTCACACGTGTGAACCAGGCCACAATGTTTTTATTTACTGTATTTTTTCAGTATGATGAAGTGTCAAACTTCATACCCTTCAAAATGAGACCATTTTGATGTATTTTGGTCATATAAGCCATTTTTAGCTATTTTTCCTATATAGGGAATATCTAGGGTCAAGTACCTTCTAGAGAGAGGAGAGAGAGTCATCTTCCTCATCCATAAATAGTAGGGAAGTCGTGGAGAACAGGTTGGAGAAACCTTTTGTATGCTTCATTGAGATCAATAGATCATTGTCATTGTTTCTTCCTCCATTGAGAGCATTGTTGTGTGTATTGTCTTCAAGCTATTGTGTATGATCTTAGGTGCTTTCCAAAAGTGGTAGGCTGATGTATTATGGATTGTATAATGCTATTTTGGGCCGCACTTGATGTTTATGGAAGTTTCCATTTGTGATAAATGCTTTTTGATCAAGTTCTTTGCATTCTAGGTAGCATAGAATGTGTTGCCAATTCCTAGCTTATGTAGTTTGGAGTGCAAGCATTCAAGCCAATGATCTTGGAGTTTAGATCCACTTAGGATCTGTATTTTTCACAAGTTGTAGCTGGTGGTGGCTTTAGTCTTGCTGGATAGTCTTTATAGCAAAGCCCATAACCGCATTCACGACATAATGGTACAAATTTTCCTATATTTGGACATTCGACAACTCTATGATTTTCTCCATATGCAAAGCATCCAAGTGGTGCTCTGGTCCAATTTTTAGATGCATGTTGTTGTGCGGCAGCATAAATAGCATACTCTTCTGAAGATCCACCTTCTTGATCATTACCATAGTTCCATTGCTCGATACTTCTGTACGGTTTTGGTTCCATCAAATTGGCAGGAGGAGCGGAGTGCTTTGGTGGGGCAGGTAAGGCTAAACGTTCCGGGTATCCAAGAGCAGATTGTCGAGGTCTGGCTGCTGGATTTCCTCCATACTGTGGTTCTCGATATCCCATTTGAGCATACCATTGCTGAATTATCCAAGGATTGAAGTTGCAAAAAGCAATCTAATGGTCAAGCGAATTACACAAATGACATACACTGATTTCCTTTCGTTTTTCCAATTGAGGACACTCATTCACTGTGTGATTTCCTGTACAAATAGAACACCAGACATTTTTCCTGGTAGGAAAAGTCCTCGCAAACTTCTCATGTTTCTTGTTTGCTTTTCCATGGAAATCTTCCAATGCTTTGATCTTCTCATCAAATTGCGACTGCAACTTTTCCATATGTTTCTGCTGGTTGTTCCCGAGTTTCTCAAACTCATTGAACATCATTTCTGCAGTAGCGTTGACATTTGTTGATGCAATAGTGGTGGATGTTGTAGTGGTCTGCCTTGATGCAACATACTGATATTCGGCTCATCATCTGAATTTTCATCCTCCTCCTGAATTGCATCATCCATAGCATTTTTCAAAAGTGCATAATCATTATGGCGTTTCAGCTCACGTCTGATCCGTTTAGGTAAACTTGACAAAAACCACATGATCATGGCATTTTCGTTAATTAGCTTAAGTTCACACTCAGATCTGAGACATTTCACCCGTTCAATGTAATCTCAAACCATTTCCCGTTTTCCCATTTTAATTTTACTTAAAAGTAGGAAAGGGTCTTCCATAAACTTTCGAGGTTTGAACCGTGTGATAAGAGCTCTTTTAACAATCTCCCAATCTGCATGCTCAGTTTCATCTTGATTATAGTACAAATCTTGTGCTGGGCCTATTAAGGCCATCGAAAAAATCTTAAGTTTATCTTGGGGAAAGATTTCGCCATAGACTTCACAAGAATCAGCATAGATCTGAAGAAATCTAACTAGATCTGTTAATCCATTATATTTTGGTAAATCCAAACGGGGTGCTCTTCTAACAATAATTGGATTGACTTTTTGAGAAGCACCTCCAAGGGCAGCCATCTTCACAGATGCAAATCAATCAGACAATGAGATTGGATCTAGATTTTTCAATCAAAAACTATTTCAGATTAGATCTGCTAGATCTATTCCACTTTTCAAGAATCTGATTTCTATATCGTGAAAAAGATTTTGAAATTCAATCAATCGATACCTCTCAAAAATAAAAAATTTCTCAGAATCTAGATCAGAATGTATCAGATTTGACCCAAATTTTGACAGAGACTTGATCTGGAAAATCAATATTTAAAAATAGTACTGGCAAAGGTTCCCTAGGCGAAGATTGGTTCGGCGAAGGTTCAGCAGTGCTATTTTTTTCAAATTTTTTTGACAATTTTTATGGAAATAATCTTTGTCGAACTCTCAGATTCAAAATCTGACACATATAAAGTCAAGATAAACCCGACGAGGGTCTCTAACACAAAAAAAACACAGTTTATACAGTTTGGCAAGGATAAAAATCAAGATTTTCTATAATCTGGATGTTTGCTGAATTCAAAAATAGTATTTTACTATAAATAGAATATTCTAGAAGCTCAACGAAGGTTTTGGCGAAGAATCAAGAGTAATACTAATATTTTGCAAAAAAAAAGACTTTTTTGACAAAAATATGACAATATGACAACTGATCCTCTGAGAAAACCTTCTATTTCTGATATTATTCTTCACTGACCTGACAATAGATAGATCTGAATCACACCTATGCACAGTGAATCGGACGAAGGTCCTTTTTCTATATTTTTAGGATTTTGGTTATTTTTTTGGTGTTTTTTGACGATTTTTCTGATGTTTCTGAAAATCTGCTGGAAGGATTGTTCGCCCTTCAAGCTGAAGGTTTTGTGATCAAAACTGAAGGTGTCCACAACTCGACAAAGGTTTCTTGAAAGAGAGCAAAACGTTATCAGCTCTAATGACAATTTTTGACTCCTTTTGACCAAAATCGGATAGATTTGACCGATTTTGTTATTTTTGCTGATATCCAAATGGATCTTAAGATTGGTAATCTGAATAGCTTTCCTTGTTCTAGAATTAGATTAGAATTCAAACAAGCAAATCCACTCAAATCAAGCAAAATCACTCCTAAACTAACTCTAAATGTAGATCTAACACTATTCATGCAACAACAAGATGCCTAATGCAAGCTAATCATCCAACAAACATGCTGCAAAACTGAAAAATTTTCGTAGCTCCCCGGAAACGGCGCCAAAATTGTAGTGGATTTCTTTCCTTGCCTAACCTCAATCCAAGATCTAATCAATCTAGCATTAAAAAGACGAAGTTAGTTGTCACGCGTAGATTCGTTCCCATAAGAGTGATAATATAGTTTAGATTTCAGCATGAATGGAAGATTCACATCTAACTCTAACATCCATTAACCCTAAGCATTAACACTACATCCACTAACACTAGATCCACAACAAAGATAGCTTACTCTTTCTCTCTTTCTCTTTCTCCCTCATAAAAAGTATACTAACATGAATCCCAATAACAATCATATCCAACAATTAGCAAAATCCAAAATAAGCATGAGAGATGGAGGAAAGGTGATAGAGAGCAAGGACATTCATAAATCCATTTCACAAGAGAACCAGTCTATTTTATTGAAATGAAGAAATGAACATGTGTATGAACTCGAGTTGGTCCCTTCTTATAGTAGAGAGGAGGGCCTTGGCCTCTGAATCCTAGTGGTCCATTTCTGCCTCCCTAATTATTCAAATTTAAAAAAGAGTGGGAACCATCCAAATTGGAGGGAAACCCAACTTTAGTAACTAACTTGACATTTAGGCCCTACGACATTAAAAGTCCTGCAAAAAGGCCTAAAGTCCTTTTATTGACTTTCTAATTAATCAAATAACTATGTGGTCATCGGGTTGGACTTACACATGCAGGGTGCCAAATCCCTCTCACTTATTAGGGTTAGGATTGCCTTGAGATCCGCAAACCCTCCAACATTAAGCTGTTTTAGTAATTGCCATTGCGGTACTACTGATTAGAAGTTGCGCATTAATTTAGACTTTTATTTTAGTCGCTCACATATAGCATAGAGTACGCAGCTTCGATCCGCAACTTATTGTACTCATTTACTTCTGTTTTGTTTTGAATCAATACTATCCTTTATTTTGTTCAGCTTCGTCTCAGAATGTATGCATTTTCTAGAATTTTTTGCGACTAATTATTTGTCTAATAATCTTTTATGCTTAATTGTTTGGCTATATAACCATTGTAGTACTGACGATTTCAAAGTTAGTTACTATAAGTTCAAACGTGATTTCTATTACTATTGTCTTGTTTGAAATTGATATGCATAGTCATGCATTGGAAAGATGAAGATAGTTAATTCTGCCATGCACGAAAAGTTTTCTTTCTAGACACGCGAATTATTTTCATTCATTTATTTTCAAGCTAGACCTATCTTCTGCACACCATTTTCCTACCCCCCCCCCCTCCCCACACACACATACACACATATTTTGAATCTATTTCAAAGCTGATTCAAATGAAACTTGGTCGATTCAATCTATTCGACAAGTGAGAGGGATTTGGCACCCTGCGTGTGTAAGTCCAACTCGATGATCACATAGTTATCTGATTAGTTAGTAGTTAACCAGGTTGATCACACCATTTTTTAAAAAGTCTAGTTCCAAAATAATGGGAACATAACAAATACAACTTATTAATAATTTTTTTTCCTTTTTTATCCCTCATTACATCCCCATCAGCATTTATATTGTAGTGAGGGTTGGAGGACAATTCATCTGTAGCAACGGGTGGAGATGAAGGGGCCACCTGCGGCACCTTCTTCTCTGTTAAGCATTTGTCTAACAGTCGCCCTTTGTTCGAACGACATGATATCTGGCAACGCAATCTTCATATCCAGATCTGGATTGACGACGTCCGCTGCCACTGCCACTGCCACTGGCACTTTCACTTCCACTCATGGTTGTATGCAAAAACTACCTACGGATGTTGAGCAGACAAATCAATTATGAAATGAATTCTATCATATGTTGGACAATAATTATTTAGTCGAAGATCTAAAAATCTACAAATTTACATTATGAAAAAATTGTGAACCCAACAATATAGGGACTAATTTAAAACCTCCAAACACTCCAAGTTTGAAACATTTGGACAAAAAACAAGAAGTCTATTTATGTTGACATTTTCATGTCACTTGAATCGACATCAAAATCGTTTGACTTGAATCGACATCAAAATCGTTCGAATATGGCAAAATGTGCACAATTTTATTCCTAAAGAAATATGGTCTAAAGATCCACATACTTATGACCTCTTCAGTCAAACACAAGAGCAAAAAAAAATAATCTTGGAGTTAAGTAGGCACAACATTTTGCAATTATATAGTAATGTACTTGAATAACTTCCACTAACAACATTCTCTCCATGAAATAAGAAGCAATTACATTCTCCTTTGCAAATATGTCACAAATTGTCCAAAGCATACTATCAACAATCAATCACACCACCATCGCCACTTGACCAAATTTCTCAAGACAACTAGCTATTCACAAAAAAAATCTTTGTTGTTAATCTACTCTTTTATGACAATCATTTCTCGCATCAAACATGCACACTAAGGAATTAAATTTCTCCCTACCACCAAGCAACAACACTATTCATATCTACAATGTCATGACCAAAACTCGTCCCATCATGCATTATCTACTTATTAAATTTCTATCTCGAAGATTCTCTCTCTCTCTCTCTCTCTCTCTCTCTCTCTCTCTCTCTCTCTCTCTCTCTCTCTCTCTCTCTCTCTCTCTCTCTCTCTCTCTCTCTCTCTCTCTCTCTCTCTCTCTCTCTCTCTCTCTCTCTCTCTCTCCCCCCCCCCATGGATGGTATCTAATTACAATTTACAACATTTTGACTATATGCAATGTTGGGTTACTTAAACAAAAAAAAAGAGTCTCGCACATTTGAAATACTTTTCTAAAAATTGAATGTTTGGATGGATGTTTGTGCAACTTATCAGATGGAGAATCTAGTGATGAGGGCAGAAATGTCAATAAGGTAAGTTTTATGTGAAGTCAATATACCATATTCTACAATGATTTTTTTGCAAGTTAACTATTATTGATTTTTGCAAGAAACAATGTAATCACAATTTTCTGTAGGCCAATTATCACCTGCGTCAGATGTGATGGGCTGCCAATGATCACTTGTGGAAGTATGGAAGTAGAGCGGATGGTCAAACATCAAATCCAAAAGAGATTGAGGTTTGATTTAAAAGCTAATGCATTTGTTGCATTTATTATTATTATTTTATTAGGATATCTAGGTAACCAGTGACTCATTTAAATGACACATTCTCTGTCAGTTTGTTTAGACACACCATCGAATGCCATTATATGGTCTTGATCCGTTCATATTAAATTCCAAGCAAAGAAAAGTCCTGATACAATTGAGGGAACAAAGAATGACACAAATATAAGAAGCTAGTGGATTGTTGCAAACATCTGATGAGGAAGATGTTGTAGTTGAAAACTCATGATACTGAGGTACTACACGATGAAGCAATGCATTACTTGTTTGAATCATATTTTACAACCAACAATGAACGTGCACACTCAACGGGTGGAGAGAACATGGATGAAAGTGAAGAGTTGCATGATGATGAAAATGAGATATTACTATGCAAAGAAGCCGACACTCTCTTGTATCCAGGAGCATCTTTTTCTCGACTGGCAACAACACTTCTCTTTCTAAACTTGCAAGTTATATACAAATGGATTTCTAGTAGTGTTATGTCATTGTTCAGATATGCATAAATCCTAAATGCATTATATTGTTTGTTAGGATTTAGTGTTATACATTCATTTTTACAAACACAATATTATTTTGCAGTTTATTACAAAAATTACTTCCAAAAGACAATGTGATGTCGGGAACGCGAAAAGAAGCTCGAAACATGTTGAGCAAGCTTGGAATGGATTACGAAAAGATTCATGAATGTCCAAATGATCACATTTTATATAGGGGTGTGCATTTTAAAAAAAAAATCAATGTCCAACATGTGGCACATCACGATACAGAACAGATGTTCAAGGAGGATTGAGTGTGCCACAAAAAATGTTACGTCATTTTCTAGTCATTTCATGACTATAGCTCTTGTTTCGATGCAGATCTTTGGCACAATTAGTAGATTGGCATGCTATGAATCGATCTATGAATGATGTTATTTAGATGACTCGAAGACGTTCTATTTGTGCCAACTCTGCAGCAAGACTTGCTCTCTGTAGCAAATAGCGTATGCAGGGATGCGTGTGACGTTTTCTAGCGAAGCATGCAACGTGATTGATGCCAGCACCAGCACTCTCATTGCTCAAGGCAGAAGGAAAGGGAACCTATATCATCTGAAGGTATGCCTACTTGCAGATCAGGTACATCAGACTCATGATGACTCGCCAGACACTTTGTGTTGTGATGCATGTTTGAAAGGCAAGATGTCACACACACCATTCGTCAAAGACTCCTACAAAACAACAAAGATTCTGGAGTTGGTGCACTCTGACATCTGCGGTCCATTCAACGTTATCTCAATAGGAGGTTCAAAATTTTATATAACCTTCATTGATGACTATAGCAAGTTTGCCAAAGTGTATTTTATTCAGAATAAATTTGAAGCACTCGATAAATTCACAGATTATGTGAATTGGGCTGAGAGATGCACAGGCAGCAAGGTGAAGCGAATCAGAATAGATCGAGGTGGCGAATATATCTTGAATCGCTTCATTGGCTTCTGCAATGATCGTGGCATCATTTACAAAAGAACTGCAGCCTACACACCGCATCTACAACCGCATACATCCAGAATAGGATAGGTAAATCTGGTGTTCCTCACACGACACCACATGAGCTATGGTGGGGTAGAAAGCCCAATCTGTCTCATGTCAGAATATTTGGATGTGCAGCATATGCACATATTCCTGATAAGCTTCGCAAGAAGCTTGATGAGAAAGTCGAGCAACGGTTTTTGGTAGGTTATGACAATAATTTATCATACTTCAAAATCTACATGCCAGACACGAACACTATGAAAATAGTGATGGATGTCAAATTCGACGAGAGCAGGACAATGGCCAACGAAGACCCTGTTAGCTATGAAGTTATGGAAAGACAGTACTATGATCTGCCGCCAATGTCAAAGAGAGCAGAAGACGAACACAAAAATGAAGATTTTCAAGTTGTCTCCCATTCGAGCGACGAATCAGACGAAGAAAGATTCGAGAGGCAGCCTGCCGTCGCAGTTTCTGTAAACCAAGATGGTTTCGGACGGAGCAGAGCAAACAAGGGCAAAGGCATATCTGTTCCGGGAGGATCTCCTAGAAGGTCGACAGGACCACAAAGAGCGCCAGCAAGATTTGTGCCAGACAGCTCAACCTTCACATCAGAAGAATTCTGCAGGTTCAGTGGCGAACCACAGACATTCAAGGAGGCGATTGAAGGTCCAGAAAAAGACAAATGGATCCAAGCCATGAACGAAGAGATGGAGTCCATGAAGAAGAACCAGGTATGGAAGTTGGAGCCATTACCTCATAAGCGGAAGACTGTCAAATGCAAATGGGTTTTCAAACTCAAATATGGACCAGACGGGAGTGTGATGAAATACAAGACAAGACTGGTAGCAAAGGGTTTCTCTCATAGATACGGCATTGACTATTCTAAAACCTTCTCTCCTGTTGTCAAACATTCAGCCCTACAACTGTTGTTCGCATATGCAACAACTTATGACCTCAGGATCCACATTGTGGACGAGAAGACAACCTTCTTGCATGGCAAATTAGATGAAGAAGTCTACATGGATCAACCCCCAGGATTTGTCTCGAATTCACTTCCTGACTATGTATGCAGAATGCATAGAAGCATCTACGGTCTGAATCAATTAGTGCGACAAAAAAAGAAGAAGGATCAGACCCTGAAATCATTGGGATTCAAGCCTATGTTGGCTGACTCCAATGTGTATGTTAGAATTACAGATGGGCAGATCATCATAGTGGCTGTATATGTAGACGACACTCTGATACTTTGCAGGAGTGAGTGGCTAATTGCTGAAGTAAAGACAGACATCTCGAAACATTTTGAGATAGTGGATCTGGGAGAAGCCAGGTTTTACCTAGGCTTACAAATTAAAAGGGACTATGAGAGAGGCAAGCTATACCTTCACCAGTCTAGATACACCCAGAAGATCCTAAAAGACTTTGGGATGCTGAACTGCAAAGGAGCGAACACTCCAATGCTCATAGGAATGGTGCTAACAAATGACGACTATCCAAAGACAGAGGAAGAAAGAGAATAGATGCAGCTCACTCCCTACAGAAGGCTGATAGGTTCACTGATGTACCTTGCAGACAACACACATCCTGACATTGCTTATGCCGTATTCAGGATAAGCCAATTCTGTACGAATACAGGCTCGACACGTTGGAAGATTGTGAAATGAATTTTGAAATATCTTCAATTAACGAGGGATTATGGCTTGTGTTATTGTCATGGTGCAGGTCTCAGGATACTTTCCTACAGCGACGCTAGCTAGGCATCTCACAGAGACTATTGTAATGTTGAATTTCACACGTGTGGACTGTCCACTACATGTACTTGTGATCTCCTAAGGTGTGTAGATGCACCAAGATCAAGACTAGATTGAGATTCAAGATCAATCTTGAATCCTATGACAAAAACACACTACTACATGCATTCAATCACTTCCAACTCTCACTCACACGTGTGGGAAGTATTCAAAAAATAATCTAAGTAAAAACAAGCTGCTCTCCTCGAGTAGAGAGAGAAAATGCATCATGAGCTCTCGGGTAGAGAGAGAAAGCTAGAAATCCAATAACTCACAAAATCCATGAAATCACCAAATCAATTGCATTCAAAATGAGGAGTACAATGATACTAGTAGGTCCACGAGCTACCACTATTCTTAACTATGATTGGACCATATTTTGTCACCTCTTGATCCTATTGGATCATTGATCTATGCACCTCTTAATTCTATTGGACTATATTCAAGCACACCTCAATTTCCTATTGGACCTCACAAGGTTCCACCTCTAAATCCTATTGGACCTCTTGGAATTCATCAAACAAAAACTTTACACTTGTCTACACTCTAATTAGCAATTGTTTAGCCTTTTATCTATTTTGGCTCAATAGTGGCATTACAAGTGGAAATGCATAATTTGTCATCTATGCCAAATTTATTCCTATCAACATCCTACACCTAGATGCTTGATGTAAAACACATAAGACCCCTATATCTAACATAGATAATCTTTTTCAATTCTTCACACTCCTCCTAAAAAATTATCTATGAAGATTTGAGCATTGATCTTGATATAACTAAGATTCGATCTATGCTTGATGAAAGCACTTTTGCTCAAAGGCTTGGTGAGTAGATCGGCAATACAAGAGGACGAGTTGACATGCTCCAAATAGATTTCTCCTCCAATAAGTTTTTCTCTCACAAAATGGTGTGCCACTTCTATGTGTTTGCTTCTTGCATGAAATATGGGATTATTGGCAAGAGCTTGGGCCGAGATGTTATCACACTTGATCATTGGTAGATCATCCTCCTTGATGCACTTTAGTTCCATTAATAACCTCTTGATCCAAAGCACTTCTTTGGTAGTTGTAGTGAGTGCTTTGTACTCGGCCTCACATGAAGAGAGAGATATAGTACTTGCTTTTTGGAAAGCCAAGCTATTAGATTGCCTCCAAGAAAGATAGTGTATGCACTAATAGACTTTCGATCCATCTTGTCACTTGCAAAGTCCGAATCCGAGTAGCCAATAATGGATAGATCCTCACTTTTATAGAGTAGACCATAATCACAAGATGAAGATACATATCTTAGAATCCTCTTGGCCATCTTCCAATGATGGATCTTAGGATCTTGCATAAATTGACTCAATTTGTGCACACAAAAACTAAGATCGGGCCTAGTAATGGTAAGCCAAATCAAGGAGCCTACAAGACTCCTAAAAAGTGTGATGTCCTCAAAGGATCTTTCATCACCTTTATTAGGATCTTTTACAATGTGCTCCATTGGAGTATCTGTGCTCTTAGAATTTTTCATATGGAATTTTTTCAACATAGAGTGAGCATATCTAGATTGGCATATAAAGACATGATTTTCATAAAAATCAATTTTTAGGCCTAGGATGTAATGTATCTCTCCTAGATCTTGCATTTTAAACTCACATCCAAGTGCTAGCTTGGTTTCATCAACTAGCTTGATACAACTTCCACAAAGAATAATGTCATCAACATAAATTAGAAGAATGACAATATTGCTATCAACAAACTTTAGATACATGGAAGGATCATAGTCACTAAGAGTTAATCATATGTGAAGAGGCTCCACTATCAATATACCATAGGCCGTCCTTCTTGAAAGGAGTAGATGAGAAACTAGAGACCATAAGAGATCCCTCTCCATCACTTGCAATAGTGTCTTCCTTCTCATTGGTAATATTGGCTTGCTTGAGTTGATTCTTCTTTTTGAAGTGATTGGTGGCATAATGACCTTTCTTGCCACAATAAAAACACTTGATCTTCTTCTTCTTCTTGAGCTTGGATGATGAAACATTAGAGGAATCATCTTCCTCCTCATCTTTGTCTTTGGATTTGACTTTGTCCTTGCTTGAGGATTGTTGATGTTGGTTCTTGCTCCTCTCTTTGTGCTTATCCTTGGCAAAGAGAGCTTTGCCATCATTATGAGTGAGAGAAAGCTTGTCCATCCTCAAGAGCTTGTACTCTTGTATTGATTCTTCTGAAATTAGCACACTTTGGAGAGCCTCCAAACTTGGTAGCTCCTCCTCAATGGCATAGGATTGGACAAGGTTATCAAATTCACTTCTCAAGCCATTGAGAATGACTTGAACTAGCTCATTTTGATTGATGGAATCACCAATGCAAGCAAGCTCTCTATGAATATCTTTTACTCTCAAAACATAACTAGATGCACTCTCATCACTCTTTTGGCTACTTTGAAAGATTTGATTCCTAAGAGTGAGAAGCCTAGAGGTATTCTTAGCCTCATAGATAGTCTTGAGACAATCCCAAGCTTCTTTGGCTGTTGTACAAGTACCTATCTCCCTCAATATCTCATTAGAGACATTCATCTTAATGTAGTGGAGAGCCATCCTAGCTCTCTTTTTGTATTTTTGAACCTCTTGAAGAACTTGTGGTTCTTCTTCAAGGCCAAGAACTATGTCCATCACGTCTTGAAGGATCAAGATGGACTCCCTCATTTTCCAAATTGAATAATTTGAAGTGGTCAATCTTTCACTTGGTTCCAACAAGGATGAACCCATTGAAGACATTTGAAGCGAAGAAAACTCAAATGATGAACAATAAATGTTGTTACACACTTTCAATAGGATCCAATAATTGAGTACTATCTCCTCCTATGAAAGATCTTACAACAATTTGTGAATTGATTCTCACTAGCTACTCAAATCTCTCTAAAACAAGATCTATTTCACATCAAATGATGGAGTATAGGCAAAGTTAGGATCTAACAGTCTTAGCACGTGTGAAATACACTAAGAAACCAAATTTGACTCAAATACAATGATATTGCATGAAACAAAATGGCTAAGATCTCAAAACAGTGTCTAGATCACATATAGATGAGATTGGCAAGCATACAACTGTGATTTTGGATCAACCAAGCAATCTCTTGACCAAACCAAATGTGTCCACCCAGGTCTAGGTGCCCTACCTAACCCTCTTCAAAAGCTTATAACTTTTGATTGGCTCAACCAAATGGAATGAAACTGATTGCAATAGAAACTAGACAAAAATAGCTTCAAAACAAGCTATCAACCAAGGTAAATGGATCAAACATGAGAAAGAACTTCCAAACTGAAAATGGATGTTCCTCACACGTGTCTGAGCACCTGATTCTGTACAGTACTAGTTCAGACCCAATCAATGTCCTTTTGATCTCTTTTGATCCAAGATTGAACAAGATAGCTAGGAAAATGGGCCTTGACAACTTCTAGCTCAAGATTGATGAAATTTTTTTCACTTAGATGGATCAAAATGCATGGTAACCTTAGGTAGGCTCTGATACCATGTTGAATTTCACACGTGTGGACTGTCCACTACATGTACTTGTGATCTCCTAAGGTGTGTAGATGCACCAAGATCAAGACTAGATTGAGATTCAAGATCAATCTTGAATCCTATGGCAAAAATACACTACTACATGCATTCAATCACTTTCAACTCTCACTCACACGTGTGGGAAGTATTCAAAAAATAATCTAAGTAAAAACAAGCTGCTCTCCTCGGGTAGAGAGAGAAAATGCATCATGAGCTCTCGGGTAGAGAGAGAAAGCTAGAAATCCAATAACTCACAAATTCCATGAAATCACCAAATCAATTACCTTCAAAATGAGGAGTACAATGATACTAGTAGGTCCACGAGCTATCACTATGCTTAACTATGATTGTTTCAAAAAGTGTTTATTCAAATGACATTTAGACTAATGAATTTTGAAAAGTCAATCTCTAAGTCTAAAAACAAAGTTGGCCTCAATATGCCAAATATGGAAATATAGCAAATATGATCAAACTAGTTGAATCTTTCACACTTGCTCTTCAACTAGTTTTAGCATGGACTTTGATAACACTCCAAGTTATGTCCTATGCTTCATGAACAAGTCCTTTCCCAATGCTTTGGTGAAGATATCAGCTACACACTCCCTTGAGGACACATGTTGAAGCTCCACCTCCTTTGCAATGACTTGCTCCCTCACAAAATGATATTGCACCTCAATATGCTTGCTCCTAGCATGAAAGATAGAATTGGTTGCCAATCTTTGGGCTGATTAATTGTCACAAAAGATGAATGGGCTCTCTGAAAAATCCACCAAGTGAAAATCCTTGATCATCCTCTTGATCCATACCATCTCCTTTGTGCAATGTGTAAGAGCTTTGTACTCGGCCTCACTAAATGATAATGAGATAGTGGCTTGTTTCTTCGACATCCATGATCTAGCTCCATCACCTATGAAAATACAATGAGCACTAATGGATTTCCTATCCATTATATCTCCAACATAGTCGAATCTGAAAATCCAAAAATATTAGATGATGATCCCTCATACATTATGTCAAAATCTCGAGCTCGCTTGCCTAGCTCCAATGCTCCTCACTAGGATCTTGCATGAATTGACTCAATATTCCAACACAATAGCTTAGATTTGGTCTAGTAATGGTTAGATAGATGAGTGAACCAACTAGCTTCCTATAGAGAGTAATGTCCTTGAAGGATCTTTCATTACCTCTTATAGTTAGCTTTACATGAGACTCCATAGGTGTATCACTAGCTTTTGCATCTAGCATATGAAATCTTTCTAGAATAGATTTAGCATACTTATCTTGACAAATGAAAGTAGATTGAGAAGATATAATGACTTCTATTCCCAAAATGTAATGCAAATTACCAAGATCATGCACCTCAAACTTCTTAAGAGCACTCTTGATATCCTCCACATCTTGATTGTCTCCACCACTCAAGATGATATCATCCACATAGATTAGCAAGATGGTAACATCATTTCCAGCAAACCTATAATAAAGTGAATGACCATACTCACTCATAACAAAGCCTTGAGAGAGTAAAAAAGTGTTAAGCTTAGCATACCAACTCCTTGGTGCTTGCTTAAGGCCATACAAGCTCTTTTGTAGTAGACACACATGATTTCACTTTGTAGATAAAATGTAGCTTTAAGCCTGCTCCATGTACACTTCCTCCTCAAGATCACCATTCAAGAATGCATTTGAAATGTCCATTTGTCATAGATCCCATCCATAAAGTGTAGCAAGTGAAATGATGACTCGAATGCTTACCATCTTTGCCACGGGTGCAAAGGTCTCATCATAGTCAAACCCTTGTTGTTGGACATATCCTTTTGCTACTAACCTTGCCTTGTACTTGTTGATAGATGCATCTTGGTTTGTCTTCACCTTGAAGATCCATTTGCATCCAATAGCTTTCTTGTCCTTAGGTAACTCCACCAATCTCCATGTTCCATTCTTCATAAGAGCTTGATACTCAAAATCCATTGCTTGCATCCACTCCTCTTCTTTCGTTGCTTGATCTACACTTGTAGGTGCATCCAAAGAGGCTAGGAAAGCAGCATAATTTCTAGAAACTACTTGCTTACCCTTTTGTTAATATGAGAGCCTTGAAGGTACTTGTCTTGTTCTCCTTGGCTTTTGACTTGATGCAGGTCCATCATGTTGATTTCACAAGTGTGGATTGTCCACAACATGTACTTGTGATCTCCTAAGGTGTGTAGATGCAGCAAGATCAAGACTAGATTGAGATTCAAGATCAATCTTAGATCCTATGGCAAAAACACACTACTACATGCATTCAATCACTTCCAACTCTCACTCACACGTGTGGGAAGTATTCAAAAAATATTCTAAGTAAAAACAAGCTGCTCTTTTTAGGTAGAGAGAGAAAAATCATCATGAGATCTCGGGTAGAGAGAGAAAGCTAGAAATTCAATGACACTCAAAATCCACACAATCACCAAATCAATTAGATCCAAAATGAGGAGTACAATGATACTAGTAGATCCACGAGCTACCACTATGCTTAACTATGATTGGACCATATTTTGTCACCTCTTGATCCTATTGGATCATTGATCTATGCACCTCTTAATTCTATTGGACTATATTCAAGCACACCTCAATTTCCTATTGGACCTCACAAGGTTCCACCTCTAAATCCTATTGGACCTCTTGGAATCCATCAAACAAAAACTTTACACTTGTCTACACTCTAATTAGCAAGTGTTTAGCCTCTTACTCTATTTTGTCTCAATAGTGGCATTACAAGTGGAAATGCATAATTTGTCATCTATGCCAAATTTATTCCTATCAGCATCCTACACCTAGATGCTTGATGTAAAAAATATAAGACCCCTATATCTAACATAGATAATCTTTTTCAATTCTTCACATGTAAAAGCGTTTCAGGAGGATGCACCATTGCATCAAGAGCAGCAGTTCTCTGGGTCAGCAAGAAGCAAACCATTGTAGCCCAGTCGTCTTGCGAAGCAGAGTACGTAGCAACAGCAAAGATGGCCAACGAAATAATTTGGCTAAGGCAGTTCTTGGACGAATTGGACGAAACAAGGAAGGAGCCACTAGTCTTGCAGATGGACAACACCTCTACAATACACCTCACGAAGGATCCCGTGTTCCATTCCAGGATGAAGCACATTGCGATCAAGTGTCACTTGATCAGAAATCTGATTGCGAAGAAGATGATGCAGACCACCTTCATCAGAACAAAAAATATGATTGTTGATATCATCACAAAGGCTTTGGACAAAAGACTCTTTGAGAGGCAAAGGAGCAGTCTCGGGATCATAAGTCTACCATGCTTTGACAGGGAGCTGAAGAAACAAAGTGTTTCTGAACACAAAGCCTTGCTAGCTTACAGCCCCTCGACACAAAACACGACGAGTTTCGCGAACACGAAAGTCAACAAAGACGATGATGAGCATCTTTGCGAACTTGAACATATGAAGACATGAAACATGAAGAGTTTCGAATACATGAAAAGTTTCTTGAACACGAAAGTCAACGAAGATGAAGACCAGCGGTTTGCGAACACGAATGATCCACGAACGAGATTCCCTTGCGATCCTATACGAGAGAAAGACGAACGAGGTAAACGAAACCTGTTCTGTCCTCACGCTCCAAGGAGTACCACTAGATATCACAAAAGTACTAGAAGTACAGAGATCTGACTTGATGGCGTGACGTCAACAGATACTCCTTAGGTCGTGGCTAAACTGTCACTCTTGTAATTCTCTGGTTAGTTGTAGATGGTTAATCACTCTAATCTTAGATTTGCATAGAGAGACTGTACTTACTAAATAACACTTGACATATATCAATAAGATACACAATGTGTAACCAAGAAAGAAAGAAGAATAAGAAGTAGTTTGATGCTAGTAAGCAATCAAGACGAACACAGACAAAAACTCCGCCTGCGTGAGAGAAGACAATTCTGTCTAGGATCAAAAGATCCAATTGTCCACTAGTAAAGCAAGACTACTGCTCGTGAGAGAGCCGTGCTTCTCTCACACCAACGCACTGCGTGGATTCGCATGCAGTGCTCTGAAGAAATCAGAGAAAATCAATATAGATTATTTTTTTGGTTGTGTCTGATCTTGGAAGTCGAATGCTTATGCTGTTTATTTTAATATGTCTGAGTTTTCTTGTTACCTTGTTGAATTCCACGCCTTGGTTAAAATGAAGTCGAATGCTATATTAATTTTATGAACGTAGATCAATAATACCTGACTACCCTCTGGAGGATTGTAGGAATGTTTCAGCTGGCAGTGCGCAGCAAACGCATCTGAACTCCATCCGAATCTCGAAAGAGAATCGCGAATGTTTTCATGATTTTTCTTCTCATGATTCTCATCATTCATATTGGAGCACCGCTCGACTCCCATCAGTGGTATCAGAGCACTGACTTGATTTTCTCATCAGCAGGCTATTGGATTTATCTCCTCTACTCTTCTAAATCCTATTTTAATCTGCCTTCATTCATGTTGCATTTTTACTCATGTTGTCGCACAGTCTGCATATTTACATGTGAAATAAGACAGGCAAAAAACGCGACTGTCTGCATAAATACGAGTAAATTTCCATTGGCAAAAAAGATGAAAAATGCGACACTATGTTTTTACACGTGATTTGTAACAGGCGAAAAAGACGACATCGCCCTATAAAATGCCGAAAGTGCCCTAATGGAAAAGCGAAAGCACCCTGTAAATCAAATCCTAAGGCATTTGTCAAAGTGTCGCATTTTTTGCATCTTCACCAACGTTCATTTTAGCAAAGGCTGATATTGCGGCCTTCTCACGCTCATCCCATGCAACTATGCTAACAGATTTGACAACGATAGCAGCCACCCATGATCTCCTACAAATAGCACATCTACTTTGTACTTTCTTCATTTGCACACCTATAAAATTATGCATATATGTTGGATACCATTTGTGTATTCTATAGAGTGTGTGAAAAATAATTGTATTAGAGGCTTATCAGAGATAGACGTAGTAGATGCTTTCATGCATCAATTCTTTGTATTATCAATAATAGGTTTATTCCTTTCACAGATTGGATTAGCTTTGTAGAGCATGCGATTTCGTTAGCTATTGTCTTGTGCTCAACAACATTATTGACCTGTATATTTTGCTATACTTAATCTGATAACAACTCTGTTTGTTCTACGTTCAAATTTGTGTCAATATTGCTATGATTTTCTACATTCTATCTGACTCTCTTTTTACTCAATCTGGTAGTCTGTTCTTAGTGAATTATTATTAGTCTAGCTGTTCGCGACTTATATTTATTCTTGTTTTTCATGACTAATTCGCGACTGATTATCAGTCGAGCTCAATCTAGCTCTTCGCGAATTGTTCCCAACAAATTATCTTTCTGATGGTTTGTTGTTTTACGTTTGGCTACGTAATCAGATCAAACATGATTCTATCACTAACATTCTGTTTGTTTCTGATAGGCGTAGTCATGCTTAGGGAAAGAGTGAGGTAGCTCATTCCGCTGCGCATGAGCACTTTCTGTTTGAGATCATTTCTCTTTTGAGTTTTGAGTTCGCTTCTTTTCGTGTTCGTTTTTCTTTTTGAGCTATTTTAGTTTCCCACACTCACACAGTGCCCTCTTTCTCCAACATGGTATCAGAGCTATTTTCATAGCCTGATAAGCTTCCACAGTACAAGACTCTACCAACCGATAGAGTAATTGTCTTCTTGTTCTGAAATTCAGTACTCGATATTCATACTTAAGTCACTGATAGTTTTTCCTATTACCTAGACTAATCTTCCACATGGATTTCCAAGGGAAAACTAGTCCTATCATGGACAAGCTTGATGGAGCCAATTACCATCTATGGAAATTTAAGATGAAAATTGTACTAATGGCTAAAGAATTGTATGATGTTGTGACAGGTGCAGAAGGAAAACCTGAAGTAGACGACGCATCAATCGCCAAATGGAAGTTGAAGGATGGAAAGGCTTTTGCGTTGATCATCCTCAACATTACGGATACCCAGATCGGCCATGTATCCGAGGCCCAGACATCAAAAGAAGTTTGGAACATCTTGAGCACACTATATGAAGTGTGAGATATAACTTCCAAGCTACATCGTAGGAAGAAATTTTACTCTCTCAAGATGGCAAATGGTGATTCCCTACAGAATCACATCAACCAATTCAAGAACCTACTGAAGCAAATGGCCATTGTCGGATCTGTCATAGACGATCAAGATGCAGTGATGCAACTGCTTACAAGCTTGACAAGCTCATACGATAGTTGGGTGATGATCATTACGACACATCCAAAACTGACTCTTTCGAGAGTCATTACTATGTTGTTGCAGGAAGACACACGTAGGAACAGAGCCTCAAGTTCCTCAGCTGATTTTCACACCTTGTATACCAACAAGAGCACGACTAAGTAGAAGAAGAAGAAAGGCCCGAAGCAAACAAAGCAAGATCAGAAACCAGCACAACACAAAGAACAGTCAAATTCGCAGACGAAGAAAAAGCTGTTCTACAGATACTGCAAGCGAAACAACCACAAAATTCAAGACTGTCGGAATAGCAATGGACAGTCGAATCAAGTGGCAAATGCAGCTACAGATGCTCCACAGCCTATTCAAGAAGTGGATCATGATGCCTTCATGACCAGCCATCAAGGAGCATCTAGCGACAGTTCTTGGTTTCTGGATTCTGGTGCCACTCAACATATGACCAGTCTCATTGGCTGTTTCGAGTCCTATACACCTTACAATACCAATAAATATGTTCACCTTGGTGACAATAAACACAAGCTATTAAAGGTGAAGGTACTGTAAGATTAAGCTTTGCAAATGATCAATCTAAGCTACTCTCTAAAGTCTTGTATGTACCAAACTTATCTACGAATCTGCTCTCTATAAGCAGGATCACAGATCTAGAACATAGAGTAGAATTCGAATGTGATTAGTGCAAAGTAGTTGATAGGACAGGCAAGATCCTAGCACTCAGAAAGAGTCATGGATATTTGTATAAATTAAGTCATTGCTTTTCTGCCTCTAGTCAGGCGCTCAGTACTTCTATTCATGCAAATAAGAGTTTAGTTTTTAGACTCTTTAGAAGATAACTTTGCCCATCTTAGAATATCTAAAACTGTATGCAAATGTGCTTATGCTCCTCAAGAGTCTTGCTATAAATCAAAATGTCATCTAAAAATACCACCATAAACTTTCTTAGATAAGGACAAAGGATATCGTTCTGGGGCATTAGCTAGACCAAAGGGTAAAACTAAAAATTCATAATGGTCATACCAAAAATGAAAACTGGTTTTAATAACATCCTCCTCATGGATTTTAATCTGATGGTACCCCAACCTGAGGTCCAATTTGGTGAAATACCTTACACCATTCAATCAGTCCATTAAGTCGTCCATTCGAGGTAAGGGATAATGGTTCTTAATAGTCATTTTATTAAGCTTTTTGTAATTGACACAAAGATGTATACCACCATCTTTCTTGCTGGTAAACAATATAGGAGCTCCCAAGGAGACTTATTGGGTCAAATATGGCCCTTACGTAATAACTCCTCAAGTTACCTAGAAACCTCGTCTTATTTCTTCAGGCTCATCTTATAAGAAAACAACAATACAGGAGAGTTGTCGAGAAGGAGATCTATATGATGGTCTACACCCTTAGAGGGGGGTAGACCCTATTGGAAAATTTGAAAAATCAGACAAATCAACTTTATTTGGATCCCAAAAGATCAATCAAGCATCAAGGATTGCACTTCAATTTATAAGATAGAATACTAACATTCAATTCTAGCTTATTTGGATCTAAATTGGCAAGAGCACTTGAATACCTCACTCAAACTAGCATTTAATGTTCTCCATGGCTTGTCACACATGTGAAAAGTATAGTACTTGATTTAGGTCAAATCCAAACAAATGAACCAAAATATTAGACAATAATCAAGCATCAATTTCACACAAAGAAGATTGCCAAAATTGCCAACAATTTGATTCTCACAAAAGAGGACATCACTTATCATAAATTTATAAAGGATTGATCCACATATATCTACATCTCAGATCCGACATGCTAAGAGGGTCCTATGACTCTTAATCTCTCCCTAATCAAGCCATAATCATATCTTTAATCAAACTCGATTAGTTATGACCTAATCTATGCATAATCTCATGAGAGCACCTCTCACCTTAGACCGAGGAGGTCTCTGAGGAAGTACAAAGTTTGAGGCCAATCCAAGTTGAATAAAATGGAAAGATAATCAAGCATAGTCAAGATCTTGCCTTGTAAAGGGGTTTGCTCGTGTCCACAACCCATCAACTAACATTAAGTAAACTTCGAACACAATTCAACTAACCAGGTTTCGGAATCCAATAGCGTTCCGGAACGCATGACCCTTACGTTCAAGAACACAACTTTTCGGTCGGATCCATTCCGAAATGCAGCATTCCAGATTGCGATTGGAACATAGCATTCCAGAAAGGAGTGCAAATTAGGTCCATAGTACATACTTGAATACTCAAAGTTGAAACCTGAGGTCATGCCAATAGTGTGCATACAATCTTTGTGATACTGGTGCAAGCAATATTTGTAATAACATTTGAATTGTGAGTCAATATTATAAGTCAATATTCTCATTAAATTGCTCATCAAAGAGTGCCTCATTCTCGTCATTATCTAAGTCCATACACTCATCTAAATCTAATTCTAAGTGCAATCGTGAATTTCTTCGCCTATGAGTATAAGAGCTATGATCATCTTCATCATCACTTTCTTCCTCTAGCCATTCTTCATTGAAACATGGCATTCTCATTGGCGATTGCCTTTCTACGTTCATATTTTCATTTGCGATTTTTTCTTCAATGATTTCAATATCAAATGGAACTTGGATTTTTGGCTCAATTAAAGTTTCTACCTCGATTTTCGATTCCTCGTGCAAGTCGTTTGACATATATGATGCAATATCTTTGTCTTCAAATATACGTCATTATTGAGTTAAAAGACATATAACCACCGAGAAAATAATCGATCCGGATGAAATATGTGTTAGATTTCTTATGCAAGAATTTTCTCTCAGACAAAATGATAATGTATTTCAATGTGCTTGGTTTGAGCATGTAAAACTGGATTTTTGGCAAGGCGAATGCAGCTTTGATTGTTGCAAGATATAGTAGTCGCATCCACTTGTGGTTGATCTAAATCCACAAGCAATCTTCGTAACCATACCACTTCTTGTGTAGCATTGTTGAGTGCTTGATATTCAGCTGTCGTTGAGGATAAGACTACTGTAGGTTGCTTTTTGTTGCTCCATGAAATTGCAGCTGTACCATAACTGAATGTATGACCGCTGGTAGATCTTCTGTCATCAATATTACCTGCCCAATCGGCATCTGCATAACCTACCAATATTGGCGCTTTAGGCTGATCATACTTCAAACCAATCGAATGCATCTGAGAATACGTTTAGTAGACTTCTAGTGTGCTTTACTAGGATCTTGCATAAATTGACTAACAACACCAACAACATAAGAAATATCAGGTCGTGTGTGTATCAAATAAATCAAACTACCCACCAACTATCTATACAAGTAAGCATCCACTTTTTTAGATTCATCATATGCAGTAAGCTTCGTGTTGACATCCATAGGTGTACTCAAAGCTTACAATCCTGCATTTGTGTCATACATCTTGTATGCCTTGGCCTTCTCATCATATCCAAGGAAAATACACTTGATAGCTTTTGCATCCAATTTTTTTCATTTCTCATCAGGAATATGGGCATAAGCATCACAACCAAATACTCTCAAATGAGAAATATTAGGTTTCTTTACAGTAACAGCTTCATAAGGTGTCTTACCTTCCACAGATTTTGTAGGACACCGATTCAAGATGTGCGTAGCTGTGCTACAAGCTTCTGCTTAAAAGGTGTTTGGCGGACCCTTGCTTTTGAGCATCGCTCTGGCCATCTCAACAATAGATCTATTCTTTCGTTCTGCAACTATATTTTGTTGTGGTGAATAAGGTGTTGTAGTCTACCTCTTGATCCCTTGATCTTTGCAGAAATCAATAAAATTTGTCAAAAAATACTCACCACCTGCATCAGATCTCAAAGTCTTGATGCAAGATCCTGTTTGCTTTTCAACTAATGCCTTGAATTTTCCTGAACTTAGCAAAAGCATCTGATTTCTTTCTTATGGAATTAATTCAAATGCATCTGCTATAATCATCAATGAAGATAATAAAGTGATAGTAGCCACTAATAGATCTAGTATGCATAGGTTCACATAGATAATTGTGGACTATATCTAGGATGCCATTTGCTCTCCTTGCTCCACGTTTGGGAAATCTCTCTCGATGTTGTTTTTTGAAAATGCAACCTTCAAAGATTTTTTCTTCAAAAGAAATAGCAAGCAATCCAGTAACTAGATTACCTCTTTTGAGAATCTATAAACTTTGAGCATTAATATGATCGAATTGTTGATGCCAAAGATCACTTCGACTATCAACAGTGCTTACCATAGCTTGAGCAAAAGATCTCGCATTCAATTTGTAGAGTCGATTCTCGTTGACTCTAGCTCCTGTAGCACTCACTTTGTAGTGATTCTTGATGTCTTTGACAAGATATTTGTCATTGTCAAACTTAACCTTGAGTTGTTGATTAGCCATTGTCCCAACGGATAGTAGATTGTTAGCTAAGCCAGGTACATATTGCACATTGCTTATCCGCTTTATCAACCCGCTGGCTAACTTCACTGGTACCACTCCAAATCCTTTAACAGATAGCAATTTGTCATCGACTTGTCCAACTTCATTACCATTGTGAGTTTCCTTGAGTTCTGGAACCACTCTTTCCTTGAAGTCATGTGCACCACTATCAATGTACCAGGTATTCTTGGCTTCATCACCTGTCATTAATACTATAATGAACAAGTTTGAACTCTCACTAGTATCATCTTCATATTGATCATCATCGTATTGATGTTGATCAGCATAATTGTCTTCATAATAATCATCATCAAATTGATGTTGATCAGCATAATTGCCTGCTTGCCATTTATCTTTTCTTTGTTCTATCTCCTTCTGTTTCTTGAAGCATTCACATTCCCAATGGCTAGGTTTGTTGCAGTACCTACAATTTCCAGTTTTATTCTGTCTGGAATAGCCGCGTCCTTGACCTTGGCCTTGATTCCAATTGTCTCAATTCGGGTCATCATTGAATTGTTCTTGAAATTGTTGGGCCGATCCACGATTTGAGTTTCCACCTCTCAATTGATACCTTTCATGACCAAATCTTCCTCCTCATCCGCTAACTGCAAGAGCTTGATCATAGCCCCTGTTACGATGATTCAAGTTGTCTTGATGTTGCTCTTCCTGCAAAAACAATCCACCTAGTTCTTCATAGGTTGGAAGATTCTCTCTTGTAGCTATACTTGTCACAAACATTTGATGTGACTCACTCAGACTATTCAATGTCAACTACATGATCTCGTTTTTGTGTGTCTTTTCTATCAAAATCAGAGTGGAGAGCTAGCAAGGCTTTGAAAATAGAAACATTTTGTTTCTTCAATTCCCTCTCAAAGCATGATAGCTTGACGACTCCAAGAATGCTCCTCTGTTTCTGGAACTGACCTTTGTCTAAGGCCTTGTGAAAATGTCAGTTATCATCTCCTTTGTTCCAATGAAAGTAGTCTACAACATCTTCTTCTCGATCAGATCTCTTATCAAGTGGTACTTGATCGCAATGTGTTTCGTCCTTGAGTGAAACACAGGATCTTTTGTCAGATGTATTGCAGATGTGTTGTCCATCTGCAAAACCAGAGGTTCGTTCTTTGTTTTGCCTAGTTCGTCAAGGAACTGTTTGAGCCAAATTATTTCATTGGCCATCTTTGCTACTGCTAAATACTTTGCTTCACAGGATGACTAAGCCACAATGGTCTACTTCTTGCTGATCCAAAGAATTGCTACTCCTGACACGATGGTGCATCCTCCTTAGACACTTTTGCGGTCGTCCTTGAGGGATGCCCAGCTAGCAACACTTTAGGAAAGTATCTTGAACCCTACATCATGAGAATAACACAAACCAAAATCTTTTGTTAATTGAAAATAGAAGCTCTCTAAGATCCTGCTTACAAGACAATACACAATGGAAAACACATTATGGAACAACCACCCAACCAAGATCCGTCAATTATAAATATTTAGATTTTTGTGATTCGTCAATCATAATTTCCTGGAATCAAAATCATACTTAATCATTTACAGGATAATGGAGTATATGTTCTACATAACTCAGAAAAATTAAGAATCATTCCAAAATCTTTCCACTAAGAAAATACCGGATTTAGAAATATTCTTCAAATAGGATTCTTGGACTGAAGTGCAAGATTCAAGTTCTATAAACAACTGGTAATTAAAAACTGAACGCATACCAAAATGTCAATCATCTTCAACTACAAAAACTTTAGATTACAATCCAGAATCACACCTAGATATCCAAAGTCCTGCTGAATATCAATTCAGTTATTATTCTTGGATTCATTATGATTCGTTATCCATTTGAGTGCTCTGTGATACAATCACTAATGAGTTGAGTCTATTCCTTAACTAAGGAACACTCTATCCCAAGAATACTGTATATCCAATGCACATAATTTTAACTGATGAACCCAAAATACAAGCCATATAATTCAAAACCGTCAGTTTTTGGTGAATCCACATCACACTGATCATTTTACCAATTAACTAATCAACCACTCAAGTTAATTGTCAATGACTCAGAAATCTCAAATGTCTACGTGAAGAATTCAATTATACAAGTATAACACCACATTTAGATCCTTACCCAAATCATTTATAAGTCAATCCATAAATCTTTTATACAAAGTTTTGTTAGCTCTGCAAGTATCTGTCAAAACAATACTTGATCATATGTGCATATATACCGACTAGGTTAAGTGCACCAGATAACCTTAGTAACTAGGATTACACAGTAGATTCATACAAGTTAATCGTGCACATATGAGAATAATCTCACTATGACCCAGTACATAAACGCATTCTTATCTGATAGATTCCTCCACATAGGTTACTCACATATCTCACTAAGAAATTGTAACTCAGCTACAAAATATTTTCTATATCTCATGAGTAAATAACATATCCAAAAAATCTTTGAGACGAATAACATTCAATCTCAACAATTTTTCAATCCAACTTACCTCTAATTACATAATTTCATTTACTCAATCAACCTCTCTCAAATCCTAGTACTCAAACTAAGATTAGGTTGATCCAATATAGAACTCTCAAACTTAAATTCTGATCAAATTTACTTCTATTCCAATTAAAATGAAATTAGTAACCTTTGACCTTTTATTTCACTACTTATAGGAGTCAAGGGTTTACAAATTAGTATTTGCATGTCCTCATCGAAGGAACAACCTCATTCTCCTTCGTTCGGTTTCTTGTCACTACCAATGATGCTAGTGCTACTGGCAAGGAGCAACATTGTATCCACATTGATGATATGGGTGTGCCCTAATCCAAGAAGCGCCACTTGTGTAAGAGATGCTGCAATATCTACAAGTTCACCTTTTTATGCTAGAGGTGCAATAAGAAGGTCACGTGATCCCATAAGGGATCCCTCGTCCTTGGCATGGTACAAGGTAGACTGTACTACGTAGTGCAAAGTGGGTAGCACTGGGGCGCCCCTGAACGTTGTCCCTCCTAAATACACTCAATTACAATCCACTCACCCTTATCCTAAACTTGTGAAATCGCCCCTCGATGCTCACACATTCACTCAAGTCTCAACTCTCACTCCCTCACACTCAATGCTCATTCACGCATTCACCCCTCTCAAGACTCACACTCAGTCTCAAGACTCACATTTGTCATTCACACTCATCTCTCACATACACACATCATCATACTGTTGTAATTAATGCCTATTTTGCTCCTTAAGGCTTGTATACTTGTAACTTGTAAGTTGTGCATAAGACATGGGGGTAAAACATTTATGTACATAAGTACACTCCACTTGTGCTAATTAGGCAAGTAATAACAAGTAGGTTGAGGACCCATGTGAGTTGTAGAGCTAGAATTAGCAAGACACCACCTCTATAGATTACATGCTAAAAGTAGCCCATAGTTTGGAGGGGTTTCTACGCCCTACTACTCTTTGAATAATCATTCAAGTTGTGTGAGTTTTGAAGTCATCTCTCTCTTGCTTTTGTCTTCTACTCCATAACTGATTTTTTCAAGCTTTCATAGTGTGCTTAGTATGCTGTTATGATACTCCATACTAAATTCAAAAATATTCTCTCCATTGGTTACGAAAAGAGCAATATTTTCACTGGATCTAGAATATGACCGCCATCCCCAAATTCGAATAAAAAAAAATAGCAAAATGTTTACATATGCATTCCTTTTACGAGAATGGAAGCCAACTTCAATTATGAATGTCATCATCACATTGGAATGGAAATATGAGTGCCAACTACCTATTGGAATGAAAAAATGAACGACATTTCCAAATTTGAATCAAGCATACAAGCATGGAGACTGGATTGATCGTATAGAGTATATAATATAATCAAAGATGAGTATTTTGTTTTGCTTCATAGAATTTGGTCATAGTACTTTGATGCAACTAATTACTCTATTGTTTTTTTTTATGATGACATTATATCATCTACATGTGGATATCTATATTGATTTGGCACATTTGCAGAAAAGAGGAGACAAAAGAATTCAAATATCTGTTGAGGATCGTTCTCGTTACAGGGCAGAAGGAAAAAAAAAACTTGGATTTGTGGATAGATGAAACACTATATCCACAAGATCCAAGCACTTTGACACATCCCACATTCTCCTCAATAACTCATTTAGTTACATGGATATGCAATGGGCATAGTGGATTACTAGGATATTGTGAAAGATTGCAGAACCATGGAAAACAACTTTACATGAATAAAGTTCACTTTTTAGAAGGTGAGTTAATTCGGATATGTTAGAATAGAGATTGTCATCTCCAAAAGACGTTAGAAGAAAATGAACAACTTAAAAAATAATAATGAATCATTACAAAAGATAACAATCAATATCAAATCAAAACTAGAGCAAATGCAATCAAACGTACAGTCTATTCGTATTGAAAACTTACAATTATTGAAGGAGGTTATCGAAACAGAAATATCTGTACATTCAAGTAAGCATATTCTGATTTTTGTAAGTTTTTCAATGACATTTGGATTTAATTTCAGCTATGGTGATATTCTGTTAACTATCTGTTTTTTTTGCAGATCTGCATTAGTAGCTCCTCAGAATATTAAAGACAATGCTTCACTAGGAATGTCATTGGGCACAATATTGACAGGCAAATCCACTGAGCTTATCATGATGAACAATAGGAGTTCAAATGTAAAGTGTAAAATAACAGATGGTGGACATTAAAAAAAATTAGATAAGACTATAGTTCAAAGTGCTTGTGATTTTGCAAGTATTAGCAAGGAAGCATATGCAACAATATTTAAACTAATTAGAGAAGCTTTTAAGCAAGTTCAAATTAGAAAAGTCTCAATCTCTAGGACATATCACTTGAAGAAAGAGAGGGGGTACATTAAACATAGGTATGCATAAGATCACTGGAACCCCATTTCATATTGAGAAGGTGTATGAAACTGATGGAAGGTCGATATTCTATAATTCATCAAACAACTTATTTGTTGATCTAAATTACTTGTTGAGATACATTGTCACATTCTATGATATAACCTATGAAAAGGTGAATGGAAAAATAATCATAGTACTTAAGTTAGATGAGTCAGAAATTGTGAAACGGCAGAAGATCGAGAGGGTTAGTATAACTCTCATGAATGGTGCTCTATCACAAACAAAGGACCAAGAAGATTTCAGATTCAGTGTCCAGTCAAAAAATAATATTTGGTGGTTGGCAGCGTTTCAGTTAACTAGCCTCATTATTACATTACATTCATTGAATAGTATTAATTCATTGTAAACTAAGTCTGATTAATTCTTTGGACAGGTGCTGAAGGAGGACCATGATATATTATCATGAATATTCTCAAGGACATCTTATCCTAGGATCATCAAGGACCATATGGATGGAGGACTTCTCAATGTTCCTAGAGTTGGAGAATTCAATATTGAATAGCACTTAGCAGGTGATTTGAAAACATTGAAATGTATGTATAATGTCTCTCACGGTGCTACATCAAAACACCCTTGCTGTATTGCATGAAAATGGCAAAAGATGTAACTAGGCGTACATGAATTACTAGAGAATATGCAGATCCAAACTGGAAGCCTATGTTGCCTAGTCCCTTAAAAAATGTGCATGTTTGCACTCTTCATGCAGAAGTTAGATTAATAGAAAAGATCATTTATCTTCATATAGTTTTTGCTTGGAATACTAAGCCAGCATCATTAGCAAAGGAAACTATCTTTCAATTAGAAGATGTTTTATCAAAAGCAGGACTTCATAAAGGGACATGTCAAAATTCAAAAAGATAAAAGCTTTCAGGAAATAATAGGAACATGCCAACTAAGCCAAACATAGGAGGAGCAAAAGCACTTCGTTTCCTATCAAATCAAACTGGTAAGCTTCTAATATTCAACACTCAATCTGGACAGATATTGTTGCTGCCACTCAGGACTTCGAGAAAGCCGACAAAACTAGAGTACTAAAAGTTGATGTATGGAAGAAGCTTGATAGTATGATTGTCATTTTAAGAAAAGATAAATACTTTGATATTGATAAGAAAGCTGTCCAAAGGACTTCTGTCGAGTTTGTTAATGCAATATCAAAAACATAGGGAGAAGATCACATCACTCATTATATGATTAGTATAAATTCTTCAAGATGTTTTCAATTATATATATTTAGATCCAAACATAAGACTAACATTATGATTTTGACATATGCAGCACATACTAAGAGATCATACAACATTTTTTGCAAACACATATGGAAGCTTGAGTGTATGGTCATCACAAGGGATGGAGAAGTCACATTGGCAAGCACGAGCAACATTTCATCGAAATACACAACATGGAGGAACCAATGAAAAACGAAACTACATTTGTCAATTGTTTCAATGGTTCTACCGCAGAGTTCAGATTCGACATATAACAAAGTCCACACAATACAACAAGTTTAGAAAAATATGCAAGTTCATACGGGAAGAGAAAATTAGATGATTGTCGAGTAGAAGATCATCATTGTCATCAAATCATGACATGTTCAGAATTGCTTTGCAAATTCATTGAACAAGAGAGGAGAAATACTCAATGTAAATGTATGTCCACTATTCATCATCAGCTTGTGTGTCAGATTCTATGGCAATAATGTCATGAAAAAATTCTATGCTAGAGTATGCATCTAATAGATGTGCATTATCCTTATTTCCACTAAGTTCAATATAAGTGGAATACAATGAATAATGAGAGCTCCTTAAAGGAACCTTCCCATTAGTAAAACCTAGAATGTTCAAAACATAAGATCTTTTGACAAAAATGATCTTATTTGTCTTAACAAATTTATGTCCTCCTAGGTAAAATAATAAAGCTTTAACTGCCATTATAAGACTCTTCCCAACTGGGCTCAGCTTGGAATGGGCAATACAGATCTCATTCTTCAGGAAATGCCTAAGATAGTGGCCAAGTCTACTATCCCTCTAGAACGAGGATGCATGTTGTCTGAAACCTCCTCGTCTCGCAACAAAATCATCAATTATAAGAGCATCCTACAATAAGAAATATGTTAACAAAAACACATTCAGTGGTTAAAAACATTCTAATGCAAGGAAGTTTAAACACTTATACATTCTTCATCATCAACAACAACCAGATCAGGATGATCAATATAATGACCATGTACTGAAGTGGAATCATCAGTTAAATGCATTAATGATGGACGAGGGAAGCCCATCTAAGATTGAAATGTCGTGAATTCTTCATCGGATGGTCTGCCTCGCCCATCCTCAACAATATTTGATAAAGTCTTAGTCAGACATTCTTCACCGATCATAAGTCCCTCCTCATCATCAAAATCAATTCCAGCAACAAGGTCATCTGTTTCAAAATCTACAAAGTCGGAGAATTCAAAAATTGTGCCGGATAATAAACATAGAACTCCATCTTCACGATAGTCAAAAAATCTACACAAATCAACTGTAGTAAAATATACATCGTCATTTATATAATATACGGGCAAATTGAAAAGACATTTAGACTCCTCTATAGGGATCGATTCATCAGCAGATGTATTTTGGCCAATAAAAGAATCCCGGAAAACATCAGCATTTACATCAATAAAGTTACTTTCCTTATCAGGGGTGTCGATAAGGAAGTGACTGATATCCTTAATAGCTAACTGAACAGAGAATGATGCCATAGGATGGTCAGCAACAGAAACTTCCTCATCATCTGGAATCTGAACTAATAGAAAAAGTACAAAACCACTCTGATATTCAACCAATCGACATTTCTTGTTACAATAAGGACACATTGAACTACTTTTGAAAAAATCAAACAATTTGGTGAACATTCTATCTAGTCTATGTTTGAAAGCTGGGAAGAAATGAACAAGATCAGTATAATACATGTACTGGGTGAACCTATGGAGAAAACAGACTTACTAAGTATATCTCAAAATCTAACATAATATTCATAAAATACGTCAGAATTTAATTGTGCAGTCTTGAAAACATGTAAATATGGCCTAAATAGGCTGTAGAAGTAGTCTAGATTTTTAGTAATCCCAAATTCAGTAAAAAATGAACTCAGACTTGAATCTTGTGAAGATCTTGAGGAAGAGGCCATGGAACTAACGTAGATATCGCACTTGTGCGCGAGGGAGAACAAACGAAATAAAACTAACTCTCAAGATCACGCACAAGAGGGATATCTATGGCAGGTAGCTACTGAATATCGTAATTGTGTGCAAGTAGGTATCGTAGCAAACAAATGGACAACAATGAATGCGCACAAGAGCGATATGCCATGAATTTTGAGAATGAAAAAAGTAAAAAATTGATCGGGTTTCGTGCCTTTTATACTAAATTTTTACATGTGGTCAACGGTCAATGGACATGTGTCTATTTCCGATTGGACTACAGGCACTGGACGTGTGAGGTGACACTTGGACATGTGTGAAATGACACCTAGACACGTGTCTCATGTTCATTCATTTGTTCAACATGTGTCGCTCTCGCATTTGCCCGTACAAATCCCACACGTGTAAACTAACAATCTGACATGTGTCGCTCTCGCATTTGACCGTACAAATCTCACACGTGCGACAGGACGTTCTTTCGCACGTGCGAACCGTGATATAAAATCACAAACTCTGATGAGTTTTTTTCATTTTTTTTTTTGCTCCACATATCACACTTGTGTGTCTCCTTCACAATCAATATTCTGACTACTGCCTTCCATAAGCACAGGTCCGATAGATCTGCCTACGTGTCTCCTCATATCACACAAGTGATATGAATAAATTCTGATATGAATAAATATCAACATTAGGAAGATGTTGATATTTTTAAGATAATAAATTCTGTTTATTCTTCTTTTTGGAATCATGATTAGTTTTCTATTTTGTTGATGTTTTTAGCCATTACTAATACATGAATGTTCTATCTTGCAGTTTACACTTCCTGAGTACACATCAAGCCAGGTGTACAGATTTAGACAAGAAATTAGATACCACAATCTGCAAGTTCCTTTGGACTTCTTCCTCTGTATTGCAGCTTTCCGACATGAAAGAAAAAAACAATGTTGAAGCATTTAAATCATAATCTAAAGAGCATCAATAGAAAAAATCACCTATGATTGTTGTAAAATGCATATTTGTTGTTATAATATCAATTACATTTTTGATAATCATGAGAATTGATATCATGTACTTTGATTTCTGAAAGCCTATATACATGTTGTACTAAAACTTTTGATATCGATTGAACTCCCGGGGTAGTTTTAAACTCCAAAATTTTTCCTTTCCAAATTACACTTCAAACAAACTTCAAAAAACTTGAATCGAGCAACTGTTTTTTTGTTTTTGAAAAAGAGAACTAAATTTTTCCTGAATTTCCTGCTGCAGTAGATTGAAATCACCTTGAAACACAATGTAATCTAGTGGTAGAAAACAGAAATATAAATTGCTCCTTAGTTGAAATAAACTTATACGCTGTGTAATTTACTGGTAGAAAGAAAGACTGCTCGCTAGCTGCTTTGACCACTATGCCTGTCATTGGCATGACTACTGTGCTATTGCACCCATGCTTCCCTACTAGCAGAATTGCATACTTGGGTGATCATATTTGTGACATACCTTGAAGCTGTCTTCTAGCTCTCCGTGTAGTTTGCAATCCGTACATAATGTTCGACAGCAAGCTCATTAGGTCTTCTATATCTGCTGGATTGGCCACCAGCTGTGCTCAACTTGAAATATTCTGACTATATGGAACAAGAGTTCAACTAGGCCCTTCTGATAACTTTTTTGTCATTCAGCTGCAAAAGTGGCTTCTGGATCCATCTCATCTGCACTGCTGCATCGCTCAGAGCTCAAGCCCAAGTCCTCTTCCCCACCAAATCTGGATAATTCAGAAGGCCATTTGGTGTTTTGATGAGCTATCAAATTCTTCTGCTTCCCTTTTATTGTTATTGCTAGCTAGAGCTTGAGCAGATCTGAAAATTTCAGAGGTCCATTTCGTGTTTTGATGAGCTATCAGCTTTCGCTGCTCCCCTTTGGTTGTTATCGGCAGCGATTCCGTGGTTGAGCTTGAGCAAATCTGAAAATTTCAGCAGCCTTGTTCGTGTTTTGATTAGATGATAGCTCTTGTTGCTCCCTGTCGGCTGTCAATGGCAGCTACTCCATGCTTGAGCTTGAGCATCTCCGAAAAATCCAGAAGCCCATTTTGTGCTTTAATGAACTATCGACTTTTGCTGCTTTCCTTTTGTTTCATTGGCAGCTACTCCATGTTTCAGCTTGAGCTTGAGCGCAGGTGGTGGCCAGTCCATCAGATATACAAGGGAGCTCGGTGAGAACACTCAAGGAAGAAAGTTGATCCTCTGCAGAAGATGGGGAATAGAGGGAGGAGGATGGCAATCTAGGAAGACAGAAATGAGTGGGAAGACAGACGGGGAATAGATGGAGGAGGAGGATGGCAATCTAGGAATACAGAAATGAGTGAAAAGTGAAATGAGTGGGAATAAAGAAGAAAGAGCAGGCTTCACGGCAGAGAAGAAAAAGGAGAAGATGGATGGGACATCCAAAGAAAAAGCTTCCAAGGTTTGTACTCAATAGAAACCTCCTTGCTAATTAGGGCTTAGAATAAGGTCCTATGATTTATGACCCATATCCTTCATTGAGGCAGTCAAAAGTTACCATTGCCATTATTCAAGATTTATGCCAAAAACTTTGATGTCCTATGTCAAATGGTGTGGCTACATGCCCCTCTGGGTTAGTGGGATGACATATTCACTACACCCCAAGTCGTGATCAACATGCTCAATGGACTTTGGGCATGTCTTTGAGACAAGTTAAAGATGTGGGGGAGGACATACACTACACCCCAAGTCGTGATCAACATGTCCAATGGACTTTGGGCATGTCCTTGAGACAAGTTAAAGGTGACGGGGCCATAAGTTAGAGTTGACTCTACTTATTGCTAAATAATTAATCAATAAGTTTCACTCATGAACTCGATGACCCTAGGAGGCAGAACTTAAATTTAGGAGAGAGAAAGAAGAGAGAGAAAGAGAGAGAGTGTGTGTGTGGTGGCAACACCTAAACACAATAAATGCGTAAATGACTCATCTAAAATATTAAATTGAAATTAGTACTGGTGATGTATTGTAATAAAGATATAGACTCAAAGTCTAGAAAAAACAAGAACGCAAAGGCCTTGCCATGTCATATTGTCATATTTTAACTTTTTGTGAAAATGAAAAGAATGCAAAAAAAACAGCTCATTAAATTTTGATGGTTGTTCTTAACTTTTATAGGCAAATATTTTATGGGTTGTGAGGATGTTTTTTTTTTGTTAATCCAACAATTTCAACATTATGGTAAGGCCTTCGTGACATAATATCACAATAATAACTTGCATACATACATTTAAAACTTCAATAGATAATAACAAAGTTCGGTACAAGCACTAAAAACTTCAATCTCTTACAATAAAACTTTTATCTTTTTGTCTTTTAGAATATGAGTTTGGACTTGTAAATCTAAAATAGCTAAATACCAAGTTTTTATCAAGTTCACATGAAGATATATGACATGATAACATTTCTTGATGATTATTATTCCATTGTAGTAGACAACACAATTATTCCAAGTTCAATCCCCCCTTGAAAACCAGAAAGCATTGTAGTAGACAACCCAATTAACCAAACAAATTTGTCTTAAAAAAAGACTCTTGCTTGCCTTTGCTTTCCAATCTAAAAATCATGACTATATGAAAGTGAAAACAATGACTAGATGAAAGTGATTTTCGAGGTCAACAAAGGCTATAGGATAAGTATTTAGCTTGGTAGTCAACACCATAATCATTGTGAAAATAATAAAAGATAAACATGTAAATGATCAATTCTCTGCTCTTGCATGTAGTAGCATCAATCTGTTGCTATGTAAATTAAGTAGCATGAGAACATAATAAGATAAATATGATTCAATGCACTTTTCAAGTGATTCATATCTACTTTGCATATTGTCGTATATATCTATGTTCTTTTAAAGTTTTTATTTTTATAATAACAAATTTGATATTTTGCTTTTTACGTTTGAAGTTGCATAGAGCAACAATGCGCCTACAGATTTGTGATTCTTTGAGGTTCAGACAAATGCATTTATTCACTTTTTTGCATGGTCAATTTTAGTATATTTCGATATTTATGATCATTATTCACGAGTATTAGTTATCAGTATTTACAATAATCATGATCAGTGTCCTCTATCTGGGGCTCAACAATAAATATTTTTGACATATCTTTGCCACTCGTGGATAATGTAACCACAGTGGCCATGGTTATCACCATAATCCCATCCATCGCACCACCACACACTACCTCCGCCACCATCCCATTTTCAATTTTTTTTTTTTTTGAGTGGTATCCATGGGCTTCTGCCTAATGTTTTTCCCCCATTACAATTCATGGATGCTAGTTCGCCACCATTCATTGTTTTAAAAGTCCTATCTTGTGGTGAATGTGACATTTTTCTAGAATCTATATCAAGGTTGCTAGTTTTGCATATAGATTGTAATTTTTTCAATAGTATAAATTTTTGTGAAATCTCAAAATTTTGATTAGGATCTCTTGTGGAAAATGTTCAAACCTTTTCAAGAGTGTTTTCAAGATCTTTCAGTCCCTTTTAGAGTCGGGAATTTTTTTTTATGATCACACCTATATTCTTGATAAAAAATAGTTTAGTAGGTAGATTAGAGCCATATCCTCTACCACATTTTTTGAGTGAAGAATGGATTTCTCCATATTCAACAATTTCAGAAAGTTTTCGATCTAGACTTTATATGGATATTCAGAGTATATTTAAATGTAGCATTGGTTCAAAGAATAAAAGATTAAGTTGGTATCTACCTTTTACTATTTTTGTTGATTTTTCTTTCCAAATGCAATGTTCGGCGAACGAGAATAAACGATTTATTTAAGGACTTGAGTGATGAAATTCTCGTCGAGTTGTTGGATGATCGTTGGGATACGAAACAAAATGAGCAAGTTGAGTGCAAAGTATGTAAGTCATCAATGACATTTAGATATCACATAGTAAAAGATGCTCACTTTGCTGTTGTATTATAGAAGATGGATAAAATGCATAAATGAGTGGAAGCCACTAGATCAAGATTAAGCATTAAATCATCAAGAGCAACTTCAAATAATAGTGAAAAGAAATGACAACATTATTGCTATGATTGAGACTGAGAAAGATTGGAGTCTCAATCACATTCAATCAGAACTAGACATGTTGCCTTGTCTTTTTCAGATTTGACTTGTGACCTTGGCTATTGATCTTGCTGATGTTGTTGTTGGTAGCATAACTGCTTCAGTGGATCCAAGCGGATCCACTCTCCCCCCCCAAAAAAAATCTGTTGGTGGGGATGTTGTTGCTGGTAACCGGTCATGTTCAAGGTTGGATCTACGTGTGGAACACGTAGGTGAAACTCGTTGAACATGTGATTGTACTAAAGATTGAACAAATTTTAACTAAATTTGTTTCGATCTTGTTGTAGTTGACCCGAAGATGAATATGGCAATGAGATGCAGGAATCAACTCCGATTTGACATGGATTTCTCATATGTCTCAAAAATCCTAAACTGTTGTACAAGGGATTTCTGAAGATGGATAGATAAATGAAAATGTGTTCTGGAGATGCTCTACAGAAGACTCTTGTGCAATAGCTATTTCTCATGCAAAAATCAATCACACAAAATAGGTGAAGAGAAACAAGGAAATAAACAAACGTGACAAACAATGAAAACTGTATAGCACTTGTCGAACAAAACTTGCATTCATCAACAATGATAATGTACCTTGATAGTTGCAATATTTATTTTGTTTTGTAGAGTAATGTGTCTTACTCTGACATTCCCTTGTCAAAACAAGGCAGGGTTGGTGACACAAAAATCTACCATCATTGATAGCAGATGTTGTAAGATATAGCTTGAGATGCAGGTATGGTTGAGGTACTATGTCCTAAGGACCTCTCTAAACAAGAGATTCAGATCCGAATCTCTATCTGGATTTCCGAATCCGAGAAATATTGTGTATTGGCACATTGGAAATCTTATCAGCTTGTGGAAAGACAAATAGATTTGAGTTGCAGAAGGTTCTTTCGACAAGGACTCATTTCAGATTGTCTTTTTGCATTATGGCGTTGGCGTATTGTGCGGTGTTGTAGAAGTTTGCAAGAAACTTCTCGGTTGGGCAGCATGTTTAGCTGTTGTGTTTCGACAGAATTGTCTTTGTGCGCAAGCAGACATATATTTTGTATATTGTCTTGATTGCTTACTAGCATCAGACTTCTTCGCTCTGTTACACTCTATGTGTTCTGTTTTGATCTATATGTCAAGTATAATCCAGTAAGTATGGTCTCTCTGTGTAAATCTAAGATTAGAGTGATTAGGCATCTACAACTAATCAGAGAATTACAAGAGTGGCAGATTAGCCACAACCTAGTGAGTATCTGTTGACGTCATGCCATCAGATCAGATTACTATACTTTTGGGTACTTGCATGATCTTTGGTGGTACTCCTTGGGGCGTGAGTACTGAACGGGTTTCGTTTACCTCGTCTGCTTTCTTTCGTACTGGATTGCGAAGGAATCTCGTTCGTGGATCTTTCGTGTTCGCGAACCGTTCGTCTTCGTCTCCGTTGACTTTGCGTTCAAGAAACTCTTCGTGTTTCATGTCTCCAGATGTTTGAGTTCGTGAACATCTTCATCAGGCGAAGGGCTGAAAGCTAGCAAGCCTTTGTAATCAGAAACATTTTGTTTCCTCAAATTCTTTTAAAGAATAAATATTGCATGCATAAAAAATAAATATACAAACATTACAATTGATTTCATTTTATAGTCATCTGAACAATCGCCCAATCCTGGATAGTCATGCATAGTCCATATTAAAATCGCACACAACAAAAATGTTTTGTCTTGAAGTGGATGTGAGATGTCACATGCTTGGACTCCCTTCCATAGTAGTTCTAGTTCTTCAATCAATGGTGCAAAGTAGATATCCATATTTTTTATTTTATGTTTTCCAGGAATTAGAAGTGCTAGCATGAGACGTCCTTTTTTAATGCTTAGCCAAGGTGGAATGTTATAGTTGACCAACACCACTGGCCAAGTAGACTTGTCTGTTGCGAGTCCAAATCTTATATTTCTTGTTTCACTTGCGAAACATGGATATTCTTTGTCAATGTGTTTCCATGCAGGAGAGTTTGAGGGTACTCTCATGATCTCATCCAAAGAACGATTACTAGCATGCCAATTCACAAGTTCTGCAAGAAACTTGCAACGAAACAATCGTTGCAATCGTGGGATTATTGGAAAGTGTCATAAAAACTTGCATGAGATAGTGGTCCCTTGTAATTCATCTCGATATCGAGGAGTAAGTCCATTCTCATTGCACTCAACATTTTTCATGCGTCACCTCTTGTCTCTAACATAGTGTTTCCTTCTGGGAGTAGTTTGCGGAATAACCTGTACATAATGAAATGAATTTTCATAATATAAAATAAAAGATCATTTAGCCAACTAAAACATTTGACTTAAACAACACATCTATTAAATTCTTAAAAACAAATCTCAATCTTATTTACCCAAATAAGAATGTAACACTTGTATCACTCCATTTATATTTTGCTTGGAGGTTCAATATAAGCAACGAAGCGGCCAAACGAGATGTCTTTGCCCCAGGATATAAGGGCGTGTTTGATTCTTCTCTCAATTTTTTTTCCTCAGCACTAACAAATGATTCACTATCATGTTCTGTGCATTCTTCCACATCATGATGCTCATAGATGTTATTTATCAATTTGTTCATGATTTCAACTTCATCTTGAATGCAAAAATCATTTTCAGCACTTGATCTTGATTCTGAAAAAGAAGAAGAAGAAGATCGAGGCTGATTTGCTTTGGCACGTTGTTGTTCATCTATTTTCATCATGGCTCTCAATCCCATATGCTCACGACTTGATAGTAGATTTATGTGCGCCCCATCGTATGCCAATCTTGTTTTGGATATGGAGTGATTGTTGTCATCGTCACTAGAGCTAGATGACAATTCATAGTCCTTCAAACATGGGAAACAAATTAAGATATTCATCAATTAACATGTAAGATTGTCATTCATGAAAATTAAAACTAAAATTAAGACATGCAAATCAAACACCATATCTAAATTAAGGCATGCAATATGAAATATAAAAAAAACAATTAATTCACATTCAACATAACTTGCTCTCACTAAATAGATAAAATGTATTTTGATATTCACAAGGTACATGCTTGAGTTTGGCTCAAAGCCTTTTGTACACATCTTGGAAGAGGGTGATTGAAGCTATATTTGATGAATAGCTCTTCACCACATTTAATGGGCCTTATCGCACATACCATTACGTATGTACTTTTTGAG
The DNA here is from genome assembly GCA_029204225.1 of Diphasiastrum complanatum. NCBI lineage: Eukaryota > Viridiplantae > Streptophyta > Lycopodiopsida > Lycopodiales > Lycopodiaceae > Diphasiastrum > Diphasiastrum complanatum. The sequence goes on from CM055112.1 coordinate 12,745,658, forward strand.
TTTCTAGAAAAGTATTCTTCCTTTCCATTGGTGCGTTCCTCGAAATCACAATTAGTTAATGAAGGGTGCCCAATGGAACTATTTATATATGCGGCAATATTGCCATATTTTTCTAGATGCCCATCAATGTACATACGATGTGATTTCAAAACATTCTCTCCTTGCACACGTTGCTCTTCCAAAAAACAAGCATTGGCATTCAAGAATTATTATATAGTACATGCGATTTAGGTCAAGCCTGGGCACCAAAACTTGATGACGATGATGTTCCACTAAGTCTTTGCTCTAGCATTTGTGCTCTTTTTTGTGATTTCATTTTGTAATAATATTGTATCTTCTTTAACTTTTTGCTATCTTGTGCAGGCATCGTGCTTTAAACAATCGTAGAAAAAAAACAAAAAAGTTATATTCAACACACAATACTGCAAATCCAAATATTAAGTACACAATATCTACTGTACATTTAATAAATATACCTATTTCGAGACATTTCCTCAGTAGAAGACATATTCGCTAATGAACGATTAAATTTTATCTGCAAACAACAAGAATGTTAATGATATTGACAAAATACACTTGTCAAAATATATAGTTAAAATTGATATGTACACACCAATTTAACAAGATCCACAAATATCTTTATCACTAAAACATTTAGATACCTTACCAATGTCAAGTTGCTTGAACGAATATGACATTGTCTAATTCATGAAGAAAAGAAGCAGATTCAAGAAGTGTGATTTCTTTTAACTATTTAAAAAACTAAGTAGTAATTAATACATATTTGTCATTTTTTTAAAATCATCAAAATCTTCAAAATCTTGAGTTTGAAAAAATCAAGTAACTTGAATTTGATACTTACATGTGAAACAACTCTATTTTGGTCCCTATCGCTTGACATAACCCATTGAATAATCATAATTAGCTAGCATCACATGAGATAGCTCAAACAACTTGATGTCTATCAGTGTAAAAAGTCTCATTTTGGCACTTCTCACCTAAGGCTCCTCATAGAGTGATCAACTTTGAGGGATTTCATCCAAATAGATTAAATTTGTTGCCTATCGTTTGGCAATGCCAAAATTTGATGCCCAATGTATAATTTTTTTTCTTATCACCCAGCATGGCTCATCAAGTTATGACTCAACTAGTTTCAAATCTAGTATATTTTGTTGCATCAGTTATTGTTGATATTTGATCCCTATTACATCAAATAGCTCAAATTTGCTATCTACCGCATCAAAATCACACGTTAGGCATCGAATTTGAGCTATTCCAAGTGATAGGTACCAAATTCAAGCTATTTCAATGTCTTGAAGTCACTATTCCATTGGTTTTGTCACTCAATAGACAATCTCGAGTGATAAAGGCCAAAAATACAACTATCTTTAATTGATCACTCGACATGATTGATCAAGGGATTAGACTCAACTAGTTTCGAATCTACTATGAATGAGATCTAATGACTTAGAAGATCTAGTAGAAGAGCTAGCAAATGGTTGCTTGCGAGCCTTTGAGAATAGCCTCATTTGCGTAAATCCATTTACAATGCAAGTATCATACTTAAGAGATTGTTCCCACTCAATCTATTCTACATTCTTGATCACTTGCTATTAGAATTGACTTTTTACAACCTAAAAAAGGTACAACAGTTGAGAAGAATTCCTTTTGGAATGTCATGTGGGAACTAGCCCCACTCTCAATCCACCATGTGTCATTGGAGTAGCTCTTGCTTGTTGGTGTAGATGCCATCAAGGATGAATCAACTTCATCCTCATAATCCTCAATGGTAAGCTTGTCTTGATTACTCTCATCTTGTGCATTCTTCTTTTTGTAGCACTGGGATGCAAAGTGCCTTCCACAAAAGAAGCACTTTTGTTTGGCTTTGTCTTTCTTCTTTCCTTTAGAGTTTGATTCTTGATCATCATCACTTTTGCCGTGCTTTGGATCTTCTTCTTGAACTTCCATCATGTAGTACATTGAGATTGATTGTTTTTTATTGCTTATCAATGGAATTGACCCCTATCATGAGATATAGCTCAAAATTATGAGATAAGACATTGAGTGATCAAGTTAGAGTAATTTCGAGTTTATGACATTCATGTAACTTTGAATGTTGTGCTTACATGTGAGACAACTCAATTTTGGTCCTAATTATTGATCATTGTTCTTTGAGTGATCATAATTGACCAACATCACATCAGATAGCTCAATCTTGGTGTCTATCAATGTAAATAGCCCCATTTTGGTGTCTCTATCACTTGAGAAAGTCAAAATTTGCTACCTAACATATGATTTTGTTGCTTATTACTTGACATGGCTCTATCAAGTGACTAGACTCAACAAGTAATATATTAAGACAACTCAAGTTCAACCCCTGCTCAAATCCCTATTACACGTGATAGCTTAAATTTTATGTCTATGCGTGGTTTTGTTGCTTATCACCCGACACAACTCATCAAGTGATCAGACTCAACCAATCCCATGTCTAGTATACTAAGATAGCTCAAGCTTGACCCTTTGTCAACAAAATTGACTCATATCACATGAGATAACTAAAATTTGATGTGTATATTCTGGAATACCTCACTTTTGGTGCATATCACTAAAGGTTTCTCATAAAGTGACCAAATTCAAAAAATTGTGTGCTCACGAAATAGATTAAAGTGGATTCCCCATCACTTTAGATAGTTCAAATCTAATGTCCAATACAAGATCTTGGTCCTTATCACTTGAAATAGAAGATCGAGTGACTGAACTTGGTCAATCTATGATATGGAACAATCAATTTTGGCCCCTGATATATTGAATCTAGTCCTTGGGCAGGATGATTAGTCTGCTGCACAAGAGAGCAATGGTTTTATTTTAAGAAGAGCTTACGACAATAGAGATGTAATATAGGAGTATGAGCACTTCAACAGATGGACATTACAAATGCTCCCCCATCACCATCTCAAGAAAAATCCATTTTATGCTCTCAATAATCCTTTGAAATCAAATTCGACTGTGATACAATCAATTAGTCCTGGCGATCCTCTTAGCATTGCTGGTAGCACCTTTGCACAAGACCACAGCCAAGGATTTCACAAACAAAGATGTTTGATCCATTCCTCAATGCTAGCAATCATCTAACAACATCCGTCAAGTTATTTCCTTTCCCTCCACTCAACACAAAGTCCGAAAACACCCCACCACATTCCCCCGCGCTCTTGTCAATTGCTCCCCATCTCCATCCATCAACAATCCCTTCACGAAAAACACCTCACAGTCTCATGGAAAACAAATGAAGGATGCATGATAGGTTCTGTTGGAGGTCTGTCATCTAGCAATCCCTCCTCGGATTCCACCCACAGAGATTTCAGATATCTTCTATTTTTAATCTTCCTTCAACTGGCTTTAACTGCACAGCACACAACCATGTTCTTCAAAATCTATTAGCTCATTGGTACCATACTTCATGGAAGTAGTAGTATATCTAGCATCCCTCAGTGTATTACAAAGAAGAAGAAGGAAGATTGCGCCTAACACATGTTTTTTTATTTTTAAAAAAACGTTCCGACCCAGTACTTTCTGACACAAAAGGGTCGGAACGAGTTTCTAAGGGACACATATATAACAAATTAATTAATACTTTATAAACTAAATAATGTCCACAACTTATATGTGACATCAAACCACATACTTACATTTGTCATTTTTCATAAATCACAAAATTCTCTTAAACACATGGTCATTTTGTACCAACCATATCAAATCATCTACTTGTCTTATATCAAATCAAAATATAATTAATACTCATTTGTCCTTTTTTAAAAATCATCAAAAACTTCAAAGAAAACATGGTCCTCTTGTACCCAAAATATGTCATATCAATCACATGCTTTTGTCCTTAAAAACTCGTGCTTAAAAATATGTCATATCCCCCACATGCTTTTGTCCTCAGAAAAATTTATAAAATAAGAGTCAAATCACTTTTTTAGTTCCATAATTTGTCTTTTTACCCTTTTTTTCTTTTTTTGCAAATACTAGAAATACATCAAATCTAAGAAGTAATAGTAGGCTTTTTAGTCTTCGCTATCTTCTCCCTCATCGTTGTCCGAAGCCGAATCTTGTCCTTCGTCTTCGCCTTCGTCCCCTTCTTCTCCTTGGTTTTCTCCCGTACTTTCTTCCACAAAGGAAATGGATGCCCTCTACATACACATTCGCAAAACAAATTAATAATTATTAGCCAAACACTTGTCATAAAATTGAAATGAAATACAAATTGTGTATAAAAAATAAGAGAAATACAAATTATGTAATAAAAATTTACCCTTGGATGTACGCCTTGTGCTACAAGATGATCAACCAAGGCACTATAGCCTTGGTGATATCCAATATTGTACTCGGCATTTGTATACTTATGCCCATAATCTTCAACCTACATCAACACAAATCGATGATTAGAAAAAAACAAAAAATTATTGTTAAACAATAAACATATGAAATGCAATTAGCTAAAAGAGAATTACTTACAAATTGGGCATGCATATTGGCCTTGCCTCCCGATCTAAGATGAGATTGGCCTAAAAGATTAAGCCTTGATTTTGTTGCCTCTCTTTGTTGCTTAAAGCACTCGGGATTAGGATGCTTGGATTCATAAACAACTTTTCTCCAATCTTTTTTAGATGCCCATTCCTGCCTCTTCTTGCCTTTACTACATAATCGTCTCAATGATTGGCGCTTATGACGAATATGCGTACACATACTCGTCTTCGCCCATTTGTCATTAAATCGATTTGGTTGTGGAAACTCACGGTACAATATATCAAGTATCTTGTCTTTGTCCCCTTGGTCTTGTTGCTCCCAAGGGTTAAACAAATCGTGACCAAAGTAATTAAGAGTAAGGTTGTGCAATCTATTGATGACGACCTTATCCCTAATGTCCATGATGATGGAACCGTCCTCATCAAGGTCATAGAAAATATTCGTGGATTCTTCTGACGACATCTCCATCGAAACGAATCCATGATCTTGTTGATCGGATTCTCCTTCGAAAAGACAAAGGACTTTCATCCTTTGCCTTTCCTCGGGAGATAGCATAGTATAAAAATCTCGCACTTGATCGGAATCGATCCCGAGGCTTGTCCTCTTCCACCAGAAGAAGATCTTGGCCTCCTCCTTGATGCACCACTACCGCTAGTAGACATGACTATTGAGAGAAAGATATGAATTTGTGAAAAGAACTTGGAAAGATATAAAATGTGAAAAATAAAAATGTGTGTGTGTGTGTGTGTGTGTGTGTGTGTGTGTGTGTGTGTGTGTGTGTGTGTGTGTGTGTGTGTGTGTGTGTGTGTGTGTGTGTGTGTGAGAGAGAGAGAGAGAGAGAGAGAGAGAGAGAGAGAGAGAGAGAGAGAGAGAGAGATGTGTGAGAGAGTAAAAAAGAAAAGCAAACTTTTAAATGTGTGAAAAATGAAAAGGAGGTATGAAAGAGTGTGTGAGAGAGAAAGAGAGATTGGAAATTGGAGAGTGAAAGATGTGTGTGTGTGTGTGTGTGTGTGTGTGTGTGTGTGTGTGTGTGTGTGTGTGTGAGAGAGAGAGAGAGAGAGAGAGAGAGAGAGAGAGAGAGAGAGAGAGAGAGAGAGAGAGAGAGAGAGAGAGAGAAGAGTGGAGAGATTGAGAAAAGAGTGGAGAAAAGTGAGAAAAGAGTGGAGAAAAGTGAGAAAAAATGAAAGATTGAGAATGAGAGATTGAGAGAGAGAGAGAGAGAGAGAGAAATGAAAGATTGAAAGCTTGAGAGGTGACAGCTTGAGTGTGATAGTGAGCCTCAAGAAATCCACAAGAAAGCGTGGAAAAATATTGAATGAGGGCATTTATATAGAGATTTTAGATTTCAAGTGTCGTGTAGCTCTACCACGCTTTTTTTTGCCACGTGTGGCAGTGCCACGCAAATTTTTTTTCCTAGAAATACGTGATTACGGCTTGGAAGGTGTCATATAGCGAGTGGTTGCAGTGCCACGCCAAAAAAAAAAATTCCAGAAAACTTGCCACGGCGTGGCAAGTTTTTGCTTGCTCGAAAAATTTGCCATGCGTGGCTTCAAATTTTTTTTTTTTTAAGAATTTTGCCACACGTGGCAAAATTCAGCATTCTGGAAAAAAAATGCCACACGTGGCAAATTTTCAGAATTTCAAGCTTGACAATGCCATGCGTGGCATTACCGCGCGTGGCAGTGCCACGCGAATTTAAAATTTGAATTGCTCTGAGCCCCCCCCCCCCCCCAAAAAAAAAATTTGTTCGAAAGAAGAGTCGATGATGAAAAACTTTGACGGTGTGGTAGTGCCACACGTTCATTGTCCTATTATGCCGTAAAGAATTGAAACAGCCCAGCATGTATTATTTACCCGAGCAATCATCAAGATTTGAAAAATATCTCCCTTGAACCCGTCGTACAGTTGAGTTAAACACCATCAAAATCATAGGATTATCTCGAAAGACTTGCTCAGATGTTCAAAAGATTAAACTTATTGAGACGCGAAAGATTATGCTTACTCGGATGTTCAAAAGATTAAACTTCCTGAGGCTTTACATTCATGATGTTATCATGCTTATCTCGGAAGATTAAACTTATTGAGACATTAATATATTTATCTCGCAAGATGAAATTTATTTGATAAGTTATGAAGTGAATTGTCCATGCGATTGCCACGAACATTGCCACACGAGGGCCACCATGTCAAATCTGGTCCCCGTCTTATGTGCATGGCAATGGGCCTATATTTGTAGTTGTGACTAGAGATCAGTCAATGGATCGGAATCTAGCAATTCAGAGAAGGATAGTCGATTCGATGTGTTGATGATCAGATTAGTGACGAGTGGATTTGGAGTGCGAATGCGCATTTGATGCATAGAGTTTGTAAAGAAACTATGTCATTGGAATGAAAATCCCTGAAATAATTTTTATCAGTTCTATGTACTATCTGTTGCATATAATTGTGTATTGTGTCTTGTGATATTATGTTGTTAACCGAGGTGAATTGTAAGTGAGTAAGAGTTTCTCTCCTGCATAAGAGATTATAGATATGAGTTTATAAATATGTTGGTTGTGAATAGAATTTGTAAGATGCATGATAAGTGAGTAGATCTTATCTAAATTGCTCGTGATGACAGGACTAAGTTATAATGCTGAATGCTTAGAATAAGTTTGTTGAATTATTCTTGCCACGTTCCACTTTCTATGCAAATACTGATGAATCGAGGTCTGCTAGGAATAGCAATACTTTCGGTTGTTTGAGTAGAAGTGATAGCTTGCTTGATTGGTAAGTTTAGGTTCTAAGCAGATGTTTGTGATTGAGTGTGTGAAAATTGTCAACATTTACTAGCTAGTTTGAGGCCTAAATCGGCAATTTTTGTACATAGTTCTGGATCTAACCTTTCACACATGTGAAAGAGGCCTAGATACTTTTATTTTAGTATATATTTCATATTAAAGAAGTCCCAAACTTCAGGACCTTCGAAATGACACCAAAATCATGTTATTTGGACATATATGCCAAAATTGGCTATTTTAGGCTACTGGTGCCCTAAAACTGGGTCCTAAGTTCTAGAGAGAGGAGAGAGAGTCATCTCTCTCACCTATATTAGGCTGAAATTCGTGGAGGACAGGTTGGAGAAACTTATTGTATTGTTGAGAGAGATCAATAGATCATTGTCACAGTTTCTTCCTCCATTGAGAGCATTGCTTTGTGTATTGTCTTCAAGCTTTTGTGTATGATCTTAAGAGGTTTTCAAAAGTGGTAGGCTGCTATTGTAGGGCTGGTATGTTGTTGTTTTTGGCTACCATCAGTACCTTTTATTAGTTTCTTTTGTCTCTTGAATGCTTTGTCAAGTTCATGTGTATCAAAGGTAGCATTAGGATGCTTTGCCATTTCTAGCTTTTGTAGCTTGTTGTGCAAAGATCTTAGCCAAGTATTTTGGGAGTTTGGATCCATTCAAGATCCACTTTTTTCGGTATCATAGCTAATTGGCTGTTATTTTTAGTAAGGTTTCCATCTATGGTGATATTTGGATGTTTGATCAAGTTCTAGCATGATTATGCATTGCATTGTTGATCAAATCTTACTAACCTTTGTTTTGTGAGTTGAACTTGTGGATCAAAAGTATATTTCAGGTCTATTGAAGATTAGAGATTGAGAAGAAGCTATTTTGGATTGGATCATAACACCTAATCATTTGTTGATTGTGAGGCTTGTGCATATTCAATACTAACAATGTTCTGTTCAATGTATTGTTGACAATCTCCACTTCTGTGGATGAACACTCTCCTTTGTGGATGAACACTCTCCTTAAGTGGATGAACATTCTCCTTAAGTGGATGACAAATACTCTTTGAGTGATTTTGTATTTCTCCAAAAGGCTGAGCAAAGCTCCCACTTGGATGAAAGATCCCCTTTTGGGTGAACAGATTGTCAACAATCTTTTGCATAAATTTTGGTGTACTTTGTTGAGCATGTATGTAATTCTCCTAATGTATTTTGATTGGAACATTTGCTGGAAGGTTTTAACCATTATGCAAATGTGTTTTTAGGTTCTTAACAGGTTGAAGAACATTCTCATGTGAAGTGATCTTAGATCTACATCTAAACACCAAGATTTGACAAGCTAGTGAAGCTAGTCTTGTGATTCACTAAGTGTGCTCTTTCATTCACCTCTAAAGCTTGTATTTATCACTTTCTGGAGTTTATAAACTTTTAGAAGTGTGGTTTACATGTGTTTTTACAGGTTGAATCAATATCTTAGTGTGATGATCATATGTTGATCAAGTTTGTTCAATTCTAGGTATTCTTGACAGCCTAGTCTTTTGTATTTTCTATGAATGCAAGTAACTCTTCACACCATAACTTGATTTGGTCACTTGCTGGAAAGTTTGAGAGCTTAAGCAAGAGTGTGTTCAGTTGGTTTGAGTTTGTAATCCATTCTTAGTGTGTGCAAAGCGTTGCATGTGTTTTCAATCTTCCTTTCTATGCTTGGAAACCAGCCAGGTTCAAGATAGAAGTGTTTTAGGGTCCTAGATCTTCTGAGATCTCATTATCCATCATTTGTTGAGAGGAAAGTGAGTTTTAGGTGTATTAGGATAGAGCCTAAAAGCTGAAGAATCATTATATTCATGGCTTCCAATGGTGGGGTCATGTTAGAAACTAATGATAGGTTGAGATCATCAAACTACTCTACTTGGAAAGTGAGGATGGAATCCTTACTTGAGTTGAATGAACTCATGGACATAGTTGTAGGAACTGAAGAGAGACCACCCACAGTTCAAGAGAAACAAAGGTTTGATAAGAAGGCCAAAAGGGCTCTTCATATCATTAAAATGAATGTTACCAATGAACTTCTCAAGGAAGTAGGTAAGTGTCAAAGTGCAAGTGAGGCATGGAATGCCTTGAAGAAGCTCTTTGAATCAAAGTCCACATCTAGGGTATTGACCCTAAGGAGGCAAATATTTTCTAGTAGGCAAAGAGAGGGTGAAAGTGCTCATGCATTTGTCTTGAGGGTTAAGTCCTTAAGTGATGATCTAGCATGTATTGATGAAAACATAAAAGATGGTGAAATAGTCCAGGTTATGTTGAATGGTTTACTAGATGAACATGCTAACCTTGTGCAAAGTTTTGTCATTCAAAGAGTCTTGCCAAGTGTGATTGACTTGCAAGAAATCTTATTGACTAAAGAACATAGGTTGCAATCAAAGCTTGATGGTGCATCCTTGCAAGGTGGAGGTGAAGAGGCTTTCTTCACAAAAGACAAAGTCAAAGGCAAAGGTAAAGGCAAAGGGAAATGGTCCAAAGGTGGTAATTTGGATCATGGTGGATAAGTCAAAGTTCAAGTGCTTTTATTGTGGGATAAAAGGTCATTTTGCTAATGAATGTCATAAGAAGAAAAGAGAGCAAGGTGAGAGGCAAGGAAATCTAGCAATAGATGAAGAAGAGGATAGCATTTCTGAATCTCTTGTTATGACTTCAAGTTTTCTTGCACATATAGATGGGAATGATCCTTGGTGGATTGATAGTGGAGTCTCATCTCACATGACAAGACATAAGGAATACTTTTCATCCTTATTGTCTTATGAGGGAGAGAGCTACATCATCTATACTACAAATGATGGTCAATGTGACATCAAAGGCATAGGCACGATTCCTATTTCTCTTTCAACAAATAGGAAAGCTAATCTTGAAAATGTATTGTACATTCCTTCAATCACTAAGAACTTGCTTAGTGTTAGTCAAATGATTGACAAGAGGCTTGATGTTGAGTTCATTGGAGATGCTTGTTTGATAAGTAAGTGTGGATCCTTGATTGCTAAAGGAAAAAGGCATGGTAAACTTTTCAAACTGGATGCATGTGTGATCTCTAAGAATGAAGGATGTATGGTTAGGAAACAATTGACAAACCAAGAAGTTTGGCATAATAGGTTGGGCCATCCCAACTTCAAATCTCTAGAGGTAATGGCAAAGAAAGAGCATGTTCTTGGTCTCCCTAAAAGTCTTGTTGCAAATAATACATTTTGTGATTATTGTGCCTTGTTTAAATCTCATAGACTTGCTTATACTAGATCTACTTCGAGATCTAAAGAAGATTTTCAACCTGTGCATTCGAATCTTCATTCTTTTAGTACAACTAGCAATGGTGGGGCAAAACTGTATGCAGCTTTTATTGATGACTTTAGTAGGTATACTTGGGTCTATCTTCTTAAAACCAAGGATGAAGTGTTTGCTGCATTTGTCAAGTTTAAGAATGAAGTGGAAAATCAATTCAATACAAAGATCAAATGCTTGAGATTAGATAATGGAGGGGAATACACTACAAATAAGCTCAAAGATTTTTGCATAGCACATGGGATTAAGTGGGAGTACTCTAGTCCTAGGACTCCACAACAGAATGGAGTGGCAGAAAGGAAGAATAGAACCATTTGTGAATGTGCCAAGGCAATGAGACTACATGCTAATCTTGCTAAGTCCTATTGGGGGGAAGCTTTAGCATGTGCTAACTATCTTTGTAACAGGAGGACAAGTGCTTCTTTGAATGGTAAGACTCCCTTTGAGGTCCTCTATGGTAGGAGGTCGAGTGTCAAGCATTGTAGGATCTTTGGTTGTACTTGTTTTGTCAACATCACTCTTGATGATAGAACTAAAGAAGATCCTTCATCAAAGAATGGTGTGTTTGTTGGCTATAGTGAAGTAAGCAAGGCTTACAAAGTGTACATTCCTTCTACGAATAAAGTTGTCATAAGTAGGGATGTCATCTTTCATGAAGAGAATGTTTCTAATGTTGTCAATGTTGATGATGATGTTGATGTGCCTATTAATCATCATGATGTGCAAGATGTCTTGGATGAAGGTGGAGATGTCACTCCAAAGCAACCTTAAAGGAGGACTCAAAGGCAAAGTACTAAGCCATCAAGGCTAACCTATGATGAAAAAGGAAAGCAAGTGGTGGAGAACTCTAACTTTGCTTTTCTTACCTCTTTTGATGAACCAACTTGTGTAGGTGAAGCAATTCAAAAGGAGGAATGGATCCAAGCCATGGATCATGAGCATCAAGCACTCATCAAGAACAACACTTGGAGGTTGGTGGAACTTCCAAAAGGCAAGAAGACAATTGGGTGTAAGTGGATCTTCAAGATCAAGACAAAAGAAGATGGATCAATTAAAAGGTACAAGGCAAGATTGGTGGCAAGAGGGTATGCTCAAGAGTATGGCATTGACTATGATGAGACCTTTGCACCTGTGGCAAAGATGGTAACAATTCGATCCCTTATCTCTCTTGCAACTCTTTATGGTTGGGACATGTGGCAAATGGATGTTACTAATGCTTTTTTGAATGGTGATCTTGAAGAGGAAATCTACATGGAGCAACCCGAGGGCTATGTTTCACATGATGAGCCTAATCATGTGTGTTTCTTACAAAAGAGCTTCTATGGGCTTAAGCAAGCACCAAGAAGTTGGTATGCTAAGCTCAATTCCTTCTTACTCTCTCAAAACCTCATCATGAGTGAGTATGATCATTCTCTCTACTTTAGATTGAATGATAATGGTGACATCACTTTGCTTTTGATCTATGTTGATGACATAATCTTAAGTGGTGATAGCAATGAAGATATAGATGACATCAAGATGGCACTTAAAAGTAAGTTTGAGATACAAGATCTTGGTAAGCTTCACTATATCTTAGGAATAGAGATTGTTAGGACTTCTAATTCTACTTTCATTTGTCAAGAGAAGTATTCTAACTCTATTCTAAAAAGATTTCATATGGAAAATTGCAAAGTAGTTTCTACTCCTATGGAATCAAATGTATAGCTATCTATAAGAGGTAATGAAAGATCCTTCAAGGACATTACTCCCTATAGAAAGCTCATAGGATCTCTTATTTGGTTATCCATCACAAGACCTGATCTAAGCTATGTGGTTGGTAAACTAAGTCAATTCATGCAAGATCCTAGTGAGGCTCATTGGAAGCTAGGAAAGAGAGTACTAAGATACCTCTCGGGATCTAGAGATTTTGGCATCTTGTATGAAGGATCTTCACCTAACCTTTGTGGTTTCTCAGATTTAGATTTTGCAGGTGATCAAATGGATAGGAAGTCAACAAGTGCCTTTGCAATATAACTTGGAGAGGGAGCTATCTCATGGCTATCAAAGAAGCAACCTACTATCTCTCTATTTTCCACCGAGGCCGAGTACAAGGCATTGACAACATGCACCAAGGAGATGCTTTGGATAAAGAGGATGCTATTGGATCTTCACTTGCTGGATTCTAAGAAGACACCAATCATCTATTGTGACAACCTTTCAGCCCAAAGCTTGGCAACCAATCCAGTTTTCCATGCTAGAAGCAAGCACATTGAGATTGCTCATCACTTTGTGAGGGATCAAGTCATTGCCAAAGAGGTGGAGCTTCAACATGTCTCTTCATTGGAGTGTGTAGCTGATATCTTCACCAAACCATTGGTAAAGGACCTGTATTATAAGCATAGATCTAATCTTGGAATGTGTTCAAAATCTATGTTAAAACTAGCATCCAATGTTGAAGAGGGAGTGTGAAAATTGTCAACATTTCCTAGCTAATTTGAGGCCTAAATTGGCAATTTTTGTACATAGTTTTGGATCTAACCTTCCACACATGTAAAAGAGGCCTAGGTACTTTTATTTTAGTATATATTTCATATTAAAGAAGTCCCAAACTTCAGGACCTTAGAAATGACACCAAAATCATGTTATTTGGACATATAGGCCAAAATTGGCTATTTTAGGCTATTGGTGTCCTAAAATTGGGTCTTAAGTTCTAGAGAGAGGAGAGAGAGTCATCTCTCTCACCTGTACTAGGCTGAAATTCGTGGAGAACAGGTTGGAGAAACTTATTGTATTGTTGAGAGAGATCAATAGATCATTGTCACAGTTTCTTCCTCCATTGAGAGCATTGCTTTGTGTATTGTCTTCAAGCTTTTGTGTATGATCTTAAGAGGTTTCCAAAAGTGGTAGGCTGCTGTTGTAGGGCTGGTATGCTGTTGTTTTTGGCTGCCATCAGTACCTTTTATTAGTTTCTTTTGTCTCTTGAATGCTTTGTCAAGTTCATGTGCATCAAAGGTAGCATTAGGATGCCCATTTCTAGCTTTTGTAGCTTTTTGTGCAAAGATCTTAGCCAAGTATTTTGGGAGTTTGGATCCATTCAAGATCCACTTTTTTCACAGAGTGGAGTGTTCAACATTGGTAGGAAATTGACTAACTGAGAGAAGAAAAAGTAGCAAACATTTGGCGTCATTAGCTTTCAATAGCAATGTTCATTACATTCCATTTTTTCATTGTTTCATTTTCAATATCTTCTTGTTTGTTCTAATTTACATTCTAATCTTCTTCTTTTTTGTGGAGCACTTTATTACAATTAACCGACTACATTTTTTCATCCACTTGTCTCACGCTTTGCATTATCCAAATTTTTTTACTTTTTCTACTTTTTTCCACCCATTTTCATCCACCATCGTCCTATTCCAACCACTCTCTGTGTGGGGAGGATAAGCAAGTTGTATTATCATACTACTTTGTATTGACCATGGAAACTAAAAATTTTGATGAGCGGTATCTTCCAGAACCGCACCTTCCGAATGAACAACCCGAATCAAGTCAACGGACAAGACCACAATTAAGATCTGTCATACATGACTAATCATTACGAAGGGAGATATGATGATCTACCTATTAATTTATCTCCTAGACTAAGTTCACCTACATTTGAACGAAGAACTCCCAAACTAGATTTACCAAAATTTGATGGTAGAATGGATCCTCATCGGTTTATTCAAATATTTGAGAATGCATGTGAAGTATATGGAGATTCTTCACATGAAAGCATGGCCCAGCTCTTCTCCATGACCTTGATAGGTGTCGCTCGAGATTGGTTTTTCAACCTTGACTCAGATGAACGTAATGAGTGGGAAGTCTTGAAGGAAGCTTTCATTAAACAATTCAAACCTGATAAGTTATTGGATAGTCCTTTTGTGAGATTAATACAAATCAAAATCAAAGAAAAAGAAAAGGTAAGGGACTATATTGAGATATTTAAATGTCTTCGTGGACAATGCCAAGAAGGATTAACTGAAAAGATGCTAATCACTTGGTTGATAGTTGGTCTGTCAAAAAGGATTAGACGTGAGCTTAAACCTGTTGATGATTATCGTCAACTAAAGCAAGCCATGTTAGAAGCCATAAGAGGAGAGGACAAAAAGTCAGATGATGAGGATCATCATTTTGATCGCCACCAAAAAAATTTGAAAGAACGAAGAAGAGAACGTCTTATTGAAGGAATTACTGAACAAAGACCAATCGAAAGATCACACACTTTGGATATGCGAGATGAATTCGAAAGAATAACCAAAATTCATAAGAGTCAGTTAGAAGAGATACAAAAGGCCTTAAAAGATATTCAAACATAGAATACATAACCAAGACGAGAGGGCTTGTGGTTTTCCATCTGTAGGGGGAATCACACTGGGAACGAATGTCTGAATAAGGGTCCAACACACTCTCCATCTCGATGTGTGTTTTGCAATAGATCTGATCATGAATATTTTTAGTGTTCCTACAACTCGGTTAATAAATCCAGACAACAATAGAGACCACCGAATCCTGCATATCAATCATGTGTGCAACAGCAGCTACAAGAAGTAGCTAGTACAGCACAAAACCAAAAAAAAGTAGCAGTCCTACAAAGAGCAAATGGTGGTAATAACCAATTGTTGCCTAGAAATAAGAATCCTGCACACGTAAATTACATTGATGAGGAAGAATCTTGCTCTCATGATTCTTTGTATTATTCAAAGGATGCTCCCATCTCTGATTCTTATGCAGATCCCAAATCATCTACCCAATGTGGCTACGATGTCACACTAGTAGCCAAGCATAACGATTGTTGGGTCTGTGGGCAACAGGGCCATAGGTTCTTTACCTGTGAATTAAAAAAAGCCTACCAAGTCTGCTATGAATGTGGAAGAACTCATTGTTATAAAGATTGTCCCGATCAAAAGAAAGAGACAATGCCAGCTAGGCATGTCCAAAAACAAGAAATTCGGGTGATGACAATTGCAACAAAAAAATATAAACGATGCTAGATCTAACGGTAAGAATATTTAAGAGGAAGGATCTTCTGCTACTTCAATGTCGCCTAGTTATCCTAATCCTATGGTCGAATAGGAGAGGTATAAACAACTTCAAGGTGAACTACTCCGAAAGTACAAAAATGAACCTATTCCGTTACTCGAGGATACTAAACAAAAACATGAGCCACGACCCTCAAGAATTTCATATTCAATCTTCTGCACTCTCAAATCACATTACCTTTGCATATTGTTCTGAAGTTATCTGGACCCTTATGAAAGATCATAACCCAAGAACTGCATCAACCAGATGAGGATACCAAAATACCTCATCAACTGGAGATTCCAAGGCTGACCCAACAAGTTGATACTACCTTGTTTCAAACAAAAAAGGCAAGAGGTTGCATCACCTTATCTGTGAGCCATAAAGATCAAGCTAATGTACTGGCTATCATCGATAGTGGGTCAGGAGTGAATATCATATCACTATCACTTACTAAGCAATGGGGTGTCGGGCATATTGTTCCACCCAAATATCGGCTGAATTTAGCTGACCAAACTTCAATCGAGCCATATGGACATATCAATGTTGTATCCATTAAGATCGCAGGTTTTAAGTTCATAGTTGATTGCGTGGTATTATAGTCTGCCTATAAATGTTTATTAAGAACTACATGGTTAACAAATGCCGAAGTGATCCAAGATTAGAAGAAACAACGAATCATTTTTTGTAATAGAGATCAAAGAATATCAGTGGATTACCCTACTAGTAAAACAAAACCAGTATGGGAAGAAGATGAATGTTCCTCTACAACATGTGAAGAAAGCAATGTTTCTCCAACCATCCGAGGACATTATGCACAATCTATCGATATTATTAATTGGGGACATGTGTTGGCAACCATTGATTGTGTAGATGCTCAAAGATGCAACAATGAAGTATCGCCAGAATCTGAGAGACCAATAACGATCACATCTAGAAGCATAGATCAACCAATTATGGATGCTTTTTATGTTTATATAGATGTTGAGCTTATTCAGATAGAATGGCTACCAAATCCGCCAGTTAATTCACCTATAACAATTACAAATGAAGGTATTATGCTAACTATGATTGACGAAGGCCCACAACTGATGAACACATACTTCATTATCTAGATTCACAGTCATCCTACCTTACGAGAATACCAAAAGAGATTAAGTTGCCATCACCTTTTGCACATATAGATGAATCCACTTTGAAATATTTGGTGCATCCTAGTCGATTAACCAATTATCCTCTGAGTGATAAGTTATACGAATGGGATAATCAAGAGACGAAATTATTAGTACCATAGATGAGAGTCTTCTTACAATCCAACCGCATACTTAGATCTCTCAATCGAAGGCTATTAATAATTTTCAGATTGCGAGATAGTGAAATAAACCACTTCCTATCCTCTACTCAAGATTAACTGAGAAACATAAGCAGATCCGACAAAAAAAGAAACAACCAATTGCTCCTCTTAATGAGCAACAAACAAAAGACTTATCTAGCGTTGCTTCTTGTTGAAGGCCACATCCCAGTAGGACCCCATCTTTGTTTGAAAAGATCCCTATAAATAAAGAGAATCCTGAACTTGATGTACCTAAGAAGTTCATAGATTACTCGATTGTTGACGTTTCTATTGAGTTGCCTCAACCAAAGCACGAACTTACAAGTGAGTCATCTTCGTTTGATGGACCAACTAAAATCATTGCTCTAAATTTAAAGGATCCATATTAAAAAGAAGATAGATTTGTGCATATAGGAGCGCATCTTGATAGATGACAACGCTGAAATTTGGAAAAGCTCTTAAGGAAGTATCGTGGTCTTTGCATGAAACTATAAAGAGATGAAGGGTATACCACCTGATATAGCAATACACTCCATTCTGTTAGAAAATGATGCAAAGCCAGTCCAAGCGAAGCCTTACCGTTGTAATCCATTTTACAGAGAGAAAATTAAAGAAGATATACAAAAATTACTAGTTGCGGGTTTCATTAGAGAAATTGAACATATGACATGGTTATCACCCATAGTGGTGGTTCCCAAAGAGAATGGTAAATGAAGGATATGTGTGGACCTAAAAGAATTGAATAAAGTCACAAAAAAGGACCACTTCCCTTTACCATTAACCGATGCCATATTGGAAGAGATGGTAGGAGCAGAGGCAATGAGTTTTTTGGATGCTTTAGTGGTTATTTTCTCATTTGATTAGATTATAAAGACATTCATAAGACTGCATGTGCCACAGAGTTTGGTACATACGCATATCAGGTAGTGTTTGTTGAATTTATCATTATGTCTTTAAGAGTTGCATATTCTGAACAACTTGGTGAGGAAGCAACCATCAAGCTTAGATTTATAAATCTTCACAAACTATGTGAAACTCGGTTATTAAGTTATCATGCACAGCTCGTAAACAAACAGACAGAAGGCCTGGCATGATAATCATATTTGATTAAAGGAATTGGCTGAAGGAGATCAAATTTCGCTCTATAGAGCTCGAAAGATTATACCAGGTAAACTCAAATTCCAAGGCCAAGGACCTTATGTGATCACCAAGATTCATACCAATGGATATGTACAACTGGAAACATTAGACGGAATCTCATTAGATACTTTGGTCAATGGATCTCGATTGCGCAAATTCTATACACCATAAAACTGTGATTTCTTTCTATATATATGTATATATTCTTCCGAAAAGAGGTAATATATTTC
This sequence comes from Diphasiastrum complanatum, assembly GCA_029204225.1. Classification (NCBI taxonomy): domain Eukaryota; kingdom Viridiplantae; phylum Streptophyta; class Lycopodiopsida; order Lycopodiales; family Lycopodiaceae; genus Diphasiastrum; species Diphasiastrum complanatum. The sequence goes on from CM055112.1 coordinate 12,764,024, forward strand.
TTGGTTTTACGTACACAATTCATATCCATGCTTTTCCAAGAAGTATATCCTCATACTCTCTTCCTTGCGACAAATGTTTTGCACACACACATTCTCTCTATCCATTGCACAACATTTTTTTATGACTATTTTTTTCTTTTCAATGCCATATTCTTCTTATTCCAAAATGCACCTAGTGTATTTACAAGTTCATTCCATTTTTTTTACACACCAGTCTGCTGTTTGATGTTCAACTAGCTGTTCTACTCTAAATACTTTTTTCACACTTTTCATACCACAACGTTTTGAGGGAGGGAGAGACAAGGAAAAATCATTGTGCTTCAAGGATCACAAACCAGCTCCAGAGATAGTTCAACAAGTTCCTACAACAGTCACAATTAATGAGAAATTTGGCTAACAGTTCAACTATAGACCACCGCAAGAAGCCATATTAACCAAGAACAGTGAACTGCAAACCACCGCAAGAACATACCATGTCAACCGAAGTTCACACGAGAGACACATCAAACAAAAGTCACACGACCAATCAGAATCATGAAGAAGTTGAAGGAGCTAGAGAGCACCCATCATCTCCAATTCCTAGATACCTCGGTGGACAGTACAAGAATAAGGATGGCTACCTGTTAGAGACCATCAAGAGCAAAGATCTGGTAGCAACATGTGCATATCTGATCAAGTATACGCACAAGCAGAAGCTGAAGAGGAGCAGACACCGCCTGCAAAAGAGAAGGAACAAGAGTCTGCAAAGGGTAAAAAATCCATAAAGCATAGAAGGAGCTTACGCTCTAAGGCCCCCATCCATTTCAGCTCAGACACAAAAAGCAACAAATCTCAATCACCAACAGTGCTTCCACAAGTGAAGAAACCAAAATGATGGTCGTAGATCGAAGGCACAAGACTCAAGCATCTTCAAGCAGCACCAATGATGTCAGAGATCATCTAGGTATCATTCACAAGCCATTGGCTTCTACATCCAGAGCGTTGTAGCCAATGATACAATTGTAGTTGATAGCCAAGCCATGGATCCAACAACCAAGGAAGAGCACCAAGCAGGAGGAGAGCAAGCAGAAATAACCACTGTAGAGGATGGTTAGGTGCAGGACGAAAATGCAACATTGAGAGAGGAGCACACATCTGGAATATCAACCGAGAGGTAAATTCGTCAACGGAGTCAACAGAGCCGTTGCTAGTCTCTCACACCCATGCCATTATTATCAATGTTGATCAACTTGATTACTTTGATACTAATGATGTGTAAGAGTGCTTTGATAAAATTGTTTCTACAGGGGCTGTGTATATCAAAGAGGAGTTAACTCCATTGAGCGGACCCCTAACTCAACCCATTATTATTTCCATTTCTCTTTCCACAATATCTACCCCTTCTAATACAGTTACCACCACTACCTCAACTCCTGCTACCACCACCTTACCATCAGACCCACAATTTTGCTTTCCACCCTCACATTCAACACCTTCTCAATTCCCTCTATTCAGAGATGTCAGTAAGCTGTCGAAGACTGCCAATTAGGCCCTTGAAACCCATGCCGAGATGTCCTTCTACTTGCATTGGTTGGTGAGTCAGAATGAAGAACTGGCTGACCAATTAGCCAAGAAGACTAAAAATCTGAAGGCTTGCCATGTAGAGATTAAGTACAAAAGGATACACACTGCAGAAGATGAGTGAGAAGCTAGGAGCTACAAGGGTTGATCCAACAACAAATCTGAGACTTCTTGCAGCTACAAGATCAGCTCAAGCAACAAGACGCACAAGCTTCTATCGAGCAACACCGGTTGACAGCCATAGCAGTTGAGCTAACCCAAGTGAGACCCGAAGATATTGTTGTAGTGCCACCACCTGTAGAGTCCATCAAAATGCAAAGGTACGTCGAATTGATCTAGAGCTATGAAGCCCACAAGGCCAATACCAAGATTTATCAAGACCACTATGAGAAGAAGATGCTTGAATCTCAAAGTCAAATTCAGAAAATACAATAGGATTTACAAAAAGTCCTAAAATAGGTGAACCACTTTGGAGCTAGCACTACATGCAAGGTACAAGCAAGACCAGCTCATCCAGAAAAGACTAGAAACCAAGTTGGACACGGCAAGGGAGGATCATGGTGACACCGCTACCTGACCACCCCCACCATGATACACCCGACACTGACCCCCCATCCCTCCTCCATCATGTTCACCCTTAGCCGGATCTAGTTACCCATTTTTGATAACCAACATTGTCTTGCAATCCATTCACTCAGTGGACTAATGAATCATTTTTTATGTATAGTCTTGAGATAGAATAAGTTTCGTTGATGTTTTGAACAGGGATGGCATGGCAATAGGCTTGGACTTCCACTTCAGGATTACCCGAAGGATAGCAACTAACAGTGGAACCAATTTGCAAGAGCAGGAGAACCAGATCAACAACCGAAGAGCTTGATTGATAGAGTCAAATTGATATTGCAGAGGGACCTGCAACAAGGTTGGAGGAGGGCAATGTTGGTAGATTCTCTACCAATATCACAATCAGCCGAAGAGATAGAAAATCATTTCTTTGTCAATCTTGCATCTATGACCATTGGCAAACACTCTAGAAGGAAATTTCCCAAAACACGTAACATTAAGACAAAACATTATTAGATCTTGTACATTTTGTGGTCCAATGTCAACTCCATCCTTAGGAGATACAATTTATCTTATCACCTTCATAGATGATTACTCTAGATGGTTACAATCATGTTCATTAAGCACAAATCAGAAGCCTTTGAATGCTTCAAGAAATTAAAGGCCATGACTGAGACTCAAACATCTACAAAGGTGAAAGCTCTCTGAACTGATGGCGACGGCGAGTACATCTCCAATGAGATGTTCGACTATCTAGCTGAACATGGCATTCGAAGACATTTTGCAACTTCCTACATGCCTTAGTAGAATAGAATTGCAGAAAGGAAGAATCGAATGCTTCTAAACTCAGCCAGATCCATGCTACATCAATCGCACTTACCTACGAAGTTTTGGGTAGAAGCTACTGCCACAGCCTGTTATGTACGGAACAGATCCAGCATTAAAGCCATCAACAACAAGACTCCTTATCAAGTATGGCACGGACACAAGCCTAGTGTCATGCATTTAAAGATCTTTGATTGTATATGTTTCGTTCATGTTCCTAAGAATCTTAGGAAGAAACTGGACGAGAGATCAAATAAATACATTTTCACTGGCTATCTTGATGAACATAAAGCTTATAAAGTTTATGATCTATCCACCAATCTAGCATTTGTCTGCAAAGAGGTAATCTTCAAAGAAGATAAATTCTATGATTTAAAACAACAATTGATAAAAAAATGATGTATTATTTCATCCTATTCTACGCAGCATAGAGTCTTCCACTCGTGATGTTTCTTCTATAGAACCTGCACCTATAGCTACAGAAGCTGAGCAGCCAACAACACCTATCACTAGACCAAACTAAGCTAGCTTGAGCAAATCTGGATAGATTCAAGAAGAAGCACCATCGCAATCTGGTCAACCAGTTGTTCGAAGATCCTCAAGGACTCCAAGAGTTCCTGAGAGGTATGCACCTCAATCTTTCTGGACTTCATCTGAAGATCCAGAGACCTTAGCCAAAGCAATCAACTCTAAGGATGTTGTGAAGTGGCAAGAGGCTATGGAAGGCGAGTACAACTCACTTTTGACAAACCAACCTTGGACAATGTTCGACTTCCCCACTCACAAGAGAGTTATTGACACCAAGCGGATCTTCAAGAAGAAGATCAAGTCTGATGGTTCCATCGCAAAATGGAAAGCACGACTAGTGGCTAAAGGATTCACTCAAGTCCAAATCTGTTGAATGTAAGTAATTTTTCGCCCAACAAGTATTGTAATACTCAAGTACGGTGATTGTGCGTGCATAGGAAATATTTCGACCAAGTGGTAAATTGGTCTAAACATCTCATAGACAATCTCCCTCTGTGAGTAAGGCTTCTGTTCGTCACACAAGATACTTCTGAACTATGTTGCTTTAGTTCGTGTTATGATGCCTATTTCTCTCTACTGCATCTTATGTTCATCAAATGTCATTTACTCAAAAGATATTATGGCGAGTTTGGTCGTGAGTAAAATGATTTTTCCATCTTTGTCAAAATTTCACCTTTAAAATTTGTTCCATCATAATAGGTGAATACTTGCCAACACAGAATAAAAGCTTTTGAGATATTTTTGGTCATTTCATATATTTACAATGTGTACAATGTCTAAGATCATTTGGGAATCTATGTATAGGATGAAATCAATCATTCCACTCTCATATTTTCCAACAAGGATGTGATTGAATTAAAAAGCACAAAAACAAAAGGAACGAGATGTTACTTGTATATTCCAACAAGTGTCATCAAGTCCACCTATATGCGAAATATATGCGGTTGATTCTAAGCTATAGGGGATATTTCGCCCCGTATAGACCTTTAGATAACTTTCTCTCTGTATTCCAAGAGAGTTGGTTCATGCAGCTTTAGTGAAACCATACTCATAATGTCAAAACACTAAAGATTAACAACATTAATTATCATTACAACAACAATATTTATCAACATGTCGCACAATATACATCACAACACTAACGATCGGGTTTGAATTTCTAGATGTAAGCAAAATTAATTTGAAACTAAAATGTTTTATGCATAACACAATTTTTTTGTTGTATCTTTTTTTTTTTCTTTCCTTAAAAATAAGAAAAAAAATTTCTATTAATAATTAAAAGCATCTAAACTTTTAAGGAATGAATATACTCACTCTTGATAAACCGAAAGAGACTATATACATGCAATCTTAAGTGAACAGTGTAATTTGCAAGTCATAAAGATGTAACACGTACCATCAGTGCTGAAACGACTTCACCGGCTCGCCTGCTAAGGAAATCTCAATCACATCGTGTATCCTGAATCTTCTTCAAACTGTCTCATTAGAGTTTTAAGTCGCCGAGTTCTTGACTAAGGAAGTTTCAGCACAGGCAGAACTTTGACTTGATCTTCTTGGAATTGCCAGGGAGTTGGTGTTGCAGGCAGCGAGCAATTTCGCTTTAAACTATCAGTACTGGCTTTGGAGCAAGCACTTCATCTTCTTCATCATTAACATTTCTTGTCCACTTCCCTCATCACTGATTCCACCTTTCTTTACAAGAAGAGGATAGAGAGGCAGCGATGGTCTGAACGTCTGAACTCTCAAATAAGCAATCTTGGTATCTTAGAATCAATCTTCCACAACAGGTCTCAAAAAGTGGCTCTCCATACACAGTTAAAGACCAACGCTCTCCACGTTGAGAGAACTCAAGTATGTTCAGGAAGTTCAGTAAGGATCAATAGTTCAAGATTTATACTGGTTTAGGACTGTCAGCTATGAATCTGTGGATAGACATATCGATGGAGCACTGAGCTGTACTCATTATCCTCCACCACCGCTTGGGTTCAGGTGCCGTAGAGATGCATGGATACGTTATTGTAATGATAGGAGTCAGCACGCTAGCTATTGATAAAAACTCTTTATGGTTGGCGATGGAACCACGATGGAAATGCGGCCTGATGTTTAGTTTCTCATAATAATATGACAGCAGACACAATGTGCTTGATAGATGTCTGGCTCTTAGTTCTCTGCACCCAGAGAGATGCTCAATCACGCTTTCAGATCAGTAGCTTCCATCTGACAGTAAGGCTTAGTCCAACAGTTTGATAGGGTGCTCATTTGGCAGCGATGATTGTTATGACCAAGACAGTTCATAGGAGAGATGATAGTGATGACTTCATTCACTGCTTATCGGTTCTGAAGGCAGCGCTCAATTAACACGATCGTGGAGCTTAATTTTGGCAAGTGGTGCTCACTTATATAATGCATATATTAGCCTCTCAGTTAGAGAGCAAGGATTCCCACGTTGTTCTTGATCTTAGATCAGCTGTCAGAAGAACCGGTTGAAGTGCAAATGATGATTACGAGGTCAGTGATGGAGGTCAGGAGTTCTGGCACGTCTTCTTTCTAAACCAATGATCTGTCAGCAACACTAGACAGTAGAGCTACGTTCATGCTCATTGCACTCGTGATGGCTTCAAAAGATCATAATAGGACATGTATATCTGTCAGCGATATAATGAAGATCAAGTCAGTTCTTCTGACTATTATATTTCCCATGAGAGGCATACTTCTGCTATGGGCAGCGATGTAAACTACCAAGAGATATGTGCGATGGAGTGTTAGTGTTGGGCAATTGTTTGATAGTGGACTAGATGTGAATTTCAATGTTGATACATGTACAATCAAGAAGCATGATGAGATCCTTGCATTTGGGTCTAGATATGGTGGAATCTACAAGCTTGATCCCAAAGAGTATGCTAACTCTTGTGATGGTGCTTTTGCTTCTCATATGTCTTTGGAGGAACTATGGCATAGAAGGTTGGGACATCCTAACTATAGTTCTATGGTGTCCATAGTCAAGAAAGCCAAAGCTATTGGCTTGCCTAATCTTATCTCCAAGAATTTCAAGCCATGTGAGGCTTGTGTCATATCTAAATCTCATAAGAAGCCTTTCTCAAAGTCATCTATTAAGACTACACATCCATTGGAGCTCATACACTCGGATGTGCACTTCTCATCTTCAAAGAGCAAGGGTGATGCTACTTGCTTTGTAACTTTCATTGATGATTTCACAAGATTTACTTGGTTATATCTTCTAGCTTCTAAGTCTATGGTGTTTGACTATTTCCTAAAGTTCAAAGCTCTAGTTGAAAAGCAATTTTCATACAAAATCAAGACTCTTAGAAGTGATGGAGGTGGTGAGTACCCTTCCAATAAATTTCATGATTATTGTGAGCTTGAAGGCAGTAATAGGGAGTTTTCTTGTGCATATACAGCATCTCAAAATGGGGTGGCTGAAAGAAAGAATAGAACCTTGTGTGAATATGCCAAAACCATTAGAATTGTTGATTTTCATGAAGAGTATGCTTTTATTTGTCAATCTAGATATGTCTTTTCTATGCTGAGAAAATTCAATATGCAAAATTGTAAAGGCATAGATACTCCCATGGAGCAACATGTAAAAGATCCCATTAAAGGTGATGAAAGATCCTTCGAGGACATCACACTTTATAGGACTCTTATAGGCTCCTTAATTTGGCTTACTATCACTAGACCTGATTTGAGCTATTGTGTGCACAAATTGAGTCAATTTATGCAAGATCCTAAGATCCAACATTGGAACATGGCCAAGAGAGTTCTAAGATATGTATCTTCTACTCAAGATTATGGTTTAATGTACAAGAATGAAGATCTAACCATTGTTGGCTATTCGGATTCCGAATTTGCAAGTGATAAAATGGATCGAAAGTCCATTAATGCATATACTATCTTTCTTGGAGGCAATCTTGTGTCTTGGCTTTCAAAGAAGCAAGATTGATAAATTTTACAGTTTTTAGGACAATAATGATTGTACTTTACAATCATAGAGAGTTATTGGTTGCTTAATCAATGAATCTATCAAGTTCTACACATTAGATCTTGATCTAGATTCACTACACTTGGATTTAAGCAAGAGCAATGGATCAACACATCATTTTTAGTGAGAGCGGCCTCACACGTGTGGAGTACTATCCATTGTACGGCCTACACCTGAAACAACAAGTACAATGATACTAGATATCATACATAAAATCACAAGACAAATGATTAGAAACCTCACAAAAGTGTAAAATGCAAAAGTCTCATCAATCTTCTTAGCAAAATGACGATCCTTTTGTGGATCAAGTACATCCATGAGTCTGGTACAGTCCAGCAGGCCTTCACACATGTGAAGAGTGCCACATCACTCCGATCCATCCATTTGATCCATCCTTGATCCTTATCCAATAGTTGACCTTCTAGAATATGACTAAAGTCCAAAAAACTAGTTTCCTAGAATATAGGAATATTCTCTACAAAATAGAATCTAAGAAAAATGGTCAACTCTTATCTTCTAGTACTCTATACACACGTGTGAACATCCACTTGCCAGGTGGGAGCATTTACTCATGCACATGCAAGGAAAAGCTAATTTGTAGGTGACTAGTCAACTTGACTAAAAACTAGCCATTTCATGTTCACACTAACTAGAATGATACAAAATCAATTTGGATATATACAAACATGAAAAGTACATCCTTTCACACGTGGGAACAGGCTTCACACGTGTGAAATCAGATCATCAACATATTCTAATGTTTGATCAATATTTACATGAACTAATGTCAAGTGAGAAGTGACAATTTTCAACACTCCTCCTCACTTCTAACTTGGCAAATCTAGTGTACATCTATCTACAATTTCAAGAGCATATCTTAACTTAAAAAATGGATCTTTGATGATGGTACATGATTTAGTTGCACTTCCTTGGATTGTACCTTCTCCCTCACAAAGTGGTGAGCTATCTCAATATGCTTTGTTCTAGCATGGAAGATAGGATTTGAAGCAATTTGTTGAGAAACTTGATTGTCACAAAATATGTAAGGGATCTCCTCGGCCTCTAGCACATGTAGTTCCATCAAGAGTCTTCTTAGCCATAGGAGCTCTTTGGTTGTTGAAGTCAATGCCTTGTACTCGGCTTCACAAGAAGATAGTGAGATTGTATCTTGCTTTTTGGAAAGCCAAGATATCCCTCCTCCACAAAGAAATGTTGCAAATGCACTAATGGACTTCCTATCCATCTTGTCACCTGCAAAATCTGAATCCGAGTAGGCTCTCAAGTGCAAGTTAGATCCTTCATAAAGTATGCCAAAAAATTTAGTACTAGAAACATATCTAAATACTCTCTTGGCACTTTTCCAATGATGAACTAAAGAAGCTTGCATACTTTGACTCAACTTGCTTACACAAAAACTTAAGTCAGGTCTAGTGATGGTTAAATAGATAAGAGAGCCTATAAGCTTCCTAAAGAGGGTGATGTCATCAAAGGATGCTTCATCACCTTCATTAGTTGCTTTCACAACATGCTCCATAGGGGTGTCAATCCCCTTACAATCTTTCATACCAAATCTTTCAAGAATGGAAGTAGCATACTTAGATTCACTTATGAAAGTACAATTGCTACTTCTAGACACTTCTATCTCAAGTATAAACTTTAGAAAGCCTAGATCTACCATCTTGAACTCACTAGATAAGTCAACTTTTACTTTGCCTATGCCATCATCATCATTTCCTGTCATAATGATGTCATCAACATAAAGAACCAAAATGATGATCTTTCCTTCATTACATTTGAAATATAAAGAAGGTTCATAAGCACTTAGTACAAAGCCAAGGGAATAGAGAAAATCATGCAACCTACCTAGAGTACCAAGCTTTAGGTGCTTGCTTCAAGCCATATAGGCTCTTCCTTAAGTAGCACACCTTTTGCTCCTCACCAACCTTGATGAAGCCCTCGGGTTGCATCATGTAGATTTCCTCTTCTAAGAAGGCCATTCAAGAAGGCATTTGTCACATCCATTTGGTAGAGATCCCATTTGAACAAAGTAGCAATGCAAATGATTAATCTAATAGTTACAAACTTAGCTATAGGTGCAAATGTTTCTTCATAATCCAATCTTTTTATTTGAAGAAATCCCTTAGCAACAAGCCTAGCTTTGTACTTACTAATAGATCCATCTTGATTGTACTTAATTCTATGAATCCACTTACATGCAAGTGGTTTCTTTCCTCTTGGAAGATTTACAAGATTCCAAGTATGATTCTCTTCTAATGCATCATACTCTACTTGCATTGCATCTCTCCAAACTTTAGATTTATATGCTTCTTCAAAAGATGATGGTTCTTCAAGCAATGTAGCTAAAAACGAGGAAGAGGTAGAAGATGTAGAGTCTTCTTTTGCTTTCCCTTGTCCACATAGGTAAGCCTTGAGGGCTCAGCCTTGCTCCTTGATGATCTTCTCGGCCCCTTTTGACTCGGATCCAAATCTCCATCCTCGAGATTGTCATGATCCTCCTCGGGTTTGTCAAGATCCTCCTCGGATTTGTCAAGATCCTCAATCCACAATGGGTTAGATCCATTTGACAAGCTCTTAGCAAATTGTGACTCATCAGAAAGTACATCCTTGCTTACCTTTACTTTCTTGGATGTAGGATCATATATCCTATATCCCTTGCTATTTTCTCCATAGCCAACACTAGATTCTTTTGAAGGAGGTAGCATATTCTTTCATTCTAGTCTCCAAAGGAATGTGGACATAACAAGTACATCCTCTTAAAATCTTTTACATTGGGTTTCTTACCAAACAAGGCTTGATAAGGTGAGATCCCATCTATAGCACTACTAGGAAGTCTATTACACAAATAATTAGCACATGTTATGGCTTCTCCCCAAAATGAGATGGGAAGTGATACATCAAGCCTCAAAGACTTTGCACACTCACATAGACTCCTATTTTTCCTCTCGGCCACCCCATTTTGTTGAGGGGTGTAGGAACAAGTGTATTGTAACTTAATACCATTGATCTCACAGAAGTCTCTCATTTCATTGGAGGCGTATTCTCCTCCATTATCACATCTTAGTGCTTTGATAGAAGTACTAAGTTGTTTCTCTACTAGAGACTTGAACTTAATGAAAGCTTCATAAACAAGACTTTTCTTTGATATTAACTCAATCTATGTGAATCTAGTACAATCATCTATAAAAGTTACATACATCAAGGCACCTCCATTACTTGCATGTGAAAAACTATGTACATCAGAATGTATGAGATCCAAGGGAGAGAGAGATCTTGATGAAGATCTCTTGTAAGAAGACTTGTGTGACTTTGCAAGGCCACATGCCTCACATATCTTTCCACACTTCTTGAAAGCTCTTGGTAGGCCGAGAGCTAGTTCCTTGCTTGCCATTGACTCCATAGATTGAAGATTAGGATGGCCTAATCTCTTATGCCAAAGCTCCACTTGAGTTAGCTCCTCCCTAGCCAAGTTCACACTTTCACTTGCAACATTAGCATCCAACTTGAAAATTCTACCTTGCTTAATGCCACTAGCTATGCACTTATCATTTTTCAAGATGGAACAAACTCCATTCTTGAAATGTACATCTAGTCCATTGTCCATTAATTCTCCTACACTAAGCAAGTTTTTTGAAATGGTAGGAACATACAAAACATTATCTAGATCTATCCTTTTAGATGTGCCTAAGCAAAGAGGTATAGATCCTATGCCATCTATCTTGCATGCTTGATCACTAGCAGTGTATATTGACTTCTTAGAGTCATTACAAGATAGAAGAGTAGAAAAATAATGCTTGTTAAAGGACATGTGGGAACTAGCCCCACTATCTATCCACCATGTGTCTTGACTTGAAGTTGGTGTAGATGCAACCATTAAGGATGTGTTGAATTCATCCTCTTCTTCTTCCTCTTGAGCAATGTTCCCTTGATCTCCTTTGGCTTGTTGATTCTTCTTCAAGTAGCATTCTGAGGCAAAGTGTCCTTTATTTCCACAAAAGAAACACTTTAGTTTTGCCTTGTTCTTCACTTTGCCTTTGGAGGTAGATCCTCCATTCTTCATCTCGGCCTCCTTGTCTTGATTTTTCTTGAATGGATTTTGCTTCTTCTTGCCTTTAGATGTAAAGTTAGCTTTCTCCTCTCCTCCATTAAGTGACATGCTATCCATTCTTGTCTTGAGGTGTAGAAGCCTACTCTCCTCGGCTACAAGAACATTGTGCAACTTTTCAATGGATGGAAGAGAGTCTTGAATGGAAAATGATTGGACTAAGTTGGTGAACTCATCACCTAGACCATTCAAGATGATTTGTACTAGTTCTTGATCTTGGATCTTCTCTCCTATTGCACTTAACTCCTTGTTAAGAGATTTGGTCCTAAGGACATACTCTTGTCCACTCTCTCCACTTCCTTTCATGCTTTGGAAAACTTGATTTCTTAGCATAAGGATTCTTGAAGTATTCTTGGATTCATAAATGCTCTTTAATGAATCCCAAGCCCCTTTGGATGAGGTACAAGAAGACACCTCTTTCAAGAGGTCATTGCATACATTTAACTTTATGAAATGTAGAGCTAATCTTGCTCTCTTCTTGTATTTGGCTTGTTCTTGGGGAGTTTGAGGCTCTTCCTCTACTCCTTGAACTATGTCATATAGATCATGGATCACTAGGAGTGATTCCATTCTCACTTTCCAAATGGAATAATTTGTGGAAGTGAGTCTCTCACTTGATTCCATCAAATATCCACCCATGGATGACATTTTAGAATGAATGCTCTATTAAAAATCACAAAGATTTTTGAATTTTAAAAGATCTATGAAAAGGCCTAAAGCTTACTAGAATGTCTGTAGGCTTGTCTCTATCAAACTAGCACACAAGCTTGAATGATACTCAAAGATCTTACCAAAAATTCCTAGCTTTCACTCTCACAAAAAATATTGCTTTACACTTTTCTTAGAGATTTCACTTCAACTAAGGATCTGAACAAATTAGCCTCTAAGATATGATCTTAGACTCTAAAAGAAATGCTTCAATGATCCAAAACACTATTTGGTCATAGGCATTAGCTAGAATGAATCTAGATCAATACTATGCTTCAAAAAGCACCAAAAATGAACTAGTATTGTGATTTTGGGACCAACAAACACAAAGTAACTTGAATTGAAAGTTGTTGTACGGTTTCACACGTGTGAAAAGTACATACACAGCCTCCAAGTCATTTTGATCCAAATGATTACAAGCTATCACTCTAGAAGAACTCGCTCTCACTAGTATTGGCCAAAAACAAATTTTGCCAATGATCTTTACAAGATTTATGATTCAATGATCACTCTCTTACTTAGCTCTGATACCATGATAAATTTTATAGTTTTTAGGACAATAATGATTGTACTTTACAATCATAGAGAGTTATTGGTTGCTTAATCAATGAATCTATCAAGTTCTACACATTAGATCTTGATCTAGATTCACTACACTTAAGCAAGAGCAATGGATCAACACATCATTTTTTAGTGAGAGCGGCCTCACACGTGTGGAGTACTGTCCACTGTACGGCCTGCACGTGAAACAACAAGTACAATGATACTAGATAGCAATCATACATAAAAATCACAAGACAAATGACTAGAAACCTCACAAAAGTGTAGAATGCAAAAGTCTCATCAATCTTCTTAGCAAAATGATGATCCTTTTATGGATCAAGTACATCCATGAGTATGGTATAGTCCAGCAGGCCTTCACACATGTGAAGAGTGCCACATCACTCAGATCTATCCATTTGATCCATCCTTGATCCTTATCCAATAGTTGACCTTCTAGAATATGACTAAAATCCAAAAAGCTAGTCTCCTAGAATATAGGAATATTTCCTACAAAATAGAATCTAAGTAAAATGGTCAACTCTTATCTTCTAGTACTCTATACACACGTATGAACATCCACTTGCCATGTGGGAGCATTTACTCATGCACATGCAAGGAAAAGCTAATTTGTAGGTGACTAGTCAACTTGACTAAAAACTAGTCATTTCATGTTCACACTAACTAGAATGATACAAAATCAATTTGGATATATACAAACATGAAAAGTACATCCTTGCACACGTGGGAACAGGCTCCACATGTGTGAAATCAGATCATCAACATATTCTAATGTTTGATCAATATTTACATGAACCAATGTCAAGTGAGAAGTGACAATTTTCAACAAAGATACCATATCCCTATCTTCTTGTGAGGCCGAGTACAAAGCACTCACTACAACAACTAAAGAGGTGCTTTGGATCAAGAGGTTAATCATGGAGCTAAAGTGCATCAAAGAGGATGATCTCCCTTGATCAAGTGTGACAACATATTGGCCCAAGCTCTTGCAAACAATCTTATTTTTCATGCAAGAAGCAAGCATATAGAAGTGGCACACCATTTTGTAAGGGAAAAGCTCATTGAAGGTGAAATCAACTTGGAACATGTCAACACATCTTCATGTTTTGCTGATCTTCTCACAAAGCCACTTTGCAAAAGTGCCTTCTCAAAGCATAGATCTAATCTTGGTCTTATCTCAAGATCAATGCTTGATCCACATTAGATACATTTTTAGGAGGAGTGTTGAAATATTGGAAAAATCTATCTAATGTTGTAAGTAGGGGTCCTAAAAACTCCAAAGATGAATTGAGCTCTTTTGGCTTAGTAAAGACCCATCTTAGAATAAAATATTCAAGGTAGGTAGAAGTAGAAACTTGAGCTACCATAGGAATTGCCATTTGTACCTTGCATGCCACATTTAATGCATGAACAGACTAGGTGGCACAATTAGACATATTGAGGTGGCTTGAATAAGTCTAGATAGCTTGAGAGGTGGATTCATAACTCCAATTCAACTCAAAGTAGGAGGAGAGTCCATGGATCTATATATATGTGTCGTACTCTCATTGAGAAGATAATGATTTTCGTGTGTAATGCAAATTTGGAGACTAAGCTCTTTGTGTCTTCTCTCTCTCTACTTGAGTTTGTACTTTGATATTCTCTCTCTAGCCGAGTTGAGGCATTTATTGTACTTAGTTTCATGTTTTGTTGACAGATCTTGCTTGTAACACAATAATAATTCTTGTACGATCAATTTTCCTATTGTCAATCAATGCTACTTTGGCGGTCTGTAGCCATGGTTGGATCAGAGTGTTAGAGGGTAAGGGCCAAATTTGTGGGGCCTTGGAGATTTCACGCTGGATCACCTGCTTGGTGCCAGAGTCTTCGGAGGACGAGGAGGCCATGTTAGTAGTGATGATTAAAGGTCAAAAAAATAGAAAGAACGGTGGAAAAGGTAAAAAGGTGTGGAAACGACAAAAAACTGTGAATTACGAGTATCAGATGGCAAGAATTATAGTTCAGAGTACATATCTGGGTTCAGTATGAGCAGATGATAGTTTGTAGGAAATTTGGTCACAAACAGAGGACGTTTGGCACCATTTATGAAAAAACGACGCCTTAGCGACGCTTCCAAGAACGTCGTCGTGCGATGATTAACTTGAGCGACATTTCAACGACAGAAAAACGATGCTTAACCATCTTCTCTCTGAAATGTCATCGAGCGACATTGTAATTATCTAGTAGACTGTAAAACCCAAGGAGTAGTTTTTTTGTAGCGACGGTTTGGCAACGATTCTTGAATGTCGCTAGGCGACGGACTGGAAGAGCGACGTTTAAACAATGTTAGAGCAACGATTAAACATCTCCATGTGTGAACTGTCGCCTTGCGATGCTGTAATTAATTTGAAGACTTTAAAACCCGAGGAATGGATTTTTAACAACGATGGTTTGGTGACGGTTCCCGAATGTCGCCATGCGACGGAAGATGCAAAACATCGCTAGGCATTTTAGTGTAAATTTCGACAGAGCTTCGCTAGCAAAGGTGACAAATGACTCGAATTCAGCCCCTATATAGCGGAATTTAGAGTGCGTATTAGGTGAAATCCACTTTCCCTTGTTCAATTCCATCCGAATTTTGGCAGGGACCTTCTTCACAAAATTCTAAGACTCAGGGAAGTTTGTGAGAGTTCAGAAGGTGATTTGACTGCCATGCGAAGGTTCTGCGAGAGTTCAGACTGTCTACGAGGGTTCAATTCTCGCAGGAAGTGATCTCTCATACAACTTGTTTCTATGATTGGATTTTCAAGATCAGACTATGTAGGCAGGCTAATTTCACTACTCTAATTCCATTTAGACACGTTGCAAGGGTTGGTAGGATAATCTTGATGCTCTATGAGGGTTCTGAAAATTCAGCTTCTGGGAACCCTCGCACACACTAAAAAATGATGATTCCTCCATCAGGAACTCTCGCAGAGATTTTCATGGATGCATTTGGGTCAGATCTAGTGATTGTCCAAGTTTCAAGAGCTATCTCCCAGGGAATCTCCAAAAATCTTGAAAAAAGTACTCTTTTAGAGTGTTTTTGACGAGATTTTGAGACTTTCTGATTTTTAACTTTTGCAATCTAGCAATCAGCTTCATCCATGCTTGATCTGACTGTTGGTAGTTCTCTGGATGTTCTGATGGACATTTGGTAACAGATCCATCAGTCTTTGGTAAATTTTGTCCTTAATTTGCCATAGTTACTGAGATCGAGGTCTCTGATCTACAAATTTAGTGGACTTATTGGCATCTCTGATGATCTGTTTCCTTCTTGATCTGGATCCTTCTTGGATCCTAATGGATTTTCCCAATCTTGCCAGATCTGGCTGAATTTTGAGGGATCTAGCTGGATTTGGCTTGATCTTTCTAGATCTAGTGATGATGGTCTATCAAAATAGCTTTTTGTAATGTGCCACCATCAATCTGGATCTATCTCACTATGGTGGCCAGTACTTGTGCAACTGGCTACCATTGATGGGTGTATCGAACGGTGTCCCATCTAGCTTCTCTAAATTCAAGGCTCCATGATTAAGAATTTCCTTGATCCGATAAGGACCTTCGCCTGTGAATTTTAATTTTCCTTTGATCGCCTTGGTTTTATGCATCAGGACCAGATCTCCGGAGCGAAGATCCTTCTTTTGTAACCTGCGATCATGCCATGCTTTGCATCTTTTTTTTTCAGCTGCCAGTGCATGCACAGCTAGTAAGCGTATTTCACAGAGTTTATGCAGAGCTTCGTGGCGTAGTTGTAGAGATTTGGATTCATTCAAACATTGCATTGTAGAAATCCTTAATGAAGGAACTAGAAACTCTACTGGCAATACATCATCCTGACCATATACCAATTGGAAGGGTGTTTGATCAGTGCTCCTTTATATGTTGTCCTAAATGCCCACAAAGCAGCATGCAACTTATGTTCTCAATCTGATCTGCTAGCTTCAATTGTTTTCGTGAGTACGCTACACAGGATCTTATTGGATGATTCTGCTTGCCCATTACCACGAGGATAATAAGGCATACTGGTTCTGTGGATCACAAAGAATTCCTCCAATAGGACCTTGATGGTCTCATTGATGAAATGACTTCCGCGATCACTGACTAGCTCCACCGGGCATCCAAAGCGCACAATGATATTTTCATAAAGGAACTTGGCAGTGGTCCTAGCATCAGCCACTCTTACTACCTTGGCTTCGACCCACTTGGTGAGATAGTCCGTGGCTACGATTATGTATCAAGCCTGGGAACTCCTTGTTGTAGGGTGAATTGGACTGATGTAATCCAATCCCCACTTTTTGAATGGTCCTTGGGCTAAGACTGGGTGCAATAGGTCATAATTCAATCTTGTTGGTCTCCTCGCCCTTTGGCACACATCACAACTTTTCAAGTATTCCTCCGTATCCTTATGGATCGTTGGCCACCAACATCCTGATTGCAGGATCTTGCAAACTGCAATGTCGGATGCAAAATGGCCTCCACCCATGCCTTCATGTGAAAGTGAAATGATCTGGGTGGCCTCATGAGGGAGAATACACTGCCGAAGAATCCCACCTGGACCTCTTCGATACAACTGGCCGACAATCAGTTGATAAGGTCTAACCTTCAAGATCAATTTTCACTATTCCGCCTTTGGTAGTGACTTGTCTGGTTGGCCCCGCATTAGATGTTCCACAATGTCGGCAGCCCACTCTAGTACTGTGTCCACATGAAATAAGGTAGCATCGGCCAGCTCATCGTCAGGTTGGGTTGCAATCTCCTTTCCCTTGATTCGTGACACATGATATGCCATGTAGTGTTGTTTTCCCTTGCAAACTACTATCCGAAAATCAAATTCTAACATCAGAAGTAGCCATATGGTGATTCTCTCGGTGTTGCAAGTTTTGTTAACGAGATAGAGCAAGGGTTGATGGTCCGTATAAAAATCGAATGTGTGGCCATCAGGTAGTGTCAAAATTTCTTAACCGCATAGATCATTGCTAGTGCTTCCCGCTCTGTGGTTGACTAATTCATTTCTGTGTCATTGAGCTGTCGGCTTGCAAATTGGATTCAAAAATTCTTTCTGTGTTCACCTGGCTGGGTTAAGACTGCTCCAACTACATACTTTGATGCGTCCATATGCACATGAAACTCAATGGACCAATTGGGCGGGCATAAGATTGGTGCTGAAACCAATGCATCTTTAAGCTTTTGAAAAGCCTTTAGGGCTTCCTCGTTCCAATGTGGATCCGTTGTGAGTTTGTAAATTGGTCGGGCTAACTCCGAAAAATCAAAAATGAAGATCCTATAATAGTTAGCATGACCCATGAAGATGTAGACTTCGCGGATCAATCCCGGTGGTGGTAGATCAACAATGATCTTGATCTTTGATAGATCTGTGGTGATCCCATGTCTTGACACTATATGGCTGAGAATCAAGCCATGTGTCACCCATAATTGACATTTTTCTGGACTTGGGGAGATCTGTTAGTCGCACCATTTCTGTAACACTTTCTCCAAATTGGATAAGTCTTCCGAGTCTGGTCCATGCACGCACGGATCGTCCAAAAAAATTTCCAAATAGTCCTTGAATGCCGCCTGCATGACTCGCTGGAAGGTGCTTGGGGCATTGCAAAGTCCGAATGGCATGACTTTATAGGCATAGGTTCTCCATTCCGTGGCAAATGTTGTCTTGTGTTGGTCTTGGGGGCTATCTTCACCTGGTTGTAGCCATTGAAGCCGTCTAGAAAACTATAGGCTTCGGCACCAGCTATTCTATTGAGGACACTTTTCGTAAATGGTAAAGAAAAATGGTCCTTTTTGGTGACTGCATTTAGCACGTTCAGATTTACACAAATCTGCATTTTGCCATTCTTCTTGGGTACTATAACTATCGACGATACCCATTCTGTGTGCTCGATTTCATACATAAAATCTGCATCCATCAGCTTTTGCAACTCCTGCTTGATCAGCTCTGTATAATTTGGGTTGTAGCGGTAGTAACGGCTTACCTTGGGGACTGCTCCATCCACCAAGGGTATGGTGTGTTGGACCACTGTTGGTGGAATGCCCTTAAGATCACTATAACTCTAGGCAAAATAGTCTTTATACTCGACCAGCAATGATCGTAGTCTCTTGAATTGGGTGGGTGTTAACTACTCTCCCACATGTACTATCTTTTCTTCTTTGTCTGGCTCGGCAAGGTTCATCGGCTGTGTTTGTGCAAGTCCCTCAAAGACTTGTTCCGCTGGTGTCTAACTTTGATCAGGTTCTCTTTGGGCTTGCAGCATCATGACTGCCACATCGTCCAAGGTATAATTCTTGAAAGTCTCAAACATCTCATGAATTGGCGCTCGTCGAGATTCCTCTTTCAACATATTGATCTTAGCCCGACTGATTATTTTTTGATTTTTTGTCACCTGTGTAGAAGATGATGCTGCTATATTTGAGTCCATCTTGATTGACTTCAAGGAATCCAACACTTTTTTTTTGCTCTTTTTTGAATTTTGGTGGATTCGTCCTTCTTGTCTTTCATCGGAACTGCCGTGACATTTGCCTCATGGTTGCAAATATCAACATCCATTGTAGCTATCACCTCTTTGGATAGATCACTCCATCGGATCACCTGGTTGTAGCGCTGCTTCAACTGCTTCTTCTTATTTGTAGGTGTCTTGGGTGGATTGATCCTTGAGACTTTCGCCATAGCAGACTTTTGCGGTGGTTGAGCTGGTACTTTCTTGATTCCATAACGATCTGGGTCCATGTGGTGTAGGACCTGCTCATCAGTCAGCTCAATCTCCTTATTATAAGTTAGAGCATGTTGCCAAGGGGGCTAAATCATCGTCCACTGGGTTTTCAATAGGTTCCGTTGACAACCATGCTATGTTTATCATATTCACCCCAAATGTGATTGGTGTGTCCATAGTGTAACACTTGGGTAAAGATGTACTGGGTTCAGGGTCTGATTCATATTGACATGTTCGGCAGTCAATAGTTGCTAATGCATCCGTCCATATCACAACATCCATTTCTGAATCATAGTGACCTCCCTTGGCTGACCTTGGGCGCTCAATCGTGTGATCTGTCGTGGATGATCCGTCATCAGCCTTGGGTGCAATAGGTTTCACCACCCATGTGGTTGGATCAACCTTTACAGCCTGTTCTCTATTCTCAAAGGTGAGTTTCCCCGTACCCCAGTTGTGTACTACTTGTGCAGTCCTCAACCAGGGTCTTTCCAATAACACACAATACGCAGTTGGAGATTCATGTATATCCATGACTACAAAAGTGATCACGAATTGCATGCCTGCTATTTTTATAGGGATATCGGCAACTACACCTTTTGGTTTCACACAGGATTGATTTTCCAGCTTGATGGCGAATCTTGCTGCTTTCAACCCTTGTAGACCCCATTTTTCATAGAAAGTAGTGGAGATCAAATTGACACCTGATCCTCCATCTACTACTGTTGCCTCGTCCTCATATCTCTTGTGTTTGATTGGCAAAGTGATGTTATGTTTCTCACTTTTCCATACTGCTCCGATGTGGAGGACGTTACTTATTTCTTCATAGCCCGTACAATATATGGGCTCAGGTGCTACTGGCTCCTCATCCGCTTTGGCCCATTCAGCTAGAAGGCTTTTCGCTTGTGGTGCAATCTGCAGTAGTTCTCCGAGTGGTAAACTAACACGACTTGATAGTAAAAGTGTGAGCCTTTCAGTGCGTGGTTCCTCGGGCTCTACCATGTGAAAAGGTGGTTCATGTTGGTGCAACTGATCATTCTGATCAGTGTGCAGTGGTGAACCCGCTTGCGGTTCCCATTCGCCGCCAACTGGAGGTTCCGTGGGATTGTCCCTTTCTTGCTCCTTTTCCTCCGCTTGTGCCTTCTGTACCCAGTGTCGTATTTTCTAGTGATGTCTTCTTTCTTCCCTCACATTCGGATATGGCGCTGAATCGTCAGTGACCGAGGGTGGAGGTGAGGGAGCCACTTGCTTCCTCTTCTGTGCTCTCGTGACGGCTAACACATGAGCGTGAAATTGTTGCACTTGTGATGACATCCCCGCTGGAACTACTGGTTGTTGTATTGCAATGAAGTTGAGTGGTGCACTGGTTCCAAGTTTGAATGGACAATTCTTGTAGCAGTGCCCATAACCACATTCTCGACAAAAAGATGTATATTGTCCCTTGTAGGGACATTCCGCAATTCTGTGTTTTTTGCCACATCCGTAGCAGCCGTAATTTCTTCCACCTTGACGTTGAGTTTGAGCTGCATAGGATGCAACATATTCATTTATGGCAGGATCCATAAATGGTTCATATGGTCTGTACCATTGCTGCTGCTCAAGTTGAGTGGCATTTGAATCTCTGGTTCCACTGTTGTCAGGTTTACATGGGCCACTTTTGATTGGCTGGCCCTGGTGGTGCAGCGGATGCGTTTGATGATGACGATGCTAACGAGGGAGTAGGAGTGTGGGTGGATGGATATTCGTCGTCAGATCCCTCGTCCTCTTCCATGATGGCATCTTCCATAGCTTCTTGCAGAGTAGCATACTGCTCCCGTCGTTTCAGTTCTCTTCTTATGCTTCGTGATGATCCGGCTAGGAACCACATGATCACTACATGATCAGAAGTTAGGGCTGCACTGCACTCGGATTATAGGTGTTTGGCCTATTCAATATAGTCCCTGACCCTTTCTCGTTTTCCCATTTTGACTTTACTCAATAGGAGAAATAGGTCTTCTAGGAACTTTCTTGGTTTAAAGCGCATAATGAGAGCCGCTTTAACTGCTTCCCAAGTAGATTTTTCTCCTCTGACAAGTTGAAAAACCAATCCTGAGCCACTGCCAATAAGGACATGGGAAACAACATGAGCTTTTCCGCAGGTGTCCGTTCGCCTTAGATTTCACAAGCTTGCTCGTAGATATGGAAGAATCGGATGGGATCTGATGATCCGTCGTATTTTGGTATTTCCATCCGAGGTGCTCTTCGGACTGCTTGCAAGGGAGCGACAGGTACGCCCATTGGATCCATTGGTGCTGGTTCCAGTTCTGCCTCTTGTTGCACAACTGCTAATCTGGAAAGGTGTGGTGCTTGATTTGCTATCTTTCTTGCTATTGATATAGAATAAGAAGAAGGAGGAGAAGAGAGTGAGAGAGAGATGAGATGGAGGTTAGCTCAAATGCTCAATGTCATTGCTTATGGAAAAACCTTAACTAGCATAAACCAAAAAGCATGGGAAATGGAAATAACAAGTAACCACAACAAGAGCATAAGCAAGAGTGATTAGCAAATGAGGATGCTTGAGCTCTCAAAATGATAGAGTCTCCTCCTCTCTATTAAGCATCCAAATAGTGTACAAATGGTGCCTTTTTATAAAATGGGGAAGGCCCTTGCCCCAAAGTCTTATTGGCTAATATTGACATTGATCCTATTTATTCATCTTGGACCCAACTTGATCAAAAAGTAGATTGAAATTCACAAGATTCATGTGAGTCCCAATCGGGACCCAACTTTAAAAAGTAATTTTCTAAATTTAAAAATGACCTTGGGCCTCTAGTTTTATTTTGATTCAAAGGCCCAAGTCTATTTTATTTTATTTACACTTAAGCTTGCGTGCTCATTGGGCCATGGGCTTATACGCGTAGGATGTCATGCCCTCGTAACACATTTTATTGGTCAAATTTATCTATTTACAATTCGTTGGGAATACCCCCAACAAATCTCTTGAAGAAAGGGTAAAACC
Organism: Diphasiastrum complanatum; assembly: GCA_029204225.1. Lineage (NCBI taxonomy): Eukaryota > Viridiplantae > Streptophyta > Lycopodiopsida > Lycopodiales > Lycopodiaceae > Diphasiastrum > Diphasiastrum complanatum. The sequence goes on from CM055112.1 coordinate 12,786,631, forward strand.
TAAGAAGGACCTTACTTGCCTCATAGTTCCCAAAATTGGCCACTCAATCACACTCTTGATTTTATCCTCGACAATCTTGATCCCATTTACTATGATCTTATGACCGAGATAAAGCAACTTTTGCTTAAAGAACTCACACTTGGACTCTTTAGCATAGAATAACTCTCGATGAAGTTTCATCAAGATGATTTTTAAGTGTTCTACGTGTTCCACCAAAGATTTACTTTAAATGAGAATGTCGTTTAAGAATACAACTACAAATTTCCCCAAATATAGACGAAATAAATCATTTATCATTTGTTGGAACGTTGCTGGAGCATTCGTTAATCCAAATGACAACACTAAGAAGTCATAATGACCAAATCTAGAACGAAATCCTGTCTTTTGGACATCTTTCGACTTAATTCTTATTTGATGGTACCATGTCCTGAGATCAATCTTGGTGAAATACCGAACTCCACCCAAGCGATCTACAAGGTCATCCGTCCTGGGTAATGGATATTTATTTTTAATAGTCACTTTATTCAGCCCCTTGTAATCCACACACATTCGGAAAACTCCATCTTTCTTTGCTTTAAGAAGAACATGAGCGCCCCATGGTGATTTACTAGATTGTATATGAACCATCCTCAAATAGTTTTCTATTTGATTTGAAATATCTGTCTCCTCTTTCTGAGAAAACCTATAAGGTTGTCTAGAGACAAGTTGACTTCCTGGAATTAGCTCAATCCTATGGTCTACTAACTTAGATGGTGGTAAACCATGAGGTAATTTAGATGGAAAAACATTTCTCATGGACTCCATCTCTTCATTCATGGCTTGGATCCATTTGTCCTTTTCTGGACTTTCAATCGCCTCCTCGAAACTCTGTGGTTCATCACTGAATCTGCAGAACTCTTCTGATACGGAAGTTGAGCTGCTTGGCACATATCTTGCTGGCGCTCTTCGTGGTCTTGTCGACCTTCTAGGAGATCCTGCTAGGACAGCAATGCCTTTGCCTTTGTCTACTCTGCTCGGTCCGGATGCATCTTGGTTTACGGGAACTGCGGCAGTAGGCTGCCTCTCGAATCTTTCTTCTTCTGATTTGTCGCTTGAGTGGGAGACGACTCGAAAATCTTCATTTTTGTGTTCGTCCTCAGATCCCTCTGTCATTGGTGGCAGGTCATAGTACTGTCTCTCTAGAACTTCATAGCTGATAGGATCGTCGTTGGCCATTGTCCTGCTCTCATCAAATCTGACATCTCTCACTGTTTTTACAGTGTTCGTGTCTGGCATGTAGATTCTATAGTATGACAAATTGTTGTCATAACCTACCAGAAATCTCTGCTCAGCTTTCTCATCAAGCTTCTTTCGAAGCTTATCAGGAATGTGTGCATAGGCTGCATAGCCAAAGATTCTGACGTGAGACAGATTGGGCTTTCTACCCCACCATAGCCCATGTGGTGTCATGTGTGAGACACCAGACTTGTCTGTCCTATTCTGGATGTATGCGACTGTAGCTACTGCTTCAGCCCACAGTGCCCTTGGAGCTTTTGAGTAGGCCAACATACATCTGGCTGCTTCCATCAGGGTCTTGTTCTTCCTTTCTGCAACACCATTGTGTTGTGGCGTGTAGGCTGCAGTTTTTCTGTGAATGATGCCACGATCATTACAGAAGTCAGTGAATCGATTCGAGATGTATTTGCCACCTCGATCTGTCCTGATCTGCTTAACCTTATTGCATGTACATCTTTCAGCCCAATTCACATATTCTGTGAATTTATCGAGTGCTTCAGATTTATTCTGAATAAAATTCACTATAGTCATCAATGAAGGTTATATAATATTTTGAACCTCCTACTAAGATCACGTTGAATGGCCCACAGATGTCAAAATGCACCAGCTCTAGAATCTTAGTCGTTCTGTAGGAGTCTTTGATGAATGGAGTTCTTGACATCTTGCCCTTCAAACATGCATCACAAGCGGTTAAACTGGTTGCATTTGAGATGCTGACCTCTGTTATCACTCCATGATGGCTTGCTTGGTAAAGTGTCATCGAGTTCATGTGGCAGAGTCTTATGTGCCACATAGTGTCTGGCAGGTCGTCATGGGTCTGATGCACCTGATCTGCAGGTAGGCATACCTTCAGATGATATAGGTTTCCTTTCCTTCTGTCTTAAGCGATTAGAGTACTGGTACTGGCATCAATCATGTTGCATACTTCATCAGAAAACGTCACACACATCCCTACATATGCTATTCTTGCTGCAGATAGCAAGTCTTGTTGCGGAGTAGGCACAAACAGAACGTCTTCGAGTCGTCTATCTTTGCCATTAGTGTTGAGCCATAGTGAACCAATACCGTTCATTTGATGCTTAGATCCATCTCCAAGAACTATGAATCTTGAAGGATCTGCACTTCTAAAATTAGACATTATTCGTCTTGATGTCACAAAATGTGAGGTGGCTCCTGAGTCTAGGATCACCTCGTGTGTGTCAGATATTGATTCTGCACACATGTCTTCACAGATGTAGGCAGTCAAACAATTTCTGTTTGTTAGTTCTTCGCCCATCTTCGAGCTCTCGGGCTCCTCGACATAGGACGAACTGTTGCTGTTCTCCTGTCTGTTCTGCGCTGATTTGTTCCTCGGATTCTGGCGGCAATCCATGGCTACTTGACCCTTCTTGTAGCAATGGATACACTCAATCTTGGGATGAGCCGTCATGTATCTATTGTATGTCCGTCTCTTCTACATCTCACACAAGTCTTCTTGTCTGCACCTTGCTGCTTCGACCTCCCTTTGGTCTTCCAGTTGCCCTTGCTTGTTCCCTCTGCTTGCTGATCACGATCTTGCTTCTGATTCGACTCCCTCTTAGGCTTAAATTGTTTCTTGAATTTTTCTTTGTTGCCATGTAGGGCCTGGTCAGAACCATCTTTGTAATCAAGATGTTCTCTAGCCTTGACTTCCTCTCGAATCTTGACAATCGCCTTTTTGAGGTTCATGGTAGGATCTTTCGCGAGTAGGATTCTTGTCGTCTGGAAAGATCTGGGTAAGGCTCTCAACATGTATGTGAGCTACTTCTCAGTTGATACTGCATTTTCTGCTCCAGAATTGTGTAGCGATATGAATAGATCCTTCATCTTTCTTACGAAAGAAGTGAGGTCCTTTCCATCCCACTGTAAATTTCGTTAGTTGATCTTCCAGCATCATGATTTGACTTCTTGACTTGGTCTGAAATCTGGTGAGTAATGCATCCCACATCTCCTTAGCTTCAGAGAGTGTAGCCAAGTCAAGTGTGAGACTATCTTCGATGGAAGATGATAGCAAGGCTATTGCCTTGTCATTTTTCTCCCTCCATTCATGTAGCTCCTTGTCTGATGTCGTAGGCATTTCTTCTGTGCCATCCACCCAGAGGGAGAGTCCTTCGCCCTTGAGTATGAGTGATGTCTTAACTTTCCAAACTAGAAAGTTAGATTCTGAAGAATCAAGTGTTGTGCAGATCTTGTTCTGCATGCTGCTAATGGAAGCCATTGCTTCTGAAGTCTGTTCCCTCGTTGATGGTTGTTTGTCTGAATGCTTGGCCTCCTGGATCTGATAGCTTCTTGGCTATGTCTCAGACTATAACAAGATAGCTAGGCTCTGATACCACTAATGAGAGAATCGACGCGGTGAGGTGATATGCTCTAATACCACTGATGAGAAGATATTTCGCAAAGAAACTGTCGCAAAGCTTTTGCGAAGGCGAATCAACTGTGACTCTCTTATGACTCGGATGGAGTTCATATGTGATTGCTGGATACTACCGGCTGAATCACTCCTACAATCCTCCAAAATATAGTCTACGTTTATAAAATTAATACAGCATTCAACATAGTTTCAACCAAAGTGCGGAATCAAAATGAACAAAAAAATTTAGACACACGAATAATAGCAGACACATTTGCATTCGAGATCAGACACAACAAGAAAATCATCTATATTGATCTTTCTCTAATTCTTCAAGCATTGCATGTAATGCGTTGGCATGGGAGAAACACGATTCTCACACGAGTAATCGTCTCGCTTTACTAGCAGACAGTTGGATCTACAGATCCTAGACAAAATTGTCTTCGCACACAGGCAGACATGTATTCTGTAATTTTGTCTTGATTGCTTACTAGCATCAGACTACTTTATCACACTGTATGTGTGTTTTGTATCATTTATGTCAAGTATATCCAGCAAGTATATAGTCGTTCTATGTAAATTTTAAGATTAGAGTGACTAAGCAGCTACAACTAATCAGAAAGTTACAAGAGTGGCAGATTAGCCACAACCTAGATTGTATCTGCTAACATCATGCCATCAGGTTAGATATTTGTACTTCTAGTACTTGCATGATCTTGGCTGGTACTCTTTGGAGCGTGAGGGCAACGAAAGTTTCGCGACGTTTTTCGTGTCGCGTCGTTGGTTTCATCTCCATCGTCTGACTTTCTTGTGGTCGACCGCAAAAATTCTCGTTCGCGAATCTTTCGTGTTCGTGTCTTCTCGTTAAGTGTTCGCAAATCTTTCGTGCTTCGTGTCTCTTGACTTTCGTGTTCACGAACATCTTCGTCAGGCAAAGGGTTGAAAGCTAGCAAAGCTTTGTAATCAGAAACGTTTTGTTTCTTCAGCTAAGAGATTAGAGCTTAGGGTTTAGGATCTAGGCTTTAGGGCTTAGGGCTTAGAGCTTAGGGTTTGGGGTTTAGGATTTAGGGCTAGGGGTTTAGGGATTAGGGCTTAGGGCTTAGGGCTTAGGGATTAGGGTTTGGATGTAGGGTTTTGGGCTTAGGGCTAAGAGTTTAGGATTTAGTGTTTAGGGTGTAGGGCTAAGGGCTTAGGATCTAGTGTTTAGGATTTAGGGTTGAGGCTAAGAGTAGTTCTGGCTTTTGGCTTTTGGATTCAAGGTTAAGGGTGAAGGGCTAAGAGTTAAGGTCCAAGGACCAAGAATCAAGAGTTTAGGGTTTAGGATTTAGGGCTAAAAGTTAAAGGCTAAGGGATAAGGCCAACGGTTAAGGACCAAGGATTAAGAGTTAAGGGCCAAGGGCGAAGCACTAAGGGACAATGGTGAAAGGCCAAGGGCCCGGACGAAAGATGAATGGCCAAGGGTTAAGGGTTAAGGGCAAAAGATTAAAGGACTCTTACGGATTAAGGACCAAGGGTTAAGGGCCAAGGGCTAAGGGCTAAGGTCCAAGAGAGAGAAAGGAGATAAGGACCAAGGGGTAAGAGCGAGGGGCCATGACTTAAGTTTCAGTGGCCAAGGACCAAAGGAGAATGACTAAGAGACAAGAGCTAAGGGCTAAGGGCCAAGTGTTAAGGACCAAGGGTTAAGAGTGAATGGCTAAGAATTAAGGTCCAAGGCCAAGGTCTAAGAGCTAAGGGATAAGAGCTAAGGGCCAAGGATAAAGGGCTAAGGGCCATGGATTAAAGGACTAAGGGTTAATAGCTGTTTGCTATTTTTTCTCTAACTATTAGCACTTATTCTCTGATTGATAGATTCCAGCCAACCACCAACTGATAGGGTCTGCCTACCTCTAACTTCTATGATTTGCAGTATAGTGGTAATGCAATGGAGATATACCCGCCTATCAATTAGTATGTCTACAATCTGATCTTGATCCTATTGATAATGGATGCTCAACTTCGATCTGGATCTATTAGAATTCGGATTCGTACATTCTACAGTCTGTTTTTAATGTTTCTTGAGTTCTTACAGATTGTAAATTATTGCTATACTATTATAAGTAAGAACAAAGAATGGATTTGGGACTAATCCTATTGAAATCACCAGAATCAACAAAAACTGAAACAACTAAGATCTACAATCCTACAAAGTGCTTACTACAATTATCACTCAACAATTGTAACAAGAACTCCTCAGGGAGTCAAGCACAAAGCAGCATCAGATCAAAATGATATTGATCTACCACAAGGCCCTGCACATCTACATGACCTTAATCACAAATCCAAACTTAAAGGGAAAGAATCAACACTTAGAATTTGCTTTGCACAGGAACACAGATCATGCTACACAGTAACACAGACAGAAAACACTCTCCACAACAAGCTCACATAGCAACTGTATTTTTCAAAATGAAATTACACAGCACATATAGTTGTTCACTCAGGAAACCCATGCATGAACCCACAGTACAGTAGCACAATGATTCTACTTTAATTCTAACTCTCTCCCTTAAAGTAGAGTCTACCTTTTATACAATCATATACATAGCTTTAAAGTCAACAAATTTTAAGTACAGAAAGCTTTGATCTAAACTTATCAAACTTTTCTCCAACAAGTGACTTAGTAAAAATATCATCTAGTTGTTCTTCTATGCTACAATGAACAACATGAATTTCACGACTCAACAGCCTCTCACGTATGAAGTGATACTGAATCTCTATATTTAGTTCTTGCATGGAACACTGGATTCTTTGCTAGTTGAATGCCACTTTGACTGTCGCTATGTAATGTCGTGGGATTTTTCTGCTTCATGCCAACTTCTTCCAAGATTTGTCTCAACCATATAACTTCTTGTGCTGCACTACACATTGCCTTATACTTTGCTTCTGTGGTGGATAGAGCAATTGTACTTTGCTTCTTACTAGATCAGAGAAAACAACTACCACAAAACTGGAATACATACCCTGTGGTGGATCTACGATCATCATAGTCACCTCCCCAATCTGCATCCACATAGTCACACACCTCAGGTAAACCATCATGCTTCTTGTAAATCAAGCCATGCTCTGAAGTGCCTTTCATATAGCACAAAATGCATTTACCTGCCTTCCAATGCATTTTCGTAGGTGCTGCCATAAACTGACTTACAATGCCAACAACATAGCATATATCTGGTCTAGTCATGGTAAGGTAAATCAAGCTCCCTACTAACTGCCTATACAGCGTAGCATCAAATGACTGTGACTCATCAAGCTTAGAAAGCTTTTTACCTGGTTCAATAGGAGTATTCACTAGTTTGCAATCCTGCAACCTAAACCTGTGCACCAACTCTTTGATATACTTCACTTGTGTTAAACCCACTTTGTGTCCTTTTTGCCACACCTCTACTCCAAGGCAATAATGCATCAGGTTGAAATCTGTCATCTCGAATTGTTCCATGAGACTTTTCTTGATCATATCTATCATCTCTTGATTATTTCCCGTAATAATCAAGTCATCAACATAAAGAGCAATCAAAGCAACCATACCATCAAAGCATAAGACATATAGATTTGGATCAGAATCAGTTCTCACCATTCTCTTTGAATGAAAGTAGGCATCAATCCTGCTATACCATGCACATGGTGCCTGTTTAAGACCGTAAAGTGCTTTCTTCAAGCAACATACTTTATTTTCCTGTCCCTTCGCTACAAAGCCTTTAGGTTGATCCATGAACACCTCTTCTTCTAACTCACCATTTAGAAAAGCAGATTTCACATCCATCTGATGCAAAGGCCAACCAAAATGTGAAGCTAAAGCAACAAGTAGACGTAGAGTATTCCACTTATATACTTGTGCAAAGGTCTCCTCATAGTCGATGCCTTTACTTTGTGCATACCCTTTGATCACCAATCTTGCCTTGTGCTTTGCTATACTTCCATCTGCATGGTACTTAGTCCTATATACCCATTTGCAACCAATGGATTTCTTGCCAACTGGTGGTTATACTAAGTCCCATGTGCTATGCTTAGCAATTGACTCCATCTCCTCTCCCATGGCCTTGACCCAAATGTCATCATCCTTCGCTTCACCATAAGTCGAAGGTTCTTTGCTTTGGATAATGCTAGATAAGAGAGCATAATTTGCTTCATACCTTTCAGGTTGTGTCTTCTCTCTTGTTGATCTTCGTAGCTCTCCCTGGCTAGATGATCCTGGAAAGTCATCCATGTTGCGGCTCTCCAACAATCTCTCAAACCATTTAGGGAGCTTCCTGTCAGGAGATCGACTTCTTGGTGAAAATGTATCCCACGGTACATCCTTCTTCGTGCGTTTGTCACCTGCAAGCTCAATTCTTCTTACACCAAAAGGTCTATCTCTACCTCTCCAACCTGTCTCTTGAGATTGAGTAGTAGTATCTTGAGATGTATCCTCATTTTCATCACTTGGAAGGTCAATGAATGGATCATCATCAGGTGGTATCCTCACTATACCATCTTTTCCACTGGATGTATCTATCTTCTCAGCATCCTCGTCTTCATACATCTTGGATTCATCAAAGATAACATCACGGCTTATATGGAATTTTTTTTCCACTGGATCAAAACATCTATAGCCTTTCACACGATCATTATATCCTAGGAATATACACTTGATAGCTTTTACATCGAGTGTACTGTATACACTCCCTGTACGACTCTGATACCAACTTAGAATTTGCTTTGCACAGGAACACAGATCATGCTACATAGTAACACAAACAGAAAACACTCTCCACAGCAAGCTCACATAGCAACTGTATTTCTCAAAATAAAATTACACTGTACATATAGTTGTTCACTCAGGCAACCCATGCATGGCCCAAGTTGTCGTCGGCGGGACGCGTGTCCCGTCGACTTGCCTCCTGGTGAGGCCAACTAATCCTTATCAACTGATAGGACCCACTGTACAATAGCATAGTGATTCTACTTTAATTCTAACTTCAGCAACAAAACACATTCATACATCAATACTCAAACTTAATGCATGAAAATGGAACATAGATGAAATAGCAAGATTCTTCAATTAACAATGCAACAACATTTCAGTACAATATCTAGTGCTCTGAAATTCGTGGAGAAGACCTCTATGTATACCCATGAGCTGGTGAATCCAATTTTACAATACTTTGGATTCCACCTCTTACAACTGAGTGAACCCCATTCTATAAAGATTTGGGTTCCACCTCTTACATGATAATAGGAGGTCTCTTTATTAAAAATATAACCTAAGTTGAGAGAGTCTAAGTCACTGGCTCTCACATGATTTTCCATCTTTTGGGAATTACCATGGGCCCAGAATATACAATTTTAGCCTAGCACTAATGATCTCGTGCTCTCAGACTCGGCTCTCAACTTCATCTCTATTGGAAGCCCTTTTTTAGTGGAGAGGTTATGTATCAACACCTCGGGGCATGGCATCAACTAGCATTATCCTCCCCTATAGTGTTGAAGGTCCCACTGCATTATTGCTTCAACTTTGATGCATTGTCCTTGGAAAGGCATGGATTTGTGCTTGCCTACGTAAAACCAAGGACTTATTGGCTCCGTTATTGTGTGTCTCGGCAAATCTTCAAGCTTCAATAACTTTTTAGGACAACCCTGCATAGTTGAGAGTCTCTTGTTTTTCCTTGTCAGCTTTTCTTTCATCAAGATTTTTCTCGTAGCCAACCTTTCTTCCAATGGCTTCAAATGTGATGAATCTTGTCTTTGCACCCAACGGGATAGGTCCCAGGTACGGCTTCATTTCGGGTATGAATTTGTTTCCATACCACTTTTCGATCATCTGCACGTATTGATTGAAAGTAAAGGCAGCTCAAAAATAAAGTCTCACCATCATTAAATGTGCATCTTCCATTTGTAAAGGCTGGTTGACATCCAACCTGATGGATGGCAGGCCTTGATCCCAATAGCACTCTAATGTCAGCACTCTAATGTCGCAAGAAAGACTATAGACAAACAATAGTTGGCACTTTCTTGGACTACGGTATCCGCACTTCCCCTATAGGTATATCCAAACTTTAGGAGCGTGTCTTGATACTTTACAAAGGTTGAGCTTGGGTCAATCCCTGGAATGATAGGCCAATTGACTTGTCGTTCGATTGGCTTTGTTTTCTCCCAAGGATCCCTTCTTTTGATTGGCACATAGTAGGGATTAGTTCTTTTTCAGCTTGGTGCTCTTAGGTATTCTTGTAGCTGCTCGTCGTTATTAAGCATCATTACAATCTTCCAGGAGGGCTGTGGTCGTAGGGCATTCATAGGGTTACTGAGCTTTGGATACTCTTCAACCGTTATTTTCTTTGCCCCCCCTCGCTCTCCCTTCTTGTAGGTCTTCTGAAACTCATCAGACTCTTTGCAATCATTGTATCATCTTTTGATCCTCTCTATGGATTTCTCAGACAAATTCCTTGAGGGTCTTGCCAAATAGTCGTCCAGTGTAGTGGTACTCTTGGTATCAGGAACTTTTGAAGTAAAACCCTCAGGCTTTGATCCAGCTAAGGTTTCACTCTTACTCTTTGAAGGAGATGGAGAAAGTCCCACAGAAGGCTGCACCATCCCATCAAGTGGATCTTGATCAAAAGAATTGAAGTCAGGTGGTGAAGGAGGTGAAAATGGTCTACAAGAAGAGGGTGGTGGGTTAGTTATGAGGTTATATTGAGTTGTTGGCAAAATAAATCATTTTTAAAAATGATCATCAGATTTTAGAGAAGATGTGGTGAGTATGGTGTCGGAAGTGAATGCGAAGGTGGTTGAATGAGTAAATGGAGAAAATATAAAAAATGGATAAAAAAAATAGGAGGATGAGTGAGGCAACTAAGTTTAAGTAGAGGAATCTATGGTGGGCTTGTGGAGAGAGCCAATAGTGGATCCTTGATATGGCATGCCAAGACCAGTACCTTGTTGGTTGATGGATCGGCTTTGCTCAGGTGCTCCAACATCATCGTTATGGTCATCTTTTTTCTACACTAATACGCCCATCGAGTTTACAAGACGTATTCCATATGAAGTCCATTTGTTGCTTTGACAGGAGAAGCTCCTCATGGACTTTACTGACCCTTTCCTAGAGTGCTGACAGCTTCTTATTGTTTTCTTCTTCTAAGATATGTTGGTTCCTCTTTAGAGCTTCGTGCTTTTGAATCAAGGAGACATACTTTTTCATTTTTACTGCCGTTCCCAAAGATGGAGCTAGTATGTTGATATCCTCTGGCCTTATTGGTTGCTTAATTGTCATCATCGCATCAGTTAGTCTCTTATTTTCCTGATTCAGAAGATCTAACCGACGCCCAAACTAGTCTTGCACCTCTTGAAGGGACTGGAGCTGACTTGAGAATTGATTTTGCTCCTCTAGTCTCTTGGCCCTTTCACTTTGTAATTCTTCCAAGACCGTCAACAACTCCACATCTTTCAGCTGCAGATCCTACTTTGCCGTCCTAAGCTCATCTGTCTATTGTGCAAGCTAGTGCACCAACCAATGCAGATGGTATGAGGTCTCAATATGCTACTTCAAGGTTTCTATGGCTTTCTCGGACAAGCTGTCATAGACTAGAAGAGTTGGGAATTTGGAAGAAAGACGGTGGTAGGTAGAAAAAGAAAACTGAGAGGTCGTGGGGTGAGTTGAAAGTGGAACAGTTAGTTGTAACTTTACATCAATAGCAACGGAGGTGGTAGGAATGATGGTAGTGGTAAGTGAAATAGTGATGGAGGTGGTATCAACAATGGTGGTAGTGGTGGTTAGTGGTGAGACTAGTGTAGCTGTCTCTGGAATGATCTCCACCTCCTCTTCTACAAGATCGCCTTCATCGATGTTAGCACAGTTGCTAAAAGAGAAAATAAAAAGAAATAAATAAAACTCCGTGGCATGTGTTTTGTAAGTCCACGTATGAGTATCTGTCAATAAACTTCAACCATGGCATGTGTTTTGTAAGCCCATGAGTAGAAGCTTAAATAATAATGAAATAGCTTAAACTTAGATTTAGAACTTAGACTTATGAAACTTAAGATTAAAAATATTTTATCTTAAGTTTTCCTAAGTTAAGAAACTTTGAAGTTCTAAATCCTAAGTAGAAGTTCTAGAAAGGCTAGAAATAAATTAGTCCCATAAGCTAGTAGATACTTATGGAAGACCCTCCTTGCCATAAACGGAGAGGTATTTGCCTTGTAAATAACACTATGAGATTATGGTAAATTGCTCTCTCTTTAAGATTATCATTCTATTTCTTGGTGTTCCCATTGGAAGGTGCATAGCTTGAGGGAAGGTGCTCGGGCCTCTTCTTGTCTCCTTTCATTGGATTATTGTGGCATGTTTCTATTGGTTTATTTAGTTAGCCACAATTTATCTTTCAAACCCTCTGGCTGTTAATTTAGGTCTTAGTTTAGCAATCTTGCTAGTTGGGTTTGTTTTAGCAAGGGTTTTTTATTGTTGTTTCTAATTAGCTTTATTTCCGTTTCAGGCACTAGTTGGGTAAACCTTAGTGCTCTCATCTTTGTTGATTATTTTCATATTTCCATTGAAGCTTGTTGTAGAAACTTAGAAAGTGGACGATCCTCTACATCCCTATACTACATCCGTAAGTAGATCTAGCCACCGAACGAACTAGAAATACTTTTAACATTGGCGCCGTTGCGGCTTTTTAAGTATTTTTTTACCTAGCTTCTTTTCATTTGTTTTTTCGCTTTCGTGTTGTGTGTTTGCTTGTTTACATGTCTTCTATCTTCCAACAATAGCACGAGGCTTCTCTCGAGGTCCTATACGAGCTGCGGAGCAACTTATCAAGCTGGGGGGAAAGCAACAAAACAGTCAACTTGGCCATTTTCTTTGAAAAGAAGTGACCCAAGTGACTTTTTTCGAACCAACTAGGTATATCAGAATTCGCCAGTTTGTCTGCAGCCCTAACAGACCCTGATCTTTGATTTTATCACCTCCACGAATTCTAACCATGGTCAGATTATGAGAAAACAGCCTGATATACTGTCAAAATCCCTTATTTCTCACCCAAATCTTTGTCCTAGAATTTGCCGGCTTTACTGAGGCTAGATCTCATCAAGATCAATCCTCCAGTAGCTCCGCAAATTCTATCTCCGAGATTTTGATTGTTTTTAGTCAGAAAGTCACTTTTTTTTTCATATTCCATATCTGTCAGTAAAAAACTTTTTTTTAGAGTTTGCCATCCAGCCTAGGAAATCGTTCTCAACGAGTACAAATTCTTTGTCCTACCCGCAAATTTTGAAAGTATAATTTTTTTTCCAGAAAATCTAAAAAAATCACTATTCCGACATTTAGAACTTCCTGTCAAAATTCGTGAGTATTATAGTTTGATTTATCTGCCTCTCTACATTTCTCAGCCTGTCCACGAATTCTATCTTGCGGCTAATTCCGATGGGCCATCTGATTCTCCATCCGTTTTTGGTGTATCCTATGATGGATTGGTATGTCCATATGAGGCCTTTTTGGATGAGTTTTTAGGCTACAGTTTGTCAGTTGGGGCCATTTACAGCATGTTCAGCAGCGTTATCAGATCTCAGTTGATCGTCACCGCCGCCATGTTGAGTTTCAGCTTTAAGATATGGTTTATCTATGCCTACGGTTTGCACGTCATCATTTTGTCCAGGGCCATGCTTCTATTGAGAAGCTTGCACCACGTTATTATGGGCCTTATCGCATTTTGAAGGTTCTTAGTCCAGTTACATATCGCTTACAGCTTCCTGCTTCCACACGTGCCTGTGATGTATTCCATGTCAGTTTATTACGTGCTGCTATTGAGGATGACGCTCCTTGTGCTGGTTCTACTACTCCAGAGCTATTTCCATTTTTACCTGCTGCTATATTATAGGTACGTCTATACCATAGTCGACACCGCCGACAGATTTAGTTTTTGGTCCAGTGGGATGGTCGTCCTATTGAGGAGGCCACATGGGAGCCTATTGATGTCTTTTATCATACACCATCACTTGTGGATCAGGCTCGTGCTCTTGCTGCACTTGTTGATTCATCTACATCAGATGTTGTTCTAGTTGTTGATGCACCAGGGCTTGCTGCTACTTGATCCAATTTCTTTTCGGCAGTTGAGTCTTTTTCTTTTGTGCCAGAGAGAGTTATGGACTCGGCTCATTACATTCGTTGCGTCCATTTACATTTACTTTACTTTATGCATAAGCAGGCCTTGGGCCCTTTTTTATTCATTAGTGACACTTAGACTATATGGTTGGCCTTTGGCCTTATTATTCATTATTAGGCCATTTGGACATATTACTAGAGAGTGGGGGCCTTTTTTGAGGGCGCACTATTTTCCCTCCCAGTTGGGCCCTAGCCATTGGAAGCTTCCTTTTAGGGCTTCCTCTTGGCTATAAGTAGGGAAACTGTGTCATTTGTTATTCAGCTGATGATATTGATCTCTCTCTTTAGCCTCCTTAATGTCTCTCTTTCCTACTTTCTAGGGTTAAGTCTTGCTTATGTGCCGCTTTCATAGCTTAAGTCTTGCTTAAGTGATGCTTTCATAGCTTAGCTCTAGATCAGTTGTGGCTCTATTCGTAACTAGTATTGTCTACAGGAAAGATCAACCCAACTTCTTTCAATCGTTCTAATTCCTTCAGTACTCCTTCTTTCATGTGAAATGGCGACATCCGTTGTTTTTGCCTAATGGGTTTAGCTATGCCTCACAAAATTTGGAGGTATTCCTTTTAGATCTGAATAATTCCAAGCAAATATGTGCTGATATTTCTTGCACAAGTCCTCATAGGTTTTATTGTCTTCTAGGCTTCACCTACTTTGATCTTCTTAGGTTCATCCTCTGTTTCAAGGTTTATAAGATAGATATCAGGTTCTCTAACCTTAGGAGGTGGTTCATCTGGGGTATTCCACTCTAAGCCTAGTACATCCCTCAATTTTCTATCTTCATTTGTTGATATTTCAAAGCTAGTATCACCATCAGTGAGTTCTTCCCATTCAGTTGATGCAATTGGTGCTTTATCAGATTGAGGTACTTCGGGGTATCCATGAACCACTATGCTTTCTTTTGCCCTTACGAAAACTAATACTCCAGTTGGAATATCAACTATACAATTAATTAGTCGAAGCCAGAGATGTCCTAATAGGATAGAATATCCCCTACTACCGGGGTGCATTTTCATAACATAGAATCGATGTAGGTAGTCTTTCCTTCTATAGTAATAGGAGTATGTTTCAATTCCCCATCAAGTCTTATAATAGAGTTATTGGCCAACTTCAATGCTGTTAAAGTGACAAGTTCAAATTCAAATCCTAAGCAATCAGCAAGTTCTGAACTAAGGATGTTGACTGCGGATCCGACATCTACTATCGCTCCTGCAATGACCAATCCATCAATGGTCACATCCACTTTCGGACAGGCTCGATCTAAGGTACCTGCACTTATATGTCCAATAATAGGCAGTTATAATGTCCGTAATGTAGATGGTTTCATAATGTGCTTCGCTTTTCTCCTTAGTAATGGCGAAAACCTAAGGACTTGCCATAAATTGACTTCTACGCTTAAGTTATTTAACACTTCTTGCAAGTCTTGGTTTCCCATACTCTTCCCTAGATCTATTTCCTTTTTGATACGGTACATTCTAGATCTGTTCTTCATGGATCTAGGTAGTGATCTAGTTTTGGCAATTTTTTTTATGAGTGGGATTCTTTAAGCTCTTCTCCCTATCAATTCATGTACCTATCATTGATCTGTGAGTTTATGATTCGCATGCTTTTCTTGTTGTTCAAGTCATATTTTCTCTAAGGGAACCTTCATAAGGTGTCATGGATGAAAAAGAATGCTTGGAGCTACACATATTTGAGGAAGCTCCACTGTTGATGTACCACGAACCATCCTTCTTGAAAGGTGATGAAGAAAAACTCGAGACCATAAGAGATCCCTCTCCATCACTTGCATGAGCATCTTCCTTCTCTTCATTGGAAATGTTGGCTTGCTTGAATTGACTCTTCTTCTTGAATCAATTGGTGGCATAATGCCCCTTCTTGCCACAAAAGAAACACTTGATGTTTTTCTTCTTTTTCTTGGATGTGAAAGCTTGAGAGGACTCATCCTCTTCTCCTTTCTCCTTGGAAATAAGATTGTTCTTGCTTGAAGAGGGTTGGTGTTGATTCTTACTTCTTGACTTGTGCTTGTCTTTGGTAAATAGGGCTTTACCATCAATGTTGAGAGACAGTCTTTCCATTTTCAAGAGTTTATACTCTTGTCTTGATTCTTCAGAAATGAGCACACTTTGGAGTGCTTCCAAACTTGGTAGCTTCTCCTTAATGGCATAACTCTGAACAAGGTTGTCATATTCCTCCTTTAACCCATTAAGTATGACTTGAACAAGCTCATTTTGGTTGATGGAGTCTCCTATGCATGACAATTCTCTATTGAGGTCTTTAACTCTCATTATATAAGCTGAAGCACATTCATCACTTCTCTGTACACTTTGAAAAATTTGGTTTCTTAGTGTTAGAAGTCGAAGTATTCTTTGCCTCATAGATGGACTTGAGAGTATCCCAAGCATCTTTGGCATTAGTACAAACACCAATTTCTCTTAAGATGTCATTTGAGACATTCATTTTAATATAATGTAGAGCCATCCTAGCTCTCTTTTTGTACTTTGGAATTTCTTGAGGAATTTGTGGTTCTTCTTCAATACCAAGTACAATATCCATCACATCTTGTAGAATTAAGACAGATTCCATCCTAACCTTCCAAATTGAGTAATTGGAGGTTGACAATCTTTCACTTGCTTCTAATAGAAAAGCACCCATTGAAGCCATAAAGAATGTTGGAAATAAAAAAAGATGGATGAAAAAATTGCTTATCTTCTCACTATAGGAACCAATCAAGGGTTAAAAAACCAAATCCTATGTAAGACTAAGCAAAAAACTATGAGATAGATCTCACAAGCTTGACAATCTCTCTAAAACAAGATTTGAATCATCAAAAAAGATGAAGTATGGCAAAAGTTATGGTTCTGAATTTCACACGTGTGAAATACTCCAAAAATGTCAAATTGACTCAAATACAATCTATTTGTATGAAACAATTTGTCTAGAACCTATAAATTTTGTCTAAATCACATATAGATGAGATTCGTCAACTTCTGGATGATTTTTGTGATCATTCAGGCAATAAATGACATGTACTCACGATTTGCCACAGGTCTAGGTTCCCTACCTATGACTATTCAAAAGCTTATAACTTTTGATTGGCTTATCCAACTGTCATGATTTAAATTGCATCAGATTTCTACACATTTCTAGCTTTGTAGTGGGCTAAATTGCATGAAATTTGGATCTAAGGTGAGAGAGAATCACCAAACTGAAAATGGGTGGATTTCACACGTGCCTGCACCTGAAATTCCATACAGTACCTGCTCTGGACCATTTAAAGTGGTTTGAAGCTCTAAATCACCAGAAAACTGCAAACTAGCTAGAAAGTAGAATCTAGACAATTCCTAGCTTGAAATCTGATCAAATTTGCAAATTTTTTGATTAGATTTGCTTGTAAATCTTAGGTAGGCTCTGATACCATGTTGAATTCACATGTGTGGGATGCCCTACACACGTACTTTTGATCTCCTAAGCCCAATAATACCATAAAGATCAAACTAGCATTGATTGACAATAGGAAAACTGATCATACAAGAAATATTATTGTGTTACAAACAAGATCTGTCAACAAAACATGAAACTAAATACAATAAATGTCTCAACTCAGCTAGAGAGAGAATATGAAAGTACAAACTCGAGTAGAGAGAGAGAGGGCACAAAGAGCTTAGTCTCCAAATTTGCATTACACACAAAAATCATCATCTTCTCAATGAGAGTACATCACATATATATAGATCCATGGACTCTCCTCCTACTTTGAGCTGAATTGGAGTTATGAATCCACCTCTCAAGCTATCTAGACTTATTCAAGCCACCTCAATATGTCTAATTGTGCCACCTAGTCTTTTCATGCATTAAATGTGGCATGCAAAGTACAAATGGCAAATCCTATGGTAGCTCGAGTTTCTACTTCTACCTACCCTGAATATTTTATTCTAAGATGGGTCTTTACTAAGCCAAAAGAGCTCAATTCATCTTTGGCATTTTTAGGACCCCTACTTACAACATTAGATAGATTTTTCCAATATTTCAACACCCACTTCTTGAGGCAATGGAACTTTTTCCGACGCTTTTCAGTTATGAGATTAACATGGGCCTCGCCCTTCACGCTTACGCCACATGGGAAGCGCCGAAGACACGCTTCCACTTCCTGTACCAAGGTACCACGTACAAGGTCAGGATTAACACAAACTCGATGGTCACCGTTGGCATTATGTCCGATGACCGTCAGCTCATCTCCCATCGCCAAGCCAAAACTCTGATCAAACCTTTCGTCACCCAAATTGCACCAGAAATCCCAATCCAGACTAACAATGTATCTATTGAATAACTTTCTGGTTATCTCAACATTTTGCAAGGACAGAATCCAGTCCAAGCTGCTGAGTCAGATAGTGGAATCCTTTTTGGAATTCCCTGGCCCCTCAGTTGTGCCATACGACTGGCATAGCTTCCTCATTTGTGAACTAACCATCTCCATTAAACCCAACAACCGTGACTGTATCGTAGCAGGTCCCCTGTTGTGTAACTTTGCCTATGCACTTCTCGAGGCAAAAGTGCGCTGCTTTCACTGCTCATCCCTTTTGTCTTCCATCGTGCCGCATACTAATCGTTATCCGCCATCTCAAGCATCCACCTCCTCCCAACCTACAGTTGCTGACACAATGGCCAACAAACGAATGTGTGGTTCTGCTTCTACATCTTCATCTCCACCTACTACCTGAAGACGCACCACCACCACCACACTAACGACTCCATCAACCACCGCCACTTCTTCTTCCGTACAACCCTCCACTCCGGTCTCTGTTGTTACTACCTCTCTTTTTGTTCCATCCACAACTATTTCTGTTTCCATTCCCATTTCCTTTGTTGATACCACTTCTGTTTCTACTCCCTTATCCACTACTTCATCCATCACCATCGCATCCTCCATCACTCATGCCGTCACCGTTGCTCCCCTCATGTTTAATCCCTCCGATTCTCAGTTGTCTCACGACACTCTGGCGTGGATGCAAGTCATCAATTTTTCACTCCCATGTCAGACTCTTTCTGCTCCATCCTCGTCTTCTTCCATACTCCACACCACCCTTCAATTCCCCTCTGTTCCTCCCATCCTCTCGTTTGGACAAACCATCCTAATTTCCGTTTCCACAATTGCTTCTCAAACCCCACCTACTTCGCCATCAAAGGTTGCCGAGGGCAACCAACCGTTCCCTGATGACGCATTTGTTCAAATAGTTTTCATACCATCGCCAGATCGGGCTGATCCTATCGCCCCAGATGGAATCAGGTCCAACGAGATCCTGATTGAAGATAATGACGACAGAACTCCACAAGTCGTCGGGGCCGATACAACACTAGCCCCTACCAGTGCCAGTGTACCGGTTGCTCCCACCAACCTAACGACGGCATACCAGACTCTGGGCAAATACATTTTGGAGGCGGTAGCGGCCAAAGCTATCTTGGAAGGTAGGGTATTACACTTGGCCACAAGCAACACACAACTGCGAGCCGAATTCACGAAGCTGCAGCACGAGCTGATTTTAGCTCAACAACATGAACAAGAAGGGCACCGGGAGATTGCCAAGCTATAGTAGAAGGAGGAGGGCCTCAATCTTTATATCCAAAGCGCTGACAAAGGCCTCCACGAAGGTTCAAGAGCTTTAATCCGAAGCCTCCCAACAGCTTGCTCCCATCCAAGCGCAATTACAAATATTGGAAGCAGAGAATACGTGCCTGGGGGCGGAAATCAAGGCCCTACAAAGTGAAAAGCTCATTTGGTTAGCTCAACCTACACCAGACTCAAGGTCGCTATCTGAATCAGAAATGAATTTCCTTCGGCGTCAGGTGTAGGTCTATAGCCAAACCTTGAACAAAGAAACCAAACAGAGTTCAATAAATATCGGACAAGCGCAACACATGAGCTCGCCCAGGCCAAACAACCCCTCAAGGCTTCCAACAGTTCATGGAGAAAAAGGCCCACTCCACCCCCGTGATAATTCCACCGCCACCTATTTTTGACGCTGCGTAGGCCAGTACAAGCCAAGACCAAAGCCAGCAAGCAACAGGAGGATTTAGCCAAGATCAAGGGTCCGAAGGCCAAGACCAAGGACCAACGGATACGGGTGCTGAGATGCAGGACCAGGGCCAAGGCACAGGTACCAGCCAAAGCCAAGAGGAAGGACAGGCCACATCATCCAGAGGTTCACGCACCATATCTGCCAGCCGGGCCTTCCGAAGACCAAAGTCCGTTGAGGAGAAAATAAATGAATTCCAATCAAAGTATCCCCGCGAGTCATCAAGAGGTGGATGGCAAATATCATTTTCAGCTCAAACAATCAAGAGCAAGGAACTGCAAGCATTACCCACCCTCCAACCACAACTAGAGTGGTGTCAGCAGTTGTTTGAAAGAGACATTGCCGCCATAAGGGCCTATGTGACAAGTCCGCAACAATTACAGGTGAACGTGCACTTCCTTCCATGTACACAATGATCTAAATGGGCGGAATGCGGCACCCCTCTGGACAAGATCACACTTCAAAACTTCAATTGGCCGATCATTCATTCAGAGTACGGTTGGACTACCGATGTAGATGCCAGAAGGGCTCTCACCACATTCGCGAATCACTATATCAACTGCCCTGATCCAACAGTCCGCGCGGTAGCCACTTACACCCGGGACTTAGAGCATCTAATGGGGATAGAAACTAAATGGGACAATTTTCTTCCCCCCATATTCTTTGATCTTAATAAGGCGCTACCTTCAGACAAAGTCGAAGATTAACTGCTAGTCGCTCGTGTGTATTACCGAGCTGCCCTTCTTGGCGATCCATGGACATGCAGATTCCAAGCGTGGGTCGACCAAGATTGGCTGAGAGGAGTCCACAAGTCCCTTCACATGCCCAAGGACTTGAAGAAATTGGACCGCCTCAACTTTATGGAGGACGTCACGACCTACCTGATCCAACAAAGACAGGCAAAAAAGACCCTTTACTGAACCGACAGAGTGCCGAGGGACCGGCACTACTTCAGGTCATGGGTCCTGTTGGGGGTATTTCCAACGAATTGTAAATAAATAAATTCAACCAATAAAATGTGTTGCGAGGGCATGGCATCCTGTGCGTATAAGCCCATGGCCCAATGAGCATGCAAGCTTAAGTGTAAATAAAATAAAATAAACTTGGGCCTTTGAATTAAAATAAAACTAGAGGCCCAAGGTCATTTCTAAACTTAGAAGCTTACTTTTTAAAGTTGGGTCCAAATTGGGACTCACATGAATCTTATGAATTTCAATGTAATTTTTGTGAACCCTTGGATCAAGTTGGGTCCAAGATGAATGGATAGGATCAATGTGAATATTAGCCAATAGGATTTTGGGGCAAGGGCCTTCCCCATTTTATAAAAAGGCACCATTTGTACACTATTTGGATGCTTAATAGAGAGGAGGAGACTCTATCATTTTGAGAGCTCAAGCATCCTCATTTGCTAATCACTCTTGCTTATGCTCTTGTTGTGATTACTTGTTATTTCCATTTCCCATGCTTTTTGGTTTATGTTAGTTAAGGTTTTTCCATAAGCAATGACATTGAGCATTTGAGCTAACCTCTATCTAATCTCTCTCTCTCACTCTCTTCTCCTTCTCCTTCTTCTTCTATTCTATTCTCTCTCTTCACCCCAAAATCATGATGAAGTTAGTTTAGGAAGAGTAGAGTTAGAGTGAGTAGTGTTAGTGGAGGTAGAGTTAGATACAAAGTAGGAAACTAACTAAAATTAGCATCTATTAGGTACTTATCCAGTGAACTACCCCTTGTTGACAGGCGGGAGGGCTATACTACGCAAGACCATCGACCCTACAAGATTTATTGAGGATTATGCTAAGTTAGCAGCATCACTTAATAATTTGACAAAAGGGTTTATTAATAAAAAGAAAAAGAGGAATCAAGGAATTGAATCGATGTTCTGAGAAACTTAAAACAACTCTCGTCTTACAAATTGCAAATCCAGATTTACCTTACGTCGTGAGAACAGACGCAAGTGATGTTGCAGTTGGAGCAGTTCTATTACAAATGGATAGGCCACTAGCGTTTGAGAGCAAAAAATTCACTGGTCCTCAACTACGTTATACTACGCAAGAAAAGGAATTGTTTGCTATAATCCATGGACTTAAAATTTGGACATTATAATTACAGCCTCTTAAGTATTTTTGTAATCAACATGATCTTCGGGGGAGAAAAGCTCGATGGGCTGAATTGATGCAAGAATTCAATCATGAGATCTGTTACATAAGAGACAGCTCTAATCAAGTTGCAGATACTCTTAGTTCGATCGGTGAACTGAACGAGTTGTCATTCACCCAGATTTCTACGGATCTATATCTTTCGCTGAGAGAAATATATGAATCAAATTTCCAGTTTGGTCACATTTGGAACATTGTTCAGACCGGAAGAAATTTGGACAGTGTTGCATCAGAAACACAAGAGACTCAACTAACTAAAAAAGATAAGAAGATTGTGGAACAGTTCACCATTCGAGATGGATTACTATTTCGGAATGGAAAAGCTTGCGTACCTGGTGATGATGAGCTCAAACGTAAGATTTTGTTTGAATGTCATGACATACCTTGTGCAAGACATCCCGATATACACAGGACTCTGGACTTGGTTAAGAGGGAATTTTATTGGCCAAAGCGCAAGCCATATGTTGTTAAATGCAAACCCTGTCAACTAGCAAAGGCTGAATGCCATAAGGCTGGTGGTTTGTTGCATCCGTTAGATATCCCAGATAAGAAATGGGAAAGCATATCTATGAATTTTGTAGTTGGTCTTTCAAAGACCCAACGACAAAATGATTCTACTTGGGTTGTAGTGGATCGGTTAACTAAGTTAGCTGCATTCATACCAGTGGGGTTAATCTTTTGGCGAGCTATTCAAAGCGAGCTTTTCCGAGCAATTACTTTTTGGTGAGCCTTCTATAGGCAAATCTTATTTTTGTATTGCAACATTTTTTGTACCGTGGGCATCTGGTTTATCGTTGAGCTTGCATTAAATTTGGGGGCTGGAAGACGATCAGATACCATCCTATTCTCAACTATAAGCTAGGACGGTATGAGAATTATTGATTGTATTTGAGTTGTATCAAAGTCTAATTTTTTGCTTCTTTGAGAAGAAAAGTTGTAACAAGCTTCAAGTATCTCAGAGAACATGTTGCAATGCATTGGAAGGCAACTTATTGTTTGGCTTCGTCATACGCTAGATATGTAACAAGCACATTATAATCAACTAAGTTGAAAATCCAAGCTCGCTACACGAGAATGGAGGTGGGTGTGAATTTTTGTATATCTAGGGAAAGGTGAACTCCAAATATATCCGATTGGTAAATTGACATAATCTTAGTAAACTGGTGAGAGCACTTTCTCATATAGCTGAAGTAAGTAGCCTACCAAGGCATTAGAAGAGATTAAGTAGTATTCAAATGCATTGAATCAGTCATGGTCTCGATTTTTCAAAATCTTGGCCTCTTCTACACAAAGACAAAGCTTGCTATTTATTTGGATACAACTATACACGTTCTCTGCTCATAGCACGAGACAATTCTGCTTTATACAATTGTGGCTGGTGTACAAACATGTTACAATTTTGATCAAGCCCTAAAACTGTTAATAATATGAAATATATGTGCTGATATGATTTTTCCTCCACTGCTCGCGACTGAAAATCTGGACATGAGCAAGTTGGACTTTTTCTAATTTCGACCACATACTTTGACTCGCCATTATCTCCGAAACTAATGATATGAAAAATCTCATGGTTTAAGGTCTTGACAACATGTGTGTTTACTACCCACGCATTCAAAGCCAGTGACCTTTCAATCCTCTCAAGTGCCTTTTTTAAAATTCTTGGGCGGTATTTTTATCGGCGGTGATCATTGCTCGGGTTCACAGTTATTGGAGTAGCTTGGTTTGTTGTGTTGTCCATGATACCCCCGGGTTGATAGTGGCGTGCTGCACTTCTAGGTTGCCATTGATCGACACCTCTTCCTTCTGGCAATGTTTCTTTGGCAAGGAATCTTGCTAGGAGTGATGCTCCCCTTGTTTCAAGTGTGAAACCTATAAACAAATATCAAGAGTAATTATTGAAAGCTCAACAAAAATCAACGTTGAAGACCATTTTGCCAAGAAAACATAATGCTCCAACATGTATAGTTTTTATAATTCTCACCTGCACAGTTTAGGGTCTCAATTTCTGATAGAGAGAGGTTGGTCCCAGTTGCCACATGCCAAATGCTTGGAATATTTGAAGGTCTTTTCGATATACATCTACTGGGATCCCACGTGTGTTTGCATTCATTAGGACAAAACCACATGAACTGGAGCAGGGTTGCCTTGTGTGTTGGAAACAATTCGACCACACATGCCCTTTTTCGGGATCCAACCCAGACATTTCACCTTGCTGCCAACTTCCGTGCGGCGTATAGCCCATTGGGTATCATGAATTTCATGTTCCACAACCAGACACACTTCCTCTATTGTTTCATTAACATTAGCATTATGAAAATCCAATTTTTGCATCTCCCACGTGTAGTCCGATCCATGTTTACATGAATGTATTCAGGTCTATGAGTAGCATTGTCTTCGACGTTGACCACCTCAACAGGCCTACGCTTGCGTTGCACTGTTTCGCAGTCTCCTGATAACGATGTCTTAAGGAAGTGCATGGGTGTGTCTGTGACCACATTGTTCACAACCGTTGCTACAGTTCTTGGCGCCTGTGTGGCCCTTAGTGCACTACGGTTTGTCAAGGCTTGCAAGCTAGGACCTTTACCCAGATGTCTTCCTTGTAAATAGGCTTGTTGCTTGGCACTTTGCAAAAGAGCATTTGCAAGATCAGAGACGCACGCATCATACAACGATATCTTTGTGCGTCCACCTTCACCCGCAAGCAAACTGCCATGCTTGGATTCGGAGAAGTAGTTCTTGGCATGTTCGCACCCTCAATCGCATCAACCACCTACGCACGACAAACATGTACTTAGTGATCTATACATACGTGTAGGCATACAAAAAAGTTATAACAAGTCGTACGTCGTGTTCTCGTGTCTTACCTGTGTCATGCATTCACCTCAGTGAGCTATCCTGATGTTCCACTAGCCCATCCAACTGTCCATGTACGTCAGGTCATGGTTGCTAACCTTACCTGTCCTCCACCATTGTCGAATGACTCTGTATTGTAGCATTGTCTCTTCTTTGGTCCTTGAAACTCGCCACTGCTCACACAATTCCTTGTGTTTTCGTTGGTGCTCTTTATGCACATACTTGGTTGTGTGGATCTCCAGACTTTGTGCCCAATGAAATAGACATGATCGTTCTCTGCCCACCAACTCATTGTCCGGACCACCATTGAAGACATTTCGAACAGCACGCCAATTTGCTTGTGCTTCATCTGCCATGAACCTATGAAAGTCAGCCGGAGAGTGCCCATGTCACATCATCATAGAATTCAACATCTCCCAAAATAGTGTCTGGGACTCCGTGTCTTCCTCTTTCATCTCACATGTTGCAATTGTAAGAAGCTCCTGAATACTGCACATCACATGAAGTATTATTTCGTACACTTTACCATTAAGATATTTCTTGAGCATGAAGTCAACTAAAATTCGTGTCATATTTCTTGCCTAGGGTCGTAGACATGGCATGCCATCGTGGTCCAAGCAATCACTCATCGTGTGTGGTCCCATTGGATCCATGCCCTTCTCAGATCTCCTTCACCTGTACGTCTCATGCGATTGACAAGATCAAGTCCAGAGGCTGGTCCTTGTGAGGACATCTTGAAAACATAACATCTTTCTTCCAAAGAGCCCTGCCCTAGAAATTTCTAAGCATAAAACCCTCGCGTGTCAAAGCATTTGACAGGTTTATTTGAATCGATTTCATAATGTTTCACTTCTGTTAGTCGACATTGTCCCTTTTCATGGCAGGGACTCGTTACCTATATGAACAAACATTTGATATCGTTTCT
Organism: Diphasiastrum complanatum; assembly: GCA_029204225.1. NCBI lineage: Eukaryota > Viridiplantae > Streptophyta > Lycopodiopsida > Lycopodiales > Lycopodiaceae > Diphasiastrum > Diphasiastrum complanatum. Next base: position 12,812,450 of record CM055112.1, read on the forward strand.
CGGGTTTTCAAAGAAACGATACAGATTGCATAAAAGAAAAAACAAAAAGAAACATACTTGACCGCGAACGGAATGTAGGCTAAAAATAACTTTAGCTCTTCTAAGTAGGCTCAGGTTATTAGCATTCTCCTACAAAGAGATTTTAGAGCAAAAAAAGTCACGGTACTGTTCTATTTGAGGTTTCAGCATGAGCATTTGCTGCTACAAATAACATAGCTTGAGATGAAATACAGACAATCCAGCATCAAGAATCAAATATCCAACACATATATTATGCAACCTAGCATCTGCAGAAGAGCAGACAGTACCACGAATGAGCGGTTACTCGATCTTGCCCGAGTTAGATGCTGGTACTATTACAGTAGTGCTTCAGACACTTGAGAAAAGCGGACGCTCAAACCTGTATGGTAAAGAATGTCAGGACGTGTTAAAGCTGGCTTAAAGATCTGTCTTCATAAGTAAACGTTGATTTATATACTCCTTTTCTGAACAATGTAGATCTATGAGTTAGGAAACCCATCATGGATGGATTTTGAAATCAATCCTGCTTTGTAGCACTCTCCATTATAGAGAACTTAGATGGTAATTCCAAAGTTTGAGTCAATTCATCAACTGTGGTGGTCTTAATAGCCAACAAATTCTGGAGTTCTTGAACTCTTTTCTCCAAAAAGACTACATGTTGATGATCACTCACCTTACTAACAAAATGTGGATGTCTTTGGTGATTTTCTTTTTATCTGCAGATTCAACATCATCGTCCTCATCTGAGCTGGATAGGCTTTGTCTCCACCTCTCGAAAAATGGCAGTAAACAGTGTTTCATTTTATTTCTGTAGTGGCACCAAGAATTTTGTTTTAAAAATTACAATAGTGTCGACTCAATATTTTTCAAACTTAGCCTTGTTGATAGTAATACCCTCCTTTTTAGTGGTAATAGTGGTAAGAAAATAATGTAAGCTCTAATTTTTTAATTCAGCTCTCAATGCTTTCTCCTCGAATTATAAGCACTCCTCTTGAAAAGATTTAGCCAATTCTATACGAGGGCGAATATTATACAACTCCTAAGTTAATTTCAAAATGAAAGATTGAGCAGCAACTAATTTTTTTGTTTAAGAAGGAAGAGATTTTTCATAGCAGCATGCGTAGATTTTAATTCTTCATCGGCCTTCTACAACTTAGTAAACAACAAATCTTTTTGCAATCTTTCCTTTACTAGGTTAGAAATCTATCCTTTTTTAGCAACTAACTCTACATAAATTTGTATAACTCGGCTCACGGTAGCAGTTAAAACTACAATAGTACTTTGTTGTTGCTGAACTTTCAACCTTAAGGCTTCTACTTCTTCCACTTCCTTCTATTGTTTCTGTATAAAGCTCGCTATTTCATGTGTTGAAATAAACAAAATTTTCAAAGGTGAGTACAAAGAATGATGAGATAAATCATCAATATTATATGTATCCTTACATATGTTTGCATCTTTTTGCTCCTCATTTTTAGGGTTTACTAACAAAAAATCTTCCTTTGTCAATTGAATGTCTTGGCTATAGTCCATCTGGATAGCTTCATTCACCTAATTATTTTCTCTATCGTCATCTGAAAGTTGCACTACCGTTTTGATAATACTTGCTTTGATAGCTTGCTCTTCTTCTTTAGAATGCTCTTCTTCTTTGACACTCTGCTTTGATAGCTTGCTCTGCTCCTTTGACACTCTGCTTTTTTTTTCGGAAATATCTTCTTATCAATCTTCTTTCGAAATACTAAAGCACATGTGCACTGACGTGAGAATGTATGTGTTTCCGGGAACATGTCTTTTAGTTGTTATAACCTGCGATCGAGCTGTCGTGATGTCTATCCGACATCCCAAGTCATCGAGGGGATAAATCAGCGTGAAGAGAGCAATGAACATCAAAGCATACGAGAAGTTCTATGGCTTCCAACTAACCGAGAGGTTGAAGGATGAGAAGATCTACAGTGAGTGGGTGAGTATTTCGGGCAAGATCTACTCTTCTCTCATTTCTCTACTTAGGAACTGACTCAAATGATGACTTAACCTAATTAAATGACAGCTTAATCTAAAATCTCCTCCTCTAAGGCTTACCCTGCTAGAGAATGGAGGGCCTAGATTAACTTAACATGTTGCCAGATAAATAATATACAATACAATGTGAAGTAACACAGTATACGAAACCACACAAGGGAGAACACTCAGAGAGAAAGATAGGCATGTCTTGCAAATGAGGTTCTTCCTGAAAATGGACTCTTCCACTCCTATATATACTTGGAGTGGTGGTCACTTACAAAAAGACATTATGGGACTAAATTAACTTTGAATCACATTGGTGCCATGGGACAAACCCCCAATGGACCATAAACAAAACTGAACTAACTTAAGTTGAACTTATTCAGACTAGTTTAAGTTTCAATCTTCTAAACTTAGGAATTTTGCCCAAAAATGGTTGCGACCGATAGTAATCAAGCATGTCCTGTAGAAATCCGTACACGTACCAAGATTCAACCATGTCAACGTGAAGTTCGTTGGTGATCACCACCCGATAGTAAAGCCTTGCCACATTGATGTGATCCATGGGTATGCTTAGGGGCTTATTTAGATCCAAAACTATTGGCGGCAGATCTCTATCCCAGAAACAATTTAAGATAAAAAAGAATGATATTAGGCCGCAATGATCTGCAAAGTACCTAACATGGCAGTCCAGATTGGTATGATGTCTCCTGTAGAAATAGTTGCAATTGGCTACAAAATTGGCCGCTGGATCATCAGTCTGAACTTCTTTAGGTAGAATTGGCCAATATATTTTATTAGGAACCCTTTTTGGTGCGAATACTTCTCTGCGCCTTATGGGATAATATGTTGGATTGACACGCATGTAAGTTTGTGCCGCGATATAGCGCTCGAAAGCATGTGCATTTTCCAACATCATAGCATGTCGCCACTGAGGTTGCGGCTCCAATGCTAACACTTTCTGCTTGTGAGATTTACATATCGTGAAACTGGGAAGAGTGTACCCGCCTCGATCCTCCTAGTTTGGATATGCTTTATTAAACTCATCTGACATTAACATCTGTTGCCTAGGATTCTTCGGCGTTATTCTGTGTCGTACCTCTGTAGTTGTGGTAAGTGTGGGTGGTGGAGGGTTTGGTATGGTTGTGAGAAGTTCACGGGGGAGGGTTGGGTATTTGCGGAGTAGATAAGTAGTGGATGGTGAATGAGGTTGAGTGTCGAGGTGGTGAGGTGATTGTTCATGTGGTGGGGAGAGGGGTGTGTCATCGAGTGAGGGTGATGAGGCTTGATAGGTGGTGTCAGGTTGAGTGGTAGTGGGATTAGGCTCTTCAGTTGAGATGCCTCGTTCATGGTTCGTGGTTGTACCCCCTTGTGTGCTTTGAGGTTCCACCATTGCTGAGTGATACTCTGGATTATCCCGTTGTTGTCCTATGTAGCGCGAAAGTCCAGGATCATCAGTTCCTGCATCCTGTTGTCTATGGTGCTTGGCATGTGTGTCTTCATGCTTTGTGTGTAATGTTGGTATAGGGACCTTGGCCAGTAAACTTAAGTTTGCCCTTATGTACTTTCGTTTGATAGAGAAGGACTCTATCTCCTTCTTTAAATTCCTTCAACTTAATATGGTGGTCATGCCAATCTTGTTGACGTCTTTTGTGCACTTGTTGTGCGTGCACACTAATGACTCTTGTTTCGCAAAGCTTATGGAGGTGGAATAGCCTATGGGCAAGGATGTGACTTTCGTCTAGTTTCAAATCGTAGGCTACACGTAAAGATGAGACATAGAATTCTATAGGCATCACGACCTCTTGTCCATACGTGAGTTGGAATGGCGTCGTGCCAATGGCCTTTTTGGGTGTTGTTCGATACACCCATAAAGCAGCATGTAACTTGAACTCCCAATCCGACTGACTGGCTTCCTCCGTCTTCGTGAGGATTTCGCATAGGACCTTATTCGTGGACTCAGCCTGCCCGTTACATCTTGGGTAATATGGGGCACTTTTGCGATAAACAACTAGGAAGGTCAACAACAAGTGTTCAATTACTGTGTTCAAAAAGTGTGTACCCCTATCGTTGACGATTTCGAGTGAGCAACCAAATCGTACAATGATATGCTCATAAATGAACCGAGCAGTGGTTTTGGCATCGACGTTCTTTACCGCCCGAGCCTCTGCCCACTTCGTGCAATAATCTGTTGCCACGATAATATATCTTGCCTATGTGAATTGCGCAGCGGGACTGATTGGTCCTACATAACCAATACCCCATTTAAAAAATGCTTGTTCAGATAAGATGGGGGTTAAAGGCATATAATCTGAAAATTGTGGCCTTTTGGCTCTTTGGCACACATCACAAGCCTTTACAAAGTTATGAGTGTCCTTAAATAGCGAAGGCCACCAATACCCAACTAGTTACCTATGTTTTCTGAGGCGAAGTATCCACCACCAACTCCTTCACGTAGCAAGGATATGATGGGAACAATCTCGCCCTCAGTCAAACATCGTCTAATCACACCGCCCACACCCTTTCTATAAAGTTGCCCCGCTATAAGTATATAGGGTGCCACCTTGTAGATAAGTGCGCATTGGGCAGGTATCGACAACGTCGGATCTAGCATCCCCGTCGTTAAGAACTCCGTGATGTCTTTGGCCCACATGGGGGTACTGTCAACTTGAAAAAGTATTGCATCGGGTAGGTCATCATTGATGTCCTTCGTTGGTTTCTCATCACTCGGTATTCTGGATAGATGATCAGTGACAAAATGTTGCGATCCTTTGCGCACAACAATACGAAATTCGAATTCTTGTAGTAATAGCAACCAACATGTGATTCTACCTATGGTGCAAGTTTTGTTAATGAGGTAAAGTAACGCTTGATGATCTGTGAAAAATACAAAGGGTTTACCTAGAATATAATGTCGAAACTTCTGGATGGCATAAATTATTGCGAATGCTTCTCTCTTGGTTGTGGTGTAGTTCATCTCCGCAGATGCTAATTGCCTACTAAGGAAACAAATTGGATAGTCTTTCTTGTACTCTTCGGGTTGAGTTAGCACTGCAACGATGGCAAACTTCGATGCATCAGTGTGCACGTGAAACTCCTTCGTGTAATCTGGAGCTCGCAAGATAGGAGCGGTTGTCAAGGCGTGTTTGAATTCTTGGAAGGCCTTTCTCTGTTCATCCGTCCACTTAGGATTTATGGTCGCTCTGTATATCCATCGTGCTTTACTAGCAAAATTACGAATATGGCAACGATAGTGATTAACATGACCCATAAAACAATAAGTGTCTCAAACCGGTTTAGGTTCTGGCCTCTCGACGATGACTTTGATCTTCTCTGGGTCGGTGGAAATCCCATTGCGCGATACAATGTGACCAAGTACGATGCCGTGGGTGACCCATATCTGACATTTTTCAAGATTAAGAGAAAAACCATACCTCTGGCATTGTATGAACATATGTTCGAGTACGGCCAGGTGCGTGGATTTTTCCGAGTGCACTCCAAGGTCATCAAGATAGATCTCAAGGTTGTCACCGATGAGATCATAAAATGCTGCTTGCATGACACGTTGGAAGGTACATGGAGCATTACACAATCCAAAGGGCATAATGCGCCAACAGAAGATACCCCATTCCGTAGCAAAAGCTGTTTTGGGTTGGTCTTCTTCAGAGATAGCAACTAAGTTGTATCCATTGAAGCCATCCAGGAAGGAGTAAACTTCATCCCCAGCTAGGTTTTCCAATATAGATTCGCCATACGAGATTGGAAAATGGTCTCTTTATGTGGAAGCATTTAATTTGCGATAGTCGACACAGATACGAAGCTTCCCGTTCTTCTTTGGGACCACAACGATAGGTGATACCCAATCTGTATGTTCCACCTCGTAGATGAAACCTGCCTCCAAGAGCTTTTGGAGTTCTTCTTTGATGCGTTCTCTGTAGATCAGATTACAACGATAAGGTCTACTGGCATGGGGTTTAGCATCCGTCTTTAACGGGATTCTATGCACGGCAACCGAGGGATCTACCCCCTTCATGTCCTTGTAGTTCCATGCGAAGTTATGACGATATTTTCTAAGGAGATTCTCTAAGGCCAGACGTTGTTCGGTGTTGAGGTGTGCTCCAATATGGACAAACTTTTTCTTTGTCTCATCAGGCTCTTGAAGATTTAACTTTATGGTTTGAGCGAGGCCATCATATGGCTCATTCCCCTTTGGCTCCCGTTGAGTTTGAGGCAGGTGGATAGTTACATATTCAATGGTGAAGTCCTTGAAATGGTTGGGCACATCAATTTTATCAGGGGCATAGGGCTTCTTAATCCTGGCTTTAGGTGGATCCTTAGGGGTTCTAGCTGTGTGGCTTGTGGACCTAGAGGATTGTGCTTCACCCGGGGTTTCTCGAGCTATCGTGAGATCACGAGGAGGCTCCACCTCTATAATCTTTTTCATTTTCTCACGGATAGCTTCCTTCCTAGTTGGTTTCGCATGCACCCTGTGAACGGTGTTTTTGTGTGGCTTGGACGTTTGAGTGACTTCAGTTAAGATTGCGTCATCTATCGCGTAGATAGATTCAGTATCATGCATCTCCCATTCGTATACCGGTCGTTTGACACGATATAGTTTACTTTGGTCCAGTTTGGCTGCAGTAATGCTAGCCTTAGGCTCTATCTCTCGGACCTTCTCAGGGAGCAGCCATGGGGGAATGGCGTCCATGAAGCGTAGAATAGCTACATCTGTAATATCGTCCATGTCAGAGTCAGTATCAAACTCTTGAGAGTGTAAAACACTCTCATCATCGTTGTTGGAGGGTTTGCGGATCCCAAGGCAACCCTAAGCCTAGTTAATAAGTGAGAGGGATTCGGCACCCTACGTGTGTAAGTCCGACCCGATGATCACATACAGATTTGATTAATTAGAAAGTCAATAAAAGGACTTTAGGCCTTTCTGCGAGACTTTTAATGTCGCAGGGCCTAAATGTCAAGTTAGTGAATAAAGTTGGGTTTCCCTCCAATTTGGATGGTTCCTGCTCTAAATTTGGATAATTAGGGAGGCAGAAATGGACCAATAGGATTCAGAGGCCAGGGTCCTCCTCTTTACTATAAAAAGGGACCAACTCGAGTTCCTACACATGTTCATTTTCTCATTTCAATAAAGCAGATTGGTTCTCTTGTGAAATGGATTGATGAATGTCCTTGCTCTCTATCACTTTTCCTCCATCTCTCATGCTTTATTTGGATTTTGCTAATTGTTGGATCTGATTGTTATTGGGATTGCATGTTATTATACTTTTTGTGAGAGAGAAAGGGAGAGAGAGAAAGAGTAAGCTATCTTTGTTGTGGATCTAGTGTTAATGGATGTAGTGTTAATGTTTAGGGTTAATGGATGTTAGAGTTAGATGGGATCTTCATTCATGCTGAAATATGAACTATACTATCGCTCTCATGAGAACGAATCTACGCGTGACAACTAACTTCGTCTCTTTGATGCTAGATTGACTAGATCTTGGTTTGAAGTTAGGCAAGGAAAGAAACCCACTACAGCTACTCCACTAAACACAAAGGCAACAATATCAATTACTTGAACTCTTCTTCTCCATTCCCAGCCCGCTATTCAAAACTGAGAGAGATAACTCTCTCTCTTCTCTTTAGAGTCATTTAGTCCTAAAATGATCACTATGTACACCAAACTAGTTATATTGGCCAAAGTTGCCACCAATTTACATAAAAATTGAACTATTCGTGTATTTTTAAATGACTAGCTTGGACCCACCAAAAAATGGTATTTCAGTTTGGTTTCACATGTGTGAAAAGACCATATCATATTTATTTGCAAATTTGGCTTCTAAAATGCCTAACATAGCCAAGTGCTTGTTGACAATTTTATACAATTCTCTTATGTGAGGCTTCTGGCATTTCAAAGCAAGAACTTTCATTCAGGTTGCATGCTAGGCATGCTTGGACAATTAATAGTTATCCAATAATCACAAGAAACTAAGGGGAATAGACACCATTCTCAAAGATACCACTCCTTTTGAGGCATGATGAATATAATCTTGATTTCAAATGGAAGGTCCTTCACGTGTATTTTCATTGAGAAAATATGACTAGTAGCCAAACCACCGACACATTTGATGGTTATTGTGTCGGGCTACGCCACTTAATGATTCACTTCATTTGCATAGGCTAGGTGGCAATTGATGGAAAAATCCATCATATCATCTTTTGGAAGACAAATAAAAAAATCATACAACTGTTTCATCAACGTAAGACATCTTGATTCCCCCTAATCTCCCTTCCATGCATTTTCAACTTTATGCAACTCACAACTAATCATAACAAGTTGCTTGACAAAAAGAAACTCCATATTAACTCATCCTTGATCTACCACCTTGTGCATTTCAAGCACTCACAGACACAAATACATAGAGTGACAACTAGCCATATGAATTATAAAAACTGTTTGACACTAGTTGGCAGGCCCTGCAGACCATCCCTAGGACAATCATAAAGCTTTTCACCTCCTTGGCCATGTCAGCTCCTCCCATGTTCATGTGTAGCAACATAAAACATTAAATAACATGTAAAAAGGGCCAGTTCTTGTTGGCATATGGCCATAGAGAGAAAGAAGATAGGCATGCTAATAAGCCAAGCCAACATGGCAAACCTCACATGGCTAATGGTGAGACGTGTAGGTCCCTGAGCGATGGGGCTTTAGAGCACGGATTGGCATGTGTTTTGGGTTTGGGCCTGGTCCACTTGAAATGCATCATGTGGCCGCTATCCAGGCCATGTTGAAATGGAGTGCCCAGAAAAGATTTGTCCAACGAGCACCGATGCCGTTTCTCGCGGGCACCAGTGAGATGTGGCACCCCCTCTTTTGCGGGCACACACAACTTTTCCGAGCATTGGTGCCACTTTTTTGTCGGCACCGGCTCCACTTTTGAAGACACGGGACTAGTGCCATTTTTCTATAGGCACTGGCGTCACTCTACCAGGCACTCACATGCATGTGAGAGTACTGTCTAGTTTGTATTTATATGGTTACTGAATAGAGCATGAGATTGATCATGGGATAATGTTTCTAGCTTCTCCATGACATGGCACTCTAGGCAAGCATATAAAAAGAAAAGTGTGGCTAGAGGCGTGCACTGGACTCAAATACTTGCATGCCTCCAAGATACAAGGGCGCCCAAGCCTAGAGGTGTCTCCTGGAGGTGCGTTTTTCATTTCCCCAAAAGTTATCCTTATCCCTCCTCTAAAATAATCCTTTTGACCCAAACCCAACTAGGCTTGTGTCGAAACAGTGGATCATAAACTCGGATCACAGCTAACATGCAGGTGGGGCCTGGGTTTTGAGCTGGCCAAGGCACGGTGGAAAAGAGCAAAGGGAATTATAAACTAAGGTCCCATGTATGGGCTCCACAATTGGCTCTGGGACTGACATCCGTTCCCGTGGAAAAGCGCATAGCGGATCAGAAACTCGGGTCCTTGGACCCATACATCATCCCCTCGACATGGCCATGCCTCATGCATGCATGCCCATTCACATTCGTCGCTCGCCCCCTTTTCTCTCTTTTCTTTTACCCTCCCTTTTTTTTTTCTCTTGCTTTCTGTTGTATTTTTGGCCCGTTGTTCCCGATCCATGGCGTCATTACACCTTTGATCGCGTGTCGGATCGTCTGCTTCTCCATTTGCTTTTGCGAAATATATACCGGAGCTGTTTGGCCGTGCTAATGCAGTCGTTTTTGGTCTATTTTACAAGGTATGCACCTCATGATCCATGGTTTTGCTCTTCCGGGGTTTCGTACTTGGATTGAGGAATTCATAATTTTTTAAGGGTTTCTAAGCTTGTTGAAAGCTTACTTCAGCTAGGTCTTTCAATTGATGGTTGTGATTTTTTTTTCTGGGAGCATGAAGTCTTGGGAGGTGTTTGTATTATGGTGTTACTGTGGCTAATGAAATTAACAAAGTAGGGTTTTCGTGACTAATTGGGCTAGTAAGTAGGGTTACAAGGATAGGTTTTATTGCTGGAAACGCAATTGTGAACTTGTTTCTTGTTGTGGTTCAGTCTGATATGCTGCATTAGTCTTCTTTCAGGGATTAGTTTGTGAGACCAGATTGGACTGGTCAAATTTCAATCACTAACAAGACATTAACCTTTGTGAGGGTGATAATTCAGTATAGTGACTGTTGTACCTTCTGCTTTGCTTATTATGCAATTCGGACCAGTCATTGAGTTCTACATGCAAAATAATAATTTAATTTAGTGCATAAATTATTGTCGTATGGCAGATCATTGAAATGAATTGACTTTCTTTGGTCCCTGTTTATACTTTCATTAGTCAGTTATGTTGGATCGAGAAACTTGTAATTTCGGAGAGTTTCACATGAAGTTGACAAATCTGATGAAGTTTTCAGAGGTGATAATTTTAGTTACCATGATGTCAGCTTCGTTGCCTCATTTTTTACTTTGTACTTTTATGAAATCATCCAGACAATACTGTGATCAGCATGTAGTTCGGTTACCATTGTTTGTGTTGAACAGAGATGGCTTGATTAAGCTCTTAGTGAGACATTCTGAGTTTTTTTTGGGGGACTTATGAGCACTAGAATAAGCTAGAAGTCGGTACTTGCTTATTGGATGAATTCTATCTCTTCTGCACTTGAGGAGGCAATCTGAAAATACTGTTATATCATCTCTTAGATTCCCTTGGAAAAATATGAAAATTTTGCATGGTTGACTATTTTCCTATCTAAGCAGCTAGGTAACATAAGTCTAGACTTGTCCTTCTAGTATAGTGAGCTCTTGACATATCGCAAGACTAGTAACATCAAATTGGTGACTAGGTTGTGCACCATGTGCCAATTTTGTAAACTGGAACAGGCCAGGTTCACGGGGTTCATGGTGGAACAGGCGAACCAACGCCGGTTCCATTGGCATAGCGGCACTGTTCAGTTTATCTCTCTTCTGATTTACTCTTCTATTGCAACAGGATGTTGTTGAGCTGGTCAATGACATAACTGTCCTTGAGCTTATATCAGCACCAGGACGGTTATGTTCATAACATTCCTTGTGATGATGAGTCCACGGAACTTTTAAGTATCTGGAACAACACCAGAGAAGCTCTGTCCGGTGAGTGGCTCAATTTGCATTTATTAAAGCTATGCTACTACATCTAAGACATTATTGTATGGACAACATTTTCCTTTCATATCCTGCTAATTCTGAGAAAAATGGATTCAAGATCAAATATCCATAGACAAGATCATGAACCAGTTAAAAGTGAACATGAACTCATTCCATAACATGTTATACATGAACCTGTATTAGCTGCAAACTAGGGCCAATGCAACCATGTGACAAGATCAGATTCTGCAAAACTTCATGATGTAATGCAAAGTTTGTGGTATATATTTTTATTTCTTTAGAGTGTTTTGATAGTGTAGCATATGGTCATGCTATGCAAAATGAACTTTATGCTCCAAACGTTTGTGGATGAACTCCTTATGTTAAAGATCACATCTATAGCCAGTGTTGTTGTGCACAGATTTTTATGGGCAGTCCAATTAAAACTTCAAAACCTATATCCTATCTGGTGGGACCCTATTCTTGGGTCTCCATCACCGTTGATGCCTTATTAGATAGCAATTAATGTACATGTGCTTAGATGAGATGAACAAGCTTACTTCTCAAGGTGAGGATTGTGATTTGACATTTCTGGAATATGTTTTTATGGTGGATCAACATCAGTGTAGAGGCCTCACTTAGGTTTGACAAAAAGCAATAGGCATAGGATATTAAGGACTTGCATGTTTCAACAGTTCATATTTTAGTTCTGAACTTCTGATATAGTTCATCTTCTTCGAAACCAGCTACTTGTGCATGTAAGAAAACAATATGTTGAGTCGTGTAAATCATGCAAATCAGTGTGTGTGTCTCTCTCTCTCCCTCCACATGAGAGAGAGAGAGAGAGAGAGAGAGAGAGAGAGAGAGAGAGAGAGAGAGAGAGAGAGAGAGAGAGAGAGATGTTCCTAGTTTCCTGCTTTACTTTTAGCCTGATATCTGTATTTCTTGGGCTGCAGCTCCTTTGTCTCAATGGTTATACTGGCCTCCAAAGAAATAGGTCATTGGAATTTTTCAAGCACGTTTTTCCTCTTGGTTCTGTGTTTTTGACCTTCCATACATTTTCGGTCAAAAATGCCTTGGACACGAGTAGAGGTTCTTTCTTGTTGAGTAGCTGCTGCAGGCCTTTCAGCATTTTGGGAGGCATAAGAAAAGTGCAATGGAAGGGACAGATTCCCAAAGTTCTGGATGTATGTAGATCCCAAAGGACTTAATGATGTTGACAGTTAGAATATCAAGCTGATGTCAAATGAGCTAAAATACTCAGTTCTTGGCACCAGGAAGGTGCCTTGACAGAAGGTATGGCAGCTACCTCACGAGCTGAGATGACAGGCAGCGATGGTACTCAATATGTACACAGTGGCTCAAATGGACATCGTGGGCATAATTCAAGTACCTTGGGATCCTCTTTCTTTCGAGAGAGTCATGAAGGTCGCACACAAACAAGTGGAGGTGGCAGAGGTGTCCCAGCAGGAAATGGAGTTTCATCCCATGTGGAGCTTCCTCCACTTTCGCAAGTTTTAATGCTGGAAACCATTCCTCTTGTAGAACAAAAATTTGCACGGCAAGCTGAACTTCGAAGGGCTATAAATGCTGCAGTTGGTTCCTCCACAGATGATCCATCTCTTGGTAGTGTTCAGGCAAAGTCCTTGGAATCTCTGGGAATCGAGGAGTTAAAGCGTATAAAGGCCAGCATTTCTGAGAACTCATCAAGAGCAAGGTTGGCATTACTACAAAGTTGCATGAGTAAAATATAAGTAGGTGCAACATTCTTGAAGAGAGACTGCTGACACGAACTGGGTTACCGATTAATTTCTCTTCTTCTAGTTCCTCGTGACTTCCAATCCAGCAGCTTTGTTAAACTTTTTCTCTCTTTTTGGCTCCAAGCTGATTCTTTATTATGTTTGGACTTTTTCATCCAGAGAGCGATCAAGGCATTTGGCAGAGGCCACTGTGAAGTTGGACAAGTATTTTGCTGTCTTGCAGTCTCGAAAACGTTCGCGGTCTGATATGGCTGTCCATGAGAGACCGCTGATGTCATTGGCAGCTGAATCTCCCATGTCAGCTCCACATGCGACAAAATCTCATCTAAGTGGTACTCCTGGCCATTCAGGGCCTGTAGATTCTACGGCAAGGCTAGCAGACAAGACCAAAGCTGTAAACATAAACAAAAGATTACGCACTTCTGTAGCTGATGTGAGGGTACGTGTAGAAGCCTGCTATTTTGGACTTTTGTTTTGCAAACCTTGTATGGTTTTCATTGATTGGTAGAAGTGTCTTCCTTATTCTCCTATCAGACTTGAAAGGTATCTCAAGTTCAATTCCGGCTTTCTGGCATTCTTTTGCTTGATTTGATGGTTATTCAACCCATTTTCTATGTATGAAAAAGCTCTTTGTTGTCCTATGGAGCAGCTTCTTCCACATTTTCATGTTGATGTCTGCCTGCAGTAGCTGCATCAAATTCTCTCGTCCTAATAAGTCGTCGATGTTTCTTGGCTCTTTTAAAATGTCATGTGTGGTGCTTTCTGATGTCTTAGGTAGAAGGGCGCCTAAGTAATCAGAGCATGCCAAGGTCAGTGAGTTTCTCCGACAGAGAAAAAGATTTTCAGAGGCCAAATGGCACTCTTTCTTCTGGAATGGAAGATAAGGGTCGACCAGTATCCTCTCCTGGTGATCTTTGGGAAAAATCAAAACTCAAAGGCAGGCGTTCAGGAATAAAGCAAGACTCTGCAGTTTCGACAATGCAAACTGGTTCTTTGGAAGGTGAACGAGAACATAAATGGAGTGGGCAGCACAGGCTAGGCCAGGATAGCCGTCCAAGGGCAAATGAAGGTCATGGATTAAGGTTTGCATCTGTACAACTACTGCCAAGTTTTACATAAATTTCAACTGAGAACTTGCTAGGATATCAGAGTTGCGAAAGTACATATGAGAAAGCGTAACACAGATTAATGTGTTATGCCTTGTTGACCTTAAGCTAAAATATAGTTTAGTCTTCATTTTTCAAGTTTTCGTACTTGTGAGAAAGGACATGATAATTGACGATTACTGTCCTGTCATTCAGGTCCTTTTCCTATTCCTCAAGTGAGGTGTTTGACAAACTGTTTGCATAATAAGTTTATCTTTTAGGGTCACTTTTTCTTACTTCTTATCCATGACACACTAGAGTTTTTTATTTTATTGAATTTGAGACGTGTTATATGTTGAAGTTTCCCACTTATCTGCTGTTGATTGTCTTCCAAACAGCAAATTTAGTTGCACGCTTTGATGCAAAAGTTCCTTAACATGTATCACTTCTCTGGCTTCCATCTCTTTACTATCTAGATCTGGACCTGTGCATGGCATCACATCAATTCACAAAGCCGAAACCACACTTCATATGAATGGGTTGGCACTGAGACCAGTTAGTAAAGTTGAAACTGATGGTGCTGTTTCCAATTCGGACAGAACAGAAAGATCTCTTGGCATAGATAAAGAACGGACTTTATCAAAAAGTGGTGCAAAGTAAGAACTTCTTGGCTGCTTTGACCTTGGTTGTTAGATGTTATATTGTTGTTTGTTGTTCGTTCTTCTTGTAGTACATGCTATACTTATGCCATTTATTCTGGATAACTTTTTTGATGCCCCCCTGCAATTGTGTACATCTTGAGAGTAAATATCTTGGTATATCTACAGGCCTTCTCTTCAGGAAGAAGTCCACTCTTTGAGCCCTACGGCAATCACCAAAGGTAAGGCTGCCAGAGCTCCACGCTCCAACTCAGTTGCACCAGGAAATTTTTCACATCTGGCTCGGGTTGCGTCTTTTAGTGATCGAGAAAGGCCATCTGCTACTTTGTCGAAGGTACAGGTGCTGTCTGGTCAAACTAACAGAAAAAGACAAGCTCCTTCGAGGTCATCATCACCCCCAGTTGCCCAATGGGTAGGACAAAGGCCACAAAAGATTGCACGTGTAGCAAGACGAGTCAACCTAATGCCACCTGTTGGCCCACCACCAAATGATGATGTGGCCAATGGCCTTTCTGATGGAAATGTCAATCGTGATGGTGCAGTTGTTGGTCCCAGATCCCATGCTGGGATAGTCAGTGGTTCTGGAGTTGTTCGGAGGCTGTCAGTATCTGGCATCGCTTCTCCAAAGCAGAGCAAGACCAGAAGTGAGAGAGTTAATTCTTCACTTATAATATCGGAAAGTGAAGAGTCTGAGGGAGCTACTGATAGCAGGTTAAAAGAGAAAGTCAAGAAGCATGGAGATTGGGAGACAAAGCTACTTCCGGTGGTTCAGAAAGTAGACAATATGGTTATGCCTGCTAAGAACTTGCAAGTTGAAGTGAAAGAAGAAGTTGGAGATGGTGTTCGGCGACAAGGTAGGAGTGGACGAACACCTGGTGCACCAAAACCCTTGCATGTGGCAATGCCTGTTGAGGAGATTGATACATCAGCAACTGCAAAGCAATTAAGAAGCACAAAAGTTGGTATTGAAAAACCAGAAAGGTATTGGTTAAATAAATTCTTGATTTTTACCATGTTTCCTTATCTAGGATGGCGTTTAAATAGGTTAGGAATTAGTACTTTCTAGTTTATATGTAGAAGTACAATTTTCACACAGAGCATGATTTCCATTCCAATTTGTATTATTGTTTCCAAGCTTCTCTAAATTCAGCTTGGTATTCAATCGTTATCTTATCTCTGTGCTGTATTAGTTTGCCACTTCTTCATTGTGAATGAAGTCTTACACCTTTCCTTCTATTTTCATGCTCATTACTTGCTAAGGCTGGGTGTTATCTATTTGCCTGATCTCATGTAGCACATTTGAATTAGTTCTGAAAGCAAAGGCTGTTTTTACATGGCAGAATGGGACGAGCGGCCGTAAAGAATCGAACATTAGATCGAAAACCACTGACCAGACCAAGACGACCAACTGGGAATAGTGCTGGAGACCTTTCAGGTTTATATTCTACTGCATCAATTCATATCTATCTTGATTCATCTGGATTTTATGCAAATGGCAACATGTTACTGAATTAAACATGCAGATAGGAATTAAAGTAGAGAATATTCATAATTTCTGAGTTTTCCCTCCACTTGGGATGGTTAAACTCAGCATGCTCATAGTTGTGTGTGACTACATGATTACTATTGAGATTTCTATTTACACATGTAATGTTAATGGATGAGTAAGGATGCTGAGTTATTGACCGCTGCTGCATGGACTTCATTAAGTCTAAGGGTAGCATGTCTACTTTCTTATGTTTGATTAGTATTAAGTACCTTAGATTGGAGTTTTGGTCATTCTTTGCAATCGTTTGCTAATTTTGTGCCACAGGGGAGTCAGATGATGATCGAGATGAATTGATAAATGCGGCGCAAGCTGCAGTCAGTGCCAGCGGTGAGATTTTGCTCTTATAGCATAGTCCTAGCGCTGTATCATGTGAACATTGATTTTGTGGCCTTGTGCAAGTTGTATACCATGTGAACATTGGCACATGAACTTTATGCTTGACTTTTTTTGTGATACAATCTTATGCCCATATCATGGAATTTTTGTATAATGATCAGGCATATCAAAGGTCTCTCAGCCTTTATTTACTTGCGGATTGTTCTAAATATGAAGATCTTTTTATTGGGAGTACGGTTTTATGTGTATGGCCATAGAATCGGCAACCCGTTTTTGGGACCTCTTGGTGTTCAGAGCAGATGTTCTGAAATGTAGACCTCCTCATGTCTTCCATCCTGCCCTATGGCAAATGAAATCAAATACATTAAAAGTAACAGTTCTACAAAATCTTTGGTTTTGTTATAACTTATTTTGTATGGGTCTATCCTGCAGACCGCCTGCTTTGTTCAGAATCTGTATGAGTGTTAGAAAGAACAATGTACATTTTCAATTATGATATGCAAAACATAAACTTATTATTTCTATGAAATATATTTCAAACACCAAAATCATGTTCTTCTGGTGAAATTCAGAGATGATGGCCAAGCGGAAATATGTTATATGGATCACTTTCTGATATAGAATTAAGAATTGTTGAGACATCAAGTGAAATAGTTGGCTGACCTGTTCTCAGTTCTTGTTACTGCAGCTCTTGCATGTTCCAGTGACTTCTGGAAACAAATGGAGTCATATTTTGCATATTTAACTGCGGATGACATGAGCTTCTTACGAAATCAAGTGAGGCTCTTGCAACTGGTGTCGTTTTCTTTTATAACAATAAAATAAATTGAATTACTACATAGAAAGTACATAGATCACAGGACTTCTTCTATGTTAGGATTTAGTGGACATTTTGACTGGTGCATGATCATCACAAGAAAGGACAAACTGTGAAGAATGTTACTAATTCAGGGTATATATGAACTTTGAAGTTTTGACTGTGCTCTAAGGCGTCAATGTCAAACATCTCTTCTATTCTTATCTTTATATTTTCCTTAATAAACTGGTATTTCATTTCACAGTGTGTGTTATAGATTTTTCATTCTTTCAGGAGTCTTTGTTTTTGTAAATTTTCATCTGAGAATTTTTTGACATGAATATAGGCAACCCCACTATTTTTTGTATTGTGAGGTTTTTTGAAAGGTATTTTATTTGGATAGGAGACCTTTGTGCTACAGCTACAGAGGTCTAGTGTGCCTGATGCACTCTATGCCTGATCAATTTGTTGTGGAACCTACTTGAAAAGCTATTTGGTGTGTCTCCTCTATATATTGTTGTCAAATGCTATTATGTGTTTGTTTTGTTTCAACCGTGAATTTTATTGTTAGCTGTCTCTGATTGTTGTTTGCTATCTATATCTGCTTCGAAGACTGTTTTTTTGAAAGAACAGAGTTTTGTGAAAATAACAGGTGGATTTAAGATCAACTGCAAAATCTTTGTGTCCGTCGAGCACGGAAGCAACTGGACAACCACTTCCTTTTGCAAATGGTGACTCGGGGATTGATGGGGGATTGGGCAAAGGTTCTTCCAAAGCTACAGTTGGTAGTCAAGACTTGCATACAGGAGGAAAGTTAAATGCCAGTGGTAATTGGTTGGAGAAAGCATTCCCTCTTTCTCAAAGACTTTTAGCAGCACTTATAAGTGAAGCTGAACAAGTAGACAACTGTGGACATTTGGAAGAAACTAGTCACGACAATGTAGCCCAGCCTTTCGGAGGTGCTTTCATGTCAAGCAAGTCAGTCAAGAACATGAATGCAGATTTTAAAAGCAAAAAATTGGACTTTGTTTTCGATGAGAGCCACCATACGGAAAATTATGGTGATGTTGTAAAACATGAACCTGCCATTGCTAATGGGCACATGTTTTTAATCGATTCTCTTGATGAGACCGATGATATTCTTGTCCAAGTGAAGCCTGAACTTCTCAACAGGGTTGACAAGCATGCAGCAGACAATTGTGATGGAATTTCAATGCATACAGGATCTCTTAGTAGAGAAGATGGAGATTGTGGTAACAATTGTTCTGCCATACATAAAGCAGGAACGACTTCATGGGAAGTGCAGTATGAAGGAATGAACTTGGATGACAGGATACGATTGGAGCTGCAAAGTATTGGCATAGTAGTTGAGCAAGTGGTGCGTAGTCTCCAGCCAATTTTACTTTTCTATCAGTTATCAAGAGTTTTATAACAATATCATATTAAAATCTAGTTCTCTTATGTGCGAGTTTCAACAGTGTTTTAATGCCACTGTCTTCTTGCACTTTGTCAAAAATCTGAAGTTCCAATTGTTTGCATGATTTCTTTCTGAAGTTCTTAAACAAAAGGTTTTAACATGCTGATACTGTAGTACCATTTAAACATTTGAAACCATAATTTTTGAAAATGTTTTCCATCTGTGGGAAACAGGAAATGTTTATTTTAGAAACAAGATTTGGGGAATAGGTAAGCGCCATATCATCGCAAAAGCAAACTGATGCAAGCTAATCAGAATAGTGCATGTTGAAGAGGGAGAAGTTGAAGGAGGAAGTAATCAACACTGCAAGGGAGAAATTATCTTGAAATAAGGTCAAGAAGACTCTTAGAATAGGTCAAATTTGGCAAATAAAATAATGACATGCCTTCTGTTATGGGGAAATGCGTTTTTGCATATGGGGATTACATTTCCCCATCGTGTTTGTCAAAAATGTATTTCTGGGCGTCTCCCATATCGGGGGAACATAGAGTTGGTGGAAACATATTTCCCCATGAAAAAGCTGGGGAAATGCATTTTTTGCATAACTTGTTTGAAAGACTTTAAACGTTAGGCATTTTATTAGGGTTTTGACTTATGGTAGGGTTCATATGAGTGTTGGATGTTTAGATATACAAGAAGTGGGTGAATGAGTATGCAAAAGCATCAAGATCATTCAAGCTTTTGTAAATAACAGGAATTCTTATCTTTATTGCATTAAAGTTCTTAAATCATTTCTTAAGAGGCCATATCTCATGAACATTGCCACATTGAGCAGTGA
Organism: Diphasiastrum complanatum; assembly: GCA_029204225.1. NCBI lineage: Eukaryota > Viridiplantae > Streptophyta > Lycopodiopsida > Lycopodiales > Lycopodiaceae > Diphasiastrum > Diphasiastrum complanatum. The sequence continues at coordinate 12,832,030 of CM055112.1, forward strand.
CCAGCAAACATGGATCATAGAAACACTCAAAACAGAAACATGCCCCAACGTATTGGATAAGGAACATGGCTTATGATTGTATCTAGGTTGTGTTGGAATGACGTTCCTGAGAAATAGTGTTAGGAATGCAGCGTTCCAGAACGTCAGAATGGAAAAAAAAAGCCTAAATTTTTCTTTTACAACCAGTGGAATACCAACCTATTACATGCAATTTAGGAGCAATAGTAGGTTTCAAAATCTAGGGAATTCTATTGTACTCAAGTTAGTGACTTGTTGTTATGCCTCTCTCAGTAATATCTTGGCCAAAGCTTGCATGTTAAAAATTCTAGAGTGTTGAGGAAGGAGTCCTACCAGGAGAGGAAATCAAATCTCTTGAGGATCAAGTTTTGTGGCTTTGGAATTTGGATTAAGCTTGGTTCCACTACCATTAATTGCTCGTTCTGTTGTGTTAAAGAACACCGTACTTTGCATGGTGTGCAACAAGGTACAACTTGGTAGAAGAATTCCCAACATGAGTTAAAGATCTGTCAGAACATCTTCCAAGTGCATGGATACTTGTCCCACAACCTTAAGAGTGTAGATGTACAAGGTCGCTAAATGTTGTTCAATGTTTTGCATGACTCAAAAATATTGCAAAGCGAACTTGGTTCTGATGCAACGAAAAGTATAGTTAAGTATTCCTAATACCTAGTACCTATCATTGTTTTATTGAACTTTGTAGGCTTTTTCCCCCATAAGACACCTAAAGAAATTCACAAAGAAAACTCAGAAAAAGAAAAAATGTTCCGCTCTGGAACGACCTAAAAGTCTGGAATGTTCCGGAATGCTGTGTGATCAGAACATTGCGTTCCGGAACGTGATGCATCTATGAACCTTATTCTAATTTGCACCCGCTTAGTAACAGTTTGTGGATTTCTGAAACCTGTACTGAAAACGATTTTGAAAACGAGTTCTATAAAAACGACTCAGAAAACGCGCTTTTCTTAGAGTACACCGTAAAGTAAATAGCTTTGTAAATAGGAGACCAAGACATCGAGCTCAAATCTCTTTAGAAACCGTAGTATTAAGTAATATGTAACATGCATTTGCCAAGTCCAGCTCATCTTATGCTTATAGAATTTCTTAAATTAATAGGATGAACAGAATCACAATCATCCACGCAATCAAACGATGTGCACTACACAGAATCACAACCATCCACGCAATCAAACCATGTGCATGTAGTTCCGTGATCAGTTTGGCTTGAGGCATAACTCTCTCTTGGCTTTCTTTAAGGGCTAGCTTCTAGCCTTCTATTACGAGAATATGATTGCTGTTGGGGAAAACACTCCAAAGTAGTCACTGAAGACATTGTGCATGCTTTATTTTCTTTCAAGTAGTTTGCTGAAACTGTCCTTCAGCCAAGTTCTTCAGGCTGATACAGAAATGCACTCGTCTTTGTCTGGTTGACTGCTACTAGATTTGCTTGAGACTTAGAATATGGGAATATGTGTCTCCCTATTGTGGGGAAACGCATACCCATAATCTTTCACTGTGACTGGAAGAACATGGAGTTGGGGAAATGCCTTTTTTCATGAAAAAAGTTGGGGAAATCATGGTGAAAATTCTTTGCCATTGAAATTGATGCAGGTATTCTTGTAACAAACTCTAGGATGAACTTGGAGCTATTGTGTGCAGGAGCCCATAAGCTTGGAAAAACATCTACATAGCATAAAGCTTCCATTTAAATTGTCAAATGAATCAGAAAAATCTGCAATATTGACCAGAATATATGAATCGCCTATAATATTCTTGAATGTTTGGATTCTGGATATAGAGTACAATACTTTTAAGACTCCATTGACAAAGCTTCGACAAACTGGTATATGGCAAAAATCTTACCGAGCCATTTTAAAGCTGATTCTCATGTTCAATTCTGCATCATTTGACTCATTTGATACAACTTAGCTCATAGGTGCTGCTTTCTGAAGGACAATGTTTGATATTATCTAGCTACTTAGGACGTTGAAGTAGTAACAAGAACACTTTATGTCCTGTACACAGAGCATAGCGTCTAATTGACGTACACTTGGGGAATATATTCTTGGAGTGGTCCCTCCCAGCATCATTACACCCGTTTGAATGATTTTTTAAACTTGTTTGAAACCTCAACCTTTTACATGTGTTTGAAACCTCAGAATTTCAAACTTATTCTTTTCTAGGCCCTAGGGCCCTAAACAGGAAGAAAAGGGGTCCCTATGTGAATGTTAGAGCTCAATCAAGCCTTAACCAAAAAAAAAGCACCATTGCCTAAGCACATTTCACCTCTTGAGCATTTCACATCCTTAATAAGTGATTGAAAGGCTTTTTACACAAAAGAGTATGAAATTTGTTACTCACAGTAGATCCAATGTTTTTGTTTGATTTACATGCTCGTTAAACCATTTTCATGTTATATTTGACCTTCCAACCCTTAAATTAACACTTGGAGTCGTCAAAACACAAAATATATATTTCTGAAAAGGTCAACAACATTTTAAACGTTTGAAACTTTGTTTGAAACGTTTCAAATGCATTTCAAATGTTCGAGTTTCATACGTTTCAAACATCTGCCTCCTAGAGATTGAGATTAAATTAAATCCACAATCAAAGCAATTATTAATTACTCGTGCACTCGTGTTAATTGTCAACGAAAGAACTCTGTGTACAGGTGATCCAGGCTCGGCTTGTGTCTCGGCATCTGGATCTACCCACCCCACAGCGTCTCCAATGTCCATCTCCATCTCATCAAGCCACTTCTCTCGGATAGCTGACATCTTGCATAAATCAGAAAAGCAATCATTGCACTGTAGGAAAAAACAATTCAACAATGCTAAAAGCTTCACAAATCAAATGCACCAAATAGATTACAAAAAAGGTGTATCTGCGCTCATCAAAAAATAGTTGCTGAAGGGTCTCCCCGATTCTGTCCATCAAAAAAACAGTCGTTCATCAAAACACAGTCGCTGAAGGGTCTCCCCGATCCTGTCCATAAACTCGTAAACTAGACCGAGTGTAGAACCCTCTCGATCCACCAACCTCAGCACATGGTACACTGGCTGTAGGACCTCTACCAACTGCTTAGCCTGTCGCCATAAATCATCTCCATAAATAACCTCTGAAACCTACGTCTAGTCGGCTCGCAGCGACGATGCCACTCTGTGAACTCAGGGCTGGATACCATCTGGCGCAATGCAGGTCAAAATCAAAGCAACCGCTCTAGCACAACGAAGTGGTAGGCAAATCGTGTGGGTGCTGGCTTCTTCAAATCCAACGGGCTATATGTCTTGATTCCTGAACATGGCAAGGGCCCTCTTCTTCCTGGTTACAAATGTGACTAAGAAGATGGCAGTGAATGTGATGGTGGAAACCCAGAGGAGGTGTCATGCATCAAAAGATCGATGCAGTGTGTTGGACACGGGGTCCATATTATAGCAAGGTAGTTCCTCTCCAAAAGCTCACCCATAGCCACACAGTTGCTGGCATTGTCGGTGACCACCTGCACCACATGCTGTGCCCCCACCTCAATGAATGATGCACGTATATGCTCATAGATGAACTCTCTAGACTCAACAACGCCATCTTGAGAGGCATCCACACCCCTGAGGAATACTGTACCCAACGGACAAGAAACCAAGATGTTGATAATGGGCCCGCACCTAATATCAGTCCAACCATCTGATAGAATCAAGCAACCGTATGTGGCCTAGGCATGTCGTATGGGGCTGAGCTCTCTCGTGATGCATGCATGCTCCGCTTTCAAATGGCGAGTACAAAGAGCCTCGCGTGTGGGGGGTCTCCAAGTGGCATCATAGGCTGCAATCTTCCTCATCATGTCATGAAAGATAGTGGTGGTGGCCAAGGAAAATGCAAGGTAGCCACTATAAAGAAATTGGCATGTAAGTCTAGTGGCTACCTCATGGTTTGTCCGCTACCACCTTGCAGCCACTGTGGTCTGTCGATATCTACCCGCCCTGTCCTGTGTAGCTGCCTGTGGTCGTGGCCAGCAGACTCTAGGCCCTGAGTGTGCTCCACCCTATGCTGAACCTGGGCCACCACCCTCAGTAGGCCCTCCCCCAACTGACTCCCCTCATGGAACAACCTCTCTTGTAGATGATGGACCTGTTGCTGTGGCTGATGGTGGCCGTGGTGGGCCTGGCTCTGCCGATGAAGTGCGTGATGGCCCTGCTGCCGATGGAGGTCATGATGGGCCTGCTACTGATGGAATAGGCCGTGATGGCCCTACTCCGCTACTACCATCTCCTGATCTTGTGCCAATAGAACCCAACTGCCCACCAAGTCCCCTGGGCCTAGTCGTTGTTGCTGCTCCTCCATATGTGCTTAGTAGGCGCTCTCGCTCAGGTGCAGGAACTGACATGCATGGGGCAATGCCCAAGGTCCACCCATCTGACCTGGTCAAACCAAGCAAGTGTGCTTTGATCCTCGTTGCCGTGCTGCAAAAGGTGGCACCGCAAAACAAGAAACGCCATCTGCGTGCACCTGAACCTGCAAAAACAACGGATCCCCCTCCAAGAGATCCACCTCCGACCACACGGCTTGTCCCGCCACAGGCATGAATACAGAGACCTTCAAGACGCTGCAGAAAAGGTCAAAAACCCTAAATCCTTAAGCCCTAAACCCAAAACCTAAAAAAAAAGGCAATGCAAAATGCCCATGCCCACATGCACACCAATGCTCACAGTGACCTCCTATGCCTAAAGAGGCTTGGAAACATGCAATCACTCTACTGTATGGCCAATCTTAGCAACAAGAATCACTCAAAATGATGCACTATATCCTCCAAACAAAGCAAGGAAAAAAAGGATGAAAAAAAGGTCCAAGAAGTTGCTTTGCTTGCAAATCCCCACCTACTCACTGTTGCCCACTTCTGAGTGCTACATTCGCATTGCAATCATGAAGGCCTCTGCATAGAGTGCTCACACTACCCATTTGGCCACCTACTTCTCCCTCCACAAGCCTCTCTCTCTCCAAAAGAATCCGCTGGAAAATGGGGCGTCGCGGGCTGTATCCAAAAAACTTACAGCTTTTTTTTTATGGCATTCCTGCATTCCGAAACACTGCGTTCCGGAATACAGGGTCCCGGAACGCGTTCTGATGCAACATTGTGCATACAATAGAATTCCCTAGATATTGAAACAAACTATTACTCCCAGTTTAAATCTCTTCTAATGGCTCCACTTGCTGTAAGTAAAAAAATTTAACTTTTTCTGTTTTATTCAATTCCAATGTTCTGGAACACTGTATTATGGAATGCTCTGCCATTGGACCATCGTTCCGATGCAACATAGCTTCTATCATTCTACGCTGACGGGCTGATAAATGGAGATATGGGGCCCCTACTAGACGCTTTTTGACAACATCTGAGATTCTGAAGGTATTTATCCAAAAGAAAATGCATAGAAGTTAGAACTAGTTCGATCTTGAGTCAAAATTTTGCAGCTATTTAGGAAGCAAGTTTGAATTTGAGCTTGTGTTCTTTTCAAGACCTAGCCCTTACCAACTTGAGTCCTCCAAAAATTTAAACTTGTTAATCTTTAGCCAGCATAGATATATTAGGCTAATAAATTTTTACCTGGAGGCTTCCCTGTCAGCAAAGCAGCCCTTCTCTTAGTCACATTGCTTCTCAAAACTTCTCATAAATCAATGTATTCGTCTGATAACATCCAAACAGCAGCAAATTAGATTAGTGTGTTCCTTGTAGTTCGGGGTCTCTTTTTGGTATTTCACCTGTGAACCAACCAGAATGTCAACAATTGATATAAATAATAAACTTTTCTACTCAGTGAAGGTCTGAAACATCAGCAGTATTTCTCTTTGCAGATTGTGATGTGCTTTTCTTTTACCAAGAAAAAAAGCTTTCGTAAAAAATGCTGGGAAGTGTCATGTATTGCAAGTCAACAGACCAATAAACTTAAATTTAGAATATTCATGGATCTTTGATGGGTTGTTCCATGCATGTCAGAACATAATCAAATACCTGGTGCCAGATTGATTTCTGTCTTTGAATTTTATCATTTAAAATACTTCAAGCTGTCTAATGGAATTTTTATCCAAATTGTACTGGCTAATAAGAACCCTCTCTTGGAGCTTCATAAGAATTGCCGTCTAAGAATTATTGATATTCAAATGAAATTCTTGTCTTAGATATGCATTAGTTGGAATTCGTCTCTTGTGGTTCCATTGGATTATTCATATTGCCAATTGGAATTTGTCTATTTCATTGGTCTTATGACATTGCTACCTTGGAATTTTATTAGCCAGATGGAGTTCCTGTTTTGAGAGCCTTTTAGACCTGGCATCTTTTGCTATGTCCCTGTCCTGGGACTCGGGATCCATCTAAATCAATATATAGTAGCTCGTTTTTACAACAATATTGAGTCCTCTAAGCTGCAGTAGTGGATCATATTTTGCATGTCTTCACCCATCCCTTTTAAGGCCTGAGAATATTGTCTTAGAATGTCCGTGAGAGTTTCTTTCTTTGCAGAAAACTCTTTAACAACTAATATTCACATGGAATAGAATTAACTTTTAAGGGATACACATTCCAGGGTTTAGCTGCTAGTTCGCTCAGGTGCATAGTTTTGCTTCATGTTTCCCAACTGGGAAATGGGGAACCCCCTGGATATGGGAAACAATAATTGAGCAGGATACGGGAAACAGGGAAACGCCATGTCATTACGAAAGCAAACTAGTGCAAGCTAATTACAACAGTGCATGTGGACGAGGAGTTACTGATGGAGAAAGTGATATATGTTGCAAGGGAGACATGAAGTCGACAAGACTCCTGGAAATTGCTAGAAACAGTCAAATTTGGCTCTTATACGAATGATATGAGTTCTGTTATGGCAGAATGCGTTTCCCAAGTTACGTAGAGTTGTGGGAAGCTTGATTCCCCATAACTATGCTCAGGTGACAACCATTCAAGGGTTGGCTGATTGCAAAGGTGAATTTTGTACTATTATATTATGTGCGTAACTGATGAAGGACAACTATTGAGTGCTAAGAAACTTCAAAACATCAAAAAAGTATATTATGTTGGGTGGTTGGCAAAGCACAGCCATAACTACTGAGAAGTAGATAAATTGTGTGGGCATATTTGATATAGATATGTTGACATCATTGGTTATGACTCAAGAGAGGTAATTTGCCTCTCTTCTGTATGCTGTAGAAAATTCTTTCCGAGAAGATATCAAGGGCAGTACGTAGAGAAGCTTTATGCTTTTTACTTTTGTAGGAAATGACTGCTGTATTGTTATGAACATTATCTTTGTGACATCTGAAGATGATTTCCTCATGACATAAAAGACTATGTTTAGAAACTTCTATTCTTTTTGTGACATTCTTCTTGTGGTCAGATGCTATTCTTATGATGAACCTCTTCCTAACTTCAATATCCTACTTCATTTTTTTGTACTATGCAGCCGGATCTTGCTCAAAAAGAGGAGGAAGATATTGGTGTGGAAATGTCCAAGCTCAGAAGAAAGCTCGATGACAAGGTTTGGCTCCGATCTTTTTTATGCTGTCAGACTGACTTCATGGAAACACTATAGTCTTGTGGGAATCATTAAATATGTTACTGTTTTAATATAGGCTATTTGTGAATACTTGATGGTATTATCAATTACATGCACGCATGACTATTTTTTGACGAACCTGTGCTGAAATGTAAGGGGGCACGTTGCACTTCGCCTGCCCACATCAGTAGGATGTATCGAGTAAATGAAGGACTATTTTCTCAAGGATTTCACATAGAGTAAATGATAGACTATTCGCATAGACATTGGTGAATAGTGACCAAGTTACCTCTATAGCAGTGATAGACTATTGGCTGTATTTATTTGGTTAAGTACCTTAGTATTGAGTCTTATTGCTATTTTCAGTCCTAAAAGGTGAATTGCAAGGTTATAGCTTGGATACATAGTCAAGTTGATATTTTATGTGAATTGTTAGCTTCTCTTAACAATTTGGAGAACTGAGAAAGAAACAGTATCTTACAGCGACTATGAGGCTTGATCAATGGAAGGATTGAGCTCAGTTTATCTCTGAATGAGGAGGATGAATGCAATTTTGATATCTTATCCCTTGGTCGTTTACATTATCCAAAAGCTTCATGCTTTTATGCATAGGCTTGGGTACTTCAGCTTAGGAAATTTCATCATGACCCAATCATTTTTCTCACATTTGAGAGCCTTTGGTAACCTCTTAGACACAAGTCAGCTTCATAAAAATGCGTGGTCTTTTGAGTTTGACTTTCTGCTTCTTCCTCCTAGAGTGGTGACTGCAAATTTTTTTGAAGAAGCACATGTCATTGTGTTCTGCATAATCAGCACATCATAAGATCCACAGAAGTAATTGCATGTGCCTTGTGGGGGTTGTTGTTATTTGGGTTGTGAATCCTGCCCGATGAACTGAGTAAAATAAACAGTGCTTTTCATCAACGTTGCAAACAAATCGTAAATGCCAAATTTGCTTCTTTGATAACCTCTTAGACACAAGTCTGCTTCATCAAAATGCGTGGTCTTTTAAGTTTGACTTTCTGCTTCTTCCGCCTAGGACACTGCAGACCTTTTTGAAGAAGCACATACCATTGTGTTCTGCATAATATAAGATCCACAGAAGTAATTGCATGTCCCTTGTGGGGGTCGTTGCTATTCAGCTTGTGAATCCTGAACGATGAACTGAGTAAAATAAACAGTGCTTTTTGTCAACGTTGCAATCATAAATGCCAAATTTGCTTCTGATAGAACCATGTGACAATAGCCTCATGAATGCCTGCATACCCAAAAGAATTGACAATGCATTCCATACTGTGTTCTCATTTTTGTAAGGCTGTTGTTTCATTCCTTTAATTCTATTGTATGTTCCTTTTCATGACCCCGAATGGATTGGCGAACAAAGAATCAACTGACCATAAGATAGACCAAAAACCAGGCCAGGTATGCAAACCAATTTTGGTTAGATGTGTTGTAAGTAGCAATTTGGGTAGCCTGCCTTGAAAGCAACCAGAGATGTGGAAATAAGGATAATTGCTTAATGCCTTGGATCTAATCGTTGAAACTGGGGATTATCTGGACTGTGATCAAGGCTAGTTGACAAAAAGAGAGGATGGTCCAAGTAATTTCTAAGCCAGGTCGGGACTCAGGGTAGTGTCAGTAGAGGGAACCAGTCGGCAGGTCAGAAGTGTGGAGGTTTGTTCAGTGGTATAATCAACTAATTGATGGTTGTGTGATCCAAGGACCAGAAAGGCAGACAGCAGGCTATGCAAATTAGATTTTCATAACAATTATGATGCTCACAATCAAAAAGATATTTATTGTACTCAACAAACTTCTTAGGAGGAGCTGTCACATTTGAAATCAAACATTTTTGGAGGGGGAGTCATTCTTGTCTAGAGAGAGTAGTCATTGTAGAAAGAAAACTTGGAAAAAAGATAGCTTGTTCTGCCAAAAAGGTACGTTATGATTCATCAAACATAGGAAATGGATCAGTCTTACTCAAAAGCTTGATCGACTTATATCAAATCACTGTAGAAGGACTGAAGTGAATCAAAGACTTGATTTATGGAAATTTGAGGGTGAAATGGATTGAGATCAGGTAACTGTGCAACACTACTTTGCGCTCCTATGACGATGAGATAAAAAAGAATATCTGTGTTGCTGGATACAAAGTTCCTAGTAGGGTCTTTGGTCTTTGTTTCAAACAACTACAATTGTGCTGTCCAAAACATGGGACAACTTTGGTTATACGAGCTGTCCACATGAAGAAGATTCCGAGGGGAAAAAGGGAATTGGATGTCTGGCTGGGAAGTGAGACGGGTGGATGTTTTCTGATACTCGATCAAGGATTTTGGCTGTCGCTTGAAAGGAGGATGGTTGATCACTATATATATATCATGGAAAAGGGATCCCACTGAGATTGTAGGAGTAGCAACTGAAAACTGGGTGAGAAGTGCATTGATTGCCAAGGAGTAGGATCAAAGGCACACCCTCGTTGCCCCAAGACTGGTGAATTGGTGGTAAACAGGAATATGAGTAAAAGTTTATGTTCGGGTATAACCTTGAGGATGAAGGAGCAGGCCCTCTTGTAAGGTTGCAAAGGGATCAAGATAGAAATTGTGGAGAAAGAATTTCTTCATGGACTTCTGTCTAATTCTCCAAGCAACGATTGGAAAAGGCTATCCCTGGGAGACTTAATCCATAAAAAATTTGATGCTCACAATCGAAAAGAACAAGAAAATTTTGTCAGATGGGCGAAATGAAGGAAATCGTGATGTAAGGGTTTGAACAGACAATGACATAGAATTGGAGATTAACTATGAAGTATGTATGGGGCTAACAGAAGAAGGCAAATGACAAAAAAGTTTTCATCTTGGAGTATGTAAGATGTGGCAATGGAACATTGGAAGGTAGCGCACAAACTTCAATGGGCAGGTAACAACAATTGTAAAGGCAAATTCAAACAGAGAATGATATAGAACAGGAGATAAAGTAATTATGGAGTATTTCTGTGACGGAAAAAAGAAAGGAAAATTATACAAGAGCTTTTATCTTTGAATATGGAAGAATATGCAGCAACTGCAAAGATAAATATGGAAGAGCACATGGAATCTAAGCCATAGCAGTTGTATCAACAATGACAAGGAAAACAAAAAGGTAACATAGGAGATATAACACGCAAATTTAGTAGTAATAGTTATTGCAAATTGATGAGGTAACAAAAGTGCCCGACCCTCCTCATAAGTCGATTGTTTGTATGTGTGTTGTTTGTATTTACATGTCTCTTAAAGCTTAACTGATACACATCTTTCAATTGAAGGTGCCTTTTTTTTGCCTACAGATGTTAAGAATAGAATGTTGACTAACAGGTCATGATCTACCCATAACCTGAGCAATTGCCTGATTTTGGTGTTACTTTTATTTTCAAGGGTCTCGTTGTCTTATCTAACTTCTCCCATGAAAAGACATGATGATGGGTGAAAACATTGGACGATGCAATAATTGAACTTGTAGATTCTTAATTGACAAGCTCGATATGTAATGACCAATTTGTAAGGACTATGTTGAGGAAGATTACAAAAAATATACCCTGGTATCTGAAAGAGATAAGTGGTGACAAACCCTAAAGTGTGTAGATATCCAATCTGCAGTATGGACAAAGGAAGTCCAATTACCTTCTATGTCTCAACTTATGATGATTCAAATGATAATGTGTAGAGGAAATCTTCAGTATGCTGCTGTAGGATGACTGCTTCAACTGAATACCAAAAATAGTTGAAAAAGACAAAACGCGCAAAACTGGGACTTTTGGATTTCCTAGTGCCCTATCTTAGGGTACCCAATTTGCACAAAGTTTGATATTTACTTTGATGATTTAATGAGAGGAAGTGTGGTGTTAGAATAAAAAATATGAATTATCAATGCTGAAAGTGGGATCCAAAAGGTATCTTTAGGTTTTCTCTTGGAAGCCTACAGAGCAAGCCCAAATTTGTAGCCCTGACCATAGATGGATCTTTAAGCTCCTAGTGCTCTTTGCAAAAAAGGTGCTCTAGCACCAAGCTATGTTCAAATTGTCCACATGAAATATATAAAGAGAAATACTACGATTTTGAAGATCAATTTGATGTAGAACAATAATACAACATAAAGTTAAATTTGTTAAATTTTGTAGATCCATTGTAGATGGATCTCCATAACATGTTGAAAGTAGTGCCTGAGCTCTCTTTGCTAGAACACAGCTCTGATGCCAAGTTATGAGCAAATAATGCACATATTACATTAGAGTGAAGATATTGCAAATGCAAAGATGAATCTGCTGTAGAATAGTAAGAAGATAATTTTTTTGCGTAAATTGACATAGGTAACTTGAGCATAAGCTGAAGCTATTCTTGATTGATTGCAAGCTACTCCTTGATCTCGTAAGTATTAGACACATAAATATGCCCTAAAAACACCAAATGGTTTCAGAAATTACGCTGAAACCCTTTTTCCTTTCTTTCAAATAACCATTTTGATAACAATCTACAGCGTGCATTTATGTCTGACCTGTTATTGGAAAAATTTAGTAGCTTTTGAGATCTATTTGACAGTAGCTTTCTTATGGATCAAGTACGCTGTTTCTGCTATTACAATGTGAGCACCATTTGGGGAGTAGCTTAATACTTCTATGTATACTGTTCATATCTTTGGATCTTTTAGCCAGACTCTATACTTGTCACTTTGTACAACTATTATCAGTTGAAATCTTACTTTTTGGATTAGGCTTGCAGTGAGGGAAGTTCTGCATACAGGTTTCACATTTTTCTCTACCTTAGTCTTGTTGCTCTTGTCTTAACCTACTAAGTATCCATATGGTCTCTGTGCAGGTGTGCTCTAATAAACAGAGTATTCGAGCATTAGAACAGGCGATAATGACAAGGAAAGAGGCTGAAGAAAGGTAAGGATATATAATTTATCAGGTAGGGATAGATGTGTTTATCAAGATGACGTGACTTGATTCCTAGTTTCTAGAAAAAATTGCGAAGGAACACACTAGAATCATGCATTTGCACTCAAAATGCATGAAGGAAATTATTTAAGTTTTTCTTAATCTACATGTGCCAGCCCAAAGGCATGTTCTATTATGATTTAGTAACAGAGATCTGTGCAGCTCTTGAAGCACTTTTGAAAAGTAATACGCACTGCTTGTTAGCTAGCAACAACGTTGTAGATTACATCAAAAGCAATATTTGTGAAGCAAAAATGGGTAATCTACACTTGGATTATGTTGCCTCTTACTCCTCAACCTGCCTTGCAGAGATCGTGAGAATCTTGCTATGATGAAACTTGTGGAGATTGCGTACAATAAACGCAAGGTATTTATTCCTCCATTAATCATCATCAATCACAAAGATAGCTTTTAGATTATGTAATTTGCTTCATGGAAGGGCATTGAGCTGTCCATTAACAATGCAAGGTATTGTTGCATTATGGAAGTCTTTCATGCCATTTTTTTCAGACATCAAGATTACAAGTTTGTCAAAACATGACTGACAAGCTTCCATTTACTATTTAGATTTATTGAGGACTAATGACTTGAGAAAAATTTTATGTTTGACATTCAGCTGTTTTCCAAGAATTAGTGTGTGATGAGAACAGGTTATAGACCTTCCATACCCTCTCAAACCGTGATGGCTTATCACCATGTGCACAGAAGCCCCGTCTTTACTATCAACATGTTTAGGACAATCTATGGAAACATGATTCTACACTTTTTTGGGTTCTCAATCCTGTACTAGGACTCTGATCATGAAGCCAAACCAGAATGGAAATATTGTCAAAATAGTTGTCTTATTCAGTTCAGAACGAAGTCAGCTAAGGAGCTCATACAGATCTATCCCTTTTTTTTTTGTTCCCTTGTTTTTGGCAGAATTTGGTGGATGAGACATCTACATCAAGGTGTCTTTATAAGATTTGACCTCCTCCACACACCCTTCTTTTATGCTTCAAATTTGTCTGTGATCATTTTAGGTGTCACCCATGAATTTCAGAAAGGCATGCAGCACATTACAGTGCTCTTCAAAGCTCATTGAAGCAATGCTTGATCACAAAGCAGCCAGCTAATTACATCGCCTGCTATGCCTAGCTTCCTCTTTGCTACTTTGTCATCGTCTTCGCATTTTCAATCATAATGTGAGGTTACGGTGACAAAAACAGCCTTGCCTTGCACGTTACTTACTAGCTACATTCTCTAGTTTTGGTATTGTTTGAGCAAGGTAGAGTGATGATTTTCATTATCTTCAATGAGGACATATAGGCTTCATTTGATTGGCTTTGTTCTTTACTGCTAGCCTTCAACATGGCTAAGTCTGCCCTTCACCTTCGGAGAAGGTAATAGAAATCAGCATGCTGGTCGTTGTGTAAAATTTAAATGTATGTAAGCTAATGTAGATGTATCTTTATGCATGTGATCTGCATGTACTCCTTGGTGCTGATGACGAATAGGTGTGTCATAACATGTTGTCAAGGCTGGGTGGGCTATATAGACTTGAAAATTATACAGCTCTTATTTGTTGCTTTGCTTAGGTGACCATCTTGTACTCAACATCGATATATTGGCTTGCCTTCCTGCAAATCTCCCGTAATTGTGTCATTTAATGCCTTGGGGCATCAAATTCTTGCAACTAATTTTTCAGGTAGCTGTGAACCTTTTATTTCTCTGTAGATATGTAGACTTGATTGCTTTATGCCTTGCCAATTTATTAATCTCTCTAGGTACCTTGTAAATAGCGAGAGAATTTTAAAACTGTATTCTCCTCTTTTAGTTCTATCCTAAAACTTACCAATGATTGGGAAGGAGTAAGTTTGCATTCTTTGTTCCTATTCAATTTACTTACTCTCAGCTTGTTATCTTCAATTTCCACAGAAGTTGCCATTGCCCATGTGCTTTGCCCAGGGGAGCACATTTCAATCTTCATTTGCCACCAAAATTACCATTACTTATGTTCTTTGCCAAGGGACCTCATTTTGATTGAGATATGTATGTCAGTGCTTTCAAGTACGTCTCAACATTTTTTGCATAATTAATGCTTGTATCTTCTCAGGGATACCGTGGAGGTGCGTCAAGCAACATAGGCGGTAAAAGCAGTGGACCGAAAGGTGCGAGGGCAGCTGCAATGGCATTTGCAAAGAGAACATTAACCAGACTACAAAAGTTTGAGGCAGGCCAAAGTTGTTTTGCTGATCCGACCTTGAGAGGCATATTATTTTCCACTGTTTCAAGGGAGAGTGAAGGAACTGAAGCAGCACATAATGCTATAAAGGAAGAAGAGTCCGGTACGCTGGATGTAAAGGACATCACTTCCTCCAGAATGAAGCTAGCAGGTCTGTAGTAGTTGGATTCGAACAGTACATAGCTTGCACTTGTGATCTACGGATAGTATGCTATTTGATCAATACACAATGTCTTCGATGAGATGGAAAATGTTACTCTGGAATGTATTTTGCTGAAATTCCATGTTAGAAACAAGAATATTTCTAGAAGTGTGCTGTTGGTAGACATCTGAGGCTAGCACTAAAGGAGTTTTGCTATTTTGAAGCTGCATTTTGTTTCTTGTGTCCAAATGTATGCTTTCAGTTCTGACATAACATGAAGTTATGTTTTGATCTTGGTTAACATCAAAATCTATAGAACAGGAATCTGCTTTTGTTAGGTTGTTAAGGTAATTTGCTCCATTTTAATTTTAGAAGAGCACAGGAGGTTTTACCATGTGCCTTTTTTCCTTTATCATGATTTAGGATTTCAGTAACACATTATGAGTTCACAAAAGGTGTTTCATTGGTCAAGAGTGATAATCAGCTATCGTTATGAAGAATTTGATGAAATTTTGAGTTTAAAACAATGGTGCATAGATACTTGAACCAGAATTTTTTAAAAAAAATAGCTTGGATGTATTATGAATGTCTGCAAAATGTCTTGTAGTTAAAAGTCCTGGCTAAAAAAGCTTACAGTACGACTGGCCTTGTGTTCTGTAACTACATAATGCTAGCCACCTTGCTTTCAGCATGTTTTCCTTGTTAAAGAGAATCAAGTTGCTAAAAGGCGGATTTTTAAAAGCTGCCAGTTTCTGGGGTCGGCCTTAAGTCAAAGAGTCACCACTCTGTTTTTGGCATTGTGAACTAATGCTTACATGGGACGAATAAACCCTTAGATGTCTGTGTATCGGCTGCTCCCTGTTCTTTATCTAATTGATGTTCTCTAGAACCATTGAAACCTAGGCTTGTGATAATTATCTGGAAAGAGTATAAAGTCAGGTAGAAGTTTATGAAATATTTTTGCTTGTTGTCGAGTCTGTGATTCTGACGGTGTTTGCCAAATGAGTGCAAGTGTACTTTGGACTGTCAGAGATACACTTAGATCATCTTCCTGGTCCTAGGATAGTCTGCTATTCCATGGAATCATATCTTCTTTGATGTTTTGCTTGGTCTAGTAACTTGTTATAATCATTGTGTGGCAGAGGGAGGTGCTTTAACAGCTTCTGAAGGAGCAGGAATGCTAGACTTGCCATTGTCAGATGGAAAGGAGAAACTGGCGGCAGAATTTGAACATAACCCACCGGAAGTGCCCTCGGCAAGTCGTAGTAAAGGAAAGGATGTTCTGAGCATGCGTGACATCACCGCCCTTGGAAACAAAATCTTTGGTGGGACGAAAGGCAAAAGAAGTGAACGTGATAGGGATGGCAAAAGCCAAGGGGAAGAAATGATCATTAGAAACCCATCAGATGGAAGAGCTCGTCATGCTACAGGGAACATAAAAGGTGAGAGGAAAACAAAGACAAAACCTAGGCAAAAGACTGCCCCACTTTTCAAAGCAATGAATGGTCTTCTTGGAATGCCAGCTGAACTTCCCAGAGATGTTTCTGTTGTGTCAGCATCTGTGCAAGATCGTGTGGAGAAGAATGCAAGTAGAAAGGACGACGTTGGAATCAGCACTGCTGATTGTGCACTAGAGCCTTCCATTTCAGGAGCTATTGATCTCTCTCACCTTCAAATCCCAGATGACCTTGGGGTAGCCGATGGATTAGGCCCGACCCAGGACCTAGGTTCTTGGTTTGACTTTGAGGATGCAAACCTACAAGATGGGCATGACGAGCTTTTGGTGGGTTTGTCTGTTCCAATGGATGACCTAGCAGATCTTGGCATGACGAGCTTCTGATGGGTTTGGATGTTCTCTTGGATGACCTAGCAGATCTTGGCATGATGATACGATTCAATACCTGCGAGCGTTGGAAGAAGAGCTACCCTCCCGTATGTTTTCCACTTGCCATTCAGTGAAGGATGTGAAGATCTTGTGGAAGTTCCTGGTGTAAATGTCAAGGCAGTTCACAAATTTAAAGCAAAATCCTTTGCCATGCTACACCATGGTACTTGTACCTTGTAAAGCAGGGCCATTCTTTTTTAGAGTCATGACTTAGGCATGCAACAGCAGGTGGCACAATGGAAAACTGAATGTCTTGTACCAAATTTGAATATTGACTGTGCCCATTCGGCATTTTAACTTCAGCAGATTGATTTCTGTTGGACAAAGTGTTCTCACCTTCAATCAGCCCTTATTTCTTCATTTATATCCCCTGTTGCAGTAAAAGAAAGGTATAAGTCTGTCAAAATTTATTGCTACTCTATCAGCTCACTCTGTAAATGTACACACTTTTTTGAGCTGTGTAGTGTTTTCATTGGTAACACCATATGCACATTACTGATCACTGGATTACTTTTTTGTAATCCATATGGTTATAGCTTGTGCATCTTTTGAAGCATACTTTTACTTGGTTTTTAGACAATCCTTGTGATTGGATTTTGGACTCTGTAGAGCTCTTCAAGTTCAGTTCAGTCCACATCTGCCCATGCTGACTGTATATGAACTCCTTCCTCATTTGGAATGTTAAATGAAATCATTCTTCAATCAGGTCAGAGTACTGGCTTTATTTATATCTAGTTTGAGTTAATTGAAGGCGTGTTTGTCATTACAGCAATTGTTTGCTACAAGAGATAGCTCTATATTTCTTTTCTATCCTTGCAGTAAACATACATTGATACTCTGCTTATTCACTGACTTCTTGAGCACCATTTTACTTTCATCTGAGAAGCATCTCTTCTTCTTGATTGGCTTTAATTTCCTTTTAACTTTGGCTATCTATTTTATCTTTGAATCCTCTATATCCCTTTTGCATTTGGCTCTCTTCTTTGTCTTTGAATTCATCAATGATGCAGCTTATATTGGAGGTGACCTTCATGTGGTTATCTAATGATTATGAGGTCCATGCAGCAACTGAAAGGTAATCCAACTGATGAAAAGAGTGCAAGAAGCTCTAATTTTTCTGCAAACACCTGCGGCATCTTGACTGATGTATTCACATACCAAAGACAAGAATATTAGGTCAAAAATCAGGTCTGTATTCCAAGGAAAATTAGACCAAACTGCAGCCTGCAGCAGAAGTTGCAATTTGACCAAAATGTTGACGTGTGCTTGCAAGAGACTTAATTAGCCCTGAGAAAGATGAGCTCTGGCTTCATGCAGATGACTGCCCTCATCTGGTGGATGCCCACAAAGAAGACCAGGATACAGCACGCAAAATAATGTATGCATACTGTACCTTTTGTATGGTTGGGCAGAATTTGATTACTATTATTCAATTTGAACGGTTGGGCAACTCAAATTAGTATCTCAAAATTGGGCAGTCATAATTGTGAAACTAATTGGATATAGTGAATATAGTGAAACTCAAATGTTTATCAATTGGGCATAGTCCTTATAAAAATCAAATTATGTGAGGTTAGAAACTCATCAACTTGACACTATTTTGGGTGGCTAGACATTACTGGGTACGTAAGGGGATGGAAATCACAATCAGAATCACACACATTCTCTCTCTCTCTCTCTCTCTCTCTCTCTCTCTCTCTCTCTCTCTCTCTCTCTCTCTCTCAACTCACTCAAATGTTTTTCAATTGGGCATAGTCCCTATAAAAATCAAATTATGTGAGGTTAGAAATTCATCAACTTGACACTATTTTGGGCGGCTAGACATTACGTGGCTAGTTATGGAAGGGGACGGAAATCACACTCTCTCTCTCTCTCTCTTTCTCAACTCACATTATTGCTATATTTTGGTACATAAACCCTAAAAATTCAGCCCTAACCCTAATCCTAAACCCAACTCTAACCAACACTACATCATTTCATTACGTAATCTGATTGTGCATTCTGCAGAATTCTGCAAAATTCCATTCTCAAAACATGCTCTTACAAGATGGCAAGAATTTGGATTACATAAACTGATTCCAAAAACAAAGTATTATAACATTCCATCAATTTCCATTACATGTGATTCCAAAACAAAAGTAGCATGTGATTTCAAAACAACAATACATATCATGCCAAAATTTAATCCACGCTACATAGTAGTACATAGCATTCACATAATGTTCATAGCATGAACCGCTTCAATATTACATAGGATTTGCTCTAGATTTGCAGTCACTCATGCTACCATATCCTGACTCCACATCATTCTTAGAAACTCCACTTGCCCGGTTTATGCACTCACCCTGCATCTTCAAACTGTACAAGTTATCAAACCTCGGAACACAATTTTTAAAATACCAAAAATCTGCATCTTTTGGAAAAAAATTGCCATGATATCATCCAAAGTGACAAGGCTTGGTGCTTTCATGGCCTTCCAATCTACGGCAGCCTTGGCCATATCCATGCCTTTTCCCTGAAATGGGATCACCCACATAGCTGCTAGATAATACTTGCCCGTCCTTAGCATGGCCAACAAAACCTGCGGAATGGTTGTACTGACCCTACTTTTCATATGATAAATTGAAAATATAAAATGTTCACAAACACAAATTAACAGGGGTTAAGGACACACGACTTTTTATCTCAGAAGCACCATACTTAATGTATTCCACACGATCTTTATCTCTGTCATTTGGATCTACACCATACATCACACACCGAAAATGATCCTTTCCAAGATCTGTAATATCCTATTACATGCATTTTTTCGTGAAATATTATTATTATGATGCAAAAGCCCAATTAACTTATTCAAATATGGGAGACAACATTCAAATAAGAAGAAATATCTAATGGATACAGCAACGTGAACATTATTCGACGATATATTGAAGGAACGACATTGAACCAAATGAATCTAAAGGAAAGATCTTTGAACAAAGGGTAGTTATGAAACGACATATACCTTAAAAAGGAAGGCCAACCCTAAAAGAGAATATTCATGATGATGCAGATTGTTGGCACTTCATGAAAACGTTGCAACCTTCCACATGCTTGTTTCTTATTGAAGCAAAGCCGTGTGACTAGGATGCCACATTAGAAGTTGTACACATGTAATTTTCTTATTGGTTAGAATTAGTTAAGTGATTATTTAAAATAGGAATCGACGCATCGGTTGTTAAGAGATGCGTACATTCACACTCGAACCTCTATTAGTACTCCACGAACGTTCCATTGTAACCATCGAAGTTTCAGGAGAACAGAGATAAGTCTGGAGACTTTGAGTCTTTGAGAACATAGATAAGTCTGGAGTCTGAGTTTTTTTCTACTCTTCGCTTTCATAGCTATCTGAATGTTGAGTGCTTCTGTCTTTACAATTGATAGTCTCGCTTTCTCAGATTTGTCATGTGATTACTTTGGTCAGACAATACTCTTAGTCTCAATACTGCCATAAGTGTTCAATCGTAAATTCGAAGCTGGAATTGTCTTTAAATTCATCGGCTACTTAATTAGAAGGTCGTAGCATTAAGCCCAAAAACTCTCGGATCAGTAATCTCAAAGGATATGCCATGAGCCACATGTTGGTGATGTTGAGACTCGATTGGATGATTGAGAGACACATGCTGTGATTCCTTGACTCCTTTCGATCCTTCGTCCGTTGAAGAATTATCTTCTGAAATACTTTCGTTCAAACCAGCACTTTGGTGAGCTAGGAGTTTACATTTTAATTGTTCTAAGACTCTCTTATTACTTAATTGTTGAATTCACACGTGTGGGACTCCCTACACATGTACTTTTGATCTCCTAAGCCCAATAATACCATAAAGATCAGACTGGCATTAATTGACAATAGGAAAGCTGATCATACAAGAAAGCAAGATCTATTAACAAAACATGAAACTAAGTACAATAAATGCTCAACTCGGCTAGAGAGAGAATATGAAAGTACAAACTCGTGTAGAGAGAGAGGGCACAAAGAGCTTAGTCTCCAAATTTGCATTACACACAAATTTCATCATTTTCTCAATGAGAGTACATCACATATATATAGATCCATGGACTCTCCTCCTACTTTGAGTTGAATTGGAGCTGTAAATCCACCTCCCAAGCTATCTAGACTTATTCAAGCCACCTCACTATGTCTAAGTGTGCCACCTAGTCTTTTCATGCATGCAAAGTACAAATGGCAATTCCTATGGTAGCTCGAGTTTCTACTTCTACCTACCTTGAATATTTTATTCTAAGATGGGTCTTTACTAAGCCAAAAGAGCTCAATTCATCATTGGCATTTTTAGGACCCCTACTTACAACATTAGATAGATTTTTCCAATATTTCAACACTCCTCCTAAAAAAGTATCTAATGTGGATCAAGCATTGATCTTGAGATAAGACCAAGACTAGATCTATGCTTTGAGAAGGCACTTTTGCAAAGTGGCTTTGTGAGAAGATCAGCAATACATGAAGATGTGTCGACATGTTCCAAGTTTATTTCACCTCCAATGAGCTTTTCCCTTACGAAATGGTGTGCCACTTCTATATGCTTGCTTCTTGCATGAAAAATAGGATTGTTTGCAAGAGCTTGGGCCGATATGTTGTCACACTTGATCAAGGGAAGATCATCCTCTTTGATGCTTTTTAGCTCCATGATTAACCTCTTGATCCAAAGCACCTCTTTAGTTGTTGTAGCGAGTGCTTTATACTCGGCCTCACAAGAAGATAGAGATATGGTATCTTGCTTCTTTGAAAGCCAAGACACAAGATTGCCTGCAAGAAAAATAATATATGCACTAATGGACTTTCGATCCATCTTATCACTTGCAAAATCGGAATCCGAATAGCCAACAATGGTTAGATCTTCATTCTTGTACAATAAACCATAATCTTGAGTAGAAGGTACATATCTTAAAACTCTCTTGGCCATCTTCCAATGTTGGATCTTAGGATCTTGCATAATCTGACTCAGTTTGTGCACACAATAGCTCAAATCGGGTCTAGTGATAGTAAGCCAAATTAAAGAGCCTATAATACTCCTATAAAGTGTGATGTCCTCGAAGGATCTTTCATCACCTTTAATAGGATCTTTTACATGTTACTCCATGGGAGTATCCATGCCTTTACAATTTTGCATATTGAATTTTCTCAACATAGAAAAGACATATCTAGATTGACAAATAAAAGCATACTCTTCATGAAAATCAATCTCAAGGCCTAAAATGTAATGGATCTCTCCTAGATCTTGCATTTTAAATTCTCTTCCGAATGCATCCTTAGTTTCTTGAACTAGCATCAAACAACTTCCACTAAGAATAATGTCATCTACATAGATTAGAAGAATGACAATATTACTACCGTCAAACTTTAAGTACATAGAAGGATCATAGTGACTAAGCACAAATCCTAATGAAAGTAGAAAGTTGTTGAGTCTTGAATACCATGATCTAGGTGCTTGCTTCAAGCCATTAAGACTTCTAAATAGCAAACACACCTTAGATTTATCCTTGATAAATCCTTGAGGTTGTTCCATGTATATCTCTTCCTCAAGATAGCCATTCAAAAAAGAGCTGGAGACATCAAGTTGATACAATTTCCACTTAAAAAATAAGGCAAGAGAGATTATGATTCTTCTTGTCACCATCTTTGCTACCGGAGCAAAGGTTTCTTCATAGTCAAGACCATATATTTGTGCAAAGCCTTTAGCACATAATCTTGCCTTGTACTTGTTGATGGAGCCATCATGATTGTACTTGATCTTGAACACCCACTTGCATCCAATAATATAAATGTTAGGTGGTGGATCCACTAGCTCCCATGTGTGGTTGGTGATCAAGGCATCATATTCAATCTTCATGGCCTCATACCACTCCTTGGTATTGAGGGATTCTTGGGCATCTTTGGGCTCCTCATGAGAAACAAAATAAGCATAGGTGGAATTAAGATCCACTTGTTTTCCTTTGTCATCATAAGTGAGCCTCTTAGGCTCGGATCTCTCCCTCATGGATCTTCTAAGAGTGAAAATCTGAGGACTTCCATCTTCAAATCTCGACCCCTCCATATGTTGATTATTTTCAATAACAAAAGGTGTTAGATTTTGAGGTGAGGGTGTAGAGAGTGAAAGAGAGGATTCATTAATGATGTCTACTTTTTATTCTTTTCCTTTTAAGAATGAAGAAGTTTGGTGGATAGATAGTAGGGCTAGTTCCCACATGTCTAGTTCTAGGAACTCTTTCACTAATCTCATGCCATATCTAGGTGCAAAAAGGTCAATCTATATTGCTAATGATGTAGAGTGTAGGATTGAAGGAATAGGTAGCATTCCATTACATGCATCATCATCAAAATCTTTTTGCTTACATGATGTACTGTATGTACCTAGATTGACTAAGAATCTCATTAGTGTAGGACAGTTGTTTGATAGTGGATTGGATGTCAAGTTTTAAGTTGACAAGTGTATAATCTCAAGAGAATTTGAAGCTATTGCTAGAGGATCTAGAATTGGTAAGTTGTACAAACTAGATTCTTGTAGCAACTAACTTTGAAATTGTCAGTACTACAGTGATTACGTAGCCATTTAAATAGTAAAGTATTGAATTATCAGACAAAAGCAATATGAGATTTATCAACTACAAAATAATCACAAAGATGCATACATTCTTGACATAATACTTAACGCAATAAGGGATAGATTGATTCAGCATAAAAACAGATGACGATGAGCACTAGACAATTTTGAATAAGAGATCTACATGTCCTAGCCAGACGGAAATGAGCTAAAAGGCAAGGAACACCTAGTGTGTAAAATTCATAAAGCCTTGTACGACTTGAAATAGTCTCCAAGATCCTGGTTTCAGAAGATTAATACATTTCTAATCAAGAATGGTTTCATCCCAAACTCAGCAGACTCAAATGTTTATTTAGCACAGGAATACAAGATGACAGATATGGGTCCTGCACACTACTGTCTCAAAATTCAGATTTTTTGAATTCGACCCAACATGCATATTTTCATCAGCCAACAGAGATACCTCACCAATGTGCTGAAAAAATATGGAATGGTCGAGTGCAAACCAAGACACTTCCCACTCGATCCTGGTTTGAGGCTTTCAAAGGAGCAATGTCCAAAATCATAAGTCAGAGGAGGAGGAAATGAAGCAATATCCATTTCACTCCATATTTGGTTCATTGATGTATGCTATGCTCTGCACTCGACCCGACCTGGTTTATTTCATCAGCTTCCTCAGTCAATTTCTTTCAAATCTAGGTCCAGTTCATTGAAAGGCTCTCATGAAAGTCATGAAGTATGTCCAAGCTACAAAACATCTGAGCATCTGCTATGGAGGCAACCAACCTACCAACAGTTTGGAGGGCTACATAGATGCAGATTGGGCAGGAGACATTGATTTCAGAAAATCAACCTATGGATTTGTCTTCTTGTTCAACCAAGAATACACGATAGTTGGTTACCATGTCTTCGGCTAAGTTGCTGGTATCGACGCCTGTGAGCTTGGGCCAAAATATCGTATGCTTGACCTTGGGGGTAGGAAACGGTTCTTGTCTCACTACTGGATAGTAATAAGGATTTGTGCGCATATAGGAGAGAGCTTCGATATACAGTGCCATCAAGGTTTTACTTTGTAGGAAGAGCTGATGGTGCCAAAGAGTTTGTGGATCCAGGAGTTTGACTGCTTCTTTATGTGTTTGACACTAGTCCAAATCTGGCAATATGTAGCCACCTCGCTCTTTTGTCGTTGGATATTTCTTGGAAAACTCTTGATAGGCATGCAACTCCTTGCTTGGTTCTATGGGCGTGATTCCGTGCCAGATGGTTGGTGCTTCAGAGGCAATCTCATGCAAAATTTGGGGATCAGGTTCAGGAGAGAGGGGGGGGGAAGGGTTAGCTTCAACAATTCTTTGTGACTCAGGAGAAAATTGACATTGAATAAATGGGGGGTTAGTGGTGTCGAGAGGGTTAGTAGTAGTGGAAGGAAAAAGATAATGTTGGGAGCCTTGAGTAGCAAGAGGAGGCTTTTGGAATCCTGCTCCATCTCCACCATCTGGTCCATCAAAGTGGTGTCCGAAATCATGGAACTGGTGTGCTCTGCATGAACAGACAACGTTGACTGGGCAGCTGCCTTTAACCGTTCTTCCGATTTAGGGCCTCGACATAAGCAAGGTATGATTGTTCTAATTTTGTGTGCTGCTCGGTCGTGGCTTTCAACTTTTGGGCCAGCTGCCAAGTCATTGAAGTCCACCAATTCCAACTATTCCTTCATAGCGGAACGTGCGGCTTGTGCATCTGCTACGATCTTTAATACTGATTGGCTATAGGGCTGTAATCGTAAGTACACATAATCCCCTTCATAGAATTCCCTAAATGATCGAGTTTGTTCACGTAATATTTCATCTTTTGTTGAGCTTGTTGCATATGATCCTGATTTGCCTTAAGAATGTGTTGCATGTTCTGCAGTTCGTCTGCTACTGCCGCCACGGTTACGTCTGCTAACTCCATGTCAATTGGCATTGTAGGTTCACATCCATACAATGCATGAAACGGTGTCATTCCAATCGACATGTGGGGTGTTGAGTTGTAGTTGAATTCTGCCAAATGCGACCAATCAATCCATTTTGTTTGTTGGTTGCAAACAAAATGCCTTAAGTAACATTCCAACCATTGATTTACCCTTTCGGTCTGTCTATCAATCTTTGGGTGAAATGCAGTGCTCAAACATAGTTTGGTCGTTAATTTTTCCATCATCTCCTTCCAAAACTGTTTAGCAAATCTTGGATCTCTATCACACACTATTTCCTTTGGTAGTCCATGCAATATAAAAATATTTTTAAGAAATAGTTGTGCCACATGTGTTGCACCATAAGTAGTCTTGTAGGGAATGAAATGGGCATATTTCGTCAACTGGTCCACCACCACATAAATTCCATTGAATCCTCCCAATGTTGTTGGAAGAGATGGGATGAAATCCATACTAATAGTTTCCCATCGTTGAGAAGGAACCGATAGTGGTTGTAACAACCCAGGTTTCTTCACATGTTCTGATTTGTGGATCTGGCAGGAGGTACATTCTCCAACCAACTTGTAGATATCTTGCTTCATTCCTTGCCATTTGAAAAGACTTTTAACTTTTTGATAGGTCTTTAGTATTCCCGAATGACCAGCACTAGGAGAGGAATGTAGTTTATAAAAAATCTAAGGTACCAACTTTGAATTTGGCACTAGCACTATTCTTTTATTGTCATATACCAAAATTCCATCTTTGAGTTGGTGACGAGATTGTTCTCCAACTTTGGGATCCGATAAGCTTTCCAGAATTTGTGTCACTGCTACATCTTTAGTATACTCATCCAAAATGACGGACTTCCAGTCATTTTCCAAAGAAATGAGGGGATTCAATATGCATTTTTCTGTCATGCAACATAACCCTTGTGAAGCTTGATCTTGTTTTGTGGACATGCAATTCTCCTCAGCATCTTGGAGAACAGTTATATACTCCTCTAAGGATTCGCCTATACCACTCATTTGCATTCTCCACAACCTTGATAAAGCATCAGCAGCTTGGTTTTCCCTGCCCTTGACATATTCAATAGCAAAGTCATATGCTTGAACTTGTGCCATCCATCTCTTTTGTTTGTCTGTAAGCTGCTTTTGACTTAATAAATACTTAAGGCTATGGTGATCACTTTTACTGATGAATTTCAACCCATAAAGGTAGTGTCGCCATTTTTTCAAGGCATGAACTAGAGCTAACATCTCCTTGTCATGCGTAGGATATGACATCTCCTTGTCAGTCAATTTTCGACTCTCATAGGCAATCACACCATCCTTCTGACTTAGTATGGTTCCTAATCCACTTCCACTTGCATCAACAGTCACCTTGAAAGGTTAACTGAAGTCTGGTTGTACCAAAACTGGAGCATTCACCAAGGCCTCCTTTAATTGATCGAAGCTTCTCTGAGCAACTTCACTCCATTCGAATTTTCCATTCCGCAACAAGTGTGTGAACGTTGTTGCTATCCTTGAAAAATTGAATATAAATCAGTTTTTCCTTGCATGTGCATGAGTAAATGCTCCCACATGGCAAGTGAATGTTCACACATGTGTATAGAGTACTAGAAGATAAGAGTTGACCATTTTTCTTAGATCCTATTTTGTAAGGAATATTCCTATATTCTAGGAGACTAGCTTTTTGGATTTGTCATATTCTAGAAGGTCAACTATTGGATAAGGATCAAGGATGGATCAAATGGATAGATCTGAGTGATGTGGCACTCTTCACACGTGTGAAGCCTGCTAGACTATACCAGACTCATGGATGTACTTGATCCATAAAAGGATCACCATTTTGCTAAGAAGATTGATGAGACTTTTGCACTCTACACTTTTGTGAGATTTCTAGTCATTTGTCTTGTGATTTTTATGTATGATTGCTATCTAGTATCATTGTACTTGTTGTTTCAGGTGCAGGCCATACAATGGATAGTACTCCACACGCGTGAGGCCGCTCTCACTAAAAAATGATGTGTTGATCCATTGCTCTTGCTTAAATCCAAGTGTAGTGAATCTAGATCAAGATCTAATGTGTAGAACTTAATAGATTCATTGATTAAGCAACCAATAACTCTCTATGATTGTAAAGTACAATCATTATTGTCCTAAAAACTGTAAAATTTATCATGGTATCAGAGCTAAGTAAGAGAGTGATCATTGAATCATAAATCTTGTAAAGATCATTGGCAAAATTTGTTTTTGGCCAATACTAGTGAGGGCGAGTTCTTCTAGAGTGATAGCTTGTAATCATTTGGATCAAAATGACTTGGAGGCTGTGTATGTACTTTTCACACGTGTGAAACCGTACAACAACTTTCAATTCAAGCTACTTTGTGTTTGTTGGTCCCAAAATCTCAATACTAGTTCATTTTTGGTGCTTTTTGAAGCATAGTATTGATCTAGATTCATTCTAGCTAATGCCTATGACCAAATAGTGTTTTGGATCATTGAAGCATTTCTTTTTAGAGTCTAAGATCATATCTTAGAGGCTGATTTGTTCATATCCTTAGTTGAAGTGAAATCTCTCTTTGAGTATCATTCAAGCTTGTGTGCTAGTTTGATAGAGACAAGCCTATAGGCATTCTAGTAAGCTTTAGGCCTTTTCATAGACCTTTTAAAATTCAAAAATCTTTGTGATCTTTAAAAGAGCATTCATTCTAAAATGTCATCCATGGGTGGATACTTGATGGAATCAAGTGAGAGACTCACTTCCACAAATTATTCCATTTGGAAAGTGAGAATGGAATCACTCCTAGTGATCCATGATCTATATGACAGAGTTCAAGGAGTAGAGGAAGAGCCTCAAACTCCCCAAGAACAAGCCAAATACAAGAAGAGAGCAAGATTAGCTCTACGTTGCATAAAGTTAAATGTATGCAATGACCTCTTGAAAGAGATGTCTTCTTGTACCTCAGCCAAAGAGGCTTGGGATTAATTAAAGAGCTTTTATGAATCCAACAATACTTCAAGAATCCTCATGATAAGAAATCAAGTTTTCCAAAGCATGAAAGGAAGTGGAGAGAGTGGACAAGAGTATGTCCTAAGGATCAAATCTCTTAACAAGGAGTTAAGTGCAATAGGAGAGAAGATCCAAGATCAAGAACTAGTACAAATCATCTTGAATGGTCTAGGTGATGAGTTCACCAACTTAGTCCAATCATTTGCTATTCAAGACACTCTTCCATCCATTGAAAAGTTGCACAATGTTCTTGTGGCCGAGGAGAGTAGGCTTCTACACCTCAAGACAAGAATGGATGGCATGTCACTTAATGGAGGAGAGGAGAAAGCTAGCTTTACATCTAAAGGCAAGAAGAAGCAAAATCCATTCAAGAAAAATCAAGGCAAGGAGGCCGAGATGAAGAATGGAGGATCTACCTCCAAAGGCAAAGTGAAGAACAAGGCAAAACTAAAGTGTTTCTTTTGTGGAAAGAAATGACACTTTGCCTCAGAATGCTACTTGAAGAAGAATCAACAAGGTAAAGGAGATCAAGGGAACATTGCTCAAGAGGAAGAAGATGAGGATGGATTCAACACATCCTTAATGGTTGCATCTACACCAACTTCAAGTCAAGACACATGGTGGATAGATAGTGGGGCTAGTTCCCACATGTCCTTTAAGAAGCATTATTTTTCTACTCTTCTATCTTGTAATGACTCTAAGAAGTCAATATACACTGCTAGTGATCAAGCATGCAAGATAGATGGCATAGGATCTATACCCCTTTGCTTAGGCACATCTAAAAGGATAGATCTAGATAATGTTTTGTATGTTCCTACCATTTCAAGAAACTTGCTTAGTGTAGGACAATTAATGGACAATGGACTAGATGTACATTTCAAGAATGGAGTTTGTTCCATCTTGAAAAATGATAAGTGCATAGCTAGTGGCATTAAGCAAGGTAGACTTTTCAAGTTGGATGCTAATGCTACAAGTGAACTTGGCTAGGGAGGAGCTAACTCAAGTGGAGCTTTGGCATAAGAGATTAGGCCATCCTAATCTTCAATCTATGGAGTCAATGGCAAGCAAGGAACTAGCTCTCGGCCTACCAAGAGCTTTCAAGAAGTGTGGAAAGATGTGTAAGGCATGTGGCCTTGCAAAGTCACACAAGTCTTCTTACAAGAGATCTTCATCAAGATCTCTCTCTCCCTTGGATCTCATACATTCTGATGTACATAGTTTTTCACATGCAAGTAATGGAGGTGCCTTGATGTATGTTCCAAGTTGATTTCACCTTCAATGAGCTTTTCCCTTACAAAATGGTGTGCCACTTCTATATGCTTGCTTCTTGCATGAAAAATAAGATTGTTTGCAAGAGCTTGGGCCAATATGTTGTCACACTTGATCAAGGGAGATCATCCTCTTGGATGCACTTTAGCTCCATGATTAACCTCTTGATCCAAAGCACCTCTTTAGTTGTTGTAGTGAGTGCTTTGTACTCGGCCTCACAAGAAGATAGGGATATGGTATCTTTGTTGAAAATTGTCACTTCTCACTTGACATTGGTTCATGTAAATATTGATCAAACATTAGAATATGTTGATGATCTGATTTCACACATGTGGAGCCTGTTTCCACGTGTGCAAGGATCTACTTTTCATGTTTGTATATATCCAAATTGATTTTGTGTCATTCTAGTTAGTGTGAACATGAAATGACTAGTTTTTAGTCAAGTTGACTAGTCACCTACAAATTAGCTTTTCCTTGCATGTGCATGAGTAAATGCTCCCACATGGCAAGTGGATGTTCATACGTGTGTATAGAGTACTAGAAGATAAGAGTTGACCATTTTACTTAGATTCTATTTTGTAGGAAATATTCCTATATTCTAGGAGACTAGCTTTTTGGATTTTAGTCATATTCTAGAAGGTCAACTATTGGATAAGGATCAAGGATGGATCAAATGGATAGATCTGAGTGATGTGGCACTCTTCACATGTGTGAAGGCCTGCTGGACTATACCATACTCATGGATGTACTTGATCCATAAAAGGATCATCATTTTGCTAAGAAGATTGATGAGACTTTTGCATTCTACACTTTTGTGAGGTTTCTAGTCATTTGTCTTGTGATTTTTATGTATGATTGCTATCTAGTATCATTGTACTTGTTGTTTCACGTGCAGGCCGTGCAGTGTACAGTACTCCACACGTGTGAGGCCGCTCTCACTAAAAAATGATGTGTTGATCCATTGCTCTTGCTTAAGTGTAGTGAATCTAGATCAAGATCTAATGTGTAGAACTTGATAGATTCATTGATTAAGCAACCAATAACTCTCTATGATTGTAAAGTACAATCATTATTGTCCTAAAAACTATAAAATTTATCATGGTATCAGAGCTAAGTAAGAGAGTGATCATTGAATCATAAATCTTGTAAAGATCATTGGCAAAATTTGTTTTTGGCCAATACTAGTGAGAGCGAGTTCTTCTAGAGTGATAGCTTGTAATCATTTGGATCAAAATGACTTGGAGGCTGTGTATGTACTTTTCACACGTGTGAAACCGTACAACAACTTTCAATTAAAGTTACTTTGTGTTTGTTGGTCCCAAAATCACAATACTAGTTCATTTTTGGTGCTTTTTGAAGCATAGTATTGATCTAGATTCATTCTAGCTAATGCCTATGACCAAATAGTGTTTTGGATCATTGAAGCATTTCTTTTAGAGTCTAAGATCATATCTTAGAGGCTGATTTGTTCAGATCCTTAGTTGAAGTGAAATCTCTAAGAAAAGTTTAAAGCAATATTTTTTGTGAGAGTGAAAGCTAGGAATTTTTGGTAAGATCTTTGAGTATCATTCAAGCTTGTGTGCTAGTTTGATAGAGACAAGTCTATAGACATTCTAGTAAGATTTAGGCCTTTTCATAGATCTTTTAAAATTCAAAAATCTTTGTGATTTTTAAAAGAGCATTCATTCTAAAATGTCATCCATGGGTAGATATTTGATGGAATCAAGTGAGAGACTCACTTCCACAAATTATTCCATTTGGAAAGTGAGAATGGAATCACTCCTAGTGATCCATGATCCATATGACATAGTTCAAGGAGTAGAGGAAGAGCCTCAAACTCCCCAAGAACAAGCCAAATACAAGAAGAGAGCAAGATTAGCTCTACATTTCATAAAGTTAAATGTATGCAATGACCTCTTGAAAGAGGTGTCTTCTTGTACCTCATCCAAAGGGGCTTGGGATTCATTAAAGAGCATTTATGAATCCAAGAATACTTCAAGAATCCTTATGCTAAGAAATCAAGTTTTCCAAAGCATGAAAGGAAGTGGAGAGAGTGGACAAGAGTATGTCCTTAGGACCAAATCTCTTAACAAGGAGTTAAGTGCAATAGGAGAGAAGATCCAAGATCAAGAACTAGTACAAATCATCTTGAATGGTCTAGGTGATGAGTTCACCAACTTAGTCCAATCATTTTCCATTCAAGACTCTCTTCCATCCATTGAAAAGTTGCACAATGTTCTTGTAGCCGAGGAGAGTAGGCTTCTACACCTCAAGACAAGAATGGATAGCATGTCACTTAATGGAGGAGAGGAGAAAGCTAACTTTACATCTAAAGGCAAGAAGAAGCAAAATCCATTCAAGAAAAATCAAGGCAAGGAGGCCGAGATGAAGAATGGAGGATCTACCTCCAAAGGCAAAGTGAAGAACAAGGCAAAACTAAAGTGTTTCTTTTGTGGAAAGAAAGGACACTTTGCCTCAGAATGCTACTTGAAGAAGAATCAACAAGCCAAAGGAGATCAAGGGAACATTGCTCAAGAGGAAGAAGAAGAGGATGGATTCAACACATCCTTAATGGTTGCATCTACACCAACTTCAAGTCAAGACACATGGTGGATAGATAGTGGGGCTAGTTCCCACATGTCCTTTAACAAGCATTATTTTTCTACTCTTCTATCTTGTAATGACTCTAAGAAGTCAATATACACTGCTAGTGATCAAGCATGCAAGATAGATGGCATAGGATCTATACCTCTTTGCTTAGGCACATCTAAAAGGATAGATCTAGATAATGTTTTGTATGTTCCTACCATTTCAAGAAACTTGCTTAGTGTAGGAGAATTAATGGACAATGGACTAGATGTACATTTCAAGAATGGAGTTTGTTCCATCTTGAAAAATGATAAGTGCATAGCTAGTGGCATTAAGCAAGGTAGAATTTTCAAGTTGGATGCTAATGTTGCAAGTGAAAGTGTGAACTTGGCTAGGGAGGAGCTAACTCAAGTGGAGTTTTGGCATAAGAGAATAGGCCATCCTAATCTTCAATCTATGGAGTCAATGGCAAGCAAGGAACTAGCTCTCGGCCTACCAAGAGCTTTCAAGAAGTGTGGAAAGATATGTGAGGCATGTGGCCTTGCAAAGTCACACAAGTCTTCTTACAAGAGATCTTCATCAAGATCTCTCTCTCCCTTGGATCTCATACATTTTGATGTACATAGTTTTCACATGCAAGTAATGGAGGTGCCTTGATGTATGTAACTTTTATAGATGATTGTTCTAGATTCACATAGATTGAGTTACTATCAAAGAAAAGTCTTGTTTATGAAGCTTTCATTAAGTTCAAGTCTCTAGTAGAGAAACAACTTAGTACTTCTATCAAAGCACTAAGATGTGATAATGGAGGAGAATACGCCTCCAATGAAATGAGAGACTTTTGTGAGATCAATGGTATTAAGTTACAATACACTTGTTCCTACACCCCTCAACAAAATGGGGTGGCCGAGAGGAGAAATAGGAGTCTATGTGAGTGTGCAAAGTCTTTGAGGCTTGATGCATCACTTCCCATCTCATTTTGGGGAGAAGCCATAACATGTGCTAATTATTTGTGTAATAGACTTCCTAGTAGTGCTATAGATGGGATCTCACCTTATCAAGCCTTGTTTGATAAGAAACCCAATGTAAAAGATTTTAAGATCTTTGGATGTACTTGTTATGTACACATGTCTTTGGAGACTATAAGAAAAGAAGATGCTACCTCCTTCAAAGGAATCTTTGTTGGCTATGGAGAAAACCACTTTATTAACGGTCCTATTGACTAGTTCTAATCTAATTTAGCTCCATGGCTATTTTTGGCATTTCATTAGTAAGCTCATGGACTAATTACATGCAGCACATGATAGCACCTATCCTCCAGACTCCTAATTATTCTAAAGAATTCCATGTGCATACTAATGTGTCCAAGTATGCCATTGGAGCAGTGCTCACCCAACCAGGAGAATTCAAAAAAGATTACCCAATCCATTTTCTCAGCAGACAATTGATACATTACCCAATCCGTTTTCTCAGCAGACAATCGATACTTGCTGAAGTCAATTATACCACTACCGAACGTGAAGCCTTGGCAATGGTATATGCGGTTCAGAAGTTTCGCCATTATCTTCTGGAAAAAGTTTTTGCATTCTTCACTGATCATCAAGCAATGTTGCATCTCATCAACAAGACTTGCACCACAGGCCATATTACTAGATGGATCCTATTACTACGTGAATTTGAGTTTAGGATCGTGGTTCGTAAGGGAGTTCAACATTTTCTAGCAGATCATCTATCCCAAATCCCTAACCTTCCCACCCCTGATCAAGGCATCAATAATGATTTATCAGATGTCATCCTTTTCCAAATTGACTCTACATCCATATGGGCTAAGAAAATCACATAATATTTAACTTCAGGGCAGATGAATCCTTCCTTGTTGTGGGGGCCGGAATACAAGGCCCAAGGGGCATTTCAATGGATCTTGGGAGAACTCAGGAAAGTAGTACCTTACAGGGATGAAGCTAATGTAAATATCAATTTTGCATAATTAATGGCCCAAGCATGGCATCCTGCGTGTATAAGCCCATCTTGAAGAGCCGTCAGTAGATAAGTTGCGTTAGGCCCCAATATGGCACCATGCGTGCATAAGTCCAACTTGTGGTGCCATTAGTCACTAGGGGATAGGAAACCAATTTTTGCAAGTCTCAAGGTTTAAACTTAGACTTAAAAAAAGTATGCAAAAGTCAATGTCAAGATTCTAAAAAGAACTTGCATTCTATATTGAGACTTGAAATTCCTAGTCCCATAAGTAAATGTGGAAAGGACACTCCACAAGCTTCTATAAAGAGAAGCCCTTTCTATGTAATTTCTATCCTTAATGTATGAGAGCTAAGCGCTGCCATTTTGGTTCCACTTGTGCTAATTTTGGTGTTTGGCTAAATTTAGTGTGACTTTGTGTAGTATGCATATTTTCTTAAGTTCTTGCTATTTTAGCCTCATTTTAGCATAAGTGCTTCCTCTTTGAGTGTTTCTATTTCTAGTTAAGCTTTTAGAGTGTGGTTAAAAAGAGTAGATTGGATGTTAGAGTTAATGGTCAGCCTATCTTGGTGATGTTTTGGTTGGAATGCTATTTGTTTGCAAGTAGAAGTAGATGTTAACACTCTTTGCAAGCATCTTCATGGCTCCTAGGTTTGAGCCCGCTTCCCGTGCTACAAACGACTTAGGAAGAGAAGGTGGGAACCTTTTACTTCTTGACAACACTTGTCTAAACCTAAACAACGTGCGTTGGTCCTCAAAATCAAACCTTATATGTTAATTGCTAGACAACTATACAAGCAAGGGTTTGATGGAATCATCCGACGATGTCTTATTGAAGGTGAAATACCCTCTGTAGTTTTCCTCACTCATGAAGGTATTGGTGCAGGACATTTCTCTTGTGAAACGACTGCTAAGAAAGTCCTCTTGGCCGGTTTTTGGTGGCCAACACTCTTCAAGGATACCCACAATTACACTAAGGCCTGTGATATCTGCCAACGTACAAAACGCTTTCAAAAGACCAACTACATGCCTTTACACCCTGTAACCACTGATCAAGCTTTCCAGAAATGGGAGATTGATTATGTCGGAACCATTAGTCTCGCTGCTCGACACACACAATCTCGTTACATCATAGTAGCTATGGACTATTGTACCAGATGGGCTGAAGCAAGAGTTGTCATCTGGAACAACTATGCGAAACACGACGGATCAGCATCCCCATGCTCAACAAGTCCACAAAGAGACTTCCAGGTTGGAGATAAGGTTCTGCAATACCAGACCAAAGCCTTTAAAGACAAACTGAAATTTTCTGGCCAAGGTCCTTACGTCATTAAAAAAATCTTTGCCTCTGGATATGTACAACTCCAAATCCTTCAAGGCAATATCCTCAACACTGTGGTCAGTGGGAGAAGACTGAGAAAGTACAATAAACTGTGTTTTTATCTTGATATGCATTAGTTGTTTTCTTTTCTATTGTTCTTGTTTACTTTTCTTTACTGCCTGCCTACCATTTTGACAAATTTTGTGCTGTGCTTTCTTGTTCACACCATCAAGATACTATCAGATCAGATATACAAATAATCTTTCTTTGAGAAAATCACAAAAATCATTATTTTTAGAAGAATTTTCTCACACCATCTCAGATAGAGTTTGCCTGACCCATTTTTTACAGTGCACGATTCATTTTTACCCTCCACGAATTCTATCTCATAGACAAACTTATCAGAAATAAAAAAAGTTAGTTTTTTGCATTAGACACTGACTTCCAAAATTTGCAGACAATTCGCTGAAGCTTAGAAACATTTCTACGATTTCCTTGTTACCTCCGCAAATTTTGATCAGACACATTTTTTTCCTGTCAGTCAATTTTTCTATTTTGAGACACAAAAATCACTTATAGAAATTAGTTGGCCCTCAGAACACTGCCTCAAACTTTGCAACCATCATTACAAATTCGTGGACACTGAGGACGATTTGTAGGAGGAGTTGCGAATTTCTAACCAAAAAAGTCTATATATAGACCTCCGCCCTTCTCTCCACGAATTCATTTTAGATTCCTGCTCTCGAGTTCATGCCAAAATTTTCTAAAATTTTCAAACTTGCCAGAGCAATCTAAAATCACTGCTAATATGGCCTCCCGTGACTCCTCGCTCTCTCTGCATCACCGTAAACTCCCTAGGCCTTATTCAGGGGACATTTTTATGATTTGTATCAAGAATTACGTCGAGCAGCTAATCCTGGCCAAGGATATTCTCACAAACTTGGATTTGATCTGACTCACTTCTGTGACCAGCAGAGCGAGAGCCTGATCCCAGCGAGCCTACTCAATCTATTCAGACGAATTCCAGACTTTTAAGCTTACATCTAAGAGTGGCGGTTACACAATCATCAACGTCTCTCCTGAGCATATACAAAGCATCGGCTTCCCTAATCTCAGAGAGACAATCTATGGCAGCACCAGTTATGATGCCAAGTATTTTACAAAATTTTTGACAGAGGACGGCAAAACTATTGCCCAAACCAATGATGAGATTGCCATCCGCCTCATCATAGATCCCCATCTCTGGGCTGCCTTAGAAATCCTCATCACCATGGTCAAGGTGCATACCGCCAAGATGGATGGCATACCCCCGAGCGACTTCTTCTCTTTGACCATCACCATGGACGATCCCACTCAAAACTACAAGTGGGCTAAGAAGGTAGTAGAAAAGCTATGCGGGGCCTTGAAAGCCAGAAAACCAACTACCAAATGTGGATATATCCTCCACATGTTGGTCACCAAACAATTGGGGTCTTGGGTGGCTGCTGCCATCAAAGAGCTTGATGATCTCTATCCGAACACTAAGAAGCAAGCCACCCCCCAACCCACAACAGAACCAGTTTCACCAGCACCACCAACTAAGAAGCAGAAAGGAAAGACGATCAACACAGAAGCCGACGTCCCTCACGACATTTTATCCAATGACATTGGGACAGAGTATGCTGAATCCAGAGTGAGTCTTAAACTCTCTCAGGTCCTAGCACAACAAGAGGCCTTACTCCACCAGGCCCAACAACGCAGACAAGTAATAGCGGCAATAGCAGGCAGCTCAGTTGAGACATACACTTTTGGTTCTGATCCTATGGGCATGATTCTATCCACACTGGCACCCTCCACAACCCCAACTCCCTCACTTGCTCTCACACTTCCACCACCACCTCCACCTCCACCATTTACTACTACCTCCACACCGTCACTCACTCTCCATACGGGCTTCGATTCCACACTTTCACAAAAGCCCTCACCTATACAAATATCCACCCTGCTTGACTCTACAGTCAATGTAGATGATTTTGCATTACAATTACTAACTAGAATTCCATCAACAACCGTCACCACTAACCCCACTCCACACATCTCTGCCACGCAGTATCTCCCCACCTCTTAGTGAATCTAGATCAAGATCTAATGTGTAGAACTTGATAGATCCATTGATTGAACAACCAATAACTCTCTATGATTGTTAAGTACAATCATTATTGTCCTAAAGACTATAAAATTTATCATGGTATCAGAGCTAAGTAAGAGAGTGATCATTGAATCATAAATCTTTGGCAAAATTTGTTTTTGGCCAATACTAGTGAGGGCGAGTTCATCTAGAGTGATAGCTTGAATTCATTTGGATCAAAACTACTTGGAGGCTGTGTATGTACTTTTCACACGTGTGAAATTGTACAACAACTTTTATTTCAAGCTACTTTGTGTTTGTTGGTCCCAAAATCACAATACTAGTTCATTTTTTGTGCTTTTTGAAGCATAGTATTGACCTAGATTCAATCTTGCTAATGCCTATGACCAAATAAAGTTTTGGATCATTGAAGCATTTCTTTTTAGAGTCTAAGATCAGATCTTAGAGGCTGATTTGTTCAAATCCTTAGTGAAGTGAAATCTCTAAGAAAAGTGTAAAGCAATTTTTTTTGTGAGAGTGAAAGCTAGGAATTTTTGGCAAGATCTTTGTGTATCATTCAAGCTTGTGTGCTAGTTTGATAGAGACAAGCCTATAGGCATTCTTGTAAGCTTTAGGCCCTTCATAGATCTTTTAAAATTCAGAAATCTTTGTGATTTTAAGAAGAGCATTGAAGGATCTAACTTGCACTTGAGAGCCTACTCGAATTCAGATTTTGCAGGTGACAAGATGGATAGGAAGTCCATTAGTGCATTTGCAACATTTCTTTGTGGAGGAGTAATATCTTGGCTTTCCAAAAATCAAGATACAATCTCACTATCTTCTTGTGAAGACGAGTACAAGGCATTGACTTCAACAACCAAAGAGCTCCTATGGCTAAGAAGACTCTTGATGGAACTACATGTGCTAGAGGCCGAGGAGATCCCAAGCCATTGTCCAAAGATCCATTTTTTAAGTTAAGATATGCTCTTGGAATTGTAAATAGATGTACATTAGATTTGCCAAGTTAGAAGTGAGGAGGAGTGTTGAAAATTGTCACTTCTCACTTGACATTGGTTATTGTAAATATTGATCAAACATTAGAATAATGTTGATGATCTGATTTCACATGTGTGGAACCTGTTCCCACGTGTGAAAGGATGTACTTTTTATACTTGTATATATCTAAATTGATTTTGTATCAATCTAGTTAGTGTGAACATGATATGACTAGTTTTTAGTCAAGTTGACTAGTCACCTACAAATGAGCTTTTCCTTGCATGTGCATGAGTAAATGCTCCCACGTGGCAAGTGGATGTTCACACGTGTGTATAGATTACTAGAAGATAAGAGTTGACCATTTTCCTTAGATCCTATTTTGTAGGGAATATTTCTATATTCTAGGAGACTAGCTTTTTGGATTTTAGCCATATTCTAGAAGGTCAACTTTTGGATAAGGATCAAGGATGGATCAAATGGATAGATCTGAGTGATGTGGCACTCTTCACATGTGTGAAGGCCTACTGGACTGTACTAGACTCGTGGATGTACTTGATCCATGAAAGGATCATCATTTTGCTAAGAAGATTGATGAGACTTTTGCATTCTACACTTTTGTGAAACAAGACTTCAAAAAGTGTTTTTCCAGCAAGAGCATTGTGAGGTAATCTATTGCACAAATAGTTTGCACAATTTATAGCTTCACCCAATATTGAATAGGCAAAGAAGCTGCTACTCGAATTGCTTTAACACATTCACATAAAAATCTGTTTTTCCTCTCAGCTACTCCATTTTGGGATGGAGAATAGGCACAAGAAAATTCTCTCTTTATTCCTTCACCTTCACAATAATTATGAAACTTGTTGGAGATATATTCACCTCCTCCATCACATCTTAAAACTTTAACTTTGCAAGAAAACTGTTTTCCTACATAAG
The DNA here is from genome assembly GCA_029204225.1 of Diphasiastrum complanatum. NCBI lineage: Eukaryota > Viridiplantae > Streptophyta > Lycopodiopsida > Lycopodiales > Lycopodiaceae > Diphasiastrum > Diphasiastrum complanatum. The sequence goes on from CM055112.1 coordinate 12,871,557, forward strand.
CTTTGAAGATAAGGAAGTGATAAAAAACCATAGCCTTTGAAGAAAGTAGATACAACCAACTGTATCTAGTAAAGTCATCAATAAAGGTGACAAAACATGTTGCACCACCAATACTTTTAGAAGAGAAAAAATGTACATATGAATGTATGAGTTCCAATGGATAAGTAGTCTTTATAAAAGACTTTTGATATGGCTTTCTGTGTGACTTTGCAATGGCACAAGCCTCACAAGGCTTGAAATCTTTAGAAAGAGATTTTGGAAGACCAATAGCCTTCTCCTTCTTAACCATAGAAGACATAGATGTAAAGTTAGGATGTCCCAACCTTCTATGCCACAGCTCCTCCTTAGATAACAAAACAACTTCACAAAGGTGTGCATTCTCATAAGAATTCAACTTAAAAATTCCACCACATCTAGTTCCATCAGCAAGGATCTCATCTTTTCTCTTGATAAAACAAGTATTGGAGTTGAACTTTACATCACAACCATTATCAAGCAACTTTCCCACACTAATTAAGTTCTTTGTAAGTTTTGGAATGAAAAGAACATTAGAAAGTGCAAGAACTTTTGAAGAAGCAAGTTTCAATGGAATGTTGCCAATTCCTTCTATTGGACACTCATGATCATTAGCTATGTAAATAGATCTCTTGAGTCCTTTGAAAGGTAAGATTGAGTCAAATGACTCCTTTGAACAACACATATGTGAAGAGGCTCCATTGTCTATGTACCAAGCTCCATCTTTCTTGAAAGGTGATGAAGAAAAATTGAACACCATAAGTGATCCTTCTCCATCACTTGCAACAGAATCTTCTTCAATCTCTTTGGAGAGATTAGCTTGCTTGAGTTGGTTTTTCTTCTTAAAGCAATTAGAGGCGTAGTGCCTCTTTTTGCCACAGAAGAAGCACTTCACTTTCTTCTTCTTGGTTTTTGAGTTAGAGGGATGAGATGTTTCATCCTTTTCACCATCTTGATCTCGATCTTTGGCTTTGTCTTTGTTGTATGCTTGAGAGAATTGGTTCTTACTCCTTCCTTTCTGCTTGCCTTTGAAAAGAGGGCTTTGTCACTTCCACCATGTTCCAGTTTGTTCATCTTGGAGAGTTTATAGCTTTGTCTAGATTCTTCAGAAATAAGAATTCCTTGGAGAGTTTCTAGATTAGGTAACTCCTCCTTAATAGCAAAAGATTGAACAAGATTATCATAGTCATCTCTCAAGCCATTCAATATGACTTGAACTAGCTCAACTTGGTTAATGGTAACACCAACACAGGATGTGAAAAATTGCCTACATTGGCAAATCTAGCCATGTAGAATATTGTACATTTTGTCAATATTGTTTGTTGGTTACTTCAATGGCCAAAGTGCCACTTGTACATACACACCTAAAGTAGGTTACCACGAGTCAAGAGGAGTGGTTGTGTCTATTTGGTAGTGATTCCTACTTTGTAGGATCTAGACCATGATTTATGATGAGATTTGTACCTACCATGCACCTACCAAGCATGACTCTTGGATCTAGGCTAGGGTTTTCACATTAGGGCAAGAAAGTGGAGTCTACTTTCTTATTACATGCTGGATTTTCACCTAACTTTGCAAAGGAAGTGTGTTTTACTATGTATTCCCATTCTCCATAGTGAGAAGATAGAAACTTTTTGGAGCCTCAAGGAGAAACTCGAGTTTCCTCTCATTGTATGGTGATTACTCTATTTTTCCAATGAAACCCAGATTTGTCACTTTGTAAACACTGTCTACAGGCCGTACTACAGCCTTATTTCCACACATGTGGAGTTGGATTATACTAATTGTTCAATGCTTTGATTGTCTCTACTTGTTTCCTATCAAGCTGCTGAACTAGATCTTGTTTTCTGATGACTAGTTTATGATAGATTGTTTAACAAGCATACAATCACCTTGTGGATCATTCAAAGATCCATTTATGGTCCTTAGTACTGTACTTTTCACATGGTATCAGAGCCAAGTACAAGGCCATTGATCTGTGTTTGAATCTAATCCAGTTTTAGCAGGTTTTGGTGCAAAAAGCTAGTATTGAAAGGGCGAGCTGGTATCCAGGTTTTGGTGAGGGGATTTGATCCCAAACTTTTTTAGGATCAAAATCCGTACTGTTCACACATGTGGGCATCTCTGAACCAGCATTTAATAACCCATATTCATTGGATCATAGAAAATTCATCTGGTGTCAGTTTGATGTAATTTTTGGTGCAAATCCTAGGATAAGCTACCAAGATCACTTGCCATTGATTAGTTTTGAATTTGTTTCATGAAAACTAATTAATCTAGGCTGATTTCAGACCTTCTTACAGTGGAAACTAGGTCTTGAAAGTACATCAAAGTGAATGAGAGAGAGAGAGAGAGAGAGAGAGAGAGAGAGAGAGAGAGAGAGAGAGAGAGAGAGAGAGAGAGAGAGAGAGAGAGAGAGAGAGAGAGAGAGAGAGAGAGAGAGAGAGAGAGAGAGAGAGAGAGAGAGAGAGAGAGAGAGAGAGAGAGAGTTAGTTTTTGTCCAAGAATAGCCAAGATTGGCAAGATTTGCTTGAGTGTAGTTTTCATCTCATCTTATCTTCATTCCAGCTTGTGAGGGAGTGATAGAACTGTGATTACAAATCCATTTGTTGGATTAGAAGTCAACATTTGAGTGAAACACTGCAAGTTAGAAACCTTTGTGAGTTTCAGGTACAAACAAATCTATATCTTGTGTGTAGAATCTTGCTAGTAAGATGGGATCAGTGGGAGCCTACATTCTAGAAGCTAGTGAGAGGTTAAATTCTACCAATTATGCTATTTGGAAAGTGAGGATGGAGTCACTAATGGTGCTCCAGGATATTTATGAGTTTCTAATAGATGATGAAGATGAACCTCTAGGTGCACAGGAATTAGTGAGATACAAGAAGAGGTCTAGGCTTGCACTTCACTGTATTAAGATGAATGTAAGCAATGATCTTTTAAGGGAAGTATCATCATGTAAGAGTGCTAAAGAGGCTTGGGAATCTTTAAAATCTATCTATGAGTCTAGTAACACTTCGAGGGTTCTCATGCTTAGGAATCAGATTCTACAAAGCATGAAGAGGAGTGATGAGAGTGCACAAGATTATGTGCTAAGAATCAAGTCTCTTAAAGAGGGAGTTGTCATGTCCATACACCCCTCAACAAAATGGAGTGAGTGAGAGAAGAAATAGATCTCTTTGTGAGTGTGCTAAGGCCTTAGGCTAGATGCTTCTCTATCCAAACCATTTTGGGATGAAGCAATAACTTGTGCTAACTATTTGTGCAATAGATTGCCAAACCAAGCCATTGGAGGAACCACACCATTTGAAGCTCTATTTGGAGAGAAGCCCAATCTGAAAGATCTCAAAGTTTTTGGATCCACTTGCTATGTACACCAATCCTTGGATAAGAGAAGGAAGGATGATGCAACATCCATCAAAGACATCTTTGTGGGATATGGTGAGAATAGCAAAGGTTATAGAGTCTTCAATCCCATCACTAGCAAGGTGATAGTGAGTAGGGATGTTATTTTTTATGAAGGACATTCTTGTGATTTGGATGATAATGCTACTAATCATCTTGATGCCAAGGATCATGCTAGGATGGAGGAGGAGCTTCCAAGTGAAGAAGAACTTGAGGATCCACCTCAAGATGCAAGTACTCCAAGAACTCCAAGAAGATCTACAATGGCAAGATCTGAGCCATTGAGGCTCACCTATGATGGTCAAGGTGATCAAAGAGAAGGCTCATCATCTCTCACATCTTACACCTTTCTTACTTCAATGTTAGATGAGCCAACATGCTATGAAGATGCTTGTAAGTCTAAAAGTTGGATGGATGCTATGCAAGTAGAGTATGATGCTCTTATTGAGAATCATACTTGGGATCTTGTGGATCTTCCTCAAGGGAAGAAACCTCTTGATTGCAAGTGGGTGTTTAGATTGAAGCATAATCAAGATGGATCAATAAGCAAGCATAAAGCTAGGCTTGTTGCCAAAGGTTTTTTACAAACCAAAGGCATTGACTATGATGAGACTTTTGCTCCTGTGGCTAAGCTTGTTACTATCAGGTTGATCATTAGTCTTGCTACAACCTTCAATTGGGAGCTATTCCAACTTGACTTCACAAATGCATTCCTCAATGGTTATTTGGAGGAAGAGATCTACATGAGGCAACCCGAGGGCTTCATCAAGGCAAAGCATGAAGGAAAGGTGTGTTTTTTGAAGAAGAGCCTTTATGGGCTCAAGCAAGCACCTAGAGCATGGTACTCTAGGCTAAACTCTTTTCTCATTTCCATCAATTTTGTAATGAGTGCCTATGATCCATCATTGTATATAAGTTTGAGTGCCTATGATCCATCATTGTATATAAGTTTTCATGATGGCATGATCATTATTCTTGTTTTGTATGTAGATGACATTATCTTGAGCGGTAATGATCTAGATGGAATTAGAGATGTAAAAATTGCTATAGCAAAAGAGTTTAAGATGGTAGATCTCGGCCTATTGAGCTTCATTCTTGGAATAGAAGTTATTAGAGGATGTGATTTTAGCTTCATTTGTCAATCTAAATATGCTACATCCATCCTAGATAGATTTGGAATGAAGAATTGTAAAGGCATTGAGACACCAATGGAGCAACATGTAAAAGCATCTATTGGTTGTGATGAAGCATCCTTTGAGGACATCACATTATATAGAAGGCTTATTGGCTCCTTGATCTATTTAACTATAACTAGACCTGATCTTCATTATAGTGTTGGAAAGTTAAGCCAATTCATGCAAAGTCCTCTAGTTTCACATTGGAAGATGGCCAAAAGAGTTCTTAGATACATTTCATTCACTAAGAATTTTGGTATTTTGTATAGAGGAACTAATCTTGGCTTAAGAGCCTATAGTGACTCGGATTTTGTAGGTGACAAAGTGGATAGAAGATCAACAAGTGCCTTTGCCACCTTTCTATGTGATGGAGTAGTATCATGGCTTTCCAAAAAGCAAGATACCATCTCCCTATCTTCCACAGAATCCGAATACAAGGCCTTGACATCAACATGCAAGGAGGTCTTGTGGCTCAAGGCTATTGGTGGAGCTTCATGTCATGGAGGAGGAGATCCCTATCATCTATTGTGACAACCAATCAGCCCAATCACTTGCAACTAATCCTACATTCCATGCAAGGAGCAAACACATCGAAGTTGCTCATCATTTCGTGAGGGAAAAAGTGCAAGCTAAAGAGATTAAGCTCCAACACGTGCCATCATCAAGTTGCTTGGCTGATTTGTTTACTAAACCTTTACCTAAAGATTCATTTGTCAAGATTAGATCCTCAATTGGAGTTATTGATAAAAGCATTGTGATCTCCAAGGCTAGATTTGAGGAGGAGTGTGAAAAATTGCCTACATTGGCAAATCTAGCCATGTAGAATATTGTACATTTTGTCAATATTGTTTGTTGGTTACTTCAATGGCCAAAGTGCCACTTGTACATACACACCTAAAGTAGGTTACCACGAGTCAAGAGGAGTGGTTGTGTCTATTTGGTAGTGATTCCTACTTTGTAGGATCTAGACCATGATTTATGATGAGATTTGTACCTACCATGCACCTACCAAGCATGACTCTTGGATCTAGGCTAGGGTTTTCACATTAGGGCAAGAAAGTGGAGTCTACTTCCTTATTACATGCTGGATTTTCACCTAACTTTGCAAAGGAAGTGTGTTTTACTATGTATTCCCATTCTCCATAGTGAGAAGATAGAAACTTTTTGGAGCCTCAAGGAGAAACTCGAGTTTCCTCTCATTGTATGGTGATTACTCTATTTTTCCAATGAAACCCAGCATTGTCACTTTGTAAACACTGTCTACAGGCTGTACTACAGCCTTATTTCCACACGTGTGGAGTTGGATTATACTAATTGATCAATGCTTTGATTGTCTCTACTTGTTTCCTATCAAACTGCTAAACTAGATCTTGTTTTCTGATGACTAGTTTATGGTAGATTGTTGAACAAGCATACAATCACCTTGTGGATCATTTAAAGATCCATTTATGGTCCTTAGTACTGTACTTTTCACACAGGAAAGCTCTCTATGTAAATTTCTAACTCTCATAACATAGTTAGATGCACTCTCTTCACTTCTTTGGAAAATCTGATTCCTAAGAGTGAGTATTCTAGAAGTATTATTTGCTTCATAGATGGTCTTTAGTGAATCCCAAGCTTCTTTGGCTGTAGTGCAAGATCCTATCTCTCTCAAAATTTCATTAGATACATTCATCTTAATGAAATGTAAAGCAATTCTAGCTCTCTTCTTATATTTAGGAATTTCAACTTGTGCTTGAGGCTCCTCCTCAACACCAAGCACAATATCCATAACATCCTGGAGAATCAATACAGACTCCATTCTTAACTTCCAAATTGAGTAATTAGAAGTGTTTAGTCTTTCACTGGCTTCTAGAAGATATCCTCCCTGAGATGCCATTATAATGAAGACTTCTTAGTTATTGGATTGAGATATGTTTGAGCTTGTTCCTATCAGACTTAGAGTTGCTGCTCTCTTTTACTATAGTTATTTTCAAGGTTGAACTACCTTCCTATGTGAAACACTTGCAACTATATTTGAGATGAATCTCAAATATTCCACAAGACAAGTTTTCTAGATCAGACACAGAAAGTGGTTTGAGACACTTTGGCTGGTTTATATTATACTTTTGACACGTGTGAAATGCTTCAAAAGAAAACACTATTGACACTCAGAAGGCTCAAAGGGTGTTCAGATACTTCAAACTCAGTCTTGATCTATAGTTTCTTGTGTTGGATGCTCAAAACAATGAATTCAGAACAAAGTATAATTGAATCAAATTAAAATGCTGTCACTCGGATTTTGGACCTATCCATATCCTCTTTAAGAGCTTACAACTCTTGCTAGACACATCAGATTGATTTGATTTCAATTTCTATGGAAAGTACAGATCAAATGTTTTCCATCAAGCTATAACACTGCTATCTTTAGATCTATAAGTAAGGAGAACAAAGGGACTGAAAAACTCTGATTTTCACACGTGCAGAATTCCAAAATTCCGTACTTCCTCAATTCAGGTCTAAAAAAATCAGTTCAAGTCCGATTTGATCCAAATACACTTCAGAGAAGGGTTAGAAAAAGTGCAAAACTACTTTTTTGCTTGATTTAGCTCTCAGTTTCTTGTACAATCAGAGTTGTTAGCATGCAAAGCTTAATGTGGCTCTGATACCATGACAAAATTTCCAGAATTCACACGTGTGGGGAATGTCCACAAGAGTGATTGACCTTAATTAAGCTTTGTAATTGGCACTATAACCTGATTCTAGATTGATTAACAAAATCTACTTCAGAAGAAATGGCTAATCCACAATCTAGCATGCTAATCAACAGAATATATAACAATGACCAAAGAATGGAAAATTACAAGATTTCGATGTATGAGCATTAGCCTCAACACGAGTTAGAGAGAGAGAGCTAGAGAGATAACAAGCAATATTTGTTTAGATCCAAAATGACATGAGATAGCTACAAAACTTTGGTTCTTCATCATTGATTGTGTGGAGAGCTACACATATTTATGGAGATTGAGGTAGCTCGAGGTAGAACCATATCTATCCATTCCAAAATGACATCTAAAGTGACATCTAGAGTCTATGTGACATTTGTCACTTGTCATGCATGAAATTATACCAACTTTTTACAAGTGTACTAGTTCTAACTAGAAATGTCCAAATCATCATGCATGTGTCCATTAAACTTTGTGCATGCCTTGCATGTCACTATGGATCACTTACATTTAATGCATGTGAGTTGCCACGAGTTTCTACAAGCATAATTATGCTAATTCTATGTCTACAGACTATATGCAAGTTGCATTTATCAAACTAGATAATACATAACCATGTAGCTCGAGTTCTATGTAGGCCAAACTTGGCATTTTGCATTAATGAGCTACATACTTGCATGGTACAACATTTGTAGCAAGCCAAGAAATCAATATGGATTATTTTTCAATTTTAACACCTTTGGCATGGATTTGCTGAGAAAGCCAGCCCATTAACATGTAGTTGCTACAAAGTCACCATAACCATGATAAGATTTCCTTGATTGAAAACCACTTCCAGGCACCATGAAGATCTTTCCACTATCCAAGCACAATTGCCATTCATTTCTTCTAATGATTGATCCCAAAGCTCCTCCTCCTTGAGAAAAACCGAAGACCTTCTTGTCTCATAAGGATCACAAAGATGCACCATCAGGTTATCAAGTGTCGCGGACGGATTTTTGGAAATCTGACTCTTCGTGTTCTTGATTAGCATCAAGGAGTTACATATCATAAGAGAATCGTCCACGAAAATAGTCAATATCACAAGTTCTTTTCCTACTCTTTTTATGTAGACATTATAGTCTAGTTGTGTAGGATTAAAGTCTAAAGACTTCAGAAGACCGTCGAGCTTCTTGTACCAAGCTCATGATGCCTGCTTTAGACCATAAATGCATCTCTACAACCGATAGACTTCTAGTGTCCAGGCCTCGTTTTGCCTCATCGACTCGATCTCCTCTGACATTGTCTACTTCCAGAATTCTCCCTCTAGACTCTGGACAACTTCTTGATATGTTGTTGGCTCTTCAGTGAAGCTACAATACTCAAATTGCATGTCTTTGCTCCATTGAAGATTGTCAATGTATCGATCTATAAGTCTTCTTTGTCTTGTTGACCTTCTAGATTTGTTTCATCGTTGTTCGAACGTTTCTTGTTCATGGGGTTGATCTTCTGCTTTCTACTGTTCTGGAGTCTGTGGCTCATCATTCTGATTTGATGTTTGTCCTCGATCTCCCTCTTGAATTGGTAGCCGTGTGAAGATCTCATGGCCTCTTTCATCTTTTAGTCCAAGGAATGTGGATTCATCAAACTTCACATCTCTACTCAAAACAACCTTCTTCGTGGTTGGATTGTAGAGTCTGTACACCTGTGATCCGTTTGAGTATCCCACCATGATTGTTTGCTCTGATTTATCATCGAGCTTGCTTCTTTTTTCTTTTGGAATGTGCTTTGTATGCTGCACATCCAAACACACCGACTTGTCCACATTTCGTACGATGTCTTGTTTTCCAGCGCTGGTGTTGTTGATCTATTCTGCAGGTGTACTATTGTAGCTATTACCTTAGCCCAAAATTGACTTGGCAATCGAGCCTGTGCCATCATGCATCCGGCTCCTTCGATTAGCATCATGTTTCTTCTTTCTGTGACACCATTATATTCTGGTGTGTATGTGGGAGTGATCTGATGCTCTATCCCCTGTTCTTGGCAAAATTTTGAAAATTCTTTGCTCTTGTACTCGCCTCCATTGTCAGATATGATGATCTGAATCTTCTTTGAGGTGTGTCTCTCTGCAAATTCCACGAACTTCTTGAAAGAGTCAAACACTTCAGGTTTTTTCTTTAGGTAGTAGATCGTAGTCATCCGGTTGTAATCATCTATGAATGTCAAGAAATACCTCGATCTTGAGTGCGAATCCATTTTCATCGGTCCACAGACATCAGAGTGGACGAGCTCAAGAACTTCTTTGGCTCTTCTACCCTCATGTGCGAATGGATTCCGATGTTGTTTGCCTTTTTGACAGGCTTTGCAGAACTCGTTTATCGGGTCTTGATATCTTTAGACCTGTGACTATGTCTTTCTTGCACACGTCATACAGGCTCCTCATGTTCAAATGATACATTCTCCTGTGCCAGAGTTGATCTTCATTCTATGATGCATTTAATATGCTATTAGAATTGTTGATTATCTTGTCTTGTTAGAGATTTCCTTCTCTGCATCCAACCGTCAGCAATTTGTTTGTCGTTTTCTCGATCATGCGGCATATATTGCCATCAAATAAAACTCGAATTCCAAGATTTTCCATCTTAGAGACTGATAGCATAACTTCTCTTAGTGAAGGCACGTAGAGTGCTCCTGCAAGCTCTACTTGACCTAACAGTGTTTGCAGCTGTAGAGTCCCAATGCCTTGGACATCGCGTCTGCTCCCATCACCTAGAATCACTGCTCTATTGTTTTCGAGTTCTCTAAAGTCGATCAAGATTTTCTTGTTGTAGGTGATGTGTGATGTTGCTCCTGAATCAATGACTACATCGTAGTCTTGTTCGGTGTAGCTCGGTGAAGCTTCGTCAAATATTGTGAAGGCTTCATCACCTATATCTGCATCAGATTGGATGACTCTGCAACATTTGCTTTCTCAGCTTTGTATTTTGGATTGAATCTACAATCGTATGTAGAGTGCCCCTTCTTCTTGCGGTGCATGCAACGTCTTGCTGGATTGAACCAGTATTTGTTGGCTGTATGGCCTGGTTTGTGATAGTGATCACAGGAAGAAGATTGTTGATTCGAGGACTTTGTCTTGTCAAATCTGGGTTTGTTTTTGTTCTTCTTCTTTCCTTTTGTAAAGAGAGCTTTCTCTTGATTACTACTTTCTTCTCCTTCGTCTCTCATCAGTTTCCCATCAGTGACAAGACTGATTACTTTGTTGAATGTCATATCTGGAAGACTCAGTATGAGCATTCTCAATTGCTGATAGGATGTAGATAAAGACTTCATGAAGAACATCAGCTATTGTGGTGTTGGGACCTGGTGCTCCTGTCCTGATGTAGCGAGTTGAGCAAAGATCGTTTTGATCTTCTCAACATGCTGGTCCACCAACTGGTTGCCATCCCATCGTATGGATTGCAGCTGATTGTGAAGATGCATTACTGAGGCTGCAGTCCTCACTTCATACTTCTGTCTTAATCTTTCCCATGCTACATGGCTGCTTTCGCAGTCTTCAATCTACATGAGTAGATCTTCGTTGATGGACGAAACGATGATCGCCATTGCACACTCATCATTTCTGATCCATTCAACTCTCCTTAGGCGATATCTGCAAGCAGGTTTTCTTAGCCAAATTGCCTCCTTGGTAGCATTTGTGGCAGCTATGTATTCTAATTCGGTTGATGATAATTATTAGAGTTTTCGATTCTAAAAGGGTTGTACAAGAATCGTGCCTTAGTAAGAGAATGTTAGAGAGAGAATGATAAAATGACTGGAATTTTTTCTCATTTTCTTAGTTTCCGGTGCTGCCCGCGTCTAATTGTGTGGCTGGCTCATTTTTTTAAGTATATTAACAATGCGCATGAAACAAAGCACGCTGCCAAGAAACAAAGCACGTGCCACAAGCGAGAGAAAATTGCCTCCAAAATTTCATGTGTAAAGGACTACACAACTCCTAAAGTCCATGATCAATATTTGTAGATCGAAGTTATACATAAATAGAACCTCTAGTCTTTTAGATTTCTCCAGTCTTGTTGTCACACTAATTTGCATGTCAGCTTGTCGAATATTTATGAGACTTCTTGAGAATGACTTTGAGGAGCTTTGTGAGGAAGTTTTAGCAATGTGGGCTTCTTTTGTAGCTTTTTATTGATGCTATATGTCTTGTTCTTTCAGGTGTTGATTGCTTTTCACAGACTTCATGTTTATTGTTATTCTACTCTTAGATTAATAAATAACATTGTTGTAAATAATGTGTTGATGTTTCCAGCTTCTTGGTTGAGTAAGATGTTCTCTTTGATATTAATTTATAAAAGTGATAATTTTATCTTTTTACTTTGTTGGATTGTGATATGGGATTCAAGCAATACTAGAGTACTCTAAATGTTCAAACAAAAACAAGTTGACATAGTTTACTTTTTCCTGGAGGATCTACATTTTTGGTAAAGGTACTTGTCTATTCTCGTGTGGTTCCAATATTTACAAACAATTGCTAAGGTGAGATATTGCTATCACGCGAGGATCTGTATTTTTGGTAAGAGAACTTGTCTATCCTCATGTGGTTCCGATATGTATGGACAATTGTTGAGGTGAGATATCGCTATCACACAAGGATATGCATTTTTGGTAAGAGAACTTGTCTATCCTCGCGTGGTTCTGATATGTACGGATAATTGCTGAGATGAGATATCACTATCACACGAGGATATGCATTTTTAGTCAAAGAACTTGTATGTTCTCACGGGATTCCAATATTTACGAATATTTGATGACGTGGTATAAGTTCTATTTGCCTTTGTTGCAATGTATTGATTCAAACAAAGAAGAAATTCGATATGCGGAATGTCAAACGCTCTGATACCATTGATGAAAGTTGTAATAAGCTTGGATGTGAGTTCAATTCTTTCTGCTGGTCTACTACCAACTACAATAGATCTACAATCCTCCAGATCATGGACAGGCACTGCTGACCTATGTTGTAATTTGGTTTAGCATTCAACAAGATGAAACCAGAATGCAGAATGAATAGTAAACAGTTTATTACGTACATACATCAATTTGACAATAAGGCATTCAATAACATCTAAAATAAAGAAACATCTACTGCATTATTAGTGAATTTCTTGAGCGTTGTTGTGACAAACCCACACAACACGTCAACGTGAGAGGCACTATCTCTCTCTCGAACTATATATAGTCGTCTTGCTTACTAGTGGACTTCTAGACATCGGTTAGCAACATTGTGCTTAGCTCACATTGGCATTCAACCAAAGTGATGCTCAACATGTTCTCTCATGTTTGATCTGTTTATATAGATACAAAGAAGAAGGTTTAATATGATCTAAGATTACAAGTACGGCTGATTAAGCACGTCCTAACGGTATCCAGATTGTCCGTGGAGGGTGACGTCCTCTTGTAATTTCCCGATCTCCTTTGTATTTGAAGTGTGAAGATCCACCACCTTTTGGTCTTCGTCTCTTCTTCGTCTTTCATCCTCACCATGGAGCTTTTTTGGGTCCACGAGCATTTTTTCTTCGTGTTGAGGTATCCTCCAGTCAACAAACATTTGATTGTCATCTTCAAGTCATTAGTCCTCGAAGCTTTGGTCTTCGCGTCCGGGCAGCTCCCTTGCGTTTCTACGGACTTGAGATTTAAAGCTAGCAAAGCTTTGTGGCTCAAAACAAATTGTTTCTTCATCTCCCTCTCAAAGCATGGTAGCTGTATGACTCCTAGACTCCTCCTCTACCTCTCAAACAAACCTTTGTCTAAGGCCTTGGTGAAGATGTCTGCCACCATCTGCTTTGTTCCAATGAAACTGGTCTTCAACTCGTTTCTAGTGACTATGTCCCTTATCAAATGGTACTTGATTGTAATGTGTTTCGTCCTCTCATGCAAGCATCACAGGTTGGCAAATTGGTTGCATTCCTGATGCTCTAGCTCCATGATGGCTTGCTTGATACAATGCCATTGAGTTCATGTGGCATAGTCTCATGTGCCATAGAATATCTCCGAATTCATGAGCTTGGTGTGCTTGATCTGTCGGTAGGTGTACCCTCAAATGATACAGGAGGTTGCCTTTTTATCTACCTTGCATGATTAGTGTACTTGTGCTGATGATCAACAACATTGCATGTTTCATTCGAAAACGTCACACGCATCCCAACGTCTACTATTCTTGCGACTAATAGCAAGTCTTGTTGCAATGTAGATATAAATAGAACATCTTCTAGTCATTCGTCTCTATTTTTTGTGTTGAGCCATAGTGAACCAATACCGTTTACAAGGTGTTTCGATCCGTCTCCAAGAACTATAAATCCTGATGGATCTACACTCTAAAAGTCAAGCATTATCCATCTTGATGTAATAAAATGTGAGGTAGCTCTTGAATCAAGGATTACCTCTTGTGTGTCAGATGTCGATGCTGCACACACGTCTGTACACAAATAGGTTGTTGAATTTTCGCTGTTTGACCTTTCTTTGCCCATCTTTGAGCTTTTGGGCTCTTCAACGTAGAATGAACTGTTATTGTTCTCATGTTTGCCTTGAGGCTGCTTGTTCCTCAGGTTCTGGTAGCAGTCCATGGCTGCATGACCCTTCTTGTGGCAATGGATACACTCTATCTTTGGATTTATCCAACGTGAATCGACAGTGTGTCCTTCGCGTTTGCATCTCATGCATAATTTCTTGTCGCCATTCGACTACCTCGACTTTCTTTTGTACTTCCATTTGCCTTTGCTGGCTCCCTCTGTTTGTTGATCTTAATCCTACCTTTGATCTGACTCCCTCTTAGGCTTGAACTACTTCTTGGGCTTCTCCTTGCTGTTGTGGAGTGCTTAGCTCACATTGGCATTCAACCAAATTAATGCTCAACTTGTTCTCTCATGTTTGATTTGTTTATATAGATACAAAGAAGAAGGTTTAATCTGATATGAGATTACAAGAATGGCTGATTAAGCACAACCTAACGGTATCTAAATTGTCCATGGAGGGTGACGTCTCCTTTGTACTTTGAAGCGTGAAGATCCGCCGCCTTTCGGTCTTTGTGCCTTCTTCATCTTTCGTCCTCGCCATTGAGATTTTCTAAGTCCACGAACATTTCTTCTTCGTGTTCGGGTATCCTCCAATCAACGAACATTTGACCGATGTCGTCTTCGGGTCGTCAGTCCTCAAAGCTTTGATCTTCGCGTCTGGACAACTCCCTTTTGTCTCTACGGACTTGAGCTCTAAAGCTAGCAAAGCTTTATGTCTTGAAACAAATTTTTTTTTCATTTATAATAGATTAACCACCCCTTTGTATAGGATTAAGGGTTTGGAAGACAAGGCTTAACCTTGTAGAGGTTCAAATCCTCTTCCCTTAAACTATTAAAATAATTAAAAAAGCTTGAAGTTGGGTCTGAATTTTGCTTTTATGCTTTTTTCAAATTTGAAAATGCAAATTAAAAAGAGCTCAATTATGAATAAAACTACAAGTTCTTAATTTTTATAGAATCATAAGAAAGATATGAACATTCCATCGTATTCTATGCACAGAGTAGATCAATTTTGCTTTTGACCTCATCTCTATCAAAGTTCAGATAAGAAAGTTATGGTAGATCAAAGATTTATAGTACAAGATAAGCATTTGATGATGTGGCATTTGATGATGCGGAATATCTCCACAATGCAAGGATCTGCATTCTAGTAAAGAAAACTTGTCTATTGCGTCATGGCTGATGTTGTTGTAGATGATGTTTTGCAACTTCTTGCAGGTTGGCCCTCTTTAAAACATGTAAGTTTATTTAACTATGGTTTGCTCGAAATATATTATTACTAAACATAAGTTTTAAGAGTTGGTCAGTTGGGAGTCTTGCGGGCAGCAAGGATTGTCAAATCACAATTTCAGACCTTGCCCAACGGGAGTTTCGAAATATACAAAACTATTATCAAAAAACTAAAAAAAAATTCAGACCGACAAACAACGTTACATTCCTTCACAAGTGTAAAAATTTTATTGGGCCACATGTACATTGAATAGTTGAATAGTCAATAAAAGTATCTTGACAAATGGCCCTTTTGGTACTCGAACTTCTTACTGAGGTTTGCTTTTGGTTGTTCCATGAGATTGGGCCTTGATTGAATAAGAATACAAATCCAGAAGTCGGTCTTCTGGTATTGATATCTCCTACCCAGTTTGCATCTCTGTAACCTTCAAGAATATTGGCAGATTGGTTGCCTCCATAATAGATGCTGAGATGCTTCATTGCTTGGAGATACTTCATAACATTCACGAGCACTTTCCAATGTGGTGGCCCTAGATTTGATAGGAACTGGCTGAGCGAATTGATCGAGTATGCAAGGTCAGGTCGAGTAGAGAGCATTGCATACATCAATGAGCCGATGATAGAGCGAAACCAATATTGTTTCATTTTCTCCTTTTCTACCTCTTTTGAGGACATTGTTCCTTTGATAGTTTTAGACCAGGGTCAAGTGGAAAGTGACTCGATTTGCAGTTGGTCATTTCATATTTGTCCAACATGTTCGTGAGATATCATTGTTGACTGATGAAAATATGTCTACTGGATCGAATTTGAAAAATCTGAATTTTGAGAAAGTAATGGGCTGGACCCCTATCAGTCATTTTGTACTCCTATGCTAGCATGCATTTCGTATCCTTCATCAAATTTAGATTGTTACTGAATAGTAATGTATCATCTACATAAAGAGTGATGATAGTGAAAGAATTCGATACAAACTTGAAATAAACATTTGAGTCTGCCGAGTTTGAAATAAACCATTCTCGATTAGAAATGCATTCATTTTTTGAAACCAGGCTCTTGGTGACTATTTTAGACCATACAGAGCCTTGTGGATTTTGCACACGAGGTGCTCTTTACCCTTCAGTTCGTATGCCTCTGGCTGCAACATATAGATTTCCTCTTTGATAGTCCCGTTGAGAAAAGCAGTCTGGACATCCATGTGGTGGACTTCAAGATCTGCTGCAACTGCATAGGAAAGAAGTAATTGAATTGAAGCATGTTTGACAACACGACTGAAGGTCTCAAAATAATCTAGATATGGAATCTAGGAGAAGCCTTTAGCGACTAGCCTGACGTTGTATCAATTTAATCTTCCTTCAGCATCATACTTCGCTTTAGATATCCATTTGCATGAAATCGAATTTTGATCCTTTGGCAGCTCAGTTACAGTCCACGTTTGATTCTCGATCAGAGAATTGTATTCTGTTTTCATTGCAGCTTTCCACTTATCAACATCAGAAGTTGACATTGCCTTTGATACAATGTATTGTTCTTGCACAAGTAGTAGACTGGATCATCCATAAATTGAGAGGGAGGTTGTTTGGATCGGTTTGATCTTCTGAAATGAACTTTGATCTTCTAATGTGATTGGATTTTTGAATTTTTGACTCAATTTTTGAGTCAATATTGATTTTTTTTGTTTCAATCCTAGAGCTGTTTTTTGATACTTGGATGGGAAATTTTTTGTGTGGTCAATAAATTGATCTTCCACAAAAATGACATGTCTATTGGTGTATGCCTTCTGTGTGTCCATATTGTAGAGCTTGTATGCCTTGTGATCTAGAGAATAACAAGAAAATCAATTTTCTGCTTGTGTAGTCCAGCTTCTTTCTTAGATCAGCAGGGATATGAGCGTAAGCTATGTATCCAAACACTTGAATATGCTTGAGTGATGGTTTTGATCATGTCCATACCTCATAAGAGTAGTAAAAATAAGTTGCAAGGGTCGTGGAATCCTACAAGCGTAAGCCCATAGCCCAATGAGCACATGTAAATAAATCATTTTTGAATAAACTTGACTTTGGGCCATGTAAATAAAATAATATTAGAAGGCCAAAGTTTAAATTAAATTTAAGTTCCTAAGTTTTGTAATTAGTCAAAATTCAAATGGTGGTAGGTGGGGTGTGCTTCTTTGTGCACCATACATTAGTTTGTGTTTCTTTTGAAGGGTGTGGATTTCAATCCCACCTTCTTGCAAGTAGCCAATAGGAAGCAAGGGACAAGGGCCACCCCAAAGATATAAAGGCACCTATTGTACACCATTTTAGATGCTTATTGAGAGGAGGAGACTCTACCAAATTGGAAAGCCAAAGCATCCTCATGTGTTAATCACTTTTGCTTGTGCTTTTGTTGTGTTTTCTTTTGCTTTCATTTCCATTCTTATTGTTTTAACTAGTTATGGCTTTTTTATTAGCATGCACACCTCTCTCTCTTTCCTCTTCACCTACTATCTTGATGATTGCTTGTGGTTAGTGTTAGTGAAAGTAGAGTTAAAGTGGAGTAGTGTTACAATAGAGTTAGGAAAGCATTTAAACTAGCAACTAAACATAGTTAGGAACTTATCCTAGTGTGTTCTAACCCTTCTTGACAAGTGGAGGGCTGCTCACCACTGACCACGCAGACCACCATCATACACCAACAGAAGTGGTATCAGAGCATTGGTTCAATGGATTACTAGAGTCCAAGAACTTTTTTCAAAAGCTTTTCTAAGTTGTTTGCATATAATTTCGATCACTATGGAAGGCACCTTAGAGATTCGCTTGATCAATAAATTCAACGGAGATGACTTCCCCATGTGGAAGCTCAAAATGAGGATGATCCTGATTGAAAAGGAGTTATGGAGATACGTCAACGGTTATATAGCCAGACTAGCAAAACCCACACAACTTCCAGTTTAGGAAGCCATGGATGGAAAGGCTCTTGCCATTGTATCTCTAAACATTAAAGACACTCAAATTGCTCATGTATCCAACTGCACTACTTCCAAAGAACCATGGGATACACTCACTAGCATCTACGAGATCTCAGATGTCTCGACTTGCCTCTTCTTGAGGAAAAAGGTATTGACACTCAGAATGAGTGAAGTTGGAAACGACCTAGAACGAGATTTCCTAGAGGACAAGCCAAAAGGGCAAAGTCTATCTTGTCACTGATACACAGTGACTTGTGTGGTCCTATGAGCGTACCTTCATTAGGTCAAGCTCTATATTTTATCACATTCATCGATGATTACTCCCGATTTGCCAGAGTTATGTTCATAAAGAACAAGTCAGAAGCATTTTGTTGCTTCAAAGAATTCAAGCAATATGTTGAGAATCAGACTGGTCAAAAAATCAAGGCCCTACGGTCTGATTTAGGGGGAGAGTTCTTGTCAAATGAGATGAAGGACTACCTATCTTCTGTGGCGTGCACCACTAGTTTACTACGAGCTACACTCCACAACATATTGGAATAGCAGAGCGGAAGAACCGCACACTGTTGGAAGCTACACGATCCATGACAGTAAATTCGTATTTGCCTCAAACCTTTTGGGTAGAAGCTATCTCTACGGCTTGCTATCTACAAAATTACTCTAGCACTAAAGCAGTTAATTCCAAGACACCGTTTGAAGCCTACTACGGTTACAAACCAAGTTTGAAACACCTGCGTGTTTGTGGATGTCTCTGCTATGCACAAGTGCCATCTGATCTGAGGAAGAAGTTGGAACCAGTAAGCTGTAAAAGCATCTTCATCGGCTATTTAACATCACACAAGGCATATCGTGTTTACAATGTGGTTACGGGCCAGATCTCAGTTAGTCGCGATGTTGTCTTCCTTGAAGACAAGTATTACAATTTCAAGCAGAAGCAACCAATACAAGAGACTGCCATAGCAGTTGCACCTTCCATCGATAGGCTACAAACAACGGAGTTCGTCCCAACGGTTCCAGTTACCGTCGATGGGCTAGATCCACGATCATTCAACCGCAAAATACTATGATCCCAGTCATTTACCAAGGAGAATTGTCTGATCAAGCACCTGCAGTTCGAAGATCTATGAGACAATGATAGTAGCTGACCGCTTCATCCCTCAGGCTTTCATCAATCATGACAAACCTGCCACAGTTGCAGAAGCTCTGTCAATGTCCAATGTAGACAATTGGAAGGCTGCCATGGATGCTGAGTATCAGTCTCTACTGAAGAACAAGACCTAGAGTCTTGTCAATCCTCCTACTGGTGTAAAACCAATTGACTCCAAGTGGATCTTTAGCTGAAGCTTAAGCCAGATGGATCTATATCTAAATGGAAAGCTAGATTGGTGGTTAAAGGCTTTGAACAAGTATATGGGATAGACTACAATGAGACCTTTAGTCCAGTGGTAAAGCATCAGTCTATTCGTACAATTGGCTATATTTGTTGTAGAAGATCTGGATATTCACCAGATGGACGTCCAGACGACATTCCTACACAAATACATACAAGAAGATGTCTACATCTATCAACAAGAAGGTTACACCCTTCAAGGCAAGGAGCATCTACTATGCAAATTGCATAAGGCATTATACGATTTGAAGCAAGCTCCAAGGGCTTGGTATGATAGAATAAATCGTTTCTTTTTGCAGCACGACTTTACCTCCTGCATCGTAGATTCAAATGTATATCCAAAACCAAAGGGGCCAAGCTATGTTATAATAGCACTATACGTTGATGATTCCCTAATCATCAGCAATTCAAATCAGTTGTTGCAAGAAACCAAGTCCTTACTCTCATCAAAGTTTGAGATGACTAATTTAGGTCTAGTCTATTACCTACTTGGAATGGAGATTCACAGGGATCGCACGAGCAGAAGGATCACCATAAGCCAACAATCCTACTTAATTAATGTACTTCGAAGATATGACATGGAGGATTGCAAGCCCATCACTCCTATGGATCCAGGATGCAAGCTGTCCAAAGACATGTGCCCCTAAACAAAGGTAGATCAGCAAGAAATGTGAAGTACCCTTATTAGTCTATCATAGGTTCTCTCATGTACTCTATGATTTGCACACGACCTGATCTAGCATATGTTGTAAGCACACTATCGCAATTCATGTCCAATCCAAGCCTACAACATTGTAAAGCTCTACAAAGAGTTCTGAAGTACATTCAAGCCTCAAAGCACTATGCCTTGAGTTATAACAAAAATACAGAAGCTGCACTCTCTTTGATTACCTATTCTGATTCAGAATGGGTAGGAGACATAGATACCAGAAAATCCACCTCGGGCTACATTTGCTTTCTTGCAGGAGGCCCCATCTCATGGAACAACAGAAAGTAGAAATGCATTTTTATGTCCTCCACAGAATCTAAATATGTCGAAGCTACATTAGCAGTGAAGGAGATTTTATGGCTTAGAAGACTACTACAAGATCTGAGATTCCCATAGTTTGGTCCAACTATACTCCAGTGCGACAATTAGAGTTGTATAGCTCTGTCATTGGACCGACGAACTCATACAAGGACCAAACATATAGAGGTTCAACTTCATTTTCTCATAGAGAAGGTTCAAAATGAAGACATTGCACTAAGTTACTGTCACACAGACAGTATGTTGGCTGACATTCTAACAAAACCATTGTCAAGGGATAAACATTATACTCTAGTAGAACTGTTAAATCTCAACTCGAGTCCAGATTCGTAGCAGTAAGCTTAAGGGAGAATGTTGGAGTTTAATCTTCTCCTACTCAACCCTTCGACCTCCTTCATCTTTCAAGAATTCCTGCTCTCTGAATCAGTCTGCAGAAATACATGCAAAGTCAGAAACAAACACAATCGCAAAGTTATTGCCTGCCTACGGTTTGACCGAAGAGCACCATTAAATTACAGAAAAACACGACTTCAACTTGTAAAGGCAACGAACCGCAAACCGTAGGGACTCGTTAAAACACGTAGGTTACTATCTATGAGCACTTGCAAAATCTTCAATGGCAATGGAACTTAAAATCTTGTCGACCACCGTAAGTGACCTTCTTACGATCTCCTACAACGGAAAGAGCCGTGATCAAAGTCACCAAAAAATATCTCTGATGAAGTCTGTGAGCTCACATCAAACACCGTAAGTAGCTTACTTACGGCTATCAACGAAGTCTGTAAATGAACTCAACTCTCCTCAACCGTCTGAAAACATAAGCAACCTACGTACGGTTATCAACGAAGTGGACCAGCAACAACGGTTTGCGAGTTCATGTGATATTAGCCAACAAAGTTGACCTATCTCATTGATCAACTATGTAAGTTATCACTTACGGGTACCAACGGAGGATTCAAACGATCACCTGCTGAACGAACGTACAACATTTAAACGAACAACCAGTGGTTGTTCAAACGATTGTGGACAGACTACGACCATCACGACCTACATCCTTCCACTATGACACATACGGAGGATACATTACTCTGTACTTCTCCTCCTTCACGATGCTCCAATAACGGATCTACGGATCTTGTTTAAACGGTTGTTAATCATCTTGTAGACTGTAATTACAATAAATCAAAAGACTCTGACAGCTATTTATATGTATCTGAGCAAAGAGAAGGAGTTAGAAAATCAAAGTGTAGTGAGTTGAGTAATCTGTAGATGCACAAAGCGATCAAACGACCAAAAGGTCTTAAGTAGCTAGCTCCTCAGAATTAGTGATTTTACACACACACATAGAGAGAGAGAGAGAGAGAGAGAGAGAGAGAGAGAGAGAGAGAGAGAGAGAGAGAGAGAGAGAGAGAGAGAGAGAGAGAGAGAGAGAGAGAGAGAGAGAGAGAGAGAGAGAGAGAGAGAGAGAGAGAGAGAGAACTGTAGCCATTGTTTCAAAATTCGTAAGTAGGACTACATGCTTATCAGCGCTACTATATTGTGTTCCGATTCTCTCTTTTATACAGATTTGATATTGTTCAATTATTATGCTAGCTCCTTAGAGTTAGTGATTATACACATGGAGAGAGAGAGCTAGAACTGTAGCCATTGTTTCAGAATCTGTAAGTAGGAATACACGCTTATCATACTGTATTGTGTTCTGATTCTCTCTTTTATACATATTTGCTACCGTTCAATTATTATGTTCTTGAATGCAATTGTCTCTCTCACTCTCTTGCACACAAACACGGTTATCAGAGACAGAGGATCGCATGGCTATTCAAGATGCCTAATGCTTCGCAATCCTACTGTTATGGCAGTTTCAGGCTCCTACTCTGATAACCCAAAAGGACAACAAGCTTTTGATTCCGTTCTCTAATCAATCCTCGTTCCTAAAATATGCAGTTACTATTGTGTTCATGATTGTTTTTCCTTTAATGTTGGTAGAGACATCGTTTATATCGTAATCTCTCTCATGTTCTGCTTCCTTCACGGCTCCGCTGCAGTCGCAATCAACCGTAGACCACGCAGACCACCATCATACACCAACATGAATTATCGAAACTAACCAACTAACTAATTCTACATAAGCCTCCATAGTCACTGAACATCGTTGCGGAATATTATCTGTACATTGTTATACAAGATGCCTGTCAGGGCATTGACTTCATTAAATGTCAGTTGATTAGTGCATTGGATGCCCCAGTTAATCTATTTACATTCCCACAGAAGGTAGCCGTTATTTTAATAGTATGTGGGTTGAAAATAACAAAGACTCAAAAAATATACACTGACTTGAAAAATTACAATGACTCAAAAAATTACGGATTTTCTGAGTCGATCCCATATCGAGAAATTTTGATTTTTGGATATTGAAAAATCTCGGATTTTTCAAGTCGATAAAGTATCAGAAAATTCTAACTTTTTTAAATATCGAAAAATAAACTAAGGGTCGGATTTATTAGACCCGATCCAATCTAGGGTCAAGACGCCTAGATATTTCTGCCTTGATCCGATTCCATCCAGGGTAAAAAAATCACATTTTGATGGGATTGACATTGGGTCGAAAAATAGGCTTGGGTCGGAAAAATTCAATCCTAAATTTTTTGATCCTTTGTAAAATCTTCGAGCCTTCATATTTTTGTATAGTTTTTTAAAACAAGTATGAACAGGTTCTAGGATGCTCATTACCTAATGGAATTGGGCTTGAGCATGAATTCCAACACTCATCCTTAATGTGGATCTTGAAAATTTTCAATTTCCAGATTGAACATATTGTCAAATTTGAGATCATGCTCCTTTGATAGAGCTTTGATGAAGTACTCTGCTGCCTATAGTTCTGTCCTGCAGTAAACCAGAGAAATTTCTTGCTTTGCACTTTCTCTCTAAGATAGTGATATTGGATTTTGATATGCTTACTTCAGGAGTGGAATCTTGGATTCATAGATAGTGCAATGGCACTTGGATTGTCACAACAGAGGGTCGCTGGATGTGACTGCAAAATTTCAATATTTGCAAGCATGTTTCTCAGCCAAATTGCCTCCTTGGTAGCATTTGTGGTAGCTATGTATTCCGATTCTATGGAGGATAATGCTATTGAGGTCTGGTTTCGACAACCCTGATCGCGACGTCAGATATTTTGTAGACAATTGCATCCTGGTAGCATTTTTCGTAGAACTCAAGAGTTTTTGGGATCGAGAGCTACCCCCAATAGCCCTTGATACCAATAAGCCACTACGAACGCAAGAAGACCACATCAGCGCAGCAAGGCTTTATTATCGCGCTGCACTCACTTCAGCCCTACACGTTGATATGGTGGAGCTATGAAAAACCCACAACTTTCTACAGGGTGTGCTCCATTATTACAAACCAATGCCCTTTTTGAACAAACTATGGTGGCAAATGATGGAGGGCATCGGCACCACAACCAGCAACAATCTCGCCTCCAAGAAACACGGAAGATACAAGAAGAAAATGCTTCGATTGGTGTGGGACCACCAATCCAATAAGGAGGGGGATAATGTTGGCATCTGTGCTAACATTCAAAAAATAAAAAAAAAAAAAAAAAAACTCGATGGCATGTGTTTTGTAAGTCCACGTACGAGTGTCTGTTAATAAACTTCCGCCATGGCATGTGTTTGTAAACTTCCGCCATGGCATGTGTTTGTAAGCCCATGAGTAGAAGCTTAAAAAAATAATAAAATAGCTTAAACTTAGATTTAGAACTTAAGACTTAGGAAACTTAAGATAAGAAATATTTTGTCTTAAGTTTTCCTAAGTTAAGAAACTTTGAAGTTCTAAATCCTAAGTTAGAAGATTTAGAAAGGCTATAAATAGATTAGTCCCATAAGTTAGTGGATACTTATGGAAGACCCTCCTTGCCATAAAAGGAGAGGTATTTTCCTTGTAAATAACACTGAGATTAAGCTATCATGTTCTCTATTTTTGAGATTATCTCTCTATTTCATTTGTGTTCCCTTTGGGAAGATGCATAGCTTGAGGGAAGGTGCTCGGGCCTCCTCTTGCCTCCTTCTCATTGGTTTGTATTGTGGCATGTATTTTTGCTAATTGATTATTAGTTAGCCACAATCTTCCATTCTAATTCCCTTTGGGTGTTAATCTAGGATTTAGTTTAATCACCTTGCTAGTTGGGTAAGCCTTAGTAAGGTTTTATATTTTGTCACCTTAGTTAGTTTCATTTCTATTTCGAGCACTAGTTGAGTAAGCCTTAGTGCTTTCATCATTGTTTTCTATTTTCGCACTTCGTTTGAAGCTTGGTAGAAACTTAGAAAGTGGACGATCCCCTCTATACTACACCACATCGTGAGTAGATCTAGCCAAACATTCGCAAATCAGATTTACTTCTAACATGTGGACATGCTACGGCTAAAACAGCACCACAGTTTCACGCTCCTGGCATGTACAAAAGAGATCGTTCTTTTGTACTTCTTCATGTCTTCTTGATGCTCCAATATATATATATATATATATATATATATATATATATATATATATATATATATATATATATATATATATACATATTTGAAGAGCATGGTGTGCAGAAAGAGCACAATAGATGCAGAGTGTGGATAATCAATAGAATGATCAAACGACCAGAACAGGTCTTCAGTAGCTAACATGCAAGGAGCGTAAGGAGCCTCTTTGTGGTCCTTTGCGGTGGCCCAGGGGACCACAATAGACCTTTTTGCTTTCCAACCCACTGCAAGGGACCACAAGGAGGCTCCTTGCAATCCGTTGTGGTCCCTTGGGCCACCGTAAGGGACTGCAAGGAGCCTTTTTGCAGTGGTCTTGACCGCAGGAAGGCTCCTTCTGGTTCCTTGGGGTGGGCTCCTTCTAGACCGTTGGGTTGGGTACCCTAAACCCTAAACCGTAAACCGTGAGGGACCACAAGGAGCCTTTTTGCGGTCCCTTGTGGTGGGATGGACTGCAAAGGACCGCAAGGAGGCTTTTTGCATTCCATTGCAATTGCACAAAGGATAGCAATGGGCCTCATTGTTGTGGGCTGGGTGGACCATAAGAAGGGTCCTTGTGGTCCCTTGGGTCACTGCAAGGGACCACAAGGAGCCTCCTTGCCATCCAACCCACTGCAAGGGACCGCAAAAAGGCTCCTTGAGAATTTGACATTTTTGGAATATTTCACACATGTGAAATTCAAAGAACCATAACTTTTGCCATACTTCATCTTTTTTTATTATTCAAATCTTGTTTTAGAGAGATTGTCAAGCTAGTGAGATCTATCTCATAGTTTTTTGCTTAGTCTTACATAGGATTTGGTTTTGTACCCTTGATTGGTTCCTATAGTCCATCTTTTTTTATTTCCATCATTATTTATGACTTCAATGGGTGTCTTTCTATTAGAAGCAAGTGAGAGATTGTCAATCTCCAATTACTCAATTTGGAAGGTTAGACTGGAATCTGTCTTAATACTACAAGATGTGATGGATATTGTACTTGGCATTGAAGAAGAACCACAAATTCCTCAAGAAATTCCAAAGTACAAAAAGAGAGCCAGGATGGCTCTGCATTATATTAAGATGAATGTCTCAAATGACATCTTAAGAGAAATTGGTGCTTGTACTAATGCCAAAGATGCTCTGGATACTCTCAAGTCTATCTATGAGGCAAATAATACTTCTAGACTTCTAACACTAAGAAACCAAATTTTTCAAAGTGTACAGAGAAGTGATGAATGTGCTTCAACTTATGTAATGAGAGTTAAAGACCTCCATAGAGAATTGTCATGCATAGGAGACTCCATCAACCAAAATGAACTTGTTCAAGTCATACTTAATGGGTTAAAGGAAGAATATGACAACCTTGTTCAGAGTTATGCCATTAAGGAGGAGCTACCAAGTTTGGAAGCACTCCAAAGTGTGCTTATTTTTGAAGAATCAAGACAAGAGTATAAACTTTTAAGAATGAAGACCTCTCAACATTGATGGTAAAGCTCTCTTTACCAAAGACAAGCACAAGACAAGAAGTAAGAATCAACACCAATCCTCTTCAAGCAAGAACAATCTTATTTCCAAGGAGAAAGGAGATGAGGATGAGTCCTCTCAAGCTTCCACATCCAAGAAGAAGAAGAAAAACATCAAGTGTTTCTTTTGTGGAAAAAAGGGGCATTATGCCACCAATTGCTTCAAGAAGAAGAGTCAATTCAAGCAAGCCAACATTTCTAATGAAGAGAAGGAAGATGCTCATGCAAGTGATGGAGAGGGATCTCTTATGGTCTCGAGTTTTTCTTCATCACCTTTCAAGAAGGATGGTTCGTGGTAGATCGACAGTGGAGCTTCCTCACATATGTGTAGCTCCAAGTATTCTTTTTCATCCATATCACCTTATGAAGGAGCCAAGAAGTCCATCTACACAACAAATGATCATGAGTGTGCTATTGAAGGCATAGGGACCATTCCCCTAAAGCTTTCTTCATCAAAAGTTCTTTCTCTGTCTAATGTACTTTTTGTTCCCAAGTTAACAAAAAATCTTATTAGTGTTGGGCAATTGTTTGATAGTGGACTAGATGTGAATTTCAATGTTGATACATGTACAATCAAGAAGCATGATGAGATCCTTGCATTTGGGTCTAGATATGGTGGAATCTACAAGCTTGATCTCAAAGAGTATTCTAACTCTTGTGATAGTGCTTTTGCTACTCATATGTCTTTGGAGGAACTATGGCATAGAAGGTTGGGACATCCTAACTATAATTCTATGCTGTCCATGGTCAAGAAAGCCAAAGCTATTGGCCTGCCTAATCTTATCTCCAAGAATTTCAAGCCATGTGAGGCTTGTGCCATATCTAAGTCTCATAAAAATCCTTTTTCAAAGTCATCTATCAAGACTACACATCCATTGGAGCTCATACACTCGGATGTGCACTTCTCATCTTCAAAGAGCAAGGGTGGTGCTACTTGCTTTGTAACTTTCATTGATGATTTCACTAGATTTACTTGGGTATATCTTCTAGCTTTAAAATCTATGGTGTTTGACTATTTCCTAAAGTTCAAAGCTCTAGTTGAAAAGCAATTTTCTTACAAAATCAAAATTCTTAGAAGTGATGGAGGTGGTGAGTACACTTCCAATAAATTTCATGATTATTGTGAGCTTGAAGGCATTACAAGGGAGTTTTCTTGTGCATATACACCATCTCAAAATGGGGTGGCTGAAAGAAAGAATAGAACATTGTGTGAATGTGCTAAAACCATTATAATTGAGGCATCCTTGCCAAAAGACTTTTGGGGTGAGGCTATCAATTGTTCAAACTATCTTTGCAATAGACTCCCTCATATTGCACTTGGAGGAAAGTCACTATATAAAGCACTCTATTTGAAGAAACATAAGGTTGGACACCTTAGAGTATTTGGATGCATATGCTTTGTCCATATTCCCTTGGAAACGAGAAAGAAGGATGATCCTTGTGCAAGCGAAGGAGTAATGGTTGGATGTTCATCCAACAAGAAAGCCTATCGAATCTACATGCTCTCTACCTCTAAAGTAATTGATAGTAGAGATGTAGTTTTTCATGAAGAAGAAAAGTCCAATCTTGGAGGGGCCGAGATCAAGCAACCTCAAAATCTATCACCTATTGTTATTGAAGACAATCAACATATGGAGGAGTCAAGATTTGAAGATGGAAGTCCTTAGATTTTCACTCCTAGAAGATCCATGAGGGAGAGATCCGAGCCCAAGAGGCTCACTTATGGTGACAAAGGAAAGCAAGTGGATCTTGATTCCACTTATGCTTATTTTGTTTCTCATGAGGAACCCACAAATGTTCAAGAAGCCCTCAATACCAAAGAGTGGTAAGGCATGAAGATTGAATATGATGCCTTGATCACCAACCACACATGGGAGCTAGTGGATCCACCACCTTACATGCATATCATTGGATGCAATTGGGTGTTCAAGATCAAGTACAAGCGTGATGGCTCCATCAACAAGTACAAGGCAAGATTATGTGCTAAAGGCTTTGCACAAATATATGGCCTTGACTATGAAGAAACCTATGCTCCTGTAGCAAAGATGGTGACAATAAGAATCATAATCTCTCTTGCCTTATTTTTTAAATGGAAACTGTTTCAACTTGATGTCTCCAATGCTTTTTTGAATGGCTATCTTGAGGAGGAGATATACATGGAACAACCTCAAGGATTTATCAAAGATAAATCTAAGGTGTGTTTGCTATTTAGAAGTCTTTATGGCTTAAAACAAGCACCTAGATCATGGTATTCAAGACTCAACAACTTTCTACTTTCATTAGGATTTGTGCTTAGTGACTATGATCCTTCTATGTACTTAAAGTTTGATGGTAGTAATATTGTCAGTCTCCTAATCTATGTAGATGACATTATTCTTAGTGGAAGTTGTTTGATGCTAGCTCAAGAAACCAAAGATGCATTAGGAAAAGAATTTAAAATGCAAGATCTAGGAGAGATCCATTACATTTTGGGCCTTGAAATTGATTTTTATGAAGAGTATGCTTTTATTTGTCAATATAGATATGTCTTTCTATGTTAAGAAAATTCAATATGCAAAATTGTAAAGGCATAGATACTCCCATGGAGCAACATGTAAAAGATCCCATTAAAGGTGATGAAAGATCCTTCGAGGACATCACACTTTATAGGAGTCTTATAGGCTCTTTAATTTGGCTTACTATCACTAGACCCGATTTGAGCTATTGTGTGCACAAATTGAGTCAATTTATGCAAGATCCCAAGATCCAACATTGGAAGATGGCCAAGAGAGTTCTAAGATATGTATCTTCTACTCAAGATTATGGTTTATTGTACAAGAATGAAGATCTAACCATTGTTGGCTATTCAGATTCCGATTTTGCAAGTGATAAAATGGATCGAAAGTCCATTAATGCATATACTATCTTTCTTGGAGGCAATCTTGTGTCTTGGCTTTCAAAGAAACATGATACCATATCTCTATCATCTTGTGAGGCCGAGTACAAAGCACTCACTACAACAACTAAAGAGGTGCTTTGGATCAAGAGGTTAATCATGGAAATAAAGTGCATCAAAGAGGATGATCTTCCCTTGATAAAATGTGACAACATATTGGTAAAAGCTCTTGCAAACAATCCTATTTTTCATGCAAGAAGCAAGCATATAGAAGTGGCACACCATTTTGTAAGGGAAAAACTCATTGGAGGTGAATTCAACTTAGAACATGTCGACACATCTTCGTGTATTGCTGATCTTCTCACAAAGCCACTTAGCAAAAGTGCCTTCTCAAAGCATAGGTCTAATCTTGGTCTTATCTCAAGATCAATGCTTGATCCACATTAGATACATTTTGAGGAGTGTCGAAATATTGAAAAATCTATCTAATGTTGTGAGTATGGGTCCTAAAAATGCCAAAGATGAATTGAGCTCTTTTGGCTTGGTAAAGACCCATCTTAGAATAAAATATTCAAGGTAGGTAGAAGTAGAAACTCGAGCTACCATAGGAATTGCCATTTGTACTTTACATGCCACATTTAATGCATGAAAAGACTAGGTGGCACAATTAAACATAGTGAGGTGGCTTGAATAAGTCTAGATAGCTTGAGAGGTGGATCCACAACTCCAATTCAACTCAAAGTAGGAGAAGAGTCCATGGATCTATATATATGTGATGTACTCTCATTGAGAATATGATGAAATTTGTGTGTAATGCAAATTTGGAGAGAAGCTCTTTGTGCCCTCTCTCTCTCCAAGAGTTTTGTACTTGCTATTTTCTCTCTCTAGCCGAGTAGAGGCATTTATGATGCTTAGTCTGATGTTTTGTTGACAGATCTTGCTTGTAACACAATAATATTGCTTGTATGATCAGCTTTCCTATTGACAACCAATGCTAGTCTGATCTTTATGGTGTTATTGAGCTTAGGAGATAAAAAATACATGTGTAGGGCGTCTCACACGTGTGAATTCAGCATTTGCCTCTCCCCCTTTTATCCTCTTGGGGTGCTGAGCTCGTGTCAAGGTGGTATGTGGCACGTTTGGATATTTCTCTTGCACTCGAGCGAGAATGCTAGGAAAGTCACCCAAGTAATGTTTGCTTACGAGCATATGCAAGAGATATCCGCACTTTGTGAGAGGTTTTCTTGCTTTGAGCGCTGCACATGAGATTTATCTTTTCTGCCCACATGAAGTGACGGGTAACAGGTTCCTCCAAGCCAAATGATTGGCCAAATAAAATGTTGTTCGGAATCCTGTCAATTCTTGACGATTGTACCTCAATGAGTAATACAAGAAGGTCCGCCGTTGCCCTAAGTTCTGGATCCGAGATGAGTTTGACAACGTAACCGTCATTGTTATAGATGGAGGTGTCACCGTCTTCCGTACAGAGATGCATCAAGTAATTCCTATCAAAAGATTGCCCTCTGCCGTGCATAGGCTCTCCTTCATTCGGGAACCCCAAGTGGCTTAGGATATGTGGTGAGATAGAAATTGAATCCCCCTCGTTACGTCTAGGAATCCTGAATGTCTGGAGCTCGTCATCAAATGTAGAATAAACCGCACGCACCAGACATTCATGTTGCACACCGGAGATAAGTCGTGTGTCGACTAGCTTGATGGCGAATCTTGTTGGCTTCAATCCTTGTAAACCCCATTTTTTGTACAAAGTAGTGGAGATCAGATTGACACTCGATCCTCCATCTACCACTTTTGGCTCGTCCTCGTATCTCTTGTGTTTGATTGGCAAAGTGATGTTGTGTCCTCACTTTCCCATGTTGCTCCGATGTGGAGGATGTTACTTGTCTCATCATAGCCCACACAATATATGGGCTTAGGCGCTACTGACTCCTCATCCGCTTTGGCCCATTCAGCTAGAAGGCTTTTTGCTTGTGGTGCAATCCGCAATAGTTCTCTGAGTGGTAAACTAACATGGCTTGACAACAAAAGTGTGAGCCTTTCAGTGTGTGGTTCCTCGGGCTCCACCATGTGAAAAGGTGGTTCATGTTGGTGCAACCGATCATTCTGATCAGTGCGCAGTGGTGAGCCCTCTTGCGGTTCTCGTTCGACGCCGACTGGAGGTTTTGTGGGAATGTCTCGTTCTTGATCTTATGGCAATGAGGTTAAGAGGTGCACTGGTTCCAAGTTTAGATGGACAATTCTTGAAACAGTTTTCATAACCGCAATCTTGGCAAGAGGTTGTATACTGTCCCTTGTAGGGACATTATGCAATTCTGTTTCTTTCGCTGCATCCGTAGCAGCCGTAATTTCTTCCACCCTGACGTTGAGTTTGAGCTGCATAGGTCGAAACATATTCATTTATGGCAGGATCCATAAATGGTTCATCTGGTCCGTACCACTGCTGCTGCTCAGGTTGAGGTGGCATTTGCATTTCTTGTTCCGCTGCTGTCAGGTTTACATGGGCCACTTGTTGATTGGCTGGCTCTGGTGGAGCAAGTAAGGCCATGCGTTGTGGTTGATTGGGTGCGTCGTATCTTGGTGCCACGTTAGGTGCCCCTTAATGATAAGGATAAGAAGTCTGATAAGGACTTCTCTTCTATTGAAAAACCCTTGGGTTAAACGGGCAAAATGTTGTATTATGCGATGTTGCATTGCACAGATGGTAGAATCTATGTGTCAGTCTCAGATTTTGCTTTAGGACTGGACACTTGTTCGTTGTATGGTTTTGCGTGCATACTGAACACCATACATTTTCTCGTCGAGGATACTGCAGCTGGTTTGGTTCCGGTTGATTTTCTTCAGTTTCTGGTCAAATTGCGCCGGAAGTTGCTCCATCTGCTGTAATTTTATCATTTGCTCCAACAACACTTCTGTGGATAGAGCGGATGCATTTGATGATGATGATGCGATCGAGGGAGTAGGAGTGTGGGTGAAAGGATATTCGTCGTCAGATCTCTCATCCTCTTCTCTGATGGCATCTTCCATAGCTTCTTGTAGAGTAGCGTACTGCTCCCATCGTTTCAGTTCTCTTTTGATGCTTCGTGGTAATCCAGCTAGGAACCACATGATCACCGCATGATCAGGAGTCAGGGCTACACTGCACTTGGATCGTAGATGTTTGACCCGTTCAATATAGTCCCGGACCCTTTCTCGTTTTCCCATCTTGACTTTGCTCAACAAGAGAAACGGGTCTTCCAGGAACTTTCTTGGTTTAAAGCACGTAATAAGAGCCGCTTTAACCGCTTCCCAGGTGGATTTCTCTTCCTCAGACAGGTTAAAAAACCAATCTTGAGCCACTGCAAGTAAGGACATAGGGAATAGCATTGCTTCTCTGCAGGTGTCCGTTCGCCGTAGATTTCACAAGCTTGCTCGTAGATCTGGAGGAATTGGATGGGATCTGATGATCCGTCGTATTTTGGTATCTTCATCCGTGGTGCTCTCCAAACTGCATGCAAGGGTGCGACAGGTACGGGTTGGCCCATTGGATCCATTGGTGCTGGTTTCGGTTCCGCCTCTTGTTGCATAGCTGCTAATCTGGGAAGGTGTGGTGCCTGATTTGCTATCCTCCGTGCTATTGATCGTCCCGATCTCAGATTCATCCGATGGTGGGTTTCGAAGTAATTGGATCTTGCTTATACAGTAGGATGCAGTCTGGATCTTCAAGGATCTAATCAATCTGATTGGCCGGAATGAATTTTGGCCTTTTACGGTGGTTTTTCCTTGATAACTTTTTACTCCTTGCACTGATTGACCTGAGATTTTGACAGTATCTGGATCTGATGCAGATCTTTCCACTGATTTGGTCTGCGAGGGTCAACTGACTGTAACTTTTGATTGGGAGATCCAATCATGATGAAGTCAGTTTGCTACACAAACTAGACTCAAATAGCTTTGAAACTGCTCTAGATTTGGATCAAACGTGGAAGAGAATCACCAAATTGAATTGGGATGTCCTTCACATGTGTATGAGCAGGAAAATCTGTACAATCTCAGAGATGATTCAATCCTTATGATGATGAATCCTTTTGATCCAAATTTACTTGAGATAGCATGGGAGATGCAAACTACTCTCTCTAGATCTTGATTTTCATGAAGTTTTTGAAACTTTGGATGAAACAAGCATCAAACACTTAGGTAGGCTCTGATACCACGTGAAATTTCACACATGTGAGAATGCCGTAATGTGTGTGAATAATCTTCTAAGTCAAGCTTATGCACTTTAGATCAATACTAGATTGAAATCCAAGGTCTAGATCAAAATCTAAGGCAAAGAGGCAAAGATAGATGCATAGATTGATAACCAAAGTGTTTCTACATGTAAGAAAGTACTTCATGAAAAAAAACTAGGTAAAATTAAGCTCCTCTCCTCAGATAGAGAGAGAATAGACCAATTGGTCTCGGGTAGAGAGAGAAGGTAATACTCACAAAAACTTGATTACACTCAAATTTGCTCAAAACCTCAATTACATAATGATTGGTAAAGAGATTACTTATAAAACTTGTGGAGAGCTCTGCTTACTTCCTAATGCTATTGGAAGAGTGATGCATCCATCTTGCAATTCTATTGGACCCTTATTGAGGATTTCTCAATTTCTATTGGACCCCTTGACCAAAGCCAACACTTTGACTTGATCACTCATCAAATTACATTAACACAAGTTTCACAAGCCTATTTACAAGCTTAACCAGCTCAAGATTGCATCATAAGCTACTTTTGGCCCAATAGAGGCATTACATGTGGATTTGACCAATTTGCCATCTATTTCAATTTTTGGCCATATCACAAATCTACACCAAGATGCTTGACATAAAGATTTAGGAAACCCTTAAAGCTATGATAGATAATTTTTCATGATTTTCACAAAAGTCTTAATTTTGACTAGGTCTCTAGTTCATGAGGTTATTGAACTTTATTTGAGTGTGTTTCAATCTTAGGAAGTGGCAAGAATCATTAGATTGAGGATAGATCATAGGTTGATCAAGATTTCACTATTCTATGTGTTGATTTTCTAGTTAGAAGTGTTAGAAGAGATGTGAGAGGTCCCATATCTCCGTGAGTTCTTCTTGAGTTCATTTGTTGACATTCAAGAGAGTGCTTTGTGCATTGGAATAGGTTGAAAGAAGAAGATCAGGTCATTGCAACATGGCTACAAGTGGAAGGCAATGATAGGCTTAACTCAAGTAACTATTCATTGTGGAAAGTGAGGATGGAATCACTTCTTGAGATGAATGATGTTTTGGATATTGTTGTAGGTTTGGAGGAGAGACCAGCAACTCATCAAGATCAAATGATGTATGATAAGAGGGCTAAAAGGGCTCTACACATGATTAAGATGAATGTTACCAATGAACTTCTCAAAGAGATTGTAAGTGCACAACATCTTTGGAGGCTTGGGAAGCTTTGAAGAAGCTTTATGAATCCAAGTCTACATCAAGAGTGCTTACTCTTAGGAGGAAAATCTTTCAAAGTTTGGAAAAGAAGGAAGAGAGTACTCATGCTTTTGTTTTGAGGGTTAAGCATTCAATGATGAGTTAGCATGTATCGATGAATGCATTAAGGAGGTAGAACTTGTTCAAGCTATACTTAATGGCTTGTTGGATGACCATGCTAATCTTGTTCAAAGTTTTGCTATTAAAAAGACTTTGCCAAGTATTGTGAATTTGCAAGAGATCTTGGTGAATGAGGAGTTTAGGCTTCAATCAAGAGGAGGTGGATCTACATCAACATCTCAATATGAAGAGGAGGCTATGTTCATCAAAGACAAGTTTAAGGGCAAAGGCAAAGGCAAAGGCAAGTGATCAAAAGGACAAGATCAAGGTGAGACTTTCTTTTTTGGCAAAAAGAAAGATAAGTCTAAGTTAAAGTGCTTCTATTGTGGAATCAAAGGGCATTTTGCAAATGAATGCTTGAAGAAGCAAAGAGATGAAGGTAGCAAGCAAATCAACTTTACTACTAAAGATGAGAATCTAGGTGGTGGTGATTCTCTTTTGATGTGTTCTTCAAGTCTAATATCAAGTGAAGGTGACAAAGATTCATGGTGGATTGATAGTGGAGCTAGTTCACACATGACTAGTCACAAGGAGTTCTTTACTTCTTTGGTCACTTATGATGGAGCCAAGAAAGTGATACACATGGCCAATGGTGGCAAGTGTGTGATTGAAGGTATGGGTTCAATTCCTATTTGTCTTTATACTAATAAGAAAGCAAGACTTGATGGTGTTCTTTACATTCCTTCAGTTTCAAAGAATTTGCTAAGTGTTGGTCAAATGATAGAGAAAGGATACATGGTAAAGTTTGGTGGTGATGCTTGTTTCATTACAAAGGAAGAAATCTTGGTTGCTAGGGGCAATAGTCAAGGTATACTTTTCAAGCTTAATGCTTTTTTTTATGGATAACAAAAAATATGGGATGGAAAAGGAGATTGGTCTCAACTTTCCAAAGTTACCTTTTAGCATCAATAAGATAGGTGGATCTTATGCAAAGTCTAACAAGCTTCCTTATGCTAGATGTAATATGCTTCTTGGAGATGTCCATCTTTGTGCTAACTTGGCTAGTCTTGAGGATAATGATGGTGTTTCAATGGTTCTTCATGGCAAGTGCAAGCATGCAAAAGGTAAGGAAAGAGCTAACTTCATCAATGGAGGTGAAGGGTCTTCCTTGGAAAAGATTGTTGTTAATGATTTCTTTGATCATATGGAAAAAGAAGTTGCTAGGTGCATGCATGAAAGAGATGGTTCTTCTACATTCTTTTGTGATGAACTAGAACTGATTTGAAATCTGAATCATTATCTAAAAGTAGTACAATGAGAGGTCAATAGTTGAGTAGGCATAAGTTTGATCGGAATTTGAGTCTGGAATGTTTGTATTAGATAACCCTAATCTTAGTTTGAGTATTAGGATCAGGGAGAGGTTGATTGAGAGGAAGAAATTATGTTATTAGAGGTAAATTGGGTTGGAAAAACTTGTAAGAGTGAATATGTTATTCATCTCAGAGACTTCTCATATATGTTATTTACTCATGAGAAATAAAAATTCTTAGGTAGCTAAGTTACAAGATTCATGGGATGCTTAGAATGTGTAATGTTCATGGGATGCTTAGAATGTGAAACACTAATTGAGCGTAATGGATTCCTTGTGACTATTATGCCCATTTTTTGAATAGGATAAAAAGCAGAATATATATGTACTTTTTTTCAAACGGAGGTGCTGCGCTTTCTACCTTGCACGTCTGTACAACTGCCACATAGCACCGATGTCTCATGCACCGGTTTGAATCGATCGATTCTAGGTGAGGTTCGAATCGGCCGATTCGAACATTTTTTCGTCTTTGGAGCCATTTTGAAACTTTTTTTACTCTGTAACCGATTCGAACAGAATTCCGATTCGAATCGGACCGATTCGAACCGCGATTCCTTGTTCGAATCGCCGATTCGTGAAACATTGCATAGCACGTCCAGAGTGGTCAGTCAAAGTCAAACTACTTATTATGCTTCATAATGTACGTGTAAAAAGTCAAGGTATCCATTGCGCAATGGAATGTGCCGAGTAGAGGACATTCTGTCGGGCAGCAGAGGACATTTTAGGCTTTCCAATAGCCTAAAAATTTCTAGAAATCCTTACTGGGCAAAATGTCCTCTTTCCGACACCTTCCATAATACATAATAACCTACAAGTTTTTTGGCTTTGCATTTGGAGAGTCTCTTGAATGGCAAATCTATCAAGTGAAATTGTTTTTAAAAATAGTTGGAGTCATTAATAATCTGTAAGGTACTCGATGCTCATTGCTATTTTTGAAAAGTCAAACTAATGCCCAAAGTCTCAAACTTACTAAAAATGATAAGTTTGTCTAAAAAATAACCTTTCAAATTCCAGTTATTACATTGGGAAGGCATGTGCTAGATGACCTCCTCCTATACTAAATGACTTGCTATGAGAGGTTCGTACTCGCCTCAAACGACCTTTCAAGCACACTTTCCTCACATTTCAAATAGAGGGTAAAGGGTTGGGTTTGGAGGCCTGCTTCTCATAGCTTGGCGGTGACATTTAGCTCCACCCTCGGAAAGCCCTTGCCCTTGGCTTGCCTTGGGCCCAAGGACTTTTCACCTTACTTAGAAGGGTGCCCTAAAAGAATGGCCTCTCTGCTCTTTATATGGCGGCTGGTAGCGCCGTCTCTCGTATGTAAACCTAGATTTGCCCTAATTCACAGCAGTACTTATCTATTGATCATGCGCCTGTGATTCTCCATCGCTGCTTCTGTCCTCCTCCTCCTTTTGCCTTTGCAGCTTCATGCCTGTTGGCTCTTAAGCATGTGTACCAATTGTTTGTGTCTAACTATCGAGGCGCTAATTTAGTGTTGGAAATCTTGTGTTTATTCAGATTTTTGAGCTTAGTTTGCTGTTGTAATGTCTTCGCTAACAATTCGGGGATGAATAATCGGATTGTCAATAGTTTAAGAGAATTCAAAGGAAATGATTTGAGGATAAGTTTGCAAGGTTGGAAGTACTTTCGGTTGAATAATCTCTGCCTCCTGAAGTTTATACAGATCATTTGAGTGTTGGTAGGCAAGTTCTGTTAGTCCTGTGTGTCGGCTTTCCGATCTAGCTTGCTCAATAGAAGTGTGTCCCAACCTCTAAGAAGTACTGGGTGCTTTCTATTGCACCGTTAGTTATGACTGCAGCTTCCGCACGATAATTTTGGTTGATGTTTCTTGAATTTCACTATTTCATACTGCCTTTTCCTTCCGTATACTTCTCCATTTGGCCTTGATCGTGCATGAGACGTTGATTGAAAGTCTCCTTAGATCTTGTCTACGCCATACCTTTCGCAAATTTATATGCGGTGATAAGTTTGATAATACCAGGTCTGATATCTTTTCGCCAGTGTATAGCTATCAGAGAAATGTTTCTATGCATTTATGTTTTGAGTCTGTATGATAGCTTTGGTTTGTCGTTTAGGAAATTTTTGACGCTCACTTTTTAATGCACAAGTTGCCTATTTTGTTCCATTCTCTGCTTGGTTGGCGAGAACGCTTTCGATGGTTGTGCTGTTAATAAGTTTTGTGTTGTGAATATTTCCATCTTGATATATTTAGTTCTTGATAGATGTTTTGGTGGCAACGATGGAGTTGATTATCTTGTCAGTATTGTGATGAATTGTCTAGACGATCAAACAGTTCTGATTTATGTTCATATCTCAGACTTTGAAGGTAGCATTGAGACTAATAGAAATTAATCCTTTAATGATGTAATCTTTTATATCTAGTATTGTCGATCAATTCCAGGCTGTCCTTGTTTTGTACTATCTATTTGATCACAGTGATGAGCCTTAATATAATACCTAGCTCTCTGAATGGCTCATGCCACATGTTAAGAACAGGTTCTGAGTGATTCATCCACGTTTTTTCTCGTATATTTTCAATCTGCAAGATGATAAGTACCTCATTTAGGGAGAAATTCTTACTCATAATGTTTGCTATCGCTGTAAATTTTCAGATTTTAGTGCTGAATTTTGTCTAGTGCTTACCAATGTATTGCTGCATGTATAATTTCCTTGACGGAAGGGCCTCGGAGGGTGACCTTCCCCATGCTTATGCAAACTATCAGTGTGGTTTTTGTAATGTTTAAATTCCACCTCACTTGCTCAATTTTATGTAAACTACTTTGGATAAAAAATTTACATAGCTCTTTTTGAAAAGTTCTCTTTTTGAAAAGTGCCTCTGATTACAAAAACCATCCAATCTCCGATAAAAAAATACATAACATTAAATAAATTGTCTTGAAAAACATGTCGCCTTGATTTTGTTATATTTCTCAACTTCCTTTGCAAAAGCATCCTCATGGAAAGGTTCAACATTTTGCAGTTCACTTGAAACAAGAAGTTGCATGGCATGATCCATTGTTCTGGAAAGCTGTCAAAGCATAGGAATGGAACCAACATCTTTTGTAAAATAGATTTTTTAAAAATTTATTAGACTTGAATAAAAACATTTAACTTTTAAAGGTGCAATAAATTTTTGGTTGTCATTATAATATGGAGTAAATTTTTTAGGAGTAAAAGTAGGTCCTTGTAAAACTTTTTGAGCTACTTACAAAAGTAGGTCCTTGTTTCAAAAATTGGAACTTAAAAAAAAAAAATTCAAAAACCCCAAAAGAGGATTCCACAAATTTTCCTATTGTCTCAACATATTCTAAACAAGTTAAACATGAACAATATAGTAGTTGACCTAATAATTTACTCCATATAATGAGCATCTCAAAGGTCAATTGCATTGCATATTACAGAGGAGCTCTAATCTTTTCAAATGTCTAACTCCAACATTCCTTCTTTCCTATTACTAAATGAACCTTTAATATTTGTATGTGCATACTTTGTTTTTATCCATGTTCCAAGAATAGTTTTTTCAACCTTCACATACCACTAAACATAAAACACCCTCAATTATTAAGGACATAGAAAAGTAAACTAAAGTATCATCGGTTACATGATTTATTTGATTGAAATGGGGTATAACAAATTTGAATTCAATATGCACTAAAATTTTCAAATTTGAAACATTTTATGCAAATTTTTCAAAGAGAAATATAAAAGCAAAAGGTTAAAATTTATAATATAACTTGCAATGTTCGACAATTTTACAACAAATTGAATCCGATCTAGATCCGTACTATGAGCTAGAATCTAGCCTATTTACCAAAACTAGTTTATCTTGGCATTTATCTCCACAAAAGACACATAGATTTGATCAAACACTCCAAAGAAAGGTGAATCAAGCTTCCTAGACTTGTAATCAACTTCAGTACCCTCTAATCAATGCAATTAATGCATATAAGATTACCCACATATAATAGTACTCGTCACACAAACACGTGGAAAAACTTGATTTTAATCCAAAAGATAGGCACTCATGGATGTCATCTTCTATGATAAGGAGATAGTTTTAATGAAACACAATACATTGTACAAGATTTGATCACAACTAGCTATCCCACTTTCTTAGGCCCTTGAGAAATATAAAATTTTGATTTCTCAACAAAATCTAAGATAATGTTGAGCTTGATCTATCTTCTAGATTCAAACTAGACCCAAACCTAGCTCAATTTATTATGGATTTGATCAAAACTAGTCTCTCCTTGATCTCAACTTCTTAGAAAGGGTGAATCCACCTATACTAACCAAAAGAAATTTAGGGCACACAAATGGCTCACAAATAAAGCCCTCTAAATTTAGATTGAATCACATTGACATATTCAATTACAAACCTATCCAAAATCTAGCAAAAAAAAAAACACAATTTTCACTAGTTTTTTATTTCTAGATGAAAAATCATCAAATCATTTGATCTGAACCTAAAAGGTGTATAATAGGATCTCAATAAGCCTAATAATTCTCAAATGGTTGATTCACTTTCCTAAAGAGTGCTGACATTAAATGCCTTATGAAAATCTCTACCAAGAGATTTGTACTGCAGAACGCAAATCTTCAGGACTTTCTAACTTGGCTTGGTTGAACGGAAATGGCCCAATCTTACTTAATTCCTAAAGCTATAAATCATGAAAAAAATCCCATTTGATCTATTCACTCAAATGAAACCAAATTTGAAGGTACAATCACTAGATTAGCAACTAGTAGCAAGGACAAATCCAATACTACTCAAATCTAGGTTCTAAGCTTGAGAAAATCAAATTTGATGCTCACTTTTGATTAGGCTCTAATAACATACCAAAATTTTACAACAAATACATGTATTTTGCAACTCTAGCATGTGTAGATTGATGATTTTTAGCTTGTGAATGATCTAGATGTGCATCCAAATTTAGTCAAGATATTGTTGATCCATTAAGTGTGTTTTGGATCTGAATTTCTCACATAGTATTATAGCAGGTTGTAGGCTAATTTGGTGGATTTGCCAAATCTAGAGGTGGATTTGAGGTCGCCATCAATTCTAGTGTGAATTGGAGTGGTTTCTAGTTCAAATCAAGCATTTTTAAGTGTAGAAAGTGGATCTTTGTGATCCTAGCATCATTTTAGGTCAAATCGATTGGAGTAGGTCGATGTTTGAATCAACTTACTGGAATGTAGAGACAAAAATTGTCATGATTGTGGATTTTGCATTCTATTAGTAGATGTATCATAATTCTGGCTTTTGCATATACCTTTTACTTGATTCAATATTTTGCATTTTAAGAAAACTCTAAATTTGATAGGATCTCTTGATTTTGAAGTTGCTAAATTTTTTAAAAGTGATTCAATCTTAGGAGTTAGTATGTAGTGTGGTTAGATCAAGTGTCTCAAGAAATCAACAATTCTATGTGCTAGGATTTGCTAGAAGAGAGAAAAAGAGAGGTATGATAGGAGGGCAAAGAAAGCTCTTCATGTGATCAAGGTGAATTTGACTAATGAACTTCTCAAGGAAGTTGGTAAGTGCACTACATCAGGTGAAGCTTGGGAAACCTTGAAGAAGGTTTATGAGTCCAAGTCTACATCTAGGGTTCTAATCCTAAGGAGGCAAATTTTTCAAAGTCTTCAAAAGAAAGATGAAAGTGCTCATGCTTTTGTTTTGAATGTTAAAGCTTTGAATGATGAATTGGATTCTTGTGCATGAACCCATGCAATCCTCATGCAATCCAACACATCACATAATGCTTTGAACTTGGTAGAACTTGTACTCACCACCATTGTCACTCCTCAAGCACTTGATCTTAGTAGAAAATTGGACCTCCCTTGCCATCTTGAACTTGAAAAAGACATCAAACACCTCATCTTTGCTCTTTAGTAGATAAACCAAACAAAATGTACTAAAATCATCAATAAATGTCATATACATTTTAGCACTTCCATTGCTAATTGTAATGACACCATTAATATCCGAATGCACAAGTTGAAAAGGCTTACTTGACCTTGATGTATATCTCTTGTAAGGTAACCTATGTGACTTTGATAAAGCACATAGCTCACAAACATGATTCAACTTTGTTAGAGATTTTGGAAGACCAAAAACAACTTGCCTCTTTGCCAGCACCTCCAATGATTTGTAGTTGATGCCCCAATCTCTTGTGCCATACCTCTTGCATTGACAATTGCTCCTTTTTCATACATCCAACTTTGTTAGTAGCAACACAAGCATCAAGTTTGAACAATTTACCTTGCCTCTTTCCTTTTGCAATCAATTCACTTTCCTTCTTGATCAAGCAACCATCACCATCAAACTCCACCTTGAATCCCTTGCATTTGACTTATACTAAGAAGGTTCAGTGATAGATAGAATGAACAAAACATCTTTCAAATTCACATTCCTATTAGGGGGGGGAGAGAGAGAGAGAGAGAGAGAGAGAGAGAGAGAGAGAGAGAGAGAGAGAGAGAGAGAGAGAGAGAGAGAGAGAGAGAGAGAGAGAGAGAGAGAGAGAGAGAGAGAGAGAGAGAGAGAGAGATTGTGCCAATCCCTTTGATTGCACACTCACCATCATTGGCCATGTAGATCACCTTCTTGTCACCTTCAAATGGCATCAATGATGAATAATACTCCTTATGAAACATCTTTCAAATTCACATTCCTATTAGGAGAGAGAGAGAGAGAGAGAGAGAGAGAGAGAGAGAGAGAGAGAGAGAGAGAGAGAGAGAGAGAGAGAGAGAGAGAGAGAGAGAGAGAGAGAGAGAGAGAGAGAGAGAGAGAGAAAACATGAACATAACGGATCTACGGATCTTGTTTAAACGGTTGTTAATCATCTTGTAGACTGTAATTACAATAAATCAAAAGACTCTGACAGCTATTTATATGTATCTGAGCAAAGAGAAGGAGTTAGAAAATCAAAGTGTAGTGAGTTGAGTAATCTGTAGATGCACAAAGCGATCAAACGACCAAAAGGTCTTAAGTAGCTAGCTCCTCAGAATTAGTGATTTTACACACACATAGAGAGAGAGAGAGAGAGAGAGAGAGAGAGAGAGAGAGAGAGAGAGAGAGAGAGAGAGAGAGAGAGAGAGAGAGAGAGAGAGAGAGAGAGAGAGAGAGAGAGAGAGAGAGAGAGAGAGAGAGAGAGAGAGAGAGAGTTAGTTTTTGTCCAAGAATAGCCAAGAATACATTGCAGAAATAACCTAGGAGATAATTACTTTTTAAGAGTTGTAGACTAGCCTATTGGAAGCCAGATGTATATATTGTAGGTATTGGAAAGGTAAGTCTCTTCTTTTATCAAACTTTGAGAGTTGATAAACACCGGTGCCAAGATTAAAAGTAATTGAAATGTTCAGAAAAC
Source organism: Diphasiastrum complanatum (assembly GCA_029204225.1). NCBI lineage: Eukaryota > Viridiplantae > Streptophyta > Lycopodiopsida > Lycopodiales > Lycopodiaceae > Diphasiastrum > Diphasiastrum complanatum. The sequence goes on from CM055112.1 coordinate 12,915,218, forward strand.
TGGTGGTGTTTGCTTCACAAGACTTCTTTGCAAAATGAAAAAATTCTAGAGGATAAATCCAAAAAGGGTTTTCTGGCTTTCTAATCTAATTCTTATCCATAAACGCATCAATACTGGGATTATTAATGAAACAAATGTCATCAATATATCCAAACAAGTGACAGAAATCATTCATATCTTTTCTGAGCCCTAACTTGGCTAGCCTCTTAATAAATTGACCTTCAAAGAACGCAAGATACCAGTTACACCATGTAGGTGAGAATGAAAAACCCATCGGTATACCACGAATCTGTCTCCAGATTTTGTTTTCTAATCTGACAATACAATTGGCTATTAGGAAGGCATTCCATAAGCATAAGAGATTTTTATCGATATTGTACCACCCTTCCAACTTTTTATTTAATGTCTCATCACGGACATCAAGAATCACTACAAAGTAATTGCTACAAGAGCTAGAGTCAACGGAAATCGACTCTATAAATTGAATGCGAGATCTTTTGCTCAAGCTATGGTAAGCACTGTTGATAGTCAAAATGATCTTTGACATTAACGATTTGGTCATACTAGTGCTCAAAGTTTACAGATTCTCAAAAGAGGTAATCTAGTTATTGGATTGCATGATATTTCTTTTGAAGGAAAAGTCTGTGAAGGTTGTATTTTGGGGAAACAACATAGAGAGAGGTTTTCCAAAAGTAGAGCAAGGAGAGCCAGTGACATCCTCGATCTTGTCCACAGTGATCTATGTGGACCAATGCAGACTAGATCTCTTAGTGGCTACTATTATTTTATTACCTTCATTGATGATTATAGCAGATGCATTTGGATTTATTTTATAAGCAAGAAATCATATGCTTTTGCTAAGTTCAGGGAATTCAAGGCATCAATTGAAGAGCAAACAAGATGTTGCATCAAGACTTTGAGATCTGATTTCAACAGAATTTATCGATTTTTGCAAAGATCAAGGGATCAAGAGGCAAACTACAACACCTTATTCACCACAACAAAACGATGTTGCAGAGCGAAAGAACAGATCCATTGTTGAGATGGCCAAGGCAATGCTCAAAAGCAAGGGTTTGCCAAACACCTTTTGGGCAGAAGCTTGCAGCACAACTACGCACATCCTGAATCGGTGTCTTATGAAATCTATGGAAGGTAAGACACCTCATAAAGCTTTTACTAGAAAGAAACCTAATATTTCTCATTTGAGAGTATTTGGTTGTGATGCTTATGCTCATATTCATGATGAGAAATGAAAGAAATTGGATGCAGGGATATAATGAGAAAGCCAGGGCATACAAGATGTATGACACAAATGCACATAAGCTTGTGATTTCTAGGGATGCTACATTTGACGAGATGGATCAAGATGTACAATCTCAAGTAATCATTGAACCTTTTGATGAGAGAGCGAAAATACATGTCAAGAAAGAAGTGGATCTTGATGCGAAGATCCAATGGACAAAGACAAGTTTGATACTGGGAGATACTCCCGAATCTAGCGAGCAGGGAGAGCTTAGAAGGTCAAGTAGAGATCGAAAACCTCCTGCAAGGTTAGAGATGAATCTAGCCCTATTGGGTTTCATACTCAAGGCACAAGAGCCAAAAAAATTTTATGAAGCAAAGGAGCACAAGGAGTGGCGTGCAGCTATGAACACAAAAATGGAGGTGGCTTAAGGTACATGATAGATAGTTTAACCATGGTTAGTAAATTAACTATTTCGGATATGTCTGAACCCTCAAGCGTAGATCCTTAAAGATTAGAGCAAATTTTTCAAAGATTTTTCTTTTGAAGAATCTATCAAATCATTTCATTAATGCTGCAAACAATAACGTAAACTAAAACAAAGTTTTACTCATGCATAGTAAAACACCACGTTTGTTGCTATTTTGGCCTAATGGTTTTTATGGATCATGCATTGTTTGCATGCCTACATAGCAATTATTTAACGAGAACATATGCATGTTAGTTTAGCCCTCAACTAAGTTCAAGCCTTAAAAATTAGGTTGTCACCCCAAAGTATCCTTTAACGTTGACTTTTTTCCAAGCTGCCCACATGGTATTGCTTTGCAATGCAAGGCCAACAATGTTTACTCCCAAATAAATGTCCATCTGAAGCAAGCCAGAAATCGGACTAGAACGTTTTGTCTCTAATAAAATAATCTCATCCTTTTTGATAGGAAATATGAACATGAAACATTTGAGAGTCTTTGAAAAGACAAATCTTATGAAGTCATATTGTAATGGAAAGCTATATTACATTCGTCGGTTCATTAGCATACAAAGTTAAATAGCGGCTGAATACTTTTCATCAACATAAATGCCACATAAGAGCAATGACTAGGATTTCCATAAATTTTAAGGTATGTAGCTTTCCGTTACAATATGACTTCATAAAATTTGATACAAATATTTCAAAAATGATGGCAAATGAAGGAAAAACCTAGTAAGTGTGAATATTACGAAAGGACAAGCTTTTGTTTTTGATATTGTTTGCATGCCTTTGTAAGAACTTTATAGATCGTGCATTTCTTTGCATGTCTTTGTATGAAATTTTAAGGATCATGCATTGTTTGCAAGCTTTCATAGGAATTTTTGAGCAAATGCATGTTAGTTTAACCCTCAACGAAGGCCTTAAATTTCATGTCACCACCACAAAGTATCCTTTTAACGTTGACTTTTTTCCAAAGTCCATTGATCGACCTCAACACATAGTATTGCCTTTGCAAAGCAAGGCCAAAAAAAATTTCCTTCAATGTATTATTAAGGAAGTGCATGATTTAGACATTTTTGTTCCTCCTAGTTCTATATCTTTGAATTTTAAGATTGAAGCAAAGCTATTAACTTTGTGATTAAGACTCTGTCAATGCCTTAAATTGTGAAAAGCCCTAGACTTTGCTCTGATTTCTACAGGACGTGTCTATACAATGATTTACTACCTACTTGGAAATATCCCCATGTTTGCATTGGGCAGATTTCCATTTGGGCTTTTTGATTTAGGGATCCAATACAGTTTACACAACACTAGGAAAAATAACCAGCAAAGTTGTCAAAACAGCCTCCGAATTGTGCTTATTTTTCCAATAAAACTTATATATTACAAAAAGCCTGTAACTCTCTCTTTGAAGTAGAAATGGTTTTGGAAAAAATGACATGCAAACTCAGTCTGAAAGCTCTTTTGAAACATCCTTACTAACATGAAACGTCTCTTCTTCAATAGCTTGACCAAAAGAATAGAGGACCAAAATACAAAACGCAGTAGTTAAGCATGCTTGAATCAACAAGGATATCAAAATATCCTTGTCTTGCCAAACGTGCCCATGTAACATTTTAGTGGTATAAGATCTAGTGTTCCATTCAGCAATGCTAAATACAACGTTGGTTGAGTGCAACTCTTGTGTTGTTTCCTTTTCTTAGAGCCAATATGGTATCTCAAATTGTTTTCTAGAACACTGAAATTCTATTTCGGCTGACTGCTCAGACAAGTAGGAGTATTTTATCTCATGCCTCATAGAGGATCGAGGTGAGCTGAGAATATCCAGTCATCACAGCAGTTGTAGAAGAGTACCCCACTAAAAGAAAATAGTACAACAAACTCTGTAAAGTAGTTAAACTTTTTGATACCTCCATTATTTCCTGTAGTAGAGGATTCAATAGTCATCAAAAGAAATGTAATATACCGTCAGAGAAGTTCATTAAAAAGCTGCAGGGTGATTTATCACCTAAGCATAACATCATCTCATCATACGGATTGATTAAACTCCTCTTATGGTTTTGGTTTCGTATTACAATACTTCAGTCGATTTAAGACAAACGTAGATAAAAATGCTACACAAGCTATATGTATGAACACCTTTTTACATGCAAAGTTTCCATACCTCAAAACTAAACTAAAAAGAAAATCAAAGAACGAAAACCACCAAGTTCTCATGTCAAGCAACACAGAGGAGAAAGGATCAAGCTAGACAAAACATTCATATATATATAAGAATAATTGTTCTCACTGCCACCGTCACGGCTTTTATATTAGGGCAACAAATTCTTGTGCCCATCTCATCTCAATCCATCACCACCGACCAGCTGAAAAATAAAGTAACGAGGCAATAACAAATAAGTATGTGTATGGTTGATCTTCTTAGACGGGTTGGCCAACTTCGGGAGGAAAAGGATGTATCCAATCCATGCCATTTGAAGCTCGATTGTTATCCAAAGTATGCATGCAAGAGACAAGGCTCACCTCACTAAACCCTAACGATGCTCTCAATTTTATCACAGCTCTATAGATTTTCATCTAATGTTGGAGATAAAGCTCTATATCCATTTTCTACCTCAGCGTCAATTGGCCTTCCTCACTAAACTTTAACGATGCTCTCCAGAGTCACAGCTCCACAGATTTACCATACTTATAGCCTTTTCTTTTCTTTTGCTTTTGCATGCCTTCATAAGATTTTTGGGAATGTTAGTTTGGCCTTCAACCAAGGTTCATGCCTTAAAAATTTAAACTGCCACCATAAATTATCCTTTTTAAATGTTAACCTTTGTCTAAACTCCATTGACCGACCACATAGTATTGTCTTTGCATTGCAAGGCCAAAAAGTTCACAGTTCGCCGCAGGTCACCTCCCTACCCTTCCACCGAGGGAAGGACCTTCAACCAAGGATTGTAACAGCCTCGAAGGGTGACCAATAACTGATAGATAGCTCAACTTAGTAAAAATTCATGTATGGCTCAAAAGGATGTGATCTCTATAATAAGACCATTTTATGTACTTTTTTCAAAGAAAATCAGAATTTTAACGAGGTTGATTGGTTGCAGAGAATAAATTCATGTAGAGCTCAAAAAGGCAATGATCTTTACTGCTAGGATAATTGGTTGCATATTCCAAGAGCGTTTGAGAAATATATAGGCAGAGATCAGAGTCTGCATCTATGACAATGACAAGATCATCTGAAACTTCTCTTGATCTATCAAAATGGTTATGGATAATGCATGAAGCCACACATTATAATGGATGTGAATTTAGGTGTATTCTGTCTGACGCCGTGGGTGCAACATTCAAGTGGTTATGATGCTCTACAAGTGTCTTCTCTATGATCTATTGTAAAGGCCGTTGTACAATAGTTGAATGTAATAGATTTTCTTGAGACAGGATAAGGGAAAATTACCAGTTTGAGCAGAAAACATGAGCAAGAAAACCTCCATAGAATAGAAGTTAATCTTAATAATGCAGATTGAAAATGTAGATATAAACAAATACGTATGGATAAATCACTCAGAACCTTCTATTAACATGTGGCAAGAGCCATTCAGAGAGCTAGGTATTATATTATAAGGCTCATCACTGTGATCAAAATGGAACAAGAACAAAACCTCGAACTAATCAAAAAGAGTATATAAAAAGAATACATGCAAAAGGAAAAAGAGCTAAGTTCAAACTGCAAGACATCATAAAAGCCCGCAACCTCTATTAGACAAGCTAGATCCGAGAGCCGACTCTTAGGACTTAAAGAACTTGACTACCAATACTCACATGATCTAAAAATTTCAGCGGGCAAAAACTATTCAACCGAAACTACTCCAACCTGACAAACTAATCCTCAAAACACTTCGTTGAATTCTCTGAAACTGTAGAAGATCTGATCTGTTGATCCCTGACTTGTTACGGAAGACATTGCAACAGCAAACTAAGCTCAAAAATCTCAGACAAGATTCTCAACAATACATCAGAGGCTCCATAGCTATACATGGAACACTGATCTGTGTGTTTTCATGTACGCGACAACAGGCAAAAAGCTTCGGAGAAGAATCAGCGATGGAGAAGAGAAAGCTGATGATACGTAGATAAGTAGTATTATGGTTTAGGGCAAATCTAGGGTTACATACGAACACGTCGCCACCAGCCGCCATATAGAGAAAGAGTAGAGAGCCCATCCTTTTAAGGCACCCTCTTAAGGATGGTGTAAAGTCCCCCTTGTGCCCAAGGGCTAGGGCTTTTCCAAGGGTGGATCTAGATGCCAGCCTGACCTATGTGGTAGAGAGAGAGAGAGATAGACATGTGCCTCCAAACTCAGCCTCCTCGCTATTAGCATGGAGGAGATTATGCCCAACATTGTTCGTTGATCGTCACGTGTCCCAGGCACCCTTTGATGTTGCCGGCCATCCTGCCAAATACCCCCGTGCCCGGGCAAGTTCAAGATCGGGAGAGAAATTTCGGGATTGGAAAAGTTTAGGACCCCGGGATTTTGGACCTAGCATAGTGCCATGTGGCATCTTGAGAATTATCCCATAATTCTAGAAGAAGTAACCATTGATGCATATATTATGAAACAAGGTCATTACTCATAAATGTGTGGAAGCGTGCGATCATGTGGTGCTCACATAAGTGTCTTGCATGTGCCCGGGAAAATTTGGGACATGACGCGCACGCTCGAAACTCGTGAGCCAGTGCTACTAGAAATCTTGGGACTAGCAAAACATTGTTGGGAACAAAAAATTCCGTTGGGAGGAGGCTATCTCGCTTGATCTAAAATTTGTAGTTGGGCCATGAAGCGCAGGCATCCCAAAGGGAGCCGGGAACCACGACTTAGCTTCCCAGCCTTCAACTCTTGCTATCCAAACCCACTTGACATACAAGCAGCCAACTCGCCAACAACGATCAGACTTAACCAACTTGAAGTTCCGAAAACCAACATTGAGATCCAACCTGGTGCCATGCCAGATCGGGGGCCCCAATGTGGGTGACTTCCCTCCAAGCAAGTCGCCCGACATACATCAAACTTAACCAACTCGAAGCTTCGTTACAAACGAGTAACATCCATTCCAAGCAAGCGGCTTGACTTACATCAGACTTAACCAACTGAAAGCTTTGTCACGAGCGCTGGAAGCCAACCTGGCGCCACGCCAGACTGGACAGCCATAAACAGGTAACTTCCACCCAAGCAAGCCATCCAACTCAGCCGACAGGTTAGAGCCCGTTCCCCAAGAGCTTAACCCATTCAAGTTCATGCAAGGAACACTCAGAACCACAAGCCGCGACAGATATGGAGACAACCAGTTCCTGGACCAAATGGTCCCGACAGCATACCGCTGGCGCCACGGACCGAATGGTCCCGACGGCATACCGCTGGCGTCCCGGGATACGACCCTCAGCTATGTGCCAACTTAAAAATTTGGAAGCGGCCTTACAACTGGCGCTTTTACCGAACACTGAAACTCAGAAGGTAATCAGAGTCAGTTTGAGGAAAAATCCCACTTTATTGATAAATCTGAGAAGGTTACATTTCAAGTGTGTGACCGACCCTAGTCTCCGGGGCGCTAGCATGCCAAGGCGAGAGCCATGACAACATTCTAGCAAGGGAGGCTGAGACTTGGTTGGATCTCGTCCTGAGTCCAAACCGCACTCCCCTATAGTATTGGTGTGATTCAGCACCCCCTCTCATACCAAGCACTCTACCCAAGCTGGTAAAGCACGTTTTTCTCTCTCTAGGATTTTCTCTTTCTAGAAAGTCATTTTCTCTCTCTAGATTTTATTGATCCCCAGGCTTCCTTTAATCATGCCTAGATTGTGTGAGGTGATTGCACATCGATCTGAGCTCTCTGGACTCCGCTAGAACCGATTAAAGACTTTCAGCCATAGGAACTTGGCGCCGGCTGGATTCTGGTCACAGTGGCGCCGGGAGCGGCGCCTGCGCCGTTGGCACCAGGAGCAGCAGGGGCGCTGCTGGCGCCGGGGACATAGCTGGCGCCAATGGCGCCGGAAGTAAAGCTTGTAAAGGTAGCTTTACAATATCCACCCCACCTTTATAAAATCTTATGTCCTCATCAGATGTCAGATTAAAGTAAAGGTGTCTCCAAATTAAAATAACTATACATTTAAGCTACTTGGCACAGTACTCAATTTACTGGCCACTTTTTATTAACATTGAAGCTGGCACACCACAAGTCGGAGGCTCAGCTCTTTGTACAGAAAAATTACATAACTTGAAAATATCTCTTTGTCTGGGAAAAGCGTAGATTTGATATCGCTTTCGTAAAACCCAATAACCTTATTAACTGGTGACAGAGGCCTTTCTTTGAAATGTTCGCCTCTGTCGCTTCTGACTTTCGACTTTGGAACTCCTTTGAGCTCCTGATTTGTCCTTGATGCACTTTGTGTTGAGCTCCTTGAGCTCCAGATTTGATCAGTTCTGCACAGGCATCAGGGCTCCCTGAGCCAAAGGATTTATCGTTTGATTGCCCACTTTATGGTCCACTTCGTGCCTTGTTGCTTCTGCACCTTGATTTCTCTCCTTGTCCCAGCCTGATCTTGACACTTTTCCATCTTGGCTCTTTAAGGTAGGCAAAGATTGAGTACTCTGCAACGCACCTCTCACTTAGCTTGAAGTAGCTCTTTGAATCAGCCCAAATGTAACCATTGACCTCGTGGAAAGCCAAAGGGTCGCACCAGTTTGATCCGCATCCGAACTATCTCTTCGCGTTTGTTTGAAGCACCATGTCCGTCGCGCAAAACTTGACTTTTACAATTCCATCACTGGTCAGTTGCCTCACAGTCAAAACAAGAAGTGTACATCGAGCTTGGCTTCAAGTAGCTCTCTTTGAATCAGACACATGCACCCAGAGTTTGCACTAGTCCGATCTCAACGCGAACTGTCCCTTAGCGTCCGTTCGAAATACCAAGTCTCTCATGCAAGACTCAACTTTCACAGTTCCTTCATTGATCAGCTACCTTACATGTAACACAAGCCAGCGTACTCATATGTTTCCTCATCATTGCTGGTCCAGAGAAAGCCTATAACAAGCTTTCCTTTCCACAACAAAAACTTGTCAACTTATTAGGTCCAAAGTTCGCCAGACTCCTCGTGTGAGTATGGCTAGGTCACCTTGAATTTGCCCCCCTTTTGATCAACTCTCATTCAAAATTTGCCCCAAGAGAGAGGTGTGTGTCGTCGAGGGCTTTCTAATGGCACTGTAATCGTCTCAATTTGAGCTTTCGTTCAAAAGTTATGAGGTTTTACAGCCACAGACTATATTATACAGATAATAACTAACCATCGAAGACTGTGTGGGCAAGACTGCGGGCAGAAAAAGATGCTATTTTAGTATTTCGCATTGCCAAAAAATGGTCATCCTATGTGGCAATCCTTATAGGGCCCTTTCCAAAGGCAAATTTTTTCTAATGTCTTATTCAATTCATTGATGGTTTGGAGTCAAGTCAAGTGGAGGAGCAAGCTCAAGACCCGAGGACTCTAAGAAAAACCTTGAGTATTAAGATGGAGCCATCAAGGCTCAATCATATGGGCAACATTATTTATGCACTTAATATTTTAATCGATGTATCTTCAAGTGCACAAAATGTCTTGGAATCCATGGCTTGGCATGATGTTTAGTTTTGAAGTGTGCTACATGTATATAGACACATTTATGGAACATCTTGTAAGGGATCCTCTAAGAGGTGGTGAAAGATCCTTCATGGACATCATTCTCTATTGGAGTATCAAAAGTTCCTTTTTTGTAGCTGGGATTTTTAGACACTTCTAAAAGCTTTCATTAATCTATCAAGAGAGTTGTAAATAGATCAAGCTAAATTTGAGGAGGAGTGTGAAGAATTGCCAAAAATTGGCAAATCTAACTTGATCAACAACCATGTAGAACTTTGTAAATATTGTGTATAATTGGGTTCCACAGATGGAAGGCCAAGATGCCACATGGAAACCCACTCCTAATGTAGGTTAGGTCAAGTCAAGAGAGTTGGTCAAGTCAAGATAGTTGGTCATGTCTATTTGGTGGTCATCCCTACTTTATAGGACTTACACCTAAGTTTAAGGTGAAAATTTGACCAATTAGCTACCTACCAAGCATAACTCTAGGAAATAGACTAGGGTTTCATTTTAGGTCAAGGAGAGTGAGTTAACTTCCTTATTACATGCTGGAAATCCACCTAACTTCAAGAAGGAAGTCGAATTTGCTATGTATTCCCTCTCTCCATAGTGAGAAGATAGAAAATTTTTGGAGCTCATTGGCAATCTCAAGCTAGTTCACTATGTACATTGAGTTTTTGTGATCCAAATGAAACCAAATCAATTTCTACTTGTTTCTCAGGTTGAAGGCCGTACTACAGCCTGTATTACACACGTGTGGGCTCGGATTTCAATGTTTATCAATGCTTTTGATTGTTAGTGCTTGTTATTTGTCAAATTGCCAATCTAGATCAACTTTTTTGTGTCTAGTTTTTTGATAGATTGTTAAGCAAGCATCCAATCACTCTTGTGGATCTTTTGTAGATCCATTTATGGTCCTAAAGTACAGTACTTTCACATACCATTTTTCTTTGGAACCTCTACAATTGGTGATACCCAACTACTGTGCTCGATTTCATAAATGAAACCAGCATCGAGAAGCTTTTATATATCTTCTCGTCTATAGTGAAAATCAAACCAGCAATTTTTATTGGTAAATTGCTTATGTGATCGACAGGTGTCGTCATCCATACGTAATTTGTACTTAGGCTTTTCCAATGTGGATATTCCCCATGCCTTGGCTAAGGACAAGGCGATAGTATTCACGCCAGACCCACTATCGAGAATGGCTTGTACGGATGGGTAAGATCTGTAATGCACAGATAAAGGGATGTTGTTACCTTTAGCAACACCTATATGAAGTAAGCTCATGTCAACATTATGAACCACTTCATCATTTTTTAGATGTCTTGGCTCATCTGGTACATTGAACTATTGGGAGCTGTGCAATATGGCATCCCGCAGAGGTTTGAAAAACTTCACGGCCGTGTAGAAGGGCATGGTGATTTGAGCTTGTAAGAGATCGGAAAGAACCTCTATTTCTTGTGGTGGTTGCCCCTGCGTAGGTAATTGGGTGGATGGCGGAGTAGAAATCCTAGATTCAACCCTATCAAACTCATCTCGAAACTCATGGTATTGCCTTTGAGCTTTCTACAAGGTCAGGGTAAGATTGTGGAATCATGGAAGTATTAGAAGGAAGGTGTGGTTGTGCTGGGTCCTTGTTCTCAACCAAGGCCCGATGTTGCGTGCGTGTGACAACATGCAACGGCTCTTCAGATATCCTATGTGCTGGAATAATCTTTTTGGTTTGGTTAGGGCAATCTTTATAGCAATGCCGCTTGATACAATCAGCACACTCAGCGACAAAGTCATAATGAAGTCTACATTCACTTTGAAAGTGAGTGGTTTCTCCACATACAAAACATCTCTTTTGAAGTGCTGAAGGAAAAATGGCATAACTATTTTGATCGACTTGTGTAGGTTGCTCCTCTGAATAGTATTGGTCATTGGAATAAGAGGCTGATGTCTCATCTATGTATGTGACATGAAGACCTTCATCATAAGTAGTTTCATAGGCTGGGGTGTCATAGGAGGTATTATGCCTTCATGGGTCTGATCTTGGGGTCGGTTCTATTGGTTTGGCCTGTTGGGTGGAGCAAATCCTCTTAGTTATGGGAGTGCCAAGCGTGGTTGTTGTTGTCCTGGACTTGGATTGGGCTCATATAACGGGGGTTATATGACGCTTGTGGTTGTCCTTGTGGTGCATATGGCTGTGGGTGAGAATATTGCATGTTGCGTGGGTTGTACGTATAGCTTGAGATGGTATGAGTGGTCGTATCACAGAGTATATAGTGCTACGTTTCGTAAGGATGATGTCATGGGCACTCATTACCTGTATGTGGTCCATGACATTGTGGGCACCATGTATCTTCTCGTCTATGAATAGCGTTACCGGATGGCAATTGCCCTGGCAACTGACTCTAAATAGATTTTAAGGCTTGCTGTGAAAATATTGATTGATTTTTCCATCTGTTGTTGATGTTGTTGATTCATCAATTCGAACTAATGTTGAATTTCTATGCACAGGACCAAATCCATTTGATAATGAGCATCCTGACAAATCTCACTCAACCAACAAATGTATCTCACCCGACAAATCTGACTCGGTCGACAAATCTGACTCGGCCAACACGTCTGACCTAGCCGACAAATCTGAGACAACCAATAAATCTGACTTTGAGATAGCCGACAAAACTGAGGCAGTTGACAAATCTGAGGCAGCCAACAAAACTGAGGCAATCGACAAATCAGACTCAGCCAACAAATCGGACTCAGTAGACAAATTGGACTCGGCCGAACAATTTGACTAGGCCGAACAATTTGACTTCGTCATCAGGAAAAAGTCGATCCAAGACTTTATGGCAGTTCACGTACTGAGGCGATTACCAACTACAAGGCGGTTGTAATTAATGAAGTAGGTAGAAAAGAGTTGACCTAAAAGACTTGAAAATATCTTGTAAATAAATATCTTTTCAGTTAGTTATCTATATATAGATGGAAGCTCTAAAATATCTATGTGCCTCACTAAATTGCGCTCATCATCTTCACGCCCATGTACTCACCTTCTGATTTTTTTATCACGAATACAAATTTACACTATTGTTTTATTCTCTTGAACATTACTACTAGTTATTCATCTTGATTATTGCTAGTAACTATTGCACTTCCAATCTACAATCATCCGTTGTTCTACTTTCGCTACTATCCCACTGATTTCCGACAATTGAGACTTCCAAACTTGGTCTGAATCTCGTAGCTCACTTGGATGATTATCAAGGTCCCCTCCACTTATAAAATCAGCTGATCGGACTTAGAGTAGAGTTCTTCGGACAAAAAGCCTTTCCAACACTTTGCTTTCCATCTGCTAGGACTATGGCTCGATCCAACTTGTTGCCAATCTCTGAAGAGGATCCTAGTCTTTCCCCTTTATAGAAAAACCCAACTGATACTGGATATCACCCATGCTCAGTGAGTTTTCAGTTTCGAAGGTGGCCGTCCCAAAATGAAGACCAACTGCTCCATAGAAGATCTCCCCTAAAATTGCCCTTTCCAACTTTTGACTTGGGTCGCTAGAAAACCCTAACAAAGGGCCACAAAGCAGATGTCGTACTTCACAAGTTTGAAAACATAGGCACAGATGGCCATAGGTAGATATCTCAGAAGGCCGTAGATTTGATCCTAACCTAGGTAGGGCAGATAGGGCTAGAAATGAGCTCACAGACAAGGTTTACAATTAGGTAGGGTTCATGCTACACATAAGAGTGCTTAAAATCTAAACCTTAAACCCTACAACCATTAGAAGAGTTTGATGTAATATTATGTTCTTTGTAGATAATGTGTTTAGGACCAAGTTTGTGGTTGCTTTCTGACTAACGATTTACAAATTTGTAAGATTGGCCTCCAAACTAGCGATGGATAGATTGGATCTACTTACAAATGAGTGGTTCTATAGTACCATAAATGCACAAAAATAGACAGCTAAAAGTTGTCTAGAAATGTCAATAATCAACGATTTCAGAGCTTGTAGATTTGCGACTGTCGAGAGCCTAATACATGGCTTACTTTCCAACGACCTACAATTAGGAAAATGCCCTGCAGACAAGTGACAGATTGTTAGGAGATAGTGTTGTTAGGATAGCGTGTAGAACTGGCCGTAGGTAGGGTAACAGGACCGGGTAAGTACATATTGTAGAATAGACAAGAACTGCAACCAAAAGCTCAGAATAAATTACCTAGATTATGATTACAAATTGAATGGCTACATTGCTATTTTGCTTCCACGGAGGTCCTAAACCATGCAGGTAATTGTATCCTCAAAGATAAAAACTATGGCCATTATTCTGTGGCTGCATTGAGATAGTATACAACACAAAAGAAAGAGAAAACAAAATATACAATACAAGGAAGATAGTATACAAGAAAAAGTTACAAAGCAAGAAATCTTAGTTGCACATAACAAAACAAAAGAATCGTACTTGGAATGAGACAAATGAAATTGCTAGAGTTGAGAAGAAGCACCAAAAGCTGATCTCTAAAAAGCTCCTGCAAGAAAAAAAAATGAGAAAACCCTAGAAAATAACGTGGCTTTGAGAATTCAGTCATGGACATTAGATTTCGACATCTGTATTATCCGTCGGAATCCGACGTCCACTTTATGTTTTTTTTATGCACGGACAGGTGACGTCATCAATATAATCTCTTACTGTTTCTCTCTTTCCCATTTTAAAAGGAATCTTCCGTAAAATTTTTGGGCTTAAATCTCGTAATGAGAGCGGCTTTAACCACTTCCCAATCTTGTCCTTCTGCTTCCTCTTGGTTATAAAACCAATCTTGAGCAGCTCTAGTTAAGGTTAGGGAATAACTAAAGTTTATCTTCTGGAAAAACTTTGTCATAAACCCTACACGATTCAGAAAAAGATTTGGAGAAATCTGATGGGATCATATAACCCATTGTATTTTAGTATATCTAGACGAGGAGAGCTTCTGACAATAATTGGTGGTGGGGTCAATGGTCCTCCTTGTTCAACCATAATTCCAAATTATGTCAATCAAATAATGAGATTGGATATAGATTTTTCAACAAAAATCCTATTTCAGATCAGGTCTGTAAAAACTTTATCACTTGGAAATAATCAAATTTCTAGTTTTACCGACCAAAACTTTGATTGGCCATAATTTCTTCACCATGGCTCAGAACTGGGTCATCTTGGATGTCGTTGAAAGAATTATTCGAAAAGTTTCGGACTAGCATCCTCGAATTATCTCTTGTTATTGATGGCCTAAAGTTTATTCATTTCCATGAACTGATAGTTGCCCAGCCTGAAGCCAAGCACAAGCATGATAGGAAGTTTACCAAGTTTGACGAGGGCCTGAAGGTGGTACAATATTGTGAATCCCATAGGAGATCATGCAAGTTTATAGCTGAGGGCATAGCTTTTGTTTTTTTCATATATGCGTTAATACCTGATGAAGGCCACTCTTCCAGATCAATTGGTGTTGGTTCTTCAAGTAGAACATCTACTCAAAGATTTATTGTCGATGTGGACAAAAATTTAGAAGACAAAGTATTGGGTGATGAGGAAAAGGCTAGGCTGGCTTCGATGTATGACCCTGCTCTATCACGGTCGATGGTAATATCTTCTACATCAGGTGCAGAAGAACACGATAAAAGGAAGACACTGCTCGACATTCTTGTATACCATATGAATAGCCTGCCATATTTATCATTGAATGATATTGGGGATGTGTTCGACATGAGAGAGGACGAGATCCTATCTATACTAGCCAATGCATTGTCAGAATTTTTGGATATAATAGACTTCAATCATGATGATTTAATTGAAGGGATTGACTATCAAGTTGAAGGTGGTTGGAAGTCTGGAGAGCAGGCCTTACAAATTACAAGCCAACAATGTCTAGACCATGGCACAAATGCTCCTAGTGAGGAGGAGTTCATTGAGTTTCAAAAAAGATATCCTCCTCCAGAGCAATACATTTTTTTTGAGGATACGTTTCTTGCTGGGCATGACTTGCATGGATAATCATATTTAGCATTGTATTCAATGAAAATCCATTTGAAAATTTGACTAATTACAAATTTTCGTCTTTATGTTGCATAACACAATTGAAGTTGATGATTTTGCTATGAGAAGAGGAAGTGCCCGAGGTGTTGTTGGCCATAAGGATTCAACATTGTGCCATTACCTGAAATACTTTGTACAAAATAAAATTTGTATTCAACATGACAACTTTTATGCACAAGAAGGAACTATAGTAATGGCAATAAAGGCATTGTCCTATTTTTGTGATGGACATAGATATTCTAACAGTACATACAAAATCATTTTTGTGAAGAGGGATATAGCTATCAAAATATTGGGTTATGTTTATGAAAATTTACCCAAAAGATCATCTGCTTTAGCAATGTATGCAAGTTACATAGAGTTGAGCAAAAGAAGATCAATTGAGCATCTGAATCCATATGAGAGGAGACAATTTCTTCATGACTGTGAAAGATTTCAGATCCTTAAGATCCAATCTACTTGAATGATCTTTGGTTAGAAAGAGAAATACACTACCAATTTCACCAATGTAGAAAAATCAGCATCTACACACAATTTGAGATGCAAACACTAATAGAACTTGATCAAACTTGAATGAAATGATTATGTACTGTTGCTGTCCGTACAAAACCAGCAAGCTACTGTATTTCACATGTGTGGATCCAAAAATAGCAAATATAGATCATTCTACACATAGAATTGCAAGCAATCACCAAGATAGTGCACCAATGGATAGTAGAACCCCAAGAGAACCATGTATAAGCATGAAATGAGATAGAGAAGAGAGAGTTACATCCTTTTATAGCAGGTCCAAACCCTATTTGGCCACTTGGCTTTCCCACCAAAATGCTAACCCTACCAATTTTGGGTCTAGATTCAATGTACCCAACTTATTCAAATTGAATCTACTCAAACTCGCATTCTATCTTTCCCACACTTTCAAAAGTGTTTATTCAAATGAAATTTAGACTAATGAACTTTGAAAAGTCAACCTCTAAGTCTAAAACAAGTTTTGGCCTCAATATGCCAAATATGGAAATATTGCAAAATGTGATGAAACTAGTTGAATCTTTCACAATGACCATACTGCTCAGCTGACCTTTGATACCGATGAGGATATGTAATATTTTAATTGTTTTTCTATTACGATGATGAAGTTGAACTATTTCTCCTCAGATGTTGAAAAGCCTTTTTGAATGAAATGAGATTTGTTGAATATTTGGCTTGATATCTAAACTGTGCTCTTCTGTAGAACCATTGAAATAATTGATATAAGTAGCATCTCTTTGAATTATATCCTCCATGGTTGGTTTCTCGATGAAAAGCTCCTCTTGCTTGCCAATGCGATTTCTCCATACCTTGAGAAGACCATATGCTCATACTTCCATATTCTTTTGCAAAAAATGTGGTGTGATGTAATAGAATATGCTGCAACCAGTAAAATACATATAATATATGATGTTGTAGAACAAGTTTTGCACAAAAACAGATAGTGAATTACCATATAGTGTGTAACATGATCCTCTCCCCAATATTTTGCTACCGATTCAACAAATATCTCACAATATTGTTGTAAATTTACAATGTCGATTTCAGATAACTTTTCTTTTCGCAACATGCCAATCAAATTGTCGAGATTTTGCCATATTGCAGCTTTTTTTAATCTTGTGTTGCCCCTCTCTTCAAAATCTTTTGATGCTGCAACGTCTTTCCAAACATTGTATGTCACGGTAGAAGACTTTTCAGTGTGATTGGATAAAAACCTTCTAGCTTTTGCACCTCCAACAAATGGCTTGTTTGGAACGTTCCCTAATTTACGTGATGGTTTTTCACTTTTTTCTATTTTTACATTCCCCTTGTGCAAACCTGCTTTTGAAAGTACTTGCTCTAATCTCTCAATTCCAATTTTAGGGGCCGATTCAGGTTTGGTATTCTAGATATACAAAATATGATTGTAAATCAATTTTTCAATAATTCGTACCTCAGCATGCAATGTGCATATGTGAACATTGATCAATGGAATTGCCAACACATGTCTAAAGTTCGGATCCTCTCGATCTCTTGTTGGACCAACTCGTGATCTTGTCAAATTCAAGTCTTTACAATTCTTCATACAATACAAACAAGGGTGTTTAGTATTTGCCCCATGCGAAACATTATACATACATTTCAGTGTTTTTAAATCACCTGCAAGATGCCATAAAATTTGAAATGTGCCATAGTTTGGCACACATATTTTGTTTCCACCCATATGCTCTTCAATAATCTTTGCATAATTTGATGTCAAAAAAATCCACGACAAGATAGCATGGTCTTCTTTTAAAACCTGAAAAGTAACAAACAAATACAAAGTTACGAACATTGACATTAGCAACTTAGGTGATAAAATACAATACTAAGTAAAATTGAAATATACCTGAAATGCTGCTAACCACCATATTTCATTCTCTGATTGACACTAAAGATGAATCATCTGCATCATTTTCAATATTGTCCAATGCTCTGTTCATAAAGGTGATACTTACCTGTTCCAAGTTTTGTCCCTTAACAATTTCAGACTCATCAAGTTTAATAACCAATATCAATTTTCCTTGGACTTCTCCTTCAAATATTTTGTAATATTTAATCATGTATGCCACTACTTTGTTAATATCCAAAAATAAATTGTTGGACTCATTGTATTCCAATGTTCCACTCTCACATGTATACAATTTCTTGATATGAAATGGTTCACCTATAAGCATACTCATACTCTCATAAAGACAATATCTTGATTTTTTTACTCTAAATGGACGAGGAAGAGGTAGCGTTCGAATCTTCACATGTGCAAAGGCTTCTGGTACAATTTTAAACAATAGAGTATATGCTTTACGACTAATTCCTGAATCATCAGATGCTCCCTGGATAACTCTTGCATCCAAGACATGTTGAATGCTCTGTATAATCACTGCAGCAATATCATTCTTAATCCTGTCATAACGAGAATTCTTTAACATTTATTTTGTAGTTTTTGATGACAATATGGAACCCAAAGATTTTCCAATACTCGTAGAATCTTTATAATGTTCTCTCGCCACCAAAGATGATCTGCAAGACATAATAACTAATTAAATTAGCAAGCATTAGAAAAACAAGCACATAAAAACTTAGCAAGCATGTCATTTGCTCTTTAAATTATTACTTACTTGAATGCTTGAATCCTTTTCTTCTTGTTTCCACTTCTTGAAGACAGATCATCTATGTCTTTTTTTGGAAGGCGTTTGCGTTTTCTTATATTTAATATTCTCCTGAGAACTTCGCCTTCAACAATAGCACTCAAGATTTCTCTTTTAAAATTCTCAACGTCTCTCAACATAACTTGATTGGATATTTGAAGATCAGTAATAATAGTTTTCAATTCTGATATATTGGAGCTCAATGTCGTATTCTCGTATATTTGTTTCTGCAAATTTTCTTGAAGTATTGCCTTCTCATTGTTTGTTTGATTCAACAAATACTCCAATACTTGTGTTCGCTTCATTGCTTCATACATCCCGTATTGGCTCAACTTTTGACAGTATCCCAACAATCCACTATGTCCATTACACACAAAATTCAATAATTGGCCAGTAGTTTGAAAGTCTAAAAAACATCCTGTACTTGGATCTTTGGGATAAATTGATCAAACTGTCCACAAATCAATATTTCTACAATTTTTTTCTCTAAGTTCTTTCTTACAAGTCTCATTAATTTGACCAGCTTTGGTGTTTCTCTTATAAATTGGAGCACAATCGAGTGGGAGCACAATATGAAGATCAAACTTTTCCATTATTTCAAAATCAAACAAACTAAATCATGTAACGAGAAAAATGATTCACACGAAACCAAAACAAGCTTGTAAATCATTAAAGATGCATGTTATATAATCTACCTTTCAAATGTTTTCAAAGATTTTTGGAGGGAACACCAAAAAATGATCCTCTCTTTCTCCTCCCGCTACTGATATCTTCTTGAGAGCGTGAATAAAATTATCCTCTCCTTCTCCTCCCGCTACTGATAGCTTAGGCGGCGTGTGCTTAGTCGACCTGTGTGCTTAGGCGGCATGTTTATTTCGTTTGAGTTGTAATAAGTTAACCACACCAGTTAGACGGCGGGCAGCACCAGAAACTAGAAAAATGGCAATAATCTTGCCGTTTTTACTTTCTCTCTCTAGTCATTCTCTCACTAAGTTCGAGTTTCTTATAGGGCCCTTTTTGAGTTGAGGTTTCCCCTAATGAAATTAGGTCTGATTGACGAAAAAGTGGGGACAACTATAACTACACTCTCATTTTGCAATTATCCAAAACATTAATATAAATGGCTTATTTTGACACTTGTCTAAGGCTTTATGTTGAAAATAGTCTTCAAAAGTTTTATGAAATTTGTTAGAGAAGCATACACCAAAATTGGAGAAACTAGCCTCCATTGCTAGCAATGGTAACAATCACAATCATTCAAGTTGGACTACGTTATTCAAATCAAGACATACTAATTCATTGTGGACGTATTTGACGAGGAAGACCAACTTGGTGTAATCATCTTTTAATTTTGGTAAAATGCTTTCCTAATATACTCAATAATAACAAACAAACTATGGACCAATGGCAACCCTCTATTCACAAGGATGTACTTTTGAGGCTTGACACTATTTTGTTCTTTGTATTGTTGATAAAGTTATGAAGAATAGAAACCCTTTTTTTTAAGCCTAGGAAATTAGACCTCGTACCCTTGGGCTTTATAGGATCGGAGACCAAATTTGGCCCAAGCTCATAATGAACAAGTAAAATAAAAGAAAACATTGATAATTATAAAGCTTCTCGTGTGTTAAAGCCATGAAAAGTCCCAGCCCTTGAACCCGAGGTCTTTAGGGCCCATCCTCATTGAGTGTAAGTTGGGCAAGAATCACGATTCTTTTTGGACCAGCCCTCCTAAACCACATCCCTAGAGGCAAGAGGAAACTTGATATTTTCATTAATAAAAGATGGGAAACCCTTAGGAAAGGGACACACTGGCAATTATCGGGATTCTCTGAAACTTGAGGAATGTTCATGTGTGATCTCCATGTACGATGTGATGTGTCAGTGGGGACGGACGAGTTGTTTCGACATACTGGGTCAAAATCCCAAGTTTAACTATCAAGTCTGCCCTAGGAAGTTCCTTGGGGATGGACCCTTAGGGCCAGGTCCAGGGCTTTTCCACTATCTTTGTTAAGGGTGCCTTAAGGATGTCCTCTCATATGGCCAGCGCCGTCCTCATGTCTTTACCCTAAATTTGCCCTAATTTTCTACTGCCCTATTTATTTGCGATCCGCCTTAGATTCTGTATTGCTTCTTCTTCTTCTTCATCAGCTTCTGCAACGCCATTCCCCGGTGTCTCATACATTCAAGCACATAGATCAAATGATCTATGTAGTTATGGAGGCTCCAACGTAGTGTTGGAAATCCCGTTTTTTTTTATGTTTGAGCTCAGTTTGATGTTGCTACGTCTTTTGTTACGAATCCCATATTAACAAATCAGGTTTTCAGCAATCTCGAGAATCCGAATAAATGTTTGGAGGATTTGGGAGGTTGAAAGTAGGTTAGTTTAAGTAAAGTTTGCCTGCTGAATTTGAGCTCAGTTTGATCTTGCTCTGTCTTTTGTAACGAATCCCTGATTAAGAAATCAGGTTTTCAACAGTTTAGAGAATCCGAATAAATGTTTGGAGGATAAAGTTTGCCTCCTGAATTTTGAGAGATCATATGGGTATTGGTTTTCAATTTGAGTCAAAGGGTCTCGGATCTAGGTTGTAGAGTATAAATAATGCGGGCTTTTATATGTCTCGCAGTTCGGACTTATTGCTACTTTCAAAGTAAATTGAACATGTAGTAACACTTAACTTCCTACTATAAGTGCTTTTTCCTCCTTTCCGTGGATCTGTAGGTAGAAGTTTGATTGCAGGTTATCCTTTAAATCATCTGTTCTTTTTAAAACGGTAGTGACCTGTTATGAGGTCACGATGATGATTACTTATGGAACCCTAAAGGCGTTGCCTACTGTGGGTCCAAACCTCTAAGAAGTACTGAGTGATTTCTAATGCACAACTAGTCATGACTGCAATTGTAGCAATAAATGTGGTCATATTTTGATTTTACTGTTTTTACTGGACTTTCTTTCCTCTACTTCTCCGTTTCGCCTTGATTGTGAATGAAGAATTGAGAGCCTCCCTAAGTCGTTTACGCCACACTGTGCAAAGTTGATATGCGCTGGTAATAAGTTCGATGGTACTATCAGATTTGTTTTTTTTCCCCTCTGATATTCCTATTATATATTGGTGTTATCGTGGATTTTGTTTCCATTTATTTCTGTTCTCTGTCCTATTTCCTAAAGTTTTGATCAGGCTTTTGGGAAATTTCCTATCCCGTCTTTGTTATGCACAAAGTTCACTCCCTTTTGAAGCCTGTGCTATTAATAAAACCTTTGTACCGTGAAAATATTTGCAGCTTTGGAAGTGTAATTTATTCTATGGTGTTGAATGCAGTTTGTGATGTTTTGGTGGCAATGGTGATTTCATTTCTAGTTTTTTGTTTTTGTAATGTATCCTCTATCTGATCACAGTGATGAGCCTTATAATCTGTCAATCCTCTGAATGGCCCTTGCCACATGTGGTTTGAAGTACCAGCAGGTTCTGAGTGATTAATCCATACATGGTAGCACCTCTTAAAGTTTTTATATACATTTTGCACATCTGTCTTTAATTCTTTGTTTTGCTTACAGGAATTCAGAGAGGAATTGCTGTTCATAATATTTTGGTAATGCCCACTCTAGAATTTTTGTGTTGCTTTTCTCAAAGGTATACCCATTGTCTTAAGTATTAGAACATGTCTAGACAATTTACTACTGCAAATATTGTACGATCTGCTGCACAAATGGTTCATAAGAAAATAAATATAAGTATGTTTCATGTATGGCTTATTGACCTACAATCTTAATAAATCAAGAAAAATATACTCATAAAAGATCAGGGGCGTATCTTGACATCAATTATGACATAAACGGAAACTAAATTCTGTTCCTCTGTTTATAAGAGGGAACTCTTGGAATCTGCAACTAATTATCATTATCAGCTGATGAGTTGCTTGTAAGTTGACAGCCCACAGCATTTGCAACCAATTATTATATCTAGCTTATGATTCATGAATCACTTGAAAAACTACTTGGAATGCCATTTGAGCCATTTAAGAATTTGCAATCCTGATGGGCTATATAAATGTAAGCTCCCAAGAAACTCAGTTTTCCTCATTAAAAGACACATTTCATCAGCAAGCAAATGGTAGCCATAAGAATCTACAAGCAAATGGTAGCTATAAGAATAACATACTCACCAAATAACAATTCAAACTATATGAAACGTGAAGGAAAGGGCAACATCAATTACATGAAAAACATTAGACTTTTTATTGAAACTTCAACGTTATTAGCAGGGGAGGCCGTTTGTGTTGTAAAAACGGGTTCCTTAATTATCCAGAACGTGGCCCCCCCCATACCAAACTGTATTTTAGATTTATACGGTACATTTATATTGTATTTTTATATAGCAAAATAAAAAAATACAAACCATAAATTTCAAATAACATTACGTATTATGGAAGGAGCCGGGCAGAGGCCATTCTGCCTGGTAAGGATTGCCAAAATTTTTTTAGGCGAGGCCCGGAGGGGCCGAGACGAAATTCTTTTGGAAATCCGGACGGGCAGAATGGCCTCTCCCTGGCCCCTTCCATTGCGTAATGGATTTTTGGACCCTTTTTAAACCAATCCTTAGCTGCCACGTGGCAGGTGGCAAGCAGAATCAGCACTAAAAGAATTTGAGACCAATCCAATGCTGCCACGTGGCAGATGGCAGGCATAATCTGCACTAATTTTCTTTTAAAAAAACAGGTGACTATTCTGCTTTTTAATCTGTTCAGAAATGGGCAGAATAGTCACCAAAAATCCATTACGGAGAGAGAACACAGAATTGAAGAAAAAGACAGTCTCCTTTGAAACTTAAAATGGTACATCTATTTCCATTCTCCAAAAGTTTATCTACAAGTCTGATTGACATTAACTACCAACTTCATCTCCATTTGCCCGGAATACAACACAGAACTACAACTCCTTGCCAACTAACTACAAACAAAACCAGTCTCAAAAAAATCAAACTGATTTAGACAAATGAGGTCGGCAATGAACCTGCTAAGAACCGCAAAGTCCAATCTGTGGTCTCAAACGAAGACCCAAGGGAGAACAAAAGCGCACCTCACCGTAAAGTCCAACATTGCGGTTTGAGCGAAGACCAAAATCGCAATGGAAATAGTTTTCAGCGAAGGCAACCGTACCGCAAAAGTCTAGCATTGTGGTTTGAGCGAAGACCAAAACCGCAATGGAAACGATTTCAACGAAGGCAACCACACCACATCGCAAAGTCCAACATTGCGGTTTGTGCGAAGATCAGAACCACAAGCCACCGACAAGGCAATGGATGCGATCTATCGCACCGAACCACAAAGTCAACATTGCGGTTTGAGCGAAGACCAAAACCGCAAGCCGCCCCCAAGGCAATGGCTGAGATCTACTTCACCGAACTGCAAAGTCAAGATTGCAGTTTGAGCGAAGACCAAAACCGCAAGGAACATCTTGCGACATACGTTGCGACCGTTACGAACTGCCAAGCCAATATTGCGGTTCACTACAGCTTCTACGATGACACAACTTCTCGATCCTAAAGCGGAGTTCAAGTCCAAATGATGTACAGATGTCGTTGTACACTACTTCACGACCAAGTACACACTTAGAACTAAACTAATCTTGTAAATATGGATTAGTTAAATGTGATTCTTGTAACAAACAAGAACGTCATGTATAAATACCTCTCCAGCTCTCATTAGTCTGTGTGCACAAGGGTGGAAGATTCAGCATTTCTGTTACATCTCAATTTTCGGTTGTAACATACAATTGTTGTCCTTGTTCCATTACAAGCAGTTAATGTAATATACAAGCAACATTTCTTCGTCTATGTCTTACATAGATGTTTTATATGTGTTGTGATTTTGATTAAATTATTCTATCTTGCTTGACGTGCTCGTTCACTCACTCTGACAGATCAGGGACGTCTCTGACTCCTCTGCATCTGATCAAACTATGGTCGTCTCTAACGCCTAAGGAACAAGCACAAAATCTTTGCACCATAGTTCTTCATTCCGTAATTGAACATTCCAACTCTAATCATTATCAGTAACTCTTACACTCTTTGGTGGATGCGATCACCTTGATACCTGATCGCACATTTGTTTTTAAAGATTGGTCCTATATCAGGACGGGAGCTATTCCGCACTATTTCCTTTTCTCCCGTTCGGATCGAACAAGTGGTAACAGCGCCTCTCGGCTTACTAGTTCCGTCTCCTTCGTTCGTTCCATTCATCCACCCAAGTCCACCAATTCCTAGATGGTGGATTAATTTTGCCAATAGAATCCAATCCCACAGTTCAACTGGATGTAGAGGTATCAAAGAATAATTCATAGATGGAATTGGACAACCCCACCATTGAAAAGTATCACGATTTTTGCAATAAGCAACAACATTCTTCCAAATGGTCGGCCACCAAAACCTAGCTTGAAAATTTTTCTGTCTCATAATCTCAGAAGCAAAATGTCCACCTGCAAAACCAACATGTGCATTCTCAATTGGTTTCACAATGTCGTAATACATTATCGTGACCACGCTTATACAATTGCTCAAAAGTACTTGAAAATTCCTAGCCCTCCATGTCAATGGACACATTGTGATTTCTTCAAATGATCTAAAAAAACACTTGTTGCCAAAAAGTTAAACAAGTCGGCATACTAGGAATCACAAGTGGATCTAATAAAAACAAATGTGTATCTGGCATTTCATCCACACCTTCCTCAATAGCTCTCGTATGAATACAAGAAAGTTGATCTACAATAGTATGCACCTTCCTTGGTTAAATTCGTATATCAAACTCAAATTCTTGTAAAAAACTAAACCACCGTGCAATCCTTTTAGCAATCAAAAGTCTATTAATAATATACAACAATGGTTGATGATCCATGTAAACCACAATTTACTATCCAAAAAAAAATGGCGAAACTTTCAAAGTACAAAAATCAAACTCAAAGTCTCGTTCCATCGTAGAATAATTTTTCTCAACGGGTTTCAACAACTTGCTTGCATAATAAATTGGATGATCATAACCCTTTCATCACCAGATTGTGCTAACACACAACCCACCGTAGCTGCAAAGCATCCGCATGCACATGGAAAGTCTTACTCCAATCGGACGACCTCAAAATTGGAGCATTTATTGAAGCGTCAATAAGATCCCAAAAAGCTTTATAACGTTTAATAGTCAGTCGATACACTACCGCTTTCTTCAAAACCTCATACAAAATGTGAATGCGATCTGCATAAGCATAAATGTAATGCCTATGATAGCCTGTCATACAACAAAAGATTTGCATCTCCTTAGCACTTTTAAGAAACTGCATATTTTTAATCACCTCAATTTTCATTGGATCAAAAGACAACCCCTCCTGAGACACAATTTGTTCTAATAATGCCCCTCGCCTTACACAAAAAGTACATTTCTCTGGATTCAAAATGATACCATATTCTAAACAGTGTTGTAAACACTTCTCCAAATCTTGGAGGTAATCTTGTGTATACCCATACATACAAAAATTTTCGAGAAAAATCTTCATAAACTTGTCCAAGTAATCATAAAAAACCTTAGTCATAACCTTTTGAAAAGTTGCTGGTTCATTGGTCAGCCCAAAAGGCATGACCTTATACGCACATGCACCCCACTCTATAATGAAGGCAGTCTTCTCATGATCTTTTTATGCAATTTGTATCTGATTATATTCGCTGAACCCATCAAGAAAACTATACAATTCATGACCCGCAACCTCGTCCAATATATGATGTTGAAGGTAATAGAAAATTATCTTTGATGCTAAAGGAATTCAACACACGGTAATAAACACAAACACATAAGTTTACGATCTTCTTAGAAACGATAACTATTAAACTCAATCATTGAGTATAATCAATAGCATAAATAAACACAATTTTAACTAGCTTCTACTTGAACACAATCATCGTGTTTCGGATTTATACGCTAATGCTACTATCGAATCGATTTTGCATCAATAGTAACATCAATGGTGTGCTGATAGATCTCCTTTGGTAGACCACATAAGACCATGCAAAGACATCTTTATACTTACGAAAAAGCTTCATAGTTTGAGCAATAAACACTGAATCATGCTTTGCAGGATAATACATACACATTTTGTTTCCTCATCGATTTGCAAACTAATACATATTATCTTGTCAAGAGCAATGTGTGTAGAATTCAATCATGTTGGCCCTTCTTTCAAAGTACAGGACTCAAAGACCTCCAAAAAACTCTTTGTCCCACATTACTTCGAGATGTATAACTTGTCTAAGACCAGCATCATCTACCAATGCATCTCTCCTTAATTCTTCGCTCTTATCTTTAGATTGGGTGACCACTTGAACATCCACATGTACCTGCTCCTCCATAGTAATAACTTGCACGGGTGCTTGTTGTTCTCAAGGATTAACTGCCACTAGATTCTGATGCTGATTTAGCACAAGATTATGGTCAGTAAATTGATTATTCAAATGTGGTGAAGGCAATCCATGCTCCAAATTCCCTGCACACTAACGATGATATGGAGCACAATTAAAATATTGGTGTCCCAACTGCTCACAAAACAAACAAACAACCTTCGAAAGACTTAGTTGATAACGAACTTATCTATGAAATGGTCGTTGCTATGGCAGTTGGCCCCAATGTTGTTGTTGTGGCTATTGTGGCTGAGTAGCAAAAATGCTAGCAATATAAACCGCTTGCAACCACCGACAATCATTCGTCTAGTGATTAAACATGTTACAAATAACACAATATCTCGTGCCATTTGGACACACCATCCTAGTTACAATTTCAACAAAAAAGAGCACCACTAGGATGAAACATAGTGGTAACCACATTATCTCTCTTGACAAGTGTTTTTTCCTACTCTTTACTCTTCTTCTTATGCTTCTTAGATTTCATCATCAAAAGATGATGTATCGAAATCATAATGCCAAGAATCAAATTATGACGAATTCGAATCCCAATCTGAGTCCGAATACGAAGAGTCACTCCTTCGATGATGCCTATGGTGTAATCAATATTTCGTGTCTCTTCCTCTCTTTTTTTTAACGAGCATATTTCACAATACATTCCAAACCCTGGCCAATTTTTCATAATCAGGATGATTCAACATTGAAATTCCATGATTGGGAAGTTGATGGCTTCCTTAAGAATTCAATCTATGAATCATTCCAATTCGGGTTGACAATTATTGAGGATGTTACATTTGTTGGCATTGATCCAATGGAGTATGAGATGTTTGACAATGATACTCATAACAACGGAGGAATTTCTAATCCATGAAGATCTTATCAATGGAACTAATCCAAATTGGGAATTTTAGAGAAAGTATCTTCAAGAATTTCATGAGTCCATTTTTTTAATGTTTAATGTGGTCAAAATATAATTCATGCCATTTATATACATTTTGTGTAAACATGAATAATGATGAAGAATATTCTTTTTGTCAAGCAAAATTTCTTGGAAGATGACAACATTCCATACATTAATCTATACCAGTTTCTTTGGGAAGATTTGCATTGCTCTACAAAGTTGAATGTACCCATTTCATTATCAAGCAATGTCAACGTTGATTTTAGATGAATGGTTAATCAGATTAGTCAAAACACCAAGCTTTTGGATCAATTTTGAAATGCATCTTTATTATTGGAATTGGTGTTTCAAGCACAATGATGGGTAATGCAAAATATTATATTCTTAGACAAAAGACAATTTCCAATTTCAACGAGGCCGACATTTCATGGTCAGCCATTGAAGAAATATTGTCCAAATTTGAGGAGTTATACTTTGGCTGGCAATAAATCCAGAGTTGTTCCTCAACAAGTGCACTATCAACACAAGCTATTTTGCATGGAGCAATCCTATACAATCAACAATTTAAAGTTGATGGTTCAATCATAATTTCATCAATCAAGGTGATTAAATTGTATGGATTGTTAAATACAGTGGAAGAGCCAAACCTAATGTAAAAATGTGAGTGTAAAGGAGCTGAGTGAATCATCCAATTGGTGTGATGTTGAGTAAGTGACAAAAGAGCATAGGTTGCAGATTGAAGCTAGTAGATGGATATGATTCATACAAAATGAGATTTGCAACAACATGACATCCCCATTCATGACTACTTAAAGTACATATTTGGAGTATTCAAGCTTATCAAACAAATGTCTTCATTTTTTAGGACAAAAATGCTTTAGTAGGAGGAATGTCATGTACTTTTAGCACATCCGTGCTTATAAATACATGATAATATCCAATGTAAGCCTTGTTGGGCCCAAAAGGAGCTATTAGCCTTAAGAATAAGGTGGTTCCCTTTTTAGGTCCTTCATAGTACCTCAATAAGGATAATAGGCCAACAAGGGCCGAATGTACACTAAATAAGACTTAACAAGGGCTAACTGTCCCTCAAGATAGTTTTGTTTAGTAAAGTTAGAGCAGTGTCTATATAAGTAGGCAAGAGACACTGTCATGGCATGAAAAAGTTTACTATTGCATCTCCAGATTCCAAGAACTTTGGTGATCAGTGCAACAAAGTATGAATAAACATATTTGATGAGCTTAAATAATGACTCCAATGATTAGATGATAACAAACCAGAGTCCCACTTTCAAGGAATGGCATTTTTCATGATTGAGCTAAATGCCTCAAAATCTCATAACTTTCTAAAAGCCTCAGAATCTATGTTAACACATTACAAGCATTACTAATGCTCACACTTCACATGTTAAGGGATAGGTGTTTATGTTTTTTTAACAAAGTTATTTTGTTACAAGAGGAAAAGATTAATTGCTTGCATGGCATTTGGGACTTTAAAGCTTATTGCTCTATAAAAATCCTTAATTCCTTATAGAATTCTCTCTTGAAGTGGGAGCCAAAGGAGAACACGATGAGCTTGGTTATCTTCTTTGAATGAGATCAAGTGAAAATCGATTTTAAGATTAAGGTGTGTGCCTTCTTGTATTCCGTATTGTCTCATGTATTTATTATGTAATAGGTGATGCATTTATTTGAGGGCGTTCCACCGAGGGGAGGCCCTCATGATTACAAGGGCATAGCACAAGGGAAACGAGGCCTCGCTTGCTGGGAACAATCTCAAATGAATGCATCACGTGACATAAAGTATTCCTAATATTTTTACCTCCCTCTACTACCCTAAGACACACACACACACCCTAAATAACAAAGGAAAAATATTAGGAGTGCAATATGCTCCTTAAACGCAACCTAAATAACAAAGGAAAAATATTAGGAGTGCTTTATGTATATGGTAGCAAGCGAGTGCAAGCCAGTTTTTAATTTTTAAAAAAAAAAATCACTCATGTATTAGATAATGGGCCAGCCTGGCCAGTTATGCGAAATTGTAGGGCCTAGGGTGAGCTTGGGAAGGCGAGCTCGTGGCCCTACAATTTTAAATAACGGGCCAGGTTGGCCCATTAACTAACGTTATTTAGCAGGGCCAGGCTCATCTACAGTTTTAGTACCGTATATACCTACAATTTTAACTGCCTTGATGCGATGTGAGGCTCGCGTTCTCTTCAGTAGGTTGCCTTGCCTTGATCACAGGTTGCCATCGCTCTTCAGTAGGCTGCCTTCCCTTGATCAGGTTGCCATCGCTTTCAGCCATGGATGCACTATGCCTTGCTGCGTTCTTTTCATCAGGCTGCTTTCCCTTCATGAGGTTGCCATCGCTTTCAGCCACGGATGTCGCGCCTTGCCATCTTCTCTTTGATAAGCTTGGGCGCTTGGGCGATTCCTGAAAAAGCTGCCTATATGATGGAGTATTTATGTTGTTTGTTGTTTTTGCAGGGTGTTCGTCGATGTTTTGTGTTTGTTGTCTTTGTGTTTAGGGTGCTCGTTATGGATGACGAGAATGGCGTTGTGGAAGACGTTTCTGATTTTGGTTTGTATCTTGCTTGTGTTTGTGTTGATGCTCTGAAGCACTTAAGATGTAGCTTGGAAGCTATATCTCGCACTTCGTATAATGTGCTCAAGATGTCCCAGACTTCCTTGGAGGTCTGGGCTTCATACACATGGTCGATTTGCATGTCTGCTATGTTGAGAATGAATAGCGCAAAAGCTTTGCCACCAAATACAATGTGGTCATCACCAAACTGCAAACTTGTAAAAAGATGCTACAAGATTTTGAAGCCAAACAATCTGAGTACACTGAGCCCTTTATCGATGTAATCGACAAGTTCAAACAACAAAACAATGAGCTCAAAAAGCAGCTAGATGACATGTTAAGCTCATCTAATCCAAGATGCCCTCATATGCAAGCATTGTTTGTTGATGTTAACGTCATCCCTGATCTTCCAACTTGATCTTCCAACTTAATGAGTGCCTCCAAGCCTCACGATTGACCAGCTCCTTTCAAAGTACATTCATCATGTCACTTTGTTGTGACAATTTGTCTTGCCAATCCTAAAATTTGATACCCATTCATTTCCCGTGCTCCAAATACAAAATTATACCAAGGACTTAATGAATGAATGTATGCAAACCTCATCATAGGCTATAGTATCGTGGCCCTCCAGTCTACCAAAGATGCCAATGTCGGCTTGTTTCTCTTGCATCCATACATGCTCAACCTTCTCATGCTTGATATTGCCAGCTCTGATTTGACCAATGTATAGGTCTCACAACAAGAATTCTCTCTCATAGAGATATCTATCATGCAATTTAGAACCAAAGCAAATGCATATAAGATCCACCATTGTGATAATCATCTTATCTACAAACCATAGATTATTATGTATGATAGCTTCATCAGATTTCATGTACCATATACCATTTGATCTCCAACAAGCATCCATTATTCATTGCAAGAATTTGAAAATCAAGGCATTCAAAAATTCTTGTGTGGCCCCTTGTTGTCAAGAAGACGAGGGGTTCATCCACCTTCCCCTAAGTCGTGTGTAGTACGGGGAGTAGGGCTCGATCGTAGGAGCCTTGGAGATGCTTTACACAACATAAAGGAACTTCATCTACTTTTACTTATGAGTAAAAGTTGCAACAAATCACAAAACATAACCCAAAAATATTAACTCTACCAATCTTCCTCCATTTTCTCCAATATACACTCACACTTACACTCTCACACTTTCTAATCTAACAAGGACTCCACTCCCTCCTACTCTCTCAATACAAGCCTAACTAGATTAGAAACAATCACTACAAAAATTGCTGTAATTTCTGACGTGAAATCATGTTTTATCTTTTTTTGAATGGACGCAGGCATCCGAAAATGCGTTGGAATCCGTCGCATTTAAAATCCGTCAGAATCTGAAGCCAAGCCTAGGACTGACAACCGGCTAGTAAAAACAATTCTCGGAAGACAAGCCACGTGGATGTCGAATTTTGACATCCACGTGGGCAAAAATAAAACAAATTTTTTTTATTTTCCACTTTGTTTTTGCCACGTGGACGTCGGATTCTGAGGTTCCGGCCACATGGACGTCGGAATTCGACATCCACATGGCAAAAACAAAATGGGAAATTTGTTTTTTTTCGATTTTTTTGCCAAGTGGACGTCAGATTCTGACGGCCCGGCCACGTGGCCGTCAGAATCCGACATTTTTTTTTTCTCTTCAAAATCCGACAGATTTTAAATGTGTTGGGATTTCGACACTACTGAAAAATAGAAAAAAAAATCAAAATTTCATGATACGAACTCTTACAAACCGATTCCATGATATGAACTTTTACTTCAGTGTGGAGATTATGACAAGAACTATAAATATAATATGCATCGCATATAGTACTACATAGCAACTAATATAACCTCTTACAATCATTTCAAACACGTCAAATGAATATTTAGATGAACTATGATTCACAATATTAATCAAGTCACTAATACACTACAAACCCATTCGTTAACTGGTATGGAAACTAGTATAAATTGCAACCAAACATACTCCAACTGATAGGAAGTGCATACGAAAAATAAATCATTACGAAAAATGACATAGATGAAACGAACTGAAAATAGATAAAAGTCATACCTATTTGTGAGTGCATATGCATGTAGTCGGAAAGCAAAGAAGTGCTAGTCATGAATGCTTCAATTGATTCTACTATGTTTGCCACTTTGCTTTTGTCCTTTGCCAAGTAATGAGGTAGACAATCGATCACTCAAGTAAACAACTGTTGTAGGGTTTGTAGGTCGCCAGAAAACCCTAACAAAGGGCCACAAGCAGATGCCATACTTCACAAGTTTGAAAACATAGGCATAGATGGCCATAGATAGATATCTCAGAAGGCCGTAGATTTGATCCTAACCTAGGTAGGCCAGATAGGGCTAGAAATGATCTCACAGACAAGGTTTACAATTAGGTAGAATGCCACAAAATGCAAGGTTCATGCTACACATAAGAGTGCTTAAAATCTAAACCCTAAACCCTAAAACCATCAGTAGAGTTTGATGTAATGTTATGTTCTTTGTAGATAATGTTTTTAGGACCAAGTTTGTGGTTGCTTTCTGACTAACGATTTACAAATTTGTAAGATTGGCCTCCAAACTAGCGATGGATAGATTGGATCTACTTACAAATGAGTGGTTCTATAGTACCATAAATGCACAAAAGTAGACAACTAAAAGTTGTCTAGAAATGTCAATAATCAACGATTTCAGAGCTTGTAGATCTGCGACTGTCGAGAGCCTAATACATGGCTTACTTTCCAACGACCTACAATTAGGAAAATGCCCTGCAGACAAGTGACAGATTGTTAGGAGATAGTGTTGTTAGGATAGCGTGTAGAACTGGCCGTAGGTAGGGTAACAGGACCGGGTAAGTACATGTTGTAGAATAGACAAGAACTGCAACCAAAAGCTCAGAATAAATTACCTGGATTATGATTACAAATTGAATGGCTTCCACGGGGGTCCTAAACCGTGCAGATAATTGTATCCTCAAAGATAAAAACTATGGCCGTTATTCTGTGGCTGCATTGAAATAATATACAATACAAAAGAAAGAGAAAACAAAATATACAATACAAGGAAGATAGTATACAAGAAAAAGTTACAAAGAAAGAAATTTTAGTTGCACATAACAAAACAAAAGGATCGTACTTGGAATGAGACAAATGAAATTGATAGAGTTGAGAAGAAGCGCCAAAAGCCGATCTCCAAAAAGCTCCTGCAAGAAAAAAAATGAGAAAGCCCTAGAAAATAACGCGGCTTTGAGGATTCAGTCATGGACATCGAATTCCAACATTTGTATTATCCATCGGAATCCGACGTCCGCTTTATGCTTTTTTTAATGCACGGACAGGTGACAACATCAATATTTTCTCTTACTGCCTCTCTCTTTTCCATTTTAATTTCACTTAAAAGGAGAAAGGAATCTTCCATAAAATTTTTGGGCTTAAATCTTGTAATGAGAGTGGCTTTAACCACTTCCCAATCTTGTTCTTCTGCTTCCTCTTGGTTATAAAACCAATCTTGAGCAGCTCTAGTTAAGGCCATAGGGAGTAACTAAAGTTTATCTTCTGGAAAAACTTTGTCATAAACCCTACACGATTCAGAAAAGATCTAGAGAAATATGATGGGATCAGATAACCCATTGTATGTTGGTATATCTAAACAAGGAGACCTTCTAACAATAATTGGTGGTGTGTTTAATGGTGTTCCTTGTTCAACCATAATTCCAAATTATGTCAATCAGATAATGAGATTGGATCTAGATTTTTCAACAAAAATCCTATCTCAAATCAGGTCTGTAAAAACTTTATCACTTGGAAATAACCAAATTTCTAATTTTCGAAAAATAGATCTTGATCAAGTGATTGACACTAAAAATCACTATCAGAATATATCAGATTTGTTCAAAAATTTGACAATGGCTAGATTTGGTAAATCAGATTCTAAAATAGTATTGGCAAAAGTAAACTCAACAAAGGTTTTTCACTATTCTTTTTGGTACAAAATCATTGACCTGGCTTACTGACAAATATGATAAAATTAAACCTTCGTTGACTTTACAATGGATAAATCTGACTCGGATAAATGTGTGGTAGAACTGTTGAAGGTTCTTTTTGACAAAAAATGAGCTTTTGTAGCTTGACGAGAGTAAAAATTGACTTTTTAAAAGATTCTGATAGATCTAATTTTCGCCGAACTCACAAATGATAAACTACTATATTTAGAATTCTCAAAAAACTTAGCGAAAGACATGGTGAAGAATCAAGAGTAATACTGGTATTTTTGCAAAAAAGAGACTTTTTTTTATTAAAATATGACAATATGACAACTGAACTTTGGAAAACCTTTGCCCAGCTTACTAATTATCAAAAATAGTAAGTGGGACTAACACAGACTCTGGCGAAGGTCTAGGCGAAGATTCTTCTTAGAGAACTGATATTTTTGCAAAAAGTTGTAAGTTTTCCACAAAAGATTACTAACAACTAGATGAACAGTTACTTTGGCCTTCTATTTTTGGTATCATCCTTCGTCGACCTGGCAGTAAGTAGATTTGAATCACACCTATGCTAAGTGAAACAGACGAAGGTTTTTTTTTTTTGTATTCTTAGAGTTTTAATGGTTTTTCTGATGTTTCTACAAATCTATTGAGAATTAATATTCGCCCTTCAATCTGAAAAATCTGTAAGTGAAACCGAACCTTCCTTAAACTCGGCAAAGGTTTTTTGTAAGAGGATAAAAAGTTATCATATCTGATGACAATTTTATCTTCTTTTTGTTCAAATCTGATAAAATTGACCGATTTTTGTTGTTTTTGTTTATTTCTCAGATCCAAATGGATCTTAAGAATGGTGATTTGAATAGCTTCCTCTGCTCAACAAATTAAGAAGATCCACTCAAATCAAACAAAATCACTCCAAATTTAACCCTAAAATGCAATTTTAACCCTATTCATGCCAAAAGAAGATGCCTAATGCAAGCTTGCATCCATCCAAACATGCTACGATCTGAGAAATTGGCATAGCTCCCTAGCAATGGCACCAAAATTGTAGTGGGTTTATTTCCTATCCTATCCTCAACCCAAAATCCAAACACTCAAGCATCAAGGAGATGAAATTAGTTGTCACGCGTAGGTCCGATCCTGTGAGAGCGATAACATATCAAATTCAACAAGCATAGATGATCCATAATTAACACTAACATCCGATACCAAGCTGGAAAAAATTGGGTGGATGTCCCGATGATGACAAAAGTCATGGACGTGTTGGATGAATCGGATCGAGACGATCCTACTACTACTTGAAGGTAGGGTCCAACAAGTTCCTTCGGTGTGTGCACTACTGATAACTAAGTAGGCGAACACAATAATAAATTTGAGCTACGTGGTTGTGTGTGGAAGCAAAGAGAAAACAATCAGACAAGTCAATCAGAAAGTGAAAAGCATGCAATACTGACAAAGAATCTGAACGCAAAACTAGACAGTAGTTTATTTGGATTAAATGTAATGAAATACAAGTCAGTGATGTAGATAAGCACAAGACAATTGCAAAAAAACCCTGTGCTCACAAAGCTAACTACAATCTGTAAAAGTTACGAGCTTATTACGGACA
The DNA here is from genome assembly GCA_029204225.1 of Diphasiastrum complanatum. Taxonomy (NCBI): domain Eukaryota; kingdom Viridiplantae; phylum Streptophyta; class Lycopodiopsida; order Lycopodiales; family Lycopodiaceae; genus Diphasiastrum; species Diphasiastrum complanatum. The sequence continues at coordinate 12,951,402 of CM055112.1, forward strand.
AAACGGTGGAAGAAAGAATCGATGCATGAAAGCATATACAATGTCTGTCTCTCAATTGATTTCACTATGTAAGATAATAGATTACAATGATCTATATACAATTTTACATTTGTGTAGATGAAAAGCGTGGAGCTATTATGCTGTATGTTGGAGATCATGGACGGCTGCTATCATTGTCAAGTTAGTTTGCATAGTACAGGAGCGAGCGTGAAATCCGACATTCGACTATCAAGGAATGGCTTCAATCATTTTGCGAAAAAACCGAAGGTGTCGCAAAAATGCAAAAAAGCCGAAGGTTTGCCTTGATAAGACTTCGATGTCAATGATGTGGAGTTCGATGTCGATCCTGCTTCTTACAAGAGCTCCATTTTGAACCTCCGACGATCGTCAAAGACTTCAGACAAGGAAACATCAGGCAAGTCGAAGTCAGGAAAGTCGAAGAAAGGCCGCCATCGACTTTTCGTGTAATTCTGCAGACTGTGCGACAATGCGAGTAAAAATATAGCAATGTGAATGGAAACAGATTAACATGGGATTTAGGAGAGAAGAGGAGATAAATCGAGCACTCCAAGCCCAACTCCAGGCATAGAAGTAGAGAACAGAACGACAGATCAACATTGCTCTCGGGAAGAAAACGGTCATCAAAGCCTAAAAGAAAGGGTGTGAAGACCACCAAAAGACAATCGACTTCTATCTGGATGTTCCACCACTGCCAGACTCCTCTCCTGTCTCCATGAAAAAATACAATGAAGTCATCATCAAACTGCAAACTTGTAAAATGATGCTGCAAGAATTTGAAGCCAAGCAATCCGAGTACACTGAGCCCTTTATTGACATAATGGACAAGCTGAAACAACAAAACAATGAGCTCAAAAAGCAGCTGGATGACATGTTAAAATCTCATCTAATGGTGCAGACTTTCACCTAGTAAAATACACGGGGTTCTGCACATAGTCCGTAATTCGAATCAAAGGGTAACCAATCCTGATATATTTCAACATTTGAATGTCAAGAATCTAAAGTACATTGAAGGCCTGGCCACCTTTAATCACTTCAACATGATATGAACCTTTTTCGGTTCAAATGCGGTCCATCAAAATTCTTCTGGTAGCTTGAAATCAGACCATCAATGTCATCCAACACATCTTGGCAGCCCTACCACTCACCATCAATGGCGAAGTCAACACACTTTTTACAATCTACAACAATAGAAAAACCATGAACAGTCTCATAGCGTGTCTTCTCGTAATCCAATGCAGCTTACTCCCTCAAGATGACAAATGGTGATTACCTATAGAATCACATCAACCAATTCAAGAACCTACTAGAGCAAATGGTCACTGTCAGATCACTCATAGACGATCAAGACGCAGTAATGGCACTACTTTCAAGCTTGCCAAGCTCATACGACAGCTGGGTGATGATCATTACAACACACCATGAACTGACTCTCTCAAGAGTCATCACAATGATGTTGCAGGAAGACACTCGAAGGAATGAAGCCTCCAGTTCCTTGATTGTTGACTCTCATGTCTTATACACCAACAGAGGCTCAACTAAGTAGAAGAAGAAAGGCCCGAAGCCATTGAAGCAAATTTAGAAGCCGAAACGATGTCAAGAGTAGTCGAATCAGTCGACATAGAAGAAGTTTTTCTACAGATACTACAAGCATTCCAGCCACGAGATCGAAGACTATCGCATACTACAAGCAAAGAACATCATCAAGGGACATAGTCGAATCAAGTGGCAAATGCAACTGTAGAAGCACCACAACCAATTCAAGAAACGAGTCATGATGTCTTCACGACAAACCATCAAGAAGCATCCAACGACAGCTCCTGGTTTTTGGATTCTGGAGCCACACATCATATGACCAGCCACATTGGATGTTTTGAGTCATATACGCCTTGGCGACAATAACACACAAGCTATTAAAGGTGAAGGTACAGTAAGATTGAGCTTTGTCAATGATCAATATAAGCTACTTTCAAATGTCCTGCATGTACCGAATCTGTCGACAAATCTGCTCTCTGTTAGCAAAATTACAAATCTAGAATATAAAGTAGAGTTTGAATGTGATCAATGTAAAGTGGTCAATTAGATAGGTAGGAATCTAGCACTTGGAAAGAGGCATGGATACTTGTATAGATTAAGTCATTGCTTTTCTGCCTCTAGTCAAATGCTTTTTTTGGTTTTGTGACTAACATCAGGTAGATGTGCATGGCTTAGTGGCAGATCATAATCATTCAGATTTGATGCTGCTTTGTGTTTGACTCCTTGAGGAGTTCTTATTACAAGTGTTGAGTGATGGTTGTAATAAGCACTTTGTAGGATTTTGTAGTTTTAGTCAGTTGTTTTTGTTGATCTGGTGATTTCAGTAGGAGTAGATTCAATCTTATTCACTGTTTCTTGATTGGATTAGATTAGATTAGAAATAATCTACAGACTATAAGAAACCAAGGAAAGATCTGAAAATGAACTATAGAACAAAGATATATGAGTCTTGATAGATCAAGAGTTCAAGTTGAGCTTCCATTATAAATTAAGGATCGAGATCAGGCCATAGATGTGTCGGACTGATAGGCGGGACACATACCACTATACTGCAAGCCATAGAGATACAAGAAGAGAAGAAGAGTTTCTGTCGGTGTAGGCTGATAGGAATCGATTAATAGTAGCTATAGACATCTGCTAATAGTTGTCGGTAGCATAATCAACAAACATTGGCGCCATTAGCTATTGACAATCTTCTTGAGCATGGATAAAAAACTCATCTATAATATTTGATTTTACAGTTCTTCTTGATTCTGATTGCCTGCTTGCTTTCTTGCATTCATCTTTTTCATAAGCACGAATTCTATCTTTTGTCTAACATCCGAATTGCATCACAATACCACTGTCCCACGTTCAAGCAAACAACCATCCAACCGCTATCTCACGTCTCTTGAAACCAATGACACATCCCTATCATGCACCATTTTAGGAGGAGGAAGAATAGTTTGAGTCTAGAACCGACAATCCTAGATTCGACAGTGCAACTGACTACCAGACTTAAAAATGACATCCAACGTTTAGGTTTGATGACTTACATCCGACGATCTGCATCTGACGTGTAGATCTTATAGTTGCATCTGACGACCTACAACTGATGGTGCATCCGACGAGTAGATCTGACGCTTGCATTCAATGGGCTAGTAGATTGTTGCATCTGACGATCCGAACTGACAATTGCATCGGACGATTTTGCATTGGACAATTACATCAGAATTCCTGTTTAATAAGTCTAATGCTGATTTACTCCGAATTTAGACCATTACATCCGATAAATTTGCCTATACAAATTTACCATTGCATATCCAATTTATGTATCTGAACCTATCGAATACATATCAATTCTAAGTTACATCTGATATCCTAGATCCGATGACATAAGAACAAGTTGCATCCGACAGTTGCATCCAAAGCTGTAATCGACAATAGATCCGATAGCTTCTAAACTATCACAGATTGTTAACCAATTATCTCAAAGAAATCAAAACAAAAAGAGTTGAATCAGTCTGTTTTCATGGCAAATATACTAGAAGAACTTCTGAATGAGATCACATCGAACAATAATCCAAATGATGAGGACAAATCTTATCGTCTTAGATCTTATGTGAATCAAGACCCTGGGCCATCCAGATGGAGGCGTAATCAATATTATAGCGCTGAGATCAACCTGTTCAACATGCTCCTCATAGAGAGAGATTTGATAAACAAACACTAAGGTTGGAACTACCAAAGTTTGACGACAATGTGGACCCTCATAGATTTTTACAAATCTTTGAAAATGCATGTGAGGTATATGGTGAATATACAGATGATGCAAAAGTCCAACTGTTTTCAATGACCATGGTTGATAAAGCACAAGAGTAGTTTTTTAATCTTGATCGTGATGATAGACAAGATTGGGCTAAGTTGAAAGAGTCTTTTATTAAGATATTCCAACCTTTTAGGCTCACTGAGAGCCCATTCGTACGACTTAGTGATATAAAAATAAAAAAAAGATGAAGAAGTACATGACTATATCGAGTGCTTCAAGCGCCTCAGAAGTCAAGTCCAAGAATAGCCGATTGATAAGATGTTGATCATATGGTTTCTAGTTGGCCTTCCAAGACGTATACAGAAAGAGCTTAAACCTAGCAAAGAATATCATACTCTTAATTCAGCTATGTCAAATGCCATTCGAGAAGAAGACAAAGGGTCCGATGATGAGGACCATAAAGAGAGAAGAGCTCACAGTATTTTCAATGAAAGTCATCCAAGTGAGACAAGAGATTTAGACCAAGTCTGAAAATCTCAATTCGAGTTGATGAATCAACAACATCAACAACAAATGGAGAAACTCAACAAAGAGTTTCAACAAGCCTTAAAGTCAATTCAAAGTTAGTTGCTAGGGCAATTGCCATTTGGTAATGTTATCCATAGGCGTGAAAACACCTAGTGCCCACAATGTGGTGGTGCACATACCGGTAATGAGTGTCCATTACACAGATTGTATGAAACGCAACATTGTATACTCTGTGACATGACAACTCATACCACATCAAGCTGTAGGTACAACCCACGCAACATGCAGTATCGTAGACCATAACAATATGCACCACGAGGACAACCACAAGCCTAGTATAACCCACGTTATATGAGTCCAGTACAAGTTCAGGAGTTTCCACAACCAGAACACCTGCACAACAACCAAGATTGGCACTCCCAGGTCCAAGAGGATCTGCCCAACCAAACAGGCCAAACCAACAAAATCGACCTCATGTGTAGGACAATTTGGTAGATAATTCCTCTTATGACACCCAGCATATGAATCTACTTATAATGAAAGTACTAATAATACGTATGTAGATGAGGCATCTACCTCCTAATCCGAACAATCAATATTATTCGGAGGAGCAACCTAGACAAGCAAACCAAGATGGTTGCAATATTTCCTTCAACCCTTCAAAACAAATGCTTTGTATGCGGAGAAATCACTCACTTTCAAAGTGAATGTAGACTACGATATCAATATGTTACTGAATGTGTTGTATCAGAAAACTTTGCTATAAAGATTGCCCTAACCAAGCAAAAAATATAGTTCCAGCACATAGGGTATCCGAAGAGTCGTTGCTTGTTGTCACATGAGCACAACAAAGGGCCTTAGATCAGAATAAGGACCTAGCACGACCAAAACCTAGCACCGATACTTCCATGATTCCACAGTCATATCCAGACCTTGTAGAAGCTCAAAGGCAATACAATGAATTTCAAGATGAGTTCGTTAGAGCTGAGAGAAGATTTCTACTCTGCAATCTGCCCAGTTACCTACACAGGGGCAACCACCACGAGGAATAGAGGTTCTTTCCGATTTCTTACAAGCCCAAATCACTATGCCCTTCTCCATGGCCATGAAGTTTTCCAAGCCTTCGCAGGATGCCATATTGCAAAGCTCCCAACAGCCTGATATACAACCAGAAAACAATGAAGTGGTTCAAAATTTAGACATGAGCTTACTTCATATTGGTGTTGCTAAAGGTAACAACATCACCTTACATGTGCACTATAAATCTTACCAATCCGTACAATCCATTCTCGATAGTGGGTATGGCGTGAATATTATCGCCTTGTCCTTAGCAAAGGCATGGGAAATAACAACACTGGAAAATCCTAAGTACAAGTTATGAATGGCTGATCAAAGAATGACGACACCTGCATAACAAATTTATAGATTAAAATTGTGGGTTTGATTTTCACCATAGAGTGTGTTGTACTAGACTTTCTTGATGAACCTGTGGAGCCTCATGATCCCACATTGTCCAAGTTTTTGTTATATATTGTAAAAAATTTCAATTTTTATATATGTAAATGTGCTATGGTGCCTAAATTCATGTACAAGCCTATTTTCACTTTGTAAATTCACATTTAGGGTAGAAGTTGCGACGTTCCATAAGAGACGCAGTAGCGGATCACAACTGACATTTTGACGGTTCGTAAATGACATTAAGGCCGGTGATCATTCCTATAAGGTCGACACTTCGTGCCATTGTACTGACGCATTTTACACAGAGCTGAGTATCAATAGAGAGAGAAGAGCAAGTTTCTATAGCTTGAGCATTCTTTCCCTCTGCCATCTTTCATAGAATTACTTCTTATCATTTGAGCGAATACACTCTATATAATCTATAATTGATTGCGATACTGTTCTGTTTGTGTCACACATATTTTCGACGTCTCACTGAATTTCAGTTACTCTAACATGGATTTTCAGGCGACACCAACAAGCAACAATTCTGACTAATGTGTGCAAGGAATTAGCCAAAGCTGTTAAGCATAACTTTTAGTAGAACTTCCTTCAATTCCGAATGAGCTATGTGTTCAGATAATGAGATAGTTTGATGCTCAATCTTGTTTGCTTCCTATGATGAGAACTAATTCTCTGTGTTTGATTAAGAGGAATATTTAGCCAATGTGATTCTGTCTGATGAATCTATTTGCTAGTTGCTGTCTGATTTGATTGCTTATCTGATACCTGAAGAGCCTGAAAGATAAAGTAATCTTTACAACTGCAGACCTTGACCAAATCGTTTCATCATTGGTGTTCCTGGATGCCAATTTACCCAAATATCTTTGGATAACCAGATATGTCGTTGTAGCACAACCGAATCCGTTCACCATCATACATACAATTACCATGCAAAAGATGGGATTATTCTCTCTCTTGGGAAATATACTACTTAATTCATTGATTTTGTGGAAATCTATAACGACTAGGCCACCACAGAACCACACACCTATAAATTCCTTCTTGGGATGCCTTGGTTAGAAATGGCCAGAGTGATTCAATCATCCAGGAGAATGTTGGCAGGCTTGAGATCCAAATGAAGATGGATTCATGACATCCATAATGTAAGTAGCATATGGCTTCTGCCACATTAATTGCAATTGCCAATCGTGTTTCCCAAGTGAGCCGATTTGTTGGATTGTTGGTTTTATACAAGTGCTCTTTTAAATTTCCGTTGGAGATGAATTGAAGGATGAGGGCTTTTGTATCCAAGTTGGAAACTGCGCTCACTACTTTGACAATATTTTTGTGTCGTACTTTACTAAGGATTTGGCACTCCTTGAAAAAGCTTTCTTGCACAACACAACTCTCAGACTTAAACAATTTTGCTGCAACTATTGTGCCATCATCAAGAATGGCCTTGTAGAAAAAACTGAACCCACCCTCTCCCAACTTATTGCTTACACTGAAGTTGTTTGTCGCTCTTTGAAGCTCCTCAGTTATTATTTTTAGAAACTCCCTATGTCTTTCATCATTTGGCAAATGCATTGGCACTATTTCATCTTGCCATCTTTTACAACACAAAATCAAGCACATGCCCATAAATAATGCTCCTATTAGAGATCCACATCCTATACCAATCCAGACAATAACACCAAGTCCTTTATGATGCGAACTTGCTAATAGACATGGTTTATGCACAATGGCCCCACAAAGTTTTGGATTGCCAAGAAATGAAGCAAATGTGGTGTTGGCAAAGGCTCCTCCTTCAGGTATTGGACCACTAAGAGCATTGTTTGACAAGTTCAAAATTGTAAGCATGGGAAGATTGGCAAGAGAAGGAGGTATAGAACCTATCAAGTTATTGAAAGAAAGATCTAGTACTTGAAGGCTTCGAAGAGTGTTCATACTCGAAATTTCTCCTGTTAGGCTATTGTGTGAGAAGTTGATTTTGTCAAGTCTATAACATTGTCCAAGCGAAACACGAATGCTATTTGAGAATTGATTTGATGAAAGATCAAGAGACTCAATGAAGCTTCCAAACTGTGAGGGTAGAGGACCTGTCAAAAGATTGCTCGATAGATCAACAATGAGCAGGCCAGTGATCTTAGCAATCTCCACTGGTAAGTTGCCTAGAAGTTGATTATGAGAAAGTATAATTTCCAACAACCTTTGGCAATTTCCTAGGCTAGAAGGTATGTACCCTACTAGATTGTTATTTTGTAGGTGTAGGTATGCCAATTGCTGGAGTTGACCAAGCGAAGATGGGATACTACCATGGAGATTGTTGTTGGAAACGTGGAGCTCCCCGAGTTGTGTGCAGTTGCCAATATCTAATGGTAAGCTGCCAAAGAAAAAGTTATCTTCCAGACGTAGTTGTTGCAAGTATGATAACTTCCACAGAGAGGTTGGGATGGAACCTTCAAGCTTGTTACCACCAAAAAAAGCTGTTTTCAAGTTTGTCAAGTTACCTAGCTCGTTGGGTAATGTGCCACTTAATTTATTGTGATCTAGCATTAGCATATGAAGAGAGGAGCAATTGGCTAATGTGTGTCGACTGATGCCGGTGAGAAAATTACGGGAAAGATCCATAACATATAAGATATTAAGCCGACCTAATTGAGTGGGTAATGTGCCATTTAATCTATTGTCACCAAGTCTTAGAAACCTAAGGGAGGAACAATTTGCTAGCGTTGCCGGAATGCTGCAGGTGAGAGCATTGCTGTGTAAATACAAGTGGTTTAAGAGACTAAGCTGAGCTAGCTCTTCGGGTATTGTGCCACTCAAGGAGTTGTTTTGAAGATATAGAATTTGCAGATGTTTCATTTGACCCAACCCTCGTGGTATGTTGCCATTCAGTTTGTTGCTACTCACGTAACTGCGTGAGCTGACCGAATTCTGAAGGTATGGCTCCAGTGAGCTGGTTGTCGCGTAGATACAAGTCAACCAAGGAAGAGCAGTTTCCAAGAGATGGAGGAATCGTGCCAGAGAGCTGATTTGAGCCGACATCGAGCGATACTAGCTGCGTGAGGTGGCCGATTTCTGAAGGTAAGATTCCAGTGAGCCGGTTCCCCTCAAGCAACAAGTGATTGAGAGAGGATATATTTCTAATGATTTCGGTGATTATTGATTGAAGGACTCCAGTTAGAGCATTGCCTTCGAGGTCAAGAAGCTGCAGCTGCGGAAAGGCTGCAAACTGCGAAGGCAGCGTGCCACCAAGCTTGTTCCCGATAAGATCCAACTCAACCAGGGATGAGCAGTTCCCAAGAGATGGAGGAATAGTTCCAGAGAGCTGATTTGTTCCAAGACTGATATGCTTCAGTTGGCTCAATGCTCCAAACTCCGGAGGTATGGTTCCATCGAGGTTGTTTGCAGAAAGATCTAATTTCTCAACCAGGGAAGAGCAGTTCCCAAGAGATGGAGGAATAGTTCCAGAGAGCTGATTTGAGCCTCCATTAGTGATGAATGAAGCCTTCGAGAGTTAGTATAGAGATTTGGTGAAGATTAAGCCAAAATAGTAGTTTTGAACTCTTGCCTTAATGCTCCAAACTCCGGAGGTATGGCTCCATGGAGTCGGTTATGAGAAAGATCTAATTTCTGTAATGAGGAGCAACTGGAGAGATCAGTAGGCAGTCTGCCACTCAGGCCATTGCCAGAAAGGGTAAGAACCTTCATCCCTTGAAGCTTGCTGAATGAGGGAGGGATTGTCCCCTCCAGAAAATTGGAGGAGAGATCCAGCGTTCGCAGATGGAGGAGCGAGGTCAGATCCTTGGGGACAGGTCCTGTCAGTAAATTGAAACTCACATTCATGGACTCCAAGGAAAAGCAATTCCTCAGCTCCGGAGGAATTCTATCCCGTAGGGTGTTGGCAGATAAATCCAGAAAAGAAAGCGATGCAAGCCCTCCAAGAAGCGGGGTGATAGTCCCGGAGAGGCTCATGGATGCAAGGTTGAGAGAAACTACACGGCGGGAAGATTTATCACACATAACGCCTTTCCATCTGCAAACGCTAGGAGTTAGGCTGCTGTTCCAGTTTTGCAGGGCTTGTACAATGCGTTTTCTGAATTCCATTAGAATGTTGGCATCCGAATCAGATGTACCAGAATCACTTCCAGATCCTGCTGTTGAAAAAGATTCAGATGGTTTCTGCGTCAAATCCCGTGTTCTCTGATCAATACGCACCTGCGATAACAAAAAGGGAATTCTTTTATACCATCCAAAATATGCTGCGAGACACTTTTTCAAAAACTGCAAACAACGAGCTGGTGTTTTTGTTAGAGATTATTGCTCATCACGGCTACAAAACAAAATGCTTATGATATATATGTTGCTCTAAAGAGAAGCAATTGTCCAGAATAAAAAGTACCCTTTAAGGGAGAATGTTGATTTTTCAAAGAGAGATGGTGCAGGAGAGACGTTGGGATCCCTGGTGGGAGGGAAATTGTGGAAGCTTTGCGTCTGCTGCTGTTGGGCTAGCATAAGCTGTTTCGAATTAGCCAGAACGTCCGAATGAATTCTTCTTGACAAGTGAGCCCAGCAATATATTGGGTCAGCAGCTAAATGCAGCATGAATAGAATGCTTATGAGAGCAAGAGTAAATTGTTGATGTTGCATTATCATCATTGCAAGCAGCTAAACTTACAGTCTGGCACTTGTATGACTTTCTGCTTGCAGTGTTCAGATCACTACAACTTAATGCTGACTGTTGAGGAGGAATGAGGAATGATGAAGCAGAGCATCGAGTAGTGCAGCATGATTTATATGAAATTTAATTCAGGTGAAAAAAGAAATTTAATTTTTGCTTCTGGAGATTTAACTTTGACTCCTAAAAAATACCTCAAAATTCCCGTTTGTATGAGATTCAACTTTTTTGTAGGATATTTAAAGGATTCTAAAAGTTCATATGATGATTTCTTAATCTCATATTATGATTTAGAAAACTATAGAATCTGTTGATATTGAGAAGTCCTATTTTGTGAGTGCCCAAATTTTGCACAATCTTAGTAAAGTAGCATGTAGCCATATAAGACTGATTTATAGACTTACAAGGTATTAGTAAAGTAGCCTATAACCATACAAGACTAGACTAATTTATAAACTCATACCGTATAAAACCAGTGTCCGGGAAACTTTTTTGAGGTTTCCCTCAAAAATCCCATATCTTAAGGAGTTTATCGGCTACTAACACGGTATATGTCCATTCCAATTTTTAGGATTTGTTACAACAGTTCATGTACCACTATCGTGTCTCTAGATATTATCATCTATTCCACTTTTGAAATTTGCTACAATAGTTCATGTAACACTAAAAAATATGTTGTAAACTTAGGGCTTTAAACATTATACTCTCCGATCATTTGTGTACTCACTATCTTGAAATCTCCATGCGTAAGTGTTCAATTTGGATAGGGGTCTTATTGACCATACATAGACCAATTATTAGGGCCTTATATTCTGTCATGATATTTGTGTGACCTTTTCCTAAATATACTACCATAATACTACTTACCATTTTTATTGTTTATTTTGCAGAATGACTCTAGATACACCCTTCATATCAACTAGCGCCATTCAAATATAAACAATTTTTTATTGTTTTGTAGAATGACTCTAGCTGCACCCTTCATATCAACTTCTCTAGAAGCGCCATCAAAATAAAACACAAACTTTCCTATATATGTACCAATTCCATAATAGCATATCAATATATATCTTGAAATCAAAATCGAGCTATAAAACATTGTACAAAATATTATAACCCTAAGCGACTTTTTAAAGCTATTCCATTAAAATCAGTCGATCATGTTGTATTATTGTTATATAATATCTTAATTTGATATGGACCATTCCATAGAAAAGTTAATTTCTATGGCTACAATTCATGTCTAGCATCATAATGTACTACCAATTGACCCTTTTCATATACATAGTTTCTAATCTTTAGATCATGAATAAGTTTCGTCCATCTTTTATGAAGTTCTTGTGAAGGATTTCAGATCAATGATGATCCAATCCACAAAAAAGGTCTTGGGTTACAAAAGAAGCTACTCTACCAATCTCACCAATGTAGAAAAATCAGCATCTACACACAAAATGAGATGAAAACTCTAATAGAACTTGATCAACCATGAACCAAAAGATAAAGTACTATTGTTGTCCGTACAAAACTAGCAAGCTACTATATTTCACACTTGTGGATCCAAAAATAGCAAATATAGATCATTGTATACGTTGAATTGCATGCAATCACAGGTATAGTGCACCAATGGATAGTAGAACCCAAGAGAACCATGTATAAGCATGAAATGAGATGGAGAAGAGAGAAGACATGTCTCTCCATGAGTTACATCCTTTTATAGTAGGTCCAGACCCTATTTGGCCACTTGGCTTTTCCACCAAAAAACAAACCATACTATTTTTGAGTCTAGATTCAAAGTACCCAACATTCAAATTTGAATCTACTCAAACTTGACTTCTAACTTCCCCACACTTTCAAAAAGTGTTTATTCAAAAAAAATTTAGACTAATGAACTTTAAAAACTCAAACTCTAAGTCTAAAACAAAGTTGGCCTCAATTTTTCAAATATAGCAAATATGGTCAAACTAGTTGAATCTTTCACACTCCCTCTTCAACTAGTTTTGGCATAGACTTTGATAACACTCCAAGTGAAGTCCAATGCTTCATGGACAAGGCTTGAGGACACATGTTGAAGCTCCACCTCCTTTGCAATGACTTGCTCCCTCACAAAATGATATTGCACCTCAATATGCTTGCTCCTAGCATGAAAGATAGGATTGGTTGCCAACCTTTGGGCTGATTGATTGTCAAAATACATGATTGGGCTCTCTAAAAAATCCAACAAGTGAAGATCCTTGATCATCCTCTTGATCCATACCATCTCCTTTGTGCAATGTGTAAGAGCTTTGTACTCGGCCTCACTAGATGACAATGAGATACTGGCTTGTTTCCGACATCCATGATATAGCTCCATCACCTATGAAAATACAATGAGAACTAATGGATTTCCTATCCATTACATCTCCAGCATAGTCCGAATCTGAAAATCCAAAAAGATTAGATGATGATGCCTCATACAATATTCCAAAATCTCGAGTACCAATGATGTACCTCAAAACTCGTTTTCCTAGCTTCCAATGCTCCTCACTAGGATCTTTCATGAATTGACTCAATCTTCCAACACAAAAGCTTACATCTGGTCTAGTAATGGTTAGATAGTTGAGTGAACAAACTAGCTTCCTATAGAGAGTAATGTCTTTGAAGGATCTTTCACTACCTCTTATAGTTAGCTTTACATGAGACTCCATAGGTTTATCACTAGCTTTTGCATCTACCATATGAAATCTTTCTAAAATAGAATTAGCATACTTCTCTTGACAAATGAAAGTAGATTGAGAAGATCTAATCACTTCTATTCCTAAAATGTAATGCAAATTCCCAAGATCATGCATCTCAAACTGCTTCTTAAGAGCACTCTTGATATCCTCCACATCTTGATTGTTTCCACCACTCAAGATGATATCATCCACATAGATTAGCAAGATGGTAACATCATGTCCAGCAAACCTATAATAAAGTGAATGATCATACTCACTCATAACAAAGCCTTGAGAGAGTAAAAAAGTGTTAAGCTTAGCATACCAACTCCTTGGTGCCTGCTTAAGGCCATACAAACTCTTTTGTAGTAGACACACATGATTTGGCTTTGTTGATGAAATGTAGCTCTCGGCTTGCTCCATGTACACTTCCTCCTCAAGATCACCGTTCAAGAATGCATTTGTGATTTCCATTTGCCATAGATCCCATCCATAAAATGTAGCAAGTGAGATGATGACTCAAATGCTTACCATCTTTTCCATGGGTGCAAAGGTATCATCATAGTCAATACCTTGTTGTTGAGCATATCCTTTTGCCACTAACCTTGTCTTGTACTTGTTGATAGATCTAGCTTGGTTTGTCTTCACCTTAAAGATCCATTTGCATCCAATAGCTTTCTTGTCCTTAGGTAACTCCACCAATCTCCGTGTTCCATTCTTCATAAGAGCTTGATACTCAAGATCCATTGCTTGGATTCACTCCTCTTCTTTCCTTGCTTCATCTACACTTGTAGGTTCATAAAAAGAGGTTAGGAAAGCAACATAATTTTTAGAAACTACTTTCTCACTCTTTTTATCATATGTTAGCCTTTAAGATACTTGTCTTTCCCTTGATGTTCTCCTTGGCTTTTGACTTGATGAAGTTCCATCATCATCACCATCTAAAGTAGGATCCTTTATATCAACATCAATAATGTTAGATCCATCCACACCTTTATCAATCATGCTTGAAGACACTTTTGGAATTTTCCCCTCATCAGAAATGACATTTCTACCAACAATCACTCTGTTAGTAGAAGGAATGTCAACCTTGTAGGCTTTACTCACCTCACTATATCCAACAAAAATACCTCTTCTTGAAGATGGATCCTCCTTGGTCCTATCATCAAGAGTAATGTTGACATAGCATGTGCATCCAAAAGTTCTTAGAAAGTTGATACTCAGCCTCCTCTTGAATAGCATCTCAAAAGGTGTCCTAGCAGTCGGCCACCTATTGCACAAGAAATTGGCACACAACAAAGCTTGATCCCAAAATAGTTTTTCTATGAAGAATTGAAAAAGATTATCTATGTTAGATATAGGGGTCTTATGATATTTATATCAAGCATCTAGGTGTAGGATGTTGATAGGGACAAATTTGGCATAGATGGCAAATTATCCATTTCCACTTGTAATGCCACTATTGAGCCAAAATAGAGTAAGAGGCTAAACTCGTGCCAATTAGAGTGTAGACAAGTGTAATGCTCTTGTTTGATGAATTCCAAGAGGTCCAATAGGATTTAGAGTTGGAACCATGAGAGGTCCAACAGAATTTGAGGTTTGCTTGACAATGGTCCAATAGAATTAAGAGGTGCATGGATCAATGTTCCAATAGGATTAAGAGGTGGCAAAGTGTGGTCCAATCATAGTTAAGCATATTGGTAACTCTTGATCGTTGTGGAAAATTGGTCCTTCCTTGCATTCTTGAACTTGATAAAGACATCATACACTTCATCCTTGCTCTTTAGTAGATAGATCCAACAAAATTGTTGAAAATCATAAATGAAAGCTACATACATCTTAGCTCCACTATTGCTACCTCCTTCCATTCACGAAGCTCTTGCTTTGGCATACTGCACAACACGTTACCGCAAGACAAACTCTATCTCTTACAAACAAAAAAGTGAGTGGTGCTTACTAGCACACACTTATATCTATCTATGTGTGTGTGTGTCCTTATTGGACTGATCAACTCAACTGGTCTCGCTTACTAGTGGACGGTTTTTTATCACAACATCCTCATGAGTCCTCGCATGGTGGTTAAGTTTTTAAGTTCAAGACCTCTGAAATAGAGACCGACAAAGAATTGGACAAAATACCCACATTGGGAGAGCAGTCGGCTTGGAGAGTTACCATTTTTGAGATAACTCTGGAATCTACCAGGAGTTATGTGGCCAGCCCTCACCAATTACGGGTAGATCCGTACGATGTACCAATGTCGAGAAGAAATAAATGGAAGGATTTAGGATTGGCTATGGACAAAATTACAATTCATATGCCTAATTGGCCAATCATCCATCAACCATACAGTTGGACAATATCAGTGGATTTCCGCCGAGCCTTACAAGTGTACCAACGGGAGTATATCCATTCTCCCGATCTGACAGTGAGACAATCGACACTGTTTGCAAAATATTTACTCTATTGGCATCAGTGGCAACCAGATGGGATGATTGCCTTCCTCCTTTGGCATTCGATCCAAATAAGCCAATGGCCTCAGAGAATATCAAGGATCAGTCGCCGGTTGTTCGACTATATTTTTATGCAACAATTATGGGAGGCTCTTGGGAATCTCGCTTCACGTCGTGGACAATCTCAAAGTGGATTGCCGGAGCCCATCGTTGTTTTTTGCTGCATAATTTGGATTTTAATACTGCCTGAGTTGATTTTGGAGAAGATGCAGTATCATTTAATAAAAATTCGTCGCGAAGCCAATAAAAGTTCCCAATAACTGCATCTCGCAGGTGTCGTGGGACCGCTACCAGTTTTGGTAGGGGATACTGTTGGAGGGTCCCTAGCTTTATCTGTGTCAGATTTTGAATTTGAGAGTTCGACAAAGGTTATTTCCATAGAAATTGTTAGAAAAGCCTAATCAGAGATTTTTTTTTTTTGAAATAGCACTGCTGAACCTTCGCCGAGCCAATCTTTGCCTAGGGAACCTTCGCCAGTTCTATTTTTAGATTCGGATTTTCCAGATCAAGTCTCTGTCAAAATTTGGGTCAAACCTGATACAGTTTAATTTAAATTCTGAGAAATTTTTCATTTTTGAGAAGTATCGATTGGTTGAATTTCAAAATCTTTTTCACAATATAGAAATCTGATTCTTGAAAAGTGGAATAGATCTAGCAGATATGATCTGAGATGTTTTGACTAAAAAATCTAGATCCAATCTCATTGTCTGCTTGATTTGAATCTGTGAAAATGGCTGCCCCTGGAGCTGCTTTTGGAGGTGCTCCTCAGGAAGTCAATCCAATCATTATTAGAAGAGCACCCCGTTTGGATCTACCCAAATACAATGGATTAATAGAGCCAGTTAGATTTCTTCAGATCTATGCTGAATCTTGTGAAGTCTATGGCAAAATTCAACATTTAGTAGGATATTTAAAGGATTCAACATTTAGTAGAATATTTAAAGGATTCTAAAAGTTCATATGATGATTTCTTAAGCTCATATTATGATTTAGAAAACTATAGAATCTACTGATATTGAGAAGTCCTATTTTGTGAGTGCCCAAATTTTGCACAATCTTAGTAAAGTAGTATGTAGCCATACAAGACTGATCTATAGACTTACAACGTATTAGTAAAGTAGCATATAACCATACAAGACTAATTTATAAACTCATACCGTATCAAACGCTAAAAGTTTCGATGGGGTGGGTTGAGCCAAAGTAAATGATCAATATTGAAAGTTTAAGAGTCTTTGAGACAGATATTTGTAAGCTACTTAAGGTAGATCAATTTATTTGTTAATTTGGTAGCACGCTGCCTATTTATAAGCAATGGTAAAATTTAGTAGTTGAAAGATTTTAAATATCAAGAATTTTAATCGTTTAGAAGGCCATCCTTAATGTAGGATATTTGAGGGAAACTCCGACGATGCAACTCAAAGGATGTTCCACAAACATTGCTCCTATTTTTAGTCATGAAATTGCAATTTACAAGGACCATCAAATCTATGATGATGGTATGATCTACCATGTCTTGTATTTTGATATGCACCTTTGTTTTCCAAAATCACAAGTATCAAGGACATATGTGTTGCTATAGTAAAGGGCTATGAGCAAAGCAAGGGTATTGACTATGAAGAAACATTTGCTCTATTGGCTAAGTGGACTACTACACTACGCCTTATCGTTGCCTTAGCATCTTATTTTTTATGGAAGATCCATCAAATGGATGTAAAATCCGCATTCCTAAATGGTGACTTGGAAGACGAAGTATACATGCTCCAACCACAAAGCTTCATTGCAAAGGGACAAGAACAAAAAGTATGCAAGCTACACAAAAAGTATGGACAAATTGATTATTACTTTCTCTCTCATGAGTTTATAAGGACAAATCCAAATCTTTATGTTCTTATAAACGATGATAGCATTGCCTTGATTGTGCTTTATGTTGATGATATAATTATCACGGCCAATGATGAGAATCTCATTCATTCTGTCAAAGCCAACTTGTGTAAGCAATTTGAGATGAGAGATTTACATCTTATGCATTATTGCTTGGGAGTTGAAGTATGGTAGAATGGCAATGACATCAGGCTATGTCAAAGTAAGTATGTTCAGGAGATACTAGAGAGATTTTGTATGACAGAGTGCAAACCTTCCATCACTCCATGTGAGGCTATCAATTCATGTCATCACCTATTTTGAATCATTGGAAGGCAGCAAAAAGGATTTTGAGGTACGTGAAGGGCACACCTTGTGAAATATTGTCAAAATCTATCTTGGATATTTTTTGTGTTTCTAGTTTGTGAGAAAATATCACATGTGTGGAGCATGTTCCCACATGTAAAAGAAGGGAAGAATAGTTTAGTCATGTTGACTTTAGGGGTATCATAAAGATTTTGTATCAAGCATCTTGGTGAGGAACCTTGATAGGGCCAAAATTGGCATAGAGGTCAAAATGGTCAAATCCACATGTAAGGCCTCAATTTGGCCAATAGTATATTGTGATGCAAACTTGAGATATTTAGGCTTATGATACATGTCAAGTTTAGGTTTGATGAGTGATGCACCCTATGTGGTGGCAAAAGTCGAATCATAAGAGACAGCTGTGTTGTAAGGGTCCAATCAAAAGTGAGGGATGTTGCATCACACATTCAATAGGATTAGAGAGGATATGTTTTAGGGGTCCAATAGGATTGAAGCATGGATCTCCATGATTTCTATATGTACTTTGGGTTTCTATCATATTCTAATGTGAGTTTTTGAGTGAATTTGGAGATTTGCCAATTTTGCTTGTATTGTCTTCTCTCTTTAGATGAGCCCAAAAGTGGTATTTTCTCTCTCTACCCGAGGAGAGGAGCTTGTTGGGACTTAGTTTATTTCATGAGGTCTTCCACATGTATAAAACACCTTCTGGTAATAAATGAATGCATGTAGAATGGTCTTTTTGCTTTAGATCTTGTCATTGATCTTGGTTTTCAATCAATAAGTGATCTATAGTGCATGAGCCAAGCTTAGGAGGTCAATTTCACACATTAGGACATTCCCACATGTGTGAATTTTCACACACCCAACCTTGGCTAATTGGTTTATAGTAAGCAGCATGACACTTTACTTAGATTGCGAGGTTATGTTGACGCTGATTGGGCAGACAATATAGATGATAGAAAATCAACTATATGGTATGCTTTTAACTTTGGGAATGGCTGTTTTTCATGGTCTAGTAAGAAGCAGGATGCCATTTCTCTTTCATCAATAGAAGCTGAGTATAAAACATTAAGTTCTGATATTCAAGAGGATGTTTGGCTGAGTAGATTGCTGAGATTGGTATGAGACAAACACAACCTACTGTTATTTTTAGTGACAGCCAAAGCGGGATACAATTGGCAAAAATTCCAAGCTTTCACATAAGAACAAAACATATTGAAGTGAAATATCACTTTGTGCATGAAAAGCTACAATCTGAACTTAAGACATTAGTATTACACATTGTTTTACGATGTTACAACTTGTTGACTTATTTACAAAAGCTCTAAGGACAAATTTGAGACTTTTAGAGCTAAACTTGGCATAGATGCAGTTATGTAAGAAAGTTTTTTTTTAAGTACTTGTTGATACTATTATGGAGGAACGTTCCATGTATAGCGTAGATCTTAAACCAACTGAGACGTTGACTATTGAGGGAGAGAGTTAAATTAACAATAATCAACGCATAATGTTTATGGTTACTTTCTAAGTTTGACAATAACCCGTTCTGCTTAGCTCTAGAACTATTGGGCCATTTCTTTAACGAGCCCCTATTGAGGTTTTAAGCAAATTTTCTTTGTACTTATGTATGAGTGTGAATATATAGTGCGTGAGAGCTATTCTGTCTTGTCTTGTCTTGAAGCACTTGATGGTGTGCTATGGTATTGGAAAAAGTACAAAATGGACCAAGAGTGGATTCTAAGAATATCATTTATACAGTGACATATCATACCTGAGCAACTATAGCATCTCCCTGAGTGCCACCTCAATGGACTCGTCATCCACATACTATGATCACCTGATGTCTCCAATCCTGGTCACCATCCTGCTAGACAAGCCGAACTCCAAAGCATCACCTGCTCCACCTGGCTCCTAGCATCTGCTCACTCTCCCTAGCTATGTGCCACCCGACACCATGCAAACGCAAGCATATCCCAGAGTCGTCGCTCATGGGATCCCGAGACTGCTGTCTCCCTGATCGTACTAAGGTATATGGATCTGAGTGACTCCCTCTAGGCTTATCCCTGATCTCACCATGTGAGAATCTGCACCATGAAAATTCCAACACTTGTGCCAAGCCTAGACTCCTACAAATATAGCCAAATGCATGAAAGCTGTAGATAAATTACCCACGCTTGTGATGGTAGATGTCTCCCCATCAATGCCAATGTCCAAAACTGGCCCCCTGCTGTAATGCCATCCTGTACTCCCAAATGAGCACACCATGAAGTCCTCGCCATCAGTGTCCCCTACAGTAGATCACTAGCAAAACACCCATCATGGTGCTTGCCTTCCGATCACACCCCCGTGCGATCTCCATCAGCTCTCCAACCTAGAGCTGGCTCTCAAAGCTTCACGCTTTGTCCATTTGCGTCTGCAGCTTTCTGATTCTATCATGAATCACCCCTGTAAGTCCTATCCATGCCAATGACTCAAGTCCAATATGAAATAGTTGTCCCCTGATGATCATCCCATGTCATCTTGCAGTGCTATCCCTGCTAGGTATTCCAATGCCATCCCTGATCACAAAGATCTGAGCATCTACCCTGTAGTGCCCACATGTATTCCCCCAAACTAGCTCAAAGCTGCTCCTGTGAATGATTCCAAACCACTCCCTGAGAATACATTGAGATGTGAACTTCAAAGCCACCATCAAGTCCCTCACATGACTATGCATGCCAATATCCCTCCAAGTGAACCTGTGAGATCTTCCATGGCCCAAACCAAACGATCTGCACCATGTCATCACTGGAATCTGCATCCCTGATGCAATACTGATATGGCAAATTGACTTGACTTATCTAAACTGGCAGTTGAAGTGTATCTCTTAGATGACAAACCTGATACACTGCTCCACAACAATAACTTGATCGAAATTGACTTACCGACTGCAAAACCTCAAAATCATCACACTCACCACTCTCCAAGAGCATCGAACGTGTGATTATCGACCTGTTCTTCATCCTCTGCGTGTCTCACACACAGCTCGTCCAATGCAAGTCCGCTATCTTTCCCAATGGCTTTCAACTAGCACCACCTCGCACTTCCATCACCTGTGACTACCAAAAGGTGTGTACCTCCAAGCTAGCCCATATTTCCCTTCGAACGAGAAATTTTCAAGCTACAGATGCATGTGTCAATGCAGCTATCACCCGACTCGACAATGCCACTGCCGATCATACTTGTGAGAGCATTCCCCCAAACTGCCACTTGACATTGGTTGGTTCAAACCCCAAAAGTTGAACCTGATCACAAGAATTTTTCACTTGTAACCGGCATACCATGCCAATCTCTCACCTGTGATTGCTTTCCCTCTCAAAATTGTTGCCAATGATGAGTAGTCACGCCGCCAAACTGCACTTTTGTCGCCAAAACTAGCTTTGTCCACACGATTCCACTATCATTCGCTCCCATACTACATTTATCACTTCCAAGCACCCTGTTACCCTGTCAAGAGTAAGTAATAATGATTCAAAAGAGATAATGCCCCATTGTACCGCCCTGTAGTAGGTTTCACCAGCCAAAAATTGCCCCAAATTTGGCCCTATGGTACCCAAATTGCGAATGTAGCCCGTCACTAGGTCACCTGCACTCCGCTCGATAGAATGGTGACAAAAACACCCCAAAATGCATTTTTCCCTGCTTTGTGACGTCACTCTATCTGCTGGCTCTGAGCAGCCAGTTTCAGGAGTCATTTTGGCCCAAGGATGGCCAAAATAGGTGCTTTCTAGCTAAAGATAGGCCATAACCAAAATGCCTTGCAAAAATGAACTGGTTCTTCATAATGAAGATTTTTAATGAAGTGAAGTCCATTCTGGACTTTGGGTCCCTTCACTGGAACTTCACATGAAGATTTTTAATGAAAAACCTTCAAAAATGGCCTTCAAATCTTCAAAGGCCCATTTCAAGCCCATCCCATGGCTTGGCCTTCATCCGACGGCTCCCATGAGTTCCTCAAGCTCACATTCTAACCATCGATCTGCGTAGGGAGTATCCTGCGGTGGTAATCTCCTTTGCATGCCAAAACAGTTCATTCCAGCCGCGATACCCCTACATACACAAAGTGCACCTCACGGTTGGCAGTGCACGGGCTGTCTCACGCGTCTCTCTCCTCTTCGCACCTTCTTCGCTTGAAGCTTTAAGCTTGTGGCTATGGTTGCCGCTCTATTCAAACTGCTACAGCTCCCTGGCTGATCCACAGCACTCCACGACCAACTCTCTTTTACTTTGAGATACACCCTTGTCTTTCAAAACCACAAGTAGAAAGGGCCTATGTCTTGTAATTTTTTATTTTATTATTGTCTTTTATAATAGAACTTTCAAATTTACTTTTTTAAGTGCTGAAACGTTAAGATTAAAATTGTCAATAGTGGGTAAGTGCCCAATCAAATTCTTATTAACGGCCAACATCCATGTTGAGATGCATGGTTTGATTCACTTAGTATGTAGGTGCTAGGAGTAATGCCATAAGAGAAGGTAAGAAAAAAAAATAGGCTCGACAATGACAACCAAATTGTAGAAATTTTAAGTGAAATTTAATATAGAACATAAACATTGGTGAAAAGTGATTTGCTATCTAATCAATGTGGATCATGGAAATAGACATTGGTAAAATGGGCTAAAAATGACAAGTCATGAAATTGCAACGACCAAGACTATTGAATCTATCATGATGGTATGTATGACCACGTCTCATCATGGTATTTTGACATTCACCTCTTGTCTTTCCAAATCAAAAGTAGAAAGGGCATGTCCTTTTGTAAGGGTCAATTTTTGTTTTCTTTAATAGAACTTTAATATTATTTTTTGTATTCAAAAAAGTGTTTTTACTTTTAGGAGGCATGGTGTAATAAAAGGTCAAAAATTTAGATGCAAGGAGGTACTACATGAGGGAAGGGAATAAAAATATAAAGATTGACTAACATTTCCAAAATAAAAACCAAAGACTAGGAATTTGTATTGAATGTAAAAGAGAGGCTTTGGTGAAAGGTGTTTGTTGTTGCACGGACCATGGCAAGAGACTTTGGTAATGTGACCTTGAAAAATGTAGGATATTTGAATAAAACTCAAAGGACATTTCTTGAACATTGGTCCTACTCACAACTCATGAAACTACAATTGACCAGGAACATTGAACCTATGATGATGGTATGAATAACCACATCTTGTGTTTGACATGCACTCTTTGTTAGAATATTGATAATGTCAAATTGTGGTTATTCAATGTTAATGGGCCTGCGTGCCAAATATTACTATTTAGGAAAATAGGGCTAATGTGCCTCATGCTATTTTGTGAGTCCTTACAGTGTGAAACTGGTTAGATGTGAAGGGACACAACTTCCTCTCTATCTCTCTCACGTTCATGTCTCTTCATGTATTGTAAGCTTGAGTGGGGGTGTTGCAGAATGTTATGTTGCAAGCCACGCACAGAAAAGTGTCGTGGGCTTGAGCGCCCAGAGAAGGCCTTGAGAATTCTGAATATCCCACAAGTAACTACTTGCCATGAACTCTCCCATATATAAGTTGGGGCTTCTCTATATCCTCTAACCCCTGGTACCAACCCTTTTGGGGGTTAGACGGATGGCGGGTGGCTAGGCGACTGGGGTTGGAATCCCAGTACGTGGCTCGCGTGGGTACGTGTGTGGCCCTGAGGTCCACATTCTTTACAATCAGGACTGTTCTACATTGTTTAAGCTACATTTTGCACTAAAATCCTAACGATGTTAGGACAGACCCACTATCACAAAATAGTGAGAAGATGAAAACAGAGTGTTATTTTCACCTAAAACCTCCGTTTCTGTTGGAACAAAAGCTATACAGGACCGTTCCACGTGTTTAAGCTACGTTTTGCACTAAAAATCTAATGATTTGATCATCGGCATAAAAAGCTATTGGATTTTTAGAGTGGAGACCTCAAAAAGCAATTAGGACAACCTATACTTTTCTATTAAAAATGTTGATTTTAAGAGCTCTAAATGACTTGGAACTGTCATAAAATGCAGAACTGAAGTTTCATCATTTCAAAACTTGCAATTTGAAGTGCAGTTGCTACTTAATTATTGAAGTTTTTCAATGAAGGGTTGATATCTATATAAGGTCTAAATTTCTTACTGAAGTTGATATTAGGCAAATTCCATTGTGAAATAAAGCTTTTTTTCTATTTAGTTTTTTTTGTCAATATAAAACGTTAAATTTTACTATCCAAATAACTAGTATTCCTAGTCAAGGTGACGTCTTATGCCCGCTTCCTTGGTTACGCGTAAATATTGATTATTTAGCTAAGTAAAATGGCTAATCATATGCTAAGAGATATAATGTCCTTCAAAAAATTGAATGGAGAGAATTTTTTGATATGGAAATTGAATTTGCAGGCTATCCTTGTAGAAAAGAATCTATAGTCAATTGTTATTGGCGAAAATGAACCCAGTGAAGGTGAAGCTGCTAAAGTTTGGATAAAACAAGATAATAAAGCTAGAACAGTAATTCAGTTGAGCTTATCAGATAATTTGCTTCTTCAAATTAGTAAATTTACAACTTCTAAAGCCGGAGCATTAGTTGATTTATTTGAAAGCAAAATCATGGCTAACAAACTATACTTGAAGAGGAAATTGATACAATTAAAGATGAATGAAGGTGATTCACTCACAAATCATCTTTCTTCTATACAAGCTCTTCTTGATCAATTAGCTGCAATTGGAGTTGAGACTAATGGTAATGACTATTCTTGGTAGCTTACCTCCTTCATATGATTATTACACTTCCATTGTTTCAAGTCTAGTATCTGGATTAAGTGTAACAAGTGTGTCGGCATTACTCATCCAAGAGGAGCCAAGAAGAGGTAAATCTAAAGATGTTGTTCCTATTGAAGCTGCTTTATTTACTAAGGATAAGAGTAAGCAAAAATTCAAAGGTAAATCAACAAAGTCAAATGATCGAGCTAAATCTAAGAACATAAAAGAGAAATGTACCTATTGTCATAAGCTTGGTCATGTTGTTACTAATTGCTAGAAAAAGGCCTATGATAATAGTGTGAAAGGGAAATTTTCATCAAGTCAAGAGACTGACTTGTTTGCTCAATTTGAGAAAGCTGTGCCTTTCTAATTGCTTACTAAAATAACATGTCCCTAATTACACTTGGAAGCATCTTGGATGTATATTATTTTTTTTACACATGCTTTTATTTCACACGCATCTCCATACAGAATCATCATCCGAGCTTCTGTCACGATTCTCCCAACTAACATTGGCTGAATGTAATGCCTGCCTTCAGAATGTCGAACAAGGAGTAGATTATCCCTCTGTTGATGTCTCCCTTTGCTTCATGAGGGTGGATAGATTTTACATGGTAGGACAAATGATTGTAGTCATTGTATGTACTCATGAGAAATGAAATGATCCTGATATACACAAGATGATGAGGAATAAAGTCTTGTAATAATACTATAGAGATCTTGTGGTCTAACAATAGACATGACGCTAATGCTCAACCAAAGTGGTCATTAAGAGAGGGTGTTAGAATATTGATAATGTCCAGCTGTGGTTATTCACTGTTAATGGGCCAAATATTACTATTTAGGGAAATAGGAGGCATGTCCTGATGTACAATCCATACGTGCCATAGGTGTGACACTCATACTTGATGCATGAATAGATAAACAAAAAATAATTGCTAAAAATGGAAGTACGTGTCCAATAGCTAAAAAATAGGGCTTATATCTAAAATGGAAGTACATGTCCAATAGCTAAATAAATAGGGCCTATATCTAATGCTCTCTTAAGCTCTACTTTATTTTTCATATAAACATTTCTTCTCTCAAAAGCTCAAATTTATCAACATTTAAAGCTTTAGTAAGTATATCGGCTAGCAAACGTTCAGTCCTGCCAATAACCATAGTTGAATCCTTAACTATTTAACAACAGATTTAAGTTTTATCCCTTGTGTAAAATGAAGAATGTGAAATTTAATTAGATTGTAAAAGCCACTAAGGTTAAGTGGTCTGATAATCTCGGTGAAATCAATGTAGGGATCCTCATTGTATTTTTAGCTTCGAAAGATAGTGAAAATCATCCATTTTGAATTGCTAGTGTTTGGCTTCATTCAGAGCAATCACATAATGAAAATTGTATGTGTGCATTGGATTTGAATCACTTCGACAAATGCTTCTTAGGTTTGTATGAGTTAGAAATTAACATGATGACAAAAAAAAAAGACAAATGATATCGAGACACATTTGAATATTCTTTGTAGATTTAAAACTTTTTAATTAAAGTACTTGCAGTAAAAAAATATTTTTAATTGAAGCAAAAATTCTACTAAATATTTTTAAAAATTATATGTTTTTTTGAAATAATAAATTATAGAAATCTACGAAAAATATTTGAAATCAAAATAACATTTAAATATTTGAACATAATAAAACAAATAATGATTGTAAAATAGATTATCTTAAATCATCTAAGATTAGATGATTTACAGAAAATTATAAATATTTTTAAAAAAAATTAGCTATTAATATTGTCTCCAAAAAAAATGTTATATTGTTTACATATGATTTATATTCAAAGTGCCTATCTTATTCTACCTGTGAAAGAAAATCGAAGCTTGAAGTAATAAAAAATACACAATTATTCACAACAACATGCAAACCTATAGTTTTGAGCTAGGAATCAAAATAGAGTCATGACACTTGAATTGGATTCAACAAATATTCAAGTCTTGACACATACTCAAGTCGACCTTTGACTCAACCTAAGGTGATCTTCTACTCAACAATTATCTAAGTCCACCTTCAAGTCAACCCGAGTAGAACCTCCTTCGAGTTGAATTGAGTCAACTCGACAATATTTGAGACAACCTACAAAATGTTATCCAACTTTCATGACCACGCTTCAATAGCTTCAAATTGTGACTATGGTGACATTTGTCATTAGCAACATATTAAGGTGTTGATCGCCACTTGATTCCAAATTAGTTATGATTGTTAGTATACATAATCCACCATTTGATTAGCATAAAATTAGATTAGAACAGTAGGCCAAAAGTATGAATATAAAATCAATGTACTGACATTTTAAGAACTAATAGAAGAGTATTTCACAATATAAGTGATAGTGAGAGATAGAGCGATAGTATGAACGAAAGAGAGATGCCCTCCTGAGTGGACTCTTATCTATAATCTTGGCATATTGTCATCTTGCATATATTTTTCTATCAACAAAGCGACTAACTAGTTTCTAAGAACTTTTGGATGTAGTGAGGTGAGTAAAGCCTACAAGGTTTACATTTCTTCTACTAACAAAGTGATTATATCATTTTTGATGAGGGGAACATTCCAAAAGTGTCTTCAAGCATGATTGATAAAGGTGTGGATGGATCACATTCTTGATGTTGATGTAAAGGATCCTACTTTAGATGGTGATGATGATGGAACTTTATCAAGTCAAAAGCCAAGAAGAACATCAAGGGAAAGACAAGTACCTTCAAGGCTCACATATGATGAAAAGGGTAAGCAACTAGTTTCTGGAAATTATGTTGCTTTCTTAACCTCTTTTTATGAAACTACAAGTGTAGATGAAGCAAGGAAAGAAGAGGAGTGAATCCAAGCAATGGATCTTGAGTATCAAGCTCTTATGAAGAATGGAACACGGAGATTGGTGGAGTTACCTAAGGACAAGAAAGCTATTGGATGCAAATGTATCTTTAAGGTGAAGACAAACCAAGCTAGATCTATCAACAAGTACAAGACAAGGTTAGTGGCAAAAGGATATGCTCAACAACAAGGTATTGACTATGATGATACCTTTGCACCCATGGCAAAGATGGTAAGCATTCGAGTCATCATCTCACTTGCTACACTTTATGGATGTGATCTATGGCAAAAGGAAATGATGTTACCATCTTGCTAATCTATGTGGATGATATCATCTTGAGTGGTGGAAACAATCAATATGTGGAGGATATCAAGAGTGCTCTTAAGAAGCAATTTGAGGTGCATGATCTTGGTAATTTGCATTACATTTTAGGAATAGAAGTGATTAGATCCATTAGTGCTCATTGTATTTTCATAGGTGATGGAGCTATATCATGGATGTCGACTATCTCATTGTCATCTAGTGAGGCTGAGTACAAAGCTCTTACACATTGCACAAAGAAGATGGTATGGATCAAGAGGATGATCAAGGATCTTCACTTGCTGGATTTTTCAGAGAGCCGTATCATGTTTTGTAACAATCAATTAGCCCAAAGGTTGGCAACCAATCCTATCTTTCATGCTAGAAACAAGCATATTGAGGTGCAATATCATTTTGTGAGGGAGCAAGTCATTGCAAAGGAGGTGGAGCTTCAACATGTGTCCTCAAGCCTTGTTCATGAAGCATTGGACTTCACTTGGAGTGTTATCAAAGTCTATGCCAAAACTAGTTGAAGAGGGAGTGTGAAAGATTCAACTAGTTTGATCATATTTGCTACATTTCTATATTTGAAAAATTGAGGCCAACGTTGTTTTAGACTTAGAGTGACTTTTCAAAGATCATTAGTCTAAATTTCATTTGAATAAACACTTTTTGAAAGTGTGGGAAAGTTAGAAGTCGAGTTTGAGTAGATTCAAATTTGAATGTTGGGTAGTTTGAATCTAGACCCAAAATTAGTATGGTTTGTTTTTGGTGGGAAAGCCATGTGGCTAAATAGGGTTTGGACCTGCCATAAAAGGATGTAACTCGTGGAGAGACATGTCTTCTATCTTCTCTATCTCATTTCATTCTTAAACATGGTTCTCTTGGGTTCTACTATCCATTGGTGCACTATACTTGTGATTGCATGCAATTCTATGTGTAGAATGATGTATATTTGTTATTTTTGGATCCACAAGTGTGAAATACAGTAGCTTGGTGGTTTTGTATGGACAACAATAGTACTTTGTCTTTTGGTGCATGTTTGATCAAGTTCTGTTAGAGTTTGCATCTCATTTTGCGTGTAGATGCTGATTTTTCTACATTGGTGAGATTGGTAGAGTACCTTCTTTTGTAACCCAGGATCTTTTTTGTGGATTGGATCATCATTGATCTGAAATACTTTACAAGAACTTCATAAAAGATGGAAGAGGGCTAGTGACACTAATCTATGTGTTGTTATGAAGTCATGTGACCAATCAAAAGTGAAAAATCCATGAAATTGGTTCAATCATATTCATGGGTCCTTATGTCACTAGACCAATCAGATTAGGAGGAGATATGTAAGGGGTCCAATCAAATTGCATGTGGACTAACCTCTTGGAGCTTGGATTTCTACTTGGGAGAGGGAGACAGTGATTTGACACTTAGTTTTTTGGAGAGACTTTGAGATTCTACACATAGAGCTTTTGTTATACTCTCTCTCTACCCAAGGTGCCTCACTTGTATTCTCTCTCTACCCGAGAGCAAGCCAATTCCACACTTCATGATTTTCATCAAAAGTTTTCTTTGAATGTGTACACGTGTGAAAAGTACACATGGTATCAAAGCCTACCTAAATTTTGCATGTATACATCAAGTGTGATCAAAATTTTGACTTGAAATCTTGATCTAATGAGGTATTGAATCTCTATAGCTATATAGAGGTTTTTTGGATCAAAAGGGGTCTAATTCACATTGATTTGATCCATGATAGGTATTGTATGGATTTTACTACTCAAACACGTGTGAGATTAGTCAACTTTGACTTATTGGTGTATCTCCAAGGTTGATTTAAAATTGGTGCATGATAGCTTGATAGAAGATTCTTGGATCTAGATTGTGTTGCAATTTGTTTCAACTCAATTGGATGTGTCTTGTGGAAGCAATAGCCATTTGAAGTGAGGTGGGTAGGGCACCCAAACTGGTTGGTGGACACACAAAGTTTGACCCATATCTACCTTGTTTCATCCAATAACTCAAATTAGTGCTTGCTAATGTTGTCTAGGTGATATCTAGGCATCATTTTGAGGCCATATCCACATAGTTTCATACAAATCCCTTGTATTTGAATCTTTTGTGAATGTTTTGAGTGATTTACATGTGCTTGAGACGGTGGCCCAAATTTTGTTTTTTCTTCATCTTTCGATAGGAGCTGGATCTAGATTGAGAGAAGTTGGCATAGCTAGTGAGATTGATCTCACATCTAGTTGCAAGATCTCAAGTTGGAGTTGGTAGGACACCACTATTGAATCTTTCATTGAGAGAGAAGCAACACTTTTTGATCCATTACAAGACAATTTCTCAAGATAAGATGGCATCATGGGATCCTTTCTCTTGGAGCAAAGTGAGAGATTGACCACCTCCAGCTACTCTATTTGGAAGGTGAGGAGGGAGTCGATTTTGATTCTCCAAGTTGTGATGGAAATTGTACTTGGACTTGAGGATTAGCCTTAATTGCTTCAAGAAGTCCAAGGTACAAGAAAAGAGCAAGAATGGCTCTTCACTATATCAAGATGAATGTTTCAAATGAAGTGTTGAGAGAAATCAATACTTGCAAGTCAACCAAGGAGGCTTGGGACACCCTAAAGCAATTTATGAGGTCAAGAATACCTCTAGGTTGCTCACACTTAGGAATCAAATTTTCCAAAGTTTCCAAAGAAGTGATGAGAGTTGCTTTAATCATGTCTTGAGAGTGAAGGACCTTCATAGAGGGCTTGCTTGTATAGGAGACCACATCAATCAAAGTAAACTAGTCCACGTGATCCTAAATGACTTGAAAGATGAATTTGACAATATTGTACAATCCTACGCAATCAAGGAGAAGCTTCCAAGCTTGGAGACACTTCAAGGAGTTCAAATTGTTGAATAATGTAGGCAAGAGAACAAGCTCATGAGGATGAACGAAATCTCAATCAACAATGATGGAGAAGACAAAGCTCTATTTGTCAAGTACAAGCCCAAGGGGAGGAGCAAAGGACAACAACAGTGACACTTCAACAAATACAAGGACAAAGACAAATTCAAAGATGCAGAGGAGGACAATTCCTCTCAAGCTTCAACATCCAAGGGGAAGAAAAAGAACATCAAGTGCTTCTTTTGTCACAAGAAAGACCATTATGTCACAATTTGCTTCAGGAAGAAGAATCAATTCAAGAAAGCAAACCTTTCTAATGAGAGAGAGAGAGAGAGAGAGAGAGAGAGAGAGAGAGAGAGAGAGAGAGAGAGAGAGAGAGAGAGAGAGAGAGAGAGAGAGAGAGAGAGAGAGAGAGAGAGATGCTAATGAGAGTGATAGAGAGGGATCACTTATGGTGTCTAGTTTTTCTTCTTTCCCTTTCAAGCATGATGGATTGTGGTATATTGATAGTGGGGCTAGTTCTCACATGTGTAGTTCAACGAATTTCTTCTCTAGTCTCATGTCTTATGAAGGTGTCAAAAAATCCATCTATACTGCAAATGATTTGAGTGTAGAATTTAATGAGTAAGGAGTATTCCTTTGAATGTTGCATCCTCAAAAGTCTTGTGTCTCAAAAAGGTTTTTTTTGTGCCAGAACTAACAAAGAATCTCATTAGTGTTGGTCAATTGCTCGATAATGGCCTAGATGTCAAGTTTGGTGTTGAGACTTGTGTAATCAAGAGAGAAGATGAGATTGTTGCTAGTGGATCTAGATTTGGAGGGATCTATAGTTGACAAAAATGATTTGAAACCGATCGGAGCCAAGTACAAGAGCTTTTATTGAAATTGATAGGGTTGATCCAAATCAAAGCCAAAATTAGCAAGTTTTAGGAAACTAGTCAAATTTTGGGTAGCGAGTTGGATTTGATAGATATTCTTAAGATTTTTGGACCAGAATTTGTTGTGGGCTGTAGGAACCCTTTTCACACGTGTGAGGCTGTACAGCTCCGATTTTGGCTGAGAAATTTTCAAAATTTGTACAATTTGACTCACACACCCAATTTGAGTGATTTTTAGTGCAAAATCAAACAATTTCTATAGAGAATCTAATCCCTTGATTAGTTCTTGGATTAGATCGGCCACAAAAATAAATTTGAAGCTTGAATTAGGTGCATTAATTGATCTACTCTGATGTTTTGATTTATGTTGAAGTTAGAGAGAGATATTGCTAAAAATCATAGATTAAGGAGTGATTTTGCAAGTTTGAGACTAGAATCTAAATTTCCATCATTCTAGATTGGTTCATGAATGATAGGATTGTGTCTATAAGCTTTCTAATTGCTAGAAGACTTTAGGTTCAGATCTCTTAGAGAAACCATAAGTGTTTCTAGTGCTTTTTCACATTAAAAAATGGCATCAATGGGTGATTTTTTGCTTGAAGCTAGTGAAAGTCTTACATCTAATAATTATGCTACTTGGATAGTTCGAATGGAGTCTTTACTTGTACTTCATGATCTTTATGACATAGTACTTGAGGTAGAAGTAGAACCTCAAGGAGGAGTTGAATTGGCAAAGTACAAAAAGAGATGTAGAGTTGCATTACATTGCATAAAGATGAATGTAAGTAATGAACTTTTGAAGGAAATCTCATCTTGTACTACATCCAAAGAGGCATGGGATTCATTAAAAGCAATTTATGGATCCAAGAATACTTCAAGGATACTCATGCTTAGGAATCAAATCTTTCAAAGCATGATTGGAAGTAGTGAAAGTGCCCAAAATTATGTATTTAGCATCAAATCTTTGAATAAGGAGTTGTCTTCTATAGATGATAAAATCAAAGATGATGAATTAGTTCAAATCATTTTGAATGGATTAGGAGATTATTATTTCAATATTGTTCAAACTTTTGCTATTCAAGATTCACTTCTTGGTACTGAAAAACTTCAAAGTGTGCTTGTAAGTGAGGAGAGTAGAATGCTTCATATCAAAAGTAGGATGAGTTCCTTATCTTTGAATGATGGTGATGAAAAAGCTAACTTTTCCTTGAAAGGCAAGAAGAAGAAGTTTCCATCCAAGAAGACTCAAGACATGGAGATGGAGAGCAAAGATGGAGCATCAAATTCCAACGACAAGAGCAAGAAGGACAAGAAGAAGCTAAAGTGTTTCTTTTGTGGAAAAATGGGACATTTTGCATCCAAGTGCTACAAGAAGAAGAATGCCCAAGAGAAGGAAAATCAAGGCAATCTTGTGCTTGAGGAGGAGGAGGAAGAAGGCAATCTATCTTTGATGGTATCCTCACCACAAATATCTAATCAAGACACTTGGTGGATTGATAGTGGGGCAAGCTCTCACATGACTCACCAAAAAGACTACTTTTCTAATCTACTTTCTTACAATAGTTCTAAGAGATTTATCTTCACTGCAAGTGATCAAGAATGTGAGATTGTAGGTGTTGGATCCATTCCTTTATGTCTAGGATCATCTAAAAAAGTAGATCTAGACAATGTTCTTTATGTACCTTCAATCACAAAGAACTTGTTGAGTGTAGGACAACTTATGGATAGTGGATTAGATGTACATTTCAAGCATGGAGCATGTTCTATCTTGAAAGATGAAAAATGTATTGCTAGTGGTTTCAAGCAAGGGAGGTTATTCAAATTGGATGCTAATGTGATGGTTGGAAGTGTGAACATGGCAAGGGAGGTGCTCACTCAAGTGGAATTATGGCACAAAAAATTAGGCCATCCTAACTACAAAGCTATGGAGACCATGGTGACAAAGGATCTAGCAAGTGGACTTCCCAAAACCATATCCAAGTGTGGCGAGCTTTGCGAAGCTTGTGGACTCTCCAAATCTCATAAGCTACCTTTCAAGAGATCTTTGACAAGATCTAGCTCTCCTCTTGACCTTATACCTCGGATGTTCATTGATTTTCACATGAATCTAATGGTGGAACTCTTATGTATGTCACTTTTATTGATGATAGATCAAGATACTCTTGGGTTTATCTCTTGTCTAAGAAAAGTGAAGTTTTTGAGTCCTTTGTAAAGTTCAGAACTCTTGTGGAAAAGTAACTTAATACTAGCTTGAAAGTATTAAGAAGTGATAATGGAGTGGAGTACATCTCCAATAGGATGAAAGAGTTTTGTGAAACTAATGGCATTAGGAGAGAGTTTACTTGCACATATACTCCACAACAAAATAGAGTAGGTGAGAGAAAGAATAGGACACGATGTGAGTGTGCTAAATCTATGAGATTAGATGCATCCCTTCCTATTTCATTTTGGGGAGAAGCTATTTTATGTGCAAACTTTCTATGTAATAGAATGACTAATAGTGCCATTAAAGGACTTACACCTTTTGAAGTATTGTTTGGAAAAAAGCCAAATCTTAGTGATTTAAAGGTTTTTGGATGTACTTGTTATGTACATATTCCTTTAGAAACAAGGAAAATGGAAGATGCGTATTCGGGCTCAAGTTTTGCAGGTGACAAGATGGATAGAAGTATGTGGGGGAGCTATATCTTGGCTTTCCAAAAAGCAAGATACCATCTCTCTTTCATCAGCAGAATCTGAGTATAAGGCTATGACAACAACAACAAAGGAGGTTCTTTGGTTGAAAAGGCTTTTGGAGGAGCTACATGTGATCAAAGACGAAGACATTCCATGCATATATTGTGACAATCAAGCAGCTCAAAACTTGCAAACAATCCAGTCTTCCATGCTTGAACAAAACACATTGAGATTTCACATCATTTCATGAGGGAGAAAGTGCAAGAAAAGGAGATCAAGCTTATTCATGTTTCATCATCATATTGCATTGCTGATATACTCACCAAGGCATTGCCTATAGATCCACTTGTAATGACTCATCATAGTCAATCCCTTGTTGTTGAGCATATCCTTTTGCCACTAACATTGCCTTGTACTTGTTGATAGATCCATCTTGGTTTGTCTTCACCTTAAAGTTTCATTTGCATCCAATAGCTTTCTTGTCCTTAGGTAACTCCACCAATCTCCGTGTTCCATTCTTCATAAGAGCTTGATACTCAAGATCCATTGCTTGGATCCACTCTTCTTCTTTCCTTGCTTCATCTACACTTGTAGATTCATAAAAAGAGGTTAAGAAAGCAACATAATTTTCATAAACTAGTTGCTTACCCTTTTCATCACATGTGAGCCTTGAAGGTACTTGTCTTTCCCTTGATGTTCTCCTTGGCTTTTGACTTGATGAAGTTCCATCATCATCACCATCTAAAGTAGGATCCTTTACATCAACATCAAGAATGTGCTCCATCCACACCTTTATCAATCATGCTTGAAGACACTTTTAGAATGTTCCCCTCAATAAGATGCATGATATTTGTACTACTTTTCATAGTAATGTTATATGCCCATAGAGCTAAATACAGATTTTTATTTTGATAATGTTTATTTTTAGAAACAATTTTTTTAATAATATTCACTAGTTGTTTATTAGTACTCTTGGCCTACCAATTCACTTGAGATTGTAAGGTGTTATTTTTTGTGAAAAAAGTACAAAATGGACCAAGAGTGGATCCTAATTTGATCCTCAAGAGGGATTGGATGTTAGATTTACTTTATCTATCAATCTACATAAGATTAAGATCAATCTAGATCAATTCTAGACATAAAAACCTAACAAGAACAATCATTTATGAAGGTAAATGTACTTGCTAGTTTCACACATGTGAAAACTTGTCAGAGTACGGACTTCAACCTGAAAATAAAGTACACTATGATAGAACCTCAAAACAATCAAAACAAATGTAGACAAATAGAGAGAATTACACAAAATTGCTTCCAAAATCAAGATTGATGTTTCATGTTGATTGTGGCCAAATATGCCTCTATATATACACTTTTTGGAGCTCAAGGTACTGATCATGGATCAGATCTCACATGTGTGAGGATGCTTTGTCATCGTCATGCAATTTTGACACTTGGATCAAACTTTTTATTTTGGGCATTTTTGGTCCAATTTCCTACTATATGGAGATCTTCATAGGAATCTTCTAGAAGCAAAAACTCGCCTACTTCAGCTTTTTCCACACGTGTGAGCTGTCCTCTACACATGGGATGTGACACCTATCCAAAGTATTTGGCTCATGCAATCAATAGATTGATGCCATGTGTCATATATCTAGAAAACTAGTTTTTGGCCTTTTTAGCCACTAGAACTTGAATTAAATCATATGTACAACATATATGATTATGGTACATGACAAGTACACTACTTTCACACGTGGGAACATGTTCCACACATGTGTGTTTATCCTATATACAAGATTTTGGCCTCTACCAAGCATGATTTTTGCATTTTCACACTCCTCCTCAAAAATCTAGCTTGGTAAATCTAGCATAGATCTATCTATAACTCCAAGAGCCAATCTTAATTTTACCAATGGATCTTTAGGCAATGCCTTGGTGAGTATATCAGCAATGCAATCTGATGATGAAACATAAATAAGCTTGATCTCCTTTGCTTGAACTTTCTCCCTTACAAAATGATGTGAAATCTCAACATGCTTTGTTCGAGCATGGAAGACTGGATTGTTTGCAAGTTGTTGAGTTGCTTGATTGTCACAATATATATGCATGGAATGTCTTCATCCTTGAACACATGTAGCTCCTCCAAAAGTCTTTTAAGCCAAAGAACCTCATTTGTTGTTGTTGTCATAGCTTTATACTCGAATTCTGTTGATGAAAGAGAGATGGTATCTTGCTTTTTGAAAAGCCAAGATATAACTCCTCCACATAAGAACGTAACAAATGCACTTATGGATATTCCATCCATCTTGTCACTTGCAAAACTTGAGTCCGAATATGCTCTTAAGCAAATAATAGTCCTTTCATAAACCATGCCAAATTCTTTTGTAACCGAGATGTACCTTAACACCCTTTTTTATCCTTTCCAATGACATATTAATGGACTTTGCATGTATTGACTCAATTTGCCAACACAAAAACTAAGATCTAGTCTAGTGATGGTTAAGTATATCAAGGAACCAATAAGCATTCTATAGGTAGTGACGTCCTCAAAAGATGCTTCGTCACTTTCCTTAGAAACTTTTACACTTAGTTCCATGGGAGTTTCATCTCCTTTACAATTAATCATGCCAAATTTTGTTAAGATTGATCTAGCATACTTAGATTGACATATGAAAGTAAAATCATTACTTCTAGTGACTTCTATTCCAAGTATAACTTTAAGAAGTCCTAGATCTACCATCCTAAATTCACTAGACAAGGAAACTTTTACATTTTTGATGTCATCTAGATAATTTCTTGTGAGTATAATGTCATCAACATATAAAACTAAGATAATGATCTTCCCATCATTACATTTGTGGTACAATGATGGTTCATAATAACTTACAACAAATCTAATGGAAATAAGATAGGAATGCAACCTAGAGTACCATGCTCTTGGTGCTTGCTTGAGTCCATAAAGACTCTTCTTCAAGAAACACACGTTGTCTTCTTCTCCATCTTTGATGAAGCCCTCGGGTTGGCACATGTAGATTTCCTCTTCCAAGAATCCATTCAAGAAAGCATTTGTCACATCAAGTTGGAAGAGCTCCCATTTGAAAGAAGTAGCAAGACATATGATTAATCTAATGGTTACAAGCCAACAGGTGCAAAGGTTTCATCATAATCTATGCCTTTGACTTGCAAAAAATCTTTTGCTACAAGTCTAGCTTTATACTTGTGAATGGAACCATCCTGATTATATTTCAATCTATATATCCACTTACAAGTAAGAAGCTTCTTTCCATAAGGTAGATCAACAAGCTTCCAAGTTTGATTTTCTATTAATGCATCAAAATCTACTTACATAGCTTTCCTCCAGTATTGAGACTTATTTGCTTCCTCAAAACTAGTTGGTTCTTCAAGCATAGAAGTCAATAAAGTATAAGAGTTGAGTAGTTGGGAATCTTCCCTTTGCTCCCCTTTGTCACTATAAGTGAGCCTTGATGGCTCAATTCTTGTCCTTGTTGATCTTCTTGGCACCCTTGGACTTTGAGTAAGTTCCACTTGGTCTTCATCTTCATGAAGCTCCTCCTCGGCCATAGCATGATTCATGGCAAGTTCAATGTTGTTGGAAGTCATCTTTCCTTTGGCTTGGAGAGATTCATCAAAAAGTACATCTCTACTTACAACAACTTTCTTGGTAATAGGATCAAATATCCTATAAGCTTTCTTACTTTCACTATAACCAACAAAGATGCCTTTGAAAGAAATAGCATCTTCCTTTTTCCTTGTTTCTATATGAATATGTACATAACAAGTACATTCAAAAACTTTCAAATCACTAAGATTTGGCTTTTTGCCAAACAATACTTCATAAGGTGTAAGTCCTCTAATGGCACTATTAGTCATTCTATTACATAGAAAGTTTGCACATAAAATAACTTCTCCCCAAAATGAAATAGGAAGGGATGCATCTAATCTCAATGCTTTAGCACACTCACATAGTGTAAATTTTTTCTCTCAACTACTCCATTTTGTTGTGGAGTATATGTACAAGTAAACTCTCTCCTAATGCCATTAGTTTCCCAAAACTCTTTCATCCTATTGGAGATGTACTCCCCTCCATTATCACTTCTTAATACTTTCAAGCTAGTATTAAGTTGCTTTTCCACAAGAGTTTTGAACTTTACAACGAACTCAAAAACTTCACTTTTCTTAGACAAGAGATAAACCCAAGAGTATCTGGATCTATCATCAATAAAAGTGACATACATTCTAGCTCCACCATTTGATTCATGTGAAAATGAATGAACATCCAAGTGTATAAGGTCAAGAGGAAATCTCTTGAAAGGTAGCTTATGAGATTTGGAGAGTCCACAAGCTTCACAAAGCTTGCCACACTTGGATATGGTTTTGGGAAGTCCACTTGCTAGCTCCTTTGTCACCATGGTCTCCATAGCTTTGTAGTTAGGATGGTTTTATGGTTACTTGTTTTGTTAGAGCTACAATAGTCCGATTTAAAAAATGTGTTCATCTATCTCATACCAACTCCTTGGGAGAACCTTGTTTTCCAATAACTTGTTCCAATACTTTCTTTAGCATTGTCTTAACTGAAAAAGTTAACATGAGAAGATAATAATAAAATAAACAATAAACTGATAATAAACTAATTTAATTTTTTATTTTTTAAAGAGGTAATAAAAAATTGTTGTACTTTAAGATGGGATATTCTAATAAAAGATAGATTTTGAATCAAACTTTTATCAATGGTCAAGATGTGTAGCATGTGTGAAGAGGTATGTGATTCGAATATGT
Source organism: Diphasiastrum complanatum (assembly GCA_029204225.1). Taxonomy (NCBI): domain Eukaryota; kingdom Viridiplantae; phylum Streptophyta; class Lycopodiopsida; order Lycopodiales; family Lycopodiaceae; genus Diphasiastrum; species Diphasiastrum complanatum. The sequence goes on from CM055112.1 coordinate 12,990,417, forward strand.
AGATGCCAAGAGGCATGGCATAAGAGAAGGTCAAGAAATTACATCGGTGCAAGGAGGTATGGCATAAGGGAAAAAATAGATGGCCCAAGACTAGATGGTCAAGAAATGTTAAGTGAAACCTAATGTAGAAGTTAAAGTTTGGTGAAAAGTGATTTGCTATTGGACCCTAATCACCACAGATCATGGAAATAGGCATTGGCATTATGGCCTTGAACAATGGAGGATATTTTAAAAAAAACTCAAAGGACATTTTTCAAACGTTGCTCCTCCTCTCAAGTCATGGAGTACCATTGACAAAGACCATTGAATCTATGATAATATGTTGAGATTCCGATAGAATCTAGTGCAGTATGCAGATCACATCACACAATCACCATAGCCACTCTTCACAAGCTACAAAGATGGCACAACAAAGTTAAGTCTATTATGAAGAAACACTGTACATATAGCAAAGCCCCAAACTGCGTGGGCTCAACAGGTGTCACTAAACTGGCCTACCACCTGCCAAACTAGAGTTAGGCCCAATATGGCCACATATACTGACAAACCTAGGACATGCCCCTGAGTATAGCATAATGAACTCAAAAATCACTGTACAGGCTAATTTCTTCCTACGTGTGGCTACCCGGCTAACCCAAGTAGCCGTCTACGAGATTAGTGCCCGACTGATATGAGAATAGTGGGTCACGTCCCGATAACAACCAAAAACTGTAAATCCTAATTAACTGAAGATATGTACAGTTAATTACAATACTGTATTTCGAGCTTACAATAAAAATACATCAGATTAAACCTGATTCTTAACACTCTCCCTTAAGCTCAAATGCATTAGGAGTAAAGAAATATATTGCAGCAGTGTCTGGAGTGTTCAAAAGATGTTATGCATATCCCTGCTATCCTGTATTTGACTCACACTCAAGCACACCATCAAACCACCAGGTTTGGCACACAAAGTATCATGCAAACACAATGCTCACGCAGAGAGTCTACCACACTCTCGACCAACTGACTCGTCCCCAATCCAACTTGACCACAAGTGGACCACATGAGCGACATGGCTCAAACTGAGGAAATCCCACTGCCACCATGAGACTTACATCCTCCATCTAGCTAGGCTGACATCATATCAAAAACTTACAAGCACAGACTTGTAAAACTGACATACATGAGCGACTGAGGCTCAACATGAGGAAATCTTACTGCCACCATAAGATTGCACCCTCACCAGATAAACAACTAGTAGACAATGACAAGTCAATGAGCATAAAATGACTACTTTGTTTCACTGTAGCAAATGCACAACCACATAAAACTCTGACTCAAATCTAAACTCCCATGAAAAGGCAACATGCAAGCCCACACACACTCACGCAAACCAACACGAATGATAAAGCGTCAAATACATGAACAAGGCCTGCACATAAGTGATATCCTGTCGTACCAACAACTGTGCCACTTGTAGATCCGCTGCTACACCATTGGTCACCAAATCAAGTCCTCAACCATGGCCTGCACATGTACCAAGATGCTCTCACATCCAAGCATATCTCATAGATGTCCTCATACATCATCCAAGATCAACCATCTTGAACCAATGAGCGCTCCAAGCCTCATCCCTAATGTATCTCCCAAACAAAGCTATGCTCCATGCCGCTTTGCCCTGACATCCTATCCAATAAGTCCTGAAAGCTGATCCCCATCCATTCCCCATGCTCCAAGCACAAGAGTCTACCAAGGACTCAATGAATGAATGTACACAAACCTCACCATAGGCTATACCTGAGTAGCTCGCCCACCTCCCAGAGATACTGATGATGACCTGCTTGTCCTACATTCCATGTAGGTTCAACTTTCCATGCTTGACGTTGCGAACTCTGATTTGACTAGTACATAGGCCTCCCACCAAGGAGCCTATCTCACCAACATTGTATCCATCATAGCGTCCAAGCCGAAGCAAATACAAACTAGATCCACTATCGTGATGAATAACTCACCCACGATCCATAGCATCTCAGGTAGGATAGCTCCAGAACCCTATACCCTGTACCATCTGATCACCAAGTATCCATTACTTGCTAATAGCTCCCCAAGAATATGTCCACCTGTAGTGCAACTAGACTCCAACTGGATCTAACCAAAAGCTGCATCTTGCTTACCAAATAATGATGGATAGAAACAACATGTGATGCCAACCTGGAAATAACTGTGCATATAACCATGCAGCTCACCTGATCACTCGCCAAAGTATCAGCTGTCACTCCTTGAGCAACCATCTCCATCCCTGCTGGCTCACAACCATGGGCATGCTGGATCCACATCACCCCGTAATGCTCTCCATGCCCTCAGGGTATGTACTACCATAGGTACACTCCATTCTTAGATCATCACATGATGCACCAGAGAGGAGAAGTGAGGAGAGTGCACAAGATTATGTACTCAGAATCAAGTCTCTAAATAGGGAGTTGGCTTCCATTGGAGAGAAAATTCATGATGGAGAGCTTGTACAAATTGTTCTTAATGGTCTAGGAGATGACTTTGCAAATTTGGTCCAAAGTTTTGCCATCCAAGACACTTTGCCAACTATAGAAAAACTTCACAGTGTATTAGTGGCTGAAGAGTGTAGGATGCTCTACACCAAGGCAAGAATGAGTTCATTGTCTTTGCAGGATGGATATGAGAAAGCCAATTTCTAGGGTGAGCAAGTAGTTTCTGGAGATTATGTTGCTTTCTTAACCTATTTTTATGAACCTACAAGTGTAGATGAAGCAAGGAAAGAAGAGGAGTGGATCCAAGCAATGGATCTTGAGTATCAAGCTCTTATGAAGAATGGAACACAAAGATTGGTGGAGTTACCTAAGGGCAAGAAAGCTATTGGATGCAAATGGATCTCTAAGGTGAAGACAAACCAAGATGGATCTATCAACAAGTACAAGACAAGGTTACTGGCAAAAGGACATGCTCAACAACAAGGGATTGACTATGATGAGACCTTTGCACCCGTGGCAAAGATGATAAGCATTCAAGTCATCGTCTCACTTGCTACACTGACAAATGGATTTCACAAATGCATGATTGAATGGTGATCTTGAGGAAGTGTACATGGAGCAACCCTAGAGCTACATTTCATCAACAAAGCCAAATCATGTGTGTCTACTACAAAAGAGTTTGTATGGCCTTACTAAGGAGTTGGTATGCTAAGCTTAACACTTTTTTGCTCTCTTAAGACTTTGTCACGAGTGATTATGATCATTCACTTTATTATAGATTTGCTGGAAATGTTGTTACCATCTTGCTAATCTATGTGGATGATATCATCTTGAGTGGTGGAAACAATCAAGATGTGGAGGATATCAAGAGTGCTCTTAAGAAGCAGTTTGAGGTGCATGATCTTGGTAATTTGCATTACATTTTAGGAATAGAAGTGATTAGATCTTCTCAATCTACTTTCATTTGTCAGAAGAAGTATGCTACTTCTATTTTAGAAAGATTTCATATGGTAGATGCAAAATCTAGTGATACACCTATGGAGTCTCATGTAAAGCTAGCTATAAATGGTAGTGAAAGATACTTCAAAGACATTACTCTCTATAGGAAGCTAGTTTGTTCACTCATCTATCTAACCATTACTAGACCAGATCTAAGCTATTGTGTTGGAAGATTGAGTCAATTCATGAAGATCCTAGTGAGGAGCATTGGAAGCTAGAAAAACGAGTTTTGAGGTACATCATTGAAACTCAAGATTTTGGCATATTGTCTGAGGCATCATCATCTTATCTTTTTGGATTTTCAGATTCGGACTATGTTGGAGATGTAATGGATAGGAAATCAATTAGTGCTCATTGTATTTTCATAGGTGATGGAGCTATATCATGGATGTCGAAGAAACAAGCCACTATCTCATTGTCATCTAGTGAGGCTAAGTACAAAGCTCTTACACATTGCACAAAGAAGATGGTATGGATCAAGAGAATGATCAAGGATCTTCACTTGATGGATTTTTCAGAGAGCCCAATCATGTTTTTTGACAATCAATTAGTCCAAAGGTTGGCAATCAATCCTATCTTTCATGCTAGGAGCAAGCATATTGAGGTGCAATATCATTTTGTGAGGGAGCAAGTCATTGCAAAGGAGGTGGAGCTTCAACATGTGTCCTCATGGGAATGGGTAGCCCATATCTTCACCAAAGCATTGGGAAAGGACTTGTTCATGAAGCATTGGACTTCACTTGGAGTGTTATCAAAGTCTATGCTAAAACTAGTTGAAGAGGGAATGTGAAAGATTCAACTAGTTTGATCATATTTGCTACATTTCTATATTTGAAAAATTGAGGCCAACTTTGTTTTCGACTTAAAGTTTGACTTCTCAAAGTTCATTAGTCTAAATTTCATTTGAATAAACACTTTTAGAAAGTGTAGGAAAGTTAGAAGGCGAGTTTGAGTAGATTAAAATTTCAATGTTGGGTACTTTGAAGTTGAGAGCCGAGCATGAGAGACAAGAAATTACTAGCTAGGATGACAGTGAAATATCTATGTGAGCCTACATGGTGTATCCTAGAGAAGGAACAACCATGTAGGAGCTAGTCATATTTCCTAGGCTTTGTAAATAAATGTAGACCCCCCTTAAATTAGTTAGAGTGAGCCACCTTTTGATGGTGACCTTCAGTGGCAGGGCAAATTCCACATGTAATTTCTAATTTGGTGGTTCAAATTTTAACTGGAGCCTTCAGTCCTGATCTCAGCCGAAGCAATCCTTCACATCTCAACCGAAGCTGTAGACAACTTTCAAATCTCAATCGGAGCCGAAGTGCTCTATTCAATCTCAGCCGAAACCCAACGTTAAATCTCACCCAAAGATATTCTTAATCTCAACCGAAGCAATTTCTCAACTCTCGACCGACGAGATCTTATCATGTCTCGACTGAAGTATTTTTGCTCAACTCTTGACTAGAGGGTCTGGGTCCAATCTCGACCGAAGGCATCGTTCAAATCTTGATGGAGCCATATGTCCAGATTTCGACCAAAGGCCTCTTTAACATCTCGACCGAAGGCAACCTTCAAATCTCAACCGGAGCCTTCAGTCCTAATCTCAGCCGAAGCGATCCTTCACATCTCAACCGGAGCTAAAGGCAACTTTCAAATCTCAACTGGAGCCGAAGTGCTCTATTCAATCTCAGCCAAAACCCAATGCTTAAATCTCACCCAAAGAGATTCTCAATCTCAATTGAAGCAGTTTCTCAACTCTCAACCAACGAGATCTTATCACGTCTCGACCGAAGAGTTTTTGCTCAACTCTTGACTGGAGGGTCTAGGTCCAATCTCGACTGAATAGATTTTTTCCAATTGCCAACCATCGCAAACCGTGAGGACTGCAACCCATCACACACTGTACAGACCATCATCCATCATAACCTGTAGGCATCATAATCTACCGTACCGTACGAATCGTAAACCACCGCAAACCACGCTCATCCTTCGCAAACCGTTCGGACTGCAATACACAGCATTTGCCCGCAAACCGTTGCAACCCGTAAGGACTGCAATCCATCACAAACTGTACGGACCGCAAACCATCCCCACCCACTGCAATCCAATCGTCTCCATTCTCACACCGTAGAAATCGCACCAGCGCTCACACACATTCAACCACATCCACCGTTCGGCCATAGCGGCCTTAGTCACCTCCAACTTGAACTTCTTCACACCACAATCAACAGTAACACCCGCATTCAATCATTCCACCACATTCATACGTATCAACCGCCAACTAGTCAATTGCACTCGCACCAACCGTGGACCCGTAGCAACTGCATTCCAACACCTGTATCCACCGTAACAAGAGTCCAAGAGCCTATTTACACAATCCTACGGTACTGTACAAGTTGTTATGGATCACTCTTACGATCCGAATTCTACGGAGGACTATCCACCAGAGATGGTCTCCCCATCCACCGAACAAGCTCGATTTAACAGAAATTCCCGGATGAAATCCCAAGTCCAAGAGCCATCCACCAACCCATTAGACAGATGGGAACCCATGCGTTATGAAGCTCCATATGAATGACCCATTTTTTATGCTGTCGAATCTTCATATGCACGAGCTCACTTAAACGGAGCTTTTGCGAATAATGTTCCACGTACTGAAAAACATACCCCAAATCTAGATTTACCTAAGTACGATGGTAACACTGATTCTCAAAGATTTTTTCAAGTCTTTGAGAACGCATGTGACATCTATGGCGAGACATCACTGGAAGCCATGGTACAGCTCTTTTCGATGACCATGATCGATCGAGCACGAGAGTGGTTTTTAGCCTTGATCGTGAAGATAAACGTGACTGGTCACTCTTGAAGGAGGCCTTTATCAAATGCTTCAAGCCATTTTGCTTGATAGAAAGTCCTTTTGTCAAGCTAAGTAACATCAAAATGACAAAAGACGAGAATGTACATGACTATATTGAACGATTTAAAAGATTAAAAAGTCTGGTACAAGAACAACCCACTGAGTCTATGCTCATAATTTGATTCCTTGTTGGACTCCCACGATGGATAAGACATGAACTTCGTTCCAATGATGAATATACATCATTGAAACAAGCCGTGTCTAATGCCATTCGAGAGGAAGACGAGGGCTCTGATGTCGATGAACCACGTGAACGGAGAGCACATCATGTTGTCCAAAAGCTCGACCAAACGATGAAACTGGAGAACAGTTGTGGAAAACACAGATGGAGTTGCTGAACCAGCAACACCAACAACAGATGGAAAAACTCACAAAAGAGTTTCAAAACACTCTTAAGTCTATCTAGAGTTCGGTGTCGGGTCAGTTACCCACTGGCCAAATCCACCATAGACAAGAGAACATGTGGTGCCCTCACTGTCGAGGTGCACACACTAGCAATGAGTGCACTTCATACCAACCGGTCCCAAATACTTCCTTGATCAAATGTGACATCTGCAACTTTATGGGACATACCTCTCTTTATTGCTATTATAACCCGAGGAACCAGCCTCACAACCAGTTAGGAGGACATACTCAACCTCCTCGATAGCCATTTGTTTCACAAAACCAACACACGCACTACCAACCACGAAACAACCAAGTCCATATACAAGAGTTGCCCAGACAACCTAGACATGAACCTCAACCACAGCTGGCACTCTTAGGACCACCTCCAAGCAGACAACCAGATCTAGGACCACCAAAACATAGAAATCCTCAAGAGTCTACACAAACACATCTTGTTGAAAACGCCTACGATCAGTCCTATCATCAAGATACAACCATCTGTTAGTTCTCAACATTATCAAACCGACAACTCATGCTCGTGCAAATGAGATGAGTATTCAACACCACCAGAAAATCTAGCACAACTAGCCATCCAAGATGGTTATGCTATTGCCACAGGCCCAATGAGCAACCGCTGCTTTATTTGTGGTGAAATGGGACATTTCATGGCTGACTGTAAAGTTAAAAACCAATACCATGTGAAATGTCCCAACTGTGTTTGTAAACATAGTTTCAAGGATTGTCCTAAACAACCTAACAGGATTCTTCTAGCATGTCATATCTCATCCGAATTTGTTAGAGTTCTCACTAGAGCACAATGCCAACAACAAGAACAACAGCAAAATAATGTCAAATCAGCTGACCCCCAGGGAAGCCACTTGACGGGTTCCACATTACCAAAAGATTACCCAGACCCAAAAGTGGAACAATGACAATACAATGAGTTTTGAGATGAGTTTTTGTGAGAGGAAGAACATACAAAAAGTCTGTTATCAGCTCATATCCCCGAAAAGGAGCTATAGGGACTTGAAGTATTTTTTGACATCTTGCAAGCTCAACTCATCATGTCGTTTCATACCGCAATAAAATCCTTCACTGGGCTTCAACGTTATATCCATCGAAATTTTCAACCGCCTACTATTCCTGATGAACAGCGAGAAACAGAAGAGATTCTTGAAATTTCCCAGATTCCTATGAATTTGTTGAATATAGGTGCTGCTAAGGGGACTAGCAACACCCTACTTTTGTCTTATAAAGACTATCCCGCAGTATCTGCTATCCTAGATAGCGGATCAGGCGTTAATATAATGGCTTTGTCATTGGCAAAGTCATGGGGCTTCCATACCCTCGATCAACCATGATATAAACTTCGCATGGCTGATCAACGAGTTACTGACCCTGCTGGTCATTTATCAAATATAAAAGTTCGCATAACAGGTGTCAAATTTGTGATAGATTGTGTCATCTTAGATTTACCAGAATATAACAATACATATAAACTCTTTCTTGGTACACCTTGGCTCCAGATGGCAGGTGTTGTCCAAGATTGGAAGCATAGCAAAATTACCTTTGGTAACCACGATAAACGAGTCACAGTTGACTCAACAGGCCATGTCAAGCCCGCCAAGGTATACGATGATTGGTCATCCACAACATATGACGAATCAGATAGCATTCCAATCCAACCAAAAGGTCACTATACGAGATCCACGAACATAATAAATTGGGGTCATGCACTAGCCAATGTGGACTGTGTTGATTCCAATCGATGTCATATCGAAACTGTCGTGGCAGATGTGGATATTCTCCCATCCTCTACAGACATTGACACAACCATCAACCCACTTATGATGATTGACCAGATTCCTATAGCGTGGTGTCCAGGAGAACCTAGTGTCTCTACCACCCATGTTTCGGAAGAAGGTATTCTTTCCATGGATGATGTAGACATGATGGATGAACATGTACTCCTATATCTAGATGCACAACCTTATCTGCCAAAATCAATTCCTAAGGAGATAACGACACCAGGACCGTTGGCTCACGTCCAACTGACATCCAAGGTACTTAACACACAAACATACAAGCCCAAACCCAAAGTATTTACATGGGATGTGTATCTCGACAAAGTCTGGGATACAATCGACAGCGATATGATAAGTGAGGCACCAACACCACCCACTCAAAAAACTCGGTTACAAAAACCTAAAGTTATTGATACAAAATTAACCAAGCATCAAAAACAGATGCGTGAGAAGCTTAAATAGCCGATCAAGCCCTTGCCAAAAGGGACAGAAACCAAACAATCCGACCAAGCTTCCACATCCGGTAGTGAATCAACTCAGATGATGCCCAAAGTTCTCGAAACTTTTGTCGACCCATCTTTTGATCTTCCACAGAAGTTCAAAGATTTAACATTGGATGACGTTGTTATCCAACTACCACAGCCACATCGGGAACCTACACCAAGTTCCAACTCCTTTGAAGGACCTGCTAAAACAATTCTACTAAACCTTAAAGATCTTGACGAGGAGATAGATCGAATAGTTCATGTTGGTGCACATTTGTCATCAACCCAAATTTTTGATCTGGAAACATTACTCCGCAAATACATGGATGTATTTGCATGGAATTATACAGAAATTAAAGGAATCCCACCTGAAATAGTCGTCCATAGGATTCCTTTAGAAGACAATGCTAAGCCTATTAGGGCTAAATCTTATCGATCTAACCTTGTCTATTGTGAGAGGATTGACGAAGATATTAAGAAATTGTTCGATGCTGGTTTCATTTATGAAGTTCAACATATTGATTGGGTATCACCCATTGTGGTTGTACCCAAGAAAAATGGCAAGCTTTGTACTTGTGTTAAACTCCAAAACCTGAATGCGGTTACGAAGAAACACAATTTTTCCTTGCCTTTAACGACCCAAATCCTAGAGGAAATGGCAGGAGCTGAAGCTTTCAGCTTCTTGAACGAATTCAGCAGGTATTTCCTTTTCAAATAGCCCTTGAAGATAAACATAAAACGAACTTTGCGTCCATTCCTTCATAATGAGATTTTCTCAAATTTCAACTGAAGTGCTTCTCTCAGATCTTCAACCAGAGCACGTTGTTCAAATCTCAATCGAAGCGTTTATCTCAAATCTCAACTAGAGCACTTCGACCAATCTCAACCAAAGCGTTCAGTCAAATCTCGACTGATGCACATCTGTCAAATCTCAACCAGAGCGTTTCTCACAAACCTCAATCGAAGCGTTCAATCAAATCTCGACTGACGCGCACCTGTCAAATCTCGACCGGAGTGTTTCTCTCAAATCTCGACCGAAGTGCTTTTCTCAAATCTCAAGCGAAGTGTTCAGTCAAATCTCGACTGATGCGCACCTGTCAAATCTCAACCAGAGCATTTCTCTCAAATCTCAACCGAAGTGCTTCTCTCAAAACTCGACCGGAGCGACCTATTTGACCTCAACTGGCAAAAACTGAGCACTCATCAGGCTCCCATTACACTATTGAACATCATCACAATCAACATCACAAATCGTGTATTTTTCTCCCAATTCTTCTCTCACACATATAAAACTTACAAAATCACCATCCTTGACAAACACCCACACATTTTCTACTTTCTGATATTCCACTTTCCAACCTTATTAACTCCACCTCATTCTGTTCCCACCCTTTTTACATCATATTGCGTTTGCCACCCACATTTCACATTGTTCTGTCCAACACAACCCTCTTCCACACACTTTCCATTCCAAACTTCCATCTTTTACAACCCTGTTTCATACTGCACCATACATCTCTCCCCACACATATTCCAAACCCTTCTACACCGCCATTTTCCTTCAAATCTCAACCGACGCGCACAAGTACAAAACAAGTGCCGATCTTTGTGTGCAAGAAAGTGCCAAATATTGCAGATCTATGGCCAATCTGATGTAGCAAGATTGTTTCGAGGATCGAGGCTTGGATCCCATTAAGATCAACCCAAATATAGCCCTCCAGTCAGAAGAAGACCATGAAATGATGGCCAAGCTATACTACATAGCGGCCTTTATGTCGTTGCGTTATGTGACCATGGTGGAGGACTGGCAAGAAATGGGCTTTGTGGAGAAGATAAGAGAATACCTGGGACCTCTCAATTTAGGAAGTAAGCTCCGCTTCCAAGTTTTTGAGGCCTTGGGGCGAAAGATGAGTGAGAGAAAACAAACGACACGACGACGAGGCGAGCATGACTCGCAAGAAGTTCTTAGGAATGTTGGAATGTAGCGGCCAATTGAGAGACTTCCAATTTTGAGAAAAATAATAAAATAAATAAATAAGTTTTGCGGATAATAAGCACCTAGTTTTACGGAAGTGAATGAAGATCCACACTTTTCCAAGTGCCAAGCGAAAAGACATCACCAGTGTTGTAGTGGATCCTACAACAGATTAGGGGTGGATAGTGTTAGCAGATTCCAGAGAATCTCCAGATGCCGAGCCAAGCTGAAGACATAGAATACCTCTTACCCATGACCAAGGAGGTCTTAGAAGGAGGAGAGCAGAAGAAGCTGAGAGCTGAGCATGAGATCCGAGAAATTACTAGCTAGGATGACAATGAAATATCTATGTGAGCCTACATGGTGTATCCCAGAGAAGGAATGGCCATGTAGGAGCTGGAAGGGCAAATTCCACATGTAGTTTCTAATTTGGTGGAATTGCCACTTGGGCTCCACGTGGACAACCTTCTTGCTTATTTAAGGGCCCCCCTCTCTTGTGAGGGAGCTTTGAATGTATTGTCAAGTTCTCTTGAGCAAATAAACAAGATCCTCCATGAGTTCTTGATAATTGCTAAGCTCCTTGTTCATGGCAATGTTCTTGAGTGAAGTTTCTATGAGCATGCTTGATTTCCTTGCATTGTGGATTAACTAGTTTCTTGTTTCCTTGTTTCTTGCTTAGTTGTGGATTAGGATTCATTTCTTGTTTGTGGAATAAGGTAGGAATCAGCACTCAAGTAAACCAAATAGGCTGGAATAGTGGTGTAGATCTTGCATACTTTCGTACATTCCAGTTCTTGATTGTTCTTGAGCAATCTAGGCATCAAGAAATGAGTGTTTCTTGATTCTTAGACTGTTAAAATGCGGTTAGGAATCTAGTTTCTTGTTTCTTGTCCCTTGTTTCAGTAGTTAATCTTGTTCTTGATCGCTTTCTGATTTAGTAGATAGTGGTAGGATTGCTCCTTGTTTCAGAACGTTGATCTTCTTGAGCTATGTCTGGTTACATGGCTGGTTTATGCATGTAGCTGAGTATCGGATCCGTGACTCCCACTGGCAGGCTGGGAAATACACGCTGCAACATGAGTAACACTTCTGTTCAGTAACTGTTCTAATAAGAAGAATATCCGTAAGAACCGTAACTATAGAAGAACGAAGAAAGAATGATAAGTAAAAGAACAACAAAACCGTGTGAACAGTGAACTTGCTGTATGTTTATCAGCTAATCCTTGTTTCAGAGATTATAATGAGAAGCTAGCTAGTGGTCTTATGAAAATGCGATGATTTTGAGTATAAGTACTTATTGAATTTTCATGAGTGCTAGATAATGTAGAAATTTCTAAATCGTTAATTTATACTTTTAATTTTTGCTTTGGGTACAATGTCTTATAATCTAAGTATCTAGTAATGATAATGCATGATGTACAAATTTTGTGGATTTATTGATGATTTATCACAAATGTTTATAGATAGAGTCCCGAATTATTAAATGTGACTATTACCATGAACTCATTAACACCATCACTTTTATATAGTTTGGTGGAAACAATAAATCCATCTCTATGAAGTTATGAATAGTATCAATTCAAAAAAAGTTTCTGGATTGATTCTATCAATTTATGGTCATGGGAAGCGATGAAGGTTTTTCATTCTTATCTTTTTACAACATAGTGGAAATATTACAAAAATACATTTAGAGTATGAATATGATGCACCTTATAGATCTTACTATGAGCAGCTTAGTAGTTTTTTTTGGAGTCAATATCACTGATGAGATAGTGCTAAAGAATTAGCAAATGTAATTTCTCATAATAGGACTGTATATTATTATTTTCAACCGACACTACATGTAGTACCTAGGAGGTGGAGATCTAGAATTACTACCTTTATGGGAACTTGTCTAGAATGGGGCATCCACTTAGTTCATTATCATATGTAGACCTTAATGTAGGGAGCCTCATTGCAAATCATCCATTTTGGATAACTAAACTGCTTGGCTTCATTCAGAGCAATGATAGGACAAAAATTGCATGTGTGCATTGGATGGGAATCATTGAACAACGAATGTTGTCTTAGGAAGGTATCAATTAAAAATGTTGCAAATAGATCCAAAGGACAAAAGGAAGCGTTTGACATAGAACTAGCCATGAGTTCATGATAGAAATATTGAAGATGTGGATGTGCTTGTTTTTATTTATGAGTTAACAAAGATGAATTAATTACAAAAGTCAACAATATCAATTTTACAAGAACATCTTGGGTTAATTGTGTGAAAATTAGTAAAAGTTGTCTATCTTTTTTCCCACCCCATGCACACTTGTTAGTAAAAGTTGTCTATCCTTTTTTCCACCCCATGCACACTTGTTAGTAGGTGATTCGGCCAAATTTAGCTAATGATGTAGCTAGAGGTACTATAGGCTCTTTACACATGGCTTTATGGTAGAGGGCTAATGACACTTTAGTATGTGTTGTTATGAAGTCATGTGACCATTCAAAAGTGAAAAATCCATGAAATCGGGCCAATCATATTCAAGGTCCTTATGTCACTAGACCAATCAGATTAGGAGGAGATATGTAAGGGGTCCAATCAAATTGCATGTGGACTACACCTCTTGGATCTCGGATTTCTATTTGAGAGAGGGAGAGAGTGATTTGACACTTAGTCTTTTGGAGAGACTTTGAGATTCTACACATAGAGTTTTTGTTACACACTCTCTCTCTACCTGAGGTGCCTCACTTGTATTCTCTCTCTACCCGAGAGCAATCCAATTCCACACTTAGTGATTTTGACTTATTGGTGTATCTCCACGGTTGATCCAAAATTGGTGCATGATAGCTTGATAGAAGACTAGTGGATCTAGATTGTGTTGCAATTTGTTTCAACTTAATTGGATGTGTCTTCTGGAAGCAATAGCCATTTGAAGTGAGGTGGGTAGAGCACCCAACCTGGTTGGACACTGTTAGTCAATATTTTTGCACAAAAAATCAGGCTAATATTGAAGCTTAAGTTTGCAATAACTAAAAAACTGGCATGTAAAACCCGGTTACTAGAGAAAAATCGGTACAAATTTGTCGTAGAAATGGGTCCTAGCCCACCCCTAAAGTGGCCAGACACAATCAAAAGTAAGAAATTGACTTTCGAAAAAATCGTCAAAAATATTTTGGTTGTAAGACTGAGCCAAAAGTGCCGGTCCATCTAGAGTTGGGTCCTAGCCCGCCCTAAATGAGGCTAGAGCAAATTTTGCGGCCTTAGAAATGGCCGGTAAATATTTTACAGCTTTTCAAAAAAATGACCAGTTGTAAAAAAATTGCTGGTATGAAATGGCTAAAATCCCGCCATGTACTGAGTCCATTTTTTACTAATATATGATCACTCAGTGTATTTTTCAAGGAAACCGTGTTGTCGTGGGAGCCCTAGTCATGAATGCCAAAAAGGTCAACCACAGAAGAAAAAACCGAGAAAGAAAAGTTTCAAGTAAAAACGGGACCAGGAAATATAGATTCAGTGTCAGGGAATGACAAAAACCCTAACGACAAAGTTTGGGCAATTTGAGGCAATTAACGAAATGTGAGGGCCAAGTGGTTACCCAGCATGCCAAAAACGCAGACAAATGAGCAGTATGCGCACGGCTCTTGGAAAAACCGAAGAAAGGCCGAAAACACAGGTACCCAAAGAAAATCGAAAGCCACCTACTAAAAATAGGGTTGAAAAAGGGCCTCACCCAAAATTTGGATAATAAATGCCAAACCACCTTGGAGGCTAAAAATTTTTGGAGGTACACCTACTAGCCATTGACATTTTGGGCTAAAAGGGTGTACAAAAGGGGAAACTTGAATGGCCTCCCTAGCCTTTGACAAAAATGGCATCTTGGCTAGTTTTGGAAGAGAGCCTTGAATGCACCACTCCCCACTCTCTTATGGAGGCCACTAGGTGTACTATCAAATGGGTTGGGGACAAATGGCAAAGAGGGCCTGAAGGGCATGAAGAATGGCAAGATGGCATTGTGAAGGGAATGCATTGAATTTTCCTATAAGAAGTAGCCAACTCCTTGTATTTGTATGTTAGTACTTTTGGGAGTTGGTAATGTTCAGAGCTTGTCTGTTTGAGAGAGCTTGTTGGTTAGTTCCCCTTTGTTATTGTGAATGTTAGTTGCTCAATGCTAGTTGTTTGGTGTGGATTGCTTGAAGTTAGTAACTCCATAGTTAGTAGAGTGCATTCTAAACTTTGGCTAGATTGGTTGCTTGAAGATGAGCTCAATGTGGGTTGCTTGGTTTTGGATTGTTGCTAAGGGGTTGGCGGTTTGATTGGTTATGCTAGGGTTTTGCAAGTGAAGGATGAACTTCTTGGAATGTGTTGAAATGATTTTTAGAGCATGAGCAAGTGAGTGTCGTTGGTTGAAACCAATTATGGTGATGAATTCAAATTGGAACTGATTGAAAGCTGTGTTTGGTTGGTTGATTGTCGTAGTGAACGGTTGGTTTAGAATTAAGAAAGAGTTTACTTGGGATGAGACATTGGTGAGCTGTGATTCCAATCATAGTGGTTTGCATTCGTTCGTGTACGTCTTTGATGTGCAACCAACCTGGCTGTTTCGCAATGCTTATGTTTGATGTATTTGTTAGACTCTACAAGTGGTTCATAGTCCGAGCCTATTGTCATTTGGGTTGATCAGTTGAAGGTAGGACTTTGTATCAATATGGTGGGTAATGTTCAGATGAGTGTATGCTTGCAGGCTATTATATCTCGGTGATTGATGTCAAGTGTTTGAATTTGTTAGTACCTGGTTATATGTGAATGTGTGTGATGGTGCCCTTGGTTCACTTCAAAATCTGAGGGTTACTTGAGGAGCAACAAACCTATTTTATACCTGCCATAAGTGCGACCTTCCATTGCTATCTACAACGGAAAAATCAAATTCTTGGACCTACTGCGGCCTGCCCACCGATGCCCATCGCTGTCCATAGTCGAAAATCAGCTACCTGCTGCCTACCTGCAGTCTGTGGTGTGATTGTTGCCTACCTGCGGATCGCTGCCCTGCCCTCCGCCTACAGGGCCTGCCTGCTGGTTTTTAGGCCTGCCTGTTATTTTTAAGCCTACCTACTGATTTTAGGCCTGCCACTATTTTATTGGGCTTGCCTGCTATTTTTTAGGCCTACCACTATATTTTTAGGCCAACCTGCTGTTTTTTAGGCCTCCCCCTAGTTTTTTTGGGCCTGCCTACTGTTTTTTGGGCCTGTCCATGGTTTTTTTGGACCTGCCTATTGTTTTCTTAGGTCTGTTTGCCTGTGGCGACCTGCCATGTGGCCTGCAAAGCCTGGTTGTGGCCTGTACATCATGTCTATGGCCTACACAGCTGTCTACAACCTATGGGCAACCTGTTTGCAAAGTGATGACCTATCTATGACCTGTCTACAAGGCTAATTCTCTAATCTAATTGTCTAAGCAACCTATGAATGCAAAGCAAGTGGCAAACGGCAAAGGAAATAGGATTGGGAAGAAAGCGGAATTCATGACTAGTTGGACTCTTCGACACTCCGGTAACCTTACGAATATCTGAGGTAATGTGATTCGCACCCAATACCATTGTCTAAAAACAGTTTGTAAATGATGTTTCATATGTAATACTGTATTCCATGCTTAGTGAATCAACATATCCATTTTGCAATTGTGGTTTCTATTTGCATTGAACGATTCGTCTTTATATCCTGTTAGGAAGTCGCACTTATACTGTGGTAGAGAAAGTAACTATTCTTAACACTTGTAATGAATACGAATCGGTTGTGGTGTAGATGTTTAGTTTGAGTAGGTTATCTAGTTAGCTGTATGAAATCGTCAAAATGACATCATTTTACATGTTATGGAAGTTTTACAAGTGTTCTAGGAAAGCAGGTCTTGGGGGACAAATTGCGTCATTTTAAAGAATGAGGCCATACCGGTTTTTTAAGTTCGAAAACGTATTGGTTAAAGCTTAACTTTCTTGTGGTTGTATCCATTTAAATCAAATGACTAAGTTGGGAATCGGTAGTGAATCATTTTTATCACAAATTCGGGAAGGTGTGTTATTTTTATGTATACAACTTTGTGCTTTGCTGAACCATCTAGCGTATTACTTACTAGTTAAATTGCTATAGAAATCGTCAAGTTATGAAGTGTTTTTTCGGTTTTGTCAATTATGAAGCATATCAATTGAACCCGACCTCTGTGAAACACCAGAGTAGGCCGTCCACCATCCGTGGTTGAAAAACACCACCTTGGCTAAGTGTCACACTAGTCACACCCGCCGTCGGTACTGTCTAGCGAAATGCTTAGACCCGATAACAAAGCGGTGCATATAACTTGCACCCCAAGAGCACATCATATGCAATAAATCGGTTTCAAGCCCATGTAAGATTTTTAATAACTGTAAGCCGAATTCAATGGGGAAAGAGACATTAGCAAGATCCTAACACGAATTAGTGATCAGAAGTTTTACAAAACCGTTATCCTAGAAAGCTAGTGAATCATTGCACCAAAAGTGACAGTACCCCCTCCTTGCAACCATATCTCTGAGAACCTGGAAAACTCTCATTGGTTGGGGAGCATGGGGCAATAGAGAAGGCCATCAGGGTTGGAAGTGGCAAATCCTCTATTGCTCATGTAGGGCCGAACCGCCATTAGAGGTGCCCCTTGACCCTTTTAGGACGTTTTGGCTAGACCAACCCCCCGTCAAATTAGGCCCTAACAGACACACCAAGTTTGACCCATATCTAGCTTGTTTCATCCAAAAACTCAAATTAGTGCTTGCCAATGTTGTCTAGGTGATATCTAGGCATCATTTTGAGGCCATAGCCACATAGTTTCATACAAATCACTTATATTTGAGTCTTTTGTGAATGTTTTGAGTGCTTTACATGTGCTTGAGATGGTGGCCCAAATTTTGTTTTTTCTTCATCTTTTGATAGGAGCTGGATCTAGATTGAGAGAAGTTGGCATAGCTAATGAGATTGATCTCACACATAGTTGCAAGATCTCAAGTTGGAGTTGGTAGGACACCATTATTGAATCTTTCATTGAGAGAGAAACAACACTTTTTGATCTATTACAAGACAATTTCTCAAGATAAGATGACATCATGGGATCCTTTCTCTTGGAGAAAAGTGAGAGATTGACCACCTTGAACTACTCTATTTGGAAGGTGAGAAGAGAGTCGATTTTGATTCGCCAAGATGTGATGGAAATTGTACTTGGACTTGAGGATTAGCCTCAATTGCTTCAAGAAGTCCAAAGGTACAAGGAAAGAGCAAGAATGGCTCTTCACTATATCAAGATGAATGTTTCAAATGAAGTGTTGAGAGAAATCAATACTTGCACGTCAACCACGGAGGCTTGGGACACCCTAAAACCCATTTATGAGGTGAAGAATACCTCTAGGTTAATCACCCTTAGGAATCAAATTTTCCAAAGTTGCCAAAGAAGTGATGAGAGTGCCTCCAATCATGTCTTGAGAGTGAAGAACCTTCGTAGAGGGCTTGCTTGTATAGGATACCACATCAATCAAAGTGAACTAGTGCAAGTGATCCTAAATGGCTTAAAGGATGAATTTGACAATCTTGTACAATCCTATGCAATCAAGGAGGAGCTTCCGAGCTTGGAGACACTTCAAGGAGTTCAAATTGCTGAATAATGTAGGCAAGAGAACAAGCTCATGAGGATGAACAAACTCTCAATCAACAATGGTGGAGAAGACAAAGCTCTATTTGTCAAGGACAAGCTCAAGGGCATCACTCATCAAGCCTAGACTTGACATGTGTCATAAGCCAACTACCTCAAGTTTGCATTACAATCTACTTTTGGCCAATTTGAGGCTTTACATGTGGATTTGACCATTTTGACCTCTATACCAATTTTGGCCCTATCAAGGTTCTACACCAATATGCTTGATACAAAAAGCACCTTCACCATGATAAGATTTCTTTGGTATAAATCATTTGCCAACATCTTTGAAGAGTATTTCACCAATTTGCCACTATATCCAAGTGCTTCCTCCATGCTTGAAGATGATCTTTGATTTGGAAAATCCATTTGCATGAAGATGGCTTCCATGCCTCATAAAACTCAAAAAGATCATAGAGATCAATATCATAAGATGAGCAAAAGTGTTGATCATCAAGATTAAGCATACTAGCTTGACTAGTCAACATACTATGAACTTTATCCATGATTTTGAAGTCAAATAGGATCTTGATCTTTTTGAGGCTAAATACTTTCTCAAGGATGTAAGTGTCCTCTTTGGATGCTTCACTTAGTCTCGAGAGAAGTTTGCAAAATGCCTCAAACCATGTAAAAACATGTTTTTTCAAACTATGAGCAACAAGCTCATTGTTGCTCTTACTAGATCTAAGAGCGTACACTTGATGACTCAACCAATTACTTTCTAAGTAATCTGGAAACATATCTAAGCTATGAATGACAAGTAATATGTCCATACTAGAGGCATGATACAAGACAAGCATTACCTCACTCCAACTGTGAGATGTAGAAACCTCATAAAAGGAAGATGGTACATCAAGTAATGGAAGAGAAGCATGAGAGAATATGTTGAAGTGAATACCACCTAAAACTTGCCTCTCTTTACCATGAACTTTGAACCTCAAAGACTCAACCTTGCCCCTTGAAGATCCCCTTGAAACCATGTGTTGAGAAGACTCATCCTTAAGCCTTGGCAAATATCCATCATACACTTGGAATTTTGGTAGATTTGAGAATCCTACCATCATCCTCTTGATTGAAATTGGATCCTCCTTACTCCTTATGTGAAAAGAAATATTGGCAAAGAAAATGGATCTAAAGATCCCCAAAGTATCAATTATTGCAATCCTCATATCAAGCACTTTTGATAGAGGTACCTCCAATTGAAGTCTTCTAGCAAGAAGTCACATGAAATAGCACTATCTTTGCTTCTACATGATGAAATGAAATCATCCAAATGAACAAGATGAGAGAATTGATGAGAAGTAGACCTCCTTGGCAATAACTCTCCATGTGCTTTTGCCAAAGCACTATCTTCATGAGCTTCACCATCTTGGAACATAGATTGAGGTAGATCACTTTTGATTGGACCCTTACAACACATCTCTCTCTTATGAATGGACTTTTGCCACCACATAGGGTGCATCACTCATCAAACCTAAACTTGACATGTGTCATAAGCCTAACTACCTCAAGTTTGCATCGTAATCTACTTTTGACCAAATTGAGGCTTTACATGTGGATTTCACCATTTTGACCTCTATGCCAATTTTGGCCCTATCAAGGTTCTACACCAAGATGCTTGATACAAAATCTTTATGATACCCCTAAAGTCAACATGAATAAACTATTTTTACTTTTTCTACATGTGGGAACATGCTTCACACATGTGATATTTTATCACAAACTAGAAATACAAAAAATATCCAAGATAGATTTTGACAATTTTTCACAGGGTGTGCCCTTCATGTACCTCAAAGTCCTTTTTGCTCCTTTCCAATTATTCAAAGTAGGTGATGACATGAATTGACAGCTTCACATGGAGTGATGGAAGGTTCGCACTCTATCATGCAAAATCTCTCTAGTATCTCGTGAACATACTTGTTTTGACATAGCCTGATGTCATTGCCATTTTGCCATACTTCAATTCCCAAGCAATAATGCATTAGATGTAAATCCGACATCTCAAATTGCTTACACAAGTTGGCTTTGATAGAATGAATGAGATTCTCATCATAGGTCATGATAATTATATCATCAACATAAAGCACAATCAAGGCAATGCTATTGTTGAATTTCACACGTGTGGACTGTCCACTACATGTACTTGTGATCTCCTAAGGTGTGTAGATGCACCAAGATCAAGACTAGATTGAGATTCAAAATCTTGAATCCTATGGCAAAAACACACTACTACATGCATTCAATCACTTCCAACTCTCACTCACACGTGTGGGTAGTATTCAAAAAATAATCTAAGTAAAAACAAGCTGCTCTCCTCGAGTAGAGAGAGAAAATGCATCAAGAGCTCTCGGGTAGAGAGAGAAAGCTAGAAATCCAATAACTCACAAAATCCATGAAATCACCAAATCAATTGACTTCAAAATGAGGAGTACAATGATACTAGTAGGTCCACGAGCTACCACTATGCTTAACTATGATTGGACCATATTTTGTCACCTCTTGATCCTATTGGATCATTGATCTATGCACCTCTTAATTCTATTGGACTATATTCAAGCACACCTCAATTTCCTATTGGACCTCACAAGGTTCCACCTCTAAATCCTATTGGACCTCTTGGAATTCATCAAACAAAAAATTTACACTTGTCTACACTCTAATTAGCAAGTGTTTAGCCTGTTACTCTATTTTGGCTCAATAGTGGCATTACAAGTGGAAATGCATAATTTGCCATCTATGCCAAATTTATTCCTATCAACATCCTACACCTAGATGCTTGATGTAAGAAACATAAGACCCCTATATCTAACATAGATAATCTTTTTCAATTCTTAACACTCCTCCTAAAAAATTATCTATGAAGATTTGAGCATTGATCTTGATATAACTCCAAGATTAGATCTATGCTTGATGAAAGCACTTTTGCTCAAAGGCTTGGTGAGTAGATCGGCAATACAAGAGGATGAGTTGACATGCTCCAAATAGATTTCTCCTCCAATAAGCTTTTCTCTCACAAAATGGTGTGCCACTTCTATGTGCTTGCTTCTTGCATGAAATATGGGATTATTGGCAAGAGCTTGGGCCGAGATGTTATCACACTTGATCATTGGTAGATCATCCTCCTTGATGCACTTTAGTTCCATTAATAACCTCTTGATCCAAAGCACTTCTTTGGTAGTTGTAGTGAGTGCTTTGTACTCGGCCTCACATGAAGAGAGAGATATAGTATCTTGATTTTTGGAAAGCCAAGATATTAGATTGCCTCCAAGAAAAATAGTGTATGCACTAATAGACTTTCGATCTATCTTGTCACTTGCAAAGTCCGAATCCGAGTAGCCAATAATGGATAGATCTTCACTTTTATAGAGTAGACCATAATCACAAGATGAAGATACATATCTTAGAATCCTCTTGGCCATCTTCCAATGATGGATCTTAGGATCTTGCATAAATTGACTCAATTTGTGCACACAAAAACTAAGATCGGACCTAGTAATGGTAAGACAAATCAAGGAGCCTACAAGACTCCTAAAAAGTGTGATGTCCTCAAAGGATCTTTCATCACTTTTATTAGGATCTTTTACAATTTGCTCCATTGGAGTATCTATGCTCTTAGAATTTTCCATATGGAATTTTTTTAACATAGAGTGAGCATATCTAGATTGGCATATAAAGACATGATTTTCATAAAAATCAATTTCTAGGCCTAGGATGTAATGCATCTCTCCTAGATCTTGCATTCTAAACTCACATCCAAGTGCTAGCTTGGTTTCATCAACTAGCTTGATACAACTTCCACAAAGAATAATGTCATCAACATAAATTAGAAGAATGACAATATTGCTATCAACAAAATTTAGATACATGGAAGGATCATAGTCACTAAGAGTAAATCCTAGTGAGATAAGAAAAGAGTTAAGTCTTGAATACCATGATCTTGGTGCTTGATTGAGTCCATAAAGACTTTTGAAGAGCAAGCACACTTTGGACTCATCCTTGATGAATCCTTGAGGTTGTTCCATATAGATCTCCTCCTCAAGATAACCATTTAGAAAAGCATTGGATACATCTAATTGGAACACCTTCTACTTGAAAAAACAAGCAAGAGAAATAAGAATTCTTATTGTCACCATCTCTGCAATGGGTGCAAAGGTCTCCTCATAATCAAGACCATGGATCTGAGCAAATCCTTTGGCACATAATCTTGCTTTATGCTTGTTGATGGTGCCATCATAATTGAACTTGATCCGAAATACCCACTTGCAACCAATCACATGCTTGTTGGAAAGAGGATCCACAAGCTCCCAAGTATTGTTGGTGATCAATGCATCATACTCCTGCTTCATGGCATCATACCACTCCTTGGTATTGAGTGCCTCTTGTACATTCTTTGGCTCTTCATGAGAGACATAAAAAACATAATTAGTGAAATCAAGATCCACTTGTTTGCCTTTGTCAACATATGAGAGCCTCTTAGGCTCGGATCTATCTCTCATGGATCTTCTTGGTGAAAAAATCCGAGGAGAGTCTTCTTCAAATCTCGACCCCATCACATCATGATTGTCTTCAAAATCAATAAGTGATGATGCATCCATAGATTTCTTGATCTCGGCCTCTTCAGATGACGAGTGTTGATCTTCATGAAAGACAACATCTCTACTTTCAATAACTTGAGAAGTAGAGAGTATAAAGACTCTATAGGCCTTCTTGGTGGATGAGTATCCAACCATGATCCCTTTGCATGCACTAGGATCTTCCTTCTTCCTTGTTTCCAAGGAAATAGCATAAGCATCCAAAAACTCTAAGGTGACCAACCTTAGGATTCTTCAAGAATAAGATTTCATATGGTGACTTTCCTCCAAGAGCTATATGTGGGAGCCTATTGCAAAGATAATTTGCACAATTAATGGCTTCTCCCCAAAAATCTTTGGGCAAAGATGCCTCAATTCTCATAGATTTTGCACATTCTTGGCCACTCCATTTTGAGATGGAGAGTAGGCACAAGAAAACTCTCTTTTAATGCCTTCAAGCTCACAAAAAGCTTGAAATTTATTGGAGATATATTCACCACCTCCATCACTTCTAAGAGCTTTAATCTTGAATGAGAATTGCTTCTCTACATAAGCTTTGAAAATAAGGAAATGATCAAACACCATAGATTTTGAAGCAAGAAGATATATCTAAGTGAATCTTGTGTAATCATCAATGAAAGTAACAAAACAAGTGGCTCCTCCCTTGCTTGTAGTTGATGAGAAATGCACATCCGAGTGGATTAACTCCAAAGGATGCTTGCTTTTGATAGAAGATCTTGTAAATGGATTTTTGTGAGATTTAGCAATAGCACAAGCCTCACAAGGCTTGATCTTCTTGGAGAATGACTTTGGCAAGCCAATAGCTTTGGATTCTTTGATCATAGAGAGCATGGATTTGTAGTTGGGATGTCCCAACCTCCTATGCCATAATTCCTCCATAGAGAGCTTGTTCACAAGAGCAACATTACAAGCATTCACATACTCATTTGGATCTAGTTTATAGATGCCACCAAATCTAGATCCTAATGCAAGTATCTCATCATTCTTCTTGATAGTGCAAGTATCAACATTGAATTTTACATCAAGGCCATTATGAAGCAATTGGCCAACACTAATAAGATTCTTGGTAAGCTTAGGTACATAAAGAACTCTAGAGAGAGAAAGAAGTTTAGAGGATGCAAGCTTCAAGGGAATGTTCCCTATGCCTTCAATAGGACATTCAAAATCTTTTGCAGTGTATATTGATTTCTTCACTCCATCATAAGGTGCAATAGAAGAGAAAGAGTCCTTGGAGCTACACATATGTGAAGAGGCTCCATTATCAATATACCATAGGCCGTCCTTCTTGAAAGGAGTAGATGAGAAACTAGAGACCATGAGAGATCCCTCTCCATCACTTGCAATAGTGTCTTCCTTCTCATTGGTAATATTGGCTTGCTTGAGTTGATTCTTCTTTTTGAAGCAATTGGTGGCATAATGACCTCTCTTGCCACAATAAAAGCACTTGATCTTCTTCTTCTTCTTGATCTTGGATGATGAAGCATTAGAGGAATCATCTTCCTCCTCATCTTTGTCTTTGGATTTGACTTTGTCCTTGCTTGAGGATTGTTGATGTTGGTTCTTGCTTCTCCCTTTGTGCTTATCCTTGGCAAAGAGAGCTTTGCCATCATTATGAATGAGAGAAAGCTTGTCCATCCTCAAGAGCTTGTACTCTTGTCTTGATTCTTCTGAAATTAGCACACTTTGGAGAGCCTCCAAACTTGGTAGCTCCTCCTTAATGGCATAGGATTGGACAAGGTTATCAAATTCACTTCTCAAGCCATTGAGAATGACTTGAACTAGCTCATTTTGATTGATGGAATCACCAATGCAAGCAAGCTCTCTATGAATATCTTTTACTCCCAAAACATAACTAGATGCACTCTCATCACTCTTTTGGCTACTTTGAAAGATTTGATTTCTAAGAGACAGTCTTGAGACAATCCCAAGCTTCTTTGGCTGTTGTACAAGTACCTATCTCCCTCAATATCTCATTAGAGACATTCATCTTAATGTAGTGGAGAGCCATCCTAGCTCTCTTTTTGTATTTTTGAACCTCTTGAAGAACTTGTGGTTCTTCTTCAAGGCCAAGAACTATGTCCATTACGTCTTGAAGGATCAAGATGGACTCCATCCTCATTTTCCAAATTGAATAATTTGAAGTGGTCAATTTTTCACTTGGTTCCAACAAGGATGAACCCATTGAAGACATTTGAAGTGAAGAAAACTCAAATGATGAACAATAAATGTTGTTACACACTTTCAATAGGATCCAATAATTGAGTACTATCTCCTCCTATGAAAGATCTTGCAACTATTTGTGAATTGATTCTCACTAGCTACTCAAATCTCTCTAAAACAAGATCTATTTCACATCAAATGATGGAGTATAGGCAAAGTTAGGATCTAACACTCTTAGCACATGTGAAATACACTAAGAAACCAAATTTGACTCAAATACAATGATATTGCATGAAACAAAATGGCTAAGATCTCAAAACAGTGCCTAGATCACATATAGATGAGATTGGCAAGCATACAACTGTGATTTTGGATCAACCAAGCAATCTCTTGACCAAACCAAATGTGTCCACCCAAGTCTAGGTGCCCTACCTAACCCTCTTCAAAAGCTTATAACTTTTGATTGGCTCAACCAAATGGAATGAAACTGATTGCAACAGAAACTAGACAAAAATAGCTTCAAAACAAGCTATCAAGCAAGATAAATGGATCAAACATGAGAGAGAACTTCCAAACTGAGATTGGATGTTCCTCACACGTGTCTGAGCACCTGATTCCGTACAGTACCAGGTCAGACCCAATCAATGTCCTTTTGATCTCTTTTGATCCAAGATTGAACAAGATAGCTAGGAAAATGGGCCTTGACAACTTCTAGCTCAAGATTGATGAACATTTTTCACTTAGATGGATCAAAATGCATGGTAACTTTAGGTAGGCTCTGATACCATGTTGAATTTCACACATGTGGACTATCCACTACATGTACTTGTGATCTCCTAAGGTGTGTAGATGCACCAAGATCAAGACTAGATTGAGATTCAAGATCAATCTTAGATCCTATGGCAAAAGCACACTACTATATGCATTCAATCACTTCCAACTCTCACTCACACGTGTGGGAAGTATTCAAAAAATAATCTAAGTAAAAACAAGCTGCTCTCCTCGGGTAGAGAGAGAAAATACATCATGAGCTCTCAGGTAGAGAGAGAAAGCTAGAAATCCAATAACTCACAAAATCCATGAAATCACCAAATCAATTGGATTCAAAATGAGGAGTACAATGATACTAGTAGGTCCACGAGCTACCACTATGCTTAACTATGATTGGACCATATTTTGTCACCTCTTGATCCTATTGGACCATTGATCCATGCACCTCTTAATTCTATTGGACTATATTCAAGCACACCTCAATTTCCTATTGGGCCTCACAAGGTTCCACCTCTAAATCCTATTGGAGCTCTTGGAATTCATCAAACAAAAAATTTACACTTGTCTACACTCTAATTGGCACGTGTTTAGCCTCTTACTCTATTTTGGCTCAATAGTGGCATTATAAGTGGAAATGCATAATTTGCCATCTATGCCAAATTTATTCCTATCAACATCCTACACCTAGATGCTTGATGTAAAAAACATAAGACTCCTATATCTAACATAGATAATCTTTTTCAATTTGGACACGTACTTCCATTTTTAGCAGTTATTTTTTGTTTATCTATTCATGCATCAAGTATGAGTGTCACACCTATGGCATGTATGGATTGTACATCTGGACACGCCTCCCGTAAACCATGCAACAATATCCCCTCATTGTGATCCAAAATATTCAAAGTTTCTTTCCATGATATTCAAATTGATAAGACTGTTTTCCTTTGATGTGATTGACGCTCCTCCTCCAAAGGCTTTGGAAAGTAACTTTTTTTTTCACAAAATATTGTATTTGACAGAGACATGATGATAGCCACACATCCAAGAGTGACCTGTCAATGCAAAAAGGCCATGTGAATGGCAACTGGAGCAACATTTTGTGAAAAAAAAAAAAAGCTACTTCCCAGAGCCTCTAGAGGAGCAGCGCTGTCACTGCTCCTCTAGACGCTCTGGGAGATAACTTTCTTTTTCACAAAATCTAATATTTGACAAAGATATGATGATAGCCACACATCCAAGAGTTGGTATTAATGTCCTATCAATGCAGAAAGGCCATGTGAATGGCAATTGGAGCAACATTTTGTGAAAAATAAAAAAGTTACCTCCCAGAGCACTGTTTAGATCACTACAATTTAATGATAACTGTTGAGGAGGAATGAGGAATGATGAAGGAGAGCATCGAGTAGTGTAGCTTGATTTATAGTACTCTAAAACATTGATTCAGGTGAAAAAACAAATTTAATTTTGCTTCTGGATGGATAGGGATAGCACATCACCGGCAGACTCAAATAAAATACACATAATTGGCCGCACATATTGACAACATTTCATTATGTAGAAATTGGAAATCAGTCTCAAAGGTGGGCTAGTCAAGTCAACTAACGAGTCTTAAAGTGGAGGAAACTTTGGAAGAATGATGGAATGTGTTTTTTTAATTAAAATAAATTTCATAACAAATATGCACGATGTTGACTTTGACTCTTAAAAACACCTCAAAATTCCCGTTTTATGAGATTCAACATTTAGTAGGATTTTAAAGGATTTTAAAAGTTCATATGATGATTTCTTAAGCTCATATTATGATTTAGAAAACTATAGATTGATATTGAGAAGTCCTATTTTGTGAGTGCCCAAATTTTGCACAATCTTAGCAAAGTAGTATGTAGCCATACAAGACTGATTTATAGACTTACAACGTATTAGTAAAGTAGCGTATAACCATACAAGACTAGAATAATTTGTAAACCCATACCGTATTAAACGCTAAAAGTTTCAATGGGGTGGATTGAGCCAAAGTAAAGGTTTGATATTGAAAGTTTAAGAGTCTTTGAGAGAAATATTTGTAAGCTAGTTAAGGTAGATCAATTTATTTGTTAATTTGGTAGCACGCTAACAATTTATAAGCAACGATAAAATTTAGTAGTTTAAAGATTTTAAATATCAAAAAATTTAATCGTTTAGAAGGCTGTCCTTAATGTAGGATATTTGAGGAAACTCCGACGATGCAACTCAAAGGACATTCCCCAAACATTGCTCCTATTTTAAGTCATGAAATTGCAATTCACATGGACCATCAAATCTATGATGATGGTATGATCTACCATGTCTTGTATTTATTTATGCACCTTTGTCTTCCAAAATCACAGTATCAAGGACATATGTCTTGCTGCAAGGGCCTTCTTTGGTCTACTAGATTAAAAATTTGAATTTTTAAAAATAGGCATCTGATTAATGCACTTACTTTTGAATCGAAATTGTCAATAAATGGTCAATGCCAAATCAAATCTTATCGATGGCCAACATGCTGAGCTATTGTGGTCTAAAGCTTGTATGCGGGTGCTAGTAGGCATCACATAAGAAATAGATGGCCCAATTTTGTTGAAATGACAATAGAATTTTGGAATTTTCAAGTGAGATTTGACATAGAAGGTAGTGATTTGTTATTGGCCCCTAATCATTGTGGGTTACATAAAGAGACTTTAGTATTATGGTGAAGGATTTTGTTTTACAATGAGATTTGCCAACTCTCAAGATAAAAGTTCATGTCACATACAAGCATTTGCAATACTCATGTGAACCCAAGATAATTCTAATGAAGCACCATTGGCAAAACCCTTTGTTAAATGTTTGAAAGTCTATCACTAACCTTCTATAAGGTAGCACATAAAAGAACCAAAATCTATTAAATGGATTAAATAATCTAGCGCCATAGGAGAGTACAGAGCACATGAGAGGTTGAGAATTCTTTTCCTTTAGAATGAAGAAATATGGTAGAAACATTTTGAGGATCCCATGAAATTCTGTCTCACACGAAATCATTTGAAATGGGTCAAATCCTAAAAAAGAGTAACCATTTTTGTAATTTTTGCCCAAAAGCATGCTATCTCTCTCATAGAAATTGTCAAACTTCACAAAAAACTTAATACGAAAACATGCATTAAATCAAACTTTCAATAAAACTTGAAAAATCGAATATGTCAATCATGTGAACAAAATACATGAATGTTGATCTTAATAGTCTAAATTAGCTTTTTAAAAATAACTCACAAAATACATTCAATGTTGGTTATGCGAAATCCACAAAATTTTGAAAGCACTTAACATATGCTTTATATTATATTTTACAATTCAAACTACATGGAGTTTTCAGAAACTCCTCTTGATTTAATACTTGATATATTGTCAAGTCTCTCTTTTTCGGCTATTGAAGTTTACGACTCATCTTCTTCATGAGAATCTATAGGTAGATTAATATCTGAGTCAACATCCAGTGTTAACAAAAGATTTTGCATTGTGACTTTGCTTAATTGTTGCTGAGTTGAAGATGATGGATGTGCAATTAACCCAAGCCACCACTTAGAGGCAAATCTATATTATCTAGTTTCTTGCAAGTTCATTTTGCCATGACCTTCAATATAAGCATAGAATTTTGTTGGGTCCTTCTCAATTGTGTCTACCATCTTTTTTTGTTCTAGAGCAACAACCTCGCAACCTCTCATGTGCTTTGCACTCTCCCAATTCCAATTGATAGATTTTGGTTCTACTTTGTGCTACTTTGTAGAAGATTGTGGGCAATTTTCCAGCAAGGGGTTTTACCAATAGTGTTTCATTATAATTATCATGCAATATGGATTCATGTGAATCTTTGAACATGCTATATTTGACATGAACTTCATTGGGGATGGTCAAATCTCATTGTACAAAACAAATCTTTATGATAATACCAAAATCTCTTTCAATAACTCATGTTGATTTGGGTCCAATAGCAAATTATTATCCACCATAGTTTACCTTCTCTGTTAAATCTCACTTAAAATTTCTGATTTATGGTTGTCATTATAACAACATTGGGCCAAGAAGAGATTTTCTTACCTTCCCTTGTGTCGCATCCCTTGCGCCCATCTAGTTGTCCCACTTTCCTTTATGCCATTCCTTTTGGTACCTACATATCAGCTTCAGACCACACATTTCCACACTCATGCTATGCATGGTGGTTGTTGATAAAAAATAATTGAGCATTGACCGTTTATTGACAATTTCAATCTTAAAATAATAGCACTTTTTTTAATAGCTCTTTAGAAAATTTGAAAGTTCAATATAAAAGAACAAGAAAAGAAGACCCTTACAAAAACACGTGTCTTGTTTAGTTGTAATTGATTGAAAGATAAGAGTGCATGTCAAACACAAGATGTGGTTATTCATACCATCATCATAGGTTCAATAGTCCTAGTCAATTGTAGTTTCATGAGTTGTGAGTAGGACAAATGTTCAAGAAATGTCCTTTGAGTTTTCCTCAAATATCCTACATTTTTCAAGGTCACATTACCAAAGTCTCTTGCCATGTTCCATGCACCTCTTATTTACATTAAATTTCAATTGAAATTCAATTTTGGAAATGTTGGTCAATCTTTTTTTTTTGTTACCTTTCTCTCATGTCGTACCTCCTTGGATCTGAATTTTTGACCTTTTCTTACACCATGCCTTCTTAATTCTATTGGACTATATTCAAGCACACCTCAATTTCCTATTGGAACTCACAAGGTTCCACCTCTAAATCCTATTGGACCTCCTGGAATTCATCAAACAAAAACTTTACACTTGTCTACACTCTGATTGGCACGTGTTTAGGCTCTTACTCTATTTTGGCTCGGCCCAGCTAAGACGCAGCCAATGAATCTTACCGAGCCAGGAGAACCGAAAAAGATTGTACAAGTTGGATCACAACTTACTCCTGAATAGTATCAAGCACTCCGCTTGTTGCTTATTAAGTATCAAGTGGAAATGCATAATTTGCCATCTATGCCAAATTTATTTCTATCAACATCCTACACCTAGATGCTTGATGTAAAAAACATAAGACCCCTATATCTAACATAGATAATCTTTTTCAATTCTTCACACTCCTCCTAAATAATTATCTATGAGGATTTGAGCATTGATCTTGATATAACTCCAAGATTAGATCTATGCTCGATGAAAGCACTTTTGCTCAAAGGCTTGGTGAGTAGATCGGCAATACAAGAGGACGAGTTGACATGCTCCAAATAGATTTCTCCTCCAATAAGCTTTTCTCTCACAAAATGGTGTGCCACTTCTATGTGCTTGCTTCTTGCATGAAATATGGGATTATTGGCAAGAGCATGGGCCGAGATGTTATCACACTTGATCATTGGTAGATCATCCTCCTTGATGCACTTTAGCTCCATTAATATCCCCTTGATCCAAAGCACTTCTTTGGTAGTTGTAGTGAGTGCTTTGTACTCGGCCTCACATGAAGAGAGAGATATAGTATCTTGCTTTTTGGAAAGCCAAGATATTAGATTGCCTCCAAGAAAGATAGTGTATGCACTAATAGACTTTCGATCCATCTTGTCACTTGCAAAGTCCGAATCCGAGTAGCCAATAATGGATAGATCTTCACTTTTATAGAGTAGACCATAATCACAAGATGAAGATACATATCTTAGAAGCCTCTTGGCCATCTTCCAATGATGGATCTTAGGATCTTGCATAAATTGACTCAATTTGTGCACACAAAAACTTAGATCGGGCCTAGTAATGGTAAGCCAAATTAAGGAGCCTACAAGACTCCTAAAAAGTGTGATGTCCTCAAAGGATCTTTCATCACCTTTATTAGGATCTTTTACAATTTGCTCCATTGGAGTATCTATGCTCTTAGAATTTTCCATATGAAATTTTTTCAACATAGAGTGAGCATATCTAGATTGGCATATAAAGACATGATTTTCATAAAAATCAATTTCTAGGCCTAGGATGTAATGCATCTCTCCTAGATCTTGCATTTTAAACTCACATCCAAGTGCTAGCTTGGTTTCATCAACTAGTTATATGTTTGTGTATGGTATGTGCATGTGTATATGTATATATGTGTGTTGGAGGGTTTGCGGATCCCAAGGAAACCCTAACCCTAGCTAATAAGTGGGAGGGATTTGCACCCTGTGTGTGTTAGTCCAACCCGACGATCACATAGTTATTTGATTAGTTACAAGTCAATAAAAGGACTCTTGGCCTTTTTGCGAGACTTTTAATGTCGCAGGGCCTAAATGTCAAGTTAGTGAAGAAAGTTGGGTTTCCCTCCAATTTGGATGGTTCCCACTCTTTTTTAATTTTGAATAATTAGGGAGGCAGAAATTGACCAATAGGATTCAAAGGCTAGGGTCCTCCTCTCTACTATAAATAGGGATCAACTTGAGTTCCTACACATGTTTTATTTCTTCATTTCAATAAAGCAGATTGGTTCTCTTGTGAAGTGAATGTGGAATGTCCTTGTTGCTCTCTTTATCTTTTCCTCCATCTCTCATGCTTCTTTGTGATTTTCTAACTGTTATTGGGATTGTATGTTATTTTACTTTTTATGAGGGAGAAAGGGAGAGAGAGAAAGAGTAAGCTATCTTTGTTGTGGATCTAGTGTTAGTGGATGTAGTGTTAATGCTTAGGGCTAATGGATGCTAGAGTTAGATGTCAATCTTCCATTCAAGCTGATATCTGAACTATACTATCGCTCTCATGGGAACGAATCTATGTGTGACAACTAACTTCATCTCTTTGATGCTAGATTGACTAGATCTTGGATCGAGGTTAGGCAAGGAAAGAAACCCACTACAATTTTGGCGCCATTTTCAGGGAGCTACACCAATTTTTCAGTTTGCGACATGTTTGTTAGATGGTTAGCTTGCATTAGGCATCTTGTCGTTGCATGAATAGTGTTAAGTTCTGCATTTAGGGTTAATTTGGGAGTGATTTTGTTTTATTTGGGTGGATTTGCTTGAACCTCTAGAAAGACCCCCCAAACTGCTTAGTCCGAAGGGCCTTAATTCCTATTTATCAGGATTTGGAGAACAACAAAATCGGTCAAATTTGCCAAATTTTGGTCAAAAGAAGGCAAAAATCGTCGTCAGAGCTAATAACTTTTTGCCCTCTTTCAAAAAATGTTCGTCGAGTTGCAGACACTTTCGGTTTTGATCACAAAACCTTTATTTTGAAGGGCAAACAATCCTTCCCAGCAGATTTTTATAAACAATCATCTTCACCTAGGGAACCTTCGCTAATTTTATTTTTAGATTCTGATTTTCCAGATCAAGTCTCTGTCAAAATTTGGGTGAAATCAGATATAGTCTAATTTGGATTTTGAGAAATTTTTCATTTTTGAGAAGTATCGATGGTTGAATTTCAAAATCTTTTTCAGAATATAGAAATCTGATTCTTGAAAACTGGAATAGATCTAGCAGATCTGATCTGAGATAGTTTTGATTGAAAGATCTAGTTCCAATCTCATTGTCTGCTTGATTTGAATATGTGAAGATGGCTGCCCCTGGAGCTGCTCCTGGAGGTGCTCCTCAGGAAGTCAACCCAATCATTGTTAGAAGAGCACCCTGTTTGGATCTACCCAAATACAATGGATTAACAGATCCAGTTAGATTTTTTCAGATCTATGCTGAATCTTGTGAAGTCTATGGCAAAATGTTTCTCCAAGATAAACTTAAGCTCTTTCCTATGGCCTTAACAAGCGCAGCACAAGATTGGTACTATAATCAAGATGAAACTAAACTTACAGATTGGGAGGTTGTTAAACGAGCCCTTGTCACACGGTTCAAACCTCGAAAGCTTATGGAAGACCCTTTTCCTACTTTTAAGTAAAATTAAAATGGAAAAATGCAAAATGGTTTGAGATTACATTGAATGGGTGAAACATCTCAGATCTGAGTGTGAACCTGAGTTGATTAATGAAAATGCCATGGTTATGTGATTTTTGTCAGGTTTACCTAAACGAATCATATGAGAGCTTAAACGCCATAATGAGTATGCAATGTTGCAAAATGCTATGGATGATGCAATTCGGGAGGAGGATGAAGATTCAGACGATGAGCCGAATATCAATATGTTGCCTTATATAGCAGGGCAGACCACTACAACATCCACCACTATTGCATCCACGAATGTCAACACTACTACAGAAATGATGCTCAATGAGTTTGAGAAACTCGAAAAGAACCAACAAAAATAGATGAAAAAGTTGCAGTCGCAATTTGATGAGAAGATCAAAGCATTAGAAGATTTCCATGGACAGGCAAACAAGGAACCTGAGAAGTTTGCGAAGACTTTTCCTACCAAGAAAAATATCTGGTGTTCTATTTGTACAGGAAATCACACAGTGAATAAGTGTCCTCAATTGAAAAAATGAATGGAAATCAGTGTATGTCATTTGTGTAATTCACTCGATCATGAGACTGCTTTTTGCAACTTCAATCCTCGGATAATTCAGCAATGGTATGCCCACATGAGATATCAACAACCATAGTATGGAGGAAATCTAGCGGCTAGACCTCGACAATCTGCTCTTGGATACCCGGAACATTTAGCCTTACCTGCCCCACCAAAGCACCCTACTCCTCTTGCTAATTTGATGGAACCAGAACCGTACAGAAGTGCTGAGCAATGGAACTATGGTAATGATCAAGAAGGTGAATCTTTAAAATAGTATGCTATTTATGCTGCCACAAAACAACAAGCATCTAGAAACTAGACCAGAGCAATGCTTTGCATGTGGAGAAAATCACAAAGTTGCAAAATGTCCAAATAAAGAGAAATTTGTACCATTTTGTCGTGACTGTGGTTATGGACATTGCTATAAAGACTGTCCAGCAAGACTGAAGCCACCACTAGTTACAGCACCTGTAAATTTGATAACAATCAAGTGAAGACCAGAAGTTCAGAATAAATCAAGTGTACCCTTGATGGTAGCCACTAGAGCACAGAAACAGAAAGAACCAGTAGCAAATCCAGTACCTGTTGATTCTATACCGTTAACTGATATACCAACAACATTATCCTATTTCAATGATAGGAATAATCATAGTGTTTTGCTTTTCAAGTAGAGATGGTAGAATCTACTTGTTTTCCATCAAAGAAGTTGTCAATGGTGGAAATGTGATCTTTTAAGAGTGGAATATTTGTAAACTTGAATAAGCACATGTGGATCAACACCTTGTTCAATTTATTGATGGTTTGGAGTCAAGTCAAGTGGAGGCGCAAGCTCAAGACCCGAGGACTCCAAGAGGAACCTTGAGTATCAAGATGGAGCCATCAATGCTCAATCATGTGGATCAAGCAAGGCAAGTTGTCTTTGGCAACATTGTGTATGCACTTCATTTTTTAATTGATTTTATCTTCAAGTGCACAAAATGCCTTGGAATCTATGGCTTGGCATGATCTTTAGTTTCGAAGTGTGCTACATGTATATAGACAAATTTATGGAGCATCTTGTAAGGGATCCTTTAAGAGGTGGTGAAAGATCCTTCATGGACATCATTCTCTATTGGAGTCTCAAAAGTTCCTTGTTTGTAGCTGGATTTTTTAGGCACTTCTAAAAGAATTCATTCATCTAGCAAGAGAGTTGTAAGTAGATCAAGCTAAATTTGAGGAGTGTGAAGAATTGCCAAAAATTGGCAAATCTAGCTTGATCAAAAACCATGAAGAATAGTGTAACTTTTGTACATAATTGGGTTCCACACATGTATGGTCAAAATGCCACCTGGCAACCCACTCCTAGTTTAGGTTAGGTCAAGTCAAGAGAGTTGGTCATGTCTATTTGGTGGGCATCCCTACTTTATAGGACCTAAACCTAAGTTTAAGGTGAAAATTTGACCAACTAGCTACCTACCAAGCATGATTCTAGGAAATAGACTAGGGTTTCATTTTAGGGAAAGAAGAGTGAGTTAACTTTCTTATTAAATGCTGGAAATCCACCAAATTTCAAGAAGGAAGTCAAATTTGCTATGTGTTCCAAGCTCCTATAGTGAGAAAATAGAAAATTTTTGGAGCTCATTGGCAATCTCAAGCTAGTTCACTATGTACATTGATTTTTGTGATCCAAATGAAACCAAATCAATTTCTACTTGTTTCTCAGGTTGAAGGCCGTAATAAAGCCTGTAGTACACACGTGTGGGCTCGGATTTCAATGTTTATCAATGCTTTTGATTGTTAATGCTTGTTGTTTGTCAAATTGCCAATCTAGATCAATTTTTTTGTGTCTAGTTTTCTGATAGATTGTTAAGCAAGCATCCAATCACTCTTGTGGATTTTTTGTAGATCCATTTATGGTCCTAAAGTACAGTACTTTCACAAAGAGAGAAGATGATATTGTTGCTAGTGGATCTAGATTTGGAGGGATCTATAGTTGACAAAAATGATTTGAAACCGATCGAATAAATAACCATAGCACACCATCAAGTGCTTCAGGACAAGACAAGACAGAATAGCTCTCACGCACTATATATTCACACTCATACATAAGTACAAAGAAAAGTTGCTTAAAACCTCAATAGGGGCTCGTAAAAGAAATGGCCCGGTAGTTCTAGAGTCAAGCACAACATATTATCGACAAACTTAGAAAGTAACCGTAAACATTACGCATTAATTATTGCTAATTTAACTCTCTCCCTCAATAGTCAACGTCTCACTTGGTTTAAGATCTGCGCTATTCATGTAACATTCCTCCATGATAGTATCAACAAGTACTTAAATGAAAAAACTGTTTTACATAACTGCATCTATGCCAAATTTAGGTCTAAAAGTCTCAAATTTGTCCTTACTTAGAGCTTTTGTAAATAAGTCAGCAAGTTGTAACATTGTAAAACAATGTTTGATACTAATGTCTTAAGTTTAGATTGTAGCTTTTCATGCACAAAGTGATATTTCACTTCAATAGGTTTAGTTCTTATGTGAAAGCTTGGAATTTTTGCCAATTGTATCCCGCTTTGGCTATCACTAAAAATAACAGTAGGTTGTGTTTGTCTCATACCATTCTCAACAATCTACGCAGCCAAACTTCCTCTTGAATATCAGAACTTAATGTTTTATACTCAGCTTATGTTGATGAAAGAGAAATGTCATCATGCTTCTTACTAGACCATGAAAAACAACCATTCCCAAAGTTAAAAACATATCTTATAGTTAATTTTCTATCATCTATATTGCCTGCCCAATCAGCGTCAACATAACCTTGCAATCTAAGTAAATCGTCATGCTTGCTCAAAGTACATATAGAAATCATGGAGATCCATGCTTCAATCCTATTGGACCCCTTAAACATAGCCTCTCTAATCCTATTCAATGTGTGATGCAACATCCCTCACTTTTCTAACTCTTTCTATGGAAATAACCTTCGTCAAACTCTCAAATATAAACTCTGACATAGATAAATCTAGGGTAAATCCAGCAAAGATTTTTTACTCAAAAAAACACAGTTTATACAGTATGACGAGGGTAACAATCAAGATTTTCTATGATTAGGACAAGAAGAATGTTCGCCAAGCTCAAAAATAGTATTTTACTATAAATAGAATATTTTGAAAGCTCGACGAAGGTTTTGACAAAGGATCAAGAGTAATACTGGTATTTTTTCAAAAAAAGTGACTATTTTGACAGAAATATGACAATATGACAACTGATCCTCTGAGAAAACCTTCTATTTCTAGTATTATTCTTTGCTGGCCTAGTAGTAGATAGATCTGAATTACACCTATGCATAGTGAATCGGACGAAGGTTCTTTTTCTGTATTTATGGACTCACCACCATTGTCACTCCTTGAAGCACTTGATCTTTGTGGAAAATTGGTTCTCCCTTGCATTTTTGAACTTGATAAAGACATCATACACTTCATCCTTGCCCTTTAGTAGATAGATCCAACAAAGTCTACTAAAATCATCAATGAAAGTTACATACATCTTAGCTCCACTATTGCTAATTGTAGTAAATCCATGAATATCCGAATGTACAAGTTGAAAAAGCTTCGTAGATCTAGATGTAAATCTAGTATAAGGTAGTTTGTGTGACTTAGACAAAGCACAAGACTCACAAACATGATTAATGCCACTTAAAGTGTTTATTCAAATGAAATTTAGACTAATGAACTTTGAAAAGTCAAAATCTAAGACTAAAACAAAGGTAGTCTCAGTTTGTCAAATATAGAAATGTAGCAAATATGATCAAACTAGTTGAATCTTTCACAGTTCTTGATGGTT
The DNA here is from genome assembly GCA_029204225.1 of Diphasiastrum complanatum. NCBI lineage: Eukaryota > Viridiplantae > Streptophyta > Lycopodiopsida > Lycopodiales > Lycopodiaceae > Diphasiastrum > Diphasiastrum complanatum. The sequence goes on from CM055112.1 coordinate 13,028,942, forward strand.
CAAAGATATCATTCGTTGCTCATCCTATTCTTGTAATACATCTAAACATTGTTGGATGGATTATCTATCTCCAAAATCATGAGCTAAAGCATGATGCAATGATGAAATTTCAATCTCAATAGGTAATACACATACTTGGTCATACACCAAAAAATAAGATGCATGATTTGTACTACTTTCAATAGTAATGTTATAGCCCCATAAAGCTAAATACAGATTTTTAATAATGTTTATTTTTAGAAACTATTTTTTTTTAATAATATTCACTAGCTGTTTATTAGTACTCTTGGCCTACCAATTCACTTGGAGATTGTAAGGTGTTGTTTTCTGGTATTTTATGGTTAATAGTTTTGTCAGAGCTACAATAGTCCGAATTAAAAAAATGTGTTCATCTATCTCATATCAACTCCTTGGGAGAACCAGGTTTTCCAATAACTTGCTCCAAAATAAACCATGTAGTTTCTTTAGTATTGTCTTTACTGAAAAAGTTGACATGAGAAGATAATAATAAAGTAAACAATAAATTGATGATAAACTAATTTAATTTTTTATTTTTGTAAAGAGGTAATAAAAAAGTGCTTTACTTTAAGATGGGATATTCTAAGAAAAGAAAGATTTTGAATCAAACTTTTATCAATGGTCAGGATGTGTAGCATGTGTGAAGAGCTCTGTGATTTGAATATGTAGATGCCAAGAGGCATGGCATAAGAAAAGGTCAAGAAATTACATCGGTGCAAGGAGGTATGGCATAAGGGAAAAAAATAGATGGCCCAAGATAGATGGTCAAGAAATGTTAAGTGAAACTTAATGTAGAAGTTAAAGTTTGGTGAAAAGTGATTTGCTATTGGACCCTAATCACCATGGATCTTGGAAATAGGCATTGGCATTATGGCCTTGAACAATGGAGGATATTTTAAAAAAAACTCAAAGGACATTTTTCAAACGTTGCTCCTACTCTCAAGTCATGGAGTACCATTGACAAAGACCATTGAATCTATGATAATGGTATGACTCACCACATCTTTTACTTTGAGATACACCCCCACAAGTAGAAGGGGCCTATGTCTTGTAATTTTTTATTTTATTATTGTCTTTATTAATAGAACTTTCAAAATTACTTTTTTAAGTGCTGAAACTTTAAGATTAAAATTGTCAATAGTGGGTACGTGCCCAATCAAATTTTTATTAACGGCCAACATCCATGTTGAGATGCATGGCTTGATTCAGTTAGTATGTAGGTGCTAGGAGTAATGCCATAAGAGAAGGTAAGAAAAAAGAGATGGCTCGACAATGACAACCAAATTGTAGAAATTTTAAGTGAAATTTAATATAGAACATAAACTTTGGTGAAAAGTGATTTGCTATCTAATCAATGTGCATCATGGAAATAGACATTGGCAAAATGGGTTAAAAATGACAAGTCATGAAATTGCCAATCTCTCTAGAGTTCTTTATGTACCTAAGCTTACCAAGAATCTTATTAGTGTTGGCCAATTGCTTCATAATGGCCTTGATGAAGCATTAGAGGAATCATCTTCCTCCTCATCTTTGTCTTTGGATTTGACTTTGTCCTTGCTTGAGGATTGTTGATGTTGGTTCTTACTTCTCCCTTTGTGCTTATCCTTGGCAAAGAGAGCTTTGCCATCATTATGAATGAGAGAAAGCTTGTCCATCCTCAAGAGCTTGTACTCTTGTCTTGATTCTTCTGAAATTAGCACACTTTGGAGAGCCTCCAAACTTGGTAGCTCCTCCTTAATGGCATAGGATTGGACAAGGTTATCAAATTCACTTCTCAAGCCATTGAGAATGACTTGAACTAGCTCATTTTGATTGATGGAATCACCAATGCAAGCAAGCTCTCTATGAATATCTTTTACTCCCAAAACATAACTAGATGCACTCTCATCACTCTTTTGGCTACTTTGAAAGATTTGATTTCTAAGAGACAGTCTTGAGACAATCCCAAGCTTCTTTGGCTGTTGTACAAGTACCTATCTCCCTCAATATCTCATTAGAGACATTCATCTTAATGTAGTGGAGAGCCATCCTAGCTCTCTTTTTGTATTTTTGAACCTCTTGAAGAACTTGTGGTTCTTCTTCAAGGCCAAGAACTATGTCCATCACGTCTTGAAGGATCAAGATGGACTCCATCCTCATTTTTCCAAATTGAATAATTTGAAGTGGTCAATCTTTCACTTGGTTCCAACAAGGATGAACCCATTGAAGACATTTGAAGTGAAGAAAACTCAAATGATGAACAATAAATGTTGTTACACGCTTTCAATAGGTAATTGAGTACTATCTCCTCCTATGAAAGATCTTGCAACTATTTGTGAATTGATTCTCACTAGCTACTCAAATCTCTCTAAAACATGATCTATTTCACATCAAATGATGGAGTATAGGCAAAGTTAGGATCTAACACTCTTAGCACGTGTGAAATACACTAAGAAACCAAATTTGACTCAAATACAATGATATTGCATGAAACAAAATGGCTAAGATCTCAAAACAGTGCCTAGATCACATATAGATGAGATTGGCAAGCATACAACTATGATTTTGGATCAACCAAGCAATCTCTTGACCAAACCAAATGTGTCCACCCAGGTCTAGGTGCCCTACCTAATCCTCTTCAAAAGCTTATAACTTTTGATTGGCTCAACCAAATGGAATGAAACTGATTGCAACAGAAACTAGACAAAAATAGCTTCAAAACAGGCTATCAAGCAAGATAAATGGATCAAACATGAGAGAGAACTTCCAAACTGAGATTGGATGTTCCTCACACGTGTCTGAGCACCTGATTCCGTACAATACCAGGTTAGACCCAATCAATGTCCTTTTGATCTCTTTTGATCCAAGATTGAACAAGATAGCTAGGAAAATGGGCCTTGACAACTTCTAGCTCAAGATTGATGAAAATTTTTCACTTAGATGGATCAAAATGCATGGTAATCTTAGGTAGGCTCTGATACCATGTTGAATTTCACACGTGTGGACTGTCCACTACATGTACTTGTGATCTCCTAAGGTGTGTAGATGCACCAAGATCAAGACTAGATTGAGATTCAAGATCACTCTTAGATCCTATGGCAAAAACACACTACTGCATGCATTCAATCACTTCCAACTCTCACTCACACGTGTGGGAAGTATTCAAAAAATAATCTAAGTAAAAACAAGCTGCTCTCCTCGGTTAGAGAGAGAAAATGCATCATGAGCTCTCAGGTAGAGAGAGAAAGCTAGAAATCCAATAACTCACAAAATCCATGAAATCACCAAATCAATTGGATTCAAAATGAGGAGTACAATGATACTAGTAGGTCCACGAGCTACCACTATGCTTAACTATGATTGGACCATATTTTGTCACCTCTTGATCCTATTGGATCATTGATCCATGCACCTCTTAATTCTATTGGACTATATTCAAGCACACCTCAATTTCCTATTGGACCTCACAAGGTTCCACCTCTAAATCCTATTGGACTTCTTGGAATTTATCAAACAAAAACTTTACACTTGTCTACACTCTAATTGGCACGTGTTTAGCCTCTTACTCTATTTCGGCTCAATAGTGGCATTACAATTGGAAATGCATAATTTGCCATCTATGCCAAATTTATTCCTATCAACATCCTACACCTAGATGCTTGATGTAAAAAACATAAGACCCCTATATCTAACATAGATAATCTTTTTCAATTCTTCACAGCTTTTCCTACCAATAAAATGATGCCAAGTGGCCTATAGCTAGAAAACTAGATTTTGGCCATTTTAGCCACTAGATCTCAAATGAAATGGTATGTACAACCCATATGACTCATCTAAATGATGAATGCATTTATTTCACATGTGGGAACAGGCTCCACACATGTCTTATGATGATATGTACTACTCATAATGGTATTCACAAAATATGATCAAGTTAGCTTTTGCCAATTTTAACACTCCTCCTCAAAACTAACTTGATAAAAACATGATGATATTGAGATTGACTCCATGGGCTGAATTGGTCTTCTAATATGGATCCTTGCTGGTTCAAAGGTGTGAAGATCAGCCAATGAGCTTGATGTCGATCCGAAATGACCATATCCATGATAGTGCCTCTTTGATGTTGACTTTTTTGATGAACTTGAGAGCTTTGCACCATCCTAGCACCTCTTTCATTGATTTGTTCCATCCTTGAAGCATATGGTTGATCCAAAAGCTCCTCCTCCTTGAAAATAGCTGCAACTCCATGATAAAATAAAGAGTCCTTCTTGACTCATGATGATCACAAAGATCCAACATCATGTTACCAAGATCTCGAGGATTAGGCTCATCAACATTGGCAAGACTATGCATGCTATAATAACAAAGAGTTTGTGTCATATCTTCATGCTTGGTTACCATGCTAATATCAGATCTAATGAGGCTAAATACTTCATTATGGAGATAAGTTTCCTTAGAGGATGATTCACTTTCTCTCATAAAGAGATTACAATTTGCCTCAATACATGAAAAAAGACAAATTTTCACACTATGAGTGGACAACTCACTCATGCTCTTGCAAGACTCAAGAGCATACATTTGATGAAATAACCATTTGCTTTCTAATTGATCTAAAATCAATTTCATATCATTAAGAATATCAACTATGTTCTCAAGAGAGACACTACACTCAAGTAGTATTGCTTTACTCCAACTTTGAAATGCAAAAGTCTCACTAAAGCAAATTGATTCACCAAATGACATAAGAGAAGCAACCATGAGATGTATACTACTTGAAATGTGCTCCTCTTTCCCTTGAAATGTGAGCCATATGAGCTCAACCATGTCTCTTGATATTCTTCTTGGAATCATAACTTGAGAAGGACTCTCCTCCTCAATCCTTGGCACACTTGAACCTCGAGATGACTCCTCAAAATCAATTCTTGGTGCTCTTCCTTGATGTAAATCCGAGACCTTCATGTCTCAAAATGATCACAACAAACATGATCATATAATGTGTGCTTTATGTGATCATCAACATTACTTATGCTAGAAACATAAGTCCAAAAATCACCACAACTGGGCATGATTTTTCTAATATTAAAATCAAGAAGTATTTCCATCTCAATAAGGCTAACTACTTGCCTATGGATATAAGTGTCCACTTTGAATGCTTCACTTATTCTCATAAGAAGTTTACAACTTGCCTTTAGAACTGAAAATTTACAATCTTCAACATTATGAATGAACACATTATTCATGATCTTATTGAAACCGACAAAAAATACATTATGAAGACATTTCCATTTCCTTGACTTCATATTCAATGTAATTTTATAAGGAAAACATGCTTTGCTATCTATTAAGGCATCACACTCAACTAGTATTGCCTTAATCCAGCTTTGAGATACAAAAGTCTCTTCAAAGCAAAATAGCATAAATGGAACTATTTTTTTTGTGATTGCTCCTCCTTAATCTTTCTTGGTTTCTCTTGGATCATAACAATAAATTTGAACTTTTCTAAAGTTCTAAGCAAAATGCTTTCCAAGGACATGAAATAAATCCAAGTGACATTAATGAATGTGACATTTATCTTTGCATCTTGAACCAAACAATGCACTTCCAAATGAAAAATTTCTAAAGGTTTGAAATGTGTGATGATGGACTTTTGAAGACAAATCCTGTAAGTCCTTGTGAGACTCCAAGCCTCATGCATCTTTCCACAAAGGAAACACCTTTCCTTGGATTTGTCCTTCTTTCCTTTGCACTTTGAAATTGAAGCTCCATCCTTCACCTCGGCCCCCTTGCTTTGGTTCTCCTTGGATGGATTGGTCTTCATTTTGTAGCATCTTGAGACAAAATGATCTCTCTTGCCACAAAGGTTGCATTTAGGATCCTTACTTGCCTCCAATAGGTTGCCACCTATTGATGCCATGATGAGGAAGTAAAACCTAGTGATATGACTTTTCAAAATGTAATTTGTGACTCTCAAGAAACTAGATTTGAACACATTCAACAATCTAGAAGGATCTACACAAGATCTAGACCACAAATTTTGAATCATATCTCTTTCAATCTAGTCAATTGGAAACTAATCTTTGCTTTGATCACTAAGACAAAATCACTCTATTAAATCACAAAAATCATATCCAAACACCCCTATTGGACTCAACAAATACCAATGACTCTTCCTCTTGAGAGTTGGAATGGATTTGAAAAGATTTGATACCTAGATTTTCCTTTTCTCTTGACTAGTTCACTGAACTTTTGAGATTCTTGAACAAAGTATGGGTTTTGTTTCAAATACTTGAAAAACAAACTTAGTCACTTCTTTTGGACTCACTCTTGACCCAAATAATCTCACTCTTGAGATTTGGATTGAATTTGATTTGATTTGACAACAAATAAAACCACTAATTTTCACAAAAAAAGGATCTACACTAGATCACAAAAACTTGACATGTATACTTGATTCAAACACACAAAGATCAGATCCAATCACCCCTTTTGGAATCCCTCTTGACCCAAATAATCTCACTCTTGAGATTTGGAATGGACATGAAATGGTTTGATAACAATCTATGCCAATAATTTTTCACCAAGCTTAAAAATTAGACATCTAGAGATTCACAAAGATCCCAATCATGTATGAACACTCAAACATGAACTCCTCCATGTTCTAGACTCCCAATGGGATCACAAATTGACCCTCACACTCTCACAAAGAAAGTTGAATAGAACTTATTTGAGTTTCATACATATAATGTCAAAATTTTGCTCAAAAAATTGAATTCATTCACCCTATTGGACTCCACCAAGTACCAATGACTCTACCTCTTTAGAGTTGGAATGAAATTCAAATTTTCAGAAATGTGATGCTTCTCTCTCACTAAGATATGTGCTTACAAAGAGCTAATTCCACTTAGCAAGATTTGATCACAATGAATAAGACAATTTTTCCACCAAAGTCAAGAATTGAGTTACTAGTTCTTGCCCTCTACAAAGAAAGGATCTCTTGAAAATTTTGGATCAACCACAACACATATGCCTCACTCACATTTATTACTTTAATTAAAGTCAAAAACAAACTCACACACTTGAGTAGGGGTGAACAATGTGACTTGGATCTCAAATTTTTCTCCTAGTACTTTCCAACAATTCTTATCACCTTGTATTGGTAGATTTTGCTTTTATGAGTGTTTGTGCTTTAGAAATTCACTAAGATTTCACTTGGAGGACTGATCCAAGAGTTTCTTCTAGCATTTAGATGCTTCTAGACTCAACCCTTTCACTCTTGAACAAATTTAGAATGAAGGTATAATGGATTTCAATCCCTCCCCTTGCAAATCACTCCTTAATCTTTGGTTTATAGCACTCTTTCTCTCTCAATTTCAATGTACACTCAGAAAACCAGAGAATCAACTTCAATGTACTATTAACAAGCTTTAATCCATCTATATGATTGATCTAAACCAAGAACAAATCAATGGAATAGAAACAATGCAAGTGAAAGCTTGAAAAATGCACTAAATTGACTCAAAATTGGGTACTCAAAATGCACCAAACTAAATTTTATAGTCCAAAACAGGTCTTGTACGGCCCAACATGTGTAAATATGATGGTTCTAGCTATACATTCGACCTCGCTACCTCAATATTAGCTTGTTTCCAGAAACCTGCCAATTTGGGTATAGTTTAGATCACTGTCTTAAATGCATTTGTACTTCGCTCTGATACCATGTCAAAGTACAGCAAAATGGACCGAGAATAGATCTAGATCAGATCCACAAGTGCGATTGGATGTTAGATTAGATCAACCTATCAATCTACACAAGATTAGATAGCATTTAGATCAAATCTAGATGAATAAATCTAACAAGAACAATCATTATTCGCTGGTTTCACACGTGTGAAAACCTGTCAGAGTACGGACAGTAGGCTGAGAATAAAGTATACTAAGCTTAGAACCCAATCAATGCATTAAAACACAAGACAAATAGAGAGAAAACACTAGAATTGCTCCAAAACCAAGATTTAGCTTCCATGTCAATTATGGCCAAATGAGCCACCATATATACACAAGAGCTAATGCTTACTCAGCTGATTTGGCACGTGTGAGAGTGCCTACTCATCAAAGGATCCACCAATAATCATCAATATGGCACATGGACCAAGTTTCCTAACTTATAGCCACCTCCCTTGATTTTAGGCAATTTTTCTAATTTATAGGGACTTGCACAAATATCTACTACAAGTTGGATCTCACCTAATACTGATGTTTTCACACATGTGAGCAGTCCTTGGCACGTGTGAGATCACTCCTATCCATGTGAAATAGCTTTTCCTACCAATAAAATGATGCCAAGTGGCATATAGCTAGTAAACTAGATTTTGGCCATTTTAGCCACTAGATCTCAAATGAAATGGTATGTACAACCTATATGACTCATCTAAATGATAAATGCATTTATTTCACATGTGGGAACAGGCTCCATACATGTCTTATGATGATATGTACTACTCATAATGGTATTCACAAGATATGATCAAGTTAGCTTTTGCCAATTTTAACACGACACACTTGTTACACTTAATCTAGACACTAGACTTGAAACAATGGAAGTGTAATAATCATATGGAGGTAAGCTACCAAGAATAGTCATTACCACTTCATTACCTTGAATCAATTTCCTCTTCAAGTATAGTTTGTTAGCCATGATTTTGCTTTCAAATAAATTAACTAATGCTTCCCACATGGCTTTAGAAGTTGTAAATTTACTAATTCGAAGAAGCAAATTGTCTGATGAGCTCAACTGAATTACTGTTCTAGCTTTATTATCTTGTTTTATCCAAACTTTAGCAGCTTCACCTTCACTGGGTTCATTTTCGCCAATAACAATTGACTATAGCTCCTTTTCTACAAGGATAGCCTGCATTTTCAATTTCCATATCAAAAAATTCTTTCCATTCAATTTTTCAAAGGACATTGTATCTCTTAGTGTATGATCAGCCATTTTAATTAGCTAAATAATCAATATTTACGCGTAACCAAGGTGGGCATAAGACGTCACCTTGACTAGGAATACTAGTTATTTGGATCATAAAATTTAACGTTTTATATTATCGAAAAAAACTGAATAAAAAAGAAGCTTTATGTCACAATGGAATTTGCCTAATATCAATTTCAGTAGGAAATTTAGACCTTATATAGATATCACCCTTTCATTGCAAAACTTCAATAATTAAGTAACAACTGCACTTCAAATTGCAAGTTTTGAAATGATGAAACTTTAGTTCTGAATTTATGACAGTTAAAGGTCATTTAGAGCTCTTAAAATCAACATTTTTAATAGAAAGGTATAGGTTGTCCTAATTGCTTATTGAGGTCTCCACTCTAAAAATCCAATAGCTTTTTATGTCGAAGATCAAATCATTAGATTTTTACTGCAAAACGTAGCTTAAACAAAGTAGAACAATCCTGTATAGCTTTTGTTCCAACAGAAACGGAGGTTTTAGGTGAAAATAACACTGTGTTTTTGTTTTCTCACTATTTTGTCATAGTGGGGTCTATCCTAAAATCGTTAGATTTTTAGTGCAAAATGTATCTTAAACAATGTAGAACAAACCTGATAGCTTTTGGTCCAACGGAAACGGTGGTTTTGCTCAGCCGCTCTACATCCTCATACATATTTACTTGCTCCCATTTTTATAGTGCCTCACCACTCCTTTGTGGATCGCATCTGCCACCCTTCTTTGGCCATCTGCACACGACCATCTGTAGCCAGATCGCGACTGCTGCTACTTCTCCTTCACCTTGCTTCGCATTCTTGTGAACCAGTCGAACCTCCTTGAATAACCACTAAATGGAAGAAAAATTTGTGTAGCCTCTCTGCGAGAGCAATCTGTAGGCACATTGTTTGGACCGCGACTTTCGCATCCTCACAAATTCAAGAATAACAATCAAAGAAGGGTGCAAGAGGGCGGGCCTGCAAGTCACACTATACATTCTCATAAGAGAATGCATCCTATTCTTAAGAAACAACAAGCACCTCAAATGATTCTCTCTTTTTTCCATTCTGCTCAAAAGTAGAAACAGTCTATTTCTATGACAGAAACAGAAATCAGAGACAAAATCCCTGTTTATTAACAAAACAGAAAACTTTCTACATTCTTAAAATTTCCAGCAAAGGAAATGCTAACAAATTTTCTAAGAATGAAATGCATCCTGGATCTTCAGGGGTTAGCCATTCCCTGCTCTAACACCATGTTACAAATCAGAGCATGCACATAAACAATCACATAGGAGAAGAGGAGAGAGAGAACACCATGATTGCTTATTCAAGAGAATGCAAAAATACAATACATGAAGAGACATGAACGTGAGAGCGATAGATAGGAAGTTGTGTCCCCTCACATCTAACCACTTTCACACTTCTAACGAGTTTCACACTCTAAGGACTCATAAAATAGCATGAGATACCCAACGGGGTTGGCTCAACTGGTTAGCTTGGCATCCAAAGTTTCTTTGGTCCCAGGTTCGAGCCTCCCCTTGGAAACCAAGAAGCATAAAATAGCATGAGACCCAACGGGGTTGGCTCAGTTGGTTGGCTTGGCATCCAAAGTTTCTTTGGTCCCAGGTTCGAGCCTCCCCTTGGAAACCAAGAAGCATAAAATAGCATGAGGCACATTAGCCCTATTGGTTTAAATAGTAATATTTGGCATGCAGGCCCATTAACATTGAATAACCAGAATTGGACATTACCAATATTCTAACAAAGAGTGCATGTCCAACACAAGATGTGGTTGTTCATACATCATCATAGGTTCAATGTTCCTGGTCAATTGTAGTTTCATGAGTTGCGAGTAGGACCGATGTTCAAGAAATGTCCTTTGAGTTTCATTCAAATATCCTACATTTTTCAAGGTCACATTACCAAAGTCTCTTGCCATGGTCTGTGCAATAACAAACACCTTTCACCAAAGCCTCTATTTTACATTAAATTTCAACTAAAATTCCTAGTCTTTGGTTTTTATTTTGGAAATGTTAGTCAATCTTTTTATTTTTATTCCCTTCCCTCATGTAGTACCTCCTTGCATCTAAATTTTTGTCCTTTTCTTACACCATGCCTCCTAAAAGTAAAAACACTTTTTTGAATACAAAAAATAATATTAAAGTTCTTATAAAAAAACAAAAATTGTCCCTTACAAAAGGACATGCCCTTTTTACTTTTGATTTGGAAAGACAAGGGGTGCATGTCAAAATACGATGACGAGACGTGGTCATACATACCATCATGATAGATTCAATAGTCTTGGTCGTTGCAATTTCATGACTTGTCATTTTTAACCCATTTTGCCAATGTCTATTTCCATGATGCACATTGATTAGATAGCAAATCACTTTTCACCAAAGTTTATGTTCTATATTAAATTTCACTTAAAATTTCTACAATTTGGTTGTCATTGTCGAGCCATCTCTTTTTTCTTACCTTCTCTTATGGCATTACTCCTAGCACCTACATACTAACTGAATCAAGCCATGCATCTCAACATGGATGTTGGCCGTTAATAAAAATTTGATTGGGCACGTACCCACTATTGACAATTTTAATCTTAAAGTTTCAGCACTTAAAAAAGTAATTTTGAAAGTTCTACTAATAAAGACAATAATAAAATAAAAAATTACAAGACATAGGCCCCTTCTACTTGTGGGGGTGTATCTCAAAGTAAAAGATGTGGTGAGTCATACCATTATCATAGATTCAATGGTCTTTGTCAATGGTACTCCATGACTTGAGAGTAGGAGCAACGTTTGAAAAATGTCCTTTGAGTTTTTTTTAAAATATCCTCCATTGTTCAAGGCCATAATGCCAATGCCTATTTCCAAGATCCATGGTGATTAGGGTCCAATAGCAAATCACTTTTCACCAAACTTTAACTTCTACATTAAGTTTCACTTAACATTTCTTGACCATCTATCTTGGGCCATCTATTTTTTTCCCTTATGCCATACCTCCTTGCACCGATGTAATTTCTTGACCTTTTCTTATGCCATGCCTCTTGGCATCTACATATTCAAATCACAGAGCTCTTCACACATGCTACACATCCTGACCATTGATAAAAGTTTGATTCAAAATCTTTCTTTTCTTAGAATATCCCATCTTAAAGTAAAGCACTTTTTTATTACCTCTTTACAAAAATAAAAAATTAAATTAGTTTATCATCAATTTATTGTTTACTTTATTATTATCTTCTCATGTCAACTTTTTCAGTAAAGACAATACTAAAGAAACTACATGGTTTATTTTGGAGCAAGTTATTGGAAAACCTGGTTCTCCCAAGGAGTTGATATGAGATAGATGAACACATTTTTTTAATTCGGACTATTGTAGCTCTGACAAAACTATTAACCAGAAAACAACACCTTACAATCTCCAAGTGAATTGGTAGGCCAAGAGTACTAATAAACAGCTAGTGAATATTATTAAAAAAAAATAGTTTCTAAAAATAAACATTATTAAAAATCTGTATTTAGCTTTATGGGGCTATAACATTACTATTGAAAGTAGTACAAATCATGCATCTTATTTTTTGGTGTATGACCAAGTATGTGTATTACCTATTGAGATTGAAATTTCATCATTGCATCATGCTTTAGCTCATGATTTTGGAGATAGATAATCCATCCAACAATGTTTAGATGTATTATAAGAATAGGATGAGCAACGAATGATATCTTTGAACCATCAAGAACTGTGAAAGATTCAACTAGTTTGATCATATTTGCTACATTTCTATATTTGACAAACTGAGACTACCTTTGTTTTAGTCTTAGATTTTGACTTTTCAAAGTTCATTAGTCTAAATTTCATTTGAATAAACACTTTAAGTGGCATTAATCATGTTTGTGAGTCTTGTGCTTTGTCTAAGTCACACAAACTACCTTATACTAGATTTACATCTAGATCTACGAAGCTTTTTCAACTTGTACATTCGGATATTCATGGATTTACTACAATTAGCAATAGTGGAGCTAAGATGTATGTAACTTTCATTGATGATTTTAGTAGACTTTGTTGGATCTATCTACTAAAGGGCAAGGATGAAGTGTATGATGTCTTTATCAAGTTCAAAAATGCAAGGGAGAACCAATTTTCCACAAAGATCAAGTGCTTCAAGGAGTGACAATGGTGGTGAGTCCATAACTACCAAGTTCAAGGCCTTTTGCGATGAGCATGGGATCAAGAGAAAGTATACAATGTTAAGGACCCCACAACAAAATAGAATGGCTGAAAGGAAGAATAGAAATTTATGTGAAAGTGCTAAAGCCATGAGGGTAAGTGCTAATCTTGAAAAACCATTTTGGGATCAAGCTTTGTTGTGTGCCAATTTCTTGTGCAATAGGTGGCCGAGTGCTATTTTGGATGGAAGGACACCTTTTGAGATGCTATTCAAGAGGAGGCCGAGTATTAACTTTCTAAGAACTTTTGGATGCACAAGCTATGTCAACATTACTCTTGATGATAGGACCAAGGAGGATCCATTTTCAAGACGAGTTATTTTTGTTGGACATAGTGAGGTGAGTAAAGCCTACAAGGTTGACATCCTTCTACTAACAGAGTGATTTTGGTAGAAATGTCATTTTTGATGAGGGGAACATTCCAAAAGTGTCTTCAAGCATGATTGTTAAAGGTGTGGATGGATCTAACATTCTTGATGTTGATGTAAAGGATCCTACTTTAGATGGTGATGATGATGGAACTTCATCAAGTCAAAATCCAAGGAGAACATCAAGGGAAAGACAAGTACCTTCAAAGCTCACATATGATGAAAAGGGTGAGCAAGTAGTTTCTGGAGATTATGTTGCTTTCTTAACCTATTTTTATGAACCTACAAGTGTAGATGAAGCAAGGAAAGAAGAGGAGTGGATCCAAGCAATGGATCTTGAGTATCAAGCTCTTATGAAGAATGGAACACAAAGATTGGTGGAGTTACCTAAGGGCAAGAAAGCTATTGGATGCAAATGGATCTCTAAGGTGAAGACAAACCAAGATGGATCTATCAACAAGTACAAGACAAGGTTACTGGCAAAAGGACATGCTCAACAACAAGGGATTGACTATGATGAGACCTTTGCACCCGTGGCAAAGATGATAAGCATTCAAGTCATCGTCTCACTTGCTACACTGACAAATGGATATCACAAATGCATGATTGAATGGTGATCTTGAGGAAGTGTACATGGAGCAACCCTAGAGCTACATTTCATCAACAAAGCCAAATCATGTGTGTCTACTACAAAAGAGTTTGTATGGCCTTACCAAGGAGTTGGTATGCTAAGCTTAACACTTTTTTGCTCTCTTAAGACTTTGTCACGAGTGATTATGATCATTCACTTTATTATAGATTTGCTGGAAATGTTGTTACCATCTTGCTAATCTATGTGGATGATATCATCTTGAGTGGTGGAAACAATCAAGATGTGGAGGATATCAAGAGTGCTCTTAAGAAGCAGTTTGAGGTGCATGATCTTGGTAATTTGCATTACATTTTAGGAATAGAAGTGATTAGATCTTCTCAATCTACTTTCATTTGTCAGAAGAAGTATGCTACTTCTATTTTAGAAAGATTTCATATGGTAGATGCAAAAGCTAGTGATACACCTATGGAGTCTCATGTAAAGCTAGCTATAAATGGTAGTGAAAGATACTTCAAAGACATTACTCTCTATAGGAAGCTAGTTTGTTCACTCATCTATCTAACCATTACTAGACCAGATCTAAGCTATTGTGTTGGAAGATTGAGTCAATTCATGAAGATCCTAGTGAGGAGCATTGGAAGCTAGAAAAACGAGTTTTGAGGTACATCATTGAAACTCAAGATTTTGGCATATTGTCTGAGGCATCATCATCTTATCTTTTTGGATTTTCAGATTCGGACTATGTTGGAGATGTAATGGATAGGAAATCAATTAGTGCTCATTGTATTTTCATAGGTGATGGAGCTATATCATGGATGTCGAAGAAACAAGCCACTATCTCATTGTCATCTAGTGAGGCTAAGTACAAAGCTCTTACACATTGCACAAAGAAGATGGTATGGATCAAGAGAATGATCAAGGATCTTCACTTGATGGATTTTTCAGAGAGCCCAATCATGTTTTTTGACAATCAATTAGTCCAAAGGTTGGCAATCAATCCTATCTTTCATGCTAGGAGCAAGCATATTGAGGTGCAATATCATTTTGTGAGGGAGCAAGTCATTGCAAAGGAGGTGGAGCTTCAACATGTGTCCTCATGGGAATGGGTAGCCCATATCTTCACCAAAGCATTGGGAAAGGACTTGTTCATGAAGCATTGGACTTCACTTGGAGTGTTATCAAAGTCTATGCTAAAACTAGTTGAAGAGGGAATGTGAAAGATTCAACTAGTTTGATCATATTTGCTACATTTCTATATTTGAAAAATTGAGGCCAACTTTGTTTTCGACTTAAAGTTTGACTTCTCAAAGTTCATTAGTCTAAATTTCATTTGAATAAACACTTTTAGAAAGTGTAGGAAAGTTAGAAGGCGAGTTTGAGTAGATTAAAATTTCAATGTTGGGTACTTTGAAGTTGAGAGCCGAGCATGAGAGACAAGAAATTACTAGCTAGGATGACAGTGAAATATCTATGTGAGCCTACATGGTGTATCCTAGAGAAGGAACAACCATGTAGGAGCTAGTCATATTTCCTAGGCTTTGTAAATAAATGTAGACCCCCCTTAAATTAGTTAGAGTGAGCCACCTTTTGATGGTGACCTTCAGTGGCAGGGCAAATTCCACATGTAATTTCTAATTTGGTGGTTCAAATTTTAACTGGAGCCTTCAGTCCTGATCTCAGCCGAAGCAATCCTTCACATCTCAACCGAAGCTGTAGACAACTTTCAAATCTCAATCGGAGCCGAAGTGCTCTATTCAATCTCAGCCGAAACCCAACGTTAAATCTCACCCAAAGATATTCTTAATCTCAACCGAAGCAATTTCTCAACTCTCGACCGACGAGATCTTATCATGTCTCGACTGAAGTATTTTTGCTCAACTCTTGACTAGAGGGTCTGGGTCCAATCTCGACCGAAGGCATCGTTCAAATCTTGATGGAGCCATATGTCCAGATTTCGACCAAAGGCCTCTTTAACATCTCGACCGAAGGCAACCTTCAAATCTCAACCGGAGCCTTCAGTCCTAATCTCAGCCGAAGCGATCCTTCACATCTCAACCGGAGCTAAAGGCAACTTTCAAATCTCAACTGGAGCCGAAGTGCTCTATTCAATCTCAGCCAAAACCCAATGCTTAAATCTCACCCAAAGAGATTCTCAATCTCAATTGAAGCAGTTTCTCAACTCTCAACCAACGAGATCTTATCACGTCTCGACCGAAGAGTTTTTGCTCAACTCTTGACTGGAGGGTCTAGGTCCAATCTCGACTGAATAGATTTTTTCCAATTGCCAACCATCGCAAACCGTGAGGACTGCAACCCATCACACACTGTACAGACCATCATCCATCATAACCTGTAGGCATCATAATCTACCGTACCGTACGAATCGTAAACCACCGCAAACCACGCTCATCCTTCGCAAACCGTTCGGACTGCAATACACAGCATTTGCCCGCAAACCGTTGCAACCCGTAAGGACTGCAATCCATCACAAACTGTACGGACCGCAAACCATCCCCACCCACTGCAATCCAATCGTCTCCATTCTCACACCGTAGAAATCGCACCAGCGCTCACACACATTCAACCACATCCACCGTTCGGCCATAGCGGCCTTAGTCACCTCCAACTTGAACTTCTTCACACCACAATCAACAGTAACACCCGCATTCAATCATTCCACCACATTCATACGTATCAACCGCCAACTAGTCAATTGCACTCGCACCAACCGTGGACCCGTAGCAACTGCATTCCAACACCTGTATCCACCGTAACAAGAGTCCAAGAGCCTATTTACACAATCCTACGGTACTGTACAAGTTGTTATGGATCACTCTTACGATCCGAATTCTACGGAGGACTATCCACCAGAGATGGTCTCCCCATCCACCGAACAAGCTCGATTTAACAGAAATTCCCGGATGAAATCCCAAGTCCAAGAGCCATCCACCAACCCATTAGACAGATGGGAACCCATGCGTTATGAAGCTCCATATGAATGACCCATTTTTTATGCTGTCGAATCTTCATATGCACGAGCTCACTTAAACGGAGCTTTTGCGAATAATGTTCCACGTACTGAAAAACATACCCCAAATCTAGATTTACCTAAGTACGATGGTAACACTGATTCTCAAAGATTTTTTCAAGTCTTTGAGAACGCATGTGACATCTATGGCGAGACATCACTGGAAGCCATGGTACAGCTCTTTTTGATGACCATGATCGATCGAGCACGAGAGTGGTTTTTAGCCTTGATCGTGAAGATAAACGTGACTGGTCACTCTTGAAGGAGGCCTTTATCAAATGCTTCAAGCCATTTTGCTTGATAGAAAGTCCTTTTGTCAAGCTAAGTAACATCAAAATGACAAAAGACGAGAATGTACATGACTATATTGAACGATTTAAAAGATTAAAAAGTCTGGTACAAGAACAACCCACTGAGTCTATGCTCATAATTTGATTCCTTGTTGGACTCCCACGATGGATAAGACATGAACTTCGTTCCAATGATGAATATACATCATTGAAACAAGCCGTGTCTAATGCCATTCGAGAGGAAGACGAGGGCTCTGATGTCGATGAACCACGTGAACGGAGAGCACATCATGTTGTCCAAAAGCTCGACCAAACGATGAAACTGGAGAACAGTTGTGGAAAACACAGATGGAGTTGCTGAACCAGCAACACCAACAACAGATGGAAAAACTCACAAAAGAGTTTCAAAACACTCTTAAGTCTATCTAGAGTTCGGTGTCGGGTCAGTTACCCACTGGCCAAATCCACCATAGACAAGAGAACATGTGGTGCCCTCACTGTCGAGGTGCACACACTAGCAATGAGTGCACTTCATACCAACCGGTCCCAAATACTTCCTTGATCAAATGTGACATCTGCAACTTTATGTGGCATACCTCTCTTTATTGCTATTATAACCCGAGGAACCAGCCTCACAACCAGTTAGGAGGACATACTCAACCTCCTCGATAGCCATTTGTTTCACAAAACCAACACACGCACTACCAACCACGAAACAACCAAGTCCATATACAAGAGTTGCCCAGACAACCTAGACATGAACCTCAACCACAGCTGGCACTCTTAGGACCACCTCCAAGCAGACAACCAGATCTAGGACCACCAAAACATAGAAATCCTCAAGAGTCTACACAAACACATCTTGTTGAAAACGCCTACGATCAGTCCTATCATCAAGATACAACCATCTGTTAGTTCTCAACATTATCAAACCGACAACTCATGCTCGTGCAAATGAGATGAGTATTCAACACCACCAGAAAATCTAGCACAACTAGCCATCCAAGATGGTTATGCTATTGCCACAGGCCCAATGAGCAACCGCTGCTTTATTTGTGGTGAAATGGGACATTTCATGGCTGACTGTAAAGTTAAAAACCAATACCATGTGAAATGTCCCAACTGTGTTTGTAAACATAGTTTCAAGGATTGTCCTAAACAACCTAACAGGATTCTTCTAGCATGTCATATCTCATCCGAATTTGTTAGAGTTCTCACTAGAGCACAATGCCAACAACAAGAACAACAGCAAAATAATGTCAAATCAGCTGACCCCCAGGGAAGCCACTTGACGGGTTCCACATTACCAAAAGATTACCCAGACCCAAAAGTGGAACAATGACAATACAATGAGTTTTGAGATGAGTTTTTGTGAGAGGAAGAACATACAAAAAGTCTGTTATCAGCTCATATCCCCGAAAAGGAGCTACAGGGACTTGAAGTATTTTTTGACATCTTGCAAGCTCAACTCATCATGTCGTTTCATACCGCAATAAAATCCTTCACTGGGCTTCAACGTTATATCCATCGAAATTTTCAACCGCCTACTATTCCTGATGAACAGCGAGAAACAGAAGAGATTCTTGAAATTTCCCAGATTCCTATGAATTTGTTGAATATAGGTGCTGCTAAGGGGACTAGCAACACCCTACTTTTGTCTTATAAAGACTATCCCGCAGTATCTGCTATCCTAGATAGCGGATCAGGCGTTAATATAATGGCTTTGTCATTGGCAAAGTCATGGGGCTTCCATACCCTCGATCAACCATGATATAAACTTCGCATGGCTGATCAACGAGTTACTGACCCTGCTGGTCATTTATCAAATATAAAAGTTCGCATAACAGGTGTCAAATTTGTGATAGATTGTGTCATCTTAGATTTACCAGAATATAACAATACATATAAACTCCTTCTTGGTACACCTTGGCTCCAGATGGCAGGTGTTGTCCAAGATTGGAAGCATAGCAAAATTACCTTTGGTAACCACGATAAACGAGTCACAGTTGACTCAACAGGCCATGTCAAGCCCGCCAAGGTATACGATGATTGGTCATCCACAACATATGACGAATCAGATAGCATTCCAATCCAACCAAAAGGTCACTATACGAGATCCACGAACATAATAAATTGGGGTCATGCACTAGCCAATGTGGACTGTGTTGATTCCAATCGATGTCATATCGAAACTGTCGTGGCAGATGTGGATATTCTCCCATCCTCTACAGACATTGACACAACCATCAACCCACTTATGATGATTGACCAGATTCCTATAGCGTGGTGTCCAGGAGAACCTAGTGTCTCTACCACCCATGTTTCGGAAGAAGGTATTCTTTCCATGGATGATGTAGACATGATGGATGAACATGTACTCCTATATCTAGATGCACAACCTTATCTGCCAAAATCAATTCCTAAGGAGATAACGACACCAGGACCGTTGGCTCACGTCCAACTGACATCCAAGGTACTTAACACACAAACATACAAGCCCAAACCCAAAGTATTTACATGGGATGTGTATCTCGACAAAGTCTGGGATACAATCGACAGCGATATGATAAGTGAGGCACCAACACCACCCACTCAAAAACCTCGGTTACAAAAACCTAAAGTTATTGATACAAAATTAACCAAGCATAAAAAACAGATGCGTGAGAAGCTTAAATAGCCGATCAAGCCCTTGCCAAAAGGGACAGAAACCAAACAATCCGACCAAGCTTCCACATCCGGTAGTGAATCAACTCAGATGATGCCCAAAGTTCTCGAAACTTTTGTCGACCCATCTTTTGATCTTCCACAGAAGTTCAAAGATTTAACATTGGATGACGTTGTTATCCAACTACCACAGCCACATCGGGAACCTACACCAAGTTCCAACTCCTTTGAAGGACCTGCTAAAACAATTCTACTAAACCTTAAAGATCCTGACGAGGAGATAGATCGAATAGTTCATGTTGGTGCACATTTGTCATCAACCCAAATTTTTGATCTGGAAACATTACTCCGCAAATACATGGATGTATTTGCATGGAATTATACAGAAATTAAAGGAATCCCACCTGAAATAGTCGTCCATAGGATTCCTTTAGAAGACAATGCTAAGCCTATTAGGGCTAAATCTTATCGATCTAACCTTGTCTATTGTGAGAGGATTGACGAAGATATTAAGAAATTGTTCGATGCTGGTTTCATTTATGAAGTTCAACATATTGATTGGGTATCACCCATTGTGGTTGTATCCAAGAAAAATGGCAAGCTTCGTATTTGTGTTAAACTCCAAAACCTGAATGCGGTTACGAAGAAACACAATTTTTCCTTGCCTTTAACGACCCAAATCCTAGAGGAAATGGCAGGAGCTGAAGCTTTCAGCTTCTTGAACGAATTCAGCAGGTATTTCCTTGTTCAAATAGCCCTTGAAGATAAACATAAAACGAACTTTGCGTCCATTCCTTCATAATGAGATTTTCTCAAATTTCAACTGAAGTGCTTCTCTCAGATCTCAACCAGAGCACGTTGTTCAAATCTCAATCGAAGCGTTTATCTCAAATCTCAACTAGAGCACTTCGACCAATCTCAACCAAAGCGTTCAGACAAATCTCGACTGATGCACATCTGTCAAATCTCAACCAGAGCGTTTCTCACAAACCTCAACCGAAGCGTTCAATCAAATCTCGACTGACGCGCACCTGTCAAATCTCGACCGGAGTGTTTCTCTCAAATCTCGACCGAAGTGCTTTTCTCAAATCTCAAGCGAAGTGTTCAGTCAAATCTCGACTGATGCGCACCTGTCAAATCTCAACCAGAGCATTTCTCTCAAATCTCAACCGAAGTGCTTCTCTCAAAACTCGACCGGAGCGACCTATTTGACCTCAACTGGCAAAAACTGAGCACTCATCAGGCTCCCATTACACTATTGAACATCATCACAATCAACATCACAAATCGTGTATTTTTCTCCCAATTCTTCTCTCACACATATAAAACTTACAAAATCACCATCCTTGACAAACACCCACACATTTTCTACTTTCTGATATTCCACTTTCCAACCTTATTAACTCCACCTCATTCTGTTCCCACCCTTTTTACATCATATTGCGTTTGCCACCCACATTTCACATTGTTCTGTCCAACACAACCCACTTCCACACACTTTCCATTCCAAACTTCCATCTTTTACAACCCTGTTTCATACTGCACCATACATCTCTCCCCACACATATTCCAAACCCTTCTACACCGCCATTTTCCTTCAAATCTCAACCGACGCGCACAAGTACAAAACAAGTGCCGATCTTTGTGTGCAAGAAAGTGCCAAATATTGCAGATCTATGGCCAATCTGATGTAGCAAGATTGTTTCTAGGATCGAGGCTTGGATCCCATTAAGATCAACCCGAATATAGCCCTCCAGTCAGAAGAAGACCATGAAATGATGGCCAAGCTATGCTACATAGCGGCCTTTATGTCGTTGCGTTATGTGACCATGGTGGAGGACTGGCAAGAAATGGGCTTTGTGGAGAAGATAAGAGAATACCTGGGACCTCTCAATTTAGGAAGTAAGCTCCGCTTCCAAGTTCTTGAGGCCTTGGGGCGAAAGATGAGTGAGAGAAAACAAACGACACGACGACGAGGCGAGCATGACTCGCAAGAAGTTCTTAGGAATGTTGGAATGTAGCGGCCAATTGAGAGACTTCCAATTTTGAGAAAAATAATAAAATAAATAAATAAGTTTTGCGGATAATAAGCACCTAGTTTTACGGAAGTGAATGAAGATCCACACTTTTCCAAGTGCCAAGCGAAAAGACATCACCAGTGTTGTAGTGGATCCTACAACAGATTAGGGGTGGATAGTGTTAGCAGATTCCAGAGAATCTCCAGATGCCGAGCCAAGCTGAAGACATAGAATACCTCTTACCCATGACCAAGGAGGTCTTAGAAGGAGGAGAGCAGAAGAAGCTGAGAGCTGAGCATGAGATCCGAGAAATTACTAGCTAGGATGACAATGAAATATCTATGTGAGCCTACATGGTGTATCCCAGAGAAGGAACGACCATGTAGGAGCTGGAAGGGCAAATTCCACATGTAGTTTCTAATTTGGTGGAATTGCCACTTGGGCTCCACGTGGACAACCTTCTTGCTTATTTAAGGGCCCCCCTCTCTTGTGAGGGAGCTTTGAATGTATTGTCAAGTTCTCTTGAGCAAATAAACAAGATCCTCCATGAGTTCTTGATAATTGCTAAGCTCCTTGTTCATGGCAATGTTCTTGAGTGAAGTTTCTATGAGCATGCTTGATTTCCTTGCATTGTGGATTAACTAGTTTCTTGTTTCCTTGTTTCTTGCTTAGTTGTGGATTAGGATTCATTTCTTGTTTGTGGAATAAGGTAGGAATCAGCACTCAAGTAAACCAAATAGGCTAGAATAGTGGTGTAGATCTTGCATACTTTCGTACATTCCAGTTCTTGATTGTTCTTGAGCAATCTAGGCATCAAGAAATGAGTGTTTCTTGACTCTTAGACTGTTAAAATGCGGTTAGGAATCTAGTTTCTTGTTTCTTGTCCCTTGTTTCAGTAGTTAATCTTGTTCTTGATCGCTTTCTGATTTAGTAGATAGTGGTAGGATTGCTCCTTGTTTCAGAACGTTGATCTTCTTGAGCTATGTCTGGTTACATGGCTGGTTTATGCATGTAGCTGAGTATCGGATCCGTGACTCCCACTGGCAGGCTGGGAAATACACGCTGCAACATGAGTAACACTTCTGTTCAGTAACTGTTCTAATAAGAAGAATATCCGTAAGAACCGTAACTATAGAAGAACGAAGAAAGAATGATAAGTAAAAGAACAACAAAACCGTGTGAACAGTGAACTTGCTGTATGTTTATCAGCTAATCCTTGTTTCAGAGATTATAATGAGAAGCTAGCTAGTGGTCTTATGAAAATGCGATGATTTTGAGTATAAGTACTTATTGAATTTTCATGAGTGCTAGATAATGTAGAAATTTCTAAATCGTTAATTTATACTTTTAATTTTTGCTTTGGGTACAATGTCTTATAATCTAAGTATCTAGTAATGATAATGCATGATGTACAAATTTTGTGGATTTATTGATGATTTATCACAAATGTTTATAGATAGAGTCCCGAATTATTAAATGTGACTATTACCATGAACTCATTAACACCATCACTTTTATATAGTTTGGTGGAAACAATAAATCCATCTCTATGAAGTTATGAATAGTATCAATTCAAAAAAAGTTTCTGGATTGATTCTATCAATTTATGGTCATGGGAAGCGATGAAGGTTTTTCATTCTTATCTTTTTACAACATAGTGGAAATATTACAAAAATACATTTAGAGTATGAATATGATGCACCTTATAGATCTTACTATGAGCAGCTTAGTAGTTTTTTTTGGAGTCAATATCACTGATGAGATAGTGCTAAAGAATTAGCAAATGTAATTTCTCATAATAGGACTGTATATTATTATTTTCAACCGACACTACATGTAGTACCTAGGAGGTGGAGATCTAGAATTACTACCTTATGGGAACTTGTCTAGAATGGGGCATCCACTTAGTTCATTATCATATGTAGACCTTAATGTAGGGAGCCTCATTGCAAATCATCCATTTTGGATAACTAAACTGCTTGGCTTCATTCAGAGCAATGATAGGACAAAAATTGCATGTGTGCATTGGATGGGAATCATTGAACAACGAATGTTGTCTTAGGAAGGTATCAATTAAAAATGTTGCAAATAGATCCAAAGGACAAAAGGAAGCGTTTGACATAGAACTAGCCATGAGTTCATGATAGAAATATTGAAGATGTGGATGTGCTTGTTTTTATTTATGAGTTAACAAAGATGAATTAATTACAAAAGTCAACAATATCAATTTTACAAGAACATCTTGGGTTAATTGTGTGAAAATTAGTAAAAGTTGTCTATCTGTTTTCCCACCCCATGCACACTTGTTAGTAAAAGTTGTCTATCCTTTTTTCCACCCCATGCACACTTGTTAGTAGGTGATTCGGCCAAATTTAGCTAATGATGTAGCTAGAGGTACTATAGGCTCTTTACACATGGCTTTATGGTAGAGGGCTAATGACACTTTAGTATGTGTTGTTATGAAGTCATGTGACCATTCAAAAGTGAAAAATCCATGAAATCGGGCCAATCATATTCAAGGTCCTTATGTCACTAGACCAATCAGATTAGGAGGAGATATGTAAGGGGTCCAATCAAATTGCATGTGGACTACACCTCTTGGATCTCGGATTTCTATTTGAGAGAGGGAGAGAGTGATTTGACACTTAGTCTTTTGGAGAGACTTTGAGATTCTACACATAGAGTTTTTGTTACACACTCTCTCTCTACCTGAGGTGCCTCACTTGTATTCTCTCTCTACCCGAGAGCAATCCAATTCCACACTTAGTGATTTTGACTTATTGGTGTATCTCCACGGTTGATCCAAAATTGGTGCATGATAGCTTGATAGAAGACTAGTGGATCTAGATTGTGTTGCAATTTGTTTCAACTTAATTGGATGTGTCTTCTGGAAGCAATAGCCATTTGAAGTGAGGTGGGTAGAGCACCCAACCTGGTTGGACACTGTTAGTCAATATTTTTGCACAAAAAATCAGGCTAATATTGAAGCTTAAGTTCGCAATAACTGAAAAACTGGCATGTAAAACCCGGTTACTAGAGAAAAATCGGTACAAATTTGTCGTAGAAATGGGTCCTAGCCCACCCCTAAAGTGGCCAGACACAATCAAAATTAAGAAATTGACTTTCGAAAAAATCGTCAAAAATATTTTGGTTGTAAGACTGAGCCAAAAGTGCCGGTCCATCTAGAGTTGGGTCCTAGCCCGCCCTAAATGAGGCTAGAGCAAATTTTGCGGCCTTAGAAATGGCCGGTAAATATTTTACAGCTTTTCAAAAAAATGACCAGTTGTAAAAAACTTGCTGGTATGAAATGGCTAAAATCCCGCCATGTACTGAGTCCATTTTTTACTAATATATGATCACTCAGTGTATTTTTCAAGGAAACCGTGTTGTCGTGGGAGCCCTAGTCATGAATGCCAAAAAGGTCAACCACAGAAGAAAAAACCGAGAAAGAAAAGTTTCAAGTAAAAACGGGACCAGGAAATATAGATTCAGTGTCAGGGAATGACAAAAACCCTAACGACAAAGTTTGGGCAATTTGAGGCAATTAACGAAATGTGAGGGCCAAGTGGTTACCCAGCATGCCAAAAACGCAGACAAATGAGCAGTATGCGCACGGCTCTTGGAAAAACCGAAGAAAGGCTGAAAACACAGGTACCCAAAGAAAATCGAAAGCCACCTACTAAAAATAGGGTTGAAAAAGGGCCTCACCCAAAATTTGGATAATAAATGCCAAACCACCTTGGAGGCTAAAAATTTTTGGAGGTACACCTACTAGCCATTGACATTTTGGGCTAAAAGGGTGTACAAAAGGGGAAACTTGAATGGCCTCCCTAGCCTTTGACAAAAATGGCATCTTGGCTAGTTTTGGAAGAGAGCCTTGAATGCACCACTCCCCACTCTCTTATGGAGGCCACTAGGTGTACTATCAAATGGGTTGGGGACAAATGGCAAAGAGGGCCTGAAGGGCATGAAGAATGGCAAGATGGCATTGTGAAGGGAATGCATTGAATTTTCCTATAAGAAGTAGCCAACTCCTTGTATTTGTATGTTAGTACTTTTGGGAGTTGGTAATGTTCAGAGCTTGTCTGTTTGAGAGAGCTTGTTGGTTAGTTCCCCTTTGTTATTGTGAATGTTAGTTGCTCAATGCTAGTTGTTTGGTGTGGATTGCTTGAAGTTAGTAACTCCATAGTTAGTAGAGTGCATTCTAAACTTTGGCTAGATTGGTTGCTTGAAGATGAGCTCAATGTGGGTTGCTTGGTTTTGGATTGTTGCTAAGGGGTTGGCGGTTTGATTGGTTATGCTAGGGTTTTGCAAGTGAAGGATGAACTTCTTGGAATGTGTTGAAATGATTTTTAGAGCATGAGCAAGTGAGTGTCGTTGGTTGAAACCAATTATGGTGATGAATTCAAATTGGAACTGATTGAAAGCTGTGTTTGGTTGGTTGATTGTCGTAGTGAACGGTTGGTTTAGAATTAAGAAAGAGTTTACTTGGGATGAGACATTGGTGAGCTGTGATTCCAATCATAGTGGTTTGCATTCGTTCGTGTACGTCTTTGATGTGCAACCAACCTGGCTGTTTCGCAATGCTTATGTTTGATGTATTTGTTAGACTCTACAAGTGGTTCATAGTCCGAGCCTATTGTCATTTGGGTTGATCAGTTGAAGGTAGGACTTTGTATCAATATGGTGGGTAATGTTCAGATGAGTGTATGCTTGCAGGCTATTATATCTCGGTGATTGATGTCAAGTGTTTGAATTTGTTAGTACCTGGTTATATGTGAATGTGTGTGATGGTGCCCTTGGTTCACTTCAAAATCTGAGGGTTACTTGAGGAGCAACAAACCTATTTTATACCTGCCATAAGTGCGACCTTCCATTGCTATCTACAACGGAAAAATCAAATTCTTGGACCTACTGCGGCCTGCCCACCGATGCCCATCGCTGTCCATAGTCGAAAATCAGCTACCTGCTGCCTACCTGCAGTCTGTGGTGTGATTGTTGCCTACCTGCGGATCGCTGCCCTGCCCTCCGCCTACAGGGCCTGCCTGCTGGTTTTTAGGCCTGCCTGTTATTTTTAAGCCTACCTACTGATTTTAGGCCTGCCACTATTTTATTGGGCTTGCCTGCTATTTTTTAGGCCTACCACTATATTTTTAGGCCAACCTGCTGTTTTTTAGGCCTCCCCCTAGTTTTTTTGGGCCTGCCTACTGTTTTTTGGGCCTGTCCATGGTTTTTTTGGACCTGCCTATTGTTTTCTTAGGTCTGTTTGCCTGTGGCGACCTGCCATGTGGCCTGCAAAGCCTGGTTGTGGCCTGTACATCATGTCTATGGCCTACACAGCTGTCTACAACCTATGGGCAACCTGTTTGCAAAGTGATGACCTATCTATGACCTGTCTACAAGGCTAATTCTCTAATCTAATTGTCTAAGCAACCTATGAATGCAAAGCAAGTGGCAAACGGCAAAGGAAATAGGATTGGGAAGAAAGCGGAATTCATGACTAGTTGGACTCTTCGACACTCCGGTAACCTTACGAATATCTGAGGTAATGTGATTCGCACCCAATACCATTGTCTAAAAACAGTTTGTAAATGATGTTTCATATGTAATACTGTATTCCATGCTTAGTGAATCAACATATCCATTTTGCAATTGTGGTTTCTATTTGCATTGAACGATTCGTCTTTATATCCTGTTAGGAAGTCGCACTTATACTGTGGTAGAGAAAGTAACTATTCTTAACACTTGTAATGAATACGAATCGGTTGTGGTGTAGATGTTTAGTTTGAGTAGGTTATCTAGTTAGCTGTATGAAATCGTCAAAATGACATCATTTTACATGTTATGGAAGTTTTACAAGTGTTCTAGGAAAGCAGGTCTTGGGGGACAAATTGCGTCATTTTAAAGAATGAGGCCATACCGGTTTTTTAAGTTCGAAAACGTATTGGTTAAAGCTTAACTTTCTTGTGGTTGTATCCATTTAAATCAAATGACTAAGTTGGGAATCGGTAGTGAATCATTTTTATCACAAATTCGGGAAGGTGTGTTATTTTTATGTATACAACTTTGTGCTTTGCTGAACCATCTAGCGTATTACTTACTAGTTAAATTGCTATAGAAATCGTCAAGTTATGAAGTGTTTTTTCGGTTTTGTCAATTATGAAGCATATCAATTGAACCCGACCTCTGTGAAACACCAGAGTAGGCCGTCCACCATCCGTGGTTGAAAAACACCACCTTGGCTAAGTGTCACACTAGTCACACCCGCCGTCGGTACTGTCTAGCGAAATGCTTAGACCCGATAACAAAGCGGTGCATATAACTTGCACCCCAAGAGCACATCATATGCAATAAATCGGTTTCAAGCCCATGTAAGATTTTTAATAACTGTAAGCCGAATTCAATGGGGAAAGAGACATTAGCAAGATCCTAACACGAATTAGTGATCAGAAGTTTTACAAAACCGTTATCCTAGAAAGCTAGTGAATCATTGCACCAAAAGTGACAGTACCCCCTCCTTGCAACCATATCTCTGAGAACCTGGAAAACTCTCATTGGTTGGGGAGCATGGGGCAATAGAGAAGGCCATCAGGGTTGGAAGTGGCAAATCCTCTATTGCTCATGTAGGGCCGAACCGCCATTAGAGGTGCCCCTTGACCCTTTTAGGACGTTTTGGCTAGACCAACCCCCCGTCAAATTAGGCCCTAACAGACACACCAAGTTTGACCCATATCTAGCTTGTTTCATCCAAAAACTCAAATTAGTGCTTGCCAATGTTGTCTAGGTGATATCTAGGCATCATTTTGAGGCCATAGCCACATAGTTTCATACAAATCACTTATATTTGAGTCTTTTGTGAATGTTTTGAGTGCTTTACATGTGCTTGAGATGGTGGCCCAAATTTTGTTTTTTCTTCATCTTTTGATAGGAGCTGGATCTAGATTGAGAGAAGTTGGCATAGCTAATGAGATTGATCTCACACATAGTTGCAAGATCTCAAGTTGGAGTTGGTAGGACACCATTATTGAATCTTTCATTGAGAGAGAAACAACACTTTTTGATCTATTACAAGACAATTTCTCAAGATAAGATGACATCATGGGATCCTTTCTCTTGGAGAAAAGTGAGAGATTGACCACCTTGAACTACTCTATTTGGAAGGTGAGAAGAGAGTCGATTTTGATTCGCCAAGATGTGATGGAAATTGTACTTGGACTTGAGGATTAGCCTCAATTGCTTCAAGAAGTCCAAAGGTACAAGGAAAGAGCAAGAATGGCTCTTCACTATATCAAGATGAATGTTTCAAATGAAGTGTTGAGAGAAATCAATACTTGCACGTCAACCACGGAGGCTTGGGACACCCTAAAACCCATTTATGAGGTGAAGAATACCTCTAGGTTAATCACCCTTAGGAATCAAATTTTCCAAAGTTGCCAAAGAAGTGATGAGAGTGCCTCCAATCATGTCTTGAGAGTGAAGAACCTTCGTAGAGGGCTTGCTTGTATAGGATACCACATCAATCAAAGTGAACTAGTGCAAGTGATCCTAAATGGCTTAAAGGATGAATTTGACAATCTTGTACAATCCTATGCAATCAAGGAGGAGCTTCCGAGCTTGGAGACACTTCAAGGAGTTCAAATTGCTGAATAATGTAGGCAAGAGAACAAGCTCATGAGGATGAACAAACTCTCAATCAACAATGGTGGAGAAGACAAAGCTCTATTTGTCAAGGACAAGCTCAAGGGCATCACTCATCAAGCCTAGACTTGACATGTGTCATAAGCCAACTACCTCAAGTTTGCATTACAATCTACTTTTGGCCAATTTGAGGCTTTACATGTGGATTTGACCATTTTGACCTCTATACCAATTTTGGCCCTATCAAGGTTCTACACCAATATGCTTGATACAAAAAGCACCTTCACCATGATAAGATTTCTTTGGTATAAATCATTTGCCAACATCTTTGAAGAGTATTTCACCAATTTGCCACTATATCCAAGTGCTTCCTCCATGCTTGAAGATGATCTTTGATTTGGAAAATCCATTTGCATGAAGATGGCTTCCATGCCTCATAAAACTCAAAAAGATCATAGAGATCAATATCATAAGATGAGCAAAAGTGTTGATCATCAAGATTAAGCATACTAGCTTGACTAGTCAACATACTATGAACTTTATCCATGATTTTGAAGTCAAATAGGATCTTGATCTTTTTGAGGCTAAATACTTTCTCAAGGATGTAAGTGTCCTCTTTGGATGCTTCACTTAGTCTCGAGAGAAGTTTGCAAAATGCCTCAAACCATGTAAAAACATGTTTTTTCAAACTATGAGCAACAAGCTCATTGTTGCTCTTACTAGATCTAAGAGCGTACACTTGATGACTCAACCAATTACTTTCTAAGTAATCTGGAAACATATCTAAGCTATGAATGACAAGTAATATGTCCATACTAGAGGCATGATACAAGACAAGCATTACCTCACTCCAACTGTGAGATGTAGAAACCTCATAAAAGGAAGATGGTACATCAAGTAATGGAAGAGAAGCATGAGAGAATATGTTGAAGTGAATACCACCTAAAACTTGCCTCTCTTTACCATGAACTTTGAACCTCAAAGACTCAACCTTGCCCCTTGAAGATCCCCTTGAAACCATGTGTTGAGAAGACTCATCCTTAAGCCTTGGCAAATATCCATCATACACTTGGAATTTTGGTAGATTTGAGAATCCTACCATCATCCTCTTGATTGAAATTGGATCCTCCTTACTCCTTATGTGAAAAGAAATATTGGCAAAGAAAATGGATCTAAAGATCCCCAAAGTATCAATTATTGCAATCCTCATATCAAGCACTTTTGATAGAGGTACCTCCAATTGAAGTCTTCTAGCAAGAAGTCACATGAAATAGCACTATCTTTGCTTCTACATGATGAAATGAAATCATCCAAATGAACAAGATGAGAGAATTGATGAGAAGTAGACCTCCTTGGCAATAACTCTCCATGTGCTTTTGCCAAAGCACTATCTTCATGAGCTTCACCATCTTGGAACATAGATTGAGGTAGATCACTTGCCTCTTCCTTGAGATGATCCAAGCTCCTCTTGGCCACACTTCCACAAGGATTAGAAAGGAACCCATAGATGCCATGTAATAGTGAAGACTCCTTGTGATTTAGACAATAAAATTTTCCTTCTCTCTCACTATAGGATCCTTGAAAGGTGTACTACCAGCTCTTATGCAAGATCTTGCAACAAAATGTGAGATTGATCTCACTAGCTCTACCAATCTCTCTCAGATTAGATCAACCTCTCATCAATTGATGAAGTATAGGCAAATTTTGGGTCAAACTGTCTTTGGCATGTGTGAAACACTCCAAGAATCCACAAATCACTCCAATACAAGCCAATTGTATGAAAGAAAGTGGTTATGACCTCAAAAAATTGACTAGATCTCAAATAGATGACATTGACAAACCTCTTCTTGAATTTTCTGGTCAAACTAGCAAGATATGATGACACACACTCTCTAGATCTTGATTTTCATGAAAATTTTGAAACTATGGATGATAGATGCATCAAAAGCTTAGGTAGGCTCTGATACCACGTGAAAATTCACACATGTGGAAATGTCCTAATGTGTGAAATTGATCTCCTATATGCATTCATTCATTACAAAAAGGTGTTTCACACATGTGGAAGACTTCATGAAATAAACTAAGTCCCAACAAGCTCCTCTCCTTGGGTAGAGAGAGAAAATACCACTTTTGGGCTCATCTAGAGAGAGAAGACAATACAAGCAAAATTGGCATATCTCCAAATTGAATCAGAAACTCACATTAGATTATAATAGAAAATCAATGTACATATAGAAATCATGGAGATCCATGCTTCAATCCTACTGGATCCCTTCAACATAGCC
Organism: Diphasiastrum complanatum; assembly: GCA_029204225.1. NCBI lineage: Eukaryota > Viridiplantae > Streptophyta > Lycopodiopsida > Lycopodiales > Lycopodiaceae > Diphasiastrum > Diphasiastrum complanatum. The sequence continues at coordinate 13,061,043 of CM055112.1, forward strand.
TCTCTAATCCTATTGGATGTGTGATGCAACATCCCTCACTTTTGATTGGACCCTTACAACACATCTCTCTCTTATGAATGGACTTTTGCCACCACATAGGGTGCATCACTCATCAAACCTAAACTTGACATGTGTCATAAGCCTAACTACCTCAAGTTTGCATCGTAATCTACTTTTGACCAAATTGAGGCTTTACATGTGGATTTCACCATTTTGACCTCTATGCCAATTTTGGCCCTATCAAGGTTCTACACCAAGATGCTTGATACAAAATCTTTATGATACCCCTAAAGTCAACATGAATAAACTATTTTTACTTTTTCTACATGTGGGAACATGCTTCACACATGTGATATTTTATCACAAACTAGAAATACAAAAAATATCCAAGATAGATTTTGACAATTTTTCACAGGGTGTGCCCTTCATGTACCTCAAAGTCCTTTTTGCTCCTTTCCAATTATTCAAAGTAGGTGATGACATGAATTGACAGCTTCACATGGAGTATTGGAAGGTTCGCACTCTATCATGCAAAATCTCTCTAGTATCTCGTGAACATACTTGTTTTGACATAGCCTGATGTCATTGCCATTTTGCCATACTTCAATTCCCAAGCAATAATGCATTAGATGTAAATCTGACATCTCAAATTGCTTACACAAGTTGGCTTTGATAGAATGAATGAGATTCTCATCATGGGTCATGATAATTATATCATCAACATAAAGCACAATCAAGGCAATGCTATTGTTGAATTTCACACGTGTGGACTGTCCACTACATGTACTTGTGATCTCCTAAGGTGTGTAGATGCACCAAGATCAAGACTAGATTGAGATTCAAGATCAATCTTGAATCCTATGGCAAAAACACACTACTACATGCATTCAATCACTTCCAACTCTCACTCACACGTGTGGGTAGTATTCAAAAAATAATCTAAGTAAAAACAAGCTGCTCTCCTCGAGTAGAGAGAGAAAATGCATCAAGAGCTCTCGGGTAGAGAGAGAAAGCTAGAAATCCAATAACTCACAAAATCCATGAAATCACCAAATCAATTGACTTCAAAATGAGGAGTACAATGATACTAGTAGGTCCACGAGCTACCACTATGCTTAACTATGATTGGACCATATTTTGTCACCTCTTGATCCTATTGGATCATTGATCTATGCACCTCTTAATTCTATTGGACTATATTCAAGCACACCTCAATTTCCTATTGGACCTCACAAGGTTCCACCTCTAAATCCTATTGGACCTCTTGGAATTCATCAAACAAAAAATTTACACTTGTCTACACTCTAATTAGCAAGTGTTTAGCCTGTTACTCTATTTTGGCTCAATAGTGGCATTACAAGTGGAAATGCATAATTTGCCATCTATGCCAAATTTATTCCTATCAACATCCTACACCTAGATGCTTGATGTAAGAAACATAAGACCCCTATATCTAACATAGATAATCTTTTTCAATTCTTAACACTCCTCCTAAAAAATTATCTATGAAGATTTGAGCATTGATCTTGATATAACTCCAAGATTAGATCTATGCTTGATGAAAGCACTTTTGCTCAAAGGCTTGGTGAGTAGATCGGCAATACAAGAGGATGAGTTGACATGCTCCAAATAGATTTCTCCTCCAATAAGCTTTTCTCTCACAAAATGGTGTGCCACTTCTATGTGCTTGCTTCTTGCATGAAATATGGGATTATTGGCAAGAGCTTGGGCCGAGATGTTATCACACTTGATCATTGGTAGATCATCCTCCTTGATGCACTTTAGTTCCATTAATAACCTCTTGATCCAAAGCACTTCTTTGGTAGTTGTAGTGAGTGCTTTGTACTCGGCCTCACATGAAGAGAGAGATATAGTATCTTGATTTTTGGAAAGCCAAGATATTAGATTGCCTCCAAGAAAAATAGTGTATGCACTAATAGACTTTCGATCTATCTTGTCACTTGCAAAGTCCGAATCCGAGTAGCCAATAATGGATAGATCTTCACTTTTATAGAGTATACCATAATCACAAGATGAAGATACATATCTTAGAATCCTCTTGGCCATCTTCCAATGATGGATCTTAGGATCTTGCATAAATTGACTCAATTTGTGCACACAAAAACTAAGATCGGACCTAGTAATGGTAAGACAAATCAAGGAGCCTACAAGACTCCTAAAAAGTGTGATGTCCTCAAAGGATCTTTCATCACTTTTATTAGGATCTTTTACAATTTGCTCCATTGGAGTATCTATGCTCTTAGAATTTTCCATATGGAATTTTTTTAACATAGAGTGAGCATATCTAGATTGGCATATAAAGACATGATTTTCATAAAAATCAATTTCTAGGCCTAGGATGTAATGCATCTCTCCTAGATCTTGCATTCTAAAATCACATCCAAGTGCTAGCTTGGTTTCATCAACTAGCTTGATACAACTTCCACAAAGAATAATGTCATCAACATAAATTAGAAGAATGACAATATTGCTATCAACAAATTTTAGATACATGGAAGGATCATAGTCACTAAGAGTAAATCCTAGTGAGATAAGAAAAGAGTTAAGTCTTGAATACCATGATCTTGGTGCTTGATTGAGTCCATAAAGACTTTTGAAGAGCAAGCACACTTTGGACTCATCCTTGATGAATCCTTGAGGTTGTTCCATATAGATCTCCTCCTCAAGATAACCATTTAGAAAAGCATTGGATACATCTAATTGGAACACCTTCTACTTGAAAAAACAAGCAAGAGAAATAAGAATTCTTATTGTCACCATCTCTGCAATGGGTGCAAAGGTCTCCTCATAATCAAGACCATGGATCTGAGCAAATCCTTTGGCACATAATCTTGCTTTATGCTTGTTGATGGTGCCATCATGATTGAACTTGATCCGAAATACCCACTTGCAACCAATCACATGCTTGTTGGAAGGAGGATCCACAAGCTCCCAAGTATTGTTGGTGATCAATGCATCATACTCCTGCTTCATGGCATCATACCACTCCTTGGTATTGAGTGCCTCTTGTACATTCTTTGGCTCTTCATGAGAGACATAAAAAACATAATTAGTGAAATCAAGATCCACTTGTTTGCCTTTGTCAACATATGAGAGCCTCTTAGGCTCGGATCTTCTTGGTGAAAAAATCCGAGGAGAGTCTTCTTCAAATCTCGACCCCATCACATCATGATTGTCTTCAAAATCAATAAGTGATGATGCATCCATAGATTTCTTGATCTCGGCCTCTTCAAATGACGAGTGTTGATCTTCATGAAAGACAACATCTCTACTTTCAATAACTTGAGAAGTAGAGAGTATAAAGACTCTATAGGCCTTCTTGGTGGATGAGTATCCAACCATGATCCCTTTGCATGCACTAGGATCTTCCTTCTTCCTTGTTTCCAAGGAAATAGCATAAGCATCCAAAAACTCTAAGGTGACCAACCTTAGGCTTCTTCAAGAATAAGATTTCATATGGTGACTTTCCTCCAAGAGCTATATGTGGGAGCCTATTGCAAAGATAATTTGCACAATTAATGGATTCTCCCCAAAAATCTTTGGGCAAAGATGCCTCAATTCTCATAGATTTTGCACATTCACATAGAGATCTATTCTTTCTCTTGGCCACTCCATTTTGAGATGGAGAGTAGGCACAAGAAAACTCTCTTTTAATGCCTTCAAGCTCACAAAAAGCTTGAAATTTATTGGAGATATATTCACCACCTCCATCACTTCTAAGAGCTTTAATCTTGAATGAGAATTGCTTCTCTACATAAGCTTTGAAAATAAGGAAATGATCAAACACCATAGATTTTGAAGCAAGAAGATATATCTAAGTGAATCTTGTGTAATCATCAATGAAAGTAACAAAACAAGTGGCTCCTCCCTTGCTTGTAGTTGATGAGAAATGCACATCCGAGTGGATTAACTCCAAAGGATGCTTGCTTTTGATAGAAGATCTTGTAAATGGCTTTTTGTGAGATTTAGCAATAGCACAAGCCTCACAAGGCTTGATCTTCTTGGAGAATGACTTTGGCAAGCCAATAGCTTTGGATTCTTTGATCATAGAGAGCATGGATTTGTAGTTGGGATGTCCCAACCTCCTATGCCATAATTCCTCCATAGAGAGCTTGTTCACAAGAGCAACATTACAAGCATTCACATACTCATTTGGATCTAGTTTATAGATGCCACCAAATCTAGATCCTAATGCAAGTATCTCATCATTCTTCTTGATAGTGCAAGTATCAACATTGAATTTTACATCAAGGCCATTATGAAGCAATTGGCCAACACTAATAAGATTCTTGGTAAGCTTAGGTACATAAAGAACTCTAGAGAGAGAAAGAAGTTTAGAGGATGCAAGCTTCAAGGGAATGTTCCCTATGCCTTCAATAGGACATTCAAAATCTTTTGCAGTGTATATTGATTTCTTCACTCCATCATAAGGTGCAATAGAAGAGAAAGAGTCCTTGGAGCTACACATATGTGAAGAGGCTCCATTATCAATATACCATAGGCCGTCCTTCTTGAAAGGAGTAGATGAGAAACTAGAGACCATAAGAGATCCCTCTCCATCACTTGCAATAGTGTCTTCCTTCTCATTGGTAATATTGGCTTGCTTAAGTTGATTCTTCTTTTTGAAGCAATTGGTGGCATAATGACCTCTCTTGCCACAATAAAAGCACTTGATCTTCTTCTTCTTCTTGAGCTTGGATGATGAAGCATTAGAGGAATCATCTTCCTCCTCATCTTTGTCTTTGGATTTGACTTTGTCCTTTTTTGAGGATTGTTGATGTTGGTTCTTGCTCCTCTCTTTGTGCTTATCCTTGGCAAAGAGAGCTTTGCCATCATTATGAGTGAGAGAAAGCTTGTCCATCCTCAAGAGCTTGTACTCTTGTCTTGATTCTTCTGAAATTAGCACACTTTGGAGAGCCTCCAAACTTGGTAGCTCCTCCTTAATGGCATAGGATTGAACAAGGTTATCAAATTCACTTCTCAAGCCATTGAGAATGACTTAAACTAGCTCATTTTGATTGATGGAATCACCAATGCAAGCAAGCTCTCTATGAATATCTTTTACTCTCAAAACATAACTAGATGCACTCTCATCACTCTTTTGGCTACTTTGAAAGATTTGATTCCTAAGAGTGAGAAGCCTAGAGGTATTCTTAGCCTCATAGATAGCCTTGAGACAATCCCAAGCTTCTTTGGCTGTTGTGCAAGTACCTATCTCCCTCAATATCTCATTAGAGACATTCATCTTAATGTAGTGGAGAGCCATCCTAGCTCTCTTTTTGTATTTTGAACCTCTTGAAGAACTTGTGGTTCTTCTTCAAGGCCAAGAACTATGTCCATCACGTCTTGAAGGATCAAGATGGACTCCATCCTCATTTTCCAAATTGAATTATTTGAAGTGGTCAATCTTTCACTTGGTTCCAACAAGGATGAACCCATTGAAGACATTTGAAGTGAAGAAAACTCAAATGATGAACAATAAATGTTGTTACACACTTTCAATAGGATCCAATAATTGAGTACTATCTCCTCCTATGAAAGATCTTACAACAATTTGTGAATTGATTCTCACTAGCTACTCAAATCTCTCTAAAACAAGATCTATTTCACATCAAATGATGGAGTATAGGCAAAGTTAGGATCTAACACTCTTAGCACTTGTGAAATACACTAAGAAAGCAAATTTGACTCAAATACAATGATATTGCATGAAACAAAATGGCTAAGATCTCAAAACAGTGCCTAGATCACATATAGATGAGATTGGCAAGCATACAACTGTGATTTTGGATCAACCAAGCAATCTCTTGACCAAACCAAATGTTTCCACCCAGGTCTAGGTGACCTACCTAACCCTCTTCAAAAGCTTATAACTTTTGATTGGCACAACCAAATGGAATGAAACTGATTGCAACAAAAACAACAAAAATAGCTTCAAAACAAGCTATCAAGCAAGATAAATGGATCAAACATGAGAGAGAACTTCCAAACTGAAATTGGATGTTCCTCACACGTGTCTGAGCACCTGATTCCATACAGTACCAGGTTAGACCCAATCAATGTCCTATTGATCTCTTTTGATCCAAGATTGAACAAGATAGCTAGGAAAATGGGCCTTGACAACTTCTAGCTCAAGATTGATGAAAATTTTTCACTTAGATGGATCAAAATGCATGGTAACCTTAGGTAGGCTCTGATACCATGTTGAATTTCACACGTGTGGACTATCCACTACATGTACTTGTGATCTCCTAAGGTGTGTAGATGCACCAAGATCAAGACTAGATTGAGATTCAAGATCAATCTTAGATCCTATGGCAAAAGCACACTACTATATGCATTCAATCACTTCCAACTCTCACTCACACGTGTGGGAAGTATTCAAAAAATAATATAAGTAAAAACAAGCTGCTCTCCTCGGGTAGAGAGAGAAAATACATCATGAGCTCTCAGGTAGAGAGAGAAAGCTAGAAATCCAATAACTCACAAAATCCATGAAATCACCAAATCAATTGGATTCAAAATGAGGAGTACAATGATACTAGTAGGTCCACGAGCTACCACTATGCTTAACTATGATTGGACCATATTTTGTCACCTCTTGATCCTATTGGACCATTGATCCATGCACCTCTTAATTCTATTGGACTATATTCAAGCACACCTCAATTTCCTATTGGGCCTCACAAGGTTCCACCTCTAAATCCTATTGGACCTCTTGGAATTCATCAAACAAAAACTTTACACTTGTCTACACTCTAATTAGCAAGTGTTTAGCCTCTTACTCTATTTTGGCTCAATAGTGGCATTACAAGTGGAAATGCATAATTTGCCATCTATGCCAAATTTATTCCTATCAACATCCTACACCTAGATGCTTGATGTAAAAAACATAAGACCCCTATATCTAACATAGATAATCTTTTTCAATTCTTCATAGCTATCATCGTTTATAAGAACATAAAGATTCGGATTTGTTCTTATAAAGTCATGAGAGAGAAAGTAATAATCAAATTGTCCATAATGTTTGTGTAGCTTACATATTTTTTGTTCTTGTTCCTTTGCAGTGAAGCCTTATGGTTGGAGCATGTATACCTCCTCTTCCAAGTCACCATTTAGGAATGCAGATTTTACATCCATTTGATGGATCTTCCATAAAAAATAAGATGCTAAGGCAACAATAAAACGTAGCGTAGTAGTCTACTTAGCCACTGGAGCAAATGTTTCTTCGTAGTCAATACCCTTGCTTTGCTCATAGCCCCCAACACATATGTCCTTGATACTTGTGATTTTGGAAAACAAAGATGCATATCAAAATACAAGACATAATAGATCATACCATCATCATAGATTTGATGGTCCTTGTAAATTGCAATTTCATGACTAAAAATAGGAGCAATGTTTGTGGAACGTCCTTTTGAGTTGCATCGTCAAGTTCCCCTCAAATATCCTACTTTAAGGACGGCCTTTTAAACGATTCAAATTCCTGATATTTAGTAAAATCTTTCAACTACTAAATTTTACTATTGCTAATAAATAGGTAGCGTGCTACCAAATCAACAAATAAATTGATCTACCTTAACTAGCTTACAAATATCTCTCTCAAAGACTCTTAGACTTTCAATATCGATCATTTACTTTGGCTCAACCCACCCCATTGAAACTTTTAGCGTTTAAATACGGTATGAGTTTACTACCAATTGACCCTTTGCATATACATAGTTTCTAATCATCAAATCATGAATCGGTTTCATCCATCTTTTATGAAGTTCTTGATGGTTCAAAGATATCATTCATTGCTCATCCGATTCTTTTAACACATTTAAATGTTGTTGGACGCATTATCTATCTCCCAAATCATGAGCTAAAGCAAGACTCAATGATGAAATTTCAATTTCAATAGGTGATACACATACTTGGTCATCCACCAAAACATAACATGTACTACTACTTTTCATATTAATATTATGGGCCCATAAAGCTAAATACATATTTTTATTTTGATAATGGTTTTTAGAAACTATTTTTTTTTGATAATATTCACTAGTTGTTTATTAGTGCTCTTGGCCTACCAATTCACTTGGAGATTGTAAGGTGTTGTTTTTTGGTTAATTGTTTTGTCAGAGCTACAATAGTCCTATTTAAAAAATGTGTTCCTCTATCTAATACCAACTCCTTGGGAGAACCAGATTTTCCAGTAACTTGCTCTAAAATAAACCATGTAGTTTTTTTAGCATTGTCTTTACTAAAAAAGTTAACATGAGAACCTAACAAAATAAACAATAAATTGATGATAAAATAATTTAATTTTTGATTTTTTAAGAGGTAATAAAAAAGGCCTTTACTTTAAGATGGAATATTCCAATAAAGGAAAGAAGAGGTCTATGATTTGAATATGTAGATGGCAAGAGGCATGGCATAAGAGATGGTCAAGAAATAAGGGAAAACAAAAAATAGATGGCCCAAGACTAGATGGTCAAGAAATGTTAAGTGAAACTTAATGCAGAAGATAAAGTTTGGTGAAAAGTGATTTGCTATTGGACCCTAAGCATGGATCATGGAAATAAGTGTTGGCATTATGGCCTTGAACAATGGAGGATATTTAAAAAAAAACTCAAAGGACATTTTTAAAACGTTGCTCCTACTCACAAGTCATGAACTACCATTGACAAATACCATTGAATCTATGATAATGGTATGACCCACCACATCTTTTACTTTCAGCTACATGCTTGTCTTTGAAAATCACAAGTAGAAAGGGCCCATGTCATCTTTTTATTTTATTTTTGTCTTTTATAGTAGAACTTTCAAATTTATTTTTTAAAGTACTGAGACTTTAACATTAAAATTGGTAAGTGCCCAATCAAATTTTCATATTGATGGCCAACATCCATGTTGAGGAGGATGGTTTGATTCAGTTAGTATGTATGTGCTAGGAGGAATGCCATAAGAGAAGGTAAGAAAAAAGAGATGGCTCGACAATGACAACCAAATTGTAGAAATTTAAAGTGAAATTTTATATAGAACATAAACATTGGTGAAAAGTGATTGCTATCTAATCAATGTGGATCATGGAAATGACCAAGACTATTTAATCTGTCATGATGGTATGGTGGACCACATCTCGTCATCACATGCCATAGGTGTGACACTCATACTTGATGCATGAATAGATAAACAAAAAATAATTGCTAAAAATAGAAGTGTGTGTCTAATAGCTAAATAAATAGGGCTTATATCTAAAATGGAAGTACGTGTCCAATAGCTACATAAATAGGGCTTATATCTAATGCTCTCTTAAGCCCTACTTTATTTTTCATATAAACATTTTTTCTCTAAAAAGCTCAAATTTATCAACATTTAAAGCTTTAGTAAGTATATTGGCTAGCAAATGTTCAGTCTTGCCAATAACCATAGTTGAATCCTTAACTATTTAGCAACAGATTTAAGTTTTATCCCTTGTGCAAAATGAAGAATGTGAAATTCAATTAGATTGTAAAAGCCACTAAGGTTAAGTGGTCTGATAATCTCGGTGAAATCAATGTAGGAATCCTCATTGTATTTTTAGCTTCAAAAGATAGTGAAAATCATCCATTTTGAATTGCTAAAGTGTTTGGCTTCATTTAGAGCAATCACATGATGAAAATTGTATGTGTGCATTGGATTTGAATCACTTCGACAAATGTTTCTTAGGTTTGTATGAGTTAGAAATTAACATGATGACAAGAAAAAAAGAAAATGACATCCTGACCCATTTGAATATTCTTTGTAGATTTAAAACTTTTTAATGAAAGTACTTGTAGTAAAAAAATATTTTTTTAATTGAAGCAAAAATTCTACTAATTTTTTTAGAAAATTATATGTGTTTTAGAAATAATAAATTATAGAAATTTATGAAAAATATTTGAAATCGAAGTAACATTTAGATATTTGAACATAATAAAACAAATAATGATTGTAAAATAAGTTATTTTAAATCAATTAAAATTAGATGATTTACAAAAAATTATAAATATTTTTGAAAAAAATTAGTTTTAATATTGTCTCCAAAAAAAATGTTATATCGTTTAAATATGATTTATATTCAAAGTGCCTATCTTATTCTACCTTGTGAAAGAAAATTGAAGCTTGAAATATTAAAAAATACACAATTATTCACAACAAAATGCAAACCTATAGTTTTGAACTAGGAATCAAAATAGAGTCATGACACTCAAATTGGATTCAACAAATATTCAAGTCTCAACACGTACTCAAGTCGACCTTTGACTCAACCTAAGGTGATCTTCTACTCAACAATCATCTAAGTCCACCTTCAAGTCGACATGAGTAGAACCTCCTTCGAGTTGAATTGAGTCAACTCGACAATATTTGAGACAACCTACAAAATGTTATCCAACTTTCATGACCACGTTTCAATAGCTTCAAATTGTGATTATGGTGACTTTTGTCATTAGCAACATATTAAGGTGTTGATCGCCACTTAATTCCAAATTAGTTAAGATTGTTAGTATACATAATCCATGATTTGATTAGCATGAAAATAGATTAGAACAGTAGGCCAAAAGTATGAATGTAAAATCAATGTACTCGTGAAAACAATGTATTCTGGTTCGGTTAATGATAATGCTACTGAGTTCTGTGTTCGGCTATTCCAAAAGATCGAGCCTTGATTGTAAAGAAATACCAATCCAGAAGTCGATCTTCTAGTATCGATATCTCCTGTATAATCTGCATCTGTGTATCATTCTAGAATATTGGCAGATTGGCTACCTCCATAATAGATGTTGAGATGTTTGGTTCCTTGGATGTACTTTGTGACCTTCGTAAGTACTTTTCAATGGGCTAGGCCTGGATTTTGATAGGAATTGATTGAGTGAACTGATTGAATATGCAATGTCGAGTCGAGTGCAGATCCTTTGTGAAGTAATCTACTGCCATTGATTATGTCATGTAGTAGGCTAATGATACCTTCTTGCTTTGCACTTTCTCTCTTAAATAATGATACCTGATTTTATATTGTTGGTTGCGCGCTTACTAGTTCATTCACTTGATAGAAACAAGACTAATAATTTGCAATGAGAAGTGGATTACTTGGATGCCCGCTCTGATACCATGTTGGAAATTAGTGGGTAAGAGCGGAAGCTGGGAGTGAGCTTGATGCGTGGATCGGAAGCGCCACAGTTAGCAGCAAAAATAATTCAAACGAAGGATTCAAACAAATGCCAATAGAACAATAACAACAGTAGGACAAATGGCACACTAATTATTATAAACAATGAGTACAATGGCATGAAGTTATAACTTCAACTTGTTGAACGTGATGACGTTGATACAGATTAATGAAAAATTAGACTCGGAATATCAAAAAAAGTTTTTTGATGAAGATTCTAAGTTTGATATACTGAAATATCTACAACTGAATTTCCTACAATTATTACAACCGTCTTTATGCCATAAATGCATGTACAAAGTTGGTAGACATCAATTTAAAGTCGTTGGGTCAGATTTCTAACCGACAGTATCAAAAAATTACATAGGGTCGGATTTTATACAAAGGGTCGTAAAATATACACTGGATTGAAAAATATACTGAGGGTCAAATTTTTTGGGGTCAAAAAAATTAGACCCGGTCCGTCCAAGGATGAACTGCCCGGATAATTTAGTGAAGGGTCGAAAAAAATTCAAACCGATTCGATCACCCAGGATCGGAAAATCTCTGTTTGTTAGGCTTGACATTGGGTCAGAAAAATTCGATACTAGATTTTTCGATCTTCTAGAAAGCCTCGAGCCTTCTGTTTGTTGCATTGTTGTAAAGTTTTTCAAGATGATCATTAATAATTTCAAACTAGGAACCGAAATAGAGTCACAACACTTGAATTCGACTAAAGAAATATTCAAGTATTGACACATATTCGAGTCAACATTCGACTCAAACTGAGGTTACCTTCGACTCAACAATCATTTATGTCCATTTTCAACTTGTATATGTTTGTGTATGTGTATATGTATATGTATATATGTGTATGTGTATATGTTTGTGCATGTGTATATATGTGTGCGTATGTGTATGTGTATGTTTATGTGTGGATGTGGATGTGTATGTGTGTATTGTATGCATCTATATGTGCATGTATGTATATGTGTATGTGTGTGTATATTTGTGTACATGTGTGTATGTGAATGTGTATGTGTATGTATATGTGTATGTGTATGTGCTGATATATGTGTGTGTATGTGTATGCATATGTGTGTATGTGTATGTGTGCATGTATATGGGTATGTGTGTGTGTATCTATACATATGTGTATGTACATGTGTGTGCATGTGTATGTGTATGTATATGTTTTGTATATGTGCATGTGCATGTGTGTATGTGTATGTGTGTATATGTGCATGTATGTGTATGTGTATGTGTGTGTGCTTGTGTGTGTGTGCATTGCTTGTGTATGTGTGTGTAATCAAAAGATAGGCTTGTATGTGTGTGTATATGTATTATAAGTACAAATAGGCAAAGAATAGGGTCTAGGTGTGACATTAGGCATGACGGGTAGGTACTAGGCTATAGGCATGGATACACCCTCCCACTAAAATATCTTTAATATAAATTATTTGTTTGCAATTAGATAGAAATGCACATTCATAGAGAATGCACAAGCTTTACCATTGAGTAGAGGGTGGATCAAATTGACTCTTGTTTATCCACTATTTTCTTTTAGCTTGTACTCAAAAAGATTCATAAACTACCATTAGTTATAATCCCATCATCACCAACTAAGTTCTAACCAACTCAAATTACTCTAATGATTATGACACTTTGAGGGCTACACTACTGATTTTTAATGGGCATAGTTTTTTGTCTATGGCATTAATAGGCATCACTAGTACGTAAAGGTTTATGATTATGTATGTGGCATAGATAGCTATCACAAGTTTTAAAAGGTCTATGATTATTTTTTTCATGAACCATTGAGCTTAAACCAATAAAATACAACAAAATTTGTACACCTATATGTACATAACATGATAAAACATGAAATAAATCAACCTAACAATTGTATGTATGTGTACATAGTTTTATTGAATATGAGAAATGAAACACTCCTTGTCACCCATTTATGTGAAAATTCACACGTTTGGGAATGCTCTAAAGTGTGTGATTGATCTCCTAAGCAAGCTTGTGCACTTGTTGATGGATTCTAGATTGATTTCCAAGATCTAGATAAAAAAACCAAGGCATAGAGGCAAAGATGGATGCATTTGTTGATGACCAAAGTGTGAAAATTGTCAACATTTCCTAGCTAGTTTGAGGCCTAAATTGGCTAAAATTGTAAATAGTTTTGGTTCTGGAGTTTCACACGTGTGAACCAGGCCACAATGTTTTTATTTACTGTATTTTTTCAGTATGATGAAGTGTCAAACTTCATACCCTTCAAAATGAGACCATTTTGATGTATTTTGGTCATATAAGCCATTTTTAGCTATTTTTCCTATATAGGGAATATCTAGGGTCAAGTACCTTCTAGAGAGAGGAGAGAGAGTCATCTTCCTCATCCATAAATAGTAGGGAAGTCGTGGAGAAGAGGTTGGAGAAACCTTTTGTATGCTTCATTGAGATCAATAGATCATTGTCATTGTTTCTTCCTCCATTGAGAGCATTGTTGTGTGTATTGTCTTCAAGCTATTGTGTATGATCTTAGGTGCTTTCCAAAAGTGGTAGGCTGATGTATTATGGACTGTATAATGCTATTTTGGGCCGCACTTGATGTTTATGGAAGTTTCCATTTGTGATAAATGCTTTTTGATCAAGTTCTTTGCATTCTAGGTAGCATAGAATGTGTTGCCAATTCCTAGCTTATGTAGTTTGGAGTGCAAGCATTCAAGCCAATGATCTTGGAGTTTAGATCCACTTAGGATCTGTATTTTTCACATGGTATCAGAGCTGGTTGGCTTCTATTTACAGTAAGTATTCCATTTTTGGTGATATTTGGATGTTTGATCAAGTTCTAGCATGATTTTGCATTGCTTTGTTGATCAAATCTTACTAACCTTTGTTTTGTGAGTTGAACTTGTGGATCAAAAGCATATTTCAGGTCTATTGAAGATCAGAGGCTGAAAAGAAACTATTTTGGATCAGATCATAACACCTAATCATTTGTGATTGTGAGGCTTGTGCATATTCAATACTAACAATGTTCTTTTCAATCCTATTGTTGACAATCTCCATTCTTGGATGAACACTCTCCTTAAGTGGATGAAACTTCTCCTTAAGTGGATGACAAATGCTCTTTTGAGTGAGTTGTAATTCTCCTAAAGGCTGAGCAAAGCTCCCATTTGGATGAAAGATCCCCTTTTTTGGGTGAACATATTGCAAGCTCCATTGTGAAGAGCATATTGTAAAGATTGTCATCAACTTTGGCATAAATTTTGGTGTACTTTGTTGAGCATGTAAGTAACTCTCCTTATGTAATTTGATTGGAGCATTTGCTGGAAGGTGTTAACCATTATGCAAGTGTGTTTTCAGGTTCTTAACAGGTTGAGGAACATTCTCATGTGAAGTGATCTTAGATCTACATCTAAACACCAAGATTTGACAAGATAGTGAAGCTAGTCTTGTGATTCACTAAGTGTGCTCATTCATTCACCTCTAAATCTTGTATTTATCACTTGCTGGAGTTTATAAACTTTTAGAAGTGTGGTTTACATGTGGTTTTACAGGTTGAGTCAATATCTTAGTGTGTTGATCATATGTTGATCAAGTTTGTTCATTACTAGGTAATCTTGGCATCCTAGTTTTGGGTATTTTCTAAGAATGCAAGTAACTCTTCACACCATAACTTGATTTGGTCACTTGCTGGAAAGTTTGAGAGCTTAAGCAAGAGTGTGTTCAGGTTGGTTTGATTTTGTAATCCATTCTTAGTGTGTGCAAAGTGTTGCATGTGTTTCAATCTTCCTTTCTATGCTTGGAAACCATCTAGGTTCAAGATAGAAGTGTTTTAGGGTCCTAAATCTTCATAGATCTCTTTATCTATCATTTGTTGAGAGAAAAGTGAGTGCTAAGTGCTTTAGGACAGAACCTAAAAGTTGAAGAAACATTAGAATCATGGCTTCCAATGGTGGGATCATGCTAGAGTCTAGTGAAAGGTTGAGTTCATCAAACTACTCTACTTGGAAAGTGAGGATGGAGTCCTTACTTGAGTTGAATGAACTCATGGACATAGTTGCAGAAATTGAAGAGAGACCTCTCACACTTCAAGAGCAACAAAGGTTTGATAAGAAGGCCAAAAGGGCTCTTCATATCATTAAAATGAATGTTACAAATGAACTTCTCAAGGAAGTTGGAAAGTGTCAAAGTGCAAGTGAGGCATGGAATGCCTTAAAGAAGCTCTTTGAATCAAAGTCCACATCTAGGGTATTGACCCTAAGGAGACAAATATTTTCTAGTAGGCAAAGAGAGGGTGAAAGTGCTCATGCATTTATCTTGAGAGTTAAGTCCCTAAGTGATGATTTAGCATGCATTGATGAGAACATAAAAGATGGTGAAATAGTCCAAGTTATGTTGAATGGTTTGCTAAATGAACATGCTAACCTTGTGCAAAGTTTTGCCATTCAAAGAGTCTTGCCAAGTGTGGTTGACTTGCAAGAAATCTTATTGGCTGAAGAACATAGGTTGCAATCAAAGCTTGATGGTGCATCCTTGCAAGGTGGAGGTGAAGAGGCTTTCTTCACAAAAGGCAAATTCAAGGGCAAAGGTAAAGGCAAAGGGAAATGGTCCAAAGGTGGTAACTTTGATCATGATGATCACTCTTCCTCTTCCTCTTCTACTAAGAACAATAAGTCAAAGTTCAAGTGCTTTTATTGTGGGATAAAAGGTCATTTTGCAAATGAATGTTATAAGAAGAAAAGAGAGCAAGGAGAGAGGCAAGGAAATCTTACAATAGATGAGGAAGAACATAACACATGTGAATCACTTGTTATGACTTCAAGTTTGTTAGCCAACATAGATGATAATGATCCTTGGTGGATTGATAGTGGAGCCTCATCTCACATGACAAGACATAAGGAATACTTTACATCCTTATTGTCTTATGAGGGAGAAGGTAACATCATCTACACTGCAAATGATGGTCAATGTGACATCAAAGGCATAGGCACTATTCCTATTTCCCTTTCAACAAATAGGAAAGCAAATCTTGAAAATGTTTTGTACATTCCTTCAATCACTAAGAATTTGCTTAGTGTAAGTCAAATGATTGACAAAGGACTTGATGTGGAGTTCATTGGAGATGCATGTTTGATAAGTAAATGTGGATCCTTGATTGCTCAAGGTAGGAGGCATGGTAAACTTTTCAAGCTTGATGCATGTGTGATCTCTAATCATGAAGGATGTATGGCTAGGGAGCAATTGACAAACCAAGAAGTTTGGCACAAGAGGTTGGGCCATCCCAACTTCAAATCTTTGGAGGTAATGGCAAAGAAAGAGCTTGTTCTTGGTCTCCCTAAAAGTCTTGTTGCAAACAATAGTGTTTGTGAACATTGTGCCTTGTCCAAATCTCATAGACTTGCTTATTCTAGATCTACTCCTAGATCTAAAGAAGCTTTTCAACTTGTGCATTCTGATATTCATTCTTCTAGTACAACTAGCAATGGTGGGGCAAAGATGTATGCAACTTTCATTGATGACTTTAGTAGGTATACTTGGATCTATCTTCTTAAAAGTAAGGATGAAGTGTTTGCTGCATTTGTCAAGTTCAAGAATGAAATGGAAAACCAATTCAATACAAAGATCAAATGCTTAAGATCTGATAATGGAGGGGAATACACCTCAAATAGATTCAAAGACTTTTGTATAGCACATGGGATTAAGAGGGAGATGTCTAGTCCTAGGACTCCACAACAGAATGGAGTGGCCGAGAGGAAGAATAGAACCCTTTGTGAATGTGCCAAGGCAATGAGACTACATGCTAATCTTGCTAAGTCTTTTTGGGGGGAAGCTTTAGCATGTGCTAACTATCTATGTAATAGATGGACAAGTGCTTCCTTGGATGGTAAAACTCCTCATGAGGTTCTTTATGGTAGAAGGCCGAGTGTCAAGCATTGTAGGATCTTTGGATGTACATGTTTTGTCAATATCACACTTGATGATAGAACTAAAGAAGATCCTTCATCAAAGAAGGGTGTGTTTGTTGGCTATAGTGAAGTAAGCAAGGCTTACAAAGTGTACATTCCTTCTACAAAGAAAGTTGTCATAAGTAGGGATGTCATCTTTCATGAAGAGAATGTTTCCAATGTTGTTGATGTTGATGTTGATGTGCCTACTAATCATCATGATGTGCAAGATGTCTTGGATGAAGATGGAGATGCCACTCCAAAGCAAACTTCAAGGAAGACTCAAAGGCAAAGGGCTAAGCCATCAAGGCTAACCTATGATGAAAAAGGAAAGCAAGTGGTGGACAACTCTAACTTTGCTTTTCTTACCTCTTTTGATGAACCAACTTGTGTAGGTGAAGCAATTCAAAAGAAGGAATGGATCCAAGCCATGGATCATGAGCATCAAGCACTCATCAAAAGCAACACATGGAGGTTGGTAAAGCTTCCAAAGGACAAGAAGGCAATTGGTTGTAAGTGGATCTTCAAGATCAAGACAAATCAAGATGGATCAATCAACAAGTACAAGGCAAGGTTGGTGGCAAAGGGGTATGCTCAAGAATATGGTATTGACTATGATGAGACCTTTGCACCCGTGGCAAAGATGGTAACTATTCGAATCCTAATCTCTCTTGCAACTCTTTATGATTGGGATATGTGGCAAATGGATGTTACTAATGCCTTCTTGAATGGTGATCTTGAAGAAGATATTTACATGGAGCAACCCGAGGGCTATGTTTCACATGATGAGCCTAATCATGTGTGCTATCTCCAAAAGAGTTTGTATGGGCTAAAGCAAGCACCAAGGAGTTGGTATGCTAAGCTCAATTCCTTCTTACTTTCTCAAAACTTTGTTATGAGTGAGTATGATCATTCTCTCTACTTTAGATTGAATGAAAATGATATCACTTTACTTTTGATCTATGTTGATGACATTATCTTAAGTGGTGGTAACAATCTAGATATAGATGAAATCAAGATGGCACTCAAAAGAGAGTTTGAAATTCAAGATCTTGGTAAACTTCATTATATCTTAGGAATAGAGATTATTAGAACTTCTAAATCTACATTCATATGTCAAGAAAAGTATGTTAACTCTATTCTAAAAAGGTTTCATATGGAAGATTGTAAAGTTGTTTCTACTCCTATGGAATCAAATGTAAAGCTAACTACAAGAAGTAATGAAAGATCCTTCAAGGACATTACTCTCTATAGAAAGCTAATAGGATCTCTTATATGGTTAACCATCACAAGACCTGATCTAAGCTTTGTGGTTGGTAAACTAAGTCAATTTATGCAAGATCCTAGTGAGGCTCATTGGAAGCTAGGAAAGAGAGTACTTAGATACATCTCGGGATCTAGAGATTTTGGCATCTTGTATGGAGGTACTACACCTAACCTTTGTGGATTTTCAGATTCAGATTTTGCAGGTGATCAAATGGATAGGAAGTCAACAAGTGCCTTTGCAATCTATCTTGGAGATGGAGTGGTCTCATGGCTATCAAGGAAGCAACCAACTATCTCTCTATCTTCCACCGAAGCCGAGTACAAGGCATTAACAACATGCACCAAGGAGATTCTTTGGATCAAGAGGATGTTATTGGATCTTCACTTGCTGGAACCAGAGAAGACTCCAATCATACTTTGTGATAACCTTTCAGCCCAAAGCTTGGCAAGCAATCCTGTTTTTCATGCAAGGAGCAAGCACATTGAGATTGCTCACCATTTTGTGAGAGATCAAGTCATTGCCAAAGAGGTGGAGCTTCAACATGTCTCTTCAAAGGAGTGTGTGGCTGATATCTTCACCAAACCATTGGGAAAGGACCTATATTTAATGCATAGATCTAATCTTGGAATGTGCTCAAAGACTATGTTGAAACTAGCATCCAATGTTGAAGAGGGAGTGTGAAAATTGTCAACATTTCCTAGCTAGTTTGAGGCCTAAATTGGCTAAAATTGTAAATAGTTTTGGTTCTGGAGTTTCACACGTGTGAACCAGGCCACAATGTTTTTATTTACTCTATTTTTTCAGTATGATGAAGTGTCAAACTTCATACCCTTCAAAATGAGACCATTTTGATGTATTTTGGTCATATAAGCCATTTTTAGCTATTTTTCCTATATAGGGAATATCTAGGGTCAAGTACCTTCTAGAGAGAGGAGAGAGAGTCATCTTCCTCATCCATAAATAGTAGGGAAGTCGTGGAGAAGAGGTTGGAGAAACCTTTTGTATGCTTCATTGAGATCAATAGATCATTGTCATTGTTTCTTCCTCCATTGAGAGCATTGTTGTGTGTATTGTCTTCAAGCTATTGTGTATGATCTTAGGTGCTTTCCAAAAGTGGTAGGCTGATGTATTATGGACTGTATAATGCTATTTTGGGCCGCACTTGATGTTTATGGAAGTTTCCATTTGTGATAAATGCTTTTTGATCAAGTTCTTTGCATTCTAGGTAGCATAGAATGTGTTGCCAATTCCTAGCTTATGTAGTTTGGAGTGCAAGCATTCAAGCCAATGATCTTGGAGTTTAGATCCACTTAGGATCTGTATTTTTCACAAAAGTACATACACTTGAAACAAAGTGATTCTTGAAAAACTAAGTTAAGTTAAGCTCCTCTCCTCAGGTAGAGAGAAAATAGAGCTATTTTAGATTCGGGTAGAGAGAGAATAGGAAACAAGAAAATCTCACCAAACTCAATGTTTGACTCAAAACTCAACATACTTATGATTCCAAAGAGGAGTACATATTAAACTTGTGGAGATCCCTCCTTGCAATCCTAGCCTCTTTAATGCTATTGGATGAGTAATGCATCCATCTTGCAATTATGTTGGACCCTTCTTGGAGATTTCTCAATTCCTATTGGACCCGTTGACCAAAGCCAACACTTTGACTTCATCACTCATCAAACTACATTAGTAAAAGTGTCACAATTCTATGTACTAGCCTACCTAGCTCAAGATTGCATCACAAATGACTTTTGGCTCAATAGTGGCATTACATGTGGATTTGACCAATTTGCTAACTATGTCAATTTTTGGCCCTATCACAACTCTACACAAAGAAGTTTGATATAAACTTTGTGAAACCCCTAAAGTAAACAAACTATTTTTGACTTATTCTACATGTGGGAACATGCTCCACACATGTGAGTTTTTCCTCACAAACTAAAAAACACAAAACAACCAAGATAGACCATTTTTCACAATTTAGAATCCAATAAAGATTCTTTATCTCTTTGGTACATCATTTTTTTCCAATCCAAATATGCCATGAAATCAAACCATGCATATGCTATTCCTTTGGTGGAAGGATTCTATAATTTATTAGTCATTATTGTCTCACACTTTATTTTCCAATGTCAAAGTCATTCATTATTTGCATTTGGTAGCATATGTAATTCATGTATCACATCTTTGTCTTTGACTTGTAGTAGTAATTTAACCACATCTCTCATGCTTGGTCGATCCTCCATTGAAATCCTACTACAAATGATGCCTATTTTTAGTACCTTCCAAATGTCCAGAGAAACCAAATTTCCTCTATCATTTAATAGAGCATCATGATTCAACCACTTTCAATATATCCCGCTTGTGAGAAAGTGCTTGTTGGATCCAGATTCTAATGTCCATACCATCTTCAAAGGCTGAGTCGGTGGGTCGCCTTCTAGTCAACAATTCTAGAAGTCTATAAACATCTGCTTTGACTGAAATCTTTCCCAAATCTACAAACTCTGCTCATAACAAAATTGTTTATCAATAACATGATTAAACATCCTAGTAAATTGTGCCATCATCAAGAATGGCCCTGTAGACAAAATTGAACCCACCCTCTCCCAACTTATTGCTTACACTGAAGTTGTTTGTTGCTCTTTGAAGCTCCTCGGCTGTTATTTTAGAAACCCCTTATGTCTTTTATCATTTGACAAATGCAAAGGCATTGTTTCCTTTTGCCATCTTTTATAGCACAGTATCAAGCACATGCCCATAAATAATGCTCCTATTAGAGATCCACATCCTATACCAATCCAGACAACAACAACAAGTCCTTTATGATGTGAATTTGATAACAGACATGGTCTATGCACAATGGCCCCACAAAGTTTTGGATTGCCAAGAAATGAAGCAAATGTGGTGTTGGCAAAGGCTCCTCCTTCAGGTATTGGACCACTTAGAGCATTGTTTGACAAGTACAAAATTGTAAGCATGTAAAGATTGGCAAGAGAAGTAGGTATAGAACCAATCAAGTTATTGAAAGAAAGATCTAGTACTTGAAGGCTCCAAAGAGTGTTCATACTCGGAATTTCTCCTGTTAAGCTATTGTGTGAGAAGTTGATTTTCTCAAGTCTATAACATTGTCCAAGTGAAACACAAATGCTATTTGAGAATTGATTTGATGAAAGATCAAGAGACTCAAATGAGGCTTCCAAACTGTGAGTGCAGATGACCTGTCAAAAGATTGCTCGATAGATCAACAGTGACCATGCTAGTGATCTTGGCAATCTCCACTGGTAAGTTGCCTATGAGTTGATTATGAGAAAGTATAACTTCCAATAACCGTTGGCAATTTCCTAGGCTAGAAGGTATGTACCCTACTAGATTGTTATTTTTTAGGTGTAGGTATGTCAATTGTTGGAGTTGACCAAGCAAAGATGGGATACTACCATGGATATTGTCGTTGGCAATGTGGAGCTCCCCGAGTTGTGTGCAGTTGCCAATATCTGATGGTAAGCTGCCAAAGAAAAAGTTATCTTCCAGACATAAAATCAGTTTTCAATTTTTTACAAAGAAAATTGAGCGCCTCACAGAACGTAATCTGTTGGGCAAATTTTTTTTACACACACCTTTCAGACTTCAGAAGGTGCATGTAAATTTTTTTTATTTTTTACATGCACCTTCCGCCCGAAAGGTGCATGAAAAAAATTTACCTCAAGAGAAACAAAGAAAAAAAAATGTGAAAACAGATTTCATGCAAGGGAAGTTCAGGCTCCTCGGCCCTTCCGCCGCGGAAGGGTGTGCACCCTCGGGCGCACAGCCTTCTGGTTCGGAAGGGCCTCGGAGCCTGTCCTCTCCCCCCCCTAAAGTAATTGCTGCAAATATGGTAACCTCCACAGAGAGGTTGGGATGGAACCTTCAAGCTTGCCAAAGAGCTGATTTGAGCCAACATCGAGCGATACTAGCTACGTGAGGTGGCCGATTTCTGAAGGTAAGATCCCATTGAGCTGGTTCCTCTCAAGCAACAAATGATTGAGAGAGGATATATTTCTAATGCTTTCGGTGATTATTGATTGAGGGATTCCAGTTAGAGCATTGATTTCGAGGTCAAGATGCTGCAGCTGTGTAAAGGCTGCAAACTGCAAAGGCAACGTGCCACCAAGCTTGTTCCAGCTAAGATCCAACTCAATCAGGGAAGAGCAATTCCCAAGAGATGGAGGAATAGTTCAAGAGAGCTGATTAAAGCCAAGATTGAGATGCTTCCGTTGGCTCAATGCTCCAAACTCTGGAGGTATGGCTCCATGGAGTTGGTTATAAGAAAGATTTAATTTCTATAATGAGGAGCAATTGGAGGGATCAGTAGGAAATCTGCCACTCAGTCCATTGCCAAGGGCCTCGCCTAAAGATTTTGAAAATCCTTACTGGGCAGAATGGCCTCTGCCCGGCCCATTCCATTGCGTAATGGGTACCCAAGTCTTTTTTTCAAAGGACCTTTATAAACTGTAATGAGCACTTGAATGTATGTTATCTAAACCCAAAAGGCCATGTGGCAGTCTGCAGTCAACTGAAGATCAAAGGTTACAGAATAGATAGGCGGCTGACACAATAGAAGTGAGGAGCAAGCAAAATGGGCAGGGTGCTTGTTGCGATGGAACCGCGGAGAGGTAGCGACAGATAATGGCTTTTAATCTGTCCACAAATGGGCGGAATTAGTATTGGGTATCCATTACGTATTAGATAACGGCCCCCTAGAGGGCCCGTTATGAGATTTTGGGGGCGAGCCCGGGAGGTCGAGCCCCCACAAAATCTGACAACGGGCCCTTCAGGGCCCGATCGACGTTATGGTCAGATCAAATTAATTGTATAGCACTTTTGTGAGAGAGAGAGAGAGAGAGAGAGAGAGAGAGAGAGAGAGAGAGAGAGAGAGACTCTATGCAACGCAGCTGTAGTACAAATGTCTGCCATTCTAACTTTGGATTAGTACGTTCTCTGGTTTCAAATCTCTGTAATCAATTCCAAGTTTGTGAAGGTGCTCCAATGCCAAGAGTACTTGGGCTGCATAGAATCTGGAGGAGTTAAAATTTCATAAGACAACTACGTTGTTGCAACTACTTTGTAACTGAAGCAACAGAACATGAATAACCGCATAAACTTTATTGGTGTAAATTGCAATCATTTTTTCTTTTGTGAGAATCAAGTTAAAAGAAGCTGTCATGAATAATTGCATATATGCGTTAATCATAGCTCATTCATCTAAAATTATGTTTTAGGAAGACGAATTTACAACCACTCAATCAATATCTGTAACTCGTCCTTTGATGCACAATAAGAGGTCAATCTTACCGAGCTGTACTTGCGAGGAACTTTTTATGGAATTGAGCAATAATTTATCACAAGGAACACATCCTGTTCAGATTCAAAGTGAGCAAGCATTCAGATTCAAAGTGAGCAAGCAGAGTTCTATTCAGATTCAACGTGAGCTTCAAAGTGAGCAAGCAGAGACGACAAAAAAGGATCGCTCAGCATATATAGTATCTATCTCTCTCCCTTTCTGCCCTGTGAACATTCTCGCGAAACATAGATGACAGATTAATGTGACCTCAGCTTCCGCAGCAGGATGATCAGAGAAAATCCAGATCTCGGAACGACATGATACTGTACTGTCGCGAAATGCCTTCACATTTCATGCGAAACGCGGTCACCTTTCAATTTTGAAAGGTAAAATTTACGCTCTTCAAAGCAGCCTTACTAAAGATAGTAAGAAAGATTATGGCATTTAATAAGTCTAATTTTAACCAATAATCAGCAACAGCTGACCATAACGTCGGAATAAATTCTTCTTGACAAGTGAGCCCAGCAATATATTGGGTCAACAAGCTAAAGGCAACATGAATAGAATGATTATGAGAGCAAGAGTAAATTGTTGATGTATTACAAGCAGCTAAACGTACAGTCTGGCACTTGTATGACTTTCTGCTTGCACTGTTTAGATCGCTACAACTTAATGGTGATTGTTGAGGAGGAATGATGAATGATGAAGGAGAGCATCGAGTAGTGTAGCATGATTTATAGGACACTGAAACATTGATTCAGGTGAAAAACAAATTTAATTTTGTTTCTGGATGGATAGGGATAGCGCATACCCGACAGCCTCAAATAAAATACACATAATTGGCCGCAAATATTGGCAACATTCCATTATGCAGAAATTGGAAATCAGTCTCAAAGGTCGGCTAGTCAAGTCAAATTTCGAGTCTTAAAGTGGAGAAACAATGTAAGAATGATTCAAATGAATTGTTGTGTGATATTGGCTCATGTACCACATCCAAGGAGGTTTGGGACACATTGAAATCCATCTATGGTAGAAAGGTGAAAGCTCACAAAGGACAAGCCAAGAGGAAGGAAAAAAGAGCAAAATCAACATTTCATGAAGGACAAGTCAAAGGAGGAGAGTGCTGAAGAGTCATCACAAACATCAACAAGTTGCAAATCCAACAAGAAGTGCTTCCTTTGTGGTAAGAAGGGGCATTTTGTTTCTAATTGTTTCAAGAAGAGAAATGATGATAAGGTAGCAAGAGGGACTAGTTGTGGTAAGCTTTTCAAAATTGATGTTAATCCTTGTGGAAGTGTGGCCAAGGGGAGCCTGGATCATCTCAAGGAGGAGGCAAGTGATCTACCTCAATCTATGTTCCAAGATGGTGAAGCTCATGAAGATAGTGCTTTGGCAAAAGCACATGTAGAGTTATGCCAAGGAGGTCTACTTCTCATCAATTCTCTCATCTTCTTCATTTGGATGATTTCATTTCATCATGTAGAAGCAAAGATAGTGCTATTTCATGTTATTTCTTGCTAGAAGACTTCAATTGGAGGTCCCTCTTATCAAACGTGCTTGATATGAGGATTGCAATAGTGATACTTTGGGGATTAGATCCATTTTCTTTGCCAATATTCCTTTGCACATAAGGAGTAAGGATGATCCAATTTCAATCAAGAGGATGATGGTAGGATTCTCAGATCTACCAAAATTCCAAGTGTATGATGGAGATTTGCCAAGGCTTAAGGAGGAGTCTTCTCAACACATGCTTTCAATGGGATCTTCAAGGCAAAGCCGAGTCTTTGTTGTGAGAAATGCAAAAAATGTGCTTGGTTAAGGCCAAATCCATGTATATAGGATGATTACACATGTGAGGAGCCTGTTCCCATGTGTGAAATTAATGTACTTGTCATATACCATAATCATATAAATTGTACATATGATTTAATTCAAGTTCTAGCGGCTAAAAAGGTCAAAATCTAGTTTTCTAGTCATATGACACATGGCATCAATCTATTGATTGCATGAGCCAAATCATTAGAATAGGTGTCACATCCCATGTGTAGAGGAATACTCACACATGTGGAATAAGCTGAAGTAGGCGAGTTTTGACTTCTAGAAGGTTTCTTAGAAGATCTCCATATAGTAGAAAAATGGACCAAAAGTGCTCAAAATATAAAGTTTGATCCAAGTGTCAATTTTGCATGATGATTCATCATATGGCAAAGCATCCTCACATGTGTGAGATCAAATGCACGATCAGTACCTCGAGCTCCAAGAAATGTATATGTAGAGGCATATTTGGCCATAATCAACATGAAACATCAATCTTGATTTTGGAGGCAATTTTGTGTCAATCTCTCCATTTGTCTTCATTTGTTTTGAATGATTTGAGTTTCTATCATAGTGTAGCTTGTTTTCAGGTTGGAGTCTGTACTCTGTATGTATATATATATATATATATATATATATATATATATATATATATACACCCAAGCAACCTCCCATGCAATCCATCTAAACATAGGCCACATTTCCCATGCTATCCTCATGCATATGACCGTCACAAGCCATGCACTATTTCACATGTCTCAATAGGAGTGTCTGAGTCCTCTCAAGGTAATTAGATACAAACTAGCCTTGACATGGACCAAATTGACTCAAAAACTCACATTAGATTATGATAGAAACTCAAAGTACATATAGAAATCATGGAGATCCATGCTTCAATCCTATTGGAACCCTTAAACATAGCCTCTCTAATCCTATTGGATGTGTGATGCAACATCCCTCAGTTTTGATTGGACCCTTCGACTTTTGCCACCACATAGGGTGTGTCACTCATCAAACCTAGACTTGACATATGTCATAAGCCTAACTACCTCAAGTTTGCATCACAATCTACTTTTGGCCAAATTGAGGCTTTACATGTGGATTTGACCATTTTTACCTCTATGCTAATTTTGGCCCTATCAAGGTTCTACACCAAGATGCTTGATACAAAAAGCACCCTCACCATATCCATGATAAGATTTCTTTGGTAGAAATCATTTGACAACATCTTTGATGAAAATCAGAGGCTTCCATGCCTCATAAAAATCACAAAGATCATAGAGATCAAGACCCTAAGATGAGCAAAAGTGTTGATTATCAAAAATTAAGCACTACCTTGACTAGTCCACATACTATGAACTTTATCCATGATGGATCTAATTTTGAAGTCAAATAGGATCTTGATATTTTTGAGGCTAAATACTTTCTCAAGAATGTAAGTGTCCTCTTTGGATGCTTCACTTAGTCTCGAGAAAAGTTTACAAAATGCCTCAAACCATGTAAAAACATGATTTTTCAAACTATGAGCAACAAGCTCATTGTTGCTCTTACTAGATCTAAGACTATACACTTGATGGCTCAACCAATTACTTTTTAAGTAATTTGGAAACATATCTAAGCCATGAATGACAAGTAATATGTCCATACTAGAGGCATGATACAAGACAAGCATTACCTCACTCCAACTATGAGATGTAGAAACCTCATAAAAGGAAGATGGTACATCGAGTAATGAAAGAGAAGCATGAGAGAATATGTTGAAGTGAATACCACCTAGAACTTGCCTCTCTTTACCATGAACTTTGAGCCACAAATGTGAAAATCTACAAAATAGGACCAAGAATGGATCCTAAAATGATCCACAAGAGGGATTGGACGTTAAATACAATTGATCTATCAATCTACACAAGATTTAGATCAATCTAGATCAATTCTAGACATGAAAATCTAACAAGAACAATCATTAATGAAGGTAAATTTACTTGCTGGTTTCACACGTGTGAAAACCTGTCAGAGTACGGACTCCAACCTAAAAACAAGATACACTACGATAGAAACTCAAATCATTCAAAACAAATGAAGACAAATGGAGAGATTGACACAAAATTGCTTCCAAAATCAAGATTGATGTTTCATGTTGATTATGGCCAAATATGCCTCTATATATACATTTCTTGGAGCTCGAGGTTCTGATCATGCATAAGATCTCACACGTGTGAGGATGCTTTGTCATATGATGAATCATCATGCAAAATTGACACTTGGATCAAACTTTTTATTTTGGGCACCTTTGGTCCATTTTCCTACTATATGGAGATCTACTAAGAAACCTTCTAGAAGTCCAAACTCACCTACTTCAGCTTATTCCACACGTGTGAGCACTCCTCTACACATGGGATGTGAAACCTATACTAATGATTTGTCTCATGCAATTAATAGATTGATGCCATGTGTCATATGACTAGAAAACTAGATTTTGGCCTTTTTAGCCACTAAAACTTGAACTAAATTGTATGTACAACCTATATGATTATTGTACATGACAAGTACATTAATTTCACATGTGGGAACAGGCTCCACACATGTGTAATCATCCTATATACATGGATTTGGCCTTGACCAAGCATATTTTTTGCATTTTTCACACTCCTCATAAATATAGCTTGGTCAGTTAATTGTGTTCGCGAACTATTTGTTTCTAGACAGAAGTCCTCAACAACTAAAGCCCAACTTCATGGTTAAAGAACACGAAGAGTTTTAGAACATGTTAGAAACTTATGTCAATGCTGTATACATACAACTTTATTTAATGATCGTGCTAGACTGTACCAAAGATAGTCGTTATTCGAGTGCCAAAAAGAAAGTATTCGCAACAGACGAATAAGATGGCTTTAAGAAAGTTCTTTAGAGCATGCTTTACGAAAACATAGCAAATGACTGTAATGCACTAGAGCATTCGTCTGATCAGAGAGTAATCAATGAAATGCGTTAGAGATTGTTAGTAGACTCAAGATCACTCACACTCAGCAGTGCGGAGAGCAGAGATAAGAGAGAATAACTCACAGACCTCTATTCACTTCTTCAATATCTTACATAGGCATAAACTCTTCTCTCTCAATGATCGAGACTGAAGTGTGAGATCTATATATGTTCTACGGGGCGAACAAACACACCTCTAAAACAACAGGTGCGTCGCTCTTGCGAAAGGGTCTAGTTAACAATTTGACTGAAAATACGTTCAACTATACCATAAGAGGTATACTTAACTATGAGTTAAAGTTACTCTAGTTTAACATGTCTTTTCGTATCTAGTCATTTCGTATGGACGACGTAGTAAAGGTTATCCAAGGCAATGTCTTTTCCTTCTAAAGGTCTTGCCCTTAATTACAAGGCAAGTACTTAGGAGATATATTCCCAAAAAATGACTTAGGCCTCTTCATGATTTATACTTAACCAGCTCATATCTTCATTTTCGAGTATATCATGCCATATTTATGTTGATATTCAATATTTAACATTTTCGTGGCATCACATATCCCCTTCCTCAAATGTGAAACATCCTCGTGAACATATCATCTTCATTTCGAGGATTATTCGAGAAACATTCTTGTTCATCAGATTTTTGTTGAGGCGAAAAGATATTTCTTCGTGTATTTCGTCCTTTAGATATGTCTTCGTCTTAGAGAATATGTGTCACTGTTTCTTTAATTGAATAGGTTGTTTTGAGTTGATAATTGAATTGCTGATAAAAACTGGAATCAAACTTCAAAACATCTTTAAACTTCAAAAAGTCAGCATTCCATAAAAACATCACCACGACGAAGGCACAAATGAATATTCATGTATGATTCAGTTCTTCATATAATTTCTGAGCAGGCTCCAAGTTCTATTGAGCTTCGATCAAGAGCAAGTCTTCTTTTGATTTTGTGTAGCGGCCAATTGGTAAGTTGCCGAATTCTTCTAACTTAACCGGGAGCAATGTTCCATCGAACAACTCCTGGGTTAACTTGGTAACTTTGTCTGAATCACTACGTAGAGTAATTTCTTTACAGTAATGAGCTGAAAATCTAATAAAATTGCTTTTAACATAAAGACTTTGAACAAAAAATAATGTCTTTGCCGCAAAGGTACCAAAATGTATATGTATAGAATTGCTTATAACGGAATGACTTCCTTCTATCTTGCAAATTATGGCAAATCTCCACAAAATATTCTACAAGGTTTCGCTCCCAATCCACATAAAGACTGAATAATTTCATATAAGCCATATTTATATTAATCAGCAGAGCTGCATCGTCAAATGCGCCTAATCCGCAATAGCTTGTGGCTTGTACAGGTGAAACTGTGACTTTCGCTTCCAAAAATGTCACTTATTATCTTCATTGCGCAAAAATTAAAGTTCTTTGATACGAATATATTCGAGAAAATACATAGCTGAAGAGCTTAGGTATAACTCTGTTGATCCGAAAGGTACGACCTGGAACTTACCCTGGATTATGCCCTAGTAGAGACATCCTTTCTGCTTGATAGAAAGCTGGGCCCATAACCAGAGAGAGTCATCCTTCTCCCAAGGTTGCTGCCATTTGTTGAAGGCGATGCCTACTGCACTTGGTAGCATCATGTAATCCACATGCCATTGCAACTCAATATTAAAAGCATGTGGACACCATTTCCAGAAGCATTTAGCCAATGCACGAAATCCGTCAGCACATACCTTCGACTGATTTTGTCACACTTGCTTTGGTTGTGTAGATGTAGTTGCCAAGTCCTGAGTTTGCAACTTAGCAGCCAGCTTCTGATCTTCCATTTGTTGCTTAAGATCTGATAGCTCATGTTCGAGTTTGTCAATCTTTGTGTCAGTCAAAATTTGAAAATGAGCGCATAGGCGAGAAACATGGGCTCCGACTCCAGAAAACTTTTGATGTTTGATCCATCGCAAAAAAGCTTTGTATGTGATAACGCTGAAGCATATTGGATTACCCGCAAGCACATCCAATATGTAACCAAAATTTTGAACTGAAATTGTTGCATCCACATCCGTCAAAAATATGGCTTGGTTTGCGTATTTACAAAACAGTTTGAATGTCGCATCTCGGATCATAGAGATTTTGTACCCCTTCGTGGGTATGAAGCAGTTGCTTAGGATGTGGGCAGCTTCATCCACTGAATTTTTATTTGTCACAACCAGCTTCCCATCCAATGGTGTAGCATAATCTGTTGCAACTAGAATATAACGACATTTCATATGTCGAGTAACAAGTTTGATTGGACCGACAAAGTCAATCACCCACTTCTCGAATGGTGCAAGAGGCAGGATTGGTGTCAACGGCCAATTCATTGCTTTTGTAGGCTTAGCAGATCTCTGGCATGGATCACATGAACGATTAAAATTTGATACATCCTTGAACATTGTTGGCCACCAATACTTGGCAGTCAATATCTTATTTACTGTATTCTTCAAAGCAAAATGTCCACCAGCATCTTCTGAGTGTAAGGCTTTAATGACCTTTTTAATGTCTTTAGTTTCGAGACATCTTCGTAGTTGTTGGTCAGCACCAAGCTTGTACTGAACATTGTTAATAATTGTATAAGGTGCTACCTTATATTGAAAAACTGTCTTTTGCTCCAAATCGTAACCATCCGAATATATCTGATCCTTGAGATAAGTAATGATATCAGAATATAGCGAATTTGTAGATAAAATCTCAAATAAATGTTCGTCTGAAAAATAATCGTTGATAGGGTCTTCAGTTTTTTCGGTGCTGAGTCACGATAGATAATCAGCATTCGTATGATGTTTTCCTTGACGAAGCTCTACTTGATAAGTAAATTCCTACAGAAGTAGAACCCATCGAGCAATTCGTCCTGATAGATCTGGTTTATTTACAAGATACTTAAGAGCATAATGATCCACATGAAAAATAGATACATATCCCAGCAAATAATGCCGCAATTTTTTAACAGTGAAAATCATGCCAAGTGCTTCCCTTTCTGTAGTCGAATAATTCTTCTCTGATGCACTGAGCTGTCGACTCGCATAGTAGATGGGATGGTCCTTCTTCTGGTCATCCTTCTGGCTTAGACAGACGCCAATAGCAAATGCAGAAACATCCACATAATTGTGAAATAAAATAGCCTAGTTGGGTGGTCTCAGAATAGGAGCATTGATCAACCTTTGCTTAAGATCTTTGACTGTTTTATGCTGTTCATTCATCCACAAGTATTCCACTTGTTTCTTCAGTAGATGTGTAAGAGAGGCAGCACTAGAAGCATGATTTTGAATAAATCTCCTCTAATAGCCAACATTTCCTAAGAAAGCTCTTAGTTCACGTAAATGGGTTGGTATCTGGAGATTTTTTATAAGCTCGACTTTATCTTTGTCGACTTCTATTCCTCTGTTAGATATTTTGTGTCCGAGCAATATTCCTTCTTTCATACCAAAAAAACATTTCTCTAGATGAAGAGATAAACAAGTATCTCAACACCATTGCAATGTTAATTTCAGCTTCTGCAGGTGTTTCTTTATATCACTATATACATAGAAATCATCAATAAATATTTCGAGAAAAGTTCTCAAGAAGGTAGCGAAAGTTAACATCATGATTCGTTGAAAAGTCATTGGAGCGTTACCAAGACCAAAGGGCATTTTGTTGTAGGCATAAGTGCCCCAATCCGTAGTGAATGTGGTCTTTGAATGATCCTCCTTTCGCACTCCAACCTGATTATATCCAGAAAAGCCGTCACAAAAATTGTAATGCTCAAACATCCGCTTCAACGTCACAGGCATCTAAGAATTCTTCGTCATCAGCATTCTCATAACATTCAAAGTACTGCACTTCAATATCAGATTTATTGGAAAAAATATTCAAGGCATACGAAGATTCTTCTGATGTAAAGTTGGTGTTGGACAAAGGAGTTTCACCTTCATATTTGTCACGACTCCAGGTTATGATTTGTTCTACTGGCTTACCTCGATTATTGGTCTCACCAGTCTGAAATCTCAGCTCTCTAGATTTCCAATGTACACTTGAATTTAATTGATAAAGCCAGGGTCGTCCAATCAGCACAGAATAGGATGACAAATCGAGTGTTTTGATAACAATGAAATTCATTGTGAATGGCTTGGCTTGAATGTAGACAATGACATCCTTCAGTGCTCCAACAGGTTTTCGTCGTGTCGAATCAGCTAACTTGATGTTTCGTTGTGTTGGTTGAATGTCAATCAGCCCCAAAGCATGAGTTGTGTCTTCTGTTATTATATTCACACTAGAACTAGAGTCAATTGGCACTTTTTTGATCAGACATCCCGCAATGGTAATATCAATCTCAGATGCACCAAGATCACCTAAATCGATAGACAAAACACCAACATCTGGCAAAGAAATTTTTTTTTTTCTTTTTGCGCACAGAAAGGCCTTTCAGTTGCTTTCTGTAATAAGTGGTATCTGCCAACGACTGTTCAAAAGTAATGTTCGGACGAAGAGATCCGATATCAGTCACAATGTCATATTCTTTCGTCTTTGATTTTGAGGTTGGTTTATCGATAACAGCAATAGACAATTTGGTCTTCGCGATTTCTTCGTCCTCTTTCTCGAAAGTGACCACCTTTTCTGCAGCAACTGTCTGAAGTTCAGTGTTGATGATTTTCTTTGTTTCTATTGAGATATCTTTTGAAAAAAACTCTGTAGCATCACAGTCATAGTCAGAGTCATCTTTGAGATCTTCTTTAGTCGTAGATTTGCTCATTGTTTTGTTAGAGGATTTCTTCTTTGAAGATTTTCTACGCCTTGTCGAAGATTTCTGATCAGATTTCGAGGAGCTTTTGCTTCTCGTTGTGACTTTGAATAGTTTCTCCATGTCAATTGGCCAGGACTGACCTTCTGTCTTTGCCAGTTTTCCTTCAATAATGTCAATTCTCTGCACAACAGCATTAGTCGCAGCTTTCGCTTTCGTGTCTACAGCAGCTGGTGTCGCTACATTCTGATATTTGGGTCGCGGCTTCTGCGGCTGAGGGCAGTTAGGATGCTTGTGGCCAGGCTCTCTGCAATTCGAATATAATGGTACATAACCAATCGGCTTTTGCAGTTGAGGACAGTCAGGAGAAAAATGTCCCGGCTCTCCACAGTGGTAGCAGTTGCTCGAAACTGGTTTAGTCGCGGTTGGAGACTTCGCTGGTCCAACAAATTCAGGAGGATTATGTCTTTTTGGTGCGAACTTGGGTATGTCCTGCTGGGTTGATGCTGCAGTACCCTGTACATAGTTAGTAGTCGGATTATTTTGAAAAATAAAAAGTGCCTCCTGGGTAGGATCTTCAATGTATTTGACATTCATAGTAGTGCAGTCTTTTTTAGTGTGTCCAGAAGTTCCACATTTCATACACCACATTCCTGAGTTGGAAGAAGACGCTTTTGGCCTTTTATCTACAACTTCAGAGATCTGCACTTTCAAGTCATTAAACTTTTTATTAAGGTCATCCATATTACTCTTCCAAAGCTTTTCAACTTTAGAAGTTGACGAGTTATCCTCGACAACTTTCGTGTCGTCCTTTCGTTTAGTTCGTCATTTATTCTTTCTCTCTCCTTTGTCAGCTTCTGATTTTGATGAATCGCTGCTTTTAGATTATGAGCTTGAAGAACTAGTACTTGAATCAATATCTGAATCATCATCGCTGTCACCAGAATCAGTCTTCGACTTTCAAGATTTCTTAGTCGATCGTCACTTTTGTGCTAGTTTCGAGGTCTTGAAATTTTCACTAGCTATTACTGCTGCTAAGGAGGTCATGTCCCCTTGTGAGACATAGCTATCTGCATCATCGGAAGAAGTCTCTTTAAAATAATCGTATTTAATTTTAGAGATAGAAGTGAAACATGCAGTAGCACCCTCCATACCGAAGCTAATTAGGAGTTCAAGTAATTGGGCAATGATTTAGTCTAGATTTCTTCGACTAGTACTCTCACTTTGTCTTCGTAAAAATTCCTCTCTAAGCTTACGGTATCATTCTAATCTGGATTTCCTATCTGACATACACTAGAGATGGAGATGGATTTGTCAGATTTCTTATCATTTTCCTAGACTATCCCCGGCAACGGCGCCAAAAATTGGTATATGTCGTACTATACCAACAGGGTTAATATAGATTTTATAGTAAATAATGTCGTTCCCATAGAGGACAACATTAGAAAGTTATGTTTTGGTACAATTTATGACAAGTGGTTTTGAGTGTTATTTTGGTTATCGATAGACATTAAAAAGTAACCAGTATTATTTATGGTTGGGATGGGTAATGTTAATAAATTCAGAACAACAATCTGGCCTTTATCGAATTGAAGGCAGAGCGTTCTATAGATGAGATGTTATTAGAGTAGTACAACAATACTACACTCTGGCTGATTAAGGTGTCAACAGATAATCGAGAATTGTTCGATGTATTCACGACTGTGTAGACAATTAATTAATCGCGTTCACAAACTATTCGTTTCTAGACATTTCTCCTCAACAACTAAAGCCCAACTTAATGGTTAAAGAACATGAAGAGTTTTAGAACATGTTAGAATTGTATGTCAATGCCAATCAGGAAAACAGATCAAAGACTCAATTCTTCAGACAGGGACTGTCATCTCATATGTATACATACAGCTTTATTCAATGATTGTGCTAGATTGTACCAAAGATAGTCGTCATTTGAGTGCCGAAAAGAAAGTATTCGTGATAGATGAATAAGATGGTTTTAAGACAGTTCTTTAGAGCATGCTTTACGAAAACACAGCAAACGACTGTAATGCACTAGAGCGTCTGTCTGATCAGAGAGTGATTCATGAAATGCGTTAGAGATTGTTAGCATACTCAAGATCACTCACACTCAGCAATGCGAAGAACAGTGATAAGAGAGAATAAGTCACAGAACTCTATTCACTTCTTCAATCTCTTACATAAGCATAGATCTTCTCTCTCGATGATCGAGACTGAAGTGTGAGATCTATATATGTTCTACGGGGCGAACAAACACACCTCTAAAACAATAGATGCGTCGCTCCCGCGAAAGGGTCTAGTTAACAATTAGAGTGAAAATACGTTCAACTATACCATAGGAGGTATACTTAAATATGAGTTAAAGTTACTTTAGTTTAACATGTCTTTTCGTATCTAGTCGTTTCGTATGGACGACCTAGTAAAGGTTATCCAAGGCAATGTCTTTTCCTTCTAAAGGTCTTGCCCTTAATTACAAGGCAAGTACTTAGGAGATATATTCCCAAAAAATGACTTAGGCCTCTTCATGATTTATACTTAACCAGCTCATATCTTCATTTTCGAGTATATCATGCCATATTTATGTTGATATTCAATATTTAACATTTTCGTGACATCACAGTACCTTAACACCCTTTTGGCACTTTTGCAATGACATATTAATGAACTTTGCATGTATTGACTCAAGTGATGGTTAAGCATTCTATAGGCAGTGATGTCCTCAAAGGACGCCTCATCGCTTTCCATAGAAACTCGTACACTTAGTTCCATGGGAGTTTCAACTCCTTTACAATCAATCATGCCAAATTTTGCTAAGATTGATCTAGCATACTTAGATTGACATATGAAAGTAAAATCATCACTTCTAGTGACTTCTATTCCAAGTATAACTTTTAGAAGACCTAGAACTACCATCCTAAATTCACTAGACAAGGAAATTTTTACATATTTGATGCCATCTAGATCATTTCTTGTGAGTATGATGTCATCAACATATAAAACTAAGATAATGTTCTTTCCATCATTACATTTGTAGTACAATGATGGTTCATAAGAACTTACAACAAATCCAATGGAAATAAGATAAGAATGCAACCTAGAGTACCATGCTCTTGGTGCTTGCTTGAGTCCATAAAGACTCTTCTTCAAGAAACACACCTTGTCTTCTTCTCCATCTTTGATGAAGCCCTTGGGTTGGCACATGTAGATTTCCTCTTCTAAGAATCCATTTAAGAAATCATTTGTCACATCAAGTTGGAAGAGCTAAGACATATGATTAATCTAATGGCTACAAGCTTTGCAATAGGTGCAAAGGTTTCATCATAATCTATGCCTTTGACTTGCAAAAAACCTTTTGCTACAAGTCTAGGTTTATACTTATGAATGGAACCATCTTGATTATGTTTCAATCTATATATCCATTTACAAGTAAGAGGCTTCTTTCCATAAGAGATGAACAAGCTTCCAAGTTCAATTTTCCATTAATGCATCAAACTCTACTTGCATAGCTTTCCTCCAATATTGAGACTTATTTGCTTCCTTAAAACTAGTTTGTTCTTCAAACATAGTAGTCAAGAAAGTATAAGAGTTGAGTAGTTGAGAATCTTCCCTTTGCTCCCCTTTGTCACTATAAGTGAGCCTTGATGGCTCAATCCTTGTCCTTGTTGATCTTCTTGGCACCCTTGGACTTTGAGTAAGTTCCACTTGGTCTTCATCTTCATGAAGCTCCTCCTCGTCCATAGCATGATCCTTGACAAGTTGAGTGTTGTTGGAAGTCACCTTTCCTTTGGCTTGGAGAGATTCATCAAAAAGTACATCTCTACTTACAACAACTTTCTTGGTAATAGGATCAAATATCCTATAAGCATTACTCATTTCACTATAACTAACAGAGATGCCTTTGAATGAAGTGGCATCTTTCTTTTTGCTCCATGCTCCATCCTTCTTGCTCTTGCCTTTGGAACTTGATGCTCCATCTTTGCTCTCCATCTCCATGTCTTGAGTCTTCTTGGATGGAAACTTTTTCTTCTTGCCTTTCAAGGAAAAGTTAGC
Source organism: Diphasiastrum complanatum (assembly GCA_029204225.1). Taxonomy (NCBI): domain Eukaryota; kingdom Viridiplantae; phylum Streptophyta; class Lycopodiopsida; order Lycopodiales; family Lycopodiaceae; genus Diphasiastrum; species Diphasiastrum complanatum. The sequence goes on from CM055112.1 coordinate 13,098,371, forward strand.
TTTTTCATCACCATCATTCAAAGATAAGGAACTTATCCTACTTTTGATATGAAGCATTCTACTCTCCTCACTTACAAGCATACTTTGAAGTTTTTCAATACTAGGAAGTGAATCTTGAATAGCAAAGGTTTGAACAACATTAGAATAATCATTTCCTAATCCATTCAAAATGATTTGAACTAACTCATCATCTTTGATCTTATCATCTATAGAAGACAACTCCTTATTCAAAGATTTGATCCTAAAGACATAATTTTGGGCACTTTCACTACTTCCTTTCATGCTTTGAAGAATTTGATTCCTAAGCATGAGTATCCTTGAAGTATTCTTGGATCTCTAAATTGCTTTTAATGAGTCCCATGCCTCTTTGGATGTAGTACAAGATGAAATTTCCTTCAAAAGTTCATTACTTACATTCATTTTTATGCAATGTAATGCAACTCTGCATCTCTTTTTGTACTTTACCAATTCAACACCTCCTTGAGGTTCTACTTCTACCTCAAGTACTATGTCATAAAAATCATGGAGTACAAGCAAAGACTTCATTCGAACTATCCAATTATCATAATTAGTGGATGTGAGCCTTTCACTAGCTTCAAGCAAAAAAAGCCACCCATTGATGCCATTTTTGAATGTGAAAAAGCACTAGAAACTCTTATGGTTTCTCTAAGAGATCTGAACCTAAAGTCTTCTAGCAACTTGAAAGCTTATAGACACAATCCTATCACTCATCAACCAATCTAGAATGATGGAAATTTAGATTATAGTCTCAATCTTGCAAAATCACTCCTTAATCTATGATTTTTGGCAATATCTCTCTACTTCAACATGCACTCAAAAAATCAGAGCAACTCATTTAATACACCTGAATCAAGCTTCAATTTTAATTTTTTGGTTGATCTAATCCAAGAACAAATCATAGGAATAGCTCTATAGAAAAAGCTTGAATTTGCACTAAAAATCTCTCAATTTGGGTGTGTGAGTCAGATTATACAAATTTTTGAATTTCTTTCTTGCGACAAAAGAAGCACTTGGTGTTCTTTTTCTTCCACTTGGATGTTGAAGCTTGAGAGGAATTGTCCTCCTCTGCATCTTTGAGTTTTTCTTTGTCCTTGTATTTGTTGAAGTGTTGTTGTTGTTGTCCTTTGCTCCTCCCCTTGGGCTTGTCCTTGACAAATAGAGCTTTGTTTTCCCCACCATTGTTGATTGAGAGTTTGTTCATCCTCATGAGCTTGTTCTCTTGCCTACATTATTCAGCAATTTGAACTCCTTGAAGTGTCTCCAAGCTTGGAAGCTCCTCCTTGATTGCATAGGATTGTACAAGATTGTCAAATTCATCCTTCAAGCCATTTAGGATCACTTGCACTAGTTCACTTTGATTGATGTGGTCTCCTATACAACCAAGCCCTCTATGAAGGTCCTTCACTCTCAAGACATGATTGGAGGCACTCTCATAACTTCTTTGGCAACTTTGGAAAATTTGATTCCTAAGTGTGAGCAACCTAGAGGTATTCTTGACCTCATAAATGGCTTTTAGGGTGTCCCAGCCTCCTTGGTTGAGGTGCAAGTACTGATTTCTCTCAACACTTCATTTGAAACATTCATCTTGATATAGTGAAGAGCCATTCTTGCTCTTTTCTTGTACCTTTGGACTTCTTGAAGCAATTGAGGCTAATCCTCAAGTCCAAGTACAATTTCCATCACATCTTGGAGAATCAAAATCGACTCCCTCCTCACCTTCCAAATAGAGTAGTTGGAGGTGGTCAATCTCTCACTTTGCTCCAAGAGAAAGAATCCCATGATGCCATCTTATCTTGAGAAATTGTCTTGTAATGGATCAAAAAGTGTTGTTTCTCTCTCAATGAAAGATTCAATAAGGGTGTCCTACCAACTCCAACTTGAGATCTTGCAACTAGGTGTGAGATCAATCTCACTAGCTATGCCAACTTCTCTCAATCTAGATCTAGCTCCTATTGAAAGATGAAGAAAAAACAAAATTTGGGCCACCATCTCAAGCACATGTAAAGAACTCAAAACATTCACAGAACACTCAAATACAAGTGATTTGTATGAAACTATGTGGCTATGGCCTCAAAATGAGCCTAGACAAGATTGGCAAGCACTAATTTGAGTTTCTGGATGAAACAAGCTAGATATGGGTCAAACTTGGTGTGTCCAACCAGGTTGGGTGCCCTACCCACCTCACTTCAAATGGATATTTCTTCTACAAGACACATCCAATTAATTTGAAACAAATTGCAACACAATCTAGATCCACTAGTCTTCTATCAAGCTATCATGCACCAAATTTGCATCAACCTTGGAGATACACCAATAAGTCAAAGTTGACTGATCTCACACATGTTTGAGCAGTAAAATCCATACAATATCCATCAAGGATCAGATCAATGTGAATTAGACCCCTTTTGATCCAAAAAACCTCTTGATAACTATAGAGATTTAAATACACTCACTAGATCAAAATTTCAAGTCAAAATTTTAATCACACTTGATGTATACATGCAAAATTTAGTTAGGCTTTGATACCGTGTGTACTTTTCACACATGTGGAGACACCCCAAACTATTTGAATGATCTCCTAAAGTATGAGTGATTGCACATAGATTCAACACCACAGAGATAGAATGAGACTAGCTTGGCAATTCTAAGGCAAGAGCACTTAATGCTTGCATGAGACATTCACCAAACATAAGACACATTCAAAGAAAACTTTGATGAAAATCGCTAAGTGTGGAATTGGCTTGCGTCTTGGGTAGAGAGAGAATACAAGTGAGGCACCTCGAGTAGAGAGAGAGTGTAACAAAAACTGAATCTCAAAGTCTCTCCAAAAGACTAAGTGTCAAATCACTCTCTCCCTCTCTCAAGTAGAAATCCGAGATCCAAGAGGTGTAGACCACATGCAATTTGATTGGACCCCTTACATATCTCCTCCTAATCTGATTGGTCTAGTGACATAAGGACCTTGAATATGATTGGACCAATGTCATGGATTTCTCACTTTTGAATGGTCACATGACTTCATAACAACGCATAGTAAAGTGTCACTAGCCCTCTACCATAAAGCCATGTGTAAAGAGCCTACAGTATCCCTAGCTACATCATTAGCTAAATTTGGCCGAATCACCTACTAACAAGTGTGCATGGAGTGGAAAAAAGGATAGACAACTTTTACTAACAAGTGTGCATGGGGTGGGAAAAAAAGATAGACAACTTTTACTAATTTTCACACAATTAACCCAAGATGTTCTTGTAAAATTGATATTGTTGACTTTTGTAATTAATTCATCTTTGTTAACTCATAAATAAAAACAAGCACATCCACATCTTCAATATTTCTATCATGAACTCATGGCTAGTTCTATGTCGAATGCTTCCTTTTGTCCTTTGGATCTAATTGCAACATTTTTAATTGACACCTTCCTAAGACAACATTCGTTGTTCAATGATTCACATCCAATGCACACATGGAATTTCTGCCCTATCGTTGCTCTGAATGAAGCCAAGCAGCTTAGATATCCAAAATGGATGATTTGCAATGAGGCTCTCTACGTTAAGGTCTGCATATGATAATGAACTAAGTGGTTGCCCCATACTAGACAAGTTCCCATAAAGGTAGTAATCCTAGATCTCCACCTCCTAGGTACTACATGTAGTGCTAGCTGAAAATAATAATATACAGTCCTATTATGAGAACTCACATTTGCTAATTCTTTTAGCACTCTCTCATCAATGATATTGACTCCAAAAAAAAATACTATGCTGCTCATAGTAAGATTTATAAAGTGCATCATATTTGTAGTCTAAATGTATTTTTGTAATATGTCCACTATGTTGTAAAAAGATAAGAATGAAAAACCTTCATCGCTTCCCATGACCATAAATTAATAGAATCAATCCAAAAAGTTTTTTTGAATTGATACCATTCATAACTTCGTAAAGATAGATTTATTGTTTCTACCAAACTATATAAAAGTGATGGTGTTAATGAGTTTATGGTAATAGTCACATTTAATAATCCGGGACTTCATCAATAAACATTTGTGATAAATCATCAACTGAATCCACAAAATCTATACATCATGCATTATCATTTCTAGATACTTAGATTATAACACATTATACCCAAAGCAAAAATTACAAGATATAAATTAACGATTTAGAAATTTCTACATTATCTAACACTCGTTAAAATTCAATAAGTACTTATACTCAAAATCATCGCATTCTCATAAGACCAACAACTAGCTTCTCATTATAATCTCTGAAACAAAGATTAGTTGATAAAAATCCAGCAAGTTCACACTTGTGGGGAACAATCCTAAAGTGTGAATGATCTTGTTGAGCTTTGTGTTCAGCACATAATCTGATTCTAGATTGAAAATCAAGATCTAGTACACGAATTTATGAGCAAAGCACAATCTAGCATGCTAGAAATGATTGCTTTCAACATCAAAAGAGAAGAAGTACAAAGAATTTAATGCATTAGCATAGCCTCCTCCACGAGTTAGAGAGAGAGAGAGAGAGAAATTCAAGCATACAAGGTGATAGATCCAAATTGACATGGAATAGCTTGGTTCTTCATAAAAAATTATGAGAGAGCTCACATACATTTATGGAGATTGGAATACCTCGAGGTAGAACCACATCTATTCTACTTTCCGAAAGTGATAACTAAAAAACTAGTGACATTTGTCACTTTACATGTATGCATATCTACCTACTTTTACCAAGTGGCAATTTCTAAACTAGAATTATCAAAATCATTATGCATGTGTCCAATACACTTTGTGCATGCCTTGCATGTCACTTTGGATCCCTTACAATTATTGCATGTGATATGCCACGAGTTTCTACAAGCCTATTTTTGGCATTTCTATGCCTACATCCTATATGTATGTTGTTGTATTTGATCAACTAGACATATGAAACCAAGTAGCTCGAGTTTCCTCTAGGCCAAATTTGGCATTTGCAACATGAAACACTACATACCTATAGAAAAAACTTTTGCCAAAGCCTAAAGTCAAGATAGATGATTTTTCATTTTCAACACTCCTAAAAATTAATCTATGTTGACTTGAACATGGATCTTGGAATCAATCCAAGATTGGCTCTATGCTCTATGCTTGATGAAGGAATTTTTGCTCAAAGGTTTGGTGAAATCTGCAATACATGATGATGTGTCGATGTGCTCCAAATAGATTTCCCCTCCAATGACCTTCTCTCCCATGAAATGGTGTGCAACTTCGATATGTTTGCTCCTTGCAGGAAATATAGGATTGTTTGCAAGGGCTTGTGTTGAAATATTGTCACACATGATCAATGGAAGATCATCTTCCTTGATAGTCTTTAGCTCCAAAGGCAACCTTTTGATCCAAAGCACTTCTTTTGTTGTAGTAGTAACTGCTTTGTATTCAGCTTCACAAGATGAGAGCGATATGGTATCTTGGTTTTTAAAAAGCCAAGGTATTAAATTTCCTCCAAAGTATATGATGTGAGAAATTGGCAAAAATCTAGCTTGGTATTTTTTTATGATAGAAGTTTGTAAGTGAATCTCACATGTGTGGAGAATGTTCCCACGTGTGGAGAATTGTAAAGTAAATAAAAATGTTTGATATAGGGTCTCATAGAATTTCATAGTCAAGCATTTAGGTGTAGGATGTTGATAGGGTCAAATTTGGCATAGATGGCAAATTATCCATTTCCACTTGTAATGCCACTATTGAGCCAAAATAGAGTAGGAGGCCAAACTTGTGCCAATTAGAGTGTAGACAAGTGTAATGCTTTTGTTTGATGAAGTTTAAGAGGTCCAATAGGATTTAGAGGTGGAACCATGAGTGGTCCAATAGAATTTGAGGTTTGCTTGAAAATGGTCCAATAGAGTTTAGAGGTGCATGGTCCAATAGGATTAAGAGGTGGCAAAGTGTGGTCCAATCATAGTTAAGCATAGTGGTAGCTCATGGATCTACTAGTATCATTGTACTCCTCGCTTGGATCTGATTGATTTTGAGATTGAGTGGATTTTGAGTGTAAGTGATTTTCTAGCTTTCTCTCTCTACCCGAGAGCTATTGATAATTTTCTCTCTCTACCTGAGGAGAGCAGCTTGTTTTTACTTAGATTACTTTTGGAACACTTCCCACATGTGTGAGTGAGAGCTGGAAGTGATTTAATGTATGTAGTAGTGTGTTTCTGCCATAGGATCTAAGATTGATCTTGAATCTCAATCTAGTCTTGATCTTGGTGCATCTACACACCTTAGGTGATCACAAGTACATGTTGTGGACAATCCACACGTGTGAATTCAACATGTTATCAGAGCCTACCTAAGGTTACCATGCATTTTGATCCATTTGAGTGAAAACTATTCATCAATCTTGAGCTAGAAATTGTCAAGGCCCATTTTCCTAGCTATCTTGTTCAATTTTGGAGCAAAAGAGATCAAAAGGACATTGATTGGGTCTGACCTAGTACTGTATGGAATCAGGTGCTCAGACACGTGTGAGGAACATCCAATTTCAGTTTGGGAGTTCTCTTTCATGTTTGATCCAAAAATCTTGCTAGATCGCTTGTTTTAAAGCTATTTTTGACTAGTTTCTGATGCAATCAGTTTCATTCCATTTGGTTGAGCCAATCAAAAGTTATAAGCTTTTGAAGAGGGTTAGGTAGGGCACCTAGGACCTGGGTGGACACATTTGGTTTGGTCAAGAGATTGCTTGGTTGATCCAAAATCATAGTTGTATGCTTACCAATCTCATCTACATGTGATCTAGGCACTGTTTTGAGATCTTAGCCATTTTGTTTCATGCAATATCATTGTATTTGAGTCAAATTTGGTTTCTTAGTGTACTTCACACGTGCTAAGAGTGTTTGATCCTAAATTTGCCCATACTCCATCATTTGATGTGAAGTAGATCTAGTTTTGGAGAGATTGAGATAGCTAGTGAGAATCACCTCACAGTTTGTTGCAAGATCTTGCATAGGAGATGGTAGCACACCATTATTGGATCCTATAGTGAGAGAGAAGCAACACTTTTTGTTCATCACTTTTATTTATCTCCACTTTACATGACTTCAATGAGTTCATACTTGTTTCAACCAAGTGAGAGATTGTCTACTTCCAATTATTCAATATGGAAGTTGAGGATGGAGTCCATCTTGATACTCCAAGATGTGATGGACATTGTACTTGGGATTGAGGAGGAGCCTCAAGTCCTTCAAGAAGTACAAAAATACAAAAAGAGAACTAGGATGGCTCTCCACTGTAAAAATTACAGCAAATAAGGATCCTAAAACACTTGAAATGATGAGGGAAACAATAGATTATGATTTCATAAGATTAGCACAAGTTGAACCATCAAAATCCATCAAAAATCTATGCTTGAACCTCACTAAATGGCCCAAATCCTTGAAGAAGGCTTCACACGTGTGAAAGTACGGCCTCCCACAGTCTGAGTACTGTACACCAGACCTACATTCAATCCTATAATCATTAGTAATCACAAGTACTCAAACAATTATGAACATAGAGAGCAATTGCACCATTATGAGAGAAAAAACATGAAATTGCTTGATTGATTTTGGTGAGATATCATCACCTATATATACATGATCCATCACGGTTTTGGGCAGGTATGAGTAGCCCTAAACCTATCCCTAATGCTAATTTTGGTGTATCTTTCATCCCTACCAAGTTAGGGTTGGAATCTTGGAGATCCCTCAACAATGCAAAAATTACCAAAAATAGCTCCTATTTTTTCTCCCTTGTATCTAAGCATAATTTGGACTCATTCCAAAGGTTCTAACACTTAGGTCTACTTGAGAACATCCTTATGAATGGAATCCTATGCTATTTGGCACGTGTGACAAGCCACATCATGACCATCTAACTATTTACAAGTCATATGACCAAAACTAGTCAAGCTAGAATTGTGAATTTTTAACATCCACTACATTAAGATGAATGTCTCTAATGAGATATTGAGGGAGATTGGTGATTGTTCTACATCCAAGGAATCTTGGGATTGTCTCAAGTCCATCTATGAGGCTAAGAACACCTCTAGGCTCCTCACTCTTAGAAATCAAATATTCCAAAGTAGTCAAAAGAGTGATGAGAGTGCATCTAATTATGTTTTGAGAGTCAAGGATATTCATAGGGAGCTTGCATGTATTGGTGACTCAATCAATCAAAGTGAGCTAGTCCAAGTCATTCTCAATGGCTTGAGAGATGAATATGACAACCTTGTCCAATCATATGCCATTAAGGAGGAGCTACCAAGTTTGGAGGCCCTTCAAAGTGTGCTTATTTCTGAAGAATCAAGACAAGAGTACAAACTCTTGAGGATGGACAAGCTATCACTCAATCATGATGATGGCAAAGTTCTATTTGCCAAGCACAAAGAGAGGAGTAAGAAGCAACATCATCACTTCTCTAATGACAAAGCTAAAGACCAAGATGGAGAGGAGGGGGATACCTCTCATGCTTCTACTTCAAATCTCAAGAAGAAGAAGATCAAGTGCTTTTATTGTGGCAAGAAAGGCCATTATGCCACCAATTTCTTCAAGAAGAAGAATCAACTCAATCAAGCCAACATCACCAATGAGAAAGAAGACTATATTGCAAGTGATGGAGAAGGATCTCTTATGGCATCAAGCTTCTCCTCTTCCACCTTCAACAAGGATGACTCATGGTATATTGATAGTGGAGCATCTTCACATATGTGTGGCTCCAAGCACTTTTTTTCATCTATTATGCCTTATGATGGAGTCAAGAAGACCATATACATTGCAAGTAAGCATGAGTGCAATATTGAAGGAGTAGGGATTATTCCCTTGAAGCTTGCATCTTCTAAAGATCTCTTTCTCAACAATGTTCTTTTTGTCCCAAAGCTTACAAAGAACATCTTAATTGTTGGCCAACTTCTTGATAGTGGCTTTGATGTCAATTTCAATATTGACAATTGTGTGATCAAGAAGGATGGTGGGATCCTTGCATATGGATCAAGATTTGAAGGCATCTACAAATTGGATCCAAGTGAGAGTGCAAACTCTCTTGACGTTTCTTATATGTCCAATATTTCAAAGGAGGATGATCACACAAGATGCACATATCTTCTCTCTTCAAGTATTATGGTGTATGATTATTCCTCATTATTCAAAGCATTTGTTGAGAAGAAATTCTCATTGAAGATCAAAGCTTTGAGGAGTATTGGAGATCTTGAAGGAATAGCACCATATGAAGTTTTATTCAAGATGAAGCCTAAGGTTGATCACCTTAGTGAACTTGGTAGTGCTTGCTTTGCACATATTCCCTTGGAAACAAGGAGGAAGGATGATCCATGCTCATGGATCATGATTGGATACTCATCCATCAAGGAGGCCTTTAGTGTCTTTACACTCTCTATTTCAAAAGTGATTGTGAATAGAGATGTCACATTGCATGAAGATTCAATCTTGGAAGTGGCCGAGATCAAGGCTTCTCAAGAAGCATCACAAGTTATCTTTTTTGAAGGTATTCAAGTTATGATGGGGCCAATGTGTGAGGAGGAGTTTCTTCTTCATATGATTTCAAGAAGATATTCAAGATGCATGGACGAGTCTTTATGGCTCACCTTACATGGCAAAGAGGGGCATCTTTCACGTTGTATCCACTACAACACATTCATATATGCTTCTCTTCCTTTGCTTAAGATGCTATCCTGCTTCATTGAATTTTTTGGATCTCAAAGTTCAAGAAAAGCTATACTAGTTTTGTAGGATGCTTATGGTATGGACATGTTTCTTGTCATTATTGACTTAGATGTGTTTCCAATACTTTTTGAAAGCAAGATATTGTATTCTCAAAAGTATGCTCTTGGTTCTAGTAAGAACAAGATTGAGCTTGGTACTCACTTTTTTGAAAATCATGTTTTCATTTGTTTTGAGGCAAATTGTAAACTCCTCTTGAGATTAAGTGAAGCATCCAAAGTGGACACTTACATCCTTGAGAGAGTAACTAGCCTAAGAAAGATCAAGATAGTCTTTGATATCAAGATTAGATCCATCATGGATATAGCTCATTGTATGTGGACTAGTCAAGCTAGAAAGCATAATCTTGATAATCATCATTGTTTCACATCTTATGATCTTGATCTCCATGATCCTTATGAGGCTTGGAGGCCTCAAATTTCTCTATTTATGGTGCATCCATCATGCAAGTGGAACTTGCAAAGCAAAGATCATCATCAAGCATGGAGGAAGCCCATGATCATAGTGGCATATTGGTGGAGCACTCTTCAAAGGCATTGGCAAGATATCATGGATATGGTGAGGGTGCTGCTATGATGGATCCCTTGGCTGATCTTCACTTCTTATGCATACCAAAGGATCCACTCAAAAAGATTTACAAACTTCTCAAGTGATCTAGTACCTTTCCAAGCTATTTCTTGAGGAGGAATGTGAGAAATTGGCAAAAATCTAGCTTGGTATTTTTTTATGATAGAAGTTTGTAAGTGAATCTCACATGTGTGGAGGATGTTCCCACGTGTGGAGAATTGTAAAGTAAATAAAAATTTTTGATATAGGGGTCTCATAGAATTTCATAGTCAAGCATTTAGGTGTAGGATGTTGATAGGGTCAAATTTGGCATAGATGGCAAATTATCCATTTCCACTTGTAATGCCACTATCGAGCCAAAATAGAGTAGGAGGCCAAACTTGTGCCAATTAGAGTGTAGACAAGTGTAATGCTTTTGTTTGATGAAGTTTAAGAGGTCCAATAGGATTTAGAGGTGGAACCATGAGTGGTCCAATAGAATTTGAGATTGAGTGGATTTTGAGTGTAAGGGATTTTCTAGCTTTCTCTCTTTACCCGAGAGCTATTGATGATTTTCTCTCTCTACTTGAGGAGAGTAGCTTGTTTTTACTTAGATTACTTTTGGAACACTTCCCACACGTGTGAGTGAGAGTTGGAAGTGATTGAATGCATGTAGTAGTGTGTTTCTACCATAGGATCTAAGATTGATCTTGAATGTCAATCTAGTCTTGATCTTGGTGCATCTACACACCTTAGGAGATCACAAGTACATGCTGTGGACAATCCACATGTGTGAATTCAACATATGACATATGCACTTGTAGGTTTCCATACACTTTATCACTAGCAAAATCCAAGTCAGAATAGCCAAAAATAAAAAGATCTTCACTTTTGAATAACAAACCATAATCATAGGTTGAAGATATGTATCTAAGTGCCCTTTTGGCCATTTTCTGATGATGAATAGTAGGATTTTGCATGACTTGGCTCAACTTATGAAAACTAAAATTTACATTTGGCCTAGTTATGGTAAGCCAAATTAAGGAGCCTATAAGACTCCTAAAAGAGTGATGTCCACGAAGGATCTTTCATCATCTTTATTAGGGTCTTTTACAATTTGCTCCATAGGTGTATCGATACTCTTACAATCTAACATATTAAATTTCTTTTGCAGTGAAAGAGCATACTTGGATTGACAAATAAAAGCTTTCTCATTACAAAAGTCAATCTCTACGACTAAAATACCATGAATTCTACCAAGATCTTGCATCTTGAATTCTCCTCCAAGTACAATTTTAGTTTCTTCAACTAAATTGATACAACTTGTTGTTAGGATAATATCATCAACATAAATTAGAAGAAGGACAATATCACTACCATAGAACTTGATATACATGGAAGGATCATAATCACTAAGATTGAATCCTAGTGAGATAAGGAAAGTGTTAAGTTGAGAATACCACGAACTTGGTGCTTGCTTTAGTCCATAAAGGATATCCATTCATAAAAGCATTTGAGACATCTAGTTGGAACACTTGCCATTTGAAAAAACAAGCAATGGATATGATGATTCTTATTGATACCGTATTTGCAACAGGAGCAATAGTCTCCTCATAATCAAGTCCACAAACTTGAGCATATCCTTTTGCACAAACTCGTGTCTTATATTTGTTGATTGTGCCATCTTGATTATATTTGACTCTAAAGACCCATTTGCAACCAATAGTGTGCTTGTTGGATGGAAGATCCACAAGTTTCCATGTCTTGTTGGTGATCAATGCATCATATTCCTACTTCATGGCTAGAAACCATTCCTTTGAGTTGAGTGCTTCTTGTACATCCTTTGGTTCTTCATGTGAAACAAAATATGCATAATTAGTGGAGTTGAGTTCCACTTGTTTGTCTTTTTCTCCATATGAGAGCCTCTTAGGCTCAGATCTTTCTCTTAGTGATCTCCTTGGTGAGAAGACCCGATGTGACTCCCATTCAATTCTCGGCCCCATCCCTTCATGATAATCTTCAATAGAGATAATAGGAGAATCTCTTTGAGATTCTTTGATCTCAGCCCCATCAAAGATATACTTTTGGTTTTCATGAAATATAACTCTATACTCTCAATTGTAATTGAGGAAGAGGGAACATAAATTCTATATGCCTTCTTGTTGGATGAATATCCAACCATGATCCCTTTGGTTGAATTTGGATCATCTTTTCTCCTTGTTTCCAAGGGTATATGAACAAAACAAGCACATCCAAAAACTCTAAGGTAATCAACCTTAGTTTTCTTCTTGAATAAGATTTCATATGGTGATTTTCCTGCAAGAGTATTGTGAGGTAGCCTATTGCACAAATGGTTTGCACAATTAATTTCTTCTCCCCAAAAATCAATAGGCAAAGAGGCTTTAGTTCGAATTGCTTTAGCACATTCACATAGAGATCAATTTTTCCTTTCGGCAACCCCATTTTGTGATGGGGAATAAGCAAAAGAAGATTTCCTTTTGATCCCTTCAAGCTCACAATAATCATGAAACTTATTGGAGATGTATTCACCTCCTCCATCACATAGATCTTAAGTTTCGTGTAATGATTACTCAAAAAATGGATTGTGAATCAAGAAAAATTTGGATCAAATCAAATGGTGGTCACTCGGATTTTGAAACTCTGCCTACTCTCTCCAAGAGCTTATATATCTTGATAGACACATCAAATTGATTTCAGACCAATTGCTGTGAAAAGTACATTTTATAAGCTTTCCATCAAGCTATAAGATCAATATTTTTGGACCTAAGATGAAGGAAATAAAGAGGTCTGAAATTCCCTGATTTTCACACGTGCGGAGTTCCCGAATTCCATACAATGTCAATTTTGATCTGGAAATCTTGATTCTATCCTCTTTGATCCAAATACTTTTCAAGAAAAGGTACAGAAAAGTAGTAAACAGCTTTTTTGCTTGAATTGAACTCAAAATTTCTTGTACAATCAATGATAACAGCACGCAAAGCTTAATTTGGCTCTTATACCATGATAAATATCCAGCAAGTTCACACGTGTGGGGAACAATCCTAAAGTGTGAATGATCTTGTTAAGCTTTGTGTTTAGCACATAAGCTGATTCTAGATTGAATATCAAGATCTAGTACAAGAATTTATGACCAAAGTTCAATCTAGCATGCTAGAAATCAAAAAATCATTGCTTTCAACATCAAAAGAGAGAAAGGACAAAGAATTTAATGCATTAGCATAGCCTCCTCCCTGAGTTAGAGAGAGAGAGAGAGAGAGAGAGAGAGAGAGAGAGAGAGAGAGAGAGAGAGAGAGAGAGAGAGAGAGAGAGAGAGAGAGAGAGAGAGAGAGAGAGAGAGAGAGAGAGAGAGAGATTCAAGCATACAAGGTGATAGATCCAAATTGAAATGGAATAGCTTCTAAGCTTAGTTCTTCATCAGAAATTATGAGAGAGCTCACATACATTTATGAAGATTGGATTAGCTCGAAGTAGAACCACCTCTCTTCTACTTTCTTCCACATCTGAAAGTGATAACTAAAAAACTAGTGACATTTGTCACTTTACATGCATGTATATCTGCCTACTTTTACCAAGTGGCAATTTCTAAACTAGAATTATCCAAATCACTATGCATGTGTCCAATACACTTTGTGCATGCCTTGCATGTCACTTTGGATCGCTTACAATTATTGCATGTGATATGCCACAAATTTCTACAAGCCTATATTTGGCATTTCTATGCCTACATCCTATATGTATGTTGTATTTGATCAACTAGACATATGAAACCATGTAGCTCGAGTTTCCTCTAGGCCAGATTTGGTATATGCAACATGAAACACTACATACCTATAGAAAAAACTTTTTCCAAAGCCTAAAGTCAAGATAGATGATTTTTCATTTTCAACATTAGCTAGATGGCGTCAAACCATATATTGCAATTGTAATACCAACTTAGGTTTAACACATGATATCTCTTTCCATATGTCTTTTATCCATACATGGTTTCAGATTGTAGTGATAATCATAACTCCATCAGTTAATCACAAAGATCCAATGTTTAACCTATTAGATATAGAATGGTTATAGATATCTTGGCTATAAGCTTTAGTGGCTATCTTTATCTGTTTGATAATTTTGGAATGTGGCTACTATCGTCCATTCCAATTTTTAGGATTTGTTACAACTGTTCATGTACCACTATCTTGTCTCTAGATATTATCATCTATTCCACTTTTGAAATTTGTTACAATAGTTCATGTAACACTAAGAAATATGCTTTTAACTTCGTAGAGATGGATTTATTGTTTCCACCAAACTATATAAAAGTGATGGTGATAACGAGTTTATGGTAATAGTCACATTTAATAATCCGGGACTTCATCAATAAAATTTGTGATAAATCATCAACTGAATCCACAAAATCTGTACATCATGCATTATCATTACTAGATACTTAGATTATAAAACATTATACCCAAAGCAAAAATTAAAAGATATAAATTAACGATTTAGAAAATTTCTACATTATCTAACACTCATTAAAATTCAATAAGTACTTATACTCAAAATCATCGCATTCTCATAAGACCACTAGCTAGCTTCACATTATAATCTCTGAAACAAGGTTTAGCTTATAAAAATCCAGCAAGTTCACACGTGTGGGGAATAATCCTAAAGTGTGAATGATCTTGTTAAGCTTTGTGTTTAGCACATAATCTGATTCTAGATTGAATATCAAGATCTAGTACAAGAATTTATGACCAAAGCACAATCTAGCATGCTAGAAATCAAAGAATGATTGCTTTCAACATCGAAAGAGAAGAAGTACAAAGAATTTAATGCATTAGCATAGCCTCCTCCATGAGTTAGAGAGAGGGAGAGAGAGAAATTCAAGCATACAAGGTGATAGATCCAAATTGACATGGAATAGATTGGTTCTTCATAAAAAATTATGAGAGAGCTCACATACATTTATGCAGATTGGCATAACTCGAGGTAGAAGCACCTCTCTTCTACTTTCTTCCACATCTGAAAGTGATAACTAAAAAACTAGTGACATTTGTCACTTTGCATGTATGCATATCTAACTACTTTACCAAGTGGCAATTTCTAGCTAGAATTATCCAAATCACTATGCATGTGTCCAATACACTTTGTGCATGCCTTGCATGTCACTTTGGATCACTTACAATTATTGCATGAGATATGCCACGAGTTTCTACAAGCCTATATTTGGCATTTCTATGCCTACATCATATATGTATGTTGTATTTGATCAACTAGACATATGAAACCATGTAGCTCGAGTTTCCTCTAGGCCAAATTTGGCATTTGCAACATGAAACACTACATATCTATAGAAAAAACTTTTGCCAAAGCCTAAAGTCAAGATAGATGATTTTTCATTTTCAACATTCCTCCTAAAAATTAATATATATTGAACTGAACATGGATCTTGGAATTAATCCAAGATTGGCACTATGCTTGAGGAAGGATTTTTTGCTCAAAGGTTTGGTGAACAAATCTGCAATACATCATGATGTGTCGATGTGCTCCAAATAGATTTTCTCTCCAATGAGCTTCTCTCTCACGAAGTGATGTGCAACTTCGATATGTTTGCACCTTGCATGAAATATAGGGCTGTTTGCAAGGGCTTGTGCTGAAATATTGTCACACATGATCAATGGTAGATCATCTTCCTTGATAGTCTTTAGCTCCAAAAGCAAGGCACTTCTTTTGTTGTAGTAGTAAGTGCCTTGTATTCAGCTTCACAAGATGAGAGCAATATGGTATCTTGGTTTTTAGAAAGACAAGATATTAAATTTCCTCCAAGGTATATGACATATGCACTTGTAGATTTTCGATCCACTTTATCACTAGCAAAATCCAATTTTGAACAGCCAACAATAGAAAGGTCTTCACTTTTGAATAACAAATCATAATCATAGGTTGAAGATATGTATCTAAGTACGCTTTTGCCATTTTCCAATGATGAATAGTAGGATTTTGCATGACTTGGCTCAACTTATGAACACTAAAACTTACATTTGGCCTAGTTATGGTAAGCCATAGGTTGAAGATATGTATCTAAGTACCCTTTGGCCGTTGAAGATATGTATCTAAGTACCCTTTGGCCTTTTTCCAATGATGAATAGTAGGATTTTGCATGACTTGGCTCAACTTATGAACACTAAAACTTACATTTGTCCTAGTTATGGTAAGCCAAATTAAGGAGCCTATAAGACTCCTAAAAAGTGTGATGTCCACGAAGGATCTTTCATCACCGTTATTAGGGTCTTTTACAATTTGCTCCAAAGGTGTATCGATACTCTTACAATCTAACATATTAAATTTCTTCAACATTGAAAGAGCATACTTGGATTGACAAACAAAAGCTTTCTCATTATGAAAGTCAATCAATAGGCCTAAAATACAATGAATTCTACCAAGATCTTGCATCTTGAATTCTTCTCCAAGTGCAATTTTAGTTTCTTCAACTAAATTGATACATCTTGTTGTTAGGATAATATCATCAACATAAATTAGAAGAAGGACAATATCACTACCATAGAACTTGATATACATGGAAGGATCATAATCACTAAGATTGAATCCTAGTGAGATAAGGAAAGTGTTAAGTTGAGAATACCATGAACTTGGTGCTTGCTTTAGTCCATAAAGACTTTTGAAAAGCAAGCAAACTTTGGACTCATCTTTGATGAATCCTTGAGGTTGTTCCATATAGATTTCTTCTTTTAGATATCCATTCATAAAAGCATTTGAGACATCTAGTTGGCACACTTGCCATTTGAAAAAACAAGCAATGGATATGATGACTCTTATTGATACCATCTTTGCAACAGGAGCATAAGTCTCCTCATAATCAAGTCCATAAACTTGAACAAATCTTTTTGAACAAAGTCTTGTCTTATATTTGTTGATTGTGCCATCTTGATTATATTTGACTCTAAAAACCCATTTGCAACCAATAGTGTGCTTGTTGGATGGAAGATCCACAAGTTCCCATGTCTTGTTGGTGATCAATGCATCATATTCCTCCTTCATGGCTAGAAACCATTCCTTTGAGTTGAGTTCTTCTTGTACATTGAGTTCCACTTGTTTGCCTTTTTCTCCATATGAGAGCCTCTTAGGCTCAGATCTTTCTCTTAGTCATCTCCTTGGTGAGAAGACTTGAGGTGAATCCCCCTCAATTCTCGGCCCCATCCCTTCATGATAATCTTCAATAGAGATAATAGGAGAATCTCTTTGAGATTCTTTGATCTCGGCCTCATCAAAGATATACTTTTGGTTCTCATGAAATATAACTCTCTACTCTCAATTGTAATTGAGGTAGAGGGAACATAAATTCTATATGCCTTCTTGTTGGATGAATATCCAACCATGATGCCTTTGGTTGAATTTGGATCATCTTTTCTCCTTGTTTCCAAGGGTACATGAACAAAACAAGCACATCCAAAAACTCTAAGGTGATCAACCTTAGGTTTCTTCTTGAATAAGATTTCATATGGTGATCTTCCTGCAAGAGTATTGTGAGGTAGACTATTGCACAAATAGTTTGACAATTAATTGCTTCTCCCAAAATTCAATAGGCAAAGAGGCTTTGATTCGAATTGCTCTAGCACATTCACATAGAGATCGATTTTTCCTTTCGGCAACCCCATTTTGTGATGGGGAGAAATAAGCACAACAAAATTCTTGTTTGATCCCTTCAAGCTCACAATAATCATGAAACTTATTGGAGATGTATTCACCTCCTCCAGCACACAGATCTCAAGTTTGTTGTAATGATTACATTAAAAATGGACAAAATTTGGATCAAATGAAAAGGTGGTCACTCAAATTTTGGAACTCTCCCTACCCTCTTTGAAAGCTTATAACTCTTGATAGACACATTAGATTGATTTGAGACCAATTGTTATGGAAAGTACATCTTCCAAGCTTTCCATCAAGCTATAACATCAGTATTTCTCGACCTAAGATGAAGGAAAGAAAGAGGTTTAAAATTACCTGATTCTCACACGTGCAAAATTCCAGAATTCTGTACAATGTCAATTCTGATTTGAAAATCTTGAATCTATCCTCTTTGTTCCGAATACTTTTCAAGAAAAGCCAGAGAAAAGTAGTAAACAACTTTTTTGCTTGAAGTGAACTCAAAATTTCTTGTACAATCAATAAAAATAGCATGCAAAGCTTAATTTGGCTTTGATACCATGATAAAAATCTAGCAAGTTCACACATGTGGAGAACAATCCTAAAGTGTGAATGATCTTGTTAAACTTTGAATTTGGCACATAATCTGATTCTAGATTGAATATCAAGATCTAGTACAAGAATTTATAACCAAAGCACAATCTAGCATGCCAGAAATCAAAGAATGATTTTCTTTCAATATCAAAAGAGAAGAAGTACAAAGAATTTAATGCATTAGCATGGCCTCCTCCAGGAGTTAGAGAGAGAGAGAGAGAGAGAGAGAGAGAGAGAGAGAGAGAGAGAGAGAGAGAGAGAGAGAGAGAGAGAGAGAGAGAGAGAGAGAGAGAGAGAGAGAGAGATTCAAGCATACAAGGTGATAGATCCAAATTGACATGGAATAGCTTCCAAGCTTAGTTCTTCATCAAAAATTATGAGAGAGCTCACATACATTAATGGAGATTGGATTAGCTCGAAGTAGAACCACCTCTCTTCTACTTTCTTCCACATCTGAAAGTGATAACTAAAAAACTAGTGACGTTTGTCACTTTACATGCATGTATATCTGCCTAGTTTTACCTAGTGGCAATTTCTAAACTAGAATTATCCAAATCAGTATGCATGTGTCCAATACACTTTGTGCATGCCTTGCATGTCACTTTGGATTGCTTACAGTTATTCCATGTGATATGCCACGACTTTCTACAAGCCTATCTTTGGCATTTCTATGTCTACATCCTATATGTATGTTGTATTTGATCAACTAGACATATGAAACCATGTAGCTTTCCTCTAGGCCAAATTTGGCATTTGCAACATGAAACACTACATACATATAGAAAAAACTTTTGCCAAAGCCTAAAGTCAAGATAGATGATTTTTCATTTTCAACACTCCTCCTGAAAATTAATCTATGTTGTCTTGAACATGGATCTTGGAATCAATCCAAGATTGACACTATGCTTGATGAAGGATTTTTTGCTCAAAGGTTTGGTGAACAAATCTGAAATACATGATGATGTGTCGATGTGCTCCAAATAGATTTCCTCTCTTTGCTTATCTCTCACGAAGTGATGTGCAACTTCGATATGTTTGCTCCTTGCATGAAATATAGGATTTTTTTCAAGGGCCTGTGCTGAAATATTGTCACACATGATCAATGGTAGATCATCTTCCTTGATAGTCTTTAGCTCCAAAAGCAAGGCACTTCTTTTGTTGTAGTAGTAAGTGCCTTGTATTCAGCTTCACAAGATGAGAGCAATATGGTATCTTGGTTTTTAGAAAGACAAGATATTAAATTTCCTTCAATGTATATGACATATGCACTTGATTTTTGATCCACTTTATCACTAGCAAAATCCAAGCCAGAATAGCCAACAATAGAAAGATCTTCACTTTTGAATAGCAAACCATAATCATAGGTTGAAGATATGTATCTAAGTACCCTTTTCGCCATTTTCCAATAATGAATAGTAGGATTTTGCATGACTTGGCTCAACTTATGAACACTAAAACTTACATTTGGCCTAGTTATGGTAAGCCAAATTAAGGAGCCTATAAGACTCCTAAAAAGAGTGATGTCCACGAAGGATCTTTCATCACCTTTAGTAGGGTCTTTTACAATTTGCTCCATAGGTGTATCGATACTCTTACAATCTAACATATTAAATTTCTTTTGCAGTGAAAGAGCATACTTGGATTGACAAATAAAAGCTTTCTCATTACAAAAGTCAATCTCTACGACTAAAATACCATGAATTCTACCAAGATCTTGCATCTTGAATTCTCCTCCAAGTGCAATTTTAGTTTCTTTAACTAAATTGATACAACTTGCTGTTAGGATGATATCATCAACATAAATTAGAAGAAGGACAATATCACTACCATAGAACTTGATATACAAGGAAGGATCATAATCACTAAGATTGAATCCTAGTGAGATAAGGAAAGTGTTAAGTCGAGAATACCTCGAACTTGGTGCTTGCTTTAGTCCATAAAGACTTTTGAAAAGCAAGCAAACTTTGGACTCATCTTTGATGAATCCTTGAGGTTGTTCCATATAGATTTCTTCTTTTAGATATCCATTCAAAAAATCATTTGAGACATCTAGTTGGAACACTTGCCATTTAAAAAACAAGCAATGGATATAATGATTCTTATTGATACCATCTTTGCAACAGGAGCATAAGTCTTCTCATAATCAAGTCCATAAACTTGAGCAAATCCTTTTGCACAAAGTCTTGTCTTATATTTGTTGATTGTGCCATCTTGATTATATTTGACTCTAAAAACCCATTTGCAACCAATAGTGTGCTTGTTGGATGGAAGATCCACAAGTTTCCATGTCTTGTTGGTGATCAATGCATCATATTCCTACTTCATGGCTAGAAACCATTCCTTTGAGTTGAGTGCTTCTTGTACATCCTTTGGTTCTTCATGTGAAACAAAATATGCATAATTAGTGGAGTTGAGTTCCACTTGTTTGTCTTTTTCTCCATATGAGAGCCTCTTAGGCTCAGATCTTTCTCTTAGTGATCTCCTTGGTGAGAAGACCCGATGTGACTCCCATTCAATTCTCGGCCCCATCCCTTCATGATAATCTTCAATAGAGATAATAGGAGAATCTCTTTGAGATTATTTGATCTCGGCCTCATCAAAGATATAATTTTGGTTTTCATAAAATATAACATCTCTACTCTCAATTGTAATTGAGGTAAGCTAGCATCAGTTGCAAAGGAAGCTATTTGTCGGTTAGAAGATGTTTTATCAAAAGTAGAACTACATAAGGGACATGTCAAAATACAAAAAGATGAAAAGCTTTCAAGAAAGTTAGGAAATATGCCAACTAAGCCAAGCATTGGAGGAGCAAAATCATGTCGATTCCTATCAAACCATACTGGTAAGGATTCAAAAAATCAACACTTAATCTGGAAAGAAATTGTTGCTGCCACTGAAGACTTAGGAGTGATCGGCAAATCAAGATTATTGAAAGTTGTGTATGGATAAAGCTTGATAATATGATTAAGATATTAAGAAAAGACAAAATTTTTATACTAATAAGAGAGCTATTTCAACACGTGTGGAGTTGGATTACACTGATTGATCAATGCTTTGATTGTCTCTACTTGTTTCCTATCAAGCTGCTAAACTAGATCTTGTTTTCTGATGACTAGTTTCTGATAGATTGTTTAACAAGCATACAATAACCTTGTGGATCATTCAAAGATCCATTTATGTCCTTAGTACTGTACTTTTCACATGAGTCTCATCCGATGATGTGACCAGTCAATGAGCGATGAGCTTCTTGTGATCTTGCTATTTGGGATATGTTGTTCTCTTACATATTTTTGATATGCCTAGATAGAGTCGAACTCTTAACTGTAGCTATTGTTGCTAATTAGGATCTACCCTCTTCCAACAAGCTGTCGACAGTCACTGTTGACCTACTACTGATTTAATTATGACGAGCCTTTGTGCAAAAAACAAATGACAACTGATCTTGTAAGAACATTCAACAAGCATAATGCATTCAAAGATCATGTATAGTAGACAAGAGATAAGAAAACATCTGTTCAATTATAGTGATCCTTTTGAGCATTGTTTGGCATACCGCACAACACGTTACAACAAGAAAAACTCTGTCTCTTATGAACAAAAAGGTGAGTGGTGCTTACTAGTGCACACTTCTATTTATTCTCTGTGTGTGTCTCCTTATTAGACTAATCGGCTCAACTGGTCTCACTTAGTAGCGGATGATTTTTCACCCTTTCATTCATTATTCAATCACTCAACCTATCTAACCATCCTTCTGTTGGAATTTGATGTTCAGTCTCAAATCCATTCATTAATGAGCATCCTGAAAGCTATACAAAATCAAGAAAAGAGAAGACTCGAATTTCTGATGACAAGGTCAAAAATTCTAGACCCTGGATCAGATCAAATCAAGGTGGAAATTATATGGGCGTCTTTGACCCTAGATTGGGTCAAATAGGGTCTGAAAAATCCGACCCTAAAAAATCCGACCATATACATATTTTTCAATTCAATGTACATTTTTTGATCCTTTGTATAAATTCGATACACTGTAAAATTTTGAAACTGTCGTCAGAAATCTGACCCAACAACTTCGCGTTGATAGTCCGCCTACTTTGTACATGTATTTATAGTTACAAGGTGGTTATAATTAATATAGCAAATAGCATTCAATGCGAGTTAGTTGTAGATATTTTCAGTATATCTAATCCTAGAATCTTCATTAGAAATCTTCTTCTGATATACAGTTACTACCAAAAATTGTAATCAATTAGATATTTCTATTGTCAGTGTTATCACACACAATGATCAACTAAAGTAATTACTTCAAGAATTATACTCATTGTTGATATTAATTAGAGTACAATTATCTGTCTCACTACTATTATAGTTCACTTGCAATTGTTGAATCGATTCAGTTTAAACATTCTACTAGTAATTGTGGCACTTTCGATCCACGCACCAAGCTCGCTCCCAGCTTCCGCTCAATCCCACTGATTTTTGATATGGTATCAGAGTGGGCATTCTAATAATCTATTTTTATCGCAGATTATAAGTCTTGTTTCTATCAAGACGTTGTACTAACAAGCATGCAACCAACAATATTCCGAAATCGTTGCTTCTACCAACGATCTCGCTCAACCAGAATGGATCCGTCTTCTCTAATTGAGAGACTCGATGGAGGGAACTATCATTTCTGAAAGTTCAAAATGAAGGTAATGTTATTAGCCAAGGAATTTGGGTTGTTGTTGACAGCACAAAAATTAAATCAGAAGGTGATGTAGCTATTATCACCAAATGGGGACTAAGAGATGGCAAGGCATTTGCCATGATCACTCTCAATATCAATAATACATAGATAGTTCACATATGCAATGCTCAAACAACCAAGGATGCATGGGACATCCTTGTGTCTCCATGATGTCAGGGATGTTACTTCCAAATTACATATAAGAAAGAAATTCTTCAACTTGAAGATGTCTGAAGCTAAAAGTGTTACTAATCATATCAACACTTTCAAAAATCTTATGGAGCAAATGGCTGCAATTGGCTCAGTCATTGAGGATTTCGATGTTGTTATGACTCTATTATCGAGTCTTCTTGAAGCTTATGAAAATTGGGCCATGATAATTTTGACCCAAGAGCAAATTACTCTATCAAGAGCAATCTCAATGCTTCTACAAGAGGAAATAAAAAAATCTGCATCCTCCTCAGGCTCAGGGTTGGATAATCAAGCTCTATATCCCAAAAATCAGAAGCTTGGATCCAAAAAGAAGAGCAATTTGCAGCTTGGGTCAAATTTTCACTCAGGGTCATATTCAAACTCTTCATCCTTCCAACCAAAGCAGAAGCTATTTTGTAGATACTGTGAAAGATTCAACTAGTTTATCACATTTTGCAATATTTCCATATTTGGCATATTGAGGCCAAAACTTGTTTTAGACTTAGAGGTTGACTTTTCAAAGTTCATTAGTCTAAATTTCATTTGAATAAACACTTTTTGAAAGTGTGGGAAAGATAGAATGTGAGTTTGAGTAGATTCAATTTGAATAAGTTGGGTACATTGAATCTAGACCCAAAATTTGGTAGGGTTAGCATTTTGGTGGGAAAGCCAAGTGGCCAAATAGGGTTTGGACCTGCTATAAAAGGATGTAACTCGTGGAGAGAGTCATCTTCTCTCTTCCCTATCTCATTTCATGCTTATACATGGTTCTCTTGGGTTCTACTATCCATTGGTGCACTATCTTGGTGATTGCTTGCAATTCTATGTGTAGAATGATCTATATTTGCTATTTTTGGATCCACACGTTGAAATATAGTAGCTTGCTGGTTTTGTACGGACAGAAATAGTACATAATCATTTCATTCAAGTTTGATCAAGTTCTATTAGTGTTTGCATCTCAAATTGTGTGTAGATGCTGATTTTTCCACATTGGTGGAATTGGTAGTGTATTTCTCTTTCTAACCAAAGATCATTCAAGTAGATTGGATCTTAAGGATCTCAAATCTTTCACATGGTATCAGAGCTTGTATTTCAGGTTATGAAGGAGGAAATCAGATCTATCAATGATTTGGTGAAGATATCAAGTCTAGAGCATGCTAGAGAGGATTCTACACCAAAATCGGATTTTTCGCTTTTGTAGATTGGATCTTTTGTAGATCAAAACACTAAATAGGTCAATATACTTGTTCAATTCCATTTTCTGAATTCACATGCTGGATTTGGCCAATTTTTGGATCATTGGTTCAGCCTAAGTGGTGGCTTATAGATTGCATATCAAATTTTCAACATTTGCATGTAGATTTGGAATACTCAATTTTTTGTGATTTTGTCAAAACCCTAATTTTGATTGGATCTCTAGATAGTGAGGTTGCTGGACTTCATTTTAATGTGTTTCAATCTTAGGAAATGGCAAAAGTCATTAGATTGATGATAGATCATAGGTTGATAAAGATTCCATGATTCTATGTGTTGATTTGCTTGGATAAGTGCTAGAAGAGAATTTGTGAGATAGTTTCAAATCTTGGTGATTTTGTTTGAAAGCATTTGTTGTTGTTCAAAGGAGTGCTTTGTTCATTGAAGCAGGTTGAAAGAGAAGATCAGGTCATTGCTACATGGCAACCTCAATTGGAGTCATGTTGGAAGCCAATGATAGGCTTACCTCAAGTAACTATTCATTATGGAAAGTGAGGATGGAGTCACTTCTTGAGATGAATGATGTTTTGGATATTGTTGTAGATTTGGAGGAGAGACCAACAACACAACAAGATCAATTGAGGTATGACAAGAGGACCAAGAAGGCTCTACACATGATAAAGATGAATGTTACCAATGAACTTCTCAAGGAAGTTGGTAAGTGCACATCATCTTTGGAAGCTTGGAATTCATTGAAGAAGCTTTATGAATCCAAGTCTACTTCTAGAGTGTTGACTCTAAGAAGGCAAATCTTTTCTTGTTTGCAAAATAATGAAGAAAGTCCAAGTACTTTTGTTTTGAGAATGAAAGCATTGAATGATCAGTTAGCTTGCATAGATGAAAGCATTAAGGAAGGAGAGCTTATTCAAGTGATTCTTAATGGCTTGTTGGATGCTCATGCTAACATTGTTCAAAGTATTGCTATTCAAAAGACTTTGCCAAGTTTGATGGATCTTCAAGAGATCTTGATCAATGAGGAATGTAGGCTTCAAGCAAGAGGTGGATCTACATCGACACTTCAAGAGGATGCTATGTTCACAAAGGGCAAATTCAAGGGCAAAACCAAAAGCAAGTGGTCTAAAGGGCAAGATCAAGTGGATGCTTCTTCAAGTGGAAAAAAGAAAGATAATTCAAAGCTCAAGTGCTTCTATTGTGGCATCAAAGGACACTTTGCAAGTGAGTGCTACAAGAAGAAGAGAGATCAAGGAGACAAGCAAGGTAATCTTACTCTTGATGAGGATGGTTTGGATGTGCAAGATTCAAATGATGATGCTTTTGTGATGTCTTCATGTATGCTTGCTAATGATGGAGATCTAGATCCTTGGTGGATTGATAGTGGAGCAAGTTCACACATGACCTTTCACAAAGAGTACTTCACTTCTTTGATGGCATATGGAGATGACAAGAGGGTGATCTACACGGCCAATGATGGTGAGTGTGGTGATGATGGACCTTCACCAAGTCAAAAGCCAAGGAGAACATCAAGAGAAAGACAAACCTTCAAGGCCCACATATGATCAAAAGGGTAAGCAATTAGTTTCTGGAAATTATGTTGCTTTCCTAACCTCTTTGGATGATCCTACAAGTGTAGATCAAGCAAGGAAAGAAGAGGAGTGGATCCAAGCAATGGATCTCGAGTATCGATCTCTTATGAAGAGTGCAACATTTTTTGGAATATCTTTTTGTGTACATGGAGCTATGCAAGTGGATGGATGTTATCTTGTTGTAAAAGCAAGTAATGGATCTGTAAAACAAATTTTGTTCAATGACTTTGATGGTCAAGTTGAAGATCAAGAGGTTGATCTCAAAGCGCTTCAACTAGTCAAAAGGGAAGTTGGCAATTTGGAGCTAGTCAAGAGCATCAAAGGAGAGGTAATTGGCAAAGGTGTTATGGATCTGTTTTTACAGCATATTGAAGACTCAAGTAAGGTCAAAGGAGCAGCAAGGAAGTGTTGTTCAAGTTTACTTTACTTGTTCTATCTCATGTTTGAGCAATTTCATGTGGATGTGTGCAAATTATCAAGATATGGTAAAACTAGCTACATTGGTGAGCAATGTTTTGATGTTGGATTTGTACTAGAATTCTTGGCTGATTTTCCTGATGGAAATGAAGCTATTGGAGGTTCATTATGTCACTCATCCATGGCTAAGTTCTCAAGTGTTGAGCTACTTGGTGCCAATACTTGGAGATTGTCGATTTTTGGTGAATTCATAGTCATTTTCTTGTGTCAAGTAGATCTTGAAGATGGAATAGTGCAAACTACTTGGTTTATGGAGTCATGTGGTGCTGGATTTGCATCATTTATGTACTCACCTACTCATGGATTTCCAAGGTTTGATGGTTTCTTGTGGCAAGATGAAGATGGAGGCTCATTCATGGAGTATCATGGTGGATACAAGGCAACAAAGGACAAAGGAGCAGAAGACATGCAAGCAAAAGTTGATCACTCACATTTATTGTTTGTTTGCTGTATTTTTTCAGAGAGTTCAGAGTTGGAAGCATGGTGGAATCATTTCATTTACATTCTATTTGATTCTTCATGTTCTAGTCACATTTTTACATGTAAAATTGATGTAAGAAATAGTGAAGCATCCCAAGTGGACACTATTCTCTATATCAATTATGGTTGTTTCTATTTTGAGCATTACATGATCATTGAAAGGAGATCTATTCTTAGGAAGAAGATCATTCTCATGATGGATCAAAGTTCTATTGGCAAAAACTATGCTAGGAGCATTGGAAGCTAGGAAAGCGAGTTTTGAGGTACATCATTGGAACTCAAGATTTTGGCATATTGTATGAGGGATCATCACCTAATCTTTTTGAATTTTCAGATTCGGACTATGCTGGAGATGTAATGGATAGGAAATTCATTAGTTCTTATTGTATTTTCATAGGTGATGGAGCTATATCATGGATGTCAAAGAAACAAGCCACTATCTCATTGTCATCTAGAGAGGCCGAGTACAAAGCTCTTACACATTGCACAAAGGAGATGGTATGGATCAAAAGGATGATCAAGGATCTTCACTTGCTGGATTTTTTAGAGAGCCCAATCATCTTTTGTGACAATCAATCAGCCCAAAGAATGGCATCCAATCCTATCTTTTGTGCTAGGAGCAAGCATATTGAGATACAATATCATTTTGTGAGGGAGCGAGTCATTGCAAAGGAGGTGGAGCTTCAACATGTGTCTTCAAGGGAATGTGTAGCTGATATCTTCACCAAAGCATTGGGAAAAGACTTGTTCATGAAGCATAGGACTTCACTTGGAGTATTATCAAAGTCTATGCTAAAACTAGTTGAAGAGGGAGTGTGAAAGATTCAACTAGTTTCACCAAAATTTTGCAATATTTCCATATTTGGCATATTGAGGCCAAAACTTGTTTTAGACTTAGAGGTTAACTTTTCAAAGTTCATTAGTCTAAATTTCATTTGAATAAACACTTTTTGAAAGTATGGGAAAGATAGAATGCGAGTTTGAGTAGATTCAATTTGAATAAGTTGGGTACATCGAATCTAGACCCAAAATTGGTAGGGTTAGCATTTTGGTGGAAAAGCCAAGTGGCCAAATAGGGTTTGGACCTGCTATAAAAGGATGTAACTTGTGGAGAGAGTCATCTTCTCTCTTCTCTATCTCATTTCATGCTTATACATGGTTCTCTTGGGTTCTACTATCCATTGGTGCACTATCTTGGTGATTGCTTGCAATTCTATGTGTAGAATGATCTATATTTGTTATTTTTGGATTCACACGTGTGAAATATAGTAGCTTGCTGGTTTTGTACGGACAGCAACAGTACATAATCATTTCATTCAAGTCTGATCAAGTTCTATTAGTGTTTGCATCTCAAATTGTGTGTAGATGCTGATTTTTCTACATTGGTGAAATTGGTAGTGTATTTCTCTTTCTAACCAAAGATCATTCAAGTAGATTGGATCTTAAGGATCTGAAATCTTTCACAGATGCTGCAAGAAAACTGGACATGAAATCAAGGACTGTAGAACTTTGAAATTTAACAATGAGAAGAAGAAACAGTACCAACAACAAGCACATAGTGCTTCAACCAGTTTCGACCCAGTAGCAAGAGGAAGATGAAGTAACTTTTATGACCAAGGTGAAAGACAAACATGATATCAATTCTTGGTATCTCGATTCTGGAGCAACAGAAGATATGACTCACCACCAAGACTAGTTCAAAGATTATAAATTTTTCACCCACTCTCGAGTTGTGTAACTAGGAGACAACTCATCACATTCGATCCGTGGTGAAAGAACAATAAGGGTCAATTTTTAGAAGGGTGAAGTCAAGTTATTGTCCAAAGTTCTGCACATTCCAAATCTGACCAAGAATATGCTCTCAGTTAGCATCACTGATTCAGGTCGGAGGTTGGCTCACTAACATAAGAAATGATCTGCGCTCGACTCGATATTGCATATTTAATCAGTTCACTCAACCAATTTCTATCAAAATCCAGGCCTAGCCCATTGGAAAGCACTTACAAATGTCATGAAGTACATCCAAGCAACCAAACATCTCAGCATCTATTATAGAGGAAGCCAATCTGCCAATATTCTATAATGATACACATATGTGGATTGGGCAGGGGATATTGATACTAGAAGATCGACTTCTGGATTTGTATTTCTATTGATACACAAGGCTCAATCTCTTGGAATAGCCAAAAACAGACCTCAGTAGCATTATCATTAACCGAATCGAAATACATTGCTACCACGAATGCTACTAAGGAGGCAATTTGGCTGAGAAACTTGCTAGCAAAAATTAATCTTGCACAGTCACATCCAACAACCATTTTCTGTGACAACTCTCTCTCTCTCTCTCTCTCTCTCTCTCTCTCTCTCTCTCTCTCTCTCTCTCTCTCTCTCTCTCTCTCTCTCTCTCTCTCTCTCTCTCTCTCTCTCTCTCTCTCTCTCTCTCAATCTGAGGTTTCATTCACGAAGCAAGCATATTGAAATCAGGTATCATTATTTAAGAGAAAGTGTGAAACAAGGAGGTATCATTAGTCTAATATAGGACAAAATCAATGGCAGCAAATTACTTTACAAAGGCCCTATCAAAGGAGTATCATTCAGATTCAACGACATGTTAAATATGAAGATCAAAACTTTACAAGATCCACATTAAGGGAGAGTGTTGAATTTTAGTGCTCAGTCTCAAATCCATTTATTAATGAGCATCTTGAAAAATTTTACAAAAATCTAGAAAATAGAAGGCTCGAGTTTTTTCAAAAGATCAAAAAAGCAAGTATTAAATTTTTCTGACCCAATGTCAAGCCTAACAAATAGACATTTTTTGATCCTGAATCAGGTCGGATCAGTTCGAATTTTTTTCAACTCTACACTAAATTATCTAAGCGTGTTTGACTCTAGATAGGATCATATCGGGTCTAATTTTTCCGACCCCGACAAATTTGACGCTTAGCATATTTTTCAACCTAGTGTATAATTTTTGGCCCTTTGTATAAAATCTAACTCTATAAAATTTTTTGATATTGTCGTTAGAAATTCGACCCAACGACTTTACATTGATGTCCGCCAACTTTGTACATGCATTTATGGCATAAAGACGGTTGTAATAACTATAGAAAATTTAGTTGTAGATATTTTAGTATATCAAACTTAGAATCTTCATCAGAAGATTTCTTCTGATATTCTGAGTCTGATTTTTCATTAATCTATATCAGCGTTATCACGCTCAACAAGCTGAAGTTATAACTTCATGCCATTGTACTCATTGTTGATAATAATCAGAGTGCAATTTGTCCTACTGCTATTATTGTTCTATTGCGCATTTGTTTGAATCCTTTATTTGAATTATTTTTGCTGCTAACTATGGTGCTTCCAATCCACACATCAAGCTCACTCCTAGCTTCCGCTCATACCCACTAATTTTTGGCAAATACAGTAATGAATCAATAAGCCTTCTATAAGGTTTTTGCAGCATAGCTTCCTGCTCTACATTGTCTCTGGGACAGTCTTCATTTGTCAGCATTGTGCCAAAAACCATTGCAGTGTCCACTCCCTTGCAATTTGTCATGTCAAAATCATCAATGATCTTCTGAATGTATCTTGACTAGTGTAGATATAATTTTCCACTTTCAAGATCTCTATCGATCTGCAAGCCGAAGTAGCACTTTGTTTCACCTAGGTTATATATTTCAAAGTGCTTCAAAATATCTGCCTTCACATGTGCAATCTGGTTATCGCTCCTTGACATAATCAATGTGTCGTCAACATGGACATCGATAATAATTATTTTATCATCTATGACTTTCACATAGACATTGTAATCAGCCATTAAAGGCTGTAAGCCTAAGGATTCCTTCTTCTTGTACCACTACTTGGAAGACTGTTTTAGACTGTAGATGCTCTTGCTCATCCTGCAGACATAGTCAGCAAATGACTTGCAGGTAAAACCTGGCGGTTGGTCCATGTAGATTTCCTCCTTCAGATCTCCATGTAAAAATATTGTCTTCTCGTCTATAATATGGATTTTTTCAGATTGTAGGTTGTTGCATGTGCGAACAATATGCATAGTGATGTATGCTTACTACAGGAGAAAAAGAATCAGTGTAACCAATATCATATATTTGTGAGAAACCCTTCGCAACTATCTTGGCCTTGGATTTTGATACATTACCAATTGATCCATATTTGTATCTTTAAACCCATTCACAATTGACAGTCTTCCTGTCTGATGGCACGGGTTTGAGGTCCCACACATCGTTCTATTTCATGGAGCTCATTTCTTCTTCCATGGCCTTTATCCAGTTGTCCTTATCTGAATTGTTGATAGCTTCTTCATGCATGTTCCAATATTCACATGAATTCATATTGCAAGATAATTATAATGAAGCACTATTGGCAATAATGATTGTAAAATAAATTATCTTAAATCAACTACGATTAGCTAATTTACAAAAATTTATATGTTGGACTCTGACAAGTTTTGACTTTCTGATTCCACTGAAAGAATCCGAATGTTGGATAGAGAGAGGAATACACTCTGAGTCTCATCTGATGTTGTGAGCAATCAGTGAGCGATGAGCTTCTTGTGGTCTTGCTATTTGGGATATGTTGTTCTCTTACATATTCCTGATATGCCTAGATAGAGTCGAACTCTTAACTGTAGCTACTATTGCTAATTAAGATCTATCCTCTTCCAAATTGTTGACAGTCACTGCTGACCTACTACTGATTTAATTATGATGAACCTTTGTGTAGAAAACAAATAACAACTGATCTTGTAAGAACATTCAACAAGCATAATACATTCAAAGATTATGTATAGTAGACAAGAGATAACAAAACATTTGTTCAATTATAATGTTCCTTTTGAGCATTGTTTGGCATACCGCACAATGCGTTACCGCAAGAGAAACTCTGTCACTTACGAACAAAAAGGTGAGTGGCACTTACTAGAGCACACTTCTATCTATTTCTCTATGTCTGTGTCCTTATTGGACTAATTGGCTCAACTGGTCTCACTTACTAGCGGACGATTAGCTATTAATATTGTCTCCAAAAAAATTGTTATATTGTTTGCATATGATTTATATTCAAAGTGCCTATCTTATTCTACCCGTGAAAGAAAATCAAAACTTGGAGTAACAAAAAATACACAATTATTCACAACAACATGCAAACCTATAGTTTTAAACTAGGAATCAAAATAGAGTCATGACACTCAAATTGGATTCAACAAATATTCAAGTCTTGACACATACTCAAGTC
Organism: Diphasiastrum complanatum; assembly: GCA_029204225.1. NCBI lineage: Eukaryota > Viridiplantae > Streptophyta > Lycopodiopsida > Lycopodiales > Lycopodiaceae > Diphasiastrum > Diphasiastrum complanatum. Next base: position 13,130,880 of record CM055112.1, read on the forward strand.
AACCTTTGACTCAACCTAAGGTGATCTTCTACTCAACAATCATCTAAGTCCAACTTCAAGTCGACCCGAGTAGAACCTCCTTCGAGTTAAATTGAGTCAACTTGACAATATTCAAGACAACCTACAAAATGTTATCCAACTTTCATGACCACACTTCAATAGCTTCAAATTGTGATTACGGTGACTTTTGTCATTTAATTCCAGATTAGTTAAGATTGTTAGCATACATAATCCATCATTTGATTAGCATAAAAATAGATTAGAATAGTAGGCCAAAAGTATGAATGTAAAATCAATGTACTGACATTTTAAAAACTAATAGAAGAGTATGTCACAATATTAGTGATAGTGCGAGATAGAGTCATAGCATGAATGAAAGAGAGATGCCCTCCTGAGTAGCCTCTTATCTGTAATCCTAGCATATTGTCATCTTGCAAACCTTTTTCTATCAACAAACCGACTAACTAGTTTTGATCCATGTGTAATCCTTGAATGTCCAAACATCTTGACCATTGTTGTTGATGAAGTATGGTGTGTTCTATCCTTTAGATGCATGAACCTCAATTTTGCTTATTCTACTTGTTGCAAACTTAACTAAAAATTATTAGCTACAATTCCATGGTTTTCCTAGACACCTCAAATGAATTGTAGACATGACTCTGTTATTAGGCAAGGGAAGTTGTATGCTAAACAAATCAAATGTGAATTCTTGAAGAGTGAACTACTATATCTTGGACACAAAGTCCTTCTAATGAGTTTTAAAAATAGATTATGACTAGATAAAAACAATAGTTGAGTGGCTTTATTTAGAATAATGCCAAGGTAGCAACACATCTCAATGATCATTTGAAGGAAGTGAGAATTCATGATCTTGTTTCTATTTGGAAGGTGCCTATTTCTTGGAATAGTAGAAAACAGAAATGTCTTATTGTCAATAACAGAAGCTGAATCTATTGGAACAACTCAAGCTACAAAGGAGGCTATTTGAATCTGATTATTATTGGAAGATTTATCAATTTTGCAATCCAAAGCAACTATCATAGTTTGTGATAAACTCAGTTGTATGTCTCTTAGTCTGAATCTATACATATTGGAATTCAAATTCAATTTGTGAGAGACAACTTAATTGCCATGCCAGTAATCTTAGTATATTATTGTTTAGAAAATATGGTTGCTAAACATTTTCACTAAGGCTTTAAGCAAGACTCAACATGTTCAACTATTGAATATGTTAAATCTTATCAGATCTCTAAAAGGAGCTTAAGGGGGAGTGTTGGTGTTTAATATCACTCCATCAAAATGATATTCAAAGTGTCTATCTTATTCCACCTCTAATAGGTCTATAAAAGGTAAACTTGTAGTTTCAAACTAGGAACCGAAATAGAGTCACAACACTTGAATTTGACTAAAGAAATATTCAAGTATTGACACATATTCGAGTTGACATTCAACTCAAACTGAGGTTACCTTCGACTCAACAATCAATTATATCCATTTTCAACTTGTATATGTTTGTGTATGGTATGTGTATGTGTATATGTATATATGTGTATGTGTATATGTATGTGCATGTGCATAGGTGTATGTGTATGTGTATGTGTATGTGTGTATTGTATGTATCTATATATGCGTGTATGCATATGTGTTTGTGTGCATATGTTTGTGTACATGTGTATGTGTATGTGTGTGTATGTATATGTAGATGTATGTGTATGTGTATGTGTATGTGTGCATGTACATGGGTATGTGTGTGTGCATCTTACGTATGTGTATTTACATGTGTGTGCATGTGTATGTGTATGTATATGTTTGTATATGTGCATGTGTATGTGTATGTGTGTATATGTGTGTGTATGTGTATGTGTATGTGTGTGTGTGTGTGTGTGTGCACGCGCTTGTGTATGTGTGTGTAATCAAAAGAGGCTTGTATGTGTGTGCATATGTATTATATGTACAAATAGGCAAAGAATAGGGGCTAGGCGTGACATTAGGCATGACAAGTAGGTACTAGGCTATAGGCATGGATTGTTGGGGGTATTCCCAACGAAGTGTAAATAAATAAAATCATCCAATAAAATGTGTTGCGAGGCCATAGCATCCTGCGTGTATAACCCCATGGCCCAATGAGCACGCAAATAAAGTTGTAAATAAAATAAACATGACTTGGGCCTTGGAATTAAAATAAAACTAGAGGCCCAATGTCATTTTTAAACTTAGAGATTACTTTTTAGAGTTGGGTCCAAATTGGGACTCACATGAATCTTGTGATTTCTAATCTACTTTTTGTGGACCCTTGGATCAAGTTGGGTCCAAGATGAATGGATAGGATCATTGTGAATATTAGCCAATAGGATTGAGGGGAAAGGGCCTTCCCCATTTTATAAAAAGGCACCATTTGTACACTATTTTCATGCTTAATGAAAAGGAGAAAACTTTATCAATTTTGGAAGAGAAGCATCCTCATTTGCAATTCAATGCTTGCTATTGCTCTTGTTGTTTTCAATTGCTTTCAAGTTCATGCTTTTTGGTTTCAATAGTTTACGATTCTCCTTTAGCAAGTGAAATGTGCATTTGAGCTAACCTCCACCCTCACTCTCTATCTCTCTCTCTTACTCTCTTCTCTTCTCAATCTCTTCTTTTCTATCCCTTCCCTTCACCCAAATCATGACGAATGTTAGTGTAGAGGAGTAGAGTAGGAGAATAGCGTTAGTGGTGAGTAGAGTTAAGGGAGAAAGTAGGAAACTAACTAAAAGTAGCATCTATGCATAGTTAGGTACCTATCCAATGATCTAACCCTTGTTGACAGGCAGGAGGGCTATACTACATGAGATCTTCGACCCTACAGTGGCACCGTTGCCGGAGATAGGTTTCCACTAACTAGTTTAGCTGCATTTTAGCTACTGTTTAGAGTAGTTTAGGTAGATTTTTGGGAGTTTAGAGTTAGTTTTTTGTATTCTTTTGTGTTTGGACTGTTCACAGCTAGTGGAGGAGGTGTGAGAGGGTAGAGGAGGCCCTGAACATCCTCTAAGGGCTTGAAACCCAAACCAACCAGCCAAAAAATCCAAAAAATACACCAATCTGTATTTTGGAGGAAAAAAGAGCTTAAAATCTCATCAGATTTTTATATCTCTAGAATCAGTGAGAATTAACCCTTGCATGACTGGCAGCAGCTCCAGGGTACTATCCCAGACCTGCATAGAAGCCTGCGAGAGTTAGTTCCAAGCAAATTGTAAAAATCAGAAAAAAATCATAAAATATTCAAAAAACCCTTGAAGAAATCCAAAAAAAATCAAATCTTCATAAGAACTCTCGTAGAGCCCTCTGAAGTTCCATCTCAGTGAGACTAGGATACAGAGAAGCTTGCGAGAGCTAGTTTGATATCTGAGTGCCTGTGCGAGAATTCCCAATGAAAAAAGAGCGGGAAAGTACCAGTGAACCCTCGCAGACAGCAAAATTTTCGGTTCCAGTAATCAAGAACTCTCGCAGAGGATTTTGAAATTCCATCTCAGTGAGACCAGGATACAGAAGAGCTTGCAAGAGTTAGTTTGATTTCAGTAGCAGAATATTGGACTTAAGTGCAAAAAAATCACTAAGAAGTGAAGATCCAACGAATCCTTCCAGTAAGAACTCTCACAAACCTTCTCAATCGATTCGAAATGTCAATTTACATCAGTGATGAACCTTGTGAGAGTTAGTGTGAAGATCTGGTGAAGATCAAGCCAAAAAAGTGGTTTTGGACCCTCGCAGACAGTGAAATTTTCACTTCTTGCGAGAGTTAACTCTCAAAGAGAAATCTATAGTGAGATCTGACCCAGATCCAACTGCCACCTTCGCACAGCCAACCCTTGCACAAGATAATCCTAGCAGACCAGATCAGTGAAAAGATCTGCATCAGATCCAGCTACTGTCAAAATCTCAAGTCAATCAGTGCAAGGAGTAAAAAGTTATCAAGGAAAAACCATCGTAAAAGGCCTAAAATTCACTTCTGGCCGATCAGATCCTTGAAGATCCAGACTGCATCCTACTGTATAAGTAAGATCCAATCACTTTGAAATCCACCATCGGATGAATCTGAGATCGGGACGATCAATAGCATGAAGCATAGCAAATCAGGCACCACACCTTCCCAAATTAGTAGTTGTGCAACAAGGGGCAGAACCAGAACCAGCACCAATGGATCCAATGGGCCAACCCATACATGTCGCTCCCTTGCAAGCAGTCCGGAGAGAACCACGGATGGAAATACCAAATACGATGGAGCATCAGATCCCATCCGATTCCTCCAGATCTACGAGTAAGCTTGTGAAATCTACGGCGAACGGACACCTGCGGAGAAGCTGATGTTATTTTCTATGTCCTTACTGGCAGTGGCTCAGGATTGGTTTTTTAACTTGTCAGAGAAAGAAAAATCCACCTGGGAAGTGGTTAAAGCAGCTCTCATTATGCGCTTTAAACCAAGAAAGTTCCTGGAAGACCCATTTCTCCTGCTGAGCAAAGTAAAGATGGGAAAACGAGAAAGGGTTTGGGATTATATTGAATGGGTCAAACATCTACGATCCGAGTGCATGCAGTGATCATGTGGTTCCTAGCCATATTACCATGAAGCATCAGAAGAGAACTGAAACAACGGGAGCAGTATGCTACTCTGCAAGAGGCTATTGAAGGTGCCATCACGGAAGAGGATGAGGGATCTGACGACAAATATCCTTCACACTCCTACTCCCTCGATTGCATCATCGTCATCAAACGCATCCGCTCTATCCACAGAACTCTCGATAAATAGTAGATGAAACAACTAACGGTGCAGTTTGACCAAAAACTAAAAGCCTTACAGGGAACTATAGCAGTAACTCCACATCAACCGAAACCAAACCAGCTGCAGTATCCTCGATGGGAGAATGTATGGTGTTCAGTATGCATGCAAAACCATACAACGAATGAGTGTCCAGTCCTAAAGCAAAATCTGAGACTGACACATAGATTCTGCCATCTGTGCAATGCAACATTGCACGATATGGCATTTTGCCCATTTAACCCCCGGATTGTTCAGCATAAGAGAAGTCCTTATCAGACTTCCTATCCTTATCATCAAGGAGCACCCAACACGGCACCAAGGTACAGTGCACCAAATCAACCGCAGTGTACCGAGCACGGAAGAGGAAGGAAGTGACTCCCTCACCACCACCATCGGTCACTAACAACCAACCCTCAACTTCAGTGCCATATCCAAATGTGAGGGAAGAGAGAAGACAGTACCAAAAAATAAGACCCTGGGTACAGAAAGCACAAGCAGAGGAAAAAGAGCAAGAAAGAGACCGTCCCATAGAACCTCCAGTCGTTGAACGGGAACCGCAAGCGGGCTCACCACTGCGCACTGATCAAAATGATCAGTTGCACCAACATAAACCACCTTTTCACATGGTGCTTCCAAAATTCGAGTGACCACCTTTTGATTTGATCCAAATTTTGCTTGATTCACAATCCGTTTTTTGAGTAAACCAACACGTGCTGGGCATTGTGCCTGGCTCGTGCTGGTAGAGGGAGCTGAGACCTGACGACTGAATTCTTGGCGCTGGTTGAGCTGCCCAAGTTTCAGTCTGTCGGACTCCCCCTTTAGTTCTGCTGTGATTCGGCTCACCCCCTCTGTTCTGAAACATAGTGCTTTTTGGTAAAGCACGCTTTTTGGGACTTAGTTTTTATTTTGCTGATTAAGCCTGGCAAGCCTGGCAGAATCAGTCTAGCTCCCGGACATGGGTCCTGGGAGCCGTTCCGGTGGCAGAATCAACTTGCTTCCTGACTAGGCCATGACTAGAGCTCCAGAGCTAGCTCATGACTTGTGACTACTTGATTGGCTCACCACAAGTCGGAGGCTCAGTCCTTGACGTTCTAACTTGCTCTGGGACCTTAGGGAGTGTCACCCCTTAGAGTCTTACAGGGCACGTTGGGTGCACCTGAGTCAGCTTTACAACATCCTCCCCTCGTTTGAAAAAGCTGATGTCCTCATCAGGGCCAAACTAGACCTACGACGTATGGCACGGGCTTAATTCACCGGCCTTAACAACTTTGAATTACAAAATACATTGGCAGTAGCACAGGAAAAGTGTAGATAAAGTTCAATTACGTAAAACATGTGTAAAGCTTCAAGTGATTTATTGGCAAACTTAAGAAAAATACCGGGAAGTTCCTTGAATTTCAGAATGGCCATGAATGTTTATGTAAGAGGCATGCCGCCAGGTAGTGCTTTGTGTGCCGATCTGGGAAAACGGCTATTGCGTTGGTTCTTCTGCAGATAATCTGCTAGTACTTCAGGGGCTCCCTCCTTAAGTTTGTCTTCGTACTCCCAAGAAGCCTCAATAAGTGGAGCCCATAGCCACTTCACTAGATATTCACGTTGAACGCCAGTTCGCTTTCTATGTGTCAATATTTGTTCTGGTACAAGCTGCCTCTTCGTATCATCAAGTGTCCTTGGTGGGTGACGGAGTTCATGTTGCCGATCAAATCGCTCATCTAGTTTGTACCGTTTGAGTAATGAGATATGAAACACATTGTGTATATCCAAGCTAGATGGCAGCGCTAATCGGTAAGACACTGGGTTGATCTTCTTGGTGACATACTATGGTCCCGCATAAGGTCGAGCAAACTTATGAGAAAAACCTTTTGGTAACGCAATGTTCTTTGTGTTCAGCCATACTTGATCACCTTCCTCAAATTCCAGTTCTCGTCGATGTGGGTTTACGTCAGCTGCCATACTCCTTTGTGACTGCTCTGAAAATGCTTTCACCTCTGTCAGCTTTGTGTGCCACTCATTGATGAATTCCTCTACAGTGGGTATTGGTGTTTCCTGCACGCCTGTAAGAAAAGAGCTTGGAACAATCGGTAGCCGACCATTTCTTATCTCGAAGGGTGCCCTTCCAGTAGATCTGTTCACTTGGTTGTTATGTGCAAACTCGAGAATATCCAAGTAGTTGACCCAATCGAATTGGTCCCAAGCGACATGATTTCGTAAATATTGTTCAATCTGTCGATTGACTCGCTCCGTTTGCCCATCTATCTGAGGGTGATATGTAGTACTAAAATTCAATCCGGTTCCCACGAGGCGAAATAGACAAGTCCAAAACTTTCCGATGAACTTGGTGTCTCGGTCAGAAATAATCGTTCTAGGCAGGCCGTGGTATTTGAAAACACATTTGAAAAATAACCTTGCCACTTCTTCAGCTGTCACTGAACTTTTAGTTGGTACTAGATGAACTTGCTTTGAAAACCGGTCAACCACCACATAAATTGAGTCGAATCCTTTGCCATCGCATTTGCTTTGGCATGAGCATGCCTTGGGATGAGAAGTACTTGAGTGATACATTATCAGTGAACGTCTTAAAGGGTTTTCCTACCACATAATGTCTCCAATGCTCCACTGCTTGAACTATTGCGACTATTTCTTTTTCATGAGTTGGCCATCGTCGCTCTACGTCACTCAATTTTTTTGAAAAATATGCAATAGGTTTTCCGTCTTGCATCAACACGGCCCCAATAGCAAAGTTCGACGCATCTGTATGTATTTCAAAAGGTTTGCTAAAGTCCGGTAAGGCAAGGATGGGTTCTTGAGTGATCCATCGTTTTAGTTCTTGGAATGCTGCTTCACATTTCGGTGTCCATGTCATCTTCAGATGAGTCTTGGTCTGCTCCAACAGTGGTGCCACAATTTTGCTAAATGCCTCAATGAATCTCCTGTAAAAGTTACATAAGCCCACAAAGGATTTGATGCCATGAATAGTTTTAGGTGCTAGCCAATCCAAGATAGCCTTGATCTTCTTAGGATCCATTCGAATCCGTCCATGGCCTATAACATGTCCACGGAAGTCAACTTCCTCCACCACAAACTCACATTTCTCTCTTTTCGCGAACAAGCAGTTCCTCCTCAGTCGTTGGAGAACTGTCCTTAAATGTTGAATGTGATCTTTAAGGTTCCGGCTAAATACTAATATGTCATCAATGTACACAATGACAAATTCATCCAGGCAGTCTTGAAATATATTGTTCATCAACATGCAAAAAGTGGCTGGTGTGTTTGTTAGACCGAATGGCATCACCAGGAACTCGTGACTCCCGTACCGCGTTCGAAATGTCGTTTTGTGCTCATCACCTTTAGCTAATCGAATTTGATGATATCCAGATCTGAGATCTATTTGGCTAAAGTATTTGGCATGTTTGAGTTGGTCGAATAGGTCATCAATTCTAGGCATGGGGTACTTGTTCTTGATGGTACTCTTGTTAAGCATGCGATAATCCACACACATTCGAAGAGTTTTGTCTGCCTTTTCCACGAACAACACTGGGGCTCCAAAAGGTGAAGCGCTAGGTCTAATAAAACCTTTGTCTATCAATTCACCAAGTTGTCATTTCAGTTCTGCCAACTCTTCTTGTGACATTCTATAGGGTGCTCATGAAGTTGGCTCTGTTCCTGGTACCAGCTCAATTTTATGGTCCACTGGTCTTCGAGGAGGTAGCTTAGCTGGGAGTTCCTCTGGGAACACATCGCTAAATTCTTCTAACAGATTTGCCACTTCTTTTGGCAAGTTTTCTTGTCGCACGCTTTTCCCTTCTGGGACTTCTCGACAGATGCAAAGAAAGCACTTTGACCTTTTCCCTTTCGCCATTCTTTTCATCGCTAATGCTGCAACCATATTTTGTTCAATATCGATATTCTTAGCATTTCCTCCGGGCAGGGCTTTTGTCACGCAGATTTGTCCCTTATAATCCAAGAGGACCAAGTTTGAGCTCCTACCCAAAACTGCGATACAGTGTTCATTTAACCAAGGGAGGCCCAAAATCACATCGAAGGCATCCATCTCTAAAATCACAAAGCTAAGTTTAGCCTTCCATCTTCCAATCTGCACCGGGATATTCAATGTCGCTTTGTCTGCATCTAGTGCTCCCTTCGTTGTTTCTACCTTGAGAGTAGATGTAACATTCCTGGTCGGCAATCTGAATTGTTCTACTACGCTCCTTGAGATATAGTTATGTGAAGCTCCGGAGTCGATCATGAAATCTAACTTCCTCCCCGCGATCTTTCCTGATAAGAATAACAATTTTGAACCAATCTTGGGGGTTGCCCCATGGAAGTTCCTTAAGTTCCTTTCCATACTTGTGCGTTGTCCACTCATAAATGTAAGCTCCTCTCACAACTCCCAACTAGATCAGATCACCTGGATCAAAACAAGTAGTCAGGGATAATTCAGATCCAGGCAAGCGCACCACAAACGAACATACCAACCAAAGCTAAACAGAGGATCCCTCTCAAGTCACATTCCCCTTGAGACCGGACGTAGGATCTTTGCCTAGCTGCGCCCACACAAATCTATCATAGAATTAGCCCACGGGAAAACATCCATCCAACCATCCGTGCTTTCACCATTAAGCAGCACATTGTCTCAGTCACGCCCCACCACTTTTTGGTCGATAGCCCTTATAGCTAAACGATCAACAGCTATCCCGTACCGGCAGCTAACCACTCGTGCTTTACACCCAAATTCGAGTAGCATCTCTGTATCAATGGTTAACCCGTACAGTTCGAATATGTCGCCCCGCACCCCACAAGGTATAGACCGTGCTTTCACCTACCTAGGCAGCACTTTGCCTCATCCGTCCTACGTGCAGACAGTGCCAGGCCCGAACCGCAAGAACTAACCGTGGTTACACCTCGAGGGCAGCACTTTGACTCATCAAGTCCCCCGTTCTGCCGACCACCCAGACCGTGGACGCACCCGTGCTTACACTGTGGGCAGCACCTTGCGCAACGGTTGTCCTGACAAATCCCAAAACGTGGCCATCCCTGTGAGACTTGCATAGCTGACCGGCTAGTCGGCTTTGATACCACATGTTGCACCGGCGCCTCAAAGGGCACTGGGACTTGAGCGGTTTTCCCAACACGCGCTTAAGTCTAACATTCATCCATCATGCACTTACGTAAAAGCCAACTCAGAAACGTAACAAGCTTAACCATTCAAACTTAAGAAAACTGGAATCCCAACCAACCCGAAAGCCAACTCAGAATCCATCCCCAAAAGGTAACCAAAGGCAAAGACAAGCCACATATGAAACCCAAGGCATAGTGGTCGCCAAACTGACCAATTGGCATAGCGGCAAGCCCCATGTCGATGACAGGGACCCTTAGGCGCCAGCGATGCAAAAAGGTTGTAGGAAGGGTCCTTCCACTTGGACCAGTCCCGGAGACGAAACCGAAATGGTAATCATCCCCAAGGATCAACTTTATTAGATTTGGAAGAGGTTACATTCATACATAGACTGACCGGTCTCGGGGCCACCAACACGTGCTAGGCATTGTGCCTGGCTCATGCTGGTAGAGGGAGTTGAGACCTGGCGACTGGATTCCTGGCGCTGGTTGAGCTGCCCAAGTTTCTGTCTGCCGGACTCCCCCTTTAGTTCTGCTGTGATTCGGCGCACCCCCTCTGTTCTGAAACATAGTGCTTTTTGGTAAAGCACGCTTTTTGGGACTTAGTTTTTATTTTGTTGATTAAGCCTGGCAAGCTTGGCAGAATCAGTCTAGCTCCCGGACATGGGTCCTGGGAGCCGTTCCGGTGGCAGAATCAACTTGCTTCCTGACTAGGCCATGACTCGAGCTCCAGAGCTAGCTCATGACTTGTGACTACTTGACTGGCTCACCACAGGTCGGAGGCTCAGTCCTTGACGTTCTAACTTGCTCTGGGACCTTAGGGAGTGTCACCCCTTAGAGTCTTACAGGGCACGTTGGGTGCACCTGAGTCAGCTTTATAACAAGGTTTCTACAAATAACAGCCGAGGAGCTTCAAAGAGTGGCAAACAACTTCAGTGTAAGCAATAAATTGGGAGAGGGTGGGTTCAGTTTTGTCTACAGGGCCATTCTTGATGATGGCACAATAGTTGCCACAAAACTGTTTAAGTCTAAGAGTTGTGTTGTGCAAGAAATCTTTTTCAAAGAGTGCCAAATCCTTAGTACAAAAATATTGTCAAAGTAGTGAGTGCAGTTTCCAACTTGGATACAAAAGCCCTCTTCCTTCAATTCATCTCCAACGGAAATTTAAAAGAGCACTTGTATAAAACCAACAATCCAACAAATCGGCTCACTTGGAAAACACGATTGGCAATTGCAATTACTGTGGCAGAAGCCATATGCTACTTACATTATGGATGTCATAAACCCATCTTACATTTGGATCTCAAGCCTGCCAACATTCTCCTAGATGAAAACAAGGAGGCATATGTTACTGACTTTGGGAGAGCCAAATTCATGAACACTTCTGCTAGTGGAGTTGAGATTAAACAACTATAAGAGGATCTTGCGGCTACATCGCACCAGGTAAATACTATTTTCCATTTCTCATTGTTCCAACTTCAACTACTATCTTCTTTATCATCTTTCATACATTTGAGTTCCATTCATGTGTTGTTGTATGCACAAAACTTGATCATCAAAACGTTTCTTAAAAGGCCTCAAAATAAAGTGAGCTCATATTTCATCATTAAGGCCTCACAAAGTACATACAATGTAAATTCCATGGGAGGGACTTTACATGGTTGAGAAGAACCTTCCTTGAGTGCAAAATCCTGAGGGAAGGGATGCAAGGGCCATGCAAAATCCGCTAAGGGACTTTATCCATGTAAAAATCTAAGACGACGTACTTTTATTGTATTTATTTTTTTACTTCTCATTAACGTGATAATAATGAGAAGGCCATTATGTCCCTTATGGGATGTACGAGGTGTAATGTCCCAATTGATAAATAATGATTTTTGCACTGCATACAAATTTTTCTGAGGAAAAGCATTTAGTTATGTTTAATACATTGCAAATCCACAAATTCTCTATGCATTTTAAACAAGAGTCAATTTTATCCACCCTCTAATTAGCTACTCAATGGTAAAGCTTGTGCATTCTCTATGAATGTGCATTTCTATCTAATTGCAATTTATATTAAAGATATTTTAGTGAGAGAGTGTAGCCATGCCTATAGCCTAGTACCTACCCATCATGCCTAATGTCACGCCTGAACCCTATTCTCCCTATGTCACACCTAGAGCCTATTCTTTGCCTATTCATACATATAATACATATGCACACATATACATGCCTATCTTTTGATTATGCATACATACACAAGTGCAAACACACACATACACACATCCACACACATATACACACATACACATACACACGTACACATGCAGATATACAAACATATACATACACATAGGTGTATGTGTATTGTATGTATCTATATGTGCGTGTATGTGTATGTGTATGTATATGTACATGTATGTGTGTGTGTGTATGTGTATGTTGTATGTGTATGCATATGTGTGCATGTATATGGGTATGTGTGTGTGTATCTATACGTATGTGTATGTACATGTATGTGTATAGTATATGGTCTTGTAATGGTTAGATAGATGAGTGAACCAACTAGCTTCCTATTAAAAGTAATGTCCTTGAAGGATCTTTCACTACCTCTTATAGTTAGCTTTACATGAGACTCCATAGGTGTATCACAAGCTTTTGCATCTACCATATGAAATCTTTCTAGAATAGAATGAGTGTCCTTCTCTTGACAAATGAAAGTAGATTGGGAAGATCTAATCACTTTTATTCCTAAAATTTAATACAAATTACCAAGATCACGCACCTCAAATTCCTTCTTAAGAGCACTCTTGATATCCTCCACATCTTGATTGTCTCAACCACTCAAGATGATATCATCCACATATATTAGCAAGATGGTAACATCATTTCCAGCAAACCTATAATAAAGTGAATGATCATATTCACTCATAACAAAGCCTTGAGAGAGTAAAACAGTGTTAAGCTTAGCATACCAACTCATTGGTGCTTGCTTAAGGCCATACAAACTCTTTTGTAGTAGACAGACATGATTTGGCTTTGTACATGAATTATAGCTCTCGGGTTGCTCCATGTACTCTTCCACCTCACGATCACCATTCAAGAATGCATTTGTAATGTCCAATTGCCATAGATCCCATCCATAATGAGTAGCAAGAGAGATGATGACCTGAATGCTTACCATCTTTGATGGGTGCAAAGGTTTCATCATAGTCAATCCCTTGTTCTTGAGCATATCCTTTTGCCACTAACCTTGCCTTGTACATGTTGATAGATCCATCTTGGTTTGTCTTCACCTTGAGGATCCATTTGCATCCAATAGCTTTCTTGTCCTTTGGTAACTCCACCAATCTCCATGTTCCATTCTTCATAAGAGCTTGATACTCAAGATCCAATGCCTGGATCCACTCTTTGTTCCTTGCTTCATCTACACTTGTAGGTTCATCAAAAGAGGTTAGGAAAGAAAGCATTTTGCTTAGAAATTTAGAAAAGTTCAAATTTATTGTTATGATCCAAGAGAAACCAAGAAAGATTAAGGAGGAGCAATCACAAAATGAAAATAGTTTCATTTATGCTCTCATGAAATCTTATGAAGAACTATTTTGCTTTGAAGAGATTTCTATATCTCAAAGGTGGATTAAGGCAATACTAGTTGAGTGTGATGCCTTAATAGATAGCAAAGCATGTTTTCCTTGTAAACTTACATTGAATATGAAATCAAGAAAATGGAAATGTCTTCATAATGTATTTTTTGTGGGTTTCAATAAGGTCATGAATGATGTGTTCATTCATAATGTTGAAGATTGTAAATTTTCAATTTGTAAGGCAAGTTGTAAACTTCTTATGAGAATAAGTGAAGCATCTAAAGTGGACACTTATATCCATAAGCAAGTAGTTAGCCTTATTGAGATGGAAATACTTCTTGATTTCAATATTAGAAAAATCATGCCAAGTTGTGGTGATTTTTGGACTTATGGTTCTAGCATAAGTAATGTTGATAATCATATGAAGTGCACATTATATGATCATGTTTGTTGTGATCATCTTGAGACATGGAGGTCTCGGATTTCCATCAAGGAGGAGCACCAAGGAGTTGATCTTGAGGAGTCATCTCGAGGTTCAAGTGTGCCAAGGATTGAGGAGGAGAGTCCTTCTCAAGTTATGATTCCAAGAAGAATATCAAGAGACATGGTTGAGCTCATATGGCTCACATTTCAAGGGAAAGAGGAGCACATTTCAAGTAGTATACATCTCATGGTTGCTTCTCTTATGTCATTTGGTGAATCAATTTGCTTTAGTGAGACTTTTGCATTTCAAAGTTGGAGTAAAACAATACTAGTTGAGTATGGTGTCTCTCTTGAGAACATAGTTGATGTTCTTAATGATATGAAATTGATTTTAGATCAATTAGAAAGCAAATGGTTATTTCATCAAATGTATGCCCTTGAGTCTTGCAAGAGCATGAGTGAGTTGTCCACTCATAGTGTGAAAATTTGTCTTTTTTCATGTATTGAGGCAAATTGTAAACTCTTTATGAGAGAAAGTGAATCATCCTCTAAGGAAATTATCTCCATATTGAAGTACATAGCCTCATTAGATCTGAGATTAGCATGGGAACCAAGCATGAAGATATGATACAAACTCTTTGTTATTATAGCATGCATAGTCTTGCCAATGTTGATGAGCCTAATCCTCGAGATCTTGGTAAAATGATGTTGGATCTTTGTGATCCTCATGAGTCAAGAAGGACTCTTTATTTTATCATGGAGTTGCAGCAATTGTCAAGGAGGAGGAGCTTTTGGATCAACCATATGCTTCAAGGATGGAACAAATCAATGAAAGAGGTGCTAGGATGGTGCAAAGCTCTCAAGTTCATCAAAAAAGTCAACATCAAAGAGGCACTATCATGGATATGGTGATTTCAGATCCACATCAAGCTCATTGGCTGATATTCACACCTTTGAACCAGCAAGGATCCATATTAGAAGACCAATTCAGCCCATGGAGTCAATCTCAATATTATCATATTTTTATCAAGTTAGTTTTGAGGAGGAGTGTTAAAATTGGCAAAAGCCAGCTTGATCATATCTTGTGAATACCATTATGAGTAGTACATATCATTATAAGACATGTGTGGAGCCTGTTCCCACGTGTTAAATAAATGTATTTATCATTTAGATGAGTCATATAGGTTGTACATACCATTTCATTTGGGATCTAGTGGCTAAAATGGCAAAAATCTAGTTTTCTAGCTATATGCCACTTGGCATCATTTTATTGGTAGGAAACGCTATTTCACATGGATAGGAGTGATCTTACACGTGACAAGGATTGCACACATGTGTGAAAACATCAGTAGTAGGTGAGATCCAACTTGTAGTAGATATTTATGCAAGTCCCTATAAATTAGGAAAATTGCCTAAAATCAAGGGAGGTGGCTATAAGTTAGGAAACTTGGTCCATGTGCCATGTTGATGATTATTGGTGGATCCTTTGATGAGTAGGAACTCTCACATGTGCCAAATCAACTGAGTAAGCATCAACTCTTGTGTATATATGGTGGCTCATTTGGCCATAATTGACATGGAAGCTAAATCTTGGTTTTGGAGCAATTCTAGTGTTTTCTCTCTATTTGTCTTGTGTTTTTATGCATTGATTGGGTTCTAAGTTAGTATACTTTATTCTCAGCCTACTGTCCATACTCTGACAGTTTTTTACACGTGTGAAACCAGCAAGTACAAGTTTTGATCAATAATGATTGTTCTTGTTAGATTTATTCATCTAGATTTGATCTAAATGCTATCTAATCTTGTGTACATTGATAGGTTGATCTAATCTATCGTCCAATCACACTTGTGGATCTGATTCAGGTCTATTCTTGGTCCATTTTGTTGTACTTTGACAGAACTTGTTCAGTCTCGATTAATGAAAGACGACGATCATCTTCCTGTTGCGTCAAAGAAATCATCCGCTCCCGAAAACTATCGTGTTCGTCCATGCGCTCTTCATTACTAATGTGAAAAGTCCGAACTCCAAATTCTATTGGTAGTATGGGATGCATTCCATACACAAGATAGTATGGAGTCTACCTAGTTGTAATCTTTTCAGCAGTTCTGTATGCCCATTAGACAGGCGATATTTTCTGATTCCAATCAGAAGAATGTGTTTCCGTTACTTTATTCAAAATTTTACACAGATTTCCGTTTGCCCACTCCGTAAGCCCATTTGCTTTTGGATTATATGGAGTGGTTTGGCGATGTGTAATAGAAAAATATGACAACATGGCCTCTATGGTCTGATTAAGGAAATGGGTTCCCCTATCGCTAATGAGTTCTAAGGGACAACCATATCGCGTGATAATGTTTTGGAATAAAAACTTTGCTACAGTCTTAGCATCGTTCTTAATTGTGGCTTCGGCCTCTACCATCTTGGTAGCATAGTCCGTGGCAACAAGTATGTAACGACGACGAGTTTTACACGTGATCGGTTTGATAGGTCCTACAAAATCTATCTCCCACTTCTCAAAGGGTGCTAAGGAGATAATTGGAGTAAGCGGCCAATGTGTCGCGAAGCTGGGTTTCCCCATCCTCTGGCATGCATCACATTTTTGAATGAATAATTTAACATCTCTATAGACGGTAGGCCAACAATATTTAGCATTAAAAATCTTTTTTGCAGTGTTTTTAAGAGCATAGTGACCTCCCAAATCTTTCTCATGTAATGCACTTATTACAGCAATCGTCTCGGTTGGTTCTAAACATCGGCGGAGACTATCGTCAGCTCCTAATTTATCCAATATTCTATTTACAATCGTATAAGGTCCTACCTTTGAAAGAAAAATAGTTTTTTTGTTATTTATTAAAATGTTCAAGATATATTTGGTCCTGTAAGAAGTTAATAATGTCCATATGAATTGATGTTTCCGATTGAATACGCATTATATGTTCATCTAGAAATTCATGAGAAATGGGTTCTAACTGATTTTTTGTTTGGAGGCAGGATATATAATCAGCATTTTGATGATCCTTGCCTCTTCTTAATTCTACTTCATAATTAAACTCATCTAATAATAATACCCATCTAGCTATCCTACCCGAAAGATGAGGTTTATTCACTAAATGTTTTAATGCGTAGTGATCTACGTGAAAAACAAAAGGGTATCCTAAAAGATAATGTCTAAATTTCTTTACTGAATAAGGCATCCCTATGCTTCTCGCTCTGTAGCGGAATAATACCTTTCTGATGCAGCAAGTTGCCTACCCGTATAGTAAATAGGATAATCTATATTTTGGTCAACTTTCTGAATAATCACTACACCTATCGCAAATGATGATGTGTCTACATATACATGGAACTTTTTGGTCCAATTTGGAGGTCTAACCCCAGTGGCTTCTGCTAATGACTGTTTCAATTGATCAAAAGCTTGCTGATGGTCCTGTGACCAATGGTACTCAACAGAATTTTTTAATGAACTTGTCAAAGGAGTTACTATTATAGCATAATCTTTAATTATCCTACGATAATAACCTACATGTCCTAGAAAACCTATAAGTTCTCTTAAATTGGTTGGTTCTAATAACTCTAAAATCATTTTTATTTTTTCAATGTCGACTTGTATACCACCATCCTTCAAAATTTTATGTCCTAACAGGATGCTTTCCCTCATCCCAAAGTAACACTTGGCTGGATGCAATTTAAGAGATGTCTCTTGACATCTTCTCAATGTTTTCTCTAATGCGTCTAAATGGTCTTTAGTTGATGAATAGACACAAAATTCATCCATAAAAATTTCTAAAAACTTCCTTAAAAAATTTTGAAAAATATTTGACATCATACGTTGGAATGTGGCAGGTGCATTACAAAGACCAAAGGGCATTCACGTATATGCGTATGTCCCCCAATCAGTGGTGAAAGTGGTCTTGGATCTATCTTCCTCTTTGATAAAAACTTGGTTATAACCTGAGAATCCATCTAAAAAGCTATAACGTTCAGCAGCATTTAGTTTCCTAAAATCTTGGCAAACTCTAATCTTGTTCATCTTCTTCTTAGGTACTATAACTATTGGTGACACCCACTCACTGCTTAGAATAGGGTATATAATACCCGCTTTAAGACATCTATCTAATTCGTCTTTTACTAACAAGGAGTACTTTGGATTCAATCTATATTGGCGCTGCCTAACAGGTATTGTTCCCTGAATAAGATCTATTCTATGTTCGTCCCATTTGACTGGTATTCCTATTAAATCATCCATTGACCAAGCAAATATGTTTTTGGTATTTTTGAAGAAGCAATAGATACTCTTCACATTCCTGGTCCGATTGGTGTTTATATAGATTCAAAATCTTACCTTTATTAATTTCTATTTCTACATAATCTGTTTTATCTACCATCCCTTCGATCAGGCTTGCTCTGGTTCCACCCAGAACTTGTCACATGTACTTTGAATCCCTTTGCCCAATGTATGATAAATTGTAATTATTAAATTGTAAATGGCTAAGTCACCGGCTTGTGGAGACAATTGTAAATTGCAATGTAAATATTTGTTATAGTGACTAAATACGAGATGGCCAAGGGGGTATTGGGTCTCATGAGAGTCTGCTGGACTGACCTCCTAAATAGGAAGGGTTGACCGGTCAACATGACATGTGTCATATGCTCACTGGGACACTTGGTCCAATGCATGAGTGACACTTGTCGGGATGGTCAATGGACGGGTCAATAGGACATGTGTCATATGCTCATTGGGACACTTGGTCCAATGCATGGGTGACACATGTCAGACTGTCCACCTACTAGCTTGCCTATGTGTCAGGGTACTGCCAAGTGGCAAGTGTCGGATGTGCATGGAGTTTGCCATGTGTCGACGTTAGGATCTGTCAGGGTTAAGAGGTGTTTGAGGGGATATAGGACGAGCCTTGTCAGGCATTCCTCATTATGATTATGATTATGGTATTCCTATGTAGCTATGGTTGGGAGGAGACTTGCAGCAGAGCTCTCATGCTTGCTTGTTGATCTATGTACATTTGCTTGAGATTAATAAAGTGACGGATTTGCTGGGTAATTCTGTGTATTCAGTTAGGGTTTGTGAGCTTGTGTGCAACATTTGGTATCAGAGCCAGGTTACTTTCAAGACTTGTGTGGGATTTGGCATCTTCAGTTAGGGCTTGGAGATTCTTGGAGAGCCAGCGCCCTACTGTAGGTGATATGTTGGTAGGTTTATAGCCCATAAGATAGCAGATTGAAGCTCTATGGTGGATTGCTGATCTTCTGACAGCCTTTGAGTATTTTCTACTACGCGGCTTGATTATTCTCTTCACTTTTGTGAAAATCCAGCCCACATAGGATTTGTAAATCTATTTGTAACTTCTTCAATACTCAGTATTTTTCAGATCTATCAGTTGCAATAAGCTTCTTGTCACTGGTAGGGTAAGGCTTTTCGCCTTCTGATTCGGTGATCATCCATAGTTTTTTGCCAATCGTCAGTTTGAAACCCTAGTTTGTTGGTTTTTGGAGAAGAAGAGTCTATGTGTAGTTAGAACTTGGCTGTAGGAGATCTATTCTATTCAGTTCTTCTAGGAGTTCAGGGCAACTTATATGTGTAGTGATTTGAGATGCTGATAGCTTGGTTTTGCTTTGTTTCTGCTACCTATTTTTTTGCTATGGCATCCGCAAGCTACACCAGTCAAGATTCACAGAGATTAGATGTTGTATGTTCCAAGGTGGCCGAAGCTACTCTTAAGCTGATTTTTGAGCAATTCAAAGGTAAAGGGATTAGTGTTTCTGAGAGAGTTAGTGGTATAGCTATGGAAGTAGAAAGGACATTGTCAACAGGCCATGAAGCTGACTTGGGGTTTTGAAAGAGAAAGCTACCTACTATCAAAGATTTAAAACCTCCAAAGTTCACTGGAGCAATATCTATGAGAACTACTGATGTCGTTGAGAATTGGTTGCAAAAGTGGGAGAAGGCATTCCAGATGTGTGGCATAGACGATGAAATTGAGATGATTGCTGAAGCCACATATCGTTTTCAAGAGTCAGCACAAAGGCGGTGGAGGAAGGTGGAAAAGGATGACCTAGTTCCAACCACATGGGAGGCATTCTGGCAAATGTTTGCACAAAACTAGGTGCCTATGGATGAAGACAACAGAGCCATGCAACAATGGTCTTATTTGAAGCAGGGTAACTTGAGCATGCAGGATTATGCAGACAAGTACCCAGAGGCTTTGTTACGCATTCCTCAAGAAGTTCCTATGTACATACAAATATTTCACTTTGTGGAGGGACTTCGAGAGAGTATTCGCCCTTTTGTGCGGAAGGAGCAATCTCATGATTTGCAGGGAGCCATACAGATGGCTTTGTATTATGAAGATGGAAAAAAAGGCTGGATCCTATTGCAGTAGCTGGTACAAGTGGTCAGCAACCTTGGGGACGCAAGGGCAAATGGAACAAAAAGAAAAAGTTTGAAGGTCAAACCAATCAGTGGCAAGCTAGGGGTGACCAAAGGAAGAAGGGTGCAGGGGCTCCAAAAGGCAAAGGGTTGTATGGGCAGCCTAATGCCCAAAAGGGTCAGTGTCCTTCAATGTTGTCCCCTCAGGACCAAGAATGTGCAAAGAGGGAGAACCTCTGTTTTGGATGTTTGGGACAGCATAGGTGGAAGGAATGTCCACGAAACTTGATGCGGACCACATATAATCTTCAGGTGGATTTGATGAACCAGGGTGATGACCCTATGACAGTGGAAGAGATCGAGCAGGAAGCCAATCCAGATGTTCCATGCCTCATGAATGTTTTGGTGGTCAGGAGAGTGGACACGGCTCCACCAATGCTTTTGTCAAAATCGGCTCGCCAAGGGAATCAATTTCCTAACACTTCTCTTATTGTTATGCGAGGACAGTTGTGTGGTAGAGATGTTCAAGTTCTATTT
This sequence comes from Diphasiastrum complanatum, assembly GCA_029204225.1. NCBI lineage: Eukaryota > Viridiplantae > Streptophyta > Lycopodiopsida > Lycopodiales > Lycopodiaceae > Diphasiastrum > Diphasiastrum complanatum. The sequence continues at coordinate 13,151,699 of CM055112.1, forward strand.
GACACTGGGTCCTCTCATAATGTGTTGAATTTAACTTTGGTACGGTAGTTAGGTGTGAATACTCAACCATCCCAGTACCAGTACATAGTGGAAATGGCTGATAGAAAGGGTATAGAGATTTGGGATAAGAGGGTTGTGGGCATTCCACTAACTGTACAAAGTTACACAGAAGAGTTGGATTTGAAATAACATGGCTTGCGCAGTTTGATGTGGTGTTGGGCATTTGTTGGCACATGACGCGGAAGCCACACATAGCTTGGGATACTCATGTGTATGAGTTCCAATTTGATGGTGTGATGCATTCCCTTCGTGGTGAGCGGGATGTGCCTCCTAGACCGCTTGTTTCAGCTACGCAGTTGCGTAGGATCCATTGTGAGTACATGTGTGTTTGCTTTCTACTTGATATGTCTACTAATACTAGTCAAAGTAGCATGCAGTGTGTGCAAACCAATACTATTGTCAATTTGGATCAAGGGATTAGGAGAGAGTTTTCAGATGTGTTCATAGATGATCTTCCATCTGTTTTACCTCCTAAGAGGAATGTTGAACATAAGATTGAATTAATACCCGGATCATGTCCTGTCAATAGACGTCCTTACAGAATAAGTCTTAAGGAGGAAGAGGAAGTGAGACGGATGGTCGATGATTATCTGGCCAAGGAGCAGATACGACCTAGTTGTTCCCCTTTTGCCTCTCCAATCATTCTTGTAGAAAAGAAGGATGGATCATGGCGTATGTGTGTGGATTATCGAGGTTTGAACAAGATAAGTGCTAAACATCGATATCCTATGCCACGTATAGATGATTTGCTTGATGCCTTGTCAAGTGCCACTATGTTCAGTAAAATAGACCTGAAGAGTGGATACCATCATGTTAGAGTTCGTGAAGAGGATGTACACAAGACTGCCTTCAGAACTCGGTTCGGTCACTATGAATATCTTGTGATGCCATTTGGATTGACTGATGCCTCAGCTACATTCATGATGATGATGAATGATGTGCTCAGACCGTATATGGGTAGATTTGTCGTAAACTTTGTTGATGACATTCTGACTTACAGTGCAGGTGAGGTTTGACAAAATTTCCAGAATTCACACGTGTGGGGAATGTCCACAAGAGTGAATGATCTTAATTAAGCTTTGTGATTGGCACTATAACTTGATTCTAGATTGATCAACAAAATTTAGTTCAGAAGAAATGGCTAATCCACAATCTAGCATGCTAATCAACATAATATAATAGCAATGATCAAAGAATGAAAAAATACAAGATTTCAATGTATGAGCATTAGTCTCAACACGAGTTAGAGAGAGAGAGCTAGAGAGATAACAAGCAATATTTGTTTAGATCCAAAATGACATGATATAGCTACAAAACTTTGGTTCTTCATTATCAATTGTGTGGAGAGCTAACATATTTATGGAGATTGAGGTAGCTCGAGGTAGAACCATATCTATGCATTCCAAAATGACATCTAAAGTGACATCTAGAGTCTATGTGACATTTGTCACTTGTCATGCATGAAATTCTACCAACTTTTTACAAGTGTACTAGTTCTAACTAGAAATGTCCAAATCATCATGCATGTGTCCAATAAACTTTGTGCATGCCTTGCATGTCACTATGGATCACTTACAATTAATGCATGTGAGTTGCCACGAGTTTCTACAAGCATAATCATGCTAATTCTATGTTTACAAACTATATGCAAGTTGCATTTATCAAACTAGACAATACATAACCATGTAGCTCGAGTTCTATGTAGGCCAAACTTGGCATTTTGCATTAATGAGCTACATACTTGCATGGTACAACATTTGTAGCAAGCCAAGAAATCAATATGGATTGTTTTTCAATTTTAACACTCCTCCTAAAAATGATCTATATTGATTTGAACATGGATCTTGGTATAACTCCAAGGTTGGCTCTATGCTTGTTGAAGGAACTTTTGCTCAAAGGTTTGGTGAGCATATCTGCAATGCAAGATGATGTGTCGATGTGCTCCAATTTGATTTCACCTCCAATGAGCTTCTCTCTCACAAAGTGATGTGCAACTTCGATATGTTTGCTCCTTGCATGGAATATTGGGTTGTTGGCAAGGGCTTGAGCTGAAATGTTGTCACACATGATCATAGGTATATTTTCTTCCATAATTATTTTTAGCTCACTAGTAACCTCTTGATCCAAAGCACTTCCTTTGTTGTTGTAGTGAGCGCCTTGTACTCAGCTTCACATGATGAGAGTGATACAGTATCTTGCTTTTTGGAAAGCCAAGATATCAAGTTTCCTCCAAGATATATGACATAAGCACTTGTAGATTTCCGATTTGCTCTATCACTTGCAAAATCCGAGTCAGAATAACAAATAATAGAAAGATCTTCACTTTTATATAATAAACCAAAATCAAAAGTTGAAGATATATATCTAAGCACTCTCTTGGCCTTTTTCCAATGATAAATTGAAGGATTTTGCATAGCCTGGCTCAACTTATGAATACTAAAGCTTATGTCAGGTCTAGTTATTGTGAGCCAAATTAAGGAGCCTATAAGACTTCTAAAAAGTGTGATGTCCTTGAAGGATCTTTCATCACCTTTGTTAGAGTCCTTTACATTTTGCTCCATAGGTGTTTCTATACTCTTACAATTCAACATATTGAACTTTTTTAACATTGAAAGAGCATACTTAGATTGACATATGAAAGCTTTATCTTTAAGAAAGTCAATCTCTAATCCTAGAATATAGTGCATTTTTCCAAGATCTTGCATCTTGAACTCTTTTCCAAGTGCACTCTTGGTTTCCTCAACTATCTTGATACAACTTCCTGTCAGAATGATATCATCAACATAAATAAGAAGGATGACAATATCTTTGTCAAAAAACTTGACATATAAGGAAGGATCATAGTTACTAAGATTAAATCCTAGTGAATCAAGAAAGGTGTTAAGTCGAGAATACCATGACCTTGGGGCTTGTTTTAATCCATATAAACTTTTGAAGAGCAAGCAAACTTTCTCCTCATCATGGATGAACCCAATAGGTTGATCCATATAGATCTCTTCTTCTAGATAGCCATTTAGAAATGCATTAGAATCATCTAGTTGAAGAATTTGCCAATTGAAAAAACAAGCAAGAGAAATTATGATTCTAATTGACACCATCTTTGTAAGTGGGACAAAGGTCTCCTCATAATCAAGTCCATATAGTTGAGCAAATCCTTTAGCACAAAGCCTAGCCTTGTACTTGTTGATTGTGCCATCTTGATTATACTTGACTCGAAAAACCCATTTGCAACCAATGGTATGCTTGTTGGATGGAAGATCCACAAGTTCCCATGTATTATTGGCCATCAAAGCATCATATTCTTCCTTCATGGCAAGGTACCATTACTTTGAGTTGATAGCATCATATACATCCTAAATTAAATAGGCACAATTAGTGGAGTTGATTTCCACTTGCTTTCCTCTATCTTCATAGGTAAGCCTTCTAGGCTCGAATTTTTCTCTTTGAGATCTCCTTGGTGAAAAAATTCGAGGTGACTCCTCCTCAAATCTCGGCCCCATCTCTCCATGATGATCTTCAAGGGTGATGATTGGAGTATCTTTATGAGAATCTTTGAACTCAGCCTTCTCAAGAATGTATTTTTGATCTTCATGGAATATCACATCTCTACTCTCAATTGTAGTTGAGGTAGAGGGAACATAGATCATGTAAGCTTTCTTGTTGGATGCATATCCAACCATGATCCCTTTAACAGAATTAGGATCATCTCTTTTTCTTGTTTCCAAGGGCATATTAACAAAGCAAGTACAACCAAAACTCTAAGGTGATCTACCTTGGGTTTTTTCTTAAACAAGACTTCAAAAGGTGATTTTCCAGCAAGAGCATTGCGAGGTAATCTATTGCACAAATAGTTTGCATAATTTATAGCTTCACTCCAATTTTCAATAGGCAAAGAAGCTGCTACTCGAATTGCTTTAGCACAGTCACATAAAGATCTGTTTTTCCTCTTAGATACTCCATTTTGAGATGGAGAATAGGCACAAGAAAATTCTCTCTTTATTCCTTCACCTTCACAATAATTATGAAACTTGTTGGAGATATATTCACCTCCCCCATCACATCTTAAAGCTTTAACTTTGCAAGAAAACTATTTTTCTACATAAGCTTTGAAGATAAGGAAGTGATCAAAAACCATAGCCTTTGAAGAAAGTAGATACAACCAAGTGTATCTAGTAAAGTCATCAATAAAGGTGACAAAACATGTTGCACCACCAATACTTTTAGAAGAGGAAAAATATACATCTGAATGTATGAGTTCCAATGGACAAGTAGTATTTAAAAAAGACTTTTGATATGGCTTTCTGTGTGACTTTGCAATGGCACAAGCCTCACAAGGCTTGAAATCTTTAGAAAGAGATTTTGGAAGACCAATAGCCTTCTCCTTCTTAACCATAGAAGACATAGATAAAGTTAGGATGTCCCAACCTTCTATGACATAGCTCCTCCTTAGATAACAAAACAACTTCACAAAGGCTTGCATTCTCATAAGAATTCAACTTAAAAATTTCACCAAATCTAGTTCCATCAGCAAGGATCTCATCTTTTCTCTTGATAAAACAAGTATTGGAGTTGAACTTTACATCACAACCATTATCAAGCAACTTTCCCACACTAATTAAGTTCTTTGTAAGTTTTGGAATGAAAAGAACATTAGAAAGTGCAAGAACTTTTGAAGAAGCAAGTTTCAATGGAATGTTGCTAATTCCTTCTATTGGACACTCATGATTACTAGCTGTGTAAATAGATCTCTTGAGTCCTTTGAAAGGTAAGATTGAGTCAAATGACTCCTTTGAATAGCAGTGAAGAGGCTCCATTGTCTATGTACCAAGCTCCATCTTTCTTGAAAGGTGATGAAGAAAAATTGGACACCATAAGTGATCCTTCTCCATCACTTGCAACAGAATCTTCTTCAATCTCTTTGGAGAGATTAGCTTGCTTGAGTTGGTTTCTATTCTTAAAGCAATTAGAGGCATAGTGCCCCTTTTTGCCACAGAAGAAGCACTTCACTTTTTTCTTCTTGGTTTTTGAGTTAGAGGGATGAGATGTATCATCCTCTTCACCATCTTGATCTCGATCTTTGGCTTTGTCTTTGTTGTATGCTTGAGAAAATTGGTTCTTACTCCTTCCTTTCTGCTTGTTTTTGACAAAGAGGGCCTTGTCACTTCCACCATGTTCAAGTTTGTTCATCTTGGAGAGTTTATAGCTTTGTCTAGATTCTTCAGAAATAATAATTCCTTGGAGAGTTTCTAGATTAGGTAACTCCTCCTTAATAGCAAAAGTCTGAACAAGATTATCATAGTCATCTCTCAAGCCATTCAGTATGACTTGAACTAGCTCAACCTGGTTAATGGTAACACCAACACAGGAAAGCTCTCTATGTAAGTCTTTAACTCTCAGAACATAGTTAGATGCACTCTCTTCACTTCTTTGGAAACTTTGGAAAATCTGATTCCTAAGAGTGAATATTCTAGAAGTATTCTTTGCTTCATAGATGGTCTTTAGTGCATCCCAAGCTTCTTTGGCTATAGTGCAAGATCCTATCTCTCTCAAAATTTCATTAGATACATTCATCTTAATGAAGTGTAGAGCCATTCTAGCTCTCTTCTTATATTTAGGAATTTCAACCTGTGCTTGAGACTCCTCCTCAACACCAAGCACAATATCCGTAACATTCTGGAGAATCAAAACAGATCCCATTCTTAACTTCTAGATTGAGTAATTAGAAGTGTTTAGTCTTTCACTAGCTTCTAGAAGATATCCTCCCTGAGATGCCATTATAATGAAGACTTCTTAGTTATTGGATCGACTTATGTTTGAGCTTGTTCCTATCAGACTTAGAGTTGCTACTCTCTTTCACTATAGGTATTTTCAAGGTTGAACTACCTTCCTATGTGAAACACTTGCAACTATATATGAGATGAATCTCAAATATTCAACAAAACAAGTTATATAGATCAGACACAAAAAATGGTTTGTGACACTTTGGCTGGTTTGAATCCTACTTTTGGCATGTGCGAAATGCTTCAAAATAAAACACTATTGACACTCAGAAGGCTCAAAGGGTGTTCAAATACTTTAAACTCAGTCTTGATCTACAATTTCTTGTGTTGGATGCTCAAAACAATGAATCCAGAACAAAGTATAATTGAATCAAATCAAAATGTTGTCACTTGGATTTTGGACCTATCCCTATCCTCTTTAAGAGCTTATAACTCTTGCTAGACACATCAGATTGATTTGGTTTCAATTTTTATGGAAAGTACAAATCAAATGCTTTCCATCAAGCTATAAGACTACTATCTCTGGATCTATAAGTAAGGAGAACAAAGGGACTGAAAAACTCTGATTTTCACACATGCGGAATTCCAGAATTCCATACTTCCTCAATTCAGGTCTAAAAATTCAGTTCAAGTCCGATTTGATCCAAATAAACTTCAGAGAAGGGTTAGAAAAAGTGTAAAACTGCTTTTTTGCTCGATTTAGCTCTCAGTTTCTTGTACAATCATAGTTGTTAGCATGCAAAGCTTAATGTGACTCTGATACCATGACAAAATTTCCAAAATTCACACTTGTGGGGAATGTCCACAAGAGTGACTGATCTTAATTAAGCTTTGTGATTGGCACTATAACCTGATTCTAGATTGATCAACAAAATCTAGTTCAGAAGAAATCGCTAATCCACAATCTAGCATGCTAATCAACAGAATATAATAGCAATAATCAAAGAATGAAAAAAGACAAGATTTCAATGTATGAGCATTAGCCTCAACACGAATGAGAGAGAGAGAGAGAGAGAGAGAGAGAGAGAGAGAGAGAGAGAGAGAGAGAGAGAGAGAGAGAGAGAGAGAGAGAGAGAGAGAGAGAGAGAGAGAGAGAGAGAGAGAGAGAGAGAGCTAGAGAGATAACAAGCAATATTTGTCTAAATCCAAAATGACATGAGATAGCTACGAAACTTTGGTTCTTCATTATCAATTGTGTGGAGAGCTACACATATTTATGGAGATTGAGGTTGCTCGAGGTAGAACCATATCTATGCATTCCAAAATGACATCTAAAGTGACATCTAGAGTCTATGTGACATTTGTCACTTGTCATGCATGAAATTCTACCAACTTTTTACAAGTGTACTAGTTCTAACTAGAAATGTCCAAATCATCATGCATGTGTCCAATAAACTTTGTGCATGCCTTGCATGTCACTATGGATCACTTACAATTAATGCATGTGAGTATCTTGACTTTGAACTTTCTCTCCAAGAAAATGGAATTGAACTTCTATATGCTTAGTTCTATTATGAGTTTGTGGGTTCAGAGAAAGAGGTATGCAGCTCTGATTGTCGCACTGGAGTATTGTTGGACTAATCTGTGAGAATTGTAGATCCTACAGTAGCCTCCTTAGCCAGATTATTTCCTTCACTGTTGATGAGCTACAACATATTCTGATTCTGTGGAGGACATACAAATGATAGTCATAAGACAATCCCAAACTTCTTTAGTTGTAGTGCAAGTACCTATCTCCCTCAAAATAATAGACATTCATCTTAATGTAGTGGAGAGCCATCCTAGCTCTCTTCTTATATTTTTGTACCCCTTGAAGAACTTGAGACTCTTCTTCAAGGCCAAGAACAATGTCCATCACATCTTGAAGTATCAAGATGGACGGACACCATCCTCAACTTCCATTTTGAATAATTGAAAGTGGACAATACAACACTGGTGATGTCTTTCGCTTGGCACTTGGAAAAGTGTGGATCTTTGTTCGCTTCCGTAAAACCAAGTGCTTATTATCCGCAAAACTTATCATTATTATTACTATTATTTTATCAAAATTGGAAGTCTCTCAATTGGTCGCTACACTTTATTTTGCCATTCTAGTTGCGGTTGTAACGCGCCAATGATCTCAGCCCTGGTGGAGTATTGGTTTTGATTAATATCTTCTTTGCCTCTCCTCATGTTGGGAGGGTGTTTCCTCTCAAATTTCTCTGACTCTCTTGTGTCAGCCAATTTGCCTCTAGGCCTGGTAGGGGAAGTTGTCCTACGCGGTTGGGACGGCCTCGCTAGATAATCATCTAGGGCCTTGGTGCCCGTGTCTTTTTCTTTGGCTTTCTCACTTGTCGACAACTCAGATGTGTCCGTGTCTTTCTTGGGCGAGAACCTTCTTGTCTCTGGTTGATCTGCCAGGAAGTCATCATCTCCTCCAATGTCCGTGTTAGTTTCTGGAAGGTCAGGGATGGAATGATCTGGAGAGAGAGGTGCAAGGGTGATAGGTTTAGGAGGAGGTGGGATCAACAAGTTATACGCCGCACCGGGGGAGTGGAGTTGTTGGAGGAACTCGTCCCGTCAGGATTTGTAGGTGTTAGTTGGGCCTTTTGATGGGCCTATTATTTTGCTAGGAGGTGATGGAGAGAGGGAAGGTGAAAGAATCGAGTAAGTTGGAATGAATGTTTCGGAAAAGTTGAAAGCAGAGTAGGAGAAGGGGTTAAAAGTGGGAGGGGGTCAAAAAACAGTTCTAGAAGCAGCCTCGGCTCTCTGCCACCCGATCCCGAGCTACCGTCTGAAGGGTGGGTTTGCCCATCTTGATTCCCTGCTCTATCATTCCCATCATCGTCCCATGGCTTCGTTGATTGAGCGCCTGCTTGGGCCTTGCACACCGTGTCCCATAATTGGTTCACCTTGTCCAAGACTTGCTGTAGGGCCTTCATGGTGTCTTCCTGCTGCTTCTGGGACTCAAGGATGATCTTCTCTTGCTTGGCCACAATGTTTTGAAAATTTTTCTTTTCGGCTTCTCGTTCTTGGATTAGCCGCACGTATTTCTCCATCTAAATGGCTGAGGCCTGTGGGGCCTAGAATTGAATGTCCTTGGGCTTGACTAGAGGAGCATTGACTGTCATTGCACCCGATGATCCATCTCGTACTTGGTCGATTTGGACCATTTGGTGCTTCAATTGTTGTTGGACCTCTTCCAGAGTGGATTTTTGCCCGGCCATCATGGATCTGGCTTCCACTGTCTCTTTTTCTTTCTCCTTGGCCAGCCTCTGATATTGCACAATTTCTTGGTCTTGATGCTAGACCTTACTCTCAAGCATTTGATACTGGCTCACCAACCAATGCATGTGGTAGCTTGTTTCGGATAGGCTTCAGTGGGCTTTTCAGGGTTAGTGAGAGTTTGCTACTGATCTAGAGTGTGGGATGGTGAGGTTAAACCAAAAAATAAGCATTGTGTTAGAGCTGAAGATGGAGGTGGAGGTGGAGGTAGTGGAGGGATGATGTTAGTAACTGTTGTGGTGGTTGTTAGTGGAGGGGTCAGACTTCTTCCTGGCTGCTTCTCCTTCTCTGGCTCGTCGTCGCTTATTTCCATCAAGTCCACAACATCAAAATATTGCGATGTGTCCAATGTGTGGACTTGTTGGGCCTATGGTTGTTGAGCCGCTTCCGTGACTTGGGGACTGGATATCCCCACTTCTCCTCCCCCCAGATCTTGTGCCATTGGTGATGTTGTTGGCATTGGCATGGTAATCAATGTGGGTGGGGTGGTGACTTTGTCTGGTGGAGTAGCAGGATGTGAGGTGGTCATATGTTGGGCTGCTGCTAATGTCGTTTCTCCATCACCCCTGTCAATGTCATGTGAGGGTGACGAGTGTTGTTGTGATGCCGTGGATGAGCTTCCATCATCTGAGGTGGAACCATCTGAAGTTGATCCCACTGGTGATGTGCTCCCAGCTTGAAGCTTCTTTTGCATTTTTTGTTGTCGTGTGTCAGGCAACTAGGCCTTGGAGGTATCGGCCTCTTGAGCTTCGGATGTTGCAACTGCTTGTAATTCCGGTTGCGGGCTTGTTTGCCTCCGTACTAGTGTGAGTATACTTGTGTTGACCCTTTTAGGTTGGGATCCCGATGGGGAGGTAGTTCTTGATCGTGCACGCTTGGACTTTTTGGACTCAATGGGGATGTCCCATGCCTTGTCTGCAAGCTGCAAGTGTTGTAGAAGCTTTGGCCCATTCTCTACTTGGTGAAGAGTAATGTCTGTCATAAGATATTCCAATACTGTGATGGGCTGTTTGTTCTTAATGCACTCATGTAGGTAGTTCGAAGCAAATTGTGCCCAATCATAGAGGTTCTGGACATGCAGTTGTGAATCTTCCATCATGTGAAACAAGGACATGGGTACCCTCAACACTTTCGTCTGTGGTTTTTGTGTGCACCTAGTGAGATAGGCACATGCTGCTTGGAGCTGCTGGTCATTGATGGCTTCCACTCTGTACCCATCCTTATTCTTTCACTTGGTCACAGAGGGATCAATGTACTTGAAGTATGTCATTTGCTCTATCTTGTGGAGTGTCCTTGAGATAGCATTTGGTCCTCGCGGGAACCCATAAGGTTGCAAGTCGGCTGTCGCAAATAATATGTTATGAACATAATTTCTAATAGGTGGAACTATGATTTGGCAGGACCTGGCCGTTGCATGATAGTTGGCATAGGCCATGTGAACCAGGTACGGGCTTTGATAACCTGTCAGTTTGGAATTCAATTTCCTTGAAGAAGGACTCCGTCTGCTGGTACCATGTCTACATCTCTGTAAGATCTAACTTGGACAGTTGGATGTCGAGCTTACTTGCTTCGGGATCTTCTGAACTGGAACTGGGATTGGACGACATGGTGGAGAAATGGAAAAAATAAGGTTATGGAAAAACTAGTTCGGTTGAGAGTGCAGACAGTGTGAAGGCCTTTGGTTGAGATTTGGTGGGTTGGCGTCAGTTGAGATTTGAAGGTTTGGTGTCGGTTGAGATTCGAAGGTTTGGTGTCGGTTGAAATTTGAAGGTTTGGCGTCGGTTGAGATTTGAAAAACAGTGTCGGTCGAAATGGATGGACGTGCTTCGGTTGAGATGGAAAGAATGGTTCCGGTCGAGTGTGAAGGACTGGCTTCGGTCGAGTGTGAAGGATTGGCTTCGGTTGAGTCTGAAGAATTGGCTTCAGTCAAGTCTAAAGGACTAGCTTTGGTCGAGTCTGAAGGAATGGCTTCAGTCAAGTCTGAAGGACTGGTGTCGGTCGAGTCTGAAGGAAAAAAATGGCGGTGTAGAAGGGCTTGGAATATGTGTGGGGAGGGATGTACGATGCTGTATGAAAAAGGGTTGTGAAAGATGGAGGGTTTGGAATGAAAAGTGTGTGGAAGTGGTTTGTGTTGGACAGAATGGTGTGGAGTGTGGGTTGTGTTAGACAGAACCATGTGGAATGTGGGTGGCAAACAAAATATGATGTAAAAAGTGTGGGCATAGAATGAGGTGGGGTTAAGAAGGATGGAAAGTAGAATATCAAAAAGTGGAGGTGTTTGTCAAGGATGGTGATTTTGTGAAGGTGGATATGTGTGAGTAATGGATGGGCGGAAGACAAATGTTTTGTGATGTTGATTTTGATGATGTTCAATAGTGTAACGGGAGCGTGATGGGTGCTCACGTGACACTACCCCTCAGCATGCGAAGACTCGTAATATGATGTATTACGTCGGTGACATTAGGTTGTAAGGTTTTAGTGATGGCGATCGCAATGGAATGGTAACAATGGTGGTTGATAGTCTGTAGAGATGGTGTGAAGACGATAATAGAAGGATTGAACAACTAAGCACCAGGATCAGTCACAAAAGCAAGAAAATCGCCAACAGATTGTCGCTAGAAAATGCTAGAGTTCGCACTTTGTTGAGGTGCGAATGGCATCGTGGTGAGGGCCTTTATGGACTTCGTTGTGGCTTCAGCAAAAAAGTGGCCACCCCCAATGCTCTCATGAGCTTGAGATATTATCGGTCGTATCTCAGATTCATAAGCACATCGTCGAATAATGCCATCGATGCCCCTTTTGTAGAGTTGTCCTGCTATTAACTAAAAGGGTGCTACTTTTTGTAGAATTTTTTCCCGTTGTACTCAAGCCTTCTTTTAGTCTGCCTGTCATGAAGAACTGAGTGATCTCCTCAGCCCATAAGGGTATAGCATCGATCTGAAAAAGACATGCATCAGGAAGATCATCGTTGACTAGTGCAGTTGCTTTTTCAGCACTTGGTAGTCTGGGAAGGTGGTCCGCCATGAAGTGTTGGGTCCCTTTCCGAATAACTACACGGAAATTAAATCCTCCAAAATCAGCAGCCATCGAGCTATTCGTCCCGTCTTACAAGACTTATTAACAATATATAGAAGTGCTTGATGGTCTGTGTAGAATGCAAAGGTTTCGCCTAATAAATAATGTCGTAGTTGTTGTACCGCATAGACCATCGCCAATGCTTCTCTCTTGGTAGTTGTATAGTTTACTTCAGCAGGCACCAGTTGCCTGCTCAAGAAACATATGAGAAAGTCTTTGCCATACTCGCTCGGTTGTGCAAGAAGACCTCCAATGGCATACTTACTTGCGTCAATATGCACATGCAACTCTTTCGTGTAATCTGGCGAGCGGAGTATGGGAGTCATGGTAGGGCTGTTTTCAACTCCTCAAAGGCCTTAATTCGTTCTTCGGTCCAGCGAGGATCTACCACAACTAAATAAACAAGGCACACTATAACCTTGATTTTTTACGGGTCGGTAGAAATACCGTCCTTTGAAATTATATGCCCGAGTACGACCCCATGGGTGACCCATATTTGGCATTTATCAGGGTTTAGTGAGATTCCAAATCTACGACAGCGAATGAAGATATTCTCCTAGGTGTCAAGGTGTGTAGCTGTGGACGAATGTACACCTAGATCATCGAGATAAATCTCCACGATCCCATGTAATAGATCTTGAAAGGCCAGTTGCATGAACCTTTGGAACGTTGAAGGGGCGTTGCATAAGCCAAAAGGCATAACATTATAAGCGTAGACCCCGTTCTCTGTGGCAAAGGTTGTTATATGTTTATCCTCAGGGGCTATTTGAACAAGGAAATAACCATTGAATCCATCCAAGAAGCTGAAAGCTTCAGCTCCTACCATTTCCTCTAGGATTTGAGTCATTAAAGACAAGGGAAAATGGTCTTTCTTCATAACTGCATTAAGGTGGCACAGATACGAAGCTTGCCGTTTTTCTTGGGTACAACCACAATGGATGATACCCAATCAGTATGTTGAACTTCATAAATGAAGCCTGCATCCAACAATTTCTTAATATCTTCGTCGATCCTCTCACGATAGACAAAGTTAGATCGATAGGGTTTAGCCCTAATAGGCTTAGCATTGTCTTCTAAAGGAATCCTATGGACGACTATTTCAGGTGGGATTCCTTTCATTTCTGTATAATTCCATGCAAATACATCCCTGTATTTGCGGAGTAACGTTTCCAGATCAGAAAGTTGGGTTGATGACAAATGTGCACCAACATGAACTATTCGATCTATCTCCTCATCGGGATCTTTAAGGTCTAGTGGAATGGTCTTAGCAGGTCCTTCAAAGGAGTTGGAATTTGGTGTAGGCTCCCAATGTTTAAGCTTCTCACGCATCTATTTTTGACGCTCGGTTAATTTTGTATCAATAACTTTAGTTTTTTGTAACCGAGGTTTTTGCTGTTTTTGAGTGGGTGGTGTTGGTGCCTCACTTATCAGATTGTCGTCAATTGTATGCCAGACTTCGTCGGGATACACATCCCATGTATATATGTTGGGTTTGGGCTTGTATGTTGGGGTGTTGTGTACCTTGGATGTCAGTTGGACGTGAGCCAATGGTCCTGGTGTCGTTATCTCCTTAGGAATTATTTTTGACGGATAAGATTGTGCATCTAGATATAGGAGTACATGTACATCCGTCATGTCTACATCATCCATGGAAAAAATACCGTCTTCCGAAACATGGGCTGTAGAGACACTAGGTTCTCCTGGGCACCACGCTATAGGAATCGGGTCAATCATCATAAGTGGGATGATGGGTGTGTCAATGTCTGTAGAAGATGGGAGAATATCCACATCTGCTGCAGTAGTTTTGATATGACATCGATTGGAATCAGTACAGTCCACAATGGCTAGTGCGTGACTCCAATTGATTATGTTCGTGGATCTCGTATAGTGACCTTTTAGTTGGATTGGGATATCTGATTAGTTATCTGTTGTGGGTGACCAATCATCGTATACCTTGGCGGGCTTGACATGGCCTGTTGAGTCAACCGTGACTCATTTATCGTGGTTACCAAAGGTGATTTTGCTATGCTTCCAATCTTGGACAACACTTGCCATCTGGAGCCAAGGTGTACCAAGGAGGAGTTTATATGTATTGTTATCTTCTGGTAAATCTAAGATGACACAATCTAGCACAAATTTGACACCTGCTATGCAAACTTTTATATTTGATAAATGACCAGTAGGTCAATAACTCGTTGATCAGCCATGCGAAGTTTATATCGTGGTTGATCGAGGGTATGAAAGCCCCATGACTTTGCTAATGACAAAGCCATGATATTAACGCCTGATCCGCTATCTAGGATAGCATATACTGTGGGGTAGTCTTTATAGGACAAAGGTAGGGTGATGCTAGTCCCCTTAGCAACACCTATATTTAATAGATTCATAGGTATCTGGGGAATTTCAGAAATCTCTTCTGTTTTCCACTGTTCATCAGGAATAGTAGGCAGCTAAAAATTTGATGGATATAACGTTGAAGCCCAGTGAAGTATTTTATTGTGGTATGAAACGACATGGTCAGTTGAGCTTGCAAGAGGTCAGAAAATACTTCAAGTCCCTGTAGAGATTGCTCCTTTTCGAGGATACGAGCTGAGAACAGACTTTCTGTATGTTCTTCCAACCTACCAACATTGGCGTTTCAGGCTGATCATACTTCAAACCAAAATTCAATGTCCCTAGAATGTATCTGAGAATACGTTCAGCAGACTTCCAGTGTGCTTGACTAGGATCTTGCATAAATTGACTAACAACACCAACAACATAAGAAATATCAGGTCGTGTGTGTGTCAAATAAATCAAACTACCCACCAGCTGTCTATACAAATAAGCATCCACTTTCTCAGATTCATCATATGCAGTAAGCTTCATGTTGACATCCATAGGTGTACTCAAAGGCTTACAATCTTGCATATTGAACTTATAAAGCAAATCCCGTGCATATTTGCTTTGTGTAAGAAAGACTATGTCTTCCTTTTGCCATACTTCAATGCCAAGACAATAGTGCATCAATCCTAGATCACTCATGTCAAAAGCTTTGGAAAGATCTGATTTTATTTCATCAATTAAGCCTCATTACTTCTTGTAACAATCAAATCATCCACATACAACACAATGAACACTATATCTGAATCTTGCCTTAGAATGTAAATATTAGGATCAGCATCACTCTTTATCATTCTCGTTCGCTTGAAGTGTTCATCAATGCAAGAGTACCACGCCCGTGGTGCTTGCTTCAATCCATAAATGGCTTTGTTGAGCTTACAAACGAGAAGCTCTCTCCCTGGCTCAATAAATCTTTGAGGTTGTACTAAGTACACCTCTTCATCTAGCACTCCATTAAGAAAAGCAGATTTAACGTCCATTTGCTGGCTCTTCCAACCATAGAAAGCAGAAATAGCAGTGATAGAATGTATAGTTACCATCTTAGCTACGGGTGTGAAGATTTCTTCAAAATGAATACCTTCTTGCTGCTCAAATCCTCTCGCAACCAACCGTGCTTTATACTTGTTGAGTTTCCCATTAGCTCCATATTTGATCTTGTATATCCATTTGCAAGTGATAGGCATCTTACCATTAGGTAGCTCAACCAAGTTCCATGTCCTATTTTTTGATATAGCTTCCATTTCTGTTTCCATAGCTTCACGCCACTCCTTGTGCTCCTTTGCTTTATCAAAAGTTTTTGGTTCCTAAGCCTTGAGCACAGAACCCATTAGAGCTAAATTCATCTCTAATCTTGTAGGAGGTTTTCTATTTCTACTTGATCTTCTAAGCTCTCCCTGCTCACTTGATTCGGGAGTATCTCCCTTATTAGCATCACTTGTTACTGACAAGTACCACTTAGGCACTCTCCTAGGAATCTCATTATTGACCCTGTCTTTTTCCATTGGCTCTTCTATATCGACACCAACTTCTTTCTTCACTTGCATTTTAGCTTTATCATCAAAGGGACCAATTGTCAATTTTATTTGGTCATTTTAACCCATCTCATCAAAAGAAGCATCTCTAGAAATCACAATCTTTTGTGCATCTGTGTCATACATCTTGTATGCCTTGGCTCTTTCATCATATCCAATGAAAATACACTTAACAGCTTTTGCATCCAACTTCTTTCGTTCTTCATCAAGTACATGAGCGTAAGCATCACAACCAAATATTCGTAAATGAGAAACATTAGGTTTCTTTCCAGTAAAAGCTTCGTAAGGCGTCTTACCCTCCACGGACTTCGTAGGACACCGATTCAAGATATGAGTAGCTGTGTTGCATGCTTCTGCCCAAAAAGTATTTGGCAAACCCTTGCTCTTAAGCATTGCCCTAGCCATCTCCACAATGGATCTGTTTTTCTGTTCTGCAACTCCGTTCTGTTGTGGTGAATAGGGTGTAGTGGTTTGTCTCTTGATCCCCTAATCCTTGCAGAAATTTATAAACTCTGTTGAAAAATACTCACCGCCACCATCTGATCTGAGGGTCTTAATATAACAACCTATTTGTTTTTCAACTAGAGCCTTAAACTCTCTAACTTGGCAAAGGCATCAGATTTCTTGCTTATGAAATAAATCCAGATATGTCTACTATAGTCATCAATGAATGTGATGAAATAGTAACAACCACTAATGGACCTAGTTTGTATTGGTCCACACAGATCACTATGAACAAGATCAAGAATGTCATTGGCTCTTCTTGATCCATCTTTGGGAAATCTCTCTCTATGTTGTTTTCCCAAAATGCAACCCTTTTTTTTCCTTCAAAAGAGATATCAGGCAATCCAACAACTAGATTACCTCTTTCAAGGATTTACAAGCTTTGAGCACTGATATGACCAAACTTTTGATGCCAAAGATCACTTCGACTATCAACAGTGCTTACCATAGCTTGAGTAAAAGATCTCGCATTCAATTTGTAGAGTCGATTCCCGTTGACTCTAGCTCCTGTAGCAATCACTTTGTAGTGATTCTTGATGTCTTTGACAAGACATTTGTCACTGTCAAACTCAACCTTGAGTTGTTGATCAGCCATTGTCCCAACATATAGTAGATTGTTAGCTAAGCCAGGTACATATTGCACATTGCTTATATGCTTTATCTTCCCGTTGGCTAACTTCACTGGTACCACTCCAACTCCTTTAACAGATAGCAATTTGCCATCAGCTTGTCCAACTTCATCACCATTGTCAGTTTTCTTGAGTTCTGAAAACCACTCTTTCCTTGAAGTCATGTGCTTGGATGCACCACTATCAATGTACCAGGTATCCTTGACTTCATCAGTTGTCATTAATGCTGTAATGAACAATTTTGAACTCTCCCATGTGTCATCTTCATATTGATCATCATTGTATTGATGTTGATGAGTATAATTGTCTTCATAATAATAGTCATCAAATTGATGTTGATTAGCATAATTTCTCGCTTGCCATTTGTCTTTTCTTTGTTCCATCTCCTTCTGTTTCTTGAAGCATTCATGCTCCCAGTGACTAGGTTTGTTACAATACCTACAATTTCCAAGTTTATTTTGTCTTGAATAGCCGCATCCTTGACCTCGGTATTGATTCCAATTACCTCCATTCGGACTATCATTGACTTGCTCATGAAATTGTTGAAATGATCCTCGGCTTGAGTTTCCTCCTCTCGATTGATACTTTCCACGGCCAAATCTTCCACCTCGTCCTCTAACTGCAAGAGCTTGATCATAACTCCTGTTACGATGATTCAAGTTCTCTTGACGTTGCTCTTCTTGCAAAAGCAATCCACCTAGTTCCTCATAGGTTGAAAGATTTTCTCTTGTGGCTATACTCGTCACAAACATCTGATGTGACTCACTCAGACTATTCAATGTCAATTGCATGATCTCACGATCTTGTACTCGCTCTCCCAACTACTGCTAATTGATCACGGATCTCTTTGATCTTCAGTATGTGATCGACAATAGTTGCACCATCATCCATCTGCAATGTATGCAACTTTGTCTTTAAAAATAGTATTCGAGATGTATTTGTCGTTTCAAATAATGCCTTCAATATATCCCACGCTTCTTTTGGTCCTTCTGAATCTGAAATATAGGGAATAATTGCATCTCTAACTGATAAGTTGATGACATTTTGGGCTTTCCGTCTTCTCCTATCAAAAGCCCGCTAATCTTCTTCAATCACTGGCCTTGTCTCTTCACCTGTCACGATCTCCCATAGCTCCTTTTCCATCAAAATGTTCTTCAGTTTGAATTTCCAAACTGCATAGTTGCCCGCACTTTCCAATTTGCTTGACTCATTAAGAACACTCTCGCTTAGAGTTGCCATTACTGGATAGATGAGTCTCGATCACAAAATTTATTCACACCACAGAACTGTAAATTTTTGGTTGTACACTTGATATCGATACAACGCGCGAGTGCATGACTGCTCGGGATTCTCTTTACCTCTGGCGCGTCACTCCAATATTGGCACTGATATGTGATATTGGTATGACGTGCGGATGTACGACTGCTCTTGGTTTTTTTTACCTCTGGCACGTCGATCCGATATTGGTACGAATATGCTATATCTGTATGATGCGCGGATGTACGACTGCTCAAGATTTTTCCTACCTTTGGCGTGTCGATCCAATATTGGTACGGAAAAAGATTAAAAATAGAGAAAATATAAGAACTTTCAAAGGGAATATTCTAGATTCTCCACTTCGGCACGGCGGCTACGCCGTCTCCTCTTTGCAAAGATTTTGAAATGTTTGATCGTTCAAAAGACAAAGATCAGTAATGTGAAAAGTATGAAACCTTCTAACTCTGAATGGTAGTACTAGACACTGTCTAGTGTGATTTGTGATACTCCAGACAGACAAATGAGAGATTTTTTTGGCAAGCCTCTCACACAAATATCACTTTCCACAATAACTAGGAAGTATATTGTAAAAATCTCCCCCACTCAATGGATTTTCAATTTGTTTGATGCTGCCCTAGCCTTTCTGATGCCTCCGGGACTGTGCTTTCGTTCCCCACTGATGATTCTAAGCTTTAACCCTACAAAATACACCAAAGAAGAATTTCTTCCAGCCGTTTTGTCTCTCCAAGCTTTCACCTCCCGTGAAGGACTTTCTCACTTCGTTGCGGAGCCTGTGACAAGCTGTATCCATTGATCAGACACGCAGGACTATCGCTGCTCTGATACCATGTCAAGAATTAGATATGCAACATCAAGCATTCACCATAAGCAATCACCACAAGAAGGCAAAAGAAGAACACGCACTGTCACTCTATCACACTAACTCATACAGAATGTAAAATGTACAAATAAACCATGAACCCTGATAGAGAGAGAAAACCTATGAGTAGACTAATAGACTAGCCTACGGCTATTGACAGCTGGTCACAGCTGTCAATATTAATGTGCATCGTAAACAGTAACTATGAAGTTTATCATTGATTTCTAGCACACAATCACCATACTTGAGTATCAAAATACTTGCTGGGCGGAAAATTACTTACATTCAACAGATTGTGTCAATCCTTGGTGCAGAACGTCTAGGGGAGATCCTTAGATCTCGTGAACCGTTTATTCTACCTATCTTCGACTATGAACGAACAAGAGATGTAACCATTTTAGTACTCTTCTGAATAATTGTATGTCATGTCTAAAGGTTCAGTTAGTACTTGGTTTTCCAAAGATGTTTTATACCGACCTCATGTTTAGAATCTGATAGAGTGACGTAAAATCATTCTATCACTTTACCACATCGAGAAGAACTTTGAGAAACTGATAAATGATCTCCTTGCAATCATATTTTTAAAGAGCCTGAAAAACTCTCATTGATTGGGAGTACGGGGTGATTAGGATGACCCCTAGGGTTAAAAGTGGTAATAAACCCCTAGTCACTCACGTAAGAGCAGTATGGGCCCTTTTACTTGTTGGGGCTTTCTGGCGAGACCAATCCCATGTCGAAAAAATCCCTAACAAGGCATAATGAAATTATGCTCATTGATCAATTTTTAGCTCCATATTCTTATGTTGGAATGGTTGTAAGAAAGTGGAGGGGGCTTTTACTTCATGATAATTTTGATATGGTCCCCTCGACGTCTTCTTTAATATCTCTAGAATCCAAAATTTGAAAATCATGCAATGTGCATAAAAAGATGAAACAAAATTAAAAAATCAAACGCAACAAACGAGAGAGAGAGAGAGAGAGAGAGAGAGAGAGAGAGAGAGAGAGAGAGAGAGAGAGAGAGAGAGAGAGAGAGAGAGAGAGAGAGAGAGAGAGAGAGAGAGAGAGAGAGAGAGAGAGCATGGCCACATGCATCATTTTTTGTGTCAAACTTCCGAGATGTCATGCAGATTTGGATGTGCACATCCAAGAATTGAGCCAACATCCCAGATTTAAGAAAAAGTGGTTTCAAGATGTGCACAACATCAAGGAACTATCTTTACTAGAACATCCCAAAAGTTTAGGCTTTTAAAACTGCGTGTGTTTAATAAGCTTGTACTTTCCAAACTGGAAGCCCATCCTCCAAGTGCATCCTGAATGAACAAGAATGCATGTGGCTGGGCTGTGTGTGTGTGTGTGTGTGTGTGTGTGTGTGTGTGTGTGTGTGTGTGTGTGTGTGTGTGTGTGTGTGTGTGAGAGAGAGAGAGAGAGAGAGAGAGAGAGTCAAAAAAATGTGAGAACTACAAACGGACAAAGATACAGTACACAATACCCTCAAATAACCGTTGCCACATGCCAAAAATGCATTGGCTATCTCCAAAATTGTGTGAGCAATTGATACGATAGCACCACAGAACCATTGCCACGTGGCAAAATTGTATGTGCCATCTCCCAAGAATTTATGAGCATTTCACAACTAGTATGATATAAAGGTATTAGGAAAAAATGGCCCCCAAACCCAATCATGGTTCGTTTTCGGTTATTAAGTGCCATAGTGCAAAACTAGTATGATATATAGGTATTAGGAAAAAATGGCCCCCAAACCCAATCATGGTTCGTTTTCGGTTATAAACGTAGATCAGCAGTGCCTGACTACATTATGGAGTACTGTAGGAGTGATTCAGCTGGTAGTTTCCAGCGACCACATCTGAACGCCATCCGAAACACATTGAGTCGTGGTTGCTTCGCTTTCGCGACTGTTTTGCGCCCGCAAAAGATTTCCATTCTCATCAACCTAAATTGGAGAGGTAACCATTAGATCTCCCAAGGTATATTTAATTTATCTCTGATATGCATGTATTTCTTTTTTAGTTCAAATCTATCATCATAACATAAATAAATTTTCTATCATAATATTACTAATTTTTGTTCAATATATGCAGTGTGTACAACAAAAAGACACTTTTAGTTGTGCATGGTTCATCTTGTACAATACAAAGCTATTTTTTGAGTGGTATAATTTACAAGTGGACGTAGATATTGAAAAGGTAATATTCAGTTCATTTGTAGTTCCTTTCATTTTGATTCATATTTCTTTACTATCATTGTTTGTAATTTGCTGATTCTCGTGTTTTGTGATGACAGTTCACTGTTGAGCCGTATACTCCTGACGATGTATATAGATTTCGGCAAGAGTTGATCAAAACCTGTGTTTAGAATGGTGTAAGCATTGCACCTGAGATCGAGGACCCTCAAAAGCAAGCTGCTCCTGCCTTAACAACCTTTTAGGTTGCTCAGGATGCAGATCTTATTATATATGATCAAAAAGAAATAGAAGTCCTTCCTAATACAGAGGAAGGCGATATTATAGCAGAGAGTTCTCTTGTCTTAAAAGGCATTGAGGCCCTTTCCAAAATAGAGGAAGACGAGATTATAGAAGGAGTTGTTCCCTTATCAGTTTTTAGTATTGATAAAGAAAATATAAAAAAATTGACTGAAAAGAGATCTATTTGTAAATAGAGATACATAAAAAAAAAAATACAATCATTTTACATGTAAGCAACCCGTTTATGGGTTTTTTTTTATTGATATCAATATAGATTCTTACAATCACGTTGTGTCCATAGTGTAATACTAGAATGCAATTTTCTATATTGATAAAAAGACATGATGATTGGCATCTTTTGAGCGAGAGAGAGAGAGAGAGAGAGAGAGAGAGAGAGAGAGAGAGAGAGAGAGAGAGAGAGAGAGAGAGAGAGAGAGAGAGAGAGAACACGATGCGCTGCTCTTGATAATATTGTCTGTGAAAAATTGTCAACTAGTAGTATTTTCCTAACTTGAGATTTTGTAGGCCTATGGCCAAATAAAAGTTAGAGATAGGTTCATACATGTATGTAGAGGCCCAAAGTATGTGTACACTACTTTTGAGGTCACATTAATTAGAGGAGGTCGAGTGTGGAGCTCTTCTATTGGCTCATAATTTGGTGCATTCCTATTTGACCAAATTTCTAGGTATATGGGTGAATCCTATTGGACCCCAATTTTAGCCTATCATAAGACAAGTGGCCAAGAGGCACTATGGCTGCTATAAATAGCCATCTCCACGAGTATGTACACATCTCATTTTCATTCTATTGAATGAATGTTATGCTCTTTGAAGGTCCATCTTCTTCTCTCTCACTTTTTTGTTCATATCTTGCATTCTAGCCACTAGAATTGTGATTTCTTTGTTGCTATGGCTTCACACGTGTGAAATGCAGGTTGTAGGCTCTGAAGTACGGACAGGGACAGCAAGTTTCTGTTTGTGGAAGCTTATGATCAGATTTTGATGTTTAGTTGATGTTTAGTATGCTTAACATCACAATTTCTATCATTTTTTCAATCTAGATGTGCATAACTTCCATGGCCAAGATCTTTATGAAACTTTAGCATCTTTTGGATCTGAGTTTTTCACATGGTATCAGAGCATTAGGCGGCCAAATGTGCAGGTTTTGCCAGATTTAGAAGAGATTTGTGGGCGAGTTTGCTTTTGTAGCATTCCAATCAAGTTTCTAGCTAAAAATCTTGTTGATTTATGTGTAGAAATTGGATCTTTGTGATCAAAACATCATTTGTATGCATTTCAATTGAAGTAGGGCGAATTCCCTCTGTACTTATCAGAATAAGGAGACAAAAATTGTTTTGGAAAGAGGGAGATGCAAGATCCAACAAGATCCTATTAGTTTTCCATTCTAGCATATAGTTTTTTGATTCAATTTCTTGCTTCTTCATGTCAAAAACTTCAAAATTGATGTAACCCTCTGATTTTCAGTTTGCTGAATGATTCAAGAGTGTATTTCAATCTTAGGAGTGAGGGAAAAGCAAGTATATTGAGGTTTGGTCTTGGTTTGATCAAGAAATCATAAAACTAGTGGCTAAAATTAAGGAAAAAGTGAGGAAAAGAGAGAAAAAGTAAGGTTTTAGGTTCCAAATCTTTGTGATTTCTTCTTGTGTTTCATTTGTTGATTCAAGAGAGTGCTTAGTGCATTGGAACAGGTCAAAGATCAGAGATCAATCATTGCAACATGGCTACAAATGGAGGCTACATGTTGGAAAGCAATGATAGGCTTACCTCCCTCAACTATTCTACTTGGAAAGTAAGGATGGAGTCTTTGCTTGAGATGAATGAGTTGATGGATATTGTTGTAGGTGTGGAGGAGAGACCTTTGGCACCTCAAGAACAATTGAGGTATGACAAGAGGGCAAAGAAAGCCCTTCACATGATCAAGATGAATGTGACAAATGAGCTTATCAAAGAGGTTGGTAAGTGCACATCATCTAGTGAAGCTTGGGAAGCCTTGAAGAAGGTTTATGAATCCAAGTCTACTTCTAGAGTGTTGACTTTAAGAAGGCAAATCTTTTCTTGTATGCAAAAGAAGAGTGAGAATGGACATGCTTTTGTTTTGAGAGTTAAAGCATTGAATGATGAGTTAGCATGCATTAATGATGGCATAAATAATGAGGAGCTTGTTCAAGTGCTTCTCAATGGCTTGTTGGATGATCATGCTAATCTTGTTCAAAGTTATGCTATCCAAAAATGTTTACCAAGTGTTGGAGACTTGCAAGAGGTCTTGTTGGCTGAAGAATTCAGGTTGCAAGCAAGAGTGGGAGCATCTTCTACATCTCAAGGAGGAGAAGAGGAGGCAATGTTCTCTAAAGGCAAGTTCAAGGGCAAAGGTAAAAGCAATTGGTCTAAAGGGCAAGACCAAGGTGAGCACTCTACTTTTGGCAAAAAGAAGGATAGATCTAAGCTAAAATGTTTCTATTGTGGAGTCAAAGGGCATTTTGCTAGTGATTGTTTTAAGAAAAAGAGGGATCAAGGGGAAAAGCAAACCAATCTAACTATTGATGAGGGTGGGGATGAGCTTCTTTCAAATGATGCTTTTGTTATGTCATCTTGCTTGTTGGCTAATCATGGAGACATTGATCCTTGGTGGATTGATAGTGGAGCCACTTCTCATATGACATATCATAAAGAGTATTTTTCATCTTTAATGGCATTTGATGGTGATAGGAAGGTAATCTATACCGCAAATGATGGTGAGTGTGCAATCAAGGGGATTGGCACAATTCCTATTTCACTTTCTACAAATAGGAATATAGAATTGAAAGATGTTTTGCTCATTCCATCCATTACCAAGAACTTACTTAGTGTAAGCCAAATGCTTGACAAAGGATTCAAAGTTGAGTTTGATGGTGATGCTTGCTTGATCAAAAAGGGGTGTAGTATCATTGCAAAAGGGAAAAGGCAAGGGAAATTGTTCAAGCTTGATGCATGTGTTGTTGCTAACCAAGTTGGATGCATGGCAAATGAACAAATGTCAATTCAAGAGGTATGGCATAAAAGGATGGGACATCTCAACTACAAGGCCTTGGAGGTAATAGCCAAAAAGGAGGTAGTAAGGGGACTTCCCAAGTCTCTTACTTGCTTGAATCATGTTTGTGAAGAATGTGCTTTGTCTAAATCACATAGATTGCCATATACTAGATCTATATCTAGATCTAAGATGCCTTTTTCTCTCTTGCATTCGGATATTCATGGTGTTACTACAATTAGCAATGGAGGTGCTAAGATGTATGTAACTTTCATTGATGATTTTAGTAGATTTTGTTGGGTTTATCTACTAAAGAGCAAGGATGAGGTGTTTGATGTGTTTGTCAAGTTCAAAGTTGCTATTGAGACTCAATTTACAACCAAAATCAAATGCTTGAGGAGCGACAATGGTGGTGAATACATTTCTAACAAATTCAAAGCCTTTTGCGATGAGCATGGGATCAAGAGGGAGTACACATGTCCAAGAACACCACAACAAAATGGAGTGGCCGAGAGGAAGAATAGAACCTTGTGTGAGAGTGCAAAGGCAATGAGATTGAATGCTAATCTTCCTAAACCTTTTTGGAGTGATGCTTTGTTGTGTGCAAATTTCCTATGCAATAGATGGCCAAGTGTTGTATTGGAAGGAAAAACCCCTTTTGAAGCTTTGTTTGGTACGAAGCCTAATGTCAAGTTTCTAAGAACTTTTGGATGCATTTGCTACTTCAACATTACTCTTGATGATAGAACTAAGGAGGATCCATCTTCAAGAAAGGGCATTTTTGTTGGTTATAGTGAAGTAAGCAAAGCATATAGGATTTATGTTCCTTCAATCAAGAAAGTGTTCACAAGTAGGGATGTCATTTTTGATGAAGGTAACATTCCAAAAGTTGTTTCAAGTGATGATGGTGTTGTTGCAACTAATGTGCTTGATGACAATGGAGTTGATGACACATTGGATGTGGATGTTGAAGAAGCCTCTTCAAGTCAAATTCCAAGGAGAACTCCAAGGCATAAAGTGAAACCCTCAAGGCTCACTTATGATGGCAAAGGTAAGCAAGTGGTGGATGGATCCAACTATGCTTTCCTAACTTCTTTTGATGTACCTTCATGTGTAGATGAAGCAAGGCAAGAAGAGGAATGGATCCAAGCAATGGATCTTGAGTTTGAAGCACTTATGAAGAACAACACATGGAGATTGGTGGAGCTTCCAAAGGGCAAAAGTGCAATTGGATGCAAATGGATCTTCAAGGTAAAGACAAATCAAGATGGATCTATCAACAAGTTGAAGGCAAGGTTGGTGGCTAAAGGTTATGCTCAAGAGCATGGCATTGACTATGAGGAAACCTTTGCACCCGTGGCAAAGATGGTGAGCATAAGAGTAATCATTTCCCTTGCAACTCTTTATGGATGGGATCTTTGGCAATTAGACATTTCTAATGCTTTCTTGAATGGTGATCTTGAAAAGGAAGTCTACATGGAGCAACCCGAGAGCTATGTTTCTCATAGCAAGCCTAATCATGTGTGTTTTCTACAAAAAAGTTTGTATGGTCTTAAGCAAGCACCAAGGAGTTGGTATGCTAGGCTTAACTCTTTTCTACTTTCTCAAAACTTCACTATGAGTGAGTATGATCATTCACTTTACTTTAGAATTAGTGCTAATGATGTTACAATCCTTCTAATTTATGTGGATGACATTATTTTAAGTGGAGGGAACAAGGAAGATATAGAAGATATCAAGAAAGCACTAAAAAAGGAATTTGAAGTGCATGATCTTGGTCTTTTGAGCTATATCTTAGGAATAGAAGTAATTAGAACTTCTCAAATCACTTTTATTTCACAAGAGAAGTATGCTATTTCTATTCTCAATAGATTTCATATGGTAGATGCAAATCCTATTGATACACCTATGGAATCACATGTAAAGCTAACTATAAGAGGTAATGAAAGATCCTTCGAGGACATTACTCTCTATAGGAAGCTAATAGGTTCTCTTATATATCTAACCATCACAAGACCTGATTTATCTTATTGTGTTGGTAGATTAAGCCAATTCATGCAAGATCCTAGCATAGAACATTGGAAACTAGGAAAGAGGATCTTGAGATACATCTCGGGAACAAAAGATTTTGGCATTGTTTATAGAGGCTCATCACCTAACTTATTTGGTTTTTCAGATTCAGATTTTGCAGGAGACCTTATGGATAGAAAATCCATAAATGCACATGCTATTTTCATAGGTGATGGAGCTATCTCATGGATGTCGAAGAAACAAGCAACTATATCACTTTCTTCTAGTGAGGCCGAGTACAAAGCTTTGACATCATGCACAAAGGAGATGGTGTGGATCAAGAGGATGATTATGGAGCTTCATTTGCTGGATTTTTCAGAGAGTCCAATCATCTTTTGTGACAACCTTTCAGCCCAAAGTCTAGCAAGCAATCCGGTTTTCCATGCAAGGAGCAAACATATCGAGGTGGCTTACCATTTTGTGAGAGAACAAGTGTTGGCAAAAGAGATCAAGCTTGAACATGTCCCATCAAAGGAATGTGTGGCTGATATCTTTACCAAAGCATTGGGAAAGGACTTATTTTTCAAGCATAGAACAAGTCTTGGTGTACTTTCTAAATCTATGCTAAAACTAGTTGAAGAGGGAGTGTGAAAAATTGTCAACTAGTAGTATTTTCCTAACTTGAGATTTTGTAGGCCTATGGCCAAATAAAAGTTAGAGATAGGTTCATACATGTATGTAGAGGCCCAAAGTATGTGTACACTACTTTTGAGGTCACATTAATTAGAGGAGGTCGAGTGTGGAGCTCTTCTATTGGCTCATAATTTGGTGCATTCCTATTTGACCAAATTTCTAGGTATATGGGTGAATCCTATTGGACCCCAATTTTAGCCTATCATAAGACAAGTGGCCAAGAGGCACTATGGCTGCTATAAATAGCCATCTCCACGAGTATGTACACATCTCATTTTCATTCTATTGAATGAATGTTATGCTCTTTGAAGGTCCATCTTCTTCTCTCTCACTTTTTTGTTCATATCTTGCATTCTAGCCACTAGAATTGTGATTTCTTTGTTGCTATGGCTTCACACGTGTGAAATGCAGGTTGTAGGCTCTGAAGTACGGACAGGGACAGCAAGTTTCTGTTTGTGGAAGCTTATGATCAGATTTTGATGTTTAGTTGATGTTTAGTATGCTTAACATCACAATTTCTATCATTTTTTCAATCTAGATGTGCATAACTTCCATGGCCAAGATCTTTATGAAACTTTAGCATCTTTTGGATCTGAGTTTTTCACATTGTCGCCCAGTTTGCTGCTCTCCTTTGTAACATTGGTGCTCTTTGTGTGCCCGTGGAGCTCAGATAGATGGTGGTTATCCATCCGTTATCTTAGCTTCTCATTCAACTTCTTTACTTCTTTTTTCTTCTTTTATGTTGTCATGTGTCGAGTCGTAGCCAACATGGCTAACCTGTTTACCATGTAAAATCTATACTGATCAGGGTTTGCTAAGCTTCCTGGCATCATTCAACTCGATTTGTAAACACTGGCAGCTGGGATTCAACGGAATGAAGTGGAAAGGTGCATGAAACTGAGTCAAAAGGGAATTAGTAATGGGTGATTTCTCCATGGCGAGTTTTCCACATATGCATAAGTATGGATCTTTGGCAAGCCGACGCATTGACAATGAAAGTAAATTCCCTCCATTCTCGGCCATTGGTAGCCGTCCCGAAACACCAAGTATTTTTCTAGAGCCTTTTGGTTGATTTTTAGATGAAAAAATTAAATCAATTTTATATGAGATTTAGATTGCTTAGTAGCATGAAGATATGCAAGTTCGAAGGAGTAAACCTTAAAACACAAGGATAAACCATGAAAGTAGACCAGAACGTTACATAGCAAAGCATTAGCAGCAAATGTAATAGTTCTTCTAGCAAAAAACGTTGGCAATCACCCACGTAACCATAGCACTCAAAAGTAAGCAAGATGAGTAGAATTTTTAATTTTTGACTCAACAACTCAAATGGAGAGAGTTATTTTGTACCTAAGGCTATTCATGTGCCTTAAAAGTTTAATCATTGACTATGAGATCTTTATGTCACATAGCAAGGAGCCACCATAATTCGAACCAGGTTATTGATGCAGTAGGTGCTTTATTGAAGTTTAGACATGAACATGGACAATGTAGATTCAATTGAGCTTCTTGGAGTGGTTTAAGACATACACAACATAGTTAAAAGGTAAAGACTAACGTTTGAAATAACTCCATGTAAATTAAAGAAAAGTAGTGATTGATTTTTCTAGTGATATGAATAGTGCATGTTGTAGTCCCCATCTCTCTTAGAAAAGTGCGTTAGCAAGATCTTTAAAGACTTATTTTCAAACTAAGTCTTTGGATTGAACGTTGGCATTCTAATACATGTTTATTTATATAGTGGATAAGCTTAGGCTAATTGGGCTCGAGGCCAAGTGATAGGGTGTAGACCTTCTTGAAACCCCCATGGCATAATGCCCTAATTTGGTAGCTGTTCTAGAAGGTCTTCTTGTTGGCCACAACTTAGACTATGGCAAAATATTGGGCTCGCCAAGAGATATTCTTAATGTCATTTTTGATTGATAAAGGATTGTTCTAATTTGTTATGTTGTTTGCTAAGAGTGTATGTGTGTCTCGAACAATTATTGATAGTTCACAATCATTCCTTAAAGTAAAATTAGTCTCATATTAGGCGTCTGAGATAGCCATTGAGGATAACTAGCAAATAGTCATTTGTGTCAGCCGTATCTATCTTCTACTGAGGACTGACAGTACTTATCATGGAAGAAGTGTGATACTGTAATAGAAGAGATGAAGCATAAGCAATCATGAAGTGTGCGATATACAACAAATGTAAAGATCATAATCATGGACGATGTCTGACAAATAGAACTAGTAAATGATCTAGAATATATTGTTGCTACTTGTTGTATATAGTAGATCAAATATGAGTAGAGTGAGCTCTAACTCAATGTTGATAGAGTGATCAATTGCTATGGTAGATTACTAATCTTTGAAAATAAAATGTGCTATTTATGATTTATTGATATGCACTCAATCAGCCTCTCTTCCTCACCCTCTTTGCGTTGCATTGTGTCCTCTTGTCCACTTATTGCAGATATATATAGGTAAAAACAGCTTACGAGATTCAGTTTAGCTACTAACAGAGATTAATGTAGGTCAAACTGGTTTAGAGAGTGCACGGAGATGTACTTGGGTAGTGAGTGAAGCTTTTCTTGTACAATAACCGAAATTTGACACAGATGTCTAGGAAGCTGAAAAGAAATGGTCGGAATGGCTTGGGCATCACTGAACTCGGATTTAGTAGAGGACAATTGTTATTCCATGAAATGTGTCCTCTTGCAAGAAAGCATAAATGGACAAATGTGGAATTTCTTGTGTCCAAATCTCCAACCCAATCTGAGTCTGAGTAGCTTTCAAGAATGAAGCCAGAGAAGGTGTTTGGACATTAATTTGATGAATTTCTAGGTCTTCTGATCTCATCAAGGATCCATATTCATCCTCCATTGCTTTTTGCCACTTACTTACATCAGGTTCATTATAAGAGATGAATGCTTGTGGAACGTATTGGTTGGGTTCTTGCCTTGGTCGAGTAGACCTTCTTGGTGCAGCTATTGTGGAGGTGGCTCCTCTTGTTGCAAAAATGGAGCATTCATAGCAGTAGGCATTTCAGGTTTAGACCTGTGATAATTCATTGGAGTAGTGGGGACATACTCCTGAGTCCTACATTACTTGCTTCTAGTTGAAATCATAGAATCAATCTTCGAGGAAGACTACATCTTGATTGACTGAAAGTTGACTAGTAGATACATCATAAATTTTTTAAGCTTTATGAGATGTGGAGTTACCAATAAAAATGCCTTTACAGCTCGCAGGGTCTATCTTCTTACTGAGATCAGAAGGTTTTTGTACAAAGCAAAAGCATCCAAATATAAGTAAATGTTTCAGGCTTAGTTTGTAACCATAAAAGGCTTCAATTGGTGTCTTTGAGTCCATTGCTTATCACTGTTGGAGATAGCCTGGACTATGGCAGAATATTGGGCTCTCTAAGAGAAATTGTTGATGTTGTTTGTGACTGATTAAGGATCATTTTGATCTCCCAAGCTATGGATCACTCTCAAAGAGGAATGAGGCATCACACTAGTAGCATCTCCAGTTTTAAGTTCTGAGGATAGAACTTGAATAAGGGGGGGAGAATGTCATGCCCACAACTGGTCTCGGGTAGCGTGTCCACACTAGAGATCGGTAGACCAACCATCCCGTAAGTTAGTTATGACTATAAGGGAATTGGGGCCCTTATGTGTATAAGGTCATAATTAATGGTTGTTGGCCTAAATTCATGATGGTAGATTTGTATCAATATAAAGTCCTCAACCAAGGATCCTAGTCTGAGCATGCCAATAACAAGCAACACAAGGGAAACGGATGGTGGACAAACCAATCCTAGATCGAACAGATCTAGCCCCCAAGCTATGGATCAATCTCAAAGAGGAATGAGGCATCACACCAGCAGCATACGGCTACTAGTCTCACAATCAAGGATCAACTAGTGGGAGCCCAATAGGTATACTTATAACCTCCAAGGCCCATGCACCACTAGTAGTGCACTATGACACCTCACTGGACACCTCTGCAACCTATCTGGGCCACATCATCCAGTTCCTCAATGACTCACTGATAGACCCATACCAATCCACCATCATGAGTTTAGGCCTACAACCATTAATTATGACCTTATACACATAAGGGCTCCAATTCCCTTATAGTCATAACTAACTTACGGGTTGTTGGTCTACTGATCTCTAGCGTGGACACGCTACTCGAGACTAGTCATGGGCATGACATGTATCCTCAAGAAGAAGAGGCATCCCAGGTAACAGGGGTGCATAACCATGAGATAATAAGAAGGGAGAGACACCAGTGCTGGTATTAATTGAGCTATTATAGCTATACTCACCTAAACATAGATGCTAATCCCAGTCCTTCCCTGAAGGAGTAACAAAATGGCGGAGATAATCCTCAAGGATCCGATTAAGGACCTTAGACTATCCATCGGCAGTAGAATGATAAGCAGAACCCATAAAAAGCTGAACATCCAGTATGTGCATAAGCTCTGTCCAAAATGTAGAGGTAAACTTACTATCCCGATCAGAAAGGATAGTCCCGAGGAAATCCATGGAGGCGGAAAATCTCTGACAAGAATAAACGTGCACATTGCTCAGCTGTAATAGTACTGCGAACCGATATAAAATGTGCCTGCTTCGAGAACCTATCAACCACCACCATACATGAATCATGACCACGCTGGGTACAGGGAAGGCCTACGATAAAGTGCATAGAAATATCGATCCACTGGCGATGAGGAATAGGCGAATAAGAAGGGCTAGCTCAGACTTCATGGATGGCCAATAAAAGTGGTCCTTAAGACGAGCATAAGACTTTTGAAACCCAAAATGGCCACCAACAAGGGGGGAATGAGCATTAGACAATATTTGGGGGTAAAGAGGCAAGGAGCTAGGGATACAGAGAGACCCAAAATGATAAAGACGGTGATCAACGATGGAATAGACTTGGTGTGGACGAGAAGAAACAGGAGGTGCAGAACTATAAACATCACAAAAGTCAGGACAAGTGAGACAAGCAGAGGGGAGATCATCAAACCGGGTAGGAATGGTGGCAACAAGTGTGTGTAACAAAGCGGGCAGACGGGATAAAGCATCGGCAGAGGCGTTTGAACGACCAGGACAATATAAATTGAAAAATCAAGGGATTGTAAAAATTGCAACCAACAAAATTGACGATCGCTAAGATCCCGCTGGGACAACAGATAACGGAGAGATTGGTAGTCAGTGACAATGTCAAATGGTATACGATACAGGTAATGACGCCACTTCTTAAGAGCATAGATAATGGAGAGAAGCCTTTCTCGTGGACAGAATACCGTTGCTCATAAGAGCGAAGCCGTCGGGACTCATAAGCAATGATGCACTGGGACTGGCGAAGGCACCCAAACCAACAGAACTAGCATAAGTCTCAACAATAAATTTTTGGTCAAATTGAGGTAAGCACATAACAGCGGCATCAACAATAGCACGACGAAGAGTATCAAAGGCTGTCCGACAATCAAGAATCCACATAAATGTACGAGATTTCTTTAGTAGAGCATGAAGAGGAGCAGCCACAGTGGCAAAGTGTGGAACAAGGCAGTGAAGGTGAGTGGCTAAACCAAGGAACATATGAACATGGTGAACATCGTTTGGTTTAGGCCAGTCTTGGATAGCCTAACTAAATCATGCACAAAAGTGAGTGTCTGCCGTGTCAAATTTAGTTTAACGGCACCAAGAGAAGCAAACCAATCAGCACCAAGGACAAGATCATAGTGCTCCATAGGAATAATATAAAGATCTGCCTATCCAGAAAAATCCCCAATGTAGTATGCCAAGCCCTGGAACATCTGAGAGCTAGGGAAAAAATGAGAACTAGCAACCTCAACATTGAGAGGTTGTGGAGTAGGAATAGGTAAAGCACGGATCCGACTAGAGATGTAACTGCTGATAAAAGAATGTGTGCTGTTGTATCCACTAAAGCAATATATTCTTGTCCAGTAATGCGTATGCGTAACCGAATGGAGCGAGAACCAGGATGCCCAGTCCAGGTAGCATAAGCAAGCTGGGCATGGCAAGTAGCTGCCCGCTGGGAGGAGGTCAGAAGAACACTCGATAGGATCAAGGTCGTCGGAGATATCACGAGCAAGGTGGTCTGGACTCTTACAACGGAAACAGAGACGTTTCTGCTGAATGTCGACGAACTCTACGGAAGTGTAACAGCGGACAAAATCAGGGCGAGGAATAGGAGGACGTGTGGCAGAAGGAACAATAGAGGAGGAAGGCAATGTAGGGGGTGGAGTATAAACCAAGGGGGGACGAGGTCGGGAAAAACGGGAAGATGGTGTATCAGGGTACTTATCCTATAGAGTACTAAACATAGCATCACAAAGAGTATGGGGTCGAAAAGATGCGACATCATAGCATAATGCACCTCGAAGTCCTGCAATGTAGCGTGAGATGAGCTCAGCAGGCTGTAAGTCTGAAAAGAGGTAAGATAGCTCTGTGAACTGATTTGTGTAGGAGGCCAAGTCGCTAGTATGAGTGAGATTATGAAAGAGATCACGCTGGCGACTTAGCCACTAAGGATCAATCACGGCGAAGGTCACGACGAAAAGAGGGCCATAGATGCATCCCCTCCCAATCAGGATCAAAACGAAAAACCCGCCACCAAGTGGCAGCCCGACCGTCTATATGTAAGGCGGCTAACTGGATTTTCTGAACTCAGTTTTAGGGTAGATCTAGGTTCCCATCAGAGGAACCAGAATAGGTAGTAAGTTGTATCCGGTCATGGAATTCATGAGCAAAGTGTGGCTCAGGACCTCTCGTACATGAAAAGGGGTGAAATCTAGGAAGTGGAGGAGCCAGAATGGGAGATCCATGACAATGGCCACCAGGATAACTGGAGGACAACGGTGTCTCGAGGATAGGCGTCATGGGGACCTTGCCAGGACCATGGGGCTATAATGTGTCAATCTAGGACTGAAATGAGACAAGATTGATCATGACAGTATCTACACGAGAAATAGCAGCATCCATGGCCTGACAAATATGATCTGTCAAAGCATCTTGAGGGTGTTCACTCGTGGTCAGAGAATGAGCTTCCGACATAATGAAAGAGAAATGAAACTAGAGCAAGAGCGAGAGACGTACGGAATCCAATGGACGAACTGAAGGAGAGGACATAACTTGTCACAACAGGTACGCCATAAAAAACACATAATCTCGTAATAGAGGTAGGTAGTCAGCAAGCAGAAGACAGTGGAACAGCTGGTGGTGCAATGTAGGAGGGACAATGCTGGAATAGTGAGGAAGGGTGGTGGGACAACAAAGGCAGGGTGCAAGGAATGAGGGCAGAGTGCAAGGAATGAGGGTAGAATGCTGGAGCAGCGAAGGAGGGTCAAGGAGGGTGATGGAACAACGAAGGGGAATCAAGGAGGGACAACGAGGGTAGGGAAAGCGAGGGAGGGTAGTGATGGGACAGCGAGGGAGGGCAGGGAGCGAGGGCAGGGAGCGAGGCCAGGGATATCAAGGGAGGGACAACGAGGAAAAGCGAGGGAGGGTAGGGATAGCGAGGAAGCAGCGATGAAGGAAAGGAGATATGCACAGTGGATGGGTGCTCTTTTGTAGAAAAAAAAAAATTCTGCTCAGGAAAGTGCTCTGATGCCAAGTTACGAACGGATCCACAAGTAATCTAAGGCTAGACTAGAAAGTAGCACATAAGCAAGAAAAGAGAGACTAAGGAGGCTAAAGGAGAGAGATCCATATCATAAGTTGCCAATGAAAGTGACACTAGAGCCCTACTTATACCCAACAGGAAGCCCTAGAAAGGGGTCCAGAGGATAAGAGTCAACTGGGAGGGAAAATAGTGCACCCTCCAAGAGGGCCCCTTTCCAAGGTAATATGGTCTAAATGTCAATAAAATGAATAATAGGGCCCAAGGCCAACCATATAGTCTAAATGTTAGTAAACAATAAAATAGAGTGCCCAAGGCCTACTTATGCATAAAAAGTAAAGGTAAAGTAGATGCAAATGGATGTGGCGAATGTAAAGTGCCAAGTCCATAACTCCTGTATACAAATGTATTTTGTTAACTATGGGTATTTGAAATAGATCACAACCATAGCATGTACATGCACAAATCCATGATGCCAATTCTTTCATCAAAATTTCTTGCCCAATTAGCACCAGAAAAAGCCATAAGTACAAAAGCAACTTGTATTCCATACTACAATCCAAGATTAATTGGTTTGTGGTATCACTTGTAGTCGGTACTCCTTAATTTTTGCCTATTTATGTTCAATCAGGTTGTGAGAAACCCACTCTCTACTTTAGCTCAAGCTAACCATACTAGCGAAGAGCTTCTATAACTTCTATTATCTTGTGTGGCCCGCTATCAAGCTATAGAGTGATCTATTATCTTTTGTAAGTGGTTGTGGTCATTTAGTTGATGTTTGAGTGGTGGGCATATGATTCATTTGTGGTTGCTTTTGGGTAGATTCTAGTATCTACACATAATTTCTAGAAGTAGTTTGTGTGTAATGTGCTACTAGAAATGACAAGACATTCATAGGACCGAAGATCAGGGAAACGTTGTGTACACCGAAATGATTAAAGTTTTCACTTTGTATATTGTTGGTTGTTATTGGTTGATTGGGAAGTTCAACATTTGATATCAAAGCTATGGCTTAGTAGATTTCTGGCTATCAAGGGTTGTGGAGGCTGAAATAGGGTAGAAAATTTAGGGTTTTGTTGAGTTGTAAAACTGTAGTTCCAACGTGGATGTTAGGAGCCAACACCTATCAAACTCATTTTAGGGTTCCTTTTATTCTTTCAGGATTCAAGTATGAAAATAGGTTGATTTCAGTTATCTATAAGTTGTCTCTGAGGGAAAAAATATTTTTTAGATCTAATATAGGATTTCTACAATTGGCTCAGGCTTCAATTTACAATTTCAAGGTTTGATTTTCAAGGGATAACATTATTTTCATCATTGTGGATCCCTTAATAGGCACTAGTACAAAGATACTCAAGATCGAAGAGGTGGCTACTAAGGTGGATGCCATGGAGGTAATCTTGCAACAAATTCTTGATCAATCAATGGCTAATAGAGCCCATAGGACCTGAGAGGCCTAGCAGTATGACCGTGTTGGCAATCGATCCTTTATCAAGTAAAGTATAGTTCAATGTACCCTTGAAATCAAGGAAGCTACCATTTATTAAAGACTCGAAGCCACCAAACAACTAAAGATTGTTACTTCGAGGTGCATGAAAGATAGAATTGGGAAACAGTGAAAGCTGAATTCATCTCAACGTATTTTTCTCAGATCCATTCTTACAATTGATTTAATTGTAGTTGGTTCTGAAGAAGGAATTACTCGAGAATCATGTTGACCGTATTGATAAACTTGGAGTTGAATGCCCACCTAAAAAGGTCCTTGATAGTAATGTCATATCTTGGTTTATGGTAGGTTTATCTAAAGGTATCCACAAAGTGATGAAGCACCAAAGATATTTGCAATTTCCGACAAGCTTATGCTGATGCAATCAACAAGTTCAATGATACTAGAAGCACTTTATGGGTAGTTCGTACTATCTTATAGAGAAATGCGTTCTCAAATGGTCTATGGGCAAGAAGCAATGATGCCAACATAGTTTATTGTTCCAAGGCTGAATAATGTATTGAAGCTGCATGAAACTTCTCACAATCGCGCATGGTGTAAAAGGTGAGGTGCAAAGCTTGGTATAATTGCAATATGAGCAAGAATGTTGTTTGCTATAATGCCAAGGTGCACAAGGGTAAGTTAAAGTTCCAAGGGAAAGGATTGCATTCCATTGTTGAAATTCATCCTAATGAAGTAGTACAGACATTGGAAGATAAGCCTATCAGTACTTTGATTAAAGGTAGTAGGTCAATAAGGTATTATCTTGAAAAATTTTATCATAATTTTGATCTTGTCAACGCTATGTAATTTATGTTCAAGGCTCGTTATATATTCTTGTCTCTATACATGTCTTCCATTTATAACCTTCTTTCCATCCATTTATGTGATACCATTGTGCAATGATATTTGATCAATGATACGGGGTGCACACTATTACCTGAGTTTACTATGTGATCTATTGACTATTCACTATTCACTTGTGAACTCAATAGGATAGTAGGAGTTATTGGTCTTTTCTTTTAATGGGTTGTTTTGTGTTTTTGTTTGTTACTATTGCATTTTTATGTTTTGTATCATCTACATATTTATTTTAATCTTATTTTTTTGCAACACAATTGATCAACTACTAGTGTGTTCTATTCATTTCAAGTGTTTTACTTTTTGTTGATTGTAGTGTTGCAAATGCCAAAATAGATGTAATTTCAATGTTTTTTGATATTATTATTGTGTAATAATGACATTTATAAAATTTCTTTTTCAGCTTTTTTAAGGTCTATCTATGAGCTTCAAGGTGTGCCTTAAAGGTAGGTTAAGTGCTATGAAATTGCAATCTAGAAACTGTGGGAAAATGTCTTAGGAATGTGTTTTTTGAAGACCAGGTTGTTTATTTACGTCCATCTTTTTCTTGCCACAATTGGTTTAGGGTCAATATATTACCAAATAAAAATTTTCCAATTGTTATGGTCCTTTTGAGATTCTCGAGAAACTTAATCTGCTCACTTATCACTTGCAATTTCGTAACAATATTCATGCTTGTGATAATTTTTATGTCAGTTTGCTTCATCCCTCCATTTTTCCTAGTGAAAATATGAACCCAACTTGCCTATTGATTTTGCAACATCGTCGACTACTTGTACCATTCTTGGTCCAATGGGATGGTTGTCCTATTGATGAAGATATGTGGGAATTGTTGGATGTATTTACTAATACTCTATTTGAGCAGTCTCATGGTCTCTATGCTGCTACCAAAGATCATCCTGTACCTCCTGACAATACACCTATTTTAGATGGCATTTTACAAAGATGGCGATATTTCAATTTGCATATGTTCAATGTTGGGGAATTGTCAGAAGTGTGTTGCGTGATGTGCGCAATCGCAGGAAGTAGATAAGCTAATACGAATCACAAGCAACACGACAATCAATCAAATGCATGCAACATAAAACAATGCAGGAAGAACATAATATCTTTTGTATTTCTTTTTTTCTAGAGTTCGCCAAATAGTGGCCTGACGCTCCTCTCACACTTCTCACTCTTTCTCCAACTGTAGGTGTCAATGGTGTGTCTTAAACTATCAGTTGTTCGGGGAATGCGTCGAAAAAGGTTGGTTGAGTTCACCATTTCCAACATTCAAAGCATGCATCCGTAATTGCTGCTTGAAGAACATCACTGTTGGGATTGAGAAAAAAATCTCTGTGCAAAAGGCACAAGCTTCATGGTGTGGAGTGGATCTTTGCAGCTGTAGGAACTCACCTTTTGGACTGACACTACTAGCATGAGATGCATAACCAAGAAAGAAAACTACAGATAAGGGCACAAAAGTACGATAAAATTTCTAAAGCCCACACTAGGGGGCATTGTTTTTTTAGCAGGGGAGTGTTATGGACACAGTCGATACTTTCTCTAAATACGCTTTTATGAATACTCACTCATTTTCGGAGTTAAAATTATCTTATGGCATTACTTTATTAAGTTTCAAATCTTTCGACCCTCCTTATTTAAAATAAGCGTATTTGTGACGATAAAACTAAATGCCCTAAATTGGAGGTCATATTTGGAATCCTTTTTATGATTGCTAAATTGGTATGTAGTATGGGATGCTATGGCTATTACCTAGTGGATCGATTGGTGATTTCAATGAAATATCCGAAGCTCAAGGATTAACACAAGTTTTTGTTCCACCAATGTGTGGTGAGATATATGTCCAGTACTTTTGTAAATTCTTGTCGACTCTAGGACAATTTTTTGGGTGAATGATTGAAAGTCTTTAAAGTCTTATCAAAGCAAAAGTGAGGCATTGTGAAGACCAAGACCAAGTACAAGTCAAACTTGGATCTTGGATGGTTGTTATATATCGATTTCTATTTCTAAAGTTAAAAGTTTTTAGATTTCTCAAAACGAATGATCTATTGTTAGGTATCCATTTACATTTGAGAACTTTCAGATGGTTGCCTCCATGATTTGGAATAGGCTTGATTGTATTTGGATTCCATTGTTAGAAGGTAGTTGCTACAAAAGGGAAAACTATGGAAAAGAAATTAATATGCATCGTGAATACTAAGTACGGGTAGATAGATGGTACCCTACACACAATTCAACCATTATATGTGATCCATAGGATGTAAATTAATCTTGTGTATGGGAGCCATTTTTATTTCCTATGCAACATTTGAATTACATTTTCAATGTAAAATTTGGCTAGTGGATGTTATGTTTGACAAGGATGCAATTCCTATGCAAAACCCAAGTTGTAAGGGTGCTGAACTCTAGTAACTTCATCTCTAGAAGGATGGATATTTTTGATAAAACTGGTGCATTTGTGTGAGGGAAGGATTGCTAGATCCACACCAATTGAAGTTGGATAACATGCAAGCACATTCAAATTTACGAGCGGAAGCCAACAAGTAGGTAATCAAGAAGGAATAGATTGACCTAGATAATATTGGTGCAAGAGCATAGGAGGATTGGGGGCGAATTGACACCAATCACGACAGAGCATGAGAAGAGGTCATTGTTAGGAACTCAATCACAAATAATGGCACCAATGGAAACATAAGACAACATAAAACATTCACAAAGCATTTTGAACTAGGAAATATCGATCATGACTCCAAACTCATAGTTTTTGAGAAATGGTAAATCCTTTGCCTTTACTTACACTAATATGGCAAAAGGCTAGAAGGTCCCCACTCTTATCTACTGAAAATAGTCTGATCCAAATGAAGGGGTTTAAAAACAATAAAGTAGGCCTACACAATTGATTAATAGACCCCAATAGATTGTGAGTACTTATGTGGCCAAAAATAGTGAAATATGGACTATGTTATGTATGTCGACAACACTGCCCCCCTTTAAACCTTGTCCTCAATTTGGGCTTAACTTTCTAACTAATAGGGCTACTTTTGTAGTGTTGCTTGCCATGTTCTTTTCTAGGTTAGAATTTTGTGCTAATGGTGTCAGTCCAAGAGCTGAATTTCCTACAACTGTGGAAACTCGCTTTTAGTACCATGAAGCGTGTGCATAATATCTAATGACAGAGAATTTGTTCTCATTTCTAGTAATAAGATAATTTCAGAAGGTAATCAATGTAGTAG
The DNA here is from genome assembly GCA_029204225.1 of Diphasiastrum complanatum. Lineage (NCBI taxonomy): Eukaryota > Viridiplantae > Streptophyta > Lycopodiopsida > Lycopodiales > Lycopodiaceae > Diphasiastrum > Diphasiastrum complanatum. The sequence goes on from CM055112.1 coordinate 13,192,499, forward strand.
GTGAAGCATTATGTCTAATGCCAAAAACAACTAGAGCGTAAGCAAAAGCAAAGCTATCAACGTCATGAATAGGACCAAGAGGAAAATCAGCATCAGGACAATCAGCAACAAAATCAATAGGTACATTGGCCACAAGGAAATCAACAATAGAATGATCTTAGACAATAGCTTAAGGTGTGAGAGCATGCTATTGTAACAAGGTGTGTGTGTGTGTGTACAAAAACAAGGTGTGTGTGTGTGAGAGCATGCTATTGTAACAAGGTGTGTGTGTGTGTGTGCAAAAATATCAAAAAGGTTTTCAGGTAGCTTCATCAATAGGGTGACCATCCCACTGGACAAGGAATTGAACAAGTCAACGACAGTGACAAAGGACAACCCTAACTTACAAAATGGCAGCATGCAAAAAGGAAACAATTAGGGTTAGAAGGACAAGTAGAATCGTAAGGTTCACCAAGAAAAAAGAGAAGAGCAAAGCAAATTGACATGAAAAATATCACAAGCACGAGTAGTATTAGAAAGTTGTAATTGACAGGTAACAAGACTAAGCTTTTCCAAAATCTAAAAGGGACCATAGTAACATGTAGATAACTTCTCAATAGGAGACCGACTCAAACTTATAACGTGCAAAAAGGAGACATAAGTAAACAAATTGACTTTAGAAAACTCTCGGAAAGACATTTGGCTATCAGCCAAAGACTTATATTGATGATGGACATGTGCCAAGTGATATTGTGCCTGCAAATTTCAATCATTAGAGTAAGCAAGAAAAGAAGATAAAGTCAATGGAAGATCATCAGAGGACAGTGATATACCTGGTAGAATGGGTGAAAATCTATTGGCTAGGAAAAGGAAATACACTTGTGCTACTACTATGGAACTATTACTAAGGTACTCTGCAAAATAATCTTCTAAAATTTGATTCTAAACCTAAGGTTGACCATCAACAAGCAAATGATAAACAGTTCCCCTAAGAAGTTTAACATCCAAAATGTGTGTAAGTTCTTTTTGGAAACCCGAAGTAAAACAAGGATCACAGTTAGTAAGAATAGAATGCAAAAGGCCATGTAAGCAAAAAATCCCTAATAAGAAAGTAAGAGCACATTACTCAAACATAATAGTCGACTTTATGGGAAAAAAATGGACTTGTTTAGAAAAACGATCAACCACAACAAGGCAAGTGTCATGACCATGCTATGTATGGGGAAGACCCAAAATAAAATCTATAGAAATATTAGCCTATTGACAATGTGGAATCGGCCAATGTTGAAGAAGCCCGAGAGAGTTATTGTAAACACAAAATGTACAATGTTGAGTGAGAGTGACCAGATTAGACTTCATACGAGTCCAATAGAATAAGACTTCAGCCGAGCAAAAGACATTTTAAAACCATGGTGACCACCAACTCGAGAACAATGAGCATCAAATAACATCTTAGGTCGAATGTCTAGATGACCTGGAACAAAGAGCCACATAGTGGTAGAGACAATGATCGATGAGAGAATAAAGACGATGGTGATTAGATGGTGCCTGATAGTAGAATAAAAATTGCAAAAATCAAGGCAAGCATAATATTGACGATATTAGATTTCATACAAGGCCAATAGAAGTAAGGCTTCAGTCGAGCAAAAGACTTTTGAAAACGATAGTGACCACCAATTTGAGAATGATGAGCATCAAATAACAGCTTAGTCAAATGTCTAGATGATAGGAATGCAAAGAGCCCCATACTGTTAGAGACAACGACAAGCAAAATATGCATTCGGAAGAAGATCAAACCAATCTGGAACAATGATAGTGAGGGTACACAAAAGAGTAGGCGGATGAGATAAAGCATCAGCATCAAAATTACTCTTACTAGGGCAATATTGGAAGTGGTAATGAAAACACTTCAAAAATTACATTTGACGACATTGGCAATCACGAAGATGCCTTTGTGTCTCAAGATAACATAGGAATTGATAGGCCAGTTGAGCTAAACATCATGAGACCCAGTATCCCCTTAGCCATTTGGGAATTAGTCTCTACAACTAATATTTACATTGCAATTTACAATTGTCTCCACAGGCTGATGACTTAACCATTTATAGTTGATAATTACAATTTACAATCTACAATAAGCAAAGGGAGTCAAACTACATGTGACACTGAAGCTCTTCAATTTACAATCCAAAAAGAGTAGATGAGAGGGAACAATCCTTCTTCACCCCCAATGGTGCTCCATATATGCTTCGAAATACCTTTGTCAGTCCGACAGCTCAAAACTCTCTTGTAAAGTGCCATCACTACTAGGACTTTGTCAATGGAGAAACTGAGAAACCCTAAACCTCTGGATGAGAAGGGAACATGGGAGAAAGTCAAAAGGATTTTGTGAAGTTCACAAAACAATAGTAAACCTACTCCCCCCTCTTTTTGGCCTCCTCAATGAGAGCCCCAAGTGAAGACATGGTCTATAGTGGAATAGTGAGCCCGGAAACTTGCCTGGCCCAATGCATGTAGTCCCTAATCTTAGCATGAGAAGTTAACATTGACTAGAGAATAACATGTTCGATCAGGATAGTACGATAGTTGCTTGGATCCAAGGGGACGCCATTTTTGTGAATGGCATGGAAGATGTTATTGCACTAGGATGAAGGAAAACCAGGGACAATCCTGTGGTTGAACGGAGTAGCAAGAATAGGTGAGAGCATATCAGCAACATGGACTAGTAACTCAAACTCAAGGTCCTCAATGTCTTTGGTGTCAATGGGTACTGTATAGTGTAATAGTGTAGGTAGTCTATGTACGAAGATCCTCCATGAGAGGAGGTGGAGTACGAGGGATGAACTCACACCTAAAAGTACTGATAGAAGAGTTGAAAAGGAAGATCGACAAGGCGTTCCTCCACGCATCTTGTAGGCTCGCTCTTTACAGTGGAGCGTATCAATGGGCAATATAAAGGAGGTGGGGTTCATGTATTTTTGCATAAGTACCTCGATGGTGTAAGGAATGACATTCTTCATCAAACCACGGAAATCACATTGGACGAGGTGATGTGGGTATGCGTCAGTGAGGTTTAGATAAGGAAGATAGTGAAGTAGCAATGTGGAGTGAGGAGTTGAGTAAGTCGGCTGCCTATGACTAGTGAGGTGACGGCCTCTTGGTATGTCATGATGTGGGAATGAGTGAAGGTATACTTAGATAGTCAGATATTAGTGGAATGGAGGATGGCGACCCCCTGAGCTAGTCAATGACGATGTGCCCACCACTGTGAGGTTGGCATGTGTAACTGCTAAGCTAGGCCATTAGAAATTGCTGGGTTTCACCCAATTGTCTCAACATGTTGGCTGATGTCTTGGTAACTCCTCTATCATCACAACCAGTGGCTCATATGTGTAATTGATCAACAACATCGTGGAACTCAACCTAGTATGAATTGGTCCTGGCATTAAAATCATCAATGAGAGGGACATGCCCTTGATTCGTGTGTTTGACAATGTCTATGGAAAAAGCAGCATAAGGAGGGCCAATACCCTCAACAGAGAAAGAAGACTCCAGAGGAAAGTAGCAAGCTGCAACAACGAATTATCTATATCCAATCCAATGCCATGTCTTGAAAGGCGAACCCATATGTGTCATGCATGTGCATCGTGTTTGATGAACCCAATGGTTTTATGTAATGACTCTCTGTATAAGCATGTGATGTCGCCATAAACTTTGACACTTGTGGATCTCATCTTTCTCTTGTATACTAAACCCCATCTGTATCTCGAGAACATATGAAGTTCTCTCTTTTGGCTCTCATGTGTCTCCATGAAAAATAGCAAGTCGGTCTCTGTAATGAAGTCAAGAAGGTCCTTAATAATAGATGACGAGTGTATACCATTACAATTCCACACCCCAATTCTCAACTGGTGTGGATGAGGACCCAGGACCAGGATGCTCCATGGCCGGGGCCCCCCAACTCCCTGTGTACAGCAACCACTAGGTACGGGGCCCCCATCTCCCTATGTACGGGAACCACTAGGTACATGATCAACATATTGAACCTGGACATCTCTATAAATCACACATCACCCCATAGTCTTTGCTTCCTAGAAAGCTTTACAATATTCCTCAACTTGGATGTAAGTCAAGTCATCGTCCATAAAGATTTGTGTCCATTTTAGCTTGGCTTACTGACCCAATACACTCCTTTCTTTTAGAGTCTTGAAGTGGAGGACGATTTTAGTATTTTCTTTCTTAGTTCTCTAGGCTTTCTCTAAGCCTTGGTGATATTGACCAAGAGTGGCATTAAGAAAGTGTTCTGCTTCCTTTGTCGCATTTTGAGTGCCCAAAAGGCCCCTAACCCTAATATTGTAAGTCTCTAACCGAAAATTGTAACTGAGATGAATCAGATCATGTGTGTCAATGTTGTTGGGATCTTTCCTAAGGACTATTGCCCAAGATAGCATCTCTTTCTTGTGTTGCTCAATCTTGGACCCCAATCCTTGAAGTTTTGTATTGGTAGATATGGGAGCTACCTAGATCTTCTTCATGTTGTCCAATTTTACCTCAAGGACAATAATCCTGTTGCTACGTCTTCTCATCTAGAAGTGTATTGATCGTACCCTTATTGAACCAGTTGTACGAGGCCACCAATGCACCAAAGTGTTGCAATCTTGTTCACACTTATCTCATATATGTGTGAGGGTATTGCCATTTGGTTTATGCATGGTGCACCTCATCTTTAATGTAGTGCATGAGGTATCAATGGCCAAGGGTTAGTAAGTTGACTCCCTTTGACTATTTAAGGTGTTGACTGGGTAGAAGTGTGCCTTATTATAACATACATTCGATTACTTTCTGCTACTTTTTTGCTCTCTTGCTCCTTTGTACATTGCTAGTTGCCTTGTTTTTAAGCTTTGTTTTCTGCAAGCTAGAATTAGGCAGCATGATGCTCAAACAAAATTGCCTTGGGAGTAATATCTATTCATTAAGTACTACATATCTGAATTTCATTTCCAATTTCTTTCTTCGGGGAGTATGGATAAAAGGCATAAGGTAGTTGAGGATGGGCTCATTCAATTTAGTTATTGCTATTTTGTTACACTCTCACTCCTTAGTACATGCTATTTTATTTTTCATTAAGCTTTGTTTTGGATATGGTTAGTGATGCAAATCAAATGGCTTCTACTTGGAGCCAAGGGGTACACCAATTGCAGCTGTGAATTTGTCAAAATTTTCAAGCTTTGAAAGCTAGACAGAGGAAATATGACACTAAAAAACATCAGCTTTTGAGTCATATCCATTCACTAGGCACTACAGATATGGAAATAATGGTAAACGGTTGAAGGTTGTGGAAGATTGGCTCAATTTGGCACAACAATAACTTCAACTACAAGCAATAATGGAAGACAAGAAGATTTTGACGGGCCTCATCTTCCTGAAGGGGAAAGCAACGTCTTGGTGGTGAGATCTCTACCCAAAGCCAACCATATGGAGAGGATTTTGAGAAGTTTTCATCTGCATTTGAGGATGAATTGGGCCTGGTTGAGAACTCTTCATCTAGTGCTCCTTTAGAGCCTAAGATAGTGTCGGATCAGAGGGAAAGGTGATTGAGAAAATCACACCATGTTTGAATATAGGTGGATAGGATGATTACTATGCAAAGATTCTTAAGAGAAAGAAAGAAAGATTCATTAATGTCTTTTCCATACCAAAAGGCATATAAGACGAAGATACATATGACGTGTGTGGTCACCATGGGAGCGTATAAAACAACTCAAAAATAGTAATGGAGAAAACATACATGTGCATCTAATTGTAATCTAACTACAATGAGCTAAAATGACTAAAACATTAGTGTGTCTAGCTGCAATATGATGATATGATGTCATCAACTCCCACTGTTCTCTATAGCTGGATGTATGTCCAGACTGCGTTGCTGATGGCATTGAGGAGGTTGTCGATGATAAATAGATTCTGATCCCACATTCTTATTAATACACATAAGCAAAATTAGTCAAAATTAAGGCACTTGTGGATTGACTAGACAAAATTCACATCATAAATCTTGTTTCCCTTCAAAAGGAGATGCAATTGAATGTGCACAAGCATATCTTAAAAAGAAAGAAAGAAAGAAGCTTTACTAACATCTTGAAGGCACCCATAGTGCATAAGACACATACATATGTACAAAGATGCATGGGAGCATCGTCAATGTGCAGACTGAAGAAAACTGTACATACGAATTAAAGTAATGTAAACAATAAAACGCCCATAACATGGGCCAGGTAGGACTGATGACTAGGAGAAAGCAAGGATGCCCACAACCCGGGCTAGCTGAAGAAGAGAGATCAAGTAAAAGGCCCGAAGTGTCCACCGCTGAATGGTACGTCGAGATGAAGGATGTACTGGTTGTCTGCAACCGTGACGGGTTTTCTTCCGTGGCGGGACAAGTATGTCAATATCATCATCCGAATCCTCATCACGGGCTCGTGTTTGAAAGTATCCCGTAACTAGCAACTGCTGAGAGTCTATGACCATAGGATCGTGCGGAGACAAAAGTGACTAACGAAGTAAAATCATCTCATGGATAAGAAGCCCCAAACACCGAGCATCAGGATAAGAGAAAAAACTGGTAAGTGTATGCGGACCATCCCGATAAAGACAATAATATCGACCATGGATCTCATAATAAACAAGGCATCGAAGTAAGAAATGTGCCTCATCTTCAAGCTCACGCATAGAACAGACATAATCTATCTCACGCGGGATATTCTTGTAGCGACCAGTCTCAACAGCAAGCTGATGGGAAGAGGTGTGTAGCTGTCCAATGCGGTAATGCAAGCCGTATGAGAGTGACTGTGGGAGCAGAGGTAAGCCGGCTAGATCAAGGGAAAGAAAGTGTGTCTGGTAATAAATGTGGCGTGGTCGGGAAGCTGAGTTCGGTCCCCATGTGTGCTGTATGTAATGGCAAAAGAGCTGGCGACAAATATACTGATTAGTGCCTGATGGAAGGTCCGTGACAGAGATGTCCGAAGAACGTACTAAATCCACCACCTGTTGGTACCATGAAATCTTTGTATTGGAAGCAGCAAGAGCAGAAGAAGAGCAAAGCACCGCTACAATATATCTATCCAGGTGGGAAGAGTGAATATGCTTAATGCGCTGAAGAAGGCGTATGATATGAAAAAACCCCTCGAGAATGATGGGAGGGGTGGCAAACTCCGCGCAAAGAATATGATGTGGCGTAGTCGACTTGGGCCCGAATCATGCGTGACAACATATTCGTCTGAATACGGAAAATAGCTGCCCAATCCCAGAGAGAAAGACTTGGTAGCCAAATCTCGGAACCATACATGACTGCTGGAGACACCCATGTAGCAAAGAGCTGGCATCTGGTAGAAGGATCAAAAACATAATTTAAAGTACAACCTCTCTCAAATTGGACCAATGTAGAGTGACCCAATGAAACCCTTTGAAGAGCAACCTGACGAAAGCGAAGCAATGGCGCCGTGAATAAGACTCCCAAGTAGGTATAAGAAGTGACAATCTCAATCTCCTATCCAGCGTATAGAAAGTGATAGTTGCAAAGACTGTGACGATTAGTGTTGAAAATCAAGACCTAAGTTTTCCCTAGGTTGACAGACAGGCCCCATAAGGTACAAAAATGATGTAAGACATGTAAGTGACGCTGCCAGCCGGGGTAGAAGAAAGAAGAACAATGTCATCAGCATAAAGACAGATAGGAATAATCAAGTGAGCAAGCGGACAACCTTCCCCACCTTCTTCACGGATAAGGCGCTCCAAATCATCTACATACAGGGCGAATAGAGTAGTGGACAAGGGACAACCTTGATTAACACCAATAGTGCTACGGATAGGAGCAATTAGACCCTTGCTGAATCCTTGCTAGAACCCTCTCATACAAGGTAATAAACGCTGCAAGCATAGAGTCAGGAATATGAAGCTGCCGTAACCTGCAAAGAAGAATCTCGGGGAACTGAATCAAAAGCTTTCTGCAGGTCGACGAAGCAAGCAAAAACTTTGCAGCCCACATGTTTGGCTTCTTCAGCAATGCTGCACAGGGTGAGCACATGATCAAGGGTGCAATAATCGCGGCAAAAGCCCACCTGTCCCGTAGCATAGAGTCCACGTGAATCAGCCTCCATAGAAAGCAGGCGATCAAGGACGGCACCAAAGACTTTAGTGACAGTGTGGCTGATCATGATGGTCCGGTAGTTGTCAACTTGCATTGCATCACCTTTTTTCAAAATGGGGCGAAGGAGGTTGGTTGCCTAGGACATAAGAAGACCATCAATAACAAAGCGATTGAAGCAATGTGCGAGAAGAGGGGAAGCAAGTTCGGCCATGGGTTTGATGAGTTCAGCAGAATGGAAATTGACATCAAGAGAACGGTGGTTGTGGAGCTGACGAATAACATTTTCAACGATATGGGGATTGAAAAGGTCACAATGATGTGGGCGGGGAGACAAAAGGAGTGGGGGATGTTGGGTGGTATAGAGGTGGGTCGCATGATCAATCCAAGACTGGAGAGGGATGGGAGGAATGGTGCGAGACTTAGGAAGAAAAGCCCTCCAAAAGGTAGCGGAGGAGGCTGATTGTAAGTTGTGAAGTAGTTGGGCTGAGCGGGTCGTATTGTATATAGCTTTCTTGCTGTGTAGAAATGTTTGATACTGCTTTTCAACCAGGGAAGAGAGCAAAGGTGAAATGGATCGGACGTACTTGAGATAGGTTTGGAAGGAAGAGCAAGATTTGTCATAACATTTATTATGTGTCCTGCGATGAGCAGAGCTGCGGCGGGGGGGAGGGGAGACGACTACAACAGTAGTGGTGAGAGAGGTGGTGAGAAAGGAGGCTATTGAGAGATTCGAGGCGGGCAAGTGCACGTGAGACACAATCAATGTAGTCCTGGAGTTTATGGGGAGGTATACGAGAAAAAGGAGGTTGGGGGTGCGGAATGGAGGGACAAGAAGGTAGGGCACAAGAAAGGTACAAGATAGAGTGGTCAGAAAGAATTGAGGGAGAAATAGTGATAGATTGCAAGTGGGGAAGCAGAGCAGGTGATGCAATAATATAATTGACAACACTGTGTCCGCCGCCAAAAGGATGGCATGTATACCCAGAGGAAGACGGCCACTAAGGAAGACCGTTGAGGAAAATGAGCCCGTGTGTGCCTATGCCAGCAGTAAAACTTGCTCCAGTTATGGACTCGGCTCATTACATTCGCTGCGTCCATTTACATTACATTTACTTTATGCATAAGCAGGCCTTGGGCCCTTTTTTATTCATTAGTGACACTTAGACTATATGGTTGGCCTTTGGCCTTATTATTCATTATTAGGCCATTTGGACATATTACTGGAAAGTGGGGGCCTTCCTGGAGGGCGCACTATTTTCTCTCCCAGTTGGGCCCTAGCCATCAGAAGCTTCCTTTTAGGGCTTCCTCTTGGCTATAAGTAGGGAAACTGTGTTATTCAGCTGATGATATTGATCTCTCTCTTTAGTCTCCTTAATCTCTCTCTTTCCTGCTTTCTAGGGTTAAGTCTTGCTTATGTGCTGCTTTCATACTTAAGTCTTGCTTATGTGATGCTTTCATAGCTTAGCTCTAGATCAGTTGTGGCTCTATTCGTAACTTAGTATCAGAGCACTTTCCTGTGCACTACTTTTCAGATTTAGTAGAGGTTGTCCAGTGGCCTACTAACCCATTTCTTTTGTCGATTTTTTCATCAGATTTCCATCGTTTTTTCAGCTTTAGTAGAGTAACCCATCACTTTCGTCGATTTTTTCATCAGATTTCCATCATTTTTCCAGATTTGGTAGAGCCTAGCCAGCACCCTACTACCTTGTCACTTTCGTCGATTTTCTCCACCAATTTGCTGCCCATTTCGTGGCTTGATTGGAGGCTGTCCAGCGCCCTACTTCATCACCATTTTCAGTGGTTTTCTCCATTTTGTTTTTCAGGTTATGTGCGGATTTTGGTAGCTACTGCCTAGCACCCTACTACCTTGCCATTTTCGATGGATTTCTCCACCGATTTGCTGTCCATTTTGCTGATTGTTTGGAGGCTGTTCAGCGCCCTACTTCATCACCATTTTCAGCGGTTTTTCCATCATGTTGCAGGACATTTGTGGATCTTACTAGATGCTGCCCAACACCCATTTTCAGCTTGGATCTTCAGCTCTCTCTCTCTCTCTCTCTCTCTCTCTTTAGCCTCCTATCCAAAAATCACCCAATTCCGTAATCATTTGCTATTCCAAATTGCCAAAATCCTGCCGCCTGTTCATCGCAGCCCCAGCCCTTCCGACTTGTCACTTTCACCTATTATTTTATCCGTTTCCAGCCATCTTTCACAGTTTATCAAAAGGCTCTCCAGCGCCCATTCTCAACCACATTTCACGGAATTCCAACTCCGTTTGATATTCCAATTTGACATTTCCCTCCTGGCTGTCTAGCGCATTGTTACAACCTTCATTTTCACTTTTTCCATTTGCTGATTGCTGCCCTTTCTTAGTTGTGATAATATTGGTTTTAATAGACTAATTTGGGGTGAGGACAAGAGTCCGCTCCCTCAAGTTTTCGTCTATTCCTTCCACTATCATTATGGCACATTCACCTACCCCGAGTGACATTGTTCTAGAAAACTTATCCGATCAGTTTCGATGCATGGATGATACCCTTTCTGGCCTTGTTCTTCGCTTCGATACAGTTATGACCAGCTTTCCTACTATGCAGTCACATATTGATTCTTTACAGCCTCATGGTCCTGGAAAAGCTCATGTCTTTCCTTCATTTGGGACTCTCCCTCCATTTGGATTTCCATCTTCTTCTGCTAGTCAGCCTGGTGGTGGACTGTTCATACCACCTAACCCACCCCCTGGTTTCTTTCCACATCCCCCAGTTCCTGAGCCACACTTTGCTCGAGACTTTCGTGATAGGGTACAACTTGCTACCTATTCCAGTTCCTCTGACGGGAACTTATTAGAGAATTGGTTTGCTAAGCTTGACACATATATATCATATCTACCCTAAGATTGATCCTCAGAAGATCCAGTTGGCTGCTTTACACTTAGATGGATGCGCCACCACGTGGTGGCAAGTTTCTCGAGCTGATCCTAATCGGGAAGGGCTCCATATATGGCATACCTTTCGGCGTGACCTCCGTCATGCTATGATTGATCCTCAGTGGCTCGACCGCCAACGTGATACATTCCGTAGTCTCACTCAGACGCCACGTGGTGGCAAGTTTATAGAGCTGATCTAGATCGGGAAGGGCTCCATGTATGGCATACTTTTCACCGTGACCTCCGTCATGCTATGATTGACCCTCAGTGGCTCGACCGCCAACGTGATACATTCCGTAGTCTCACTCAGACCAGTGATCTTGCTCTTATACAGATCAGTTTATGGAGCTTTCTTATCTTTTCACAAATCTACAGCCCACTGAGCTTATTTCTCGTTACATTGTTGGGCTTCGTGGTGCTTTACGTTATGATGTTTCTTCCTTCCGTCCTCCCACACTTGTTGAGGCGATGTCTCTTGCCAGTACTTTATAGCATAAGTACTCTGACACTCTTCCTTCCCGCTTCTCCCGACTCCATCCTTCTGCTTCATCTTTTCCCGCTACGTCCACCCCTACACCTGCCCCTTCTGTTCCAGCTCTCTCCATTGTCCCTTTGTCTCCTCGTCCTCCGACTCCTCGACCTGCTTTTGTCCGACGTTACACATCTGCAGAGTTCATTGACCTTCAGCAGCAACGTCTTTGCTTTTGTTGTAAGAGTCCTGACCATTTTGCCCGTGATTGTTGTCAGCCTCTCCCTACTACTGCTGTTGTTTTTTACCATGAGGGCACTACTCCAGATGATTCCGATATCTACATTCATATTTTTGATGAGCCTGACCTATCCTTTGAGACTTCCACTAATTTACTTCCTGCTACTTGGACAGGGCGTCCTGGTCCTCGTTCCATTCGGTTACGTGTACGTATTACAGGTCACGAGTATATTGCTTTAGTTGATACTGACAACACTCATTCTTTTATTAGCAGTTATATCACTAGTCGGATACGTGCTTCACATGTTCCTGCTTCACAGCCTCTCACAGTTGAGGTTGCCAGTTCTCATTCTTTTCCTAGTTCTCAGATGTTTCAACGTTTACCATACCGCATTGGAGATTTTTCTAGACAGGCAAATCTGTACGTTATTCCTATGGAGCGTTATGATCTTATCCTTGGTGTTGATTGGTTTGCATCTCTTGGAGCCGTTCCACTGGACTTGACACAGCAGACATTGACTTTTGTACTTGATGCAGTTACACACTCACTTGTTAGCATTGATTCTCAGGGAAACTTCCAGTTGGTTACCGGGAAGCAGTTTATGCGTAGCCTGCCAAAGGCTAACGATGCAGCTCTTCTTTCCATTCAGAGTACATCAGTTGCTGCTTCACTTTCACCATCCGTGGGTCCTCTTCCTCAGGTTGATGCTGCTTCGGATTTATAGGAGGTTGCTGCGTGCCTTGCGCCTATATGCCTTGATTCACAGATATCATATTCAGTGGTCATTCCTGGTTTCATTGATATTGAGACCGTATACCTTGGTGGTATTTCTGCTATTGCTTTTGCGCATACTTCAGATTGCCCTCTTGGTTCGGTGGTTGGTGCAATATCTTCTCCATTGGTCTCTATATCTCCATCTCTTGAGTCTGTTATGGCCGATGTTCCTGCTGCTTTCTATGGGGTTCTTCATGGGTCCACGTTTGATGGTTCCCTCGCTATTGGTGATCAGGTTTTATCTTCTTTCGCTTTACTCCATGGATCTCTCCTTGAGGTTTGTGATCTGCCTCATGATATTTCTACGGTTCCTGACATGATTCATGCGCCTTTGGCCCTTACTGTTACACATTTTTCATCCGAGGATATTTGCCAGATGGTCACTATTACTTATCTAGGGTATTTATATGCTGGGATGTTTCTAGATGAGTACACGGACATCCTTCCGTCTCCTGGTGTTTCTACATATAGGTTTGCTGCAGTCTATGCCGATGCTATGGATATATGGCATACCTGGTTATTACATATAGCTTGGTTTTCATTTGGACCTGTTGATTGGTGTTGGTTTTTCCATATTATTGATCGCCTATGGTGCGGATATCTCTATGATTATGCATGTGGCTCTCTATCTGTTCTTTGGATTGTTGCTCATTGTCAGGCTTGGCATATTCCGTTGGCTTGGGTTATTGCCTCCGTTCCAGCTACTGTTTGTCTGGGTGATCTTCAGGTTCCCTGTCATTTCAGGTTGCTCCATATCGCTTGGTCTCCGATGCTGAGTTGCCACTTTGTTCTGGTGTTCCGAGACCATCAGGGTACCTTGAGAGAATTCCTTCTCCTCTCTTGGATAGTTTCTGGGGATGTTGCCGCCATATACTTCAGTGTTGCTCATATGTGCTTTGATACTCATTCCCAGCTACACGTGGATATTGCTCCAATGCTTGCTACTGATGTTGCAGAACCTATTCCTCGTTCCAGTGCATTTCTTCTATTCCTCACTTGTGCGCTTGGTGTGTACTTTGGGATTACGCTTGCGGCCAGTTCCAATGGGTCATCCGATTCTCCATCCGTTTTTGGTGTATCCTATAATGGATTGTTCTACCTTCTCGGGCTTTTTGGATACCTTGGTGCTCGAGAGCTTATTACCCGAGCCAGTTCTCATTGACAGCATGTTCAACAGCGTTATCAGACCTTAGTTGATCGTCACCGCCGCCATGTTGAGTTTCAGCTTGGAGATATGGTTTATCTACGCCTAAGGTTTGCACGTCATCATTTTGTCCAGGGCCATGCTTCTACTGAGAAGCTTGCACCACGTTATTATGGGCCTTATCGCATTTTGGAGGTTCTTAGTCCAGTTACATATCGCTTACAGCTTCCTGCTTCCACACGCGCCTGTGATGTATTCCATGTCAGTTTATTACGTGCTGCTATTGAGGATGACGCTCCTTGTGATGCTGAGTTTCCTACTGCTCCAGAGTTATTTCCATTTTTACCTGCTGCTATATTACAGGTTTGTATATACCATAGTCGACGTCGTCGGCAGATTTAGTTTTTGGTCCAATGGGATGGCCGTCCTATTGAGGAGGCCACATGGGAGCCTATTGATGTCTTTTATCATACACCATCACTTGCGGATCAAGCTCGTGCTCTTGCTACACTTGTTGATTCCTCTACATCAGATGTTGTTCTAGCTGTTGATGCACCAGGGCTTGCTGCTACTTGATCCAGTTTCTTTTCGGCAGTTGGGTCTTTTTCTTTTGTGCCAGGGAGAGTTATGGACTCGGCTCATTACATTCGTCGCGTCCATTTACATTTACTTTACTTTATGCATAAGCAGGCCTTGGGCCCTTTTTTATTCATTAGTGACACTTAGACTATATGGTTGGCCTTTGGCCTTATTATTCATTATTAGGCCATTTGGACATATTACTGGAAAGTGGGGGCCTTCTTGGAGGGCGCACTATTTTCCCTCCCAGTTGGGCCCTAGCCACCAGAAGCTTCCTTTTAGGGCTTCCTCTTGGCTATAAGTAGGGAAACTGTGTTATTCAGCTGATGATATTGATCTCTCTCTTTAGTCTCCTTAATCTCTCTCTTTCCTGCTTTCTAGGGTTAAGTCTTGCTTATGTGCTGCTTTCATAGCTTAAGTCTTGCTTATGTGATGCTTTCATAGCTTAGCTCTAGATCAGCTGTGGCTCTATTCGTAACTACATGATTCATGTGCCTTTGGCCCTTACCGTTACACATTTTCCATCCGAGGATATTTGCGAGATGGTCACTATTACTTATCTAGGGTATTTATATGCTGGGAACTTTCTAGATGAGTATACGGGTATCCTTCAGTCTCCTTGTGTTTCTACATATACGTTTGTTGCAGTCCATGCAGATGCTATGAATATATGGCATTCTTGGTTATTACGTATAGCCTGCTTTCCATTTGGACCTATTGATTGGTGCTGGTTTTTTCATATTGCTGATCGCCTATGGTGCGGATATCTCTGTGATTATGCTTGTGGCTCTCTATCTATTCCTTGGATTGTTGCTCATTGTCAAGCTTGGCATATCCTGATGGCTTGGGTTATTGCCTCTGTTCCAACTACTGTTTGTCCAGGTGATCTTCAGATTCCCCGTCATTTCAGGTTGCTCCATATCGCTTGGTCTCCGATGTTGAGTTGCCACTTTGTTCTGGTTTTCCGAGACCATCAGAGTACCTTGAGAGAGTTCCTTCTCCTCTCTTGGATAGTTTTTGGGGATGTTGCCGCCATATACTTCAGTGTTGCTCATATGTGCTTTGATACTCATTCCCAGCTACACGTGGATATTGATCCGATGCTTGCTACTGATGCTGGGGATCCTGTTCCTTGTTCCAGTGCATTTTTTCTATTCCTCACTTGTGCGCCTGGTGTGTACTTTGGGATTACACTTGCGGCCAATTCCAATGGGTCATCCGATTCTCCATCCGTTTTGGTGTGGTATGTCCATATGAGGTCTTTCTGGATGAGTTTTTTGGCTACATTTTTTCAGTTGAGGCCTCTACTATTTCTAGATTTGTTGCTATTGTTTTTATGCATCATGTCTTTTTAGATGATGCATTGATTTCTTGGACCTTCTGAGCTTTTGGCATGTTGCTCTTCTCGTGATAGGGGCCTTGAAGGTACCGTGTGCCATTGCTACTTCTCATTCATGGGCCTTATGGATACCTTGGGCTTTTGACCATGTTGGTGCACATTTCTCCATTTTAGCTATCCTTTGTCAGGATGATCTCTTTATGATCCATGTTTCCTGGCATATCGCTTGCTTTTCCATGCTACTACAGCCTGCCTGTCATCCTGCTTATGTTCCTACTCCTTGGTGCTGGTCTTCCGATGCTGCTATCTTTTCTTGGGGCACCTATATCACTGAGTTTGCACATATGGTTGATGGTTACGTGTATGATGCGACTATTTGCGATGAGTGTCCATCCCTTTTCCAGTTTCCTTATTGGCTTCTCGTTGCTGATGCAGTTCTACCTTCTCGGGCTTTTTGGATACCTTGGTATGATGTCCCTATCTTTTGGGATGATCCTCTACTGTCTTGGGCATTACGGATACCTTGGCATTCCTGGTTGCTGCTTGATCTTCTTTTGGTTCCTTGGCATTCCTGGTGGTTCCATATTGCTTGGTTTCAGATGACGCGGCCGAAATGTTCCCTTCGTCGCCATGATGTTGATCCTGAGCTATTCCCTTTCTTACCAGCTGCCATTCACTAGGTTCGCGTTCACCATAGTCAATGCTGCCGGCAGATTCAGTTTTTGCTCCAGTTCGATGGTTGTCCTGTTGAGGAGGCCACATGGAAGCCTATTGATGTCTTTTATCATACACCATCACTTGCGAATCAGGATCGTGCTCCTCCTGCACTTGTTGATTCCTCTACATCAGATGTTGCTCTAGTTGTTGATGCACCAGGGCTTGCTGCTGTTTGATCAAGTTTCTTTTCGGCAGTTGGGTATTTTTTTGTGTCAGGGAGAGTTATGGACTCGGCTCATTACATTCGCCGCGTCCATTTACATTTACTTTACTTTATGTATAAGCAGGCCTTGGGCCCTTTTTTATTCATTAGTGACACTTAGACTATATGGTTGGCCTTTGGCCTTATTATTCATTATTAGGCCATTTGGACATATTACTGGAGAGTGGGGGACTTTGTTACGAGCTCGTAACCAATGCCGAACCCTAGAGAACACAGATAGGTCAGATACCACAGTCAGGGTCATGTCCAGCGTACATGACCAACAGGGCAAGACAGTGTGAGTAGTGTGCCCCAGCACGGTCCATAGCCATGACGGGCCTAACACAGCCTAGGGACCCTGTCAGCAGGATAGGGCCCCCAGTTGGGTCCCGACGTGCAGTCGGCCACGTCAGTGCCACGTGGTCGACACTTGGCAGTAGCATGCTACCAGTCCTCACACTGGGCTAGGAGGTGCTTACTCTATATTAGGGAGTAGGCAAGGTTGGGTGGATCAGTTAGTGTTTGCCCTACTGTGGTGTTAGGATCACTTACACTGGTATCAGAGCCATCTCCTTCTTTGGGAGCTTAGTAGCAGCAGTAGAGAAATCTATCAGAAGGTAAGAAAGAATTCTAAAACTTTCAGAAAAGAGGAGAGGAGAGAAATCGTTGTAGTGACAGCCATCCATCGCTGCTTTTGCAGAGGAATTACTCATTTTTTGAGTAGAACCTGAGCCAGATTGCAAGTACAGATCAGTCGCTGTAAAAACTAGATATCTATCTCTGATTTGTGAGTGCAAACTTTAGAAATTAGAGCGGGTTTGAGGTAGAAATCTAGAAGTAGATCCAGCGCTGGATAGAGAGCAATCTATGGGCAGATTCATCACTGTTTTGCAGTGGATTCCTGAGCAGATGAGGGCGGATTTGAAGGATCAGATCTTTACTCAAAGCAGCGAGCAGTCTCCTTCAAACTCCGGAATTTTAGACCAGTTTGTGGTCTTAAACTTGAGATTTCTGGAGCAGCAGACAGCGAGGGTTTCCCCCTTGACATAGATCAGAATTTTTCACAAGTTTTTGGGGCCCAAATTCCACTTTTTTGGAGTCATAACTCTGTGGAGCAGACAGCGAGGGGCCTCCAAGATAGAAATCGGATTTTTGTCCACTGTGTAGGGTCTTCAAATCTGATTTTTGCAAGCAGATTGGTTGCTACTCAGACAGCGAGGGTGAAGAGCTAGCAAATTGGAAATTGTTTAAGAAGACGGATTGGACAGCTGCGGAAGAACTGAGGGGGTTTCTTGCTTTTCTCTCTAGAAGTACAGTCCTAAGAAAGATCTAAGTATTCTACTTTCATTTTTCCAGTTTAGTCAATCTCTTTTCTTATTTTTAGTCAAAAGTTAAGGTACCTCTCTTTCAGTTCTGAAGATGACCACTCCTCAGGGACCTGATCAACCCCGGAGAGAGGCTTTGACGAACTTGAAACAGAAGCCTTGGCTTACAGGAAAGGGAAGGAACCCATGGAAGTAGAAGAACATGAACAGTTTGCCAAAGAACTCGACAAACTAGTTACCAAGGAGCAGTTCCTCCAATTGGTAACAGAAGTGGATGATCTGAAGTTGGCATTAGCCAATTTCAAGTCCAGTGTGGACGACTCATTCGCTGAACTCAAAAACTTGATTTTGAGTTCCGCGAAAGGAAGCCTTCCCTCCACTTCTCAGTTATCCCCTTCTCCACTTCCATTAGTTTCGGGTGAGACTTTACGATCTCACCCCAGTGTTTTTAAAGATTTAAAGCCTCCTACTTTTAATGGGGAAGAGAAGGATAGAAATGCAGATATTCTACAAACCTTCCTCAGCAAATGGAAGAACATTCATGCTCTTAAACAGACCCCTGACCATTTGCAAGCAATTGAGGCCAGTCTTTCCTTAGGGCCTATGGCCTATAAGTGGTGGTTAAATCTCCAGGAGACTGGGCAGACTCCCCGGTCATGGAAAGCTTTTGAAGAAGCTTTCCTAAGAGAATTTCTACCAGAGAATGAACTTGATAAAGCCTGGGAAGCCTGGGAAAGAACAGTAATGGACAAGTCCCTCATCCAATATATCTCGCAGTATTGAGAAGCAATTTTAAAGATTAAAAATATGGATGACTATCAGAAAATCAGGGGATTTGTCCGTGGCTTCAAAGATGAATATAAAGTAGAGGTCCAGAGAAACTCGCCTACTACCCTTGAGCAAGCTCTCAGATATGCACAAATCTATGATGATTCAGTGGGTAGGAAGAGGGCGAGACAACAGCCACTTTTTGAGCAGCCTCCTCAAAAAGACTTTCAGTTTAAAAAGAAATTTTTAAAAAGAAAGAAAGAAGATAAATTCAAAGGTGAAGCTCCTCAGAAACGCCCTTCACTCATACAGCCCTTAAAACCAGATGATTTTGAGAAAGCCAAACAAGAACGTTTGTGCTTTGTGTGTATGGGCAAGGGACACACAGTCAGACAGTGTCCCAAGGGGCCTTTCACTAAAAAAGATAAGAAAGATAAAAAAAAAAGTTCATCTTGTTCAGATTGTAAGTTTCCCCAGTGACTCGGCAGCTTCCGAGATCAAAGTGTATCATGAAGATCATGAACACTGTTGCCAGCTGACCTCTGCAATGCTAGCGAGACCCTTCAGCTTTGGGCCGCATGACCTAGTACGTATGCATGGGAAAGTTGGTAACCAATCAGTAAGAGTCATGGTTGATGATGGGGAAACCCATAATTTCATCAACCACACCCTGGTTAAAAAGCTTAAACTACCAGAAGTACCTAGTCAGCATAGGTACATAGTTTCATTAGCTAAGGGTGAAGATAAAAAAATATGGGAAACTTTGGTAAGTAAGTTAAATCTTGGTATTCAGGGGTACCAAGATGAAATAAACTTTCGGATAATGCACCTGGATCGAACAGACATTGTTCTCGGGAGAGATTGGCTCTACAGTTTAGAACCTTCCCTCCACAGAAACTATCAGGAGAACACCCTCAGCTTTCAGCATAAAGGCCGAGAGATCCAGTTGCATGGGGAGCATGATGTTCCCAACAGCCCTATGGTCTGCAGTTCAGAGCTCTGTCAGCTAATCGGAGACGAAGACCATCAGGTATTCTTATGTGACTTTCAGTTTGTTCCTGAAGTTTCTATTTCTAGTTCTATTCAGTAGAAAATCAGTAAATTAGAAACTTTATTGTCTAAATTTAAAGATGTTTTTCCTAAAGATTTGCCACATGGTTTACCACCTAGCAGAGAGGTAGATCATGTAATAAACCTAGTACCAGGTACAGCACCTATTTCTAAACCTCCGTATCTGGTCAGCCAAACAGAGGATGAAGAAATAACTAGGCAGTTAACAGACTATCTTGGGAAAGGCCAAATTCAGACCAGTAGTTCACCATGGGCCTCACCAGTCCTATTGGTGAAAAAGAAAGACGGGTCTATGCGTCTTTGCGTAGATTACAGAGCCCTCAATAAAGTCACAGTTAAGAATAAATACCCTATGCCTGGGGCAGACGAGTTGTTTGATCAACTCGACGGGGCTAAGTTTTTCAGTAAAATAGACCTCAGATCGGGATATCATCAAGTCCGTATAAAATCGGAAGATGTCTCGAAAACAGCTTTTAGGAATCGTCACGGTCATTATGAGTTTAAGGTAATGCCATTTGGGCTCACAAATGCTCCAACTACCTTTATGACCTTGATGAACAGCGTCCTCAGACCATACTTGGGTAAGTTTGTAGTCGTATTTTTAGATGACATCCTGGTTTACAGCAAAACGAGGAAGGAGCATCTAAAACACCTCATAAAGGTGTTTCGACTGCTCAGAAAGCATAAGCTTTATGCTAAACAATCCAAGTGTGAATTCTTCGTTGAAGAAGTAGCATATTTGGGTCACATTATCTCTTCATATGGGATTAAGATGGACCCAAATAAGGTTAAAGCCATACTCAGTTGGCTGAGACCTCAGAATATTTTGGAACTTCAGATCTTTCTTGGTCTGGCGGGATATTACAGACGATTTGTCAAGGAATATGCTCAGATAGCAGTTCCTATGACAAATCTTCTTAAGGGGAAGGGAAAGGAGTTCATTTGGGAGTCCGCACAGCAGGAGAGCTTTGATGCTCTCAAAACAGCCTTAGCTACAGCACAAGTTTTAAAGGTTGTCGACCCCAATCAGCCATTTGTGGTCGAAACAGATGCTAGCGACTTTGCAGTAGGTGCTGTGCTAACTCAGGGTGGACGACCAGTTGCGTTTGAGAGTAAAAAACTCGAGCCAGTTCAGACTAGGTACAGTGCCTATGAAAAGGAACTCTTTTCTATAGTCCATGCCCTTAAGACTTGGAGGCATTATTTGTATGGTGCCAACTTTGAGGTCCTGACAGACCATGAGAGTCTCATATACCTTTGCAATCAACCTGAGCTTAGAGGTCGGAAAGCTCGTTGGGCAGAGTTGATGCAAGAGTTTGACATGTCTATCAGATATAGGCGTGGAAAATTCAATACAGTAGCAGATGCCCTTAGCAGAATGCCTATAATAAACGAACTGAGTTTTACTCATATTCGTAATGAGTTACTCGAGTCCTTGAGAGGGAAATGCCAGCATGATGCATTCTTCTCTATTATCTGGAACTCAGTCCAGAACAGACAGTTACAGACTCCAGAGCCAGTTCCCGGGACTGGTGCCAGTTCATCCAAGAATACGGCAGCTTCCGTTGAGGATGATCATGAGTCCGAGTATACGTCGTCAGATGACGTTGAGGATTCTGAGCCTGTATTACCCAAGCAAACCCCAGTGGTTGAGGGTCAGTTGACTCAAGGATTCAAATGGAAACAGTATTCCATTCAGGATGAGTACTTGCTCTATAGAGATAGAGTATGTGTCCCCAATTCAGAGGATTATAGGCAGCAGGTCCTATATGAATGTCATGACAATCCTAGCGCGGGACACCCATGCATACAGAAGACCTATGAGCTTCTTCGTAGGCAATTTTTCTGGCCCAGTATGAAAAAGGACGTCCACCAGTATGTAACCAGTTGCCAGAAATGTCAAGTAAATAAAGCAGAGCGTTTAAAGGCAGGAGGATTGTTGCATCCCTTAGAAATACCAGCTGGTAAATGGGAGAGTATCTCCATGGATTTTATAGTAGGCCTGCCTAAAACCCAAAAGGGTAATGATGCTATATGGGTCACAATTGACCGTCTGACCAAACTGGCTCACTTTATTCTGACCAAAACAACTGTTAGAGCTCCAGAGTTAGCAAGGTTATTCGTAGGTGGGCTATTTATATTGTACGGTCTACCTTTCGGCATAGTCAGTGACCGGGATAATAAGTTTAATGGAAATTTTTGAAGGGCAGTATTCCATCATATCCATACTAAACTTAACATGAGTACTAACGACCATCCACAGACGGACGGTTAGACAGAAAGAGTAAATCAGGTGCTGGAGGATATGCTTCGAGCATACGTCAGCAAAAAGCAGACTATTTGGGAGGAGTATCTCTCGAGATTAGAGTTTGCTTATAACAGTACCAAACATTCAGCTACGGGATACAACCCATTTATGTTGATGTACGGTTTTCAGCCGCGCTCACCCACAACTGTAGGTTTTAAACAAGAAAAAGTTGAAGCAGCCAGAAACTTTTTGGAAGACCTAAACCAGATGATAGAACATGCTAAGCGTAGCATTAGTCAATCCTAGGATCGAGCCAGGCATTATGCAGATCCACACAGACGGGATGTGTAGTTCTCCACTGGTGAGAAAGTCTACTTGAGAGTCCCAGTTGACTCTAAAACCCTCAAATCAGGAGTGTGTGCTAAGTTGTCTCCAAGGTATTGTGGTCCCTTTACCATCAGTAGGAGACTAGGCGAGGTCACCTATGAACTAGAACTCCCACACAGCAGTAAGGTTTTTCCAGTCTTTCATGTAAGTCAGTTACGAAAAGCCTTAACCAGATCAGACAATCTGGTAGGGGACAATGTTCTAGTTCTCCCATTGGATCCTCAACAACCTCCACATGAACCAGAGGAGATTCTTGATAGTAGAGAGACGCAGACTCGTCATACTCTATACCAAGAATATCTTGTTAAGTGGAATGATCAGCCTGTTGAGAATGCCACTTGGAAAAGAGGCAGTGTCTTTCGCAAGATTTTTCCAGACTTTGTCTTAGAGGACCAAGACGGTTCTTAAGGGGGAGGGAGTGTTACGAGCTCGTAACCAATGCCGAACCCTAGAGAACACAGATAGGTCAGATACCACAGTCAGGGTCGTGTCCAGCGTACATGACCAACAGGGCAAGACAGTGTGAGTAGTGTGCCCTAGCATGGTCCATAGCCATGGCGGGCCTAACACAGCCTAGGGACCCTGTCAGCAAGATAGGGCCCCCAGTTGGGTCCTGACGTGCAATCGGCCACGTCAGTGCCACGTGGTCGACACTTGGCAGTAGCATGCTACCAGTCCTCACACTGGGCTATGAGGGGCTTACTCTATATCAGGGAGTAGGCAAGGTTGGGTGGATCAGTTAGTGTTTGCCCTACTGTGATGTTAGGATCACTTACAGACTTCTTGGAGGGCGCACTATTTTCTCTCCCAGTTGGGCCCTAGCCACCGGAAGTTTCCTTTTAGGTCTTTCTCTTGGCTATAAGTAGGGAAACTGTGTCATTTGTTATTCAGTTGATGATATTGATCTCTCTCTTTAGTCTCCTTAATCTCTCTCTTTCTTGCTTTCTAGGGTTAAGTCTTGCTTATGTGCTGCTTTCATAGCTTAAGTCTTGCTTATGTGATGCTTTCATAGCTTAGCTCTAGATCAGCTGTGGCTCTATTCGTAACTGCTCCCCATGTGTGGTGACACTGGTCTGCCAGGACGCCTTGTACCGTGGAGTCCAAGGAGGGGGCTACAGAAGATGGAGTGGCCGTGGAGGATTTAAATGTAGAAGCCCATGATGTTGTCTCACGGACCTCTTTCTCGAGAGGAGAGATCTTCTGGACATGTTCCATAGTTTCATGAAGACGTTGTTCAAGCACATGGATGCAACTAGCACTCTCAACAGTGTCATGAATTTGGCACTCAAGGTGGTGGATCTTACCGATAGAAGCTTTAGCATCCTCAACTTTACTTGTGATGTTGGGGATGATGTTGCCCTACAAAGCACCAAGCTCCACACAAAGAGAAGTGATTTCAGCCTGCTAGGCATCAATCTTGGTAGCCTTGGTAAGCAAATCCGCACGTAGTTCAGTAAATTGAGAGAGAACATTTGCAAATTGCTTAGAGATGTATGATAAATTTTACAGTTTTTAGGACAATAATGATTGTACTTTACAATCATAGAGAGTTATTGGTTGCTTAATCAATGAATCTATCAAGTTCTACACATTAGATCTTGATCTAGATTCACTACACTTGGATTTAAGCAAGAGCAATGGATCAACACATCATTTTTTAGTGAGAGCGGCTTCACACGTGTGGAGTACTGTCCACTGTACGGACTGCACCTGAAACAACAAGTACAATGATACTAGATAGCAATCATGCATAAAAATCACAAGACAAATGACTAGAAATCTCACAAAAGTGTAGAGTGCAAAAGTCTCATCAATTTTCTTAGCAAAATGATGATACTTTTATGGATCAAGTACATCCATGAGTCTGGTACAGTCCAGCAGGCCTTCACACGTGTGAAGAGTGCCACATCACTCATATCTATCCATTTGATCCATCCTTGATCCTTATCCAATAGTTGACCTTCTAGAATATGACTAAAATCCAAAAAGCTAGTCTCCTAGAATATAGGAATATTCCCTACAAAATAGGATCTAAGGAAAATGGTCAACTCTTATCTTCTAGTACTCTATACACACATGTGAACATCCACTTGCCATGTGGGAGCATTTACTCATGCACATGCAAGGAAAAGCTAATTTGTAGGTGACTAGTCAACTTGACTAAAAACTAGTCATTTCATGTTCACACTAACTAGAATGATACAAAATCAATTTGGATATATACAAACATGAAAAGTACATCCTTTCACACATGGGAACATGCTCCACACGTGTGAAATCATATCATCAACATATTCTAATGTTTGATCAATATTTACATGAACCAATGTCAAGTGAGAAGTGACAATTTTCAACACTCCTCCTCACTTCTAACTTGGCAAATCTAGTGTACATCTATCTACAATTCCAAGAGCATATCTTAACTTAAAAAATGGATCTTTGGACAATGGTTTGGTTAAGATATCAGCTATGCATTCGGATGATGGTACATGATGTAGTTGCACTTCCTTGGATTGTACCTTCTCCCTCACAAAGTGGTGAGCTATCTCAATATGCTTTGTTCTAGCATGGAAGATAGGATTTGAAGCAATTTGTTGAGAAGCTTGATTGTCACAAAATATGTAAGGGATCTCCTCGGCCTCTAGCACATGTAGTTCCATCAAGAGTCTTCTTAGCCATAAGAGCTCTTTGGTTGTTGAAGTCAATGCCTTGTACTCGGCTTCACAAGAAGATAGTGAGATTGTATCTTGCTTTTTGGAAAGCCAAGATATCACTCCTCCACAAAGAAATGTTGCAAATGCACTAATGGACTTCCTATCCATCTTGTCACCTGCAAAATCTGAATCCGAGTAGGCTCTCAAGTGCAAGTTAGATCCTTCATAAAGTATACCAAAAAATCTAGTACTAGAAACATATCTAAGTACTCTCTTGGCACTTTTCCAATGATGAATTAAAGGAGCTTGCATACTTTGACTCAACTTGCTTACACAAAAACTTAAGTCAGGTCTAGTGATGGTTAAATAGATTAGAGAGCCTATAAGCTTCCTAAAGAGAGTGATGTCCTCAAAGGATGCTTCATCACCTTCATTAGTTGCTTTCACAACATGCTCCATAGGGGTGTCAATCCCCTTACAATCTTTCATACCAAATCTTTCAAGAATGGAAGTAGCATACTTAGATTGACTTATGAAAGTACAATTGCTACTTCTAGACACTTCTATCCCAAGTATAAACTTTAGGAAGCCTAGATCTACCATCTTGAACTCACTAGATAAGTCAACTTTTACTTTGCCTATGCCATCATCATCATTTCCTGTCATAATGATGTCATCAACATAAAGAACCAAAATGATGATCTTTCCTTCATTACATTTGAAATATAAAGAAGGTTCATAAGCACTTAGTACAAAGCCAAGGGAATAGAGAAAATCATGCAACCTAGAGTACCAAGCTCTAGGTGCTTGCTTCAAGCCATATAGGCTCTTCCTTAAGTAGCACACCTTTTGCTCCTCACCAATCTTGATGAAGCCCTCGGGTTGCATCATGTAGATTTCCTCTTCTAAGAAGCCATTCAAGAAGGCATTTGTCACATCCATTTGGTAGAGATCCCATTTGAACAAAGTAGCAATGCAAATGATTAATCTAATAGTTACAAGCTTAGCTACAGGTGCAAATGTTTCTTCATAATCCAATCCTTTTATTTGAAGAAATCCCTTAGCAACAAGCCTAGCTTTGTATTTACTAATAGATCCATCTTGATTGTACTTAATTCTATAAATCCACTTACATGCAAGTGGTTTCTTTCCTCTTGGAAGATTTACAAGATTCCAAGTATGATTTTCTTCTAATGCATCATACTCTACTTGCATTGCATCTCTCCAAACTTTAGATTTACATGCTTCTTCAAAAGATGATGGTTCTTCAATCAATGTAGCTAAAAAAGAGTAAGAGGTAGAAGATGTAGAGCCTTCCTTTTGCTTTCCCTTGTCCACATAGGTAAGCCTTGAGGGCTCGGCCTTGCTCCTTGATGATCTTCTTGGCCCCTTTTGACTTGGATCCAAATCTCCATCCTCGGGTTTGTCATGATCCTCCTCGGGTTTGTCAAGATCCTCCTCGGATTTGTCAAGATCTTCAATGCACAATGGGTTAGATCCATTTGACAAGCTCTTAGCAAATTGTGACTCATCAAAAAGTACATCCTTGCTTACCTTTACTTTCTTGGATGTAGGATCATATATCCTATATCCCTTGCTATTTTCTCCATAGCCAACAAAGATTCCTTTGAAGGAGGTAGCATCTTCTTTCCTTCTAGTCTCCAAAGGAATGTGTACATAACAAGTACATCCAAAGATCTTAAAATATTTTACATTGGGTTTCTTATCAAACAAGGCTTGATAAGGTGAGATCCCATCTATAGCACTACTAGGAAGTCTATTACACAAATAATTAGCACATGTTATGGCTTCTCCCCAAAATGAGATGGGAAGTGATGCATCAAGCCTCAAGGACTTTGCACACTCACATAGACTCCTATTTTTCCTCTCGGCCACCCCATTTTGTTGAGGGGTGTAGGAACAAGTGTATTGTAACTTAATACCATTGATCTCACAAAAGTCTTTCATTTTATTGGAGGTGTACTCTCCTCCATTATCACATCTTAGTGCTTTGATAGAAGTACTAAGTTGTTTCTCTACTAGAGACTTGAACTTAATGAAAGCTTCATAAACAAGATTTTTCTTTGATAGTAACTCAATCCATGTGAATCTAGTACAATCATCTATAAAAGTTACATACATCAAGGCACCTCCATTACTTGCATGTGAAAAACTATGTACATCAGAATGTATGAGATCCAAGGGAGAGAGAGATCTTGATGAAGATTTCTTGTAAGAAGATTTGTGTGACTTTGCAAGGCCACATGCCTCACACATTTTTCCACACTTCTTGAAAGCTCTTGGTAGGCCGAGAGCTAGTTCCTTGCTTGCCATTGACTCCATAGATTGAAGATTAGGATGGCCTAATCTCTTATGCCAAAGCTCCACTTGAGTTAGCTCCTCCCTAGCCAAGTTCACACTTTCACTTGCAACATTAGCATCCAACTTGAAAAGTCTACCTTGCTTAATGCCACTAGCTATGCACTTATCATTTTTCAAGATGGAACAAACTCCATTCTTGAAATGTACATCTAGTCCATTGTCCATTAATTGTCCTACACTAAGCAAGTTTCTTGAAATGGTAGGAACATACAAAACATTATCTAGATCTATCCTTTTAGATGTGCCTAAACAAAGAGGTATAGATCCTATGCCATCTATCTTGCATGCTTGATCACTAGCAGTGTATATTGACTTCTTAGAGTCATTACAAGATAGAAGAGTAGAAAAATAATGCTTGTTAAAGGACATGTGGGAACTAGCCCCACTATCTATCCACCATGTGTCTTGACTTGAAGTTGGTGTAGATGCAACCATTAAGGATGTGTTGAATCCATCCTCATATTCTTCCTCTTGAGCAATGTTCCCTTGATCTCCTTTGGCTTGTTGATTCTTCTTCAAGTAGCATTCTGAGGCAAAGTGTCCTTTCTTTCCACAAAAGAAACACTTTAGTTTTGCCTTGTTCTTCACTTTGCCTTTGGAGGTAGATCCTCCATTCTTCATCTCGGCCTCCTTGCCTTGATTTTTCTTGAATGGATTTTGCTTTTTCTTGCCTTTAGATGTAAAGTTAGCTTTCTCCTCTCCTCCATTAAGTGACATGCTATCCATTCTTGTCTTGAGGTGTAGAAGCCTACTCTCCTCGGCCACAAGAACATTGTGCAACTTTTCAATGGATGGAAGAGAGTCTTGAATGGCAAATGATTGGACTAAGTTGGTAAACTCATCACTTAGACCATTCAAAATGATTTGTACTAGTTCTTGATCTTGGATCTTCTCTCCTATTGCACTTAACTCCTTGTTAAGAGATTTGATCCTAAGAACATACTCTTGTCCACTCTCTCCACTTCCTTTCATGCTTTGGAAAACTTGATTTCTTAGCATGAGGATTCTTGAAGTATTGTTGGATTCATAAATGCTCTTTAATGAATCCCAAGCCTCTTTGGATGAGGTACAAGAAGACACCTCTTTCAAGAGGTCATTGCATACATTTAACTTTATGCAATGTAGAGCTAATCTTGCTCTCTTCTTGTATTTGGCTTGTTCTTGGGGAGTTTGAGGCTCTTCCTCTACTCCTTGAACTATGTCATATAGATCATGGATCACTAGGAGTGATTCCATTCTCACTTTCCAAATGGAATAATTTGTGGAAGTGAGTCTCTCACTTGGTTCCATCAAATATCCACCCATGGATGACATTTTAGAATGAATGCTCTTTTAAAAATCACAAAGATTTTTGAATTTTAAAAGATCTATGAAGTGGCCTAAAGCTTACTAGAATGCCTATAGGCTTGTCTCTATCAAACTAACACACAAGCTTGAATGATACTCAAAGATCTTACCAAAAATTTCTAGCTTTCACTCTCACAAAAAAAATTGCTTTACACTTTTCTTAGAGATTTCACTTCAACTAAGGATCTGAACAAATCAGCCTCTTAGATCTGATCTTAGACTCTAAAAAGAAATGCTTCAATGATCCAAAACACTATTTGGTCATAGGCATTAGTTAGAATGAATCTAGATCAATACTATGCTTCAAAAAGCACCAAAAATGAACTAGTATTGTGATTTTGGGACCAAAAAACACAAAGTAACTTGAATTGAAAGTTGCTGTACGGTTTCACACGTGTGAAAAGTACATACACAGCCTCCAAGTCGTTTTGATCCAAATGATTACAAGCTATCACTCTAGAAGAACTCGCCCTCACTAGTATTGGCCAAAAAACAAATTTTGCCAATGATCTTTACAAGATTTATGATTCAATGATCACTCTCTTACTTAGCTCTGATACCATGATAAA
Organism: Diphasiastrum complanatum; assembly: GCA_029204225.1. Lineage (NCBI taxonomy): Eukaryota > Viridiplantae > Streptophyta > Lycopodiopsida > Lycopodiales > Lycopodiaceae > Diphasiastrum > Diphasiastrum complanatum. The sequence continues at coordinate 13,221,760 of CM055112.1, forward strand.
TTTTACAGTTTTTAGGACAATAATGATTGTACTTTACAATCATAGAGAGTTATTGGTTGCTTAATCAATGAATCTATCAAGTTCTACACATTAGATCTTGATCTAGATTCACTACACTTGGATTTAAGCAAGAGCAATGGATCAACACATCATTTTTTAGTGAGAGCGGCTTCACACGTGTGGAGTACTGTCCACTGTACGGACTGCACCTGAAACAACAAGTACAATGATACTAGATAGCAATCATGCATAAAAATCACAAGACAAATGACTAGAAATCTCACAAAAGTGTAGAGTGCAAAAGTCTCATCAATTTTCTTAGCAAAATGATGATCCTTTTATGGATCAAGTACATCCATGAGTCTGGTACAGTCCAGCAGGCCTTCACACGTGTGAAGAGTGCCACATCACTCATATCTATCCATTTGATCCATCCTTGATCCTTATCCAATAGTTGACCTTCTAGAATATGACTAAAATCCAAAAAGCTAGTCTCCTAGAATATAGGAATATTCCCTACAAAATAGGATCTAAGGAAAATGGTCAACTCTTATCTTCTAGTACTCTATACACACATGTGAACATCCACTTGCCATGTGGGAGCATTTACTCATGCACATGCAAGGAAAAGCTAATTTGTAGGTGACTAGTCAACTTGACTAAAAACTAGTCATTTCATGTTCACACTAACTAGAATGATACAAAATCAATTTGGATATATACAAACATGAAAAGTACATCCTTTCACACATGGGAACATGCTCCACACGTGTGAAATCATATCATCAACATATTCTAATGTTTGATCAATATTTACATGAACCAATGTCAAGTGAGAAGTGACAATTTTCAACAATGTATTCATTCAAGGTGGAGATGTTCTCCGGAGTGGCGTGGCTAGCATAGGTGTGGGTGGTGTCCCCCATATGTGCTGAGGATGAAGCGACAACCGGTGATGGCTGAGCACTTACAGAAGCGTAATAATCGGTGGACGGTGTCTCCAAAGTGCGAGGACGCTTGCAAGGGTTTTTCAGCATGAAGCTCTTAGCCGCTTTATGTGCAAATCCAGACTTGGAGCTGTGAGATAGGAAGAAGGCAACTGAGAAAGAGCAGGGTATGGCTGGAAAATCCAAAAATGACCGGAAAATGGCTGGGAAATCCAAAAACGACTCAGATATAGGCTGGAAAATCCAAAAACAGCTTGGAAAATGGCCGGGAAATCCAAAAACGACCTAGAAATTGGCTGGAAAATTCAGAAACGACTCTAAAATAGCTGGGAAATCCAAAAACGACCTAGAGATTGTCTTGGAATTCCAAAAATAGCTTGGTAAGTATGAGGTAGTTAATATTTCTTCTTGAGGACAACCATTATATCATCTTTCTACAAGATGCTTCTGTGCTCATTTGATCGATGGGACTTCCCTCTCTGGTCTCTATCATCTGTCCTTCTTTGTGTGTAGGTATATATCATAATTATTGGAGCCCCATGTCATCAGCACTTGATTGGACCCTTATACATTTGAGTCTTATAGCTATATTTTATTAGTCCACTGTCCATGTGACTAGAAGTTCTAGATCACATTGAAACTTGTCAAATGATTCTCAAAGTAGAGGGGCATTGTCTCACTAGACATTTTTCACTTTCCATATTTTTATTCCAATATCTTCTTTAGGGTGCCATGAACTTACTAGTAGACCATATAAGGAGAAGCATGTTCCTCCTATGGTCTTTCACTATATATCTAATGATCTTGCTACAAGCTAGGTGGTGGTGTTCTTGAGAAGAAATATTTGTATTGTGGGCCAAGCTACAATGCCTTTATTGAGGATGACATCTTCGTTGCAATTGTTTTGTTCGTTCATGACCTTTTTTACATAGCAAAAACACATATGGTATGAGAGTTGTAAAAATTGGACTAAGAGAGAGGTAAGTTTTTGTTGGAGAAACATGCTCTTGAGTTTACGCTTTTGTAGAGTGAATGAATATAAATGGTCATTCAGGTTGAACTATCATGATCGTGGATTTATAGGCAAAATTTGATTTGTGTGTAAGAGGTTCAAAGTATACTTCTTAGGTGATCTAGACAAATTGAATCGTGTTCTTTCTTACTTGCAATTGATGCCAAAACCTTGTGCATTCATTTACTCCACTTTTTTCACAAAAATCTTAAATAGATGGCTATAATTCTTTGGAGGGAGTTTTATCACTTGATGATTTAAAGGTAGTCTTTGTTGTTATGCCTTTTATATTATGAAATTGTACCAAGTTTTCATCCACAAATTAGGTTTGGTTAAGTTTTTTAATGTCTTCATGCATTCCAATAGTTTTGTTCCTCACGATATGTTTTTCACTTACACAGACATGTAAACTTAAGGTTTACTATGAGCATCAAGATAAGCTAGAACTATGTTAGGAAAGTCTATTATGCAATCAAGGAAGCACTATTTTCTCTAGGAGATTTTGTACTGAGGAAATTGATGGAAGCTAACAAAACATAGGAAGCCGGAGGGAAGGAAATGTTCAAAGTAAAATACTGAAATTTAAAAATTATGCAATTGAAGAGAATTTCCACATCAAAAAAGTCTTATGCATCCTTACAAATGCCATTGAAAATGCTACATATGTTGTAACTCATGTTGTTGTTTGTGTAGAATCAATAAATATTCCAAAAGAAAGCTACAAGTATGGTGAATCTATGGTTTATACATGAGCTTTTTCTCTTCAACACAATGTACATAATGTGCTTGATTGTTGTACCATTAGACAAGAAGCTCTACTTGATGATGTGGAGAATCTAAAAGGAGAACTCAGAGACTACACAATGGCTATGGAGAAGGTTAAAATCTTCCCAGTTTCAGAATCCTTACACTTGTATAGATTTGAAAACAATCAAGAAACTCTCATATTAGTGGGGCAATTACATCTTAAAGTCTTGTTCAGTAGTGTTTTTGCATAGGTATTAGGTAGACTTTCCCATTTGTTCGAAGAGCATGGATCGTGCTTCATGAGAAGTTTGTCGTCATGTAGATCCAAATGGAATCTGAACATTTTCACATTTTTGACTACTAGCAATAATCTTTCTAACAAGATATGTCATATATTTGACATCATATTATTATTATTATCATCATTATCATCATTTGGAAATTTGTCATATATTGGATCAGCGTAGTGACATTCACTCACATCTTTTCAAATTGTTATTTTTTTGCTCATAAGCTAGTACAATAACACTTTTTTGGGCAAAGGACAATGAGCGCCTCATTCTACAATGATTATATCTTGCGCAACAAATAATATACTGAAATCTGATCGTATGTCAGTATTTTAGTTTCACTGGCTTTCTTACATCCAATTATTGAGGGGGAAGTGAGCCAAACTGTCGAATGCAATTTTAGTTTTTGGTATTGGTCTCATAATTTGTCGTCATTGTCTCTGGTCACGATGTCTAAAAGACATGCGTGTCTCATTGCCAAACTCATACTCTGCATCTATTTGAGGGCGGCATTTGGAGAACAAAGATGTGTGGATGGAGAAGGAAGGTTTCTCCTCAAGCTTGATGGAGATCCAAGAGAGCTCCTCACGCTTGCACGCACACACTCAAGAGAGAGCTTTCTCTCCACGAGAGAAGAGAGAATGGGATGAATTTCCTACACCCTAAAAGGGCCTATATGAGCTTGCTAGGCCTTCCCATGGATGAGAGAAAGGTAGGGAAGGATGTATAGTGAGACTTTTGTATGAAACACATACCCTTGGTGAAAGTTTATTTGCATAATATCATAGTTAGAAGCAAGTACCTTGCTAAAATCTGCCTTGATAGGCATAATCTAAGATCCAAAGGTAGTACTTTTTTTTATTGAAGTTTGCATCTTGCTATTTTCATACTTATTTGATACATAGAAATTTAAGGTGTGGTCCTTGCTATGTCTTCACTGGAGGGATGTGGTTGTTATTGGTTTTCTAAGTAGACGTCTCTTAAGATTTCTGCATTTCTAGCTATCTTGTTTAAAAAGTAGACCTTTCTACAGCTTATGTGTTTTACATGTTGTAGGTGATGTCAGGATTGGAGCTTGATGAGATCAAGGAACAGGTGGAATCTCTTCAAGAGATAATTGAAATCAAAAAGAAGAATGTTGATAAGATCTTCATGGAGAGGATTATGTAAGCATAATCCAAGCATTTTTTTTACAATAATGACATTTCGGAAAACTTTTATATTGTTCCTTCTATTCATTCTTATGTTTAGATAAGAATTAACATCTTCCAACCTATTAAGAATATGATGGGAATGACTTGATTTTGCACTAGAAAACGAGATTGCCTACTCCCATTTTTAAGCTCCTTCAACAAGATGACGTTGGACATTAATTAGTCATTCTAAAGGGAGGTAGAGTCCACAATTTTTTGCTAATCCATTTACCTATACAGAATTTTGGGGTAAAAGTTGCTAGGGTTCATCTAAATTCAACATTATTGCTTTCAAAATTCAAACCCAATGGGCTATATATTTCCAAAATATTATGGACATACATCATAGTCATTCTTACAATAGGACATTATCTTTGTATTATGGGTCCAAGTCATTTCTTTATGGCCCAGCCCATTTGTTATTTCGGGACTCATTTATTATTAATAGACCTTTGGATAAGACTATAAGAACTACTTGTAGATAAGGCACTACAAACTCACAAATGTTTTATTATTTGTGCCTAGGGTGACTAGGGTGACTAATCCTAATCTGTGGGTTATAGATAGATCCTACTGTGAATATCATAACAAGACAGTAAGTGAATACAGAAGAGACGAGGAAATTGGTAACCAGAACCATCAAAACGAGAATGTAGATGGGCGAGTTCCTGTAGGAATATATATCTTTAGGGATCTATGCATGATGCCATGCATGCCCCAAGGTCCATCCTATAGATAGCACAAGTCACTATCGATTCTCTCTCTATGCATATAACTGTCACATGCTCACTATGTGAATGTGTGGGTCCTCTCAAGGTTATTGGTAATGAAATTGGCAGTAGATTGGAATTTATTCTAGGCGTAGTCAATAAGCTCGAACACTGAAGTGCTGAGTATCTACATCAAGATTATTCCAAATCCTCTATATAGGATGTGGATTAACATTCTTCTTCCCTTAATCAATCCAATCTTTTAATCTGAAGAAGTTATAAAAGATAGAACAAATTTTCAATTGTTTATCTCTGCTCTAGAATACCATCTCAGTTTCCAAAGTACACTAAGCGAGAAGTCTTCTGATTGGGTCTGATTCTCTCCAAGTCAAACGCATCACCTTCATGTAAATCTAGCTTACACGAAACACTAGTTGAATCACCACCTTTCATTGGAGATCAAAATCCAAAAGCTAAAGAAACATATAATCATAGTCCAAAACTACCATTTTAACTCAGTCCTGAGTACCCATGATACTCTCATGAGTTAAATGCTATATTTCTAGCATCTAATGCAAGAAAACAACAGCCATTTGAATCTGAATAGATTTGTTTGTCTACTTAACAACCGGAGATCTGGATTGAAAACTGTACACAAATACTTACAAACTACATTATGTAAGCAAAATATCTCCAAGTAGAACAATCTTCGCAATGAGAACGCTTTTGAGACACATTCGTTCTCACTAAAATCACTGGAGCAAAGAGAATCAGATTTTTTAGATCATTGATCTAATTTCTTGACTTAGTCATCATTTGTAAGAACTGTTGCAGTTACTTATAACCCTCTAATAATAATCAAGTACCTATTTATGATCCGTCAACCATAAATAATCAGAATTTTATGATTTGTCACAACAATCATAATTCACTGGATTCCACATACTCAGAATTTTATGATTTGTCACAATCATAATTCACTGGATTCCAAAATTATACTTTGTCATTACAGAATACCGGAGTGTATGTCCAACACATAACTCAAAAAAAATAAGATTTATTCCAAAGTCTCCTCCAACATCGAAGATATAGGACTTTAAGAACATTCTTCAAATAAAATTCTCTATCGAGAAATTTCACTCACCAAGAATTCCTATATTCTATGCACATAAACTTTACTTATAAATCCTACTGACTCACAAAATACGCGTCTTATAAGCAATATAAATCAAAACAAACAGTTTACAGTGAATTCTCTTCACACTGCTCATTTTATCCAATTAACTTTGTCCAGGATTAATTCAGCTACTCAAGTTAATTGCCAATGATCCAGAAACCTCAAGTGTCTAGGTCCAAGCCTCATTTGTACTAGTATAACAATAACACCACATTTAGATCCTCTTCCAAATCATCTGTGAGTCAACTCTGTCTGGTTTAAGTATACAAGATTAACCAAATAACAAGAATACATCGTAGATTCTTACAAGATTAATTATGCGCATATGAAAATAATCTCATAATGATCTAGTACATAAATACATATTTGTATCTGGCAGATCCTCTCTAATTATGTTACTCACATATTTAACTAAGAATCTTGTAACTCAGCTTTCTCAATAGGAATTCTATTTCTCAAGAGTAAATAACATATCTAGGAAACTCTAAAATCTGGAGAATACATTCTCAGTCACAAGCTTTCTAACCATCTGAACTTTAAAATCAAATTTCTTTTATCCAATCAACGTACCATAGGTCTTAGCACACCAACCAAAACTAAGATAATTCAGACAAACATCAAGGACTCGGGGTTAAGAGCAAAATTTATCCCAACCTAATCCAATCCATGACAAGTATGTGATTGGTATTTCTGATTAGTGGCCTTTACATTCTATCTTCACCACTACTATCCATTGATAAAAATAAAGCACAAATAAATCAATTCCCAAAACTTCTGAGTCCTAGACTGTTCACAACAATCCCTAGAGAGTTACTTGGTTAATTTCGGATGTCATATTCAGGATTTTTTTGACAAAATTTTATGCGATAGACTAATCCTTAGAGGAAATCAGTTCCTATCACTTCATACCCCCTTTTAAAGAAATTGTATATTCTCAATAGAAGATGCCTCGGGAGATGATATATAAAATATTGAAATTTCAAAAAAAACTAGTAATAAGTGTTCTATCAAGTATTCCAACTACTTATAGGTTAGCAACTTATCACATACAAGGGTTTTTCTACATATTCTAAGATATTTTAACCTGAGTGGTCAAATGATTCATTTTCAGATAGAAATAGGAATTTGGGTTCAAAAGATCTAAAATTCATGAATTCAGTCATTCCTTAATTGAATTCTAATTTTAAGCTTAACCCATGTACTTGAATAAGTGGTATTTTGAAATATCAAGAATATATATCTCGTACGAGAAGGAATCATATCAATTATGCCTGATCGTCTTGTATTCAAGAAATTACTAAAAAGCAAGGGTTTAATTAAGTGAGAAATATCTTTTAAAAGCTTCTAGATTTTGTAAATAGTGAGATACCATTTGGGGATCAAAATCTCATGATTTCACAAAATACCCAGAAAGGTGACCAATGGTTTCCATTGTTAGCTTTACCCTAGAATTAAATGCTAATCATCGATATTTAGACCATTCTCACACACGAATTTCCCTTTGGAATTACTGATGTGCCATACCACCAATTCTCCCCTCAAGAAGATTCTATATTTCAAAATCTACTTTCCAGACATTGAAAATGATTCAACTGGTTGTCCTATACTTGATAAAGAACTTGTTTTACGACCAATTCCTGGAGGCAACTTTTTTTTGATATACAATAATAGCTTTTCAATATATATCCAAAAATCTATTCCAAACAGGCAAAAAGAATGACATATAAGGCTCATGGATTTCCAGCACATTATTAAACCACCACAGGTTAGTAAAACTCATCCCAACTACTGAAAATAGTCAATATAAGGGATATTAATATATCTATATCAACAGGTTCCAAATGTGTCCTATGTATCAAGAGTCTATCCTTTGGCAATAGCTTCTATTATTATTTCAGAAGTTGTCAATATCTTAGTTGTCGAATTCTTTGTTGAAAGAGATTCACTTATGGAATGACTTGTAATCTGGGATCATGATGATATGCAAGGGCAAATCTTATTTCATAATATAATTCCATGACACAGTTAATGATTCAAAAGTCCAACTTACTTATTTCCATAGATGTTTTGATCAAATGGAAAATTACTATGTTTAGACTGGGGAAAGTGAAATCATGGACCACCCTTCTCAAAGCATTACATATAAATACTAAATGCTTTCTCTATAGCCCAAGGCAGTGCTAAATTGAATTCAATATTACTATATAATCAATAGACGATTCACAACCATTCAATACACTCAGTAACTGCCATTCCAGGTTCTAAAATACTGATTCTGTCTCTGACTCTGGTTAAGACCTGAATTTATTTTCAGAATAATAGCGTCTTATAATAGTCTTTATACAGTTAAAGCCCCTTTAGTCCACCATTTCGGCAAATTCGGTGCTTAGACCAGTTGCTCTACAGTGCACCATCCAAGGTTTGCAAAACTGTTTGCTACCATTATCAATTATCAAAAATACAGGATATTGCTAATCCAGGAAAATAGATAAAAACTTCTCTATTTTCTATTGTAAAAATTAGTGACCTCAATTAAACTGAATTTTCCGATTCAGTAAGGCCATTCCACTATTTAATGCAATTTTGAAATAATCAATAATGGTCTAAAAATAGCCAAAATGACACTACGTATTATTCATTAACTATAGATAGTAATAAATTGACAATTTTTCTGTTATTAATCTGCAAGGCCAATATACTGACTTAAACCACCGAACTGGCAATATAAGCACTTTAAGATACTAATACGGTGTCCATACCGACATGCAACGCATGCAACACCAACTTTTTAAAACTGGTCAATTTACGTAAAACGGAATTTTCATTGTTCATCAGAAATCCAAGAGCTATCAGTATATTACCAATATTGATCAAGCATAGCTGTATGACCACTCAAAATCACTGTAATTCAACCATGCATGAATCTAAACACTTAGTGCATGCAAGGACGTACTGGATAATTTTACTCAAATGTCTATTCCGACATGCATTAGTTCCATGCAAAGATTTCTACACAAAAATTGTCATAACTTCAAGCGCTCATAACTTTGTCATCTGGAAACCGTTTTAGGTGCTATAACGTGCAGCACAAAGGGAGGACAAGTGATCATGATGGCTGCCATGTATTCTAAGGCCATATTATTCACACAGGGGAGGAGTAATGACCAGAATTTCAGGTAGGAGGGCGCACTTTTTCTATGAGGGTATGCTCCAAAACCACCGTCCGAGCATGCATGGCCTCAAAAAGGCATTACCAACAATCTTCTAGGGATCATTAGATGTCAGTGAAGCTCTGAATTAGGTCTTTGGGTGTAGGTTATGGACCTGATTTTGAAGTAGTTTTGAGTCATTTCCAAGATGGAATTGTTTTGGAAGCTAAAAGCAACCAGACCAGGGGTCTGATAGCTCAATACAAAGCTTTTCTTGAAGCACTTGAGGCTCCTCCTCACGTACAAGTACAATATCCATCACATCTTGGAGAATCAAAATTGATTCCATCCTCACCTTCCAAATAGAATGGTTGGATCTCTCACCTTGCTCCAAGAGAAAGGACCTCATGGAAGCCATAATCACTTGAAAAATTGACTTGTAATGGACCCAATAAACAAGTACAAGTGTTGCTTCTCTCTCAAAAAATATTTTGATAATGGTGTCCAACCAAAACCAAATTGAGATCTTGCAACAAATATGAGAGTACAATCTCAATAGCTATGACAATCTCTCTCAATATAGATCTAGCTTCACTTCAAAGATGAAGCACAACAAGATTTTGATCCAACTTTTTCTAATCACGTGTGAAGAGCTCAAAGACACCACAAAAGACTCAAATCTACTTGATTTGCATAAATCTATGTGGCTATGGACTTAAAATCACACCTAGATCTCACCTAGACAAGATTGGCAAACAACAACATGAGTTTTTTGATCAAACAAGCTAGATATAAGTCAAACTTGTTCCTCTATTCAAATGGCTATAACTTCTACAAGACACATCCAATTGAGTTGAAACAAATTGCAACACAAACTAGACCTCACTAGCTTTCTATCAAGCTATCACACTCTAGATTTGGATCTACGTTGGAGATACACCAACCAAACAAAGTTTGATGATCCCACACGTGTCTGAGCAGTACAGTCCGTATAGTACCCAACATGGATCTAGTCAACGTGTTTTAGATCCACTTTGATCCAAAAAACCCTATGATAGCAATCAAGATTCAACTACACTCTCCAAAACTATATTTCAAGCCAAAATCATCACACTTGATAGATACCAATCAATCTTATGTTGGCTCTAATATCATGTGTATTGTTCACACGTGTGAGGACATCTCAAACAATGTGGATGATCTCCTAAGATGTGTGAGATTGCACATAGATCTATCTTGCATAAGATACAAACAATCTAGCTCCAAAAATCTAAGGCAAGAGCACTCAAAACAAGCATCTATTACATACCATTCATCACACATAATGAGAGGCAAATTTGGATGAAAAAAAATAAGTATAAAAATTGGCTTGCTCTCGAGTAGAGAGGGAATGCTACATCAAGATCTCAAGTAGAGAGAGAATGTGAAAAATATTCTAAGTGTTGGAGCATGCAATCTCCAAATCTCTCAATAAGTGTGGACTCAATCTCACTCATCCTCATAGTAGCTCGAGATCCATGAAGTGTGGTAATGGAGTGCAATGATTGAACTTCTCTCATCACCCCTTACTTTGATTGAGGTGCTATGTCACTGGACCTCTACCATCAAGCCATGTGTAATTAGCCTACACTACCACAATCTACTCCATCTCTAAATTTGGCCTAATCACTTATTTACAAGCGTACAATGAGTAGTTTTGAAAGAGGACCCCAAACCTCAAGATAGATAGCTTTTACAATTTCACAAAGGAGGTAAAGGCATACAATCATTTGATAGGTCCTGCTATGAAATTCTCTTGTAACTTTAATTCACAAGCCTTGATAATATAGGTGAATGATATAACCTAAATGAATTTTCTAGAGCAAGTCCCACAAACTTAGAAAGCCTTGCCAATTCTCTTATCTGAAATGCATTGTGCCTTCTTTATTAGCTCGCTAACTACATCCAGACAAGATAATGGTTGTTCTTATTTCTTAGGAGCCTCATTCTGAAGCTTCTAGAAATACTTATATGGAATAATATTAAAAAAGTATAGCTACAATTTGATACTTTTCACATTTGTTCCTTGTCTATTGTAACTTTTTGATGAACCTGTCGACTTATTTCTAGAAAAATTTGATTGTAAAGAAGTAAAGTAGCTAAAAATCTCTAGATTTTAAGTTTGCGATTGATGGTATATAGTAAGGCCTACCTTAAATGTGACAAGAGGTGGCCCTTTATGGTCTTGTGAGAGCTTGCAGAAAGGATAAAGCAACACAAGAAGCTGTTGACAGACTACATGCTCTAGAGCTAGAAATTGAAAAAAAATTGAATGAAGAACTGGTTGGTCGCATATCTTCCGTTCAAATTTTTGCCTTCTCTGAATCAGAACTTAATTTGTTCTAGATTTTTCTTTTCAAGGCCTTATGTTCCATTGGCAGTCAAAAGATTCATTGTCTTTGTACTTGTTCATCATCCTTGTATGATTTGTCATCACCTTTCTTAGGCTGGATTTATCTTTCAATTTTACTCCTCTTCCTTTTTTGAAGACATTTCATTGATACCAATTATTTAGGTATAATCTTGTTGAAGCTTTTCTTGGGATGTATTGTGCAGGATTTTGACCAAAACTTGCATAAGAGAGTGCTTCATACAGAGTACAAGATGCTCAAAGCAGAGGTAGACAGATTAGATACAGAGATAGAAGAAGTTGAGAGATCGTCAAGCAATCTGGAGCAAGTGAGTAAAGCATGACATGCATTTTCATGTTTTAGTAGTTTTGAACTCAATTACTTCATAGCATTGGTAATGCATGAAATTAGCAGTAACAAATTATAGTGTCTGGTCTATTTACTACTCTGGAGGACCCTAATGGAACCTTCTAGGAACTATTGATCAGGGTAAGACTGAGTCCAAATGATGATGCAACCAGCCTGTGAGTCCCTACTTGCAAGTTACTCTAGAAAGACAGCATATACTAAAAAATGAAAATTGAGGTCCTTAGATTATTGACAGACCCAGTACTCAAATAAAATGTTCAAGGGTCCAGTATAGCATGTCCATGCTTCTCCCCTCTAACAAAAACAATGCCCTCAATGTGGGCATAATACGAGAATCTATGGGAAGAAAAAAAAATGTGCTGATGCTGAAGCAGGTAGTGCGTGCAACTAGTCCTTCAAAGTCTACATACGTCCATTTTTGTTTTATATTGCTATTGAATATGTGACAATTGCTGTTGTGTGATGCTAAAGTGATGAAAGAAAAAGAATAATTGAAAAGAAAAGGTAATAGACAAAAACTGCTATGGCTACATAACGAACAAGCGGAATGGCATAAAGATAAGCACATGACACAAATTACCAATAAAAAAACTGGCAGTTTCAACTTTTAGAGAGGACAATGTGACCATAGGAACAATAGACAATTGAGAAACCATGATACTTGCAGCTATACACAAATGAATGAGTCTATTAAGGGCTACATAAGTAGATCCTTGCAATGTAACATGAACACATAAAGTAGGGTTCATCTGATCTAACCATAGTTACCAGGGAACGTGAGAACGTGGCTTTTTAGATGTGCCACACGTTCCCAATGTTCTCTTGTTGGGAACGTGCTCGGGAACTACGTGACCAGGGAACGCGTTCCCAAGGAATGGGAACGTGACTGGGAATGCGTTTCCTGGTCACAATTTCTGCAAAGACTAAAACACAAAATAAATGGAGGAAGCTTTGGGAACGTGATTGGGAGCGTGTTCCCTGGTCACAGTTTCTGCTAAGACCTATAAACAATCTAGGCAAGAGAGGATTGTTTATATTATGTGTAATTTCAATATACAAAATTCTATAAATTTCAAATTTACTTAGATCCCTGAAGATCTAAGAAACCAGATTTATGGATGATCCGGCCTGCTACTTTGTGCAGGAACCGACCACCGTTTCTAAGGCTATGTCTACTCTTGATGCTGACCAGTGGAAAGCAGCGATAAACACCGAATTTGATTCTCTAATAGAGAATCAAACATGGACAGTCACAGAGCTACCAAAGGACCGAAACCCGATTCCATGTAAAGCTTGTAAAGGTAGCTTTACAACAATAGCAAGGAAGTAGCATTGGTTTTCTGCAGGACAAAATACATGGCAACATATTACTTCACAAAGGCTCTATCAAAGGAGCATCATCTCAGATTTAACAATATGTTAAATCTGAAGATCAAATCTTTTCAAAATTCACATTAAGGGGGGGGTGCTATATTCTAATGCTCAGCCTTAACAATCGTTCAAGTAATGAGCACAAGTTGCTCTATTTTTGTTTGGCTAGGCAAAACAGCTAAGGAACATATATTGTTATTGACTATAAATATGTGTCTAGCATCTCTCATTGTTTTGAGTTTATATGTACTATGTGTTATGTCCTTGATTGGCTAGGATTAGTCTATAACTAGCATTGTGCTAGAAAAGTTAGATGGTTACGTAATTAGATCCAAGATAACTCTAGATAAGTGACAGCTCAATTATGACTTGAGTAGGGGTCTATGCAAAAGTAATAGGCAATAGAATGCTAGTGGTGTACTCATGCATGAGAGCAAAATATTCCTAAAGCTACCGCCAAGGGCTTGTGGCTATGTATATTGGGGTATTGACATTCTATAATGGACGTAGCTTGTGTCCTTGGACTATTTCTATGTATGTAATTTTTATGTGGCACTATCCACTAAGGTTACTGTGGTGACATATATTTGGATGATACTAAGAATAATCATGGGGCTATGGATAATTTGCAAGCTGATATTGGCCATCTCCAAGAAAAGATTCAATGAGGTAGATTTTATGGTGGAGGAGGTGCTTCAAGTGAGTAAATCATTTGTCTTATTGAAATTTTCATGCATTTGAACTTTTTCTTATTGAATTAAAGTGGAAATCAACTCTTTATACAATGTCTTATTGGAGATACTTCACATTCAATTTTAGCTCATTGAACTAAAGATAAACCCGACTTTTTGACCATCTACACCAGTATGGTCAAAGAGTTCATGTAAACACTTATATTTAGAGATTTTAGTAGATGCATGATGGTGCACATGCATTGACTTACGAGACTTCTTGAGGTGATTAGCCTCAATGTTGGAGTAAGGACTATTATTAACAATTTATGCTCTTTTTGTGTGGTGAAATTTTCGTATCACTTTATGTTACCTTGTCAAAACGATTCTAGTTCAACAAAGAGAGAGTCACGCACTTTTCAAGATATTTGGCAAAGGATTCACTTTAGATTCATTGCATGCTAAGTTCCTGCAAGTTGAAAACGTTGCACAAATTTGTTGTTAGAGGGTGGATGGCAATGTCTTCATGGTTGTTCAAATGGCACTTTGGGATTGTCATACTTATCTATTTTCTTACTGTCTCGAGAGTGTTTACTCTAATTACATCATGACCATGGCAATATATATATAACCCAACATGGCTTGATTGTGATTTTATGTGAAGAATAACATTGTGTGAAGCAAGCATGTGGAGATGAAGCTAGATAGATCAATGATTTATGAATTTGGATGCACAATTAAAGCATGTTACCAAAGGCATTTTGGTGAAGATGTGAATCTTCCAAAGGAAGCATATCTTGTAGACCGAGGCAATCAAAAATTGCAAAATAGTAGAGCCAATCAAACAATTAATTGAGGCATTTGAGTCTCTAAAGTCAAACGAAGATGTTCATCATCACATTGAAATCACAAACATAGAACTCATAGTATGACAAACTTGCGTATTTTCTAAAAGGCTTACAAAAGATAATTCATATGGAGATTGTAATTATACCAAATATACGAGTGAGAATGAACCGTATGTGTATAGTATCTATCTACAAGGCCAAACTTGGAGCTCGAAGGATCCAAAGTGAAGCCTTGAGAAAAGAAATTTTAACTATTTCCAATAGCCCATCTAAGTAGATAAAAATACTATGCTAGAAGGTTTCAAACTAAGATTCTATAGTAGTTCATATTATGGTATGTTTGTGTAGAGTTTAGTAAGACATAAAAATTAGCTATTTCACTTAGAGTACAAATTTTCAGCATCTCACAACATTGAATCATATTCTAGATCAATTACATTACGAAATTTTGAATATACGTGGTAATCAATCATGTAGCTAATGGGCATGCTCCATTATGAGATTTATAAGTCAATTGTAAGGATGTCATGTCATTTTTGTAAATATATGGCATATTGGAAAAGTATTATGTTATAATAATTGACTCTTCTAGAATTAAACTCATAATGCTCATTTAGTTTGAGTCATTTGTTTTTGTGGATTATAATGCCATGCAATTCTATCAATTTGATGCACTCGGGATTTCAAGCTTCAAAACAATAAGATACAAAATAAAAGAATTTGCTTGAGGGTTCTATAGGGGTCTATATTGTGCTTATGTGTATTGTGAATTGCATACAATAATTTTTTACTTTTGAAGAAATCATTCTTAAATGTGACTTTCACTATGTCAGAAGAGAACCTAAAGAATTAGATAAGAAGAATGAAAATTGTGTTGAGGCGTATACATGCAACTACTAGTGTATCAAGCCATTCTTTTAGATATGTTGTTACACATCTTTTAACACTAAGTTGTAGCAAAGTGCAAAAGTGTGTGCGTTAAGTACTTTTTCATAAATTTACATCTCTCTAACTATTATGAATTGATTCATCTAACTCCTATGCTCTTCATATATACATATATCATTCAAGAATTTTGAACCATTGACTTTGAGTTAATGTTGAGCAAGATATGATGTGTCAAACATATGGGAGTACTTATCAATGCTATATTTTCACATGTGAGTGTGTATCACCGTGATTCCCATTTTTAAGGGTTTCCTACTCTCGAAAATCCTATATGATCATAATAACATGTCACTGAATAATATGGTACTAAAAGCATCTTGGATTATCCTCATTGGAGGCATTCAAAGCCTTAAAATTGTCATAATTACCCTCAATTTTTATCCATAATTTGGACCTTTCTTGTATGCATATACATCGACTTATGTTGCATGTTTTTGGGCATTAAAGGATCTCATAAGAGGATTTGTGTCCCTTGATCTGAAAAGGACTAAGCCATGGTGTGCCTTAACTTATTGCTTCATTAGATAAAGAGCAAAGTAATCGAAAAGCTATTAAGTCCAAAAAAAACAAGACAAAAAAGGAGAAGCAATGGGTAAATATTTTCATTCATCACACTCATTTGATTTGGAGTGTTTGTCTTTTTTTTATTCTTATAACTCTTTTGTTAACGAATAAGATTAACCTAGAAAGCCAAGTACATGAAGATCTGCTAATAATAATCATACTCATGAGCAAGAAACTATATGTATACTAAGAGTGTAGTATAGTGGGCACTTGAATGGTTTTCCAACGTTCTATAGATATGGCAAATAAGAGGTGTTGTATGGATAATGTTGTCAATTTCCAAAAAATGAGGACCAAGAATGGATTGGGCTTTAGATTCAGTTGATCTACCAATCTACACAAGATTAGTGCACTTTAGATCAATTTTCCATCAAGAAATCTAAAAAGAACAATCAGCAATGATCAAAACTAAGGCCTATTGGTTTCACAGTGTGAAGACTTGTACATGTACGGCCTACAGACAGAGAATGAAGTACTAACAAGATAGAATGCTTAGAAATCACAAAACATCAAGAGTAGCATTGAAATTACTCAAGTCCAAAACCAAGATCTCACTTCGTTGACGATTATGGCCAAATGTGGCTCTATATATACAAGTGTGGGAGCTTGAGCTACTGCTAACTTAGCTAATCTGGCACATGTGAGAGTGCCTAGTCACCAATACATCCACTAATCACATCCAACTTTGCACATGGTCCATGATTTCCTAACTTTAAGCCACCTCCTTGATTTAAGGCAATTTTCCTAACTTATAGGAACTTAAAGAAATATCTTCTACAAATGAGAACTCTCATGCTACTGATGTGTCCACACATGTGAGCAGTCCTCTACACATGGGTAAACACTCCTATTCTCATGGTATAGCATTTCCAAAATCTAGATTTTGGCCATTTAGCCACTAGATTTCAAATAGAATGGAATGTACACACTATATGACTAATCTAAATGATTTGATCATTGATTTCACACTTGGGAATAGGCTCCACACATGTGCAATGATGATATGTACATGGATTTTGCCTAGATCAAGCAAGAATTTGACTATTTTCACACTCCTCCTCAAAATCTAGCTTGGTAAATCTAGCATACATCTATCTCAACTCCAAGTGCTAATCTTAACTTCACAAATGAATACTTTGGCAATGGTTTGGTGAGTATATCAGCAATACAATCTGATGATGAAACATGGATGAGCTTGATCTCCTTTGCTTGCACTTTCTCCCTCACAAAATGATGTGCATTTCGATGTGCTTGGTTCGAGCATGGAAGATTGGATTGTTGGCAAGTTGTTGAGTTGCTTGATTGTCACAATAAATTCATGGAATGTCTTCATCCTTGATCACATGAAGTTCCTCCAAAAGTTTTTTTAGCCATAGGATCCCCTTCGTTGTTGTTGTCATAGCTTTGTACTCGGATTTGGTTGATGAAAAAGAGATAGTATCTTGCTTTTTGGAAAGCCAAGATATAACTCCTCCACATAAGAATGTAGCAAAGGCACTTGTGGATCTTCTATCCACTTTGTCACCTGCAAAATCTGAGTCTGAGTATGCTCTCAAACAAATATTAGTCCCTTGATAAACAATGCCAAAGTTCCTTGTAGTCGAGATGTATCTTAATACGATTTTGGCACTTTTCCAACCTTGCTCTCGACCTCCATGTCTTGGGTCTTCTTGGATGGAAACATCTTCTTCTTGCCTTTAGAAAAAAAAGTTAGCTTTTTCATCACCATCATTCAAAGATAAGGAACCAATCCTATTTTCTATATGAAACATTCTACTCTCCTCGGATACAAGCACACTATGAAGTTTTTTCTATGCTAGGAAGTAGATTTTGAATAGCAAATGTTTGAACAAGATTAGAGTACTCATTCCCTAATCCATTCAAAATTGATTATCATTTTATTTGTTTACAATCATGAGTATTTGGGGTAAGCTTTTCACAATTCCATTTGCTTGTGGTACATAG
Organism: Diphasiastrum complanatum; assembly: GCA_029204225.1. NCBI lineage: Eukaryota > Viridiplantae > Streptophyta > Lycopodiopsida > Lycopodiales > Lycopodiaceae > Diphasiastrum > Diphasiastrum complanatum. The sequence goes on from CM055112.1 coordinate 13,240,111, forward strand.
CATCACATAAATTTTCCATGGCAAATTGGATTCTTCCAAATGTTGATTTCTTTTGATGACCGTAGTTGGCATTTAACCACAATCATTTGAACTCTAGCTTGTGATGTTGGTTCCTAGGGTTGTTAATTTGGCTAAGAAGGATTAGTCTAATCCTGCTACCGTTTCCACACACATACAACATATATACACACACAGAGATTTATGTATATACTTACATACATACATACATATATACATATGTATATGTATATATGTACGTGTGTACACACACACACACAAAAAAAAAAACACGTGTGTGTGTGTGTGTGTTATCTACTTATATACATATATATGTGTGTGCCTCTTGTCTATATATGCACACACACACATATGTATACATATGTGTAGACATAGACATAGAAACAGACACACGCACACGCACGCATGCTCAAGCATGTGCGCGGGGCGCGCGCGCGCACACACACACACACACACACACAGCTCAAATTTGTGAAAATAGTCAAAATCTTGCGTGATGTAGGCAAAATCCATGTGCATATCATCATTGTACATGTGTGGCGCCTGTTCCCACGTGTGAAATCAATGATCATGTCATTTAGATTAGTCACATAGTTTGTTCCATTCTATTTGAAATCTAGTGGGTAAAATGGCCAAAATCTAGTTTTTTAGTGATATGCCACTTGGCATCTTATTGGTAGGAAATGCTATACCTTGAGAGTAGGAGCAATCTCCCATGTGTAGAGGACTGCACACACATGTGGACACATCAGTAGCATGCGAGTTCTCACTTGTAGAAGATATTTCTCTAAGTTCCTATAAGTTAAAAAATTGCCTTAAATCAAGGAGGTGGCTTAAAGTTAGGAAATCATGGACCATGTGCAAAGTTGGATGTGATTAGTGGATCCATTGGTGACTAGGCACTCTCACACGTGACAGATCAGTTGAGTCAGCAGTAGCTTGAGCTTCCACACTTGTATATATAGAGCCACATTTGGCCATAATCATCAATGAAGTGAGATCTTGGTTTTGGAGGCATATCTTGAGTTATTTTAATGCTAGTCTTGATGTTTTGTGATTTCTAATAATTTTAACTTGTTAGTACTTCATTCTCTGTCTGCAGGCCGTACAAGTACAGGTCTTCACACGTGTGAAACCATTAGGCCTTAGTTTTGATCATTGTTGATTGTTCTTGTTAGATTTCTTGATGGAAAATTGATCTAAAGTGCACTAATCTTGTGTAGATTGGTAGATCAATTGAATCTAACACCCAATCTCTCTTGTGAATCTGTTTGTGATCCATTCTTGATCCTCATTTTCTGAAAATTGATGGCATTGATCACAAACTACACCTAATTTAGTGAGTTTTTGGAAACTAACTAATCTAGAGGTGGCGAGTTTGATTGGATAGCTAGAGTCAATATATTTGTACCAAATCTTGATGTGGGCTACAGGAATATTGTCCACATGTGTGGGGCCATACAGTACCTGTTTTGGAGCAGTAAATTATAGTTTCGTAAATTATTACCATCATACACCCAAAACTAGTCAATTTAGTGCATTTTTCAAGCTTTCTCATGCATTGTTTCTATTCCTTTGATTTTCTCTTAGTTTAGATCAATCATATAGTTGATTTAAAGCTTGATTCAAGTACATTAAATATGATTCTCAGATGTTTTGAGTGTGCATTAAAGTTGAGAGAGAAATATTGCCAAAAACTATAGATTAAGGAGTGATTTTGCAAGTGAGAGATTGAAATCTATTAATCCATCATTTTAAATTTGTTCAAAGAGTGATAGGATGGGGTCTATAAGCTTTCAATTTCTAGAAGACATCTTAGGTTCAGATCTCCAAGTGAAACTATAATAAGTTTCAAGTGCTTTTTCACTAAAAAATGGCATCAATGGGCGATTTTTTGCTTGAAGCCAATGAGAGGCATACATTCACTAATTTTGCCATTTGGAAAGTAAGAATGAAGTCTTTGCTAGTACTCCATGATCTCTATGACATTGTCCATGATGTGGAAAAAGAACCTCAAGGTGGTCAAGAATCGGTAAGATACAAGAAGAAATCTAAATTGGCATTACATTGCTTGAAAATGAATGTAAGTAATGACCTGTCGTTTCATCTTGTATCTCGGCCAAAGAGGCATGGGATTCATTAAAGTCTATTTATGAATCCAATAATACTTCAAGAATACTCATGAGATACTTAAAGTAAAAGTTGTGGTTGATAATAGTAGGGGTGTGATGTTGAGAATTGACTACTTGAGTAGCACTAGAAATTGGTAGGTCATAATGCATGTCCTTATTGCGCCCAACGTAATGGTAGAAGGGGATCATTGTGTGAAGAACCACTGCCACAATGCTCAAACCAAGGAGGGTCAATGGGCTCATTATCATTTGCACTGCAAGGTGGAGGCTTTCTTGGCTAAAGGAAAAAATGGATATTCACTTGCATTGGTGGAAAGAATCTCAAAGGCAACTAAAACTAACATTTCGCTTATAATAAACATTCTCCCTTTTAAAAGTGATCTCATATTGCATCTTCCTATAACTCTTTTGACGTATACAAGCCTTAATGTGAGGAGAAGATTGATGTGGAGCTTGACCAGACATTGACAAAAGCTCAAACAACATGCAATGGAAACACAAAAGAAAGTAAGAGAAAGTGAAGCCACATCAAAACTTCAAGGTGTTGATTGTCGTCAATCAAGAGGCCAATCAATTAATTAGAGACAATTGTTGGATTGTAGTGATAGAATAGGATTTGAACTTCAAGAGATAGAAACCCTCCCCAAGAGCTCTTTTATTTCAACACATGCTACAAATGTTATTTTGAAAATCGATAATATAACAAGGTGATTCAAAAAATCATGAGTAACTTGTCCTGCCGGTTAATAATAAAAAACGAAACGTTTGTACTTTAAAAAGATTCAAGAAAACACATTTCTAAACTCAAACTCATCAAATTGATACATCAGCTTTGAGAGAATTGTCACAATAGCTTACCACTACCAGGGCAAAGCTAACAATGCTCTGAGCTCTACATTATATTATAACAATGCTTGGAGTTCAAATTTTTTTCCAAAACATATTCTAGTTTGCTTTTCGTTTGTGTGGCATGATTGGAGTCAAACTCCTAACCTCCGTATAAAATTTCCATCAAGCTGGCATACATTGCAATGCACATCTTATAGAATGAGGCAAAGAGATACATAGTATGGACATTTATTATTGGGTTTGTTTATAAATAGGATGAACAAGAACATGCACTCCATATTTAAAAATATGTAGCTCACAAAGGATGCACTGCTTTAAAACTCATACTACAGAGCTGTAGATCTGAATCAATTTCTTGGGATAAAACTTTGCATTGCCCCCCCCTAGGACACAATTGTGGTGGATGAGATCATATATCCATTTTGTGCATGCATGCTTGTGGAAATAAGTAAAACCCCAGATAGCTCAATTTGTTGAGTACTATATTCAGTCCTTGTAGACACATCAGATCTTTCTTCAATGAGATTTTCTCAGCAAAGGCTCACAGATCAATGTCAGACATCGACACCTTGAAGAAGAACATAGAATCAGACTGCAATGCATGAGTTGATCAAACTTTTTGAGAGGTCGGAAATGCCATGGCAACCCCTTTACTGAAGGTTTCCTTCCATTGGGATGTTACAGTCTTTATTTGGGTAAAGAACTGTACACCAGCTTTACCTGCAAACAAAATGCAATTTTCAGAAGTTGAAGACTTCACAAAAAGCATGTGAGTTACTCATGTCACCTACAGGATTTGTAATGTATTGCACACACTTTAAGCTACAACTTCCAGCTGCTAGGCAATCTTGCAGTACTCTAAGATTCAATTTAACATGAGCTTGAACACCAAAATATGCTGAGAGATTTATCTCTAATTCTTCCTCTAGTTTGCAAACCTTAATTGGCACTTCTAGCTTCAATAGATGAGTCTTTAAGTTTTGCATCCGATGTTAATTTAGTATTTTTTTCTGCTGTAAAGATACTTCTGTACTACTCATGGGCGTCCCAGAATACTACCCATCACTTAGTCACACATGCAGTGGACCATCGCAACTACCTGCTGACTAGACACTGTCATCAACAGATACCATTACTCTTGAGTCTTGACTACTAAGTTCATGACAATCATCCTCAACCTTACCTCTGGCCACTTGCCACTTGCAACTTGCCACTTGCCAGCTGGCAAAACATCTAACTTGTCTAAAACTGGATGCCTAGTGCAAATACTGATCAAAAAGTGATTTGGCACTCCGCTGACCCTCTGGTAGGCATCATATTCTATTGGTGACTGGACCATAACATTCCTTCCCCTTTCAGGAGGTCATTTGTGCTTGATGACAAAATTCAATATATCTTCTGTAACCTCTCTTGACTCTTCCAGCAGTCTCTGACACTGGTAGTCCTATCCAAGTTTCTACATACTTTTGATATACACTACTCCTCACCTGCCTACCACTCATCAGATTCTTGTGGTAACTAAATACAATCTGGGAGAATATGATGCTTCACTTGTCTGTGCCTTTGTTCTAGGACCGAAGACTACTAGGTATCCTTGGAGAATGTGATTCCACAATCACCTTCATCTCCTATGTAGTAACTGATCATTTGGTGTATCTTGTTCTAGTAGTGAATAGACTAGTGTCTTCAACAAGGTTGCTATCCCGCCTGCATGAAGAATTGGATGTCATCTGCATCCCTCTCATAGCTTTGACTTAACACATTTCCTTGGCAACCTAACAAAGTCCACAATCTTGGAGATAACTTGGTACACTTCTCTGTCTATATCTCCCTCAATTTCGGAAGTCCAAACAAGAACACGTCCCCTACATCAAACTCCCGATCAGTACAACTCACTCGTGAATAACTTTCCTTGCTGAGAACTCGCCTCACTGAGGACTTGTAATGGACTAGCCGAGCCAATTTGGCGCCTACTACAACTGAATCCACAACTCTGTAGCACTAGGTACTTTCTACGAGATTCCTACGGTTGTTGGGCTAGCTGACCTCAATCATGGTTCGGCCTAAGGGAACCAATTCCCATGAGTAGGTGCAAATTACATGCATAAAAACATGCCTACACCAACTTTTTGTACAGTTAAGGACCAACTGTTGAGTTTCTACAACAACTTTGAAGGTGAAGGGTAGACTTGGTCACCATGGAGGCTAGCACTAAAGGGGCCCCTATTTTCTCATAGAAACATAAAAAATAGTAGAATCCTCAGTTTAGCTCGCCAAACAAAACCAAACCTAGAGAATGTATTTGGTGGGTAAACTGCACCACTTAGAAAGTATTAGCACGAACCAATTGGCCACAACTAAGAAGATCTCAAATGAGAACTGCATGTCTGCTAAAATGGCAAAAGTTAGAATTGATGCCAAGTCTAGGATCTGTCAATGAAATGTTTACTCTCCAATAAAGAAACAAATACCGCCATTGCAATAACTTCCTACAAAGAAACCTTACTAGGATGTTCCGCAAAGCAGCACTCCAAGACAACACATAAACACAATAGAAGGCTACATATATGTTCCTAAAGCCCCTCACACCCTGCTAGAAGGCCTTGAGCAAAAATTGTGTGGGGATTTCCCAAGTCACTGCGTACATAATGCTTGCTAACGGGTGGGTCAACTGATGGGGACTTTAGGTATTCTATCACTTGAACCAACTCCCTCGGCCAAAATGACTTAAGTGGCAAAAATGTGTGACTAAGTTGTAAAAATGTGCCTTTAATATAACCAATAGCCTACAGGATTCACAGTAGCAATTATGTCTAGTGCAAAGTTCATAATAGATAACATGCTACTAATGTAGCCAAAGCCAAGAACGATCCAAGACGTATTTTTTGTGGAGAGAAATTGTGCTTAGCCCACTTCTCATATAAACTCAGACTGGGAAAATGGTAGCAAGCATTACAATTAGGTGGTGGCTAAAAGAAGACAAACAGGCCTCAGAGAAATAGAACCTTCTACCAAAGTGATGATATTCGAACTCAAAAAGAGCCTATCACTCAGACTATTAAAACAGTTTCTGATCATTTGCATATTACTCTCTCACCACGAATGTCAACCAGCTGTCCAATCATAATTCTTACCTTGAAAGCATTGTAATTCAAATTTGATGCACTGGCAAGAGATGTCTTCCAGATGCTAAAGCCAAACGAAAACAAATAGCAACTTATTTAACTAAAAACCATAGTTTTATCATTTATGGGGTATGTGCACTGACTACATGCACAACAACGAAAAAATTTGAAGATTAAAGTACCACAAAACGGAATTGCTCTTGAATAAATTAACAGGTTCACATGGTGACTTAATATACTTGCCATAAAAGTATTTAACTGAAAACCATAGTCTTATCATTTATGGGGTACATGCACAAACTACATGCACAACAATGAAAAAATTGAAGATTAAGCTACCACAAAACGGAATTGCTCTTGAATAAATTGACAGGCTCACATCCTAACTTAGTATACTTACCATAAAAATTCAAATCTCCTGCAAATGAACCCCTTGAACCAGTGAATGAGAAAAAGGGCAGTGGTACTGGAATTGGGACGTTAATTCCAACCTTTTAGAACATAAACAAAGTCCAAATTCAGTGTCACCTCTCTTAAAGAAGTTCTTGCACCACCCAGCACAACCACAAACAAAAGGTAGATTTTTGCTGCTAAAATTTAACAGCAAAAATTGAGCACACTTGAACTGCTATGCCCACCGAAGCATTCAAGCTGTCTAACCCCACCCCCACCCTTCCTCCAAATTTTTCACCTCTCACCACAGCAAAAGAATGGGCTGGCTAAATCCACACCTGTCCCACATCGATCTCATGTTGAAAGAACCGCGCAGCTGCACCTGAAGTTGTAAAAATGGCAGTTCCATTTCCATACCTGTAGAAAGGTAATTATGACAGCTGAAGTTACAAGCTATTTTTTGAGCAAGCACTTCGACTGGAGAATGATGGCACTAGAGAATGAAGGCTGACCACAAATTGAAAACTAATTCTCAGCATTCAATGAGGAATTGCAGTTAAAAAGTGAATGTCATCAGATTCTCAGGTAGGGTCATCTACTTGTTTCTATTTATAATTGCAACTGCTTCCTCCAAAGTCTGAGCCTGCTCAAAACACAAGATGTCAGACTGGATCATATACAAGTGCTCATCAACAATCTTAACTTTCAGGGATTCAAACACAATAGGAACATTCACAGGGTGCAGAAGAGTAGGCTTACCTCCAAGCACAGCAGCACTGGACCAAAGATCTCCTCCTGAAAGTTGCAATTAATGAACAAATCTGGAGTTACAGTTTCACTGAGTAGAAAAGGGAAAAAAGTAAACACAAATAACATAAACATTACTTAGCTATATTAATTTCATGCACTAATGTCAACATGATCCTCAAGTACAACCTTGTAGCATTCCATGTCTGGTGTGACATTGGACAAGATTGTCGGCCCCACAAAATTGCCTTCCACGTACCCAGGTACCTGTCAAGTAATAGTGGGTAAGCCACATTAGTAAATAACTTCAGATCCCAAATGCACAAAACTATGATGAAAACTATGATGATGCACAAACGTCGGTGAATATTTCCAGTACACTACTGTGAATTATCATACTCAAGCTTATTTTGATGTCAGTTACGATCCAACAGTCAATGGGTCATGAAAGGATGGATCTTTCCCCTGCCACTAAGTTCTATTGACAAAGAAACTTTGTGAAACAATACCTCCATGATTAACTCAAGTTAAAAAATAAGACATTGCACTTAGATGGATATTCACAACAGAATACAGTTATAGAGAGTAGATTGTGGCCACAATTACCCACATTTTTAATACACCATTTGAACTCCACAAGGCTATGTTCAAACTTACTCGCTAACTGAAGAGAGATCCATATTCAAGCCCTACTCAGGTTTTCCTCTAAAAAGTTCCAAAGGGAGGTGACTAGGACTGCAAAAGAGCAGAAAAGAAGATTGACTCTCGTCTTTGACCAGTTAGAATATTATAAGTAAAGAGTACATCAGAGTAGCATAGCACAACCAAGATATAGGACTATGGTTTCTCCTTGGGTCAACCATCAGCAACATTCTGCAAAGCCATTGTGTGCTTGATTGATCAATGAAAATGTCTCTCTCATCTATCATTGCTCTGTTATGAGTTGGGTTTTCTCGTAACTTAGTAAATGAAGCACCTTGCAAAAATGGAGAAAGTACGTGCTGGATTTCTAATATATCAAACTTTCCTATAATAGGACTGTCCGAATTTTGAGGTTGTCAGGTAGTTTTATGGTTTTTCTTTAGGAATAACCCATAATCATGTAATTTCAGGTTCGTTTTGAAGAGTACTTATAGGTCTTTTCATTATTTGCTTAATTTTTGTCAGAATATCATTTGTTTGCGTTTCCATAAGGAGGGTGCCAGCACTGTTACCTTGTCTTACAACCCATACTACTTGATTTTTCCTTGAGAAGCTCCAGTGCCTATCAACAAGCTTTAGTGCTACAAGTGACCCTTAAAATATGTATCCACTTCATGTGAAGTGCTATTTATTGTGTTGCATGAACATTATTATACATACTTGAAGGAGGCATTCCGCTGTATCAGGGTTCTATTAGGTGTACTTTCTCTAGACAGTTTCAAAGTTTTTAGAATGTTTGCATCATTCAGAACTTGCTAAAACAATGATTAACAAAGTATATCAGAGCACGTAAGATCTTTCTCAATTTTCTCACACGATATAAAAGCCGTAAACATTCATGTGTGAATATGATGAGCTTATCAGACCTCCATCAATTCTGTGCCCCTCAGAGCAAGGCACATTCCTGTGAGCCTGCAAATCCTAAATGTAGTTGCATATAAAAGAAGTTTTATTTATATGTCATGATTTCCAAGAAAGCTTCTTAATTATATGATCACAGCCTTCGGTAAGCTGGTTTTCATTCATTGCTTTTGAAGCTTGTGTCAAATCTGCAAAAACAGAGCGTACAGGGCTGCAAAATCATCCAACTATGAGCTGTGACAGAATACAAGGACAGTCTGAATTTGAACACCAATCTTGCCAGGTAATGAGTTGAGCGTAAGGCCAGGAACCTGCACCCTTTCAGGTCTTGTCCTCGTCACTCTAAGATCACTTCATTCTATAGCAGTACATTAACAAGTTTGCTATTCAACTTTTTAAACGTGCTGCTTACAAACAGCAAGCACTCAATCTGCTTTGCAGAAGGAACGACGTAGATGTGCAAAAAATAAAACACAGTTTGCTGCAAATTGGCAAGCTTCAGAGAGCAGCTACGTACTTGTGCTCATGTGCCCAGATCCAGTTAGGCAAAAGTGGCGATCATAGCCGACAATATAGCAAGCTTTATGAATCAGCCGTCATAATAATCAAATTACATGTGGGGGCAGCTACTTGTGGCAACTTTCACTGCGGACGATAACGGGTTAGACTAATAGTGTAGGAGTCTCTATAGGCATGAAGAAATACGGTGTAGCATCAACCGGCACCTCAATAGGTCGCCTATAGGTAAGTTCACAAAGGGGGCCAAAAAACACATGGATTTTGGGGGATACATTCACATCTTTCATTATGCGTAGTAATGGCTTCGGAACCAATTATGGGCATTCACTGATTTCACTTGCCACACAACTCGAATGCCGCAACCACTGTGTGCATGTGAACTCCAAGGGAAGGTTCGTTCTAGATTTACGACCACAAAACATGAACTTGACTTGCATGCAAAAATATTCTTGAAATTTGCTCAATCTTTTCGAAAGATAAATGAATTCCAAGAACTTAAAAATCAAATACAAATTAAAAATACTGAAAGCAATTCATTCACATCAAGCATCCACATGAGACATGATGAGAAGTCCCCATCTTGACCCCTCATCATGTCTCATGTGGATGCTTGATGTGAATGAATTGCTTTCAGTATTTTTCATTTGTATTTGATGTTTAAGTTCTTGGAATTCATTTATCTTTCGAAAAGATTGAGCAAATTTCAAGAATATTTTCACATGCAAGTCAAGTTCATGTTTTCTGGTCTTAAATCTAGAAGGAACCTTCCCTTGGAGTTCACAGTTTATGGTATCAGAGCCAAGGTTTGTCACAGTTTATGGTGCACCACCTCCAAAACGATGAGTAGATAGCACCGACTGCTCACATGCCACAAACCATCATGATTTGGCCAATCTCTCTCTCTCTCTCTCTCTCTCTCTCTCTCTCTCTCTCTCTCTCTCTCTCTCTCTCTCTCTCTCTCTGCTGCTGCTCTCCTCTTCCATCACTGATCATGGCACCAAGGAAAAGGGGGGAAGCTAGCTCCCCCCCGTCCCTCACGCTCCCTAACACTGCCCCCACCAGATGCAACAGCGCTGCTGCTGGAATCTGAGGCAGCAGCACTGCCCCTGCTGGCACCTAAGGCAGCAGCGCTGCTCCCACCTGAGACAGCAACGCTGCTGCTGCCTGAGGCAGCAACGCTGCCCCTGCTGACACCTGAGGCAGCAAAGCTCCCTGCTGCTACCCTGGCAGCAATGCTGCCCCAGGCAGCCACTTTGTCTCCATCGCCATCTTCGCCATTACTGTCCCCAAAATTGGCCAGTACTACGTCAATTTACACTCCTTCCAAAGCTTTCGAAAACTTTCTGGTGTACGAATTGAAAGTGCTAAAAACAGAGGTGAAAACATTGAAGGATGAAATCAAGCTACTTTGGGAGGAAAATGGACAGCTGAAACGGGATTTTGCAGCCTACAAAGAGGGTGTCCAGAGTGATGGTGACATGTCAGCTACTGTGATGAAAATCCAGGCCTTGGAACAAGATTTGTTTCAGCACAAGGAAACTACAAAAACTTGGGCATCTCTTTTCAAAAATACAGAGATGGTAAACCACGAATGTCTACTTTATTTCAGCTACTATTTCTGAAGGGAAAATGAGAGATCTAAAGGCCCTTAATGTGCGTGTAAGGGGCATTATAGACGCACAAGACGTCATCCAAGAAGCAAACAGAATTTTGGAAACAACCTTAGGGCACAATAACAATGGGATGGAAAGAGCCTGGAGGACCAAAAAGGATAATGCCACATTTATCATTCGCTTTAAAACTCTTGAAGAGAGACGGTCAGTTTTGCGACTAAAGAATAAACTAAAAGGCACATTTATATTCTTGGATGACAACCTCACATTCTTGTGAGAGACAGAAAGGAAAAAGGCCTTCGAGGAAGCTAAAGCATCTGGAAGATCAAATTTGGACCTAAAAGCTACTGGAATTGAACCTGTAAATACATGCAATCGGGTATCAGTAGAAAGAGTAAATGGGTTTCCAGTAGTTACAGGTTCAATTCCAGTACATTCCAGGTCCAATTCTAGTAGTTTTTAGTTTCAAAAAAATTTGTGAGAAGTTTTCAAAAAAAAAAAATATTTGCAGATCGCGGTGCATCTATGCACGATTAAACACACCTACGAGTCAGAAGTTACATACTCCATTCAAGAATTGGATCTCACCATACAAGATAGTACCACAGCAAACCACACAATAACTATATACTATGAACAAACTACAGTCTACATTCAAAGATAATTTAGAAGTTTGAAGGTTTAACTTATTGTTGTAGAATATCCTAAGAACAAATTATCTTCAAGGAGACACTACGCTCTTTCTAAATGGTCTGCCATTTGGGATTGCTCAACCTACAAGATTAACAGTATGGTTGGAATATTTCATTCAGCAAAAAAGAGCCTCACTATCTTGTTTCACACACAAGTCTACCAGTTTTGCTAAGGGAATAGGAACTAAAATGTTAAAACACCAGGCATCATTGCCTAAGTGATCATAATTGTAGATTTATGTCTAGTCTGCAACATAAGAAGACATTTTAGCTGTATGCAGTTAAATAGACATAACAATTTTAGCCTGAATAAATCAGTATTGTGACTACATCACTCACATTTGTCCTTCATTTGAAAGAAGAGCATGTCTGAAAACTCATACCTTTATATCCCGCCCATCAAGTACTAGCTTGGCACCATGGCTTAGCCCACTTTGAACAAGACTAAATATTCGTTCCTTGGCCTGGAAATAAACAATACAAATTAACTCTTGTGCAACAAAAGATGGACGAGGGCTTGCATTGTTGAAGTTTAGATAGCTTACAAAGTAGATATCAGGACGAAGGTTTAAGATAAAAACCAGTACAACCCACAAAAAATGTTGGTGAAGGCTAGCTACTTCCAAAATGTTCCTTGCAACCTATTATGATGTTTATATGATCACAGCCTTGTATGATACATTAGGAATTTGGCAATTGGTTGACGATCAATTTGCGATGCATGTTCTAGAGGATGCAAGCGGAATAATAATTTCCAAAACTTGACAAGGCCTAAAGTGTACATCTGGAAGCTTTAGTGCTACACACCAGGCAGCACTTTAACCACCAAAAATGGAACAATGTCAAAGCCTCCAAGAGGTTGCATCATCTAGAGCCTGGAATGAAGCATGACTATCTAAGTATAGTGAACATGTGCTCATTGATCAAGAGCACATGGATTGCCCCTCCATAACCCAGTGTAATTTTTTGCACTCCTGTCTATGGCAAACGCCATTTTCATTTTTACTTCAGCAGAAGCAAAACCTAGGAAGTAAACAACTCTAACCCATTGTTTTCGATTTCTCAAAAAGATCAGTGTGTACTGGTAATCACCTGCTTGCTGATGACAGGACCAAGATCAGCACCAGGTTCAATACCAGCACTTACTTTCAGCTTTACCGCTCTTTCTCTTAAACCATCTTCCCTGTTGAAAGACCAAGAAAAATGGCCACTAGTTTACATATCAAGAAATTCTGCAGGTTTAATGTAACAGCTATCTGAATAATTGTGTTTGATACTCTACATTCTACAGCTATCAATATAGCCATCTTATTTTACATGGAGCTTGTTACAATTTCAGTTTATCTATAAATAGCAGATTAAAAATTCGTACTCTGAGCTTTGAAGGCCACAATGTGAAGAGGTTTCATCATAAAACAGTCCAAAGTGCAGAAACAACAATAGAAAATGAACAACCATGAAGAAGGCTCCCCAAGTTCAAAGTGGCAGCTCAATTAAGCTAGATTGCAACAATCTGACTTCATGTTATGGGGATAAACACATGCATTATACTTATGAATGGTAAGATAAGAGATTCGAATCAATTAAATCGAAGGCGATTCATTTCCACAACTACTTCCGATTAGACTTTTCGAACAGAAACAGCGGTTCTTTCGAATCAGAGATTACCTGCTAATTTGAGGTACTTGCTTCTGACACTCTAGCCTGAACTGGCCATGAACTTACAAGGAAGCTGGAAATCTGAGTGCTCAGATTAATCATATCTCACAAAGACTATAATGTAACAATGGTCTTGCAAAACACCCTAAGGGCGCAGTTACTTTCCAAGTAAAGGCCATGCTGCAAGTGAAGTTGCCTTAGGCTTGCAAAAACAAGCTTATGGGAGAAAAGGAGTAACCCAAGTGACCATTAGTCTGTTTGAAGCCAAGTACAAACTGAATCAAACTATATCAAAGACATCTAAAAATTAACAAATGATTCTTCCATTCTAAAACTTTCTACACACTTCACATTGTAATGACTATCAGGAAGAAAATCTACAAACAGAAAGAGTAAGTCGAGGACAGACACCATCAATTATCAACATCAAAAGACTTGACAATTGCCATAAGAGAACAACCGTTTCCAGAAAGGGGGAATGAAATGCTGGACATGAACCACAAATCTGAATAGGAAAGCAAAAAAGGTTGACTCTCACAAGAAGATAATAGAAAAGAAACAAAACGAAAGGGATAGAGCAGCCAATGTACCAAGTTGTGGAACCACCCACAAAGACCACAGTACTGATTGCCATACACCGTTGGCCTGCAGCCCCAAACGCAGCACCCACAAGAGCATTTAAAGTAGCATCTGGGTTGGCATCAGGCATAACTACTGCATGATTTTTTGCACCCATGTTACACTGCATGACAAATGGACAAAAATGACAATCAACTATTGACCTTGAACTGGATGCCTTTCATGAGTCTCATACAGTACCTTAAACATCCAAGACCATCAGTGAAATTCACCAGGGAGAAACTCAGGAGATAGAAGATTGTTGCACCCCTAGAGGTAGACTACCAAAATTATGCATGTACCTGTATCCTTTTCCCTTTTGCTGCTGCACGTGAATAGATGTGCATTCCAGCCTGAAATCCGAAAATGCAATAATCACCAAGTAGAAAGTTTTGCCAGCATTATCACCAATACAATTGTGCACATAATTTACTTAGAAATGAAAAGTCCAATGCATAGAAATATTTTATTCTCAGCATAGCTGACCAATTGCATGAGAGCCACTGTAATGCATAGCCAGAAAAGACCGACAACTTCCAAGTTGTTGTAAAGCAATAGATCAGAGTTCCAACAATTGCTTGGACTTTTTTGCATTTGATATGAAAAACCACATTTTTTGGTTGGTGAAACTTTGAAAAACACCTTGTTGACTTTCTGGGTACTTCTAACTAGCATTCAATGAAGATAAGCTACATACTTCCGACAAAAATAGATGCGAGGAAGACTATAAGTTCAATAAGTTCAGCATCAAAAGACCCACAGTCCTTATAATTAGAAGTATGCTTCATTAAAAGAAACTATGTATCTGATGCATACTGACATAATCCAAGTAGTTTACCTTGTCTGAACCTACAAAGGAGATAGCCTTGATGTCAGGATGATCACATATGCGATTCACAACATCCTGCAGGATTACAAAATGGACAATTTTGTGATTAGAGCGTCATTTTGCTTTATGTTATAGTAGGTCCATGTCACTTGCTTCATTCCTTGTGTACAAAGAACAAAGGTCCCAGCTAGACATTGATAAATACCAGGTTTCAGATTTAACTTATTTAACATATGTGATGCATCTGAATATAGTCCACATGTCTAGAGGTGCGGACTAAGATATATAAAATATTTGCATTCAATACCTTGAGAACACTTCCATGTTATGAACATGCACGCTGTTTTCCCATAGCTAAAAGAACTCAAAAACGAATTCAATACAGGAACTTCAAAAACACAAATGCATATGGAAATGTTAAACACACATACAAATGAATATGGCACATCATCCATATTTCCAAATTTCAAATGCAAAGAACAATAGGCAAGTGGTTTTTACCGGTTTCTAATCCTAGAACAAACAGTAGTTGTCTTTTCTAGCTTGCTTGAACCTACTGAATTACACAAAGAACAATTGGTAAGCAGTCCTTGCCTTTAGAACTAGCTTTTTCCATTTAAAACTATGTGCAGACGGCCAAGAATATTGTCTTTATTTCTGCCTACCCTCATCTGTATCCCCAAATGCCATGGCTCTCTGGAAGTAGATTACTGACAAATGGCCTCTAGCTACATTGGCGGTCTAGCAAATTCTACCAACATGATCTGATGTGGGACTAACTGTTGACCCCCCATACCATGCATGACAGTTTAGACATTTGGAGATGTCAAAAGTCTAGCTGGTGAGAATTATGAACACAGTCACGAATATGGCATCACACATAAAGTATAAAGATGATGAGAATTGATGAACAATGACCAATCCCCTTAGAGATTAGCGAAGATCACCAACTACAATCATATACAAAGCCCTACAACTAATGTAGTTGAGTTCTCCCATGAAGAGCCCAAGCATTTCGATGATCAAAAGCTATCAACTGTGTCCTTAATCCATATCTATAATTGATTGGGGATTCATGAAGGAAACTTTATGCATAATTTGAAAAATAAGGGACGTAGCACTTTTGGAGGAACATAGTGCGCCCAACTACTAGGTGCCTTAGAATGTATGTCCTTAACACTCCCACTCCAAAACATGGCCCTCAGGGTGGGCTATAAAGGAATCACATATTGAAATGAAAACTGAACCAATGTAGCTGCTGCAAGATATAAGTTGTAAGATTGCACATGCTAGAACTAGAAACTATTGTACAATGGATAGGATTGGCATGTATGTCAAACGCTACATAAACATGAATTTATGAAAGAATTACAGGAACATTACATACCTCTGACATAACTAAGAGGAATCAGAGTTTGAAAATGATAGACATGTGCCTTGTCAACACAAACCATGAACCTTAAATGAAGTAAACTCATCTAACTACTATAGATATGCATGCTACATCTACAGCATCTCACATCTCGCAATTACACTGTAGGTAGAAGAACACAAAAGCCACACAACTATGGAGACAGCATAACGTACATTGGTACCATGTACAATATTTAAAACTCCAGCAGGAAGACCAGCCTCTGCTGCAAGCTCTGCTAACATCATAGCTGCCCCTACAATCATAAAAAGCAAAGTTGATACAATTTTATTATCCCATTTCCTCCTCTAGAGAAGAAATATTTTCATAGTATGAACAATATTAGCTATAGCAACCACTTCTAACCATTTTTTCATGTATTATACAAGAGTGGAACCTTTGTGACAAAACTGTTTCGACATAAGCCTTCACCTTATTCAATGAACACTACACAAGAAAGAGCTCCAAAATAAATGACTTTATTACACGTTGCTACATATCATCAAAACTAAACCCAAGTATCAAAGATGTTTATATCTAATAAACTGCTGTTCAGGTTAATCAGAAGAGAACCTCTTGATTTCCCATATTCTATACCATCTATATCATGGGTTGAACACTGAAATAGAATGATGAAGGCTATGTGCATTTCTTGCAATTTTGCAACCTGAGAATGCTACAACCTAAAGAGTGCTCAAATTTAACTGCATTGTAGAAAAGAATTGCAAAATTTGAATACAATGTTGGAAAATGCCACTTTTGAAAGGGAGTTAATCCAAAATACCAGGGTCTTTTTCTGAAGGCTTCAAAACAAATGTGTTGCCGCAAGTAACAGCCATAGGAAACATCTGCAAAAGTATATCACCAAAAGCATCAATAAAAGCTTCTACCTTCATGTTATCATGTGGTAGTAGGAAAATGAAAATAACGGCCAAAATATTTTCAGTTATAGGTAATTTCTCCAAAAAACCTTAAGTCAAGGCTGACTACGCAATCTGCATGTGTCTAAATTGGCTTGAGTTATAACAGAAATAGAATAAATACAATTATACCTGGAAGAAATAAACTACTAAAAGTAAAAGGATATGAGAATTTACTAATGAAATGAATAAATGAATGACAAGCCACATCAGTAAACTCACCTAAAACTGGAGTGGAAAGCAAACTCTAGTCTACATTCAATCGCCTAAGCAAAAATGAGATATGGCTACTATGATCTGGAAACTAAATTTTGGCACCTACCCAAAGTGGAATCATAGCTGGAAAATTGAATGGACAGATGCCAGCACAAACGCCCAAGGGTTGACGTATGCTATAGGTATCAATGCCAGATGAAACATTCTCCACATATTCACCCATTTGCATGGTTACAGTTCCACATGCTTGTTCCACCACCTCTGCCATAGGAGCAAGGTATGCACTATTGTGAGCAATCCATCCAGAAGCATAACACTAATACCTTTATACACATATAGGTGAATGATAGCCAGTTAGCATGTGACAAAATTGTCACAAGGAATCTGGAAACTCGAGGATTGGATCAGATTAAGTTCCCCTAACAACAACTTTAGTAGATATGGGTAAGGTAGAATATGATACCCAACCCTCGAAAGACATCCCCACGTGCATCTTGGAGTGTTTTTCCCTGCTCAGTTGTCACACTTAAGGCCAATTTATCCTGCACAATATTGACCAGTATAAAAGGAATACTTGAATTTAACCTTTGCTATAGCTAGTCCAACTTCTTCAAATGTAATTTTGCACTTGCTGAAAAAGAAAGCCCTATGGAACACCAACATTGCCCCTCAAAGATTGTTGTTGATGACTTCATATACATTGTTTACAAAGTGTGCTCAAGCTTTTTTCAGAGGATATGAGTGGATTCACCATATCCCTGCGAATAAGCTCCTGAAGCTTGAACATAAATCGCTGACGAACAGTGATGGGAGTGTCCCTCCATGCTGGATAAGCCTGCCTTGCAGCAGCAACTGCTGCATCAAACTCCTCGCCTGTTGTTAAAGGAACTCTTGATACAACTTCTTGTGTGGCCTGAGAGCAAAGTAAGTTGCTTATCAGCGCAGTCACCAGTTGGCGCCATCAGGTTGCAATTTCATAAAGCAAGCATCAAATGGAAATGAATTGTTGCCCTCAGCAACACATAGTAACGTCTAGGCCAACAATTGGAACCACCAAATCTGGTCAAAAAGCAAGAAGCCATTCCTAGCTGAGAGTCACCTACAGGATTGACAACATCAATCCATTCATTTGCCTGTGAATCCAAGAATTTTCCCCCCAGAAGAAGCTTTACTCCAGGCTGCAAATAACAAACAGCAACTGCTTCCTGGTAAACTATGCAATTTCTGGACAAAGAAATTATCCTGGCTCTAGATACCAAACCAACATGCCTGACAATCATAAACTGAGCAAATAAAGCCTTTTAGGTTATAGCAGTTTGTATTGTAGACATCAGTAGCTTGATCCGTTCTACAAGGACTTGCAAAGTGCAGTATCTAAAAAGAAGACCATAACAAATACCAATGTTTACAGTTACTTTAAGATCATACAATTCATTTAGAGTACTACTACGACCACAACAGCAGCTTTGGCAAGAGAAGAGGGTAGCATAGTAAGCAGCCATAGATGAGAAGCTGCATCAAGACATATTAAGCTCATCAAATTCCAGCTTCATTTCTGAATCTCCCCATCCTAACAGCTGAGGATTGCCTGGTACATAAGTTGTAGTAGCCATAAATATGAAGCCACACTAAGAGATTAATGGAAATGAAGCTCATCAATTTCCAACTTCGTCTCAGAATGTCCCCATCGAAATAGCTTAGAAATGCATGGTAAATAATAATTAAAAGAAGCTACAATAAGAGATACTTGGAAATTAAACTCATGAATTTACAACATCTCTGAATTTCGCAATCCTATTAGCTGAAGATCTCATAGTGAATGGTCAATTTTTAATGCGAGGTTGTAAATTTTCTTCATTGTTTCACATTCTAACATTACAATCCCTGACACCAGAATTTCACAAAAAGAGTGGAGTAGAAAATCTTGCAAACTAGGCGCTTATCATCATTTCATCAGATTCTTGCATAAGCTACAGCACAGGCTTCACTGACGACAACAACCACATACAGGTGAAGAGATGCTTGGCATGCTGAAAGTTGCAGCTCCAACATTGGAATAGCATCTGCTTCTTACAGCTTCAGATGGCAAGATTCTTTGTGAAAACAACAACTCTGCAGAAGGAACTGATCAAAAAGAAAAAAAAAGTTCAATCTCTTTATCAGTCTAGTTTAGCAAATCAGCAAGATCCTAGACAAAGTAAAGGTTTAGACACACTCAGGACAATGTAAGAAATGTTTCCATATTGAAGAGATATACTTCTACACAGCTTAAGAGTTCCATTGTTGTCAGTGATTCTAAAGCATCACAAACTGCAAGACTTTCAATAAGAATAAAATTTTGAAGCCCTCATTTAACTTGGAAACTCTCACTTTTTGAGCCACATTTTCAAGTGCTTCATACCATCACTTAAATTGACTAATGCCCTAAGCTTTAGTTACGTATGAAACCTCAACCTATATAATTATCTATATAGTATACTTTTACGTATTGCAAACCTTTTTGAGAAAGATATAATTATCTTTTCATGTTCATGTTACATTTGCTTATCACTCACTTACCCCATTGTACCATTTTTCAGAATTCCATGTCCAAGAGCAGTGTAAAGATTTTGTCTGGTCTTGTTAGAGCAATCATTTAGCTAGTAGTTGTCGTTTGTTTATGGAGACATTTATGTGCTCCTTTTCAGTATCTATCACACTGCAGTTTAGGTGAAAAGAAGATACTTACTTACGCTTGTTTTCGATACCTGCCCCTCAGCACCGGCACCTATCATCACATCAGAAAGACATTGAGACAAGTGTTTAATCTAGATCAGAATCAGGAGTGAATGATCAACTCAGTGAGTTTAGCAGAAGGATCGGACATGAAAAAAAATAAAGCTTCTGGTTCCCTTCAGCATAAAAATTTGTGAGCAATCCGAGCAGCTGGGTTGCATTCATCAATCTTATTGAAGCAGCAATACAAAATCCTGAGACAGAATTGTTTGAGCAAAAAGCCAGTGACTCACTGGAGAGATGATCGATCAACCCACGAGCACGAACGCTTGCCCTGCTTCGTAGCAGGAGGGCTCGACATAAACTCCCCATGCTCTCTCTCTCTCTCTCTCTCTCTCTCTCTCTCTCTCTCTCTCTCTCTCTCAAGCAAGTATATGAAGATGAAAGAAAGGAAAAGAGATGAAGATGAAGGATCAAGGAATAAGTGGGCAATTACAATAGAAAATGAATTATAAATTGAATTGCTCATCAATGAATGAGACAACACATTAACTTATATAATGCTCATCAATGAAACAAGAGGGAGCATCAAGCTAGGATTCTATAACAAAAACAAACATGTAGATTAGGGTGGATTTGAGTCTTTAGAGTAAGAGTTCGGAAGTCCATGTTCGGTAGACAAAGGCAAGCGGAGAGCGCCATTCACTAGACTATGCACAGGCTTTACATGCCAAGTGCCCATCCGAAGGTGAAAGTGAGAGAGTTTTAGTGACACCAGTGGATGGGCACTTAGCATTTAAAGCTTGTGTCGTTTTCATCCTCAGGCAAAGGTAAGTTGTAGTGATTACTTTTTTTTTGGATCAGCTAATGGGATTATTTATCATAAGCTAATGTGTGTGGTATGTGAGTTTGAGCATGTAAGAGCATTTATTTCTATTGAATTATTTTAGATTGCAATTGGGTTTTTTTTTTCATTTTCTAAATATAGGAATGCTTCTTTAAATTTGAGCTTATTATGCAAAAAATGGTCATAGCACAATTTGGACAAGTTGTACTATAAAGCATTATAAAAGACATGCCTGAAGTATAGCATTTGTCATCCATGTTGCCTACCCAATGTGCATCAACATAGCCCTCAAAGCTTCACATGGTTACCATTATGGGAATAGAACAAGCCAAACGTTGTTTTATCCTTAACATACCTAAGTATATACTTAGCGACTTTCCAATGTGATTGCTTTGGTGTAGGCATAAATTGATTTACTAGACCCACAACATAGCAAATATCATGTCTAATAATTGTGAGATGGATAAGATTTCCCATTAGTGAATGATACTCAATAGCATCAAATGATTCACTATCATCACACTTTGAGATTTTTGTACCAACCTCAATAGGGATTGGTGCAATCTCTTGAAAAACTCAACCACATGCTTTGTCTAAGGAGTGCAATTCTTTGATCACTTTGCCAGACTTCCACACCTAAGCAATAATGCATTATGTCCAGATCTGTCATGCCAAATTCCCTGCAGAGATTTGATTTGACTTCCTTCACTAAATTATCATCACTATTAGCAATGATCAAATGATCCACGTAAAGTATTATGAAGAGTATAGAACCATCCCTATCAAGAGTGTATAGGTTGAAATCTGATGAAGTACGCACAAGATCTTGGCTTATGACATACTCATCAATGCAATTTACCAAGCATTGGGAGAGTTGTTTTCTTAAGGGAGCTCTTTATTTTTTGTGCACCCCCTCCCCTCCTCTCGAAAAAATAAAGAGGGCCCATCCCCAAGCCCCACAAAAAAGTTTTTTTTTTTTTGGTTGGGGAGAGTGGAAGTGGGGGGAGGAAGGGGAGAACCCCACACTTTTATTTTTTTAGGGTGGAGGAGAGTGCTACATTTCCCCACACCTGTCTCCCCCCATTTTTTTGGGGGGGGGAAGGGACGTGAGCCTTGGCACAACCCCGACTTACATTTTCCATTAGATGACTCCCTCTTAAACTTAGACTTCTTTGAAGATTTATTCTTCTGAGTAAATAGAGCATCTTCGGAATCACCATTATCGTCATAGCGTTTGCAAGCTTCTACTTCGTCTTTGACTCCATCTATTGCCTTTTGAAGTGTCATAGTCGAATCTTTCGCCAGTAAAGTTTGAGTTGTGTGGAATGACCTAGGTAGGGCTCAAAGAAAATAGCTAAGTTGTTTTTACTTTGAGATTGCATTTTCCATGCCAGAATTTTGCAAAGAAATAAACAGATCCTTTATCTTTCGTACGAAAGTGGTCAGGTCTTTGCCGTCCCATTTTAGGTAAGTTAATTGGTCTTCCAAGAACATGATTTGATTACGAGATCAAGTCTCATTCTTGGTTTGCAATTCTTCCCATAATTCTTTGGCGTTCGAAATTGATGTAAGATCTAGCATTATGTTGTCATGCACTAAAGACACAATAATTGCTATAGCTTTATCATTTCTCAAACTCCATTCTCGAAGTTCTTTGCCAGGAGTAATTGGCTTCTCTTCTATTGGTTCTACCCATTGCCAAAGACCTTCGCCCTTCAGTATGAGTGAAGTCTTTAATTTCTAGATCAAATAATTCGAACCTTCTGTATCCAAAATTGTACTAATCTTAGGCTGAATGTTACTGATCGACGACACTTCTAATCTTCTGAATAAGCTAAAGATACGGTTGTTGATGGATGTGAGAAGGATGTTGAGAGGGGCGTGAGGATACCACTGTAGTGGCTCTGATATGCTATGATGAGCTCTGATACCACTGTAGAAAAAATGCTAAGAATTCTTCCTCAAAGAATACGATGAAAGTTTGAATAAATCAAACTAATATCAGTGTCTTCAATCAGTTCTGTTTCTAGTCTATGTACTAATAGAACAGTTTTACCTTGATTGGATAAAGCATGCGGAATCAAGAGATATATTGCGTGAGTATTATAGACGATTTCAGACAATCAAAAACAATTGATAAAATCATCCATTGAGAAACTTTGATCAAAAACGAATTTCTATAATTTTGATTTTGAATAATCTATATACATCTCTTGTTGCCTTGTTTCTCTATTGTGTCTCTCTGATGTTAACAACGAGTAGTGCACATGTATTTATATTGTTACAGAATAAGTCTTTTGGCCTTTTTACTGATGTAACAGTAGATCTAACTGTTAAGACGGTTGATATTCAAATAAACATTCTATTTTCAGACTCGAAATATTTTTCTTCGTGAATTGTTCGCGGCAGCTTCGTGTTTTGCAAATTGTTCGCGATAGTTGACAGTTTTGAGGTTGAACAAGAATCAAAATATTTTGCAACAAGATATTGTTCGCGAATCTTTTGAGTTTCAACAAGAATATATTTCGTGAATCTTTCAAGTTTGAACACGAATAGAAATGTTTCGAGTTCGAATCATTTCTCAGCCTTTATCAATTAAACTGTGCACTTTGTTAGTAGAACCGAAATTTGTCTGTTGAGGTGTTCTACAGATTTAGGTCATAGGGTGGAGTTGAATCTGACCAATGCAGAATTATCAATATGAGTAATAAGATCCTTGCACTCAACAAGAGGCATGGATACTTATATAGATTGGCACATTGTTATTCTTATTCTAGTCAATCTTTGAAAACCTCTATTCTTGTCAATAAAGCATTATTATGGCATCATCGCTTAGGACACTTGAATTATGCATCTGTTTCGAACATGTCCAAATAGGCCCTAGTATTTGATCTCGACTATCCTTCTAGTAAAGTCGATCTCCCTGTTTGCCATAGCTGCATCTTTGAAAAGTAAACTAGGATTTCTTTTAGGTCGAGTTATAGACATGCAGCAAAAGGTCTGTTAGATGTTGTTCATACAGATATATGTGGACCTATGCAAACTCCCTCATTACTAGATGCACAGTATTTCATTACCTTTATTGACGAATTTTCAAGAAGAATAGTTGTTTACTTCATTAAACAGAAGTCAGAAGCTTTCATCAAGTTCAGACAATTCAAAGAGCATGTAGAAAATCAGGCTAGTAAATGAATCAAAGCACTGAGATCCGATAACGGGGGAGAATACATCTCCACCGAATTCAAGGAGTATTGCCTTAACATCAGCATTGAGAAACAATACATTACCTCCAATTTGCCTCAATCAAATGGTCTTGCTGAGAGAAAGAACAGAACCTTAGTCGAATCGGCAAAGTGCATGTTATCACATGCGACACTTTTGAAGTCCTTCTAGGCTGAAGCTATTTCAACAGCAACCTGTATTCAAAACAGATGTCCTACTAAAGGTCTCTCAAATAAAACACCATTCGAAGTTTGGACAAGTACCAAACCTTCTTTATCAAACTTACGAGTTTTTGGATATACTGCTTATGTGCAGATTCCTCATGATCTCAGGAAGAAGCTCGAGTTCCAGAGCATCAAATGTATTTTCATCAGCTACACTACTTCAAATCAAGCCTACAAGTTATTTGATCCTATCGAGTCGAAGATGTTCGTTTAGCTGGGATGTCATCTTCATCGAAGATCAGTTTAGCGACCTCAAGGGAAAAGACAAAGCCCATATAGTTGACTCTTTGGTTTCATCCGACACATTGAACTTCCTAGTTCCTCACTCGACTATTCCTATCGAGGGTCCAAGCTCATCTACTTTCAACGAACAACATATCAATGACGAATCCGAAGATGATGATGTTGCAGTTCAACAGCTACAACATGATGAAAGTGATCAACTTTCTCTATTCTCTAGAAGATCATCAAGAACTAGCAGACCACCTACCAGGTATATTGACGAGTCTACAGCCTATCTTGTTCATGAGCCGACTACTATCGCAGAGACACTCAGTCAACCCGATTCTGATCTTTGGAAAGAAGCTATGGATAAAGAGTATATATCTCTCATCAAGAACCATACATGGACGCTTGTCGAATCAACTGCTAATAGAAACATAGTTGATAGCAAATGGATTTTCAAAGCCAAGTACAAAGCAGACAGAGACATCGACAGAAGAAAAGCTCGACTTGTCGCCAGAAGATTTTCTCAAGTATACAACATCGATTACATTGAGACCTTCAGTCCAGTAGTCAAGCATTCTTCTATTTGACTTTTATTATCATTTGTTGTTGTAGCAGATTTGGAAATACATCAAATGGATGTACAGACATCATATCTCAATGGAGTTATCGAAGAAGACATTTACATGGTGCAACGCGAAAGTTATATTATCGAAGGTGAACACAATCATGTGTGTAAACTCCATAAGGCACTTTATGGCTTGAAGCAATCTGCTTGAGCATGGTTTCAAAGGATCAATACTTTTATCATTGATCCCGACTACACACCAAGCTCTTCAGATTCGAATGTTTACTTCAAGGCAATGCAACAGTCTTTTATCATTATCAGTTTGTTCATGGACGATACATTGCTCTTCGGCAACAATATTGATATGATAAAAAAAGCTAAGACAATGCTATCCTCTGAATTCGACATGAACGATCTAGACAAAGCTCATTTCTGTCTTATTATTCAAATTTACAAAGATAAAAATTGAAAGTTGATCTACATTACTCAACAAAGGTGCATCTACAATATGTTAGCTAGATATAATCTGGTTAATTGCAAGTTAGCTCTCTCACCAATGGAACCAAAGCTTAAGTATCACTATGTCAGAAACAAAGTTCTCAGCAAAGAGGTCAGATTGCAGTACTTTCAAATGCAAGATATGATAGCAGATATTTTTACTAAAGCATTAAGCTTGGATGCACACAAGAAATTTTGTGCAGAACTAAGTTTAAAGATCAAGGCATTCATGGATTCAGATTAAGGAGGAGTGTTGGATTATTCTCTCACTAATTGACTAATCAACATTTTAATCTTCGTCCAACTTTTATCCAGACCTGTAGTTTTTTTCGTGTTTTTACACAGTCTGCACAACTACTTGAAATGGCTCACAGTGACAATTTACGTTCATTTTTGCAGACAGACTATTTACGACCAAAGCCACCGACTTGCATTAATCCATCAGCAAGTAGTTTCTGAGAAGTCCTAAGTGGATGGATGCCAACACATCACAGCCAACTAGGTGACGCTTTTGACAACCTAATTGCCTAGTATAAATAGCTATTTATATTTCAACATCTTATGATCAAGAAGAGGATCAAGCATCAAATAGTTAGCTCTCTTTCTCTCAAGCATGCGAGCTTGTACACTCTTGAGCATTCTAGTTCAATCCTTTAGAGTTGATTAGAGATTGTTATTGTGCTTACTGCTTATCAGTTGTTGCTTATCAATAGTTGCGCTTAATTCAAACTTACATTTTAGCCGCTCATAGATAGCTTAGAGTACGTGGCTCCGATTCGCAACTTGTTGTACTCATTTACATCTGTTTCACTTCCAAACTGAATCAACTATCTTCTTATTGTGTTTAGCTTCGTCTCAAAATGTATGCATTTTTGTAGCTTTTTGCGACTAATTATTTGTCTAATGTTTCATGACAAATTATTTGTCTGATGTTTTGATGTTTAATGTTTGGCTACGTAATCACTATAGTACTAACGATTTCAAAATTAATTTAATTTAAGATCGAACGTGATTTCTATCACTATTGTTTTGTTCAAAATTGATAGGCCTAGTTATGCATAAAGAAAGAGAAAGATAATTTATTCTGTTGCGCACGATAAGTTTTCTTTCCTGTTGTTCGAATTTTTTTTATTCGAATTCGTTTCTTTTCGAGTTCAACCTATCTTTCACTCAACTCTTTTCAGCAAAATATTTGTAGTTGGTGCAGATTCAACGGGTACTGGATCAACTAGAACTTCTTTCTATTTCTGAGCTCTGGTAACAACCATCAAAGGTACACTTGGTTCAAGTTGAACTACTGGTCTTTTCTTGATTATAATCATATTCACTAGAGCAATAATTGGGGGTGGTTTGGACATTCTTTATAATAGTGTCCATAGCCACATTCTCTACAGAATGGTATAAACCTCCCTTTGTTTGGACATTCAGCATCTCTGTGATAGTCTCCGCATGCAAAACATCCAAGTGGCGCTCTAGTCTATTGTCTAGCTGCTTGTTGTTGTATGCTATCTAGCTGCTCGAAAGGACCACTCTCGTGATCATTGCTTTAGTTCCATTGCTCATTACCATGATAGAAGTTTATTTTGTGAAGAGACTTCGCCATAAGCCCTACATGATTCAGAAAAGTTCTGGAGAAATCTGATGGGATCAAATAACCCATTGTACTTTGGTATATCTAAACGAGGAGACCTTCTGACAACAATTGGTGGTGGGTTCATTGGTCCTCCTTCAGCCATAATTCCAAATTGTGTCAATCAGATAATGAGATTGGATCTAGATTTTTCAAACAAAAATCATATTTCAGATTAGATCAGATCTATAAAATCTCTATCACTTGAAAATAATCAGATTTTTAATTTTTGAAAAATAGATCTTGATCAAGCGATCATCACTAAAATATAAATTTTCTTTTCAGGCTCACTAGCAAATTATAACAAAATTGTTCAAAAATTTGACAGAGGCTAGATCTGGTAGATCAGAGCCTAAAAATAGTTCAGACGAAGGTAAATTGGATGAGAGTTGACTCGACAAATGTAAACTGGACGAGAGTTGACTCGACGAAGGTTCTTCATTGTCATTTTTTATATATAAAAAAAAATCATTGATCTGGCTGTTTTCTGACAAATTTGGTAAGTTTACCCTTCATCGACCTTACAATGAATAAATCTGACACAGATAAAAATGTGGTAGAACTACCAAAGGTTCTTTCTAACAAAAATTGGAGTTTTTGCAGCTTGGAGAGAGTAAAAATTTATTTTTTGCAAGATCTTGACAAATGTAATCTTTACCAAATGCACAAATAATAATTTACTATAAATAGAGTCCTCAGAAAAGTCAGCAAAGGTATTGATGAAGATTGCAAAAGTAATACTGTTATTTTTTTTTAAAATGGTCTTTTTTTGACAAAAATAGATCAATATGACAAAAGGTTTGAGCTTAATATTCACCCAACTCATTGATTATCAAAAATAGTAAGTAGGACTGACACAGACTCTGGCAAAGATTTTGGAAAAGTTTCTTCTCAGAGAACTGATATTTTTGTAAAAAATGTCTTAAACTTTTTCACAAAGGATTACTAACAACTAGATAAACAATCACTCTGGCCTTCTATTTTTGGTATTAATCTTTGCCAACCCGGCAGAAGATAGATCTGAATCACACCTATGCACAGTGAATCGGACGAAGGTTCTTTTTTTCGGAGTTTTAGGATTTTGATGGTTTTTTGGTGTTTTCTGACATGGCCCAGCTAGGCTGCAGAGATGTCCAGTGAGGTGTCACAATGCACTACTAGTGGTGCATGGGCCTTGGAGGGTATAAGTATACCTATTGGGCTCTCACTAGGGCATGTTTGATTGCATGACTGGTAGCCGTATGCTGCTGGTGTGATGTCTCATTCCATTGTGTGATTGATCCACAGCTTGGGGGCTACATCCGTTCGATCTAGGTTTGGTTGGGTTGCTTTGTCCACCATCCGTTTCCCTTGTGTTGCCTGTGATTGGCCTGCTTAGAACAGGATTCTTGGTTTAGTACTTTATATTGGTATCAGAGCTAGGTTAAAGTAAATGTGGTGTTTTGGTACCACACATGGACATTTAAATCTTACTTATGGATATTATTGTTGAGATGTATTGCTTATAAGTCGCAACATTTATGAGTCATTTTAGATTATTTACATATTTGTGTGCATAGAATACACGAGAACTTTTGGGCCTTATCTTTTTTTTGTTTGGAATCGATGAGATGCTATCTCGAAAGACTCAGGAGAGTTGGATAGTTGCTGGTAGCCAAAAAGTTAGAGCTTCACGTAATGAAGTTCTGGTGAATCTTAAGTTATTCTAGATTAGGACTTAAGAATAGATTCTAGAGGTATTCTAGATTGGGACCCTAACTCTGGAATGACACTTTGTGTCATGGCTAAAGTAAGGGTGTTTTTTGGATTACAATCCTTATATAGGCACCGTGTGTGAGTTATAAAAGTCTGAAACTTTCCAGATGGAAAGGACTTTTTTGGAACAACTCATGTGTCTTTTAAGAATTGTGATAGACTTTATGGTGTGGTATGGTCTAGGGAATCTGGAGAGTTGGGATTGGTGAATCATAACTCAAACTCTAGGATAATACTTGATCCAAAAGAGACGATTGTGTTCATGATAAGATTACCCCAGATGAATAAATAGGATAGTGGAGTTTTGGTACGACTGATCGTCTTACCAAATCGGCTATGTTTATTCAGGTAAAGACTAAGTAGTTATAGAGTGTCTGTTTAGGCTTTACGGATTACCAAGTGACATTATGAACATTCGCAACTACATCGAACTATTGGTTGTGGAGCTCGCTGGAGCGTGGCACCTGGATGCTTTTGGTCGGCCGTATTTGCTAAACTAGAGATGACTCTAAGCTTAAAGTTCTTCTGATCATTGGCAGCTACCTATGTTAGGTTATCATGTTCTTTTATTGAGTATAGGACAAGAATACGATAAATTATGATTAAAGTAATTATGAAATCGTAATGGCTTAAAAATTTGTGTGAATTAGATTTTGATGCATATAATGGTTTTTTCGGCACATTTGTTGCACAAAATTCATTTTGCAATGATCATTGGTATAAATTCTATAAGCACGTTATGGTCTGTTAAAAACTACATTTTTTTGGACATTGCTCTAGTAGAAAAACTATACCCGCAATGAGTCAACCGAACATAAATTTTGTTAAATTTTTCGGTTATCTTATGCAAACGGAATGAAATTATAGTGAGGGAGGGGCAAATGAAAATTCGTCTGGCATCACTTGACCGTGATGACCCCAAGAAATATTAAACACATGGTTGCAAATTCTGGACCACGGTGTGTTGGAATTTCATCTAGGCAATAAATAGAAAAAACTGAATGCAAAATCTATTCAATAATTAGCCAATAAGAATACAGCTTGGGCTAACAACCGAAAACAATTTCGGTGATTAAAAGCGCCGAAGTTGTCAATGACTGGATAAATTGTTGGACGAGCTACTTTAGATTGCACACCGTCCCAAAATAACAAAAGCGAATTTCGTCGATTTTTGTTGTTGAGTAAGGCCTCCTCATGGTGGAGGATGCAACCCATAAAATGGGTGACTGGGTTGAATCTAATTAATCAAATAACTATGTGATCATCGGGTTGGACTTACACACGTAGGGTGCCAAATCTCTCTCACTTATTAACTAGGGTTAGGGTTGCCTTGGGATCCGCAAACCCTCCAACAGTCTAGGACTTTGTCATGGATACTTGAATAGCATAGCTAGTAACAGATACAAAGGCCACTGGATCGGTGGTGGTTTTGAAGGTCTAAAGTGGAATTCAAATTCCAACAAAATTAAAGTCCTAAAGTGATTAATTATATAAATGACAGTTTACTTCATAATAATAAGTAAAGCAATTGACATTTAATTTCAAAGATTGAGATATTGAAGCTAGTTTCAAGGAATCGTGACATTCTAGAAATGTTGAAGGATTTCAACGAGTTACTTGTGGAGCAATTTCAGGTCCTAAGCCAAAAAGTTATTTGAAGGCTATGCCTCGGAGCTAGATTGTAAAGCTAAATATGCACTCAATTCAATTTTGAGGATTGTTTTTAATGGCCTTGTCAAAGCCCAAGTATGCACTTATCTATAAGAGACTTTGATAGAATCTCAATTGCTATTTTTCTATGGCAAGTTTATTAAGGTAACATCACAGCTGACTTTGAACTAGGGACCGTCCAGCTTTTATTGAGGAGCGAAATGATTAATATGGAAGAGGTGCATATTCTTCCTAGTCCATGCACCCTTGAAATGAGCATATTCCTAGTCGATTCTAAGTAATCTTGGGGCCTAAAGCAAATTGTACAGAATTGACTGTATTGATCTTCGTGAGTTCAAAGTGTGGATCAACTAAAGCTATTATCAGTTTATCGTATTTAGCTCGAATCCGATAGACGTAGTTCATGCACCGAGGAGATCACCCAATTTTCCAACACATGTTGCATTATGGGCATTTCGAACAACGTATAAGGTTAGCACGAATTAGACATCTTTTCACTTGGTTCATAGTCAAGATATTATCATGTTGATCGAATTTTTGGTACCATCATTGTAAATAGCGGCTACTGAATGACTGGATGAGGTGAAATCCTTGCAACTTCATCATGAAGTGTTGCATAAGCTTTTCGAAACCAGATTGAAGCAGAGGAAGGTCGTCGGAAAGCTTGGCATGATAATAGATTGCATAAGAAAGATCTAAAAGAGGGCCCATTTGGCATTGATGTATAAAAAAAACCACACTGATCAAGAGGAAATTAAAAGTTACCGATGGACCATATCGGGTTAAAGAATTTTTATTCTAGAGAATAATGGTCTTAGAACAATTAGATGAAACTCGACTTGACACACCAGTGAATGACAACTGATTAGGCAAGTTTTTGTAGCCTGGTCTCCCAACTTAGAGTTCCAATAAGTATTTTGTATATTTCTTTGATTTTTTATTTGCTTGTTTTGCACTACTTATTTTTGATATTTTTTAAGTTCAATACAAAAAATGAAAAAATGATGATGAGCGAAATTAAGAAAATCAGCAGAAGAAAAAAAAATATATATATAATATTTTCATAAAAAGAGAA
This sequence comes from Diphasiastrum complanatum, assembly GCA_029204225.1. Taxonomy (NCBI): domain Eukaryota; kingdom Viridiplantae; phylum Streptophyta; class Lycopodiopsida; order Lycopodiales; family Lycopodiaceae; genus Diphasiastrum; species Diphasiastrum complanatum. The sequence continues at coordinate 13,271,845 of CM055112.1, forward strand.
ATAATTTTTTATTCAAGAAAAAGATGAAGAGAAATATTTTCAGGACTTTAGAAAAAAAAAAATCAAAGTAAAAAAGGAGTAAAAAATCACCAGCCGGACAGGCTAAATTTTGATTCAAATGGTCAAACCAATCTTTACAGAGCTTCTAAATGATTCCACACAATATTTTTTAGCTATATTGAAGTAAGTGAAGGTTAATTTGCATCAGAAGTATTAAAAATGTGGCTAGCGACTCTATAACATTCTGGGAACCTTCACCGAAGTAGTCATTATGGACCTTCATTGACCTGATAGATGAATTTGAAACACCAAAATTAGGTTGGGCAAGGGTTACTAAATGCAGTAGGTAGGCAAAGGATTACCTTAGGTGAAGGATGAACCTTTGTCACTTTCATAACCTTCGCCAACAATTACTATTGGTCAAGAACCTTCGCCGACATGTATGGTAGCTATTTTTACAGTACTGAAGAGGCTTGTCAAATTCTCTTCTGGAATTGACCTGCCAAAATAGCACTTTGTCTAATATGCTCTCCAAAATATCCTATATAAGGTCCAAAATCGATTAATTTCTCACCAATGCTAGCGAAGCTCTTGCGAATATTTTTTCAAAAAACATTTTTGTGAGCTTTCAACATGTTGGGAATTAAATGACTTTTTGGTGCATGAGCTACGTCCATCAGATTCAAGCTATCTTCGACAATTCGATGGTAGCTCTACTTGATCCAAGCTTCTTGTGAGGATCGAAACAATTGATTTTGTAGTCACACACAAAATCATTCAATGCAAATGCATGTAAAACAAATTAGATTAAGAATATCATGATTGACATACTCTATCCGTCATAAAATAGATCAATCTAGAAATATGTTTGCAAAAGACTCGACTCAGCCGATACATAGAATCTGCAAGCAACAACGACATGATAGTGTGAATTGGAATGAATTTTATTAGTTCAAAAGAGTGTACATGTCCGAATGCTTGTAGATGTTGGGGTGCTCTCGAATAGATTAGGTGCGGAATAAGAAACACAGCTCAAACAAAGAGAACTTTACAGGATCTTTACCAAAACTATAGCAACAATGTTGACTTAGGGAGGAATGTCTTGATAGGTGTCTGTTGGGTAGATTTTTCGTCGAGGAATTGGTCTCGTCAAAAGATCCCCAACGGGGGCAGGGCCCACACTGCCCTTACGTGAGTGATCAGGGTAATGCCGCTTCCAATCTCGAGGGCCATTCTAATCACCCCGTACTCCCGGGCCAATGAGAGTTTTCCAGACTCTCAGAGGTATGACCGCTGAGCAGAAAAATTGACCCAGAGAAGAATCAAAGCTCTACACTCTGATGTAGGGGGAGTATTTATCTCCACCGAGTTCAAAGCTTTCTGCAAAGCCAATCGAATACATTTACAACAACATTCAGCCAGCTACTCACCTCATATGAGAGCCAAAGATATCAAAACCTATTTGATTCTTTAAGCAATTTTATTTCAGAGCTATTTCTATAGCCTGATAAGCTTCCACAGAAACAAGACTCTACTAGCCGATAGAGTAATTGCCTTCTTGTTCTATAATTTAGCACCACATTTTCATACTTAAGTCACTAATAGTTACTCCTATCACCTAGACTAATCTTCCACATGGATTTCCAAGGGAAAGCCAGTCCTATCATGGACAAGCTTGATGAAACTAATTGTTGGCATATGATGGTGGTGTGCGTGGTCTATGATTGATTGCAACTGCAGCGGAGCCGTGATGGAAGCAGAACATGAGAGACGATTACGACGTAAACGATGTCTCTACCAACAGTAAAGAAAAAACAATTATGAACACAATAGTAACTGCATATTGTAGGAATGAGAATTGATTAGAGAACAGAATCAAAAGCTTGTTGTCCTTTTGGGTTATCAGAGTAGGAGTCTGAGACTGTCGTAACAGTAGGATTGCGAAGCATTAGGCTTCTTGGACAACCATGCGATCCTCTGTATCTGATAACCGTGTTTGTGTGCAAGAGAGTGAGAGAGACGACTGCATTCAATCAAAAACGTAATAATTGAACAGTAGCACATTTGTATAAAAGAGAGAATCAGAACGCAATACAATAGCGTTGATAAGCACGTATTTCTACTTACAAATTCTGAAAAAATGGCTACAGTTCTAGCTCTCTCTCTCTCTCTCTCTCTCTCTCTCTCTCTCTCTCTCTCTCTCTCTCTCTCTCTCTCTCTCTCTTCTCTCTCTCTCTCTCTCTCTCTCTCTCTCTCTCTCTCTCTCTCTCTCTCTCTCTCTCTCTCTCTCTCTCTCTCTCTCTCTCTCTCTCTCTCTCTCTCTCTCTCTCTCTCTCTCTCTCTCTCTCTCTCTCTCTCTCTCTCTCTCTCTCTCTCAATCACTTACTCTAAGAAGCTAGCTACTTAAGACCTTTTAACACAAATTCAACTAAATTGAGACTATATTTAGATTTTGAGATTTCTAAATAAATTCATATTTTGAGACTTCTTAACCAAATTGAATGCAGATTCAATGTCTCTAAGTATATATTCTTATTGTGTGACGACACTATTAGTTTTAATCTTATTAGTTATACATTCATAATATTCAATAGATGGATTATAAGATGAGATTTTCTATTTGAGAGCATGAATAGTCTCAAAAATGTTGAATTTGTGTTTTTTGGTCGTTTGATCACTCTACGCATCTACAAATTGTTCAGCTCACTACTTTGATTTTCTCTAACTCCTTCTCTTTGTTCAGATACATATATATAGTTGTCAGAGTCTTTTAATTTATTGTAATTACAGTTTACAAGATGATTAACGGTCGTTTAAACAAGATCCGTAGATCCATTATTGGAGCATCGTGAAGGAGGAGAAGTACAGAGTAACGTATCATCCGCATGCGTTCTAGTGGAAGGATGTAGGCCGTGTTTGGCCATAGTATGTCCGCAATCGTTTGGACAACCGCTGGTTGTTCGTTCAGTTGTTGTACGTTTGAATCCTCTGTTGGTACCCGTAAGTGATAACTTACATAGTTGATCGATGAGATAGGTCAACTTCGTTGGCTGATATCACAGGAACTTGCAAACTGTTGTCACTGGTCGACTTCATTGATAACCATAAGTAGGTTGCTTACGTTTTCAGACGGTTGAGGAGAGTTGCGTTCGTTCACAGACTTCGTTGATAGTCGTAAGTAAGTTACTTACGGTGTTTGATGTGAGTTCACAAACTTCATCGGAGATATTTTCTGGTGACTTTGATCACGGCTCTTTCCGTCGTAGGAGATCGTAAGAAGGTCGCTTACGGTGGTCGACGAGATTTTAAGTTCCGTTGCCATTGAAGATTCTAAAAGTGCTCGTAGATAGTAACCTACGGGTTTTAACGACTTCCTGATGTTTGCGGTTCACTACCTTCACAAGTTTAAGTCGTGTTTATCCTTAAACGTTGATGTAACGGTGCTCTTCGATCAGACCGTAGGCAGGCGATAGCTTTGCGGTTCTGCCTATTTCTGACTTTGCATGTATTTCTGCAGACTGATTCAGAGAGAGGAAATTCTTGAGAGATGAAGGAGGACGAAGGGATGAGTAGGAGAAGATTAAACTCCAACACTCCCCCTTAAGCTTACTGCTACAAATCTGGACTCTCAAGTTGAGATTTAACAATTCTACTAGAGTAGAATGTTTATCCCTTGACAGTGGTTTAGTCAGAATGTCAGCCAACATTATGTCTGTGTGACAGTAACTTAGTGCAACATCTTCGTTCTGAACCTTCTCTCTGAGGAAATGAAGTTGAACCTCTATATGTTTGGTCCTTGTGTGAGTTCGTCAGTTCAACGACACAACTATACAACTTCGATTGTTGCACTGGAGTATAATTGGACCAACCTGTGGGAATCTTAGATCCTGTAGTAGTCTTCTAAGCCATAAAATCTCCTTCACTACTGACGTAGCTGCGACATATTCAGATTCTGTGGAGGACAGAGAAATACATTTATGCTTTCTGCAGTTCCATGAGATGGGTCTTCTTGCGAGGAAACAAATATAGCTTGATGTGGATTTTCTGGTATCCACGTCTCCTGTCCAATCTGAGTTTGAATAAGTGGTCAATGTGAGTGCAGCTTCTATATTGCCATTATAGCTCAACACATAGTGCTTTGAGACTTGAATGTACTTCAAAAGTCTTTGCAGAGCATTTCAGTGAATTGCGACAGTATGCTTACAACATATTATTCTTAGGAATTACAACTTGCTACTTGTGCCCATTGGGTTGGGCTTATATGCGCATGATGCCAGTGCCCTCGCACTCATTACTCTACTTGTATACTACTGTGGTGGGCCCACTTGGCAAGCCTTGGCCAACAATAGTTTTTGTGGTGGGACCCACTAGGCGCCCAACAATATTCCCCACCTAAAGAGGTGCCAGTCCCATGGCACCTGCCTGCATTTGATGTGGAAGAGAGCTGTCGACACGTTTATTGTTGGTGATGAGTTGCTTCAGGAAAAGCGTGGATAAGTGATCGTTTACATAAAACCTGAGTCTTTATTGGCTGTTGATCAGCAAGAACCTGGGCTTGCCAGATTTTCAATAATACTCATAAGGATCTAGTGGCCATCCCTGATAACCTTGTTCGTCGACAAATGGGTAGTCGACACCATTTAACAGAGGATCCCAAGATAAGGTTGGTTGAGATTGATCCTCATAGACTGGCACAACTGCTCCCATTGGCATTGTCATGCGATCACTCAATTGGTATTGCGGATAGGACATGGTTGGTTGACTGCTTAGTCTATTCAAGTGTTCATGATAAGCTTGCACTTGAAGACTTTCTTCAGCAATCAATAGTACCGCTTGAGAGCAAGGCCTTGATACCTTAAGCGTTGGCTCTTGTTGAACTGAAGGCTTGTTTGGGCTTGGATTCCCTGGATTTGGCCTTTGAAGTATTGTTACACCCGGATTTAGTGTTGGTTTGGGGTTCTGTTGCATTGGGAAACAATCATACCTTGGTTGAAACTTGCTCATTGAGGGACAATCATCAACCTTAGTCTTTCCCTTGTAAGTGCACTTCCCATATGAAGGTTGCGTGATTGCGCTTTCCCTTGGATCTTGTGCTGAACTGCCTTCAAGTCGCTCCATTGACACAGGTTCCATTTGTAATTCATCACTAAGAAATCTGTGCATTGATTGCGCCAAGAGTCCTGATAGAACCTGCCGGACTTCCTCGGTTGCCAATTTCTTGACATCCTCAGCTATCAATGGCTTGATAGATTGTACCAACTCTGTCTTCTATGATGGTGTTACTTGTTTGCCTGAGGGTATCTCTGCGTACTTTGGGACTTTTGTCAAATTGTCTTCTTCCTCACTCGTTTCATAACCCGGTGGCACTAGGATTTTTCATTTATAGTGCATTCTATTGAATGGTGGAATGGTCACCATAGGTGCATGTTGGTCTACATAAGCCAAATGCCTCCTAGATAATTGTGGATTGTGCATCACACAATCTCAGCATGGATGGTTAACTCCGCATTGTGAACATCCGGGCTCGAATGTTGATGGATCCCCTCGATGTGGACATTCGGCTCGACGATGTTTTCCTCCACATCCATAGCACCTTACTGAGTGCAGTATGCCATCACCTTGAAGTTGATAGGCATACACCGGTAATAGATGCCCCTTAGGATCTTCCACAAAATATACTGGTAGGCTATTATGGTCCTCCATTGAGTTCGGTGACATGCAAGATGATATGACCAATACTTCCACCTTGCCACTGGTTGTTGAAAAACTCTCGATTTAGATGGATCAATCTGACATCCATCCCTTTGGTGAGCTCCTTGTCGTCTTGATTCTGCTTGTGACCTTTGAACCTCTGGATCTTGTCGTCGAACTTGCTGCTCTGCATTTTGCCTTTGTAAGAAGTGCGGATTCTTGATTGGACATCTTGTAATTGGATGACCACCGAAGTAGTATGTACATTCATCCTTCTCAAGAAACTGAATTGCGCGAGCATAATCTTACTGACAGCTTGAAGTGCAAGGTTTTTGGTCTTCTACTACACTCGATCTGTTTGACTCTGTTGCACTCCCTGATGATTCATAGCCTTCTGCCCTTGTCTGCTCAACTAGCATGAACTCTTCAAACTTTTCTGATTCCCCATCCGATATTTCTGCGTTTGGATAGGAGTGATATACTCTCTTCTTCAAGATAAGATTCTTCATAATGACAACATCTTGACAGATTTGTGGCAACGAAGTGTAGGATGCAAAATTCTTCATACCAGATTTGATCTTGTCGAGTAATCCAATATAGTAGTTTTGCATTATGGTCTCTGGGCTCAGTAGATCAATACCTTTTACCAGATCGAACATTCGTCTGGTGTATTGTTGAACTGTCTCATCAGGAAACATCTGAAATGCAACCAATCTCACAAACTCGGTAGTCATGGCTGGAATGCAGTATTATCGTGATGTACGTAAAAATTGCTTCAAGGGTTGTACAACTGTGGTGTCCCACTTGTTTTCTTTTTGTTTTTTTTGTTTTGTTTTTGAAACTAAGAAACCAAGGACAATCAAAAGGACAGGAGGGAGGTGTGTGAATAAATGGTGATAGATGGTTGTTATCTTAGGATACTGATCGAGGAAAAGATAGATGCATGTAATGATATGAAAAAGGATGAAGGTTGAGCTGATGGAGATGGAGATGAAAACACAGATGGAGACGGTATAAAAAATGAATTTTTTTTTTCCACAAGGCTGGGATTTAACTCTCGCCCCCATCACAATAGTTGAATCAAGATCTGATGAAACTTCTCTGAGACCTGCGAGGGTTAGTTTTGAGTCGGCTGTCAAAAATTGAAGATTTTTGCTAAAATCGAGCACTTTTTAGGACTGTTTCTCTAAGATTTCAAGATCTGAGTGTCTGCTCTGAAGCAAAGCATGATAGTAGCTGAAACATAGTATAATTCAACTATTACCAATTTGGATTGAGTTCTGAACCTCCAGATTTAGAAAAATTAAGAGAACAGGATCGATTTTTAGTGTATTTTTGCCCATTTTTAGCGTTTTTTTGTGGTTTTTTTGAGATTTCTTCATATCAGAGTTGATCTAACCTTTGCCCTTCCCAAGGTAGCTGGATCTAGACTAGATCTATTTAGTATGAGGTCTTTGAAGGTTCTTGATGGACAATTTTTGCATAATATTAAAAAAACTCGTTTTTGAGCACTTTTTCTTAGATATTTCTAGATCTGTCCATTGGATCTTCACAATAATTTCACAGAAGCAAGATCGGGATCAGATATAACTATAAAAATCTCAACAAAGGTTAATTCCAAGCAGATCTCAAAAAATCAAGAAGAAAGTATAAGGATTTAGCTAGATCAAGGTGGGTGAAGGTTATTTCCCAGGTAATGGAGAGAAAATACACATTTTATGGCTATTATTGCTATTTTTGGTAGTTTTCTCTCAGATACTAGAGAGAGAACGTTTGTGAGCTGATAGTAGCCTTCTTTGATACAGATTTAGCTAAATGGGCGAAGAAAATACAATTTTTACGGGTTTTTGCACTATTTTTGGCGGGTTTCTCTCATATCCTAGAGATAGAACCTTTGCCGAGTTGAGAGTAGCTTTCTCTAATATAGATTTAGCTAAATCCAGGTGGGGAAAGGTTAATTTCCAGGGGATGGAGAGAAACTACAATGTTTATGGGTCTTTACACTATTTTTGGCGGTTTTCTCTCAGTACCTAGAGAGAGAACCTTTGCCGAGTTGAGAGTAGCTTTCTCTGATACAGATTTAGCTAAATCCAGGTGGGCGAAGGTTATTTCCTAGGGGAAGGAGAGAAAATACATTTTTTATGGGTTGTTTCACTATTTTTGGTGGTTTTCTTTCAGATCCTAGAGAGAGAACCTTTGCCAAGTTTAGAGTAGCTTTTTCTAATACAAATTTAGCTAAATCCAGGTGGGCGAAGGTTACTTCCCAGGGGATGGAGAGAAAATACAATTTTTATGGGTTATTTGGCAATGTTTTGCAGTTTTTTCAAAAATGGTTGGGAATTAACCTTCGCCGACTTCTATGTAGGTTCTGAACAGTGTCCAAAAGGTACTGTCAAAGGAGCAAAGGTTAGTTGCGGAGCAATACAAAGTTATTGACTCTAATATATTTTTCCCGCCTATTTTCCCACCAAAAACAGATTTTTCATGGTTTTCTGATTTTTTTTGTTTGTTTGTTTGTTTTTTTTCTTCAGCAAGGGTTGTTCTAATCTACAGTTCTAACACTAATCCACACCCCACAAACTCTAATCCACACCAACTACCACTAACAAGCTAAAAAACTCGATTTTTTGTGATGAAAAATGAAGGGAAAAGAAGAGAGAAGAGTGAGAGAAAGGGAAGAAAAGTCATGTCTATGTCGGCTAAGGCAAGTCTTGGTGCTTCCCGGCAACGACGCCACTGTAGTGTCGGTTGTAGTATGGGTTTTCGTCGCTGGGAGCGCAACCTCACCTTCACCTGCATAGCACACAAAGAGAGAGAAGAGAGAGAAAATGCCTAGGTTGAGAAAGGCTTTGGAGGCCCGAGCACCTTCCTAAAGCTATTCACACCCAACCGAGAGAGAGAGAGAGAGAGAGAGAGAGAGAGAGAGAGAGAGAGAGAGAGAGAGAGAGAGAGAGAGAGAGAGAGAGAGAGAGAGAGAGAGAGAGAGAGAGAGAGAGAGAGAGAGAGAGAGAGACCTGAAGTGAAACCAACAGAGTTTTATCAAGAAAAAGATGAAAGATACAATACAAAGGAAATGGCTCTCTCTTATAGATTTTAGAGGTGAGCCTCCTTCACTCTGATTGGCCACTTCATTGGGACAAGGATTCTAATCCAATCTTTTCAAATAAACACAACTTAAATCTACTAGTGCTAAGAAATCACAAGGGCACTCACATGATTCATGTGAATTCTAATTTGGGCCCTTTTAGCTTTTTTATTTGCAACTTGACTTAGGGCCTCTAATGTCATTTTAGAGTTTTAAGCCCCTAGTCTCTTATTCTGTTTTTAGACTCAAAACATTCTGTTTCCAGACTCGAATGATTTTTGTTCACAAATTGTTCACAACAGTTTCGCGACATTTGACAGTTTCGAGTTTGAACAAGAATAAAAAATATTTCACGACAATTTATTGTTCGCGAATCTTTTGAGTTTCAACAAGATATTATTCGTGAATCTTTTGAGTTTCAACAAGGAATTGTTTGCGAATCTTTTGAGTATCAATAAAAATAAAAATGTTTCGAGTTGGAGTTCGTTTGTCAGCCTTTGTCAATTAAACTATGCACTTTGTTGGTAGAACCGAGATTTGTCTGTTGAGGTGTTCTACAATTCCCTCTCAAAGTGGGTAGTTGGATTAACCTCAATCTTCTTCACAACTTCTCGAACAAAGCTTTACTGAGTGGCTTTGTAAAGATTTTCAGTGTCATTTCTTCTGTAGGTATGAAGACTGTCTTCAGTATCTTCTTTTCGACTAAGTCCCATATAATATGATACTTGATAGCTATATGCTTTGAAATAGATTCATCAAATTCTTCCAACATTTGTTTGATCCAAATCAGCTCGTTTGCCATCTTGGCTGCTGCTACATATTCGGCCTCATAGGAAGATTGAGCTACTGTTGTTTGCTTCTTGCTTATCCAAAGTATGGTTGCGCCAGATGCTAGAGTACAATCTCCTGAAATACTTTTGTTATCATCCTTCATGGATGCCCAGCTTGCGTCACTGTAAGATTTGATCTGAAATCCAGCTTCCTTCGATTAACAAAATCCATAGTCTTTTGTTTCTTGGAGATATTCTACTACTCTTTTTGCTAACTTCCAATGCAACGATCCCGGATTCTGATTAAATTGGCTTAGCCTATATACTGCAAATGTTATATCAGATCTGGTGTTGTCTGCAAGATACAACAATGATCCAATCAGCCTTCGATAGGGTGTATTGGCCATTCATTTCTCTTCTTCGAGAGTCTACAGACAATCTGCCTTACTCAATATAGTTCCAAGAATTATGGGAGTATGTACACCTTTGCATTCGAGCATGTTGAAGTTTTCAATGATTTTTCGTGTATACTTTTGTTGGTGAAGATACAACTTGCCACCTTCAAAGTCTCTTTCGATCGGCAAGCCTAGATAGATTTTTGCTTCTCCTAGGTCAACGATCTCAAATATTTTAGAAATGTCTCTTTTGACATCTGAAATCAATTTATCTTTTCTCGAGAAGATAAGCGAGTCGTCAACATAAACAACTAGAATAATAATTTCATCTTTGACATGTTTGATATAGACATTTGACTTAACAAATAAAGGTTCAAAGCCTAAAGAACGTAGTGTTTCGTCCTTCTTTCTATACCATTGTCTGGCTGCTTGTTTCAGACCATAGATGCTTTTATTCATGTTCGAATTTTGGATATTCTTGGCTTATAAAACCAAGTGGTTGATCCATGAACAAGTCTTCTTCTAATTTTTCATGCAAAAAAGCAGTTTTCTCATCCACAATATGGGAGCCACTGCATAAGCAAATAACAAGCGAATTGATGTGTGTTTGACTATTGGTGAGAAAGTATCAGTGTAGTCAATCCCATTTCTATGAAAAACCTTTCGCAACCAACCTTGCTTTGTATCTGATGTTATCTCCATCAGGACCTATTTTGATCTTGTATATCCACTTACATTTAACTGGTTTTCTTCCATCATGTATAAGTGCAGGTGTCCATACATTGTTCTTATACATGGATGAAATTTCGTCCTCCATTGCTTGAATCCAATGATCTTTATTTGGTCCATCAATAGCTTCCTTGAATATTTGAGGTTCGTTTGTGAAGCCACAAAATTCGATGACTATATTTGTTGAAACATCCTGGCCAAATCTTACTGGTGGTTTTCTTTGTCTTTCAGATCTTCTCATAGTTTGTATAGGTCTCGAATTCAATTCTGCATTTTCGGGTTCGACCTGTTCTGCTTGAATTTGAACTGGTGATTCGAGTCTTTAAACTACTCAATCTTGAACTCCCTCTGAATCTGGTAATTCTTGTTTAACATCTACTTGTTTTACTTATGTCGTTGGTAACTCATAATAAGTCTTGAGAATTTCATAGCCGACTAAGTCATTGTTTATTATGTACTTTGACTCATCGAATTTGACATCTCGAACTACTTTTATTCTACCAGTTTCGGGTATGTAGACTCGATAATATGACGAATGTAACTAGAATCCTACCAGAAAACTTTGTTATGTCTTTTCATCGAGTTTCTTTCTCAATTTATTTGGTATATGCATATAAATTGCACATCCGAATGTCCGAACATGAGCAAGATTTGGCTTTGACTTTCACCATATTTCATGAAGGGTTTTATCTGGTATTTCAAATTTCAGAATTCGATTCTGAAGATAGTTTGACGTAGCCACTGCTTCAGCCCACAACTGTTTTGATGCTTTGGCATGAGCCATCATACACCTTGCAGCTTCCATTAGTGTACAATTTCTTCGTTCAGCAATTCCATTGTGTTGAGGTGTGTATGATACAGTCTTCGTATGCATAATACCTCCATCAATACAGTAAGTTTTGAATTCGTTGGAAATGTACTCACCCCCACGATCTGTGTGAATTTGCTTCAACTTGTTGCATGAATGCTTCTCAGGCCAATTCGTATACTCAACGAATTTCTCGAAAGCTTCTGATTTTGTACAAATAAAATGTACTAAGTAAACTTGCTGAAGTCGTCAATAAATGTTATGAAGTATTTTGCATCACCTAAAGACAATACTCCGAATGGTCTACAAATATTCGAATGCACAATTTCTAGTACCTTGGTTGCTTTATAAACATCTTTGCTGAAAGGTGTTTGAGTCATTTTGCCTTTAAGACAAGATTTGCAGGTAGTTCGAATATCTCGACTCTTGATTTCGACTCCTTCGATTCTCTGACTCTTATTGGCTTGGTACAAGGCTTCCATGTTCATGTGACATAACTTCTTGTGCCACAAAATATATGTCGATTCTTGAGTTTGATTTGCTTGTTCGATTCGAGTTCAAATGTTCAAGTGATACAAATTATCTTTTCTATTACCTTTAGCAACTAGGTTATCAGAATCTTCATCGAACAATTTACAAGAGTCCCACATGAAGGTTACTGACATTCATGTACTGACTATCTTTGCTACGGATAGAAGATCTTTATCAAGAGTAGGAACATAGCGAACCTCATCGAGTTTCTTGTCACCCTGATTCGTGTCTAACCACAGTACACCAGTTCCATCAACTACATGCTTAGAACCATCTCCAAATATAATGAATCTCGAATAATTTGTCTTCTTATAAATGGACAAAATTTGTTTCGAGGAAACAAAATGTGAGGTGACTCTCGAATCAAGTACTACTTCTCGAATTTTTGATTCGATGAACAACATAGATCAACACAAACATATGTTGCTGAGTTTCTTGTCGTCTTGTCTTCTACTGCTCTAAAGCAATATGCTTTGTCTTCGACAAAATTTGAATCTAAAGGTTCACTTCGATTCTGCTCCTTCTTGTTCCTGAGATTTTGATAACAGTCTACTGCTGCATGACCTCTTTTATGACAATGAATACAATCAATCTTTGGATTCAACCAACACTTGTCTTCTGTATGACCTGATCTTTTGCATCAGTTGCAAATCTTTCTATCACCAGAATATTTCTGTTGTTTTCCTGATTGTCGATCATTTGTCTTGGATTCGTTTGATCGAATTCCATTCTTCTTGGACGACTCCCTCTTAGACTTAGACTTCTTCAAAGACTTATTCTTTTAGGTATATAGAGCATTTTTTGAATCACCATTATCATCATAGCATTTGCGAGCTTCTAATTCTTCTTTGACCCCATTTATTGCCTTTTGAAGGTCATAGTTGAATCTTTTGCCAGTAAATTTTGAGTTGTGTGGAATGACCTGGGTAGGGCTCAAAGAAAATAATTAAGTTGTTTTTCATTTGAGATTGCATTTTCCATGCCGGAATTCTGCAAAGAATAAACAGATCCTTTATCTTTCATGCGAAAGTGGTCAGATCTTTGTCGTCCCATTGTAGATAAGTCAATTGGTCTTCCAAGAACATGATTTGATTACGAGATCGAGTCTTATTCTTGGTTTGTAATTCTTCTCACAATTCTTTCGCGTTCAAAGTTGATGAAAGATCTAGCATTATGTTGTCATTCACTGAAGATGCAATAATTGCTATAGCTTTGTCATTTTTCAAACTCCATTCTCAAAGTTCTTTGCCATGAGTAATTGGCTTCTCTTCTATTGGTTCTACCCATTACCAAAGACCTTCGCCCTTCAATATGAGTGGTCTTTAACTTCTAGATTAAATAATTCGAACCTTCTGTATCCAAGATCGTACTGATCTTAGACTGAATGTTGTTGATCGAAGACATATGCTAATCTTCTGAATAAGCTCCAGATACGGGTGTTGATGGATGTGTGAAGGATGCTGAGAGGGGTGCTCTGACCAGTGTAGGAAAAATATTAAGAATTTTCTTTCAGAGAACACGATGAAAGTTTGAATAAATCAAACTAATATCAGTGTCTTCAATCGGGTCTGATTTTGGTCTATGTACTAATAGAGCAGTTTTTACCTTGATTGAATAAAGCATGCAAAATTAAGAGATATATTGCATGAGTGTTATAGACAATTTTAGACACTCAAAAAACAATTAATAAAGTCATATGTTGAGAAACTTTGATCTAAACCAAATTTTTATAATTCTGATTCTTCAGTATACATCTCTTGGTGCCTTGTTGGTTTCTCTGTTGTGTGTTTACATCGAGTAATGCACATGTATTTATATTGATACATGATAGATCTTTTGGCCTTCTTCCTTCTGTAATAGACGATCTAACCGTTAAGATGGTTGATATTCAACAAACGTTCTGTTTCCAGAGTCGAATGGTTTTTGTTCACGAATTGTTCATGATAGTTTCGCGACATTTGATAGTTTCAAGTTTGAACAAGAATAAAAAATATTTTGCGACAATTTATTGTTTGCGAATCTTTCAAGTTTCAACAAGATATTATTCACGAACCTTTCGAGTTTCAACAAGATCTTGTTTGTGAATCTTTCGAGTTTTAACAAGAATAAATATGTTTCGAGTTCGAGTTCATTTGTCAGCCTTTGTCAATTAAACTGTGCACTTTGTTGGTAGAACCGAGATTTGTCTGTTGAGGTGTTCTACAGTGATAAGGATGCATGGAAATGATGGTGTATGCAATGGTGAATGTCTTCTACAATAGTGGAACTAGAGCTTTGATTTGCGCTCCAGCTGCAGCTGCACTACCCCTCAGCGTGTCTTTGTGCAAGAAAGTTTGAATAGATTTCTGATTTCTGGTAGGTTAGGTTTTTTTTTCAGAAGTGATGTTTAATGGCGCTCTTCATGGTTGTGTGATGGTTGAGGATCACACTAGAGTAACTGAGTGTGGGAGTAAGCATGGATCGATTGGATGAAAGAGTGCCACAAACGGTGATGGGAGCTGAAAGATCATCAGAAATCATTCGCCAGAAGTCACTTAAAGTTTGCACATCGTTGAGGTGCAAATGACTTCGTTGAGGTCTTTATAGCCATTCGTCGTGTCTTGGCTCAGTCGAGATTTTTGAAGTGACTGAGTCGATTGAGATTGATACGGAATGACTCGGTCGAGATTTTCAAAAGTCTTGTTGAACTGTCAGGACCTGGTTCGATCGAGATCTTATGCTACAGGCTCGATCAAGACGTTAACCAAGTGACTCGGTCGAGATGGTAACTGGAAGGCTTGGTTGATATGGCAACCATAAGTCTTAGTCGAGATGCCAACCAGAGGTCTCGGTCGAGATGCAACCAGAGTCTGATGCAAGTGCTTGTTGAGTACTCTATGTCAGAGATGGTGTTGTAGAACTTCATGAAGTAAAATATTATAGTGTCGAGACATGTGGAAGCTCTTTGTTGGATGTACTATCTCAATTATCAGATTTGTGTTATGGATGGAAAATCTGAGATATCAGAATTGCAGAAGTGAACTGAATGGAAAAAGTTATAAAATCTATCCTTGTGAATTAGACCAGCATATGTTGACCTGCAGTACTCTCTGTGAATCTAATGAGACATCCATGAGAAAAACTTATGGGGAATAAGAATGCAGCATGTACAAAATATGCAGACAAAAAATCGTAAACATGAGAAGACACAAAAAATTTAAAATAAAATTTAAAAAATAAAACTAAAAAGAACTAGTAAAAATGTAAAATATATACAATAGTGATGGAGTTATATTGGGTCAACAAAAAACAACTCTTCGTAGTAGCGCCATAGACGACCGCCATTTACGACAATGTTGAGGAGTACTTTGTCAAGTGTTTCTAATTGGACTGCTCCATTAGGGAAGATTTTATTTATAACATACGGCCCATCGCTTCTGAATTTTAATTTTCATGGGTGCTTCTTAGATGTGTAGAGGAGCACCTGATCACCTAAGTGTAAGTCTTTATTGCGCAGGTGACGATCATGCCAGACTTTTTGTCGACATTTGTTAACTGATTGTGCATGATACGAGATGAGTCGAGTCTCACACAATTGGGCTAACGTAAATAGCCTATTTTGGACTTCTTGTGTAATTGTAACTTTCTCACATAAATCAGTAGAGAAAGCTTGCAAGACTCGCAAGGAAGGAACTAGAAATTCAACAAGCATTACTGCCTCTTGATCGTAGATGAGATGGAAGGGAGTAACCCATCCAATGGCCTTCTTGAGAGTTGTGCGGTATGCCCAGATAGTAGAAAACAGTTTGGTTTCCCAATCCAATCGACTAGTTTCAACTATCTTGGTTAGGATCTTACAAATGATCTTGTTTGTCGATTCGGCTTGGCCATTACATCTGGGATAGTACGGAGTACTTTTGCGATGGATAACAAGGTAGTGTCGTAAGAGATTATCGATCACTTCATTTAAAAATTGTGTGCCTCTATCACTAACAAGCTCTATCGGACAGCCAACATGTGTAATAATGTTTTCATAAAGAAAACGTGCTACAGTCTTCGCATTGGCATCCTTTGTTGCGCATGCTTCTACCCACTTGGTTGCATAATCGGTTGCAATCAGGAATATATCGTGCTTGAGTATTTTTGGCTGTTGGACTGATGGGTCCAGCAAAGTCTATATCCCACTTATGGAAGGCTTCGCCTTCTATAATGGGGGTTAGCGGTGTGAAGTCTGCTTTTAAAGTCTTTTTGGCTCATTGACATATATCACATGTTTTGATGATAGCAAATGTATCTTTAAACAGTGACGGCCCCACCATAAGCCCGCTCTGAGTATGATCTTAGTAGTCACTTCGGCAGAGAAGTGACCGCCACCAATGCCCTCGTGTGTTCGAGATATGATGGGTCGTATCTCATAATCATAAGCACATCTGCGTATAATATCGTCAACACCTCTTTTATATAATTGTCCAGCGATAAGTTAAAAGGGTGCTGCCTTGAGCAAAAAAAAATTGGCCACTATATTTAGCCCTTCTTTTGGTCTGTCTGTGGTGAGGAACTGAGTGATTTCCTCAGCCAATTAGGGAGTGGCATCGATTTTGAAAAGGCAGGCATCAGGTAGATTGTCGTTGACTGGTGCATCAGCCTTTTCAGAATTGGGAAGTCTGGAAAGGTGGTCAGCCATGAAGTGTTGTATTCCTTTCTTGACGACTACGCGAAAATTGAATTTCTCAAGTATTAAGAGCCATTGAGCTATGCGTCCAGTTTTATAGGATCTATTAACAATATATAATAATGCTTGATCGTCTGTGTAGAAAGCAAAGGTTTGGCCTAGCAAATAGTGTCGGAGTTGTTGTACGGCGTAGACCATGACCAGTGCTTTTCTCTCGGTTGTTGTATAGTTTACTTTAGCAGGCACTAGTTGTTTGCTCAAAAAACGTATCAGAAAATCTTTTCCATATTCGTCCGGTTGTGCTAGGATTTCTCCTATGGCATACTTACTTACGTCGGTATGCACGTGGAATTCCTTTGTGTAATCTGGGGATCGAAGTATGGGTGAAGTAATAGGTGTTGTTTTCAAGTCCTCAAAAGCTTTTATGCATTCTTCGATCCATCTAGGGTCGACCACAACTAAATACATGAGCCTTACCGGCGTAGTCGATTATGAATATGCGGTAATAATTAGTATGGTCGAGGAAGACGTAAACTTCTTTCACCATTGCAGGTAAAGGCAAAGAATTTACTTTCAGTTTCTGCTATAGCTAAATAGAATATGAAAGTTGAGTTTGACGATCAGAAGTGTCTCATCAAAGACAAAAACAAAGGTTACAAAGTTGTGGTCAAAGGATTGTTGGAAGGTCGATTTTACAAACTTGATACGTCTACATCGGATCTTCAAGTTTGTGCAGCTTTGATACCATGTTAGAATCGAAGCGATTCTCTAATCGGAGTAGACTAATCTTATTAGTACTCACACAAAACATCAACCACAAGCTGAAGAAGAAGAGAGACTACAAGAAGCTATGCTTCAACCTTGATATTAGAAGGATCGATAGAAATACCGTCCTTGGAAATAATATGTCCTAGGACAACCCCATGGGTGACCCAGATTTGGCGTTTTTCAGGGTTTAGTGATATACCAAACCTACAACAACGAATGAATATCTTTTCAAGGGCTTCGAGGTGCTTGTCTGCGGAAGAATATACACCCAAATCATCGAGACAAATCTCGAAAAATGATGTAACAAATCTTGAAACGCCATTTGCATGACGCGTTGGAATGTGGAAGGGGCGTTGCATAAGCCAAAAGGCATGACGTTATAAGCATAAACGTTGTTTTCCGTGGCAAAAGTTGTCTTGTGTTTATCCTCAGGGGCTATTGGACTAGAAAATAGCCACTAAAACCATCTAAGAAGCTGAAAGCTTCAGTTCCTGCCATTTCCTCGAGTATTTGTGCTATTAAGGGTAATGTGAAGTGGTCTTTTTTAGTAACCACATTAAGGTTTTTGAGATCAATGCAGATACGAAGCTTGCCATTTTTCTTGGGAACCACCACGATGGGTGAGACCCAATTCGTGTGCTGGACTTCATAAATGAAACCAGTATCGAGGAGTTTCTTAATATCCTTGTCAATCCGTTCACGATAAATCGGCTTACAACGGTAAGGCTTAGCCCGAATAGGCTTAGCGTTCTCCTCCAAAGGAATAGTATGGACGGCTATTTCATTTCGATATAATTCCAAGCAAATACATCCATGTATTTGCGTAGTAAGATTTCCAGATCAAGAAGTTGACCTTGCTGTGAAGTGGGCTCCAACATGAATGATACGATCCATGTCCTCATACTTGTGTAGGCTCCCTTTGGGGTTGTGGCAACTAGATGACCACGTCATCAAGTATGAAATCTTTGAAATTGCTTGGTAGGTCAAAGGGAGGTTCCAAAAAATTCTCTGGAACTTTGGAAATCATCGATGTTTATGTGCCAGCAGATGTGGAAGCTCTATCGGAGGGATGGTCCTTTTGTTGGTCAGAGAATGGCTTGATGGGTTCACGCATCTGTTTTTGTCTCTCAGTTAGTTGTGTATCAACGAATGTGTTTTTTTGTAACCGAGGTTTTTTGGGTTGTTAAGAAGGCGATGTGATTGCCTCTCGAATCAGTTCTTCGTTTAATGCATCCCAGACTTCATATGGATACATGTCCCATTGGTATACCTTAGGTTTGGGCCAATAGGCCACTGTGTTGAGTACTTTGGACGCGAGTTACAAATGAGCCAGAGGCCCTATTGATTTAATCTCTTTTGGGATCGATTTTGATGCGTATCGATTTTCATCGAGATATAGGAAAACGTGTTCGTCAGTCACGACTTCATCATTGAACGAAAGAATATCGTCTTCCGAAACGTGGGCGACAGAAATACTAGGTTCTCCTGGGCACCAAGCTACAGAAATTGGGTCTATCATCATTAATGGAATGATGAGTGTCTCTATGTCCGTAGAAGATGGTGGGAAATATGTTTCTTTTGAGACGGTTTCTATCCGGCATCTATTGGAATCTGCACAGTCCACAGTGGCCAATGTTTGACCCGAGTTGATTATATCGATTGATCCTGTATAGTGTCCTTTCGGCATAATTGAAACACTATTGGATTTGTCATATGTGGTAGATGACCAATCATCGTAAACCTTGATGGGCGTAATGTGTCTAGTCGAGTCAACAGTGACTCATTTTTCATTGTTGCCAAAGGTTATTTTATTGCGCTTCCAATCTTGGACGATGCCTACCATTTGTAGCCAGGGTGTGCCAAAAAGGAGTTTATATAAGTGTGTATTATCACGTAAATCTAGGATGACATAATCTATGGTAAACTTGACTCATGCAATACGGACTGGTATATTTGATAAGAAACCTGCAAGGTCGATTACTCATTGATCGGCCATACAAAGTTTCTATCGTGGCAGATCCAGGGTATTGAACCCCCATGACCTTGCTAGTGACAAAGCCATGATGTTTACGCTTGATCCACTATCAAGAATAGCAGATACTGCTAGATAATCTTTGTAGTGCATAGATAAGGTGATGCTAGTCCCCTTAGCAACACCGATATTTAGCAGATTCATGGAAATCTGAGGAATTTTTGAAATCTCATATGGTTTTCGTTGTTCATCTGGGATATCGGGCAGCTGAAAACTTCTAACGATATAGCTTTGGAGGCCGGTGAAAGATTTTATGGCACTATGGAACGACATTGTGATATGAGCTTGCAGAAGTTCAGAGATTCGAGTCCCTGTAGAGGTTGCTCTTTTGTGAGAATCGGAGCAGATAACGGACGGTCCGTGTTCTGTTCCTCCAGCAGAAACTCATCTCGAAATTCATTGTATCACCGTTGTTCCACTCGTGGGTCGGGGTAGTCTCGTGGTATGCGGAAGCCATCAAAGAGCTTATCATTTTGGCAGCAAATTTTTCTAGGATTTGCTGCTAGTTTTGGCGTGAGCTCGAGTGAGGACTCTAATAAAGAGATGTGTCGTGCGAGTAGGATCCTATTTTACTTTACAATCGACCATAAAATGGCCCGTTTCGCCATAGATGAAACACCTGTTGCTCATGGGCTCTTGGAGTTGTAAGAGACGTTGGTGCATGACAATTCACAGTACCATTGATTCCCCATGGTTTAGATTTGGTTTTTCGTGATCATGTGGTTCTCAGTTTGAGTGCTCGATTTTCCTCAGAGTGCTTAGGGATCCGACACACCTTGGTTACTTGGTGTCCAGGTGCTTGCCTCCCAAGGCCCGTGTGTTTCAATGGGTAGCATGGGCGGGGTGGACTATTTTAGTAACTGTGACAAATTTGTTTACTCCTAACTCGAGAGGTCTGTTTTACCCTCACCGAGTGTTAAGCCGCCTCTGTGTTTCAAGAGGGTCGACCGTGATCCATTAGCATGACATTCGAATGACGTAACAACGATAGCATACGAGTACCAAACATCGACTAGACCACATACCGACTAGATTAAAATCATTTTTACAGATTATGACACTAAATGGTTAGCATCACAAAATCACATACGAAATGTCATCCAAACCCCGCTTTACACAAGCTACCGAATGCTATGCCATATAATCACAACTTGATCTTGTTTGAACTAAGATCAATTATCCATTCAATTACCGATACTAACACCAAACAGCAACTTAGATAACCATACTGGTGAATCTCAAGTAAATCAAACAGAAGCACATTTATGATCACATAACCAAATAACCTATCTTCATGGTATCAGAATGGGGTTAGCAATCGTAAAGAGTACATTTAATACCACACAACCATTTACTCAAAGAAGCGATAATTCATTGAACCCAAAAAGCGATCAAAGGAAACATACCTTGATGAATGTCGGGGAATAGGCGAGTCAGGTGCAGGGAATGCTCTAGACATCATGTCGTAGAGGTCAACTTCATGGATTGCACGTCGTTTGGGAAAAGAAAGTATGTGACTCTAAATTTTCCTTCTAAAGGGTTGCTTTCTCTCACTTGGTGTGAAGTAAAGTATATCTTTAAGAAGAGGCCCCTGCGCCCCGCGCCCCCGCCCCCCACCCCCCCCCCCCCCACGGGGCTTTTTTTCATTCCTCACATTTCTCTTCTCGCTCGCTGGAAACGAGCTGCTGACCCGTCGCGCTTCCTGTCTTGGTACTGTTGCTTGCTTGTGGTCGCGATCTGTTCTTCCTCGCTATCTAGCTCGTTCTATCAAAGAGAGAGATGGTAGTTGGCCTCGCTCTTGCTAGTTCGATTGTTGATGGTTGCGCCCTCGCTTCTACGCGCTACTGCTCTGGTTTATTCTCAGCCCAATTCTGGCGGCGTCCCCATAACTTTGTTTGCTACTTGTAGATTGTAAGCATAGGATTTGATGACTCACCACTCAGTTCCAAACTATGCTAGACACAGGCCATCGTTCAAAATGACAATGAGACAGCGCATGCCTGAACTATGAGGTGAATAACTCAATTCTCTTTGTCAGTGCTCCGAATCGTGTTTCTCTTGTAAAAATTGCTGACTGTAGCTCAGCCTTCTCATTCAGTTCTTTCTCTTCTCTGAGTATCGGCTCATTACAACAATCGTTCTACATCCGGCTTCTCTGACCAACGATTCGATGGTAGATGGGAGCCGTTAGAGCACATGAATCAATCAACGGTGGAATACCCTTGCTGGATCAGTATAGACTACTTGCGTTTCAAGAAGACCCACATAATCATGTCCTGGTGCCAAGAGTAAAGCGTGGACAATTGTAGACATTTAACGTTTGTATAAGTGCTGCTGCTTCCACATGCAAAATCAGAATCTTATTGATGCACGACAACGATGGTATAAGTACTCTCCATCACTCCTCCTTAAGTTCAACAACTCTCTTACTGTCTCCATGAGAGACAGATGATAGCAATTATCCTCTGAGCTTCACATTCTTCAACAGCCTCAATAAGTCGTTCTACTTCACGGTTCTTCACACTCTTCACTCTGGGTGGTTCCGTCTACGGGATGGTCGTAACTATTCTTCATAACAAGTGACGGTTGCGGGATATTTCCGCCAGAGTGATGCCAATGATACTCAATATGGCTATTGGACGTCAGCGGGGCCCTCCCTATCATGCATGGTGTCAGCTCAAACAACCACAACAACTGGCAGGATTTGGAACTCCCTCAAAAGTTTTTTAGAAGGATCCAGAGCTTGGCTCTCAATAACATCTCGTTTCAATCCTCAATTCCCAACAAGAATCCTCCCTCATCATTCATACTCACGCTCTCACTCTATTCTGACTTCAGTTTAGCAACATTTCGGGTTAGTGGGAGCTCCACAACGTCTCAACCCTTCCATAGATCACTACTCTCTTCTGCAACAGCATGGCAGTGTACTCATTCAAAGAGCAAAGTTCTTCTCTTAAGCAGAATCTTAGAGGACAACAGCATCTCCATATGATCAACCTCCTTCCCTAGCAATGGCAGTATAGCAGTATAGCAAAGGCTTTCTCACTCCTGCACACACCTTCTACTCACAAAGCATCATCCTCATACTCTCATAGATTTTTAGCAGCAGCATGTCACTAAACTCTCTCTTTTTCTCACAATAGCTTCTGCCCACCAGCATACATTGTGGTTAGACTCCATCCACAATAGTATATTCAGCTGGTAACTCATAATCCTAGCATCACTAGATCAAACACAACAACAATGAAGATGGTGCCATCTTTCTCCCTCAGCTTATCAGCATAACATATTAACCCGGCAGTAAAGCAGCACAGAGCAAAAACTCAGCAAAACAGCAAAAACTTCATTGGTGTAGATAACAAGATGATGGTGGCCAATATACAAGATGATGGTGGCCGGTATACAAGAACATCAATACCCAGAAGCTAAGATGATTTTCAGGCCCATGAGTAACAACATAGCAATGTAATTAGACACATGTGGTGCCATTCTTCAACACATAGCAGCATAGCAACCAACCTCAACAGTAAAGCAGCACAACAACAAAGAAGCAGGACTCTCCACTTCTTTGTAGAAGGGTGTGTTTTTGCTTAACGTTTTGGGCCTTATTATAGATGGTGGTGGAGGGCCACCCTCACCCTCCCATTTTTTTCACTTTTCCTACATTTCTCTCTTTTTCTACATGTGTAAAATGTTGTGCAGCCCATCACATCAACCACTTGTAACAAGACATTTTTAGAACCTTCTCTTTGTACCTATCCAAGAACCTTTCTAAGGTGATGTAGACACTAGGCTTTCCATTTGACATGTGGCAAGGGTTTGACGTCACTCACTGTGATGTCACTCTAAAAAAAATTTAATCCCTTAACCTTAATTTTTGCAAGGGCCATAAACTTTTTTTCAAGTTGTTTAGTCCTGTTGGCCTCCTTGGCATTTTAATTCTTCCATTCTCATTTGTCTTGCCGATTTTTCTCTACAACTACGGTTTCGATGTCGTAAATTGTCATTTCTCCATTTTTTCTTAAACCCACTGTGCCCACATTTTTTATACCCACCGTGTCTGTATTTTTTATACCCATTGTGTCTGTATTTTTTATACCCACTTTGTTTATATTTTTGGATGAAATGATCAGGTTCTTGTCGATGTCGTGCAGATCTCCGAACAATAGTCGGTTGCTTAGATGATTTTTCTTGCTGTGCGACAAGGATATCTTCAATGTCCGTCGGAATAGTCGCAGGTCGAGGCCTGTCGATGGTGGTGGGAGTCGTTGGAATGAACTCTTGCATTGGCTGCTTCTGCTTGAAGTTAAAGAATTTGTCTTCGAGGAAGACCCCATTTTGACTAACTGAGATTCAGCTCGTTTTGACATCAAAAATTCTATATGCCAATGAATATCCTTTTGCTAACTAATAGGATCAAGTTTCTTTCTCAGATAAGAGAGAATGTATACATAGCAAAGACAGCCAAACACTCGGAGGTGTCATAGACTCAATTTGTAGCCATAGAAAGCTTCGAAGGGAGTCTTTGAGTCGACTACTTTGGTACTCGAATAGTTCTACACATAGCAAGTTGTTGAAATAGCTTGCAGGCACTTGAGTCATCGAAGTAGACATATTTCGAATTTGCTGGTGTGAGGTCTTCGAATAAGGACTTACATGCTGTCATGTGCTAAGAAGCACCAGAATCGAGATACCAATCCATTGCATCTCTAATGGGTAAATCTTGTATCATTACCAGAGTTGGTTCTTCTTGAGAGGTGATGGCAGAATCAGATCCTCCATCCTGTTGCATCTTCTTCTTGGCTTCGTTGTGCTTGAGAACTCGATAATCCTTGATGTTGTGGTTGGTTCTCTTGTAGTACTTGCAGAAGAGTCTAGTCTTGGGCTTTTGATGTTGTCGATTCGCCATCAAGCTGGCAGATCAATTCTGTGTGAAACCAAAGGGTGTAGCAAGATGGACTCAGATATAGCGTCATCCTCTACTCAGATGACAGAAATTCAAAAGATGACCAGTCGAGCTAAGATCAATATGTTGAAAGAGGAATCTCGACGAGCTCCATTTTACGAGATGCCTGAAACTTTCAAGAACTATACCTTGGACGACGTGGTAATTATGATGCTGCAAGCCCAGCGAGAACCTGATCAAAGTCAACAAGCACCAGCAGAACAAGTCTTCTAGGGACCTGCGCGAACACAGCCGATGAACCTTGCCGAGCCAGGTGAAGAAGAAAAGATAGTGCATGTGGGAGAGCTGTTAACGCCCACACAGTTCAAGAGACTACGATCATTGTTGGTGGAGCATAAAGACTGTTTTTCCTGGAGTTATAGTGACCTTAAGGGCATTCCACGAACAGTAGTCCAATACACCATACCCTTGGTGGATGGAGCAGTCCCCAAGGTGAGTCGTTACTGCCACTGCAATCCGAACTACACAGAGCTGATCAAGCAGGAGTTGCAGAAGCTGATAGATGCAAATTTTATTTATGAAATCGAACACACGGAATGGGTATTGCCCATAGTTATAGTACCCAAGAAGAACAGAAAAAGACGGATTTGTGTGAATCTGAAGGCGCAAAATACAGTCACCAAAAAGGATCATTTTCATTAGCGAAGGATGCTGACATTTGGATCAAGGCCATGGGAGAGGAGATGGAGTCAATTGCTAAGCATAGCACATTGATCCATGAAAAGGGTCCATCCATAATCCTGAAACCTCAAGAGAGTAGGAAGAGTGTCAAGCGTCTCACCCCTCATCTAAGCCATTCCACAATTAGACCTCATGCCAAGATTGACACCCTTGGTAGGCTTAGATTCCATCTAGATCCATAGTTTAACCCCCTCCCCATTGGATCGAAGCTCGTATTACACGACTACTCACCCAGTTAGAGATCCAAACCCTGACTTTGCCCTCTTGATCTCGACGATTAGTGAGAGGGTCCAACACTTCTGACATCGCTTGCTTCCATAATTCTCCTCTGGACTCTAAATAGCTTCTTGGTAGGTTGTTGGTTCTTCAGTGAAGCTATAGAATTTGACATCTGCATCTTCACTCCATTGAAGACTGTTAGTGTATCGATTTGGAGGTCTTATTTGTCTTGTTGACCTTCTTGGTCCTGTTCGTCGCTACTTGTTCGTGTCTTCTTCGACAAGTTGATCTTCGGCTTCCTGCTCTGAAGTCTATTGGTCAATATTCTGGTTTGATGTTTGGCCTTGATCTCCCTCTTGAATTGGTAGCAGTGTGAAGATCTCATGGTCCTTTTCTTCCTTTTATCCTAGAAATGTGGTTTCATCAAACTTCACATATCTACTCAACACAAGTTTCTTCGAGGTTGGGTTGTCCGTACACTTGTGTTCCATTCGAGTATCCGACCATGATTGTTTGCTTTGAGTTTTCATCAAGCTTGATTCTTTTTTCTTTTGGTATGTGCTGGTGTACACCTAGAATTTTTCACCATACAAATAATGCCTCCATGCCTTCAAAGCGTTATGCAAGTCGATAGCTAAGTGCCTCGGAGAAGAATTATTCATCTACAAAAAGGGAAGCACTTGGAATTGTTTTTACTGTTAAGAAATTTTGGCATTATTTGATGGGATATGCTTTCATTTTCCATGTTGATCACTATGCTCTAAAGTATCTCGTGAATAAACCAGATTTATCAAGACGAATTGCTCGATGAGTTCTGCTTCTGCAAGATTCACTTATCAAGTAGAACTCCACCAAGGAAAATATTATATGAATGTTGATTATTTATTGTGACTCAGCATGGAAAAAGTTGTAAAACCAATTAATGATGATTTTCCAGATGAAAATTTATTTAAAATTTCATCTTTAAATTCTTTATATTATGATATCATTACCTATCATAAGGATCAGATTATGATTTGGAGAAAAAGATAGTTTTTCAATATAAGGTACCACCTTGTACTATTATTAACAATATCCTGTACAAGCTTGGTGCTGATCATCAACTAAGAAGATGTCTCAAAACCGAAGATATTAAAAAGGTTGTACAAGCCTTACATTCAGAGGATGCTAGCGGACACTTTCCTTTAAATAACACTGTTAAAAAAATATTGACTGCCAAGTATTGGTGGCCAACTATGTTCTAGGATGTATTGAATTATATATGATCGTGTGATCCATGCCAGAGATCTGGAAAGCCAACAAAAGCAATGAATTGGTCGTTGATGCCAATCCTGCCTCTTGCACCATTTGAAAAGTAGGGGATTGACTTTGTCGGTCCAATCAAGCCCGTGACTCGACACAGTAAGTGTTGTTATATTTTGGTTGCGACGAATTATGCCACAAAGAATATAGAAGCAGAAGCGACGAAACGAAACAATGTGAAAATTGTCGCAGTGTTCTTATTCAAATCTATAATTACAAGATATGGTTGTCCTCTCGAATTAGTTAGTGACCATGGTACACATTTTTTAAATGACACAATACGGCTGTTGACAACGTATTTTCTGATTAAACACAAAAGGACAATCCCTCATAATCCAAAAGCAAATGGGTTGACTAAGAGAGCAAATGGAATACTTTGCAAGATCTTGAATAAGATTATTATTCCACATGCGACTGATTGGGATTAGAAATTACCTTCAGTTCTCTGGGCTTATCGAAACACATAGAAGATCACGACAAAGCAAACACCATATTTCTTACTTATGGTATGAATCCCATCTTACCTATTGAATTCGAGGTGCCAACTTTTCGTATACAAGCCCAATGAACAGATGTAGAATGTATTAACGAAAGGTTGATGACTATTGAAGAACTATCTTAAGCTCGTTCAAACTCACAAAAACTAACGGAGCAAATTCAGGAACAACGGAAGAAAAAGTATGATAGTCGTATCAGGAAAAGTGATCTTAAGTTGATCTATGATAGTCGACATCAGAAGTTCCCTGAAAAACTTCATATGAGATGGCTCATACCTTCTAAAGTTATCGAGGTGTTCGAGAATGGTCCTATTCAACTTCAATCACTCGAAGGCGAACTATTACCAACTCGAATTAATGGGTCCAAGCTCAAGAAATATTATCTTTGACTAAACATTCTAGTCATTAAGAATCATTCTAGAATTTTTCGAGAATCTTTCTAAGCTCATTCTAGAATCTTTCAAGAATTTTCGAGAATCTTTCTATGCTCATTCTAGAATCTCTCAACAATTTTTGAGCATCGTTCTAGTATCTTTTCTAGAATCTTTTGAGAACCTTTCGACGGAATTTTTGTATCCATCTATTAAAGATGATGGCCACATGGTCATCATTATTCACATGTGTTTACGTCTACACGTAAAAATCGAGTCATCATAAAAAAAAATACTTCCTTTTTACAAACGGTCTTACCACAATTAAGACTGTATGTCGATCATATTATGAAACTATGAGCCATGCATGCCATTAATAAAGGAAGTGACAGATGTCAGGTCATCATCCATGACATGTCATCATCCTTTCCACACTGCCACTGCATATCGGTCATTTTTCTATTTTCCTCCTCACACTTTCTTCTTGCATTTTTTTTATGCTTTCTTACCTTACTCACGATCATTATCTTTGCGATCAAGCCCTCTATCACGAACTGTTGCAATCTTCGGAGCTTTTGTCTATTATTTGAACAAATGACTTCATGATCAAGCTCTGCCATTACCTGGAAAACACGCACAGGAATCCGATTGGCATCAATCCAGTCTCTTCTGGATCAATGCAGGTTGGGAAGTCTGAAGGTGGAATCTTCAATTATACTTTCTGAAGTCAACACTAAGTTTGTTAATCCTATCCACTCAGTGTCTGAAGCTGATTTCAAAGTTCATGTTTGAAGCAAGTTCTTCACTATTTCGGAAGAAGTTTTTTCCACTGCCCTTGGATTACCACTCGATGGTAATATTATTTCTACAAGTAGAGACGCGGTCGATGAAAACACCTACTTTCTGAGCAACTACTTTGTACCCACGAAAGGCTACAAGATTTCAATGATCAAGGACGCCATGCTCAAATTGTTTTGTAAATATGTAAATCAAGTGATATTTTTGACAGATGTTGATGCCACCATATCGGTGCAAAACTTTGGATATCTAATAGATGCACTAGTCGGTAATCCTGTCTGTTTTGGAAGCATAGCCTACAAGGCATTTTTGAGGTGGACTAAGCACCAGAAATTTTCGACAATAGGAGCGCACGTTTTGAGATTGTGCGAATATTTTGGAATCTTACTCGATGAGGAGAAAAGTTTGCTGATGGGAAGACTGTTGCCAACAACACCAGTCAACCTATCTAGTCTCCTGACTACACCTGCCACAACCACCACAGCATCAGTTGCGCCAACAATCCAAGTAGCAGCCACGACAGCTATGGAGATCGATGTTGCTGCTTCACAAAGGATGCTGATACAACCATTGACATGGACACTGATGGAGCTGTTGCTACTAATTTAACGAAGCCAGTCTCAACCTCACAAAAGCAGAAGAGTTCAAGCGACTCAGACAAAGACGAAACTCAGTCTGACACTTCAAGCAAGGCTCAAGCAGCTACATAAGACGACACTAGAAAAAGTTACAAAGATAAAGATGAACCTGACCAACAGCCCCAGTGGCTCACCACCATGACCAAGAGAGCCAAAAATCTAGTTGCAAATATTTATGAATATGATAAATATATTCAGAAGAGCACTATGGAACTAATTGATGCAAAGAGAAAGCTCCAAGAGTCTCTCAAGAAATCTTATGAGAAGATTGACTCTCTCGAACAGACAACACCCAACTGATCAAACAAAATCGTTCACTCGAAAAACAGCTTCACACCTCAACAAAGGAAGCTGATTCTTTGAAGGAAATTAATAAGGCGATTGAGGCCAAGTCTAGAATTATCAAACTACAATTGATTCTTTAAAACAACAAGTGCTGAAAGCGAACCAAGACAATGTCGCTCTCCAGAAACTTCTGCAAGAGGAGCGAGCGATGCGAATAAAGGCCGAACAAGCACTAGGGCTGTGCAGCAATGTCAGTACTGTAACGATAGACCTTTTGAAGCTGAACCAGCTCCAAGGCCAAATGCTAGACAATTTTCGAACAAAGTTTCTGCAACCGCTCAAAGATGATAAGGCATTAGTCGAAGAAGAGTTGGCAGAGCTAAAAGAGCTCTCTATCGAAGCCAGTCAGACATGCAGCGGTCGGACTCACATAAAGAATGTTCACAGGCCTTGCTGAAAATTGATGATCTGACGCAGCAACTTAAGACTGTTCCTATCTGTTCGAGAGTTGTTGACCACCTCGAGTATTTAGAGGCAGTAGCAAAGATCGACAAACTCAAACAGGAGGTGTCTGATCTTAAACAGCAACTAGAAGATCAAAAGTTAGCTGCTGAATTACAAACTCAAGACATGGCAACAGCATCTACTTAGGCTAGGCGACCGTCGAAACCAGTCGAAGGTATGTGTTGAAAGATTCAATGCATTTGTTGATCTATTCTAGAAGTGGTGTCCACATGCTTTTAACATTGAATTACAATGGCGTGTGGATTATATAATGCTACCAGGCACAGTAGGCATCGCCTTCGACGACTGGACATCACCATGGGAAAAGGAAGACTTTCTCTGGTTATGGACCCAGTTATCTATCGAGCAGAAAGGATGTCTCTGTTGGGGCATAATTCAGGGGAAATTCAAAGTCGAGCCTTTCGGATCAGTTGAGTTATACATAGGTTGTTCTGCTATGTATGCCTTAGAGTACATTCGAATTAAAGTATACCAGTTTTTGCATAACGAAGACAACAAGCGACAATTTTGGAAGCGAAAGTCGCAGTTCAAATTGTATAAACCAAAAGACGTTGCGGATATGGGCGCTTTTGATGATGCGGGTCTGCTCATCGATGTAAATATGGCGTATCCAAAACTTTTCAGTATTTACGGCAATTGGGAGCGAAATCTTGCTGACTATTTTGTGGAAATTCGACACAATCTGCAAGATCGAAGAAAGTCAATTCGTTACAAGCACTTTTGTACATATTCTTTCTGGCAGTTCGGGACTTTTGCAGCAAAGACTTTGTTTTTTGTACAAAATCTATATGTTAAAAGTTCTTTTATAAGATTTCCAGCTCGCTTTTATAGAGAAATCACACTTCGAAGTGATTCAGACAAAGATGTGAAATTAACTCAGGAGCTGTTCGATGGATCCTTGCTCCCTGTTAAGCTCAAAAAATTTGGCAATCTATCAGTTGGCCGATATATGCAATCAAAGGAAATGTTGATGTTGTACGAGGCTCAACAGAATTTGGAGTTAACCCGAAGATTACATGCAGAATTGAATCCATCATAAATATTCATTATTGTCTATGTAATGGTGTTGTTTCTATGTGATGCTGAATTTTGATCTTTGAACTATTGAAGGAGTTTTGAAGTTCGATTTCTTTTCTAATAAATATTTCAAAGATCACCTCAAATCATCTAATTCAAGAAACAGCATGTCATATATTCAAAGCAGAAGAAATATCTCAAATGAAATATCTAAGGGAAGGAACATATGAAGACATATCTTTTGACCTTAATGAATATATGACGACCCGAATGAATCGCGAATGATCCTCGAAATGAAGATTATATGTTCACGAGGATGTTTCACATTTGAGGAAGGGGATATGTGATGCCACGAATTTGCTAAATAACGAATATCAGCCTCATGATATGCTCGAATATGAAGATATGAGCTGGATAAATATAGATCATGAAGAGGCCTATATCATTTTTCGAGAATATAACTCCTAAAGACTTGCCTTGTATTTAAGGACAAGACCTCCAGAAGTGAAACATTGCCTTGGATAGCCTTTACTAGGTCATTGACGCGAAACGACTAAATTATTATTGATCTGTTTTCTTGTTTGTAACAGACATAAGTTTCTAACATATTCTAAAACTATTCGTGTTCTTTAACCATAATTTGAACTTAAGTTGTTGAGGACTTTTGTCTAGAACCGAACAGTTTACGAATAAGGTTAACTAATTGTCTGATTGAACTCAAATAGATCGAACATCTCTAGAATCTCTACTGACAACTTAATCAGCCGGAGTGTAGTATTGTTGTACTACTCTGATAACATCTCACCTGTAGAATGCTTTTCATTCGATTCGATAGAGGCAAGTCTGTTGTTTTGGAATTATTAACACTACACACCCCCAACACAAGTAATACTGGTTACTTTCTAATGTCTGTTGACAACCAGAATAACTCTCGAATCCACTTCATTCAAAATAAGTCATAGCTATATTTAACTTTCAAGCGCTATCCTCTGCAGGTTCGACATTATTTACTACAAAATCTATATTATCTTTGTTGGTATAGTATGACAATGTCCAAGAGAAGCAATCTTGATATTTGATCAATAAGTTTCTCAATGCTTGAAACTGTTATGAGAAAAGTTGCACTCCAACTTGAACAATCTTCTCATCTTCTCCTGGTTCAGCTAGATTTATTGGCAATGTTCTAGCTGGTCCATCATAAATTTCTTGTGGTTCTGGCATTTATCCTCATGTTCACGATGAGCTTTAGGTCACATGATCACAACGTCATCCAAAGTGTAACGTTTGAAATGATTTGGCATGTCTTGATGAACTCCATCTTCTTTCTCCTGTTGCAAGGGGTTAATCTTTGTTTTAAGCTTAGATCTCTTGCGAGAAGGCGATGACTTCCTAGAACTTTGACTTGAAGAATCATCTTTAATTTTCCCTTTTCCTTTATCCAATAAAGGTGGTATATCCTCCCTTCATTTGAATCTTCAAATCCGGCACAAAATAGCGGTTCCTGATGGACCTTCAATTTAGTCTTTATCAATCTCTCAGCTAATACTTCTTTGGCTTCAAGAATTCTCCCAAAGTAATGTTCATGTTACTTGATAGATTATTCACAAAAAGTTCTGTTTGCAGCACTTCGCTCAGTCATCTTGAATGGTTCTTCACGGTGATGTAATTGAGTATTAACATTCGTACGTTGATGTGATCTTTGCAAGGGATCCGGCAAATGCGTTGGTAGCACAGGTATGGAATGAATCCCTGCTACATCTTTGGCAGTTTCCAAGGCCTCTTCTTCTTGTAAACCTTTAATCCATCGTCTCATATTATGGTATTTCCTCTTCTCAGAATTGAGATTTGGATACACACCTGATGCAGTAGGTAATTCAGTAGTTGGCACAAATTCTGCAGGTGTTGGTTCAATAGCAACTACTTTTTGCTTCTGAGCTCTCATCACATCCATTACTAATGCACATGAGTCATCAGGATGAGCTGCTTGTCTTTGCTTGATCATAATCATATTCAAATGAGCAGTTACAGGCGGTGGTTTTGGTCTAGTTGGACAGTCTTTGTAGCAAAGTCCATATCCACATTCCTGACAAAAGGGATTAAATTTTCCTTTATTGGGACATTCTGCAATCATGTGATTTTCTCCACATCCAAAACATTCAAGTGGCACTTGAGCCCACTATCTAGACTATTGTTGTTGTGTAGCAGCATAGATAGCATATTGCCCTGAAGGACCAATGTCTAGATCTACATTATAATTCCATTGTTCATGACCACTTGAAGGTTCTAGTTCCATCATAATCGCAAGAGGAGCTTGCTGTACTGGTAGAGCTGGTAAGGCTAATGGTTGCGAAAATCCAAGACCATGGAACTTACCATCTGGCGTCTTCCATGTTGGACTCTCTTGATATCGCATCTTGTAATATCATTGTTGAATAATCGGTGGATTGAACGAACAAAAAATTGTCTCATGTCCAATTGAATTGCACATATGACAATAGGTGTCCGACATTTGTCTCCGACATTCGTCTTTTCATCGTTGAACATTCATTCATAGCACAAATTGCACACGAAACATTTTTCCTATAGGAAAAGTTTTAGCCATTTTATTAGGTGCTTTGTCGCTCTTAGCTCACTGCTCTTCCAATGCTTTTAACTTCGTATCAAACCGAGTCTACATCTTTTCTAGCCGCTTTTGCTGCTTCTGGCCAAGTTTCTCAAACTCGTCCATCATTATTGCATTGATGTTAGTAGATACAATAGTTGTGGATGTCGTGGTGGTTTGCCCAGCTGTATATGGCAGCATTCCAATATCGGTGTCATCATCGGAATCATCATCCTCTTTGCGTATTGCATCATCCATTGCATGTTGTAATGAAAGGTAATCTCCTCGACGTTTAAGTTCACGTCTAATCCTTTTTGGTAAACCTGCTAAGAACCACATGATCATTGCTTCATTGTTAATGAGATATGGTTCACATTCGGATCTAAGATGTTTGATCCGCTCAATGTAATCTCGTAACCCCTCCTTTCCCATTTTAATTTTACTTAAGAGAAGGAAAGGATCTCCAAAATTTTCCTGGGCTTAAATCTCGTAGTGAGGGCAGCCTTAACTACTTTCCAATATAAACGTTCAGTCATGTCTTGATTGTAAAACCAATCTTGTGTGGCTCCTATTAAAGATATAGTAAATAGTTTAAGTTTATCTTGTGGATTAACTTCACCATAGGCTTCGCATGATTCAGTAAAGATTTTGATAATCTAACTGGATCAGATAATCCATTGTACTTTGGTAACTCCAAACGAGGAGATCTTCTAATAATAGGACATGGAGGTAACGAATGTTCAAGTTCAGAATCTAAATCTCTCAAATCACTTCAGAATAAAGAATAGGTAATAGATTATGAGATTAGATCTAGATTTTTCAATCTTTTCTCTGATCTGACTTGTAAAAACGTTATCACTTGATATCAATCAAATTTTGATTTGAAAAGAAAGATCTTAATCAAGTGATCAACACTCTTGAAATAAAAGTTTCTCAGAATCAATACCAAACTATAACAAAATCTTTCACAAATTTGACAGGAGCTGGATCAAATAGATCAAAACTCAAAAATAATACTGGCAAAGGTTAACTCGGCGAGGGTTCTTTCAATACTATTATTGGCAAAAAAAAACCCACGTAACTGGCTGTTTCTGACAAATCTGGAAAAACTAACCTTCGCCTATTTGATAGTAGATAGATCTGACAAGGATGAAGCTCGGGTATTAGCGAAGGTTCTTTTGGCAAACAATGATTTTTTTACAGCTTGGTGAGGGTTAAGATGAACTTTTTGATAGATCTAGATATATCTAACTTCGCCAAACTCAAAAATGATGGTTCACTAAATTTGGAGACCTCAGACAAATTAGCAAAGGTTCAAGAGTGATACTGATATTTTTGCAAATAAGAGAACTTTTTTGACAAAAATAGTTCAGTATAACAACTAATCTTGACCTAACGTTTTCCCAACTTACTGATTCCCAAAATTAGTCGTCAACAAGCAAAGGTTCCTCTCAGAGAACCGATATTCTTGTAGAAATGTATAAACTTTGTACAAAATGTTACCAACAACTAGTGGAACAGTCACTTTTGCCTTCTATTTTTAAAATTAACTTTCATCGACCTAGCTATAAGTAGATCTGGGTCATATCTATATACAGTAGACCAGGCGAATGATGGTTTTCAATTATTTTTTGATTTTTGAGATTTTTTCACTTTTTTTGGTGGTTTTTCCTCAGTTTATGAAAATTGGTTGGGAAGTAACCTTCGCCCTTCAAACTGTAGCTTCATTGTATCAAGGCGGTCTTATGCCTGCAAGTCGGCGAAGGATTGCAAAGGAACAAAAAGTTATCAGTGTCTGATGAAGATTTTGCCCCTTTGATCACCAAAATTACAAAAATGATCAATTTTTGTGGTTTCTCTTATTTCTTCAGACCCAAATGGATCTTAGGAATGGTAATTTGTCCTACCTTCCTTGCTCAACAATCAAAATATATTTCAAGCAAAAAATCCATACAAACCAAGCAAAATTTCTCCCAAATTAACCCTAAAATGCAATTTTAACACTATTATGCCAAGACAAGATGCCTAAATGCAAGCTAACATCCAAACATGGATAAAAAACATGCTGAAAATGAAAATCGGTGTAGCTTCGTTGCAACAGCACCAAAATTGTAGCAGGTATTTCCTATCCACCTTCAACCCTAGATCCAAGCATATCAAGCATCAAAGAAAATTTTTGTCTCTATCAAAGCTACGGTTAAAAAGTTATGCTATTTTTAATGAACTACAAACGATAATGTACCTATATAGAATGGTTAAGCATAGAAGATAGTGCGGGCAAAAATGAAAAAGCATTTGGACAAAAAATCAATTTCTTTCAATCAATATATACATTAATAAAATATAAATCTGCATTGCATTTTTATAGGGTCTTTTTTGGATTTAAAATTCCTCTAATGCTAGACATAATTTAGTCACTAAATAAATTACAAGAAGTATACCCTAAATTCCACAAAGAATAGGATGTAATTGACCTATAGTAATCAAATCGAAGCTCACAACAAACTTTTCACGTTGAAAATCAACAAACCCTAGAACAACTTTGACTAGGAAAAAAAACCTTAAGCAAAATCAACAATAGAGCAAAGTCTAAGGACCTAAATTACCAACAACTACCTTGTAAAAAAAATTTACACTCACAAGGACAACGAAGCAATTTATCTAACTTTTCAATGGCTGGACTTTCCAAGTAAAAAAAGCCTAGACAACAAGCATTGGAACCCAAAATTGAATGATAGGCCATGGATTCGCCATAGGACAAATTTCTACAATTTAGCCAAATCAAAAACTTTTGAAAATTGCTTTGAAAATAAGCCCAAGAAACCTAGAACACCATGCAATAAGGCAAAGACCTCTTATGCTAATTGAAGATGTATATCATCCAAGAGTCGGGCATAAAAAAATGTGGTAGGACTAATCTGCTCACAAATGATAAAACACGCTTGCTCTGATACCAAATGTTACACACATGTTCTTAAATCCCAAGTTAAACACAAGATTAACTCACCAAAAACTTGTCTCTCTATTAATCTCAATATCGATTACATAGATCAACCAAAACCTATGAGAGCTTTATTGCCACAACAGTGTAGGAATAAGACGAAAAATATCGAAACGAGGCTCACACTATATCCCCTCAAGCACCCTAATACTCATTCTAAAGCCTCCACATGGCACACGCCCCTATTGGCAAATCCATGGCATGCTCAGTTGGCAAAACCATCGCACATGAGCATGCACCTGAGTGTCCCTCATAAATTGGGCACAGGCTTAATCGACATACGACACATGCCCTTTGATTAATCAAGCCCTACATTTTAAGAAGTCAATCCAACATACTATAATTGAGACCCAATAGCCCTTCACCATTTCAATATTAGTCACTTACAATAGTGACACAATCATCTCCACCAGCCAATCGCTTACCCATATACAATAGATATTTACAAGTTCAAGATTACAATAAGGTACTCAAAATGCATGTCACAAAGGACATTAAGTTGCAAGTTCTCTTTCAGCAGTAGTTGCATAATAAAGTAAAACTGTGGAATGTTTTCAGCTCCTACATTCTTTTTCGTAGCATTAGATTAGTAATGGTTTTAGCTGATAGTTGTTGCCATGATATCTCCAGACCCCCAAGCCCTAAATAGAGCCGAAGAAATTATACGTCAATGAGCTCTAACTTGTATGTTTCCCATATGAGTATTTGCTAGGCATGTAATATTTTTAAGAGCCAGTAAAGCCTCTGGCGTCAAATTTGAATGTTGTTAAGTATGCATAACCCTTAATTTTAAACTCTTTGAGTTGCTTTCCACCACCATTATTTAGACCAAGAAAATATTCAGCAAAAAGTACATCAAGTTTATGATCTAGCAACGACGTGTTTTGCTCATTCATTAATTTCACATTTGAATACTTTCACAAGAAACTGCAGCAGTTTTGTCGGTCCAAAGACTCAACTTTGTAAAATATATCGGCGAACTTGGTCAGTGCAAAAGACAACTCCTTGTTACTCAAAAACAAACTATAAGGATCCCAATTGGAATATAACAGCTAGAAAAATCTAGTGATAAAATGGAAAGAAACTTCAGCCTACCTGAGCATCTTAACAGCATAGTAAAAGATTAATGAATTGCCTAAGGGCTTGCTACAAAATGTCAGTCAACAAATGACATCCGTAATAGCTGATCATCTGCTACAAAAACAACAGATCCTAGAAAACTGAATATCATTAGATTTCAAAGGGATCAGCCTCAAACCACATACCATTCCATGTTTGGAATTAGAACATGTCTAGACTTTCTCTGAGAAAAGTGCTGTTATATAGGTTTGTGTGTTTCAAAAGTCAAACTAAAGATTTGAGGAGTTTTCACCAACGGCCTGCATTGGATACAGACCGTGGGGGCCGCTCCCTTCTAACAGATGGCCGCAAATATTTCCCTTTCAATAGAAATGCATATAGCTATGGTAACCTATAAACCCAACAAAAATAGCAAGACATGAATGCCACATTTGGTTCTTTAAAAAGCCCTTTCATAATTGCTTCTATTTGTGCATCTTAAAGGAGAACCCATACTGAAAGCCCTTTCATTATTGCTGCTATTTGTGTATCTTAAAGGAGAACCTACACTGCATCCTGAGATATTCTATCCACCCGCGCGCCCCGGGTGGTGAATGAAAGTAGTTTCCCATGTATCAAGGTCATCATATATCTACTCCCTTCACTTATCTGCATAAACACTGGTTTAGCATGATTACATCGGCGAAGAGGAGTTTTTGTTTCTCATGTATGCCCCCATTGTGTAGCTGAGTGGAAGCCAAACTTCAAATCTTAGGGAGAGAAAAAGACGACTTAACTAACATGCTACATATTGAAGGACGACAGTGGAAAAGATTTGCTTAAATAACTTTTTTGAATACAAATAGGACGAACCAAACAATAGAACCAAAACCCAAGTAACAGGATTAACCTGTTCCCAATTGGTGAG
Source organism: Diphasiastrum complanatum (assembly GCA_029204225.1). Taxonomy (NCBI): domain Eukaryota; kingdom Viridiplantae; phylum Streptophyta; class Lycopodiopsida; order Lycopodiales; family Lycopodiaceae; genus Diphasiastrum; species Diphasiastrum complanatum. The sequence goes on from CM055112.1 coordinate 13,310,194, forward strand.
GGAGCAAGTTGAAACTCCACTACTGAAGATCCTTTTTTCTCCAAGATGTACATTGAAAGAAAAAATCCTTAACCTTAGATGGCAAGGTAACATGCCACTAACGAAGCTATAAGACATGCTTCTGCCATTCTGCATGAGCAATGATTGCACGGCTTGCTTCACGCTCCAATTCATGCTTTTGCTTACACACAATGTGCCAATATGTGACTCAGTTTGTTTATAATCAGAAGCACTGGCAAACTGATATAGAAGGATTACAGCTCCTGTCAATATCATTGAACAACTACATGGCTATTGACCAAGGCTGTGACTCCAGCTCCAGTCAATACAATGAACTACTGTATGGCTAGTTGCCGGTGCTGTAACGCAGATGTCGCTCGTAAAAATCTACAAGCTGCAGGAATCAACCAGCTCCACTCATGTTAGGAAACTTTGCTTCTAAAAATGTGTGCATGCTAATTAATCATCACCAGCTCTCAAAGTATCAAAAATGCTCCAAAACATGGCCAGACTTACCAGAAGAGGGTAGGTGGCTCGAAGAAATTTATTATCGACTACTACTTCCTGTCCATCAGACCTGAAATTTTAAATGTCAAACCAAAAAATTTATCATCTCAGTCAAAAAGTAAAATAAACAATATTTGCAATCAAGTCAATAGGTAAAGCAAACAGGAATTCCATACAACTCCAATGGCATTTTTGGATATATATAAGTTGAAATGACACGATGACTAGCAGAAGTGAAACGCAAGTTGAAGATGTCAACCTAGTCTAAGAGGTATTTTTGCTATGCAAAGAACTAAACATCCTTTGCAGCAGAATTTAGGCAGCTCTTTGGGCCTCAGGACCACGCCATAATTTGGCATTACATCATATGGTCTTGGCACTTGGGCATTAATTGTTAAATCCATTAAGATCAGCACATTAGCTAGAATATATCAGACTTCAGCGAGTTTAACTTGATTTCAGTGCTCTTGTTCTGCCTTTTAGTCTGTCATTGTTCTGCATTGATTTGATCAGCATATAAATTTTCAAAATCCACATTAATTTCTACAGTTGCAACTAGTCAACTCTGCCAAAAAAAGACTTAAAGCTTGCATGTATGCTTGACATCAGTTTAAGTTAGGTCCTATCAAAGACCAACCTGGTTAATCATGTATTAGGGTTTAGGGTTTAGAAGTTTGGAATGAAGATGGACTAGTAGCTTGGGAACCCTCTTAACAGCTTAACTTATTTGTGCCTGAGAACCCAAAAGAGTATAAACAAGAAAAATAGTGTACTAGACCATTCACTGGAAACATTAGAGCAATCAAGCTAGAAAACAAACCACATACCTAATGAAAGAAGATATGAAAATCACCCAATGAGTTATCAATGCTAATCTACGATAATACAACAAAAGATGTGCAACATAAGGGGAAGCACCAAATGACTCATGTCCGGTAGCACTTTCAGAGAGCTTTCATCGAAAGGAGGATTTAAGGCCACAAAACTTGTAGGAACAAGCATAGAAAAATTTTCATTTGTGTTACACTCTGTGCATGATGAAACTAATCGTGAGTTCCTCATGTAAAATATAAGTGTTTGGGTACAAGAATATTTATGTTTTCTTTAATGTCTGTTAGTTCCTCAGCTACAATCAAACTTTCCACCACTGGTGCTTATGACCAACCCTAAGGCACTTTTGATGTGCAGCCTTTCACTCAATGTGGTCATATTTCTTTGGCTGAAAGAAAATAGATAGCCACATCAGACATTGAGGCACTCAAACCCACCATCACACAATGACAGTCTTACCACACTAACCCTTGTATTGTGCTAGTTGTGCATTGTGTCAGAAGATAGTAAGATACCACTTCTATGTGATGGTGCCATGCAAAAACAACTTCTAGTAACAGTCACTTAAAGTACCCATTTTCAAACTGGCTTCCTCAGCATTGTGTGTGTGTGTGTGTGTGTGATTCCCACTTGAATATTTACTTTCTGATAATCAAAGACCTTCCCTGCGAAAGTTAGGACCTGATATCTATGAGCAATAAAGTTGAAGTATCAGGACTTTCATTCCTAATATTGTTGGAATGAGTCAAGTAAGCAATGCGGCAAAACCCTGAGCTTCCTATTATGCTACAAGAAGATGACCTCAGGTGAGACTTGTTATTCGTTTTCTTAGCTCCAATCTTCAGCACCAGTTTGGTCTTGCTTGTTTTGAATAGATTTATGCTTGCTCCGGTAAACTAAGACTATCACCAGAGGGAAAGGAGAGAGAAGGTATCATGTGTGACTCGGTTTTGAATGACAGGTATCCGAAGTAAAAATTGCACAAATTTTAGCCCTTTTTAGCACCAGTTTGGTCTTGCTTGTTTTGAATAGATTTATGCTTGCTCCGGTAAACTAAGACTATCACCAGAGGGAAAGGAGAGAGAAGGTATCATGTGTGACTCGGTTTTAAATGACAGGTATCTGAAGTAAAAATTGCACAAATTTTAGCCCCTTTTTTAAAAAATAGCTACATGGCACAATCAGGACACATGGTCAGCCACCAGCCATTGTTTAATGGTGTGACGTTGGTCAAAGGGGATCTAAACATGATTATTAGCCTTTACATAAAAAGAGAGGGGGATAATAGGACACGGGCGAAGGTGTATTAGATGTTGCTGACGTTCATTGTACAAGCTCCCAGGGCATAGTGACCAGGGAACAGGACATGCAAGGCTCAAGCTCCCAGGGGAACAGGAATGAGAACATCCCCGCAAAAAATGAGTATGGGAAGGAAGATCGCCACATCATCACAATGACATATGATACATACACTTAAGAGCTTGAAGAGTGTATTTTGAAATTATGCATTATATAAATAGAATAGAGGGTGAAAACTGTAAAAATGCAACGGCACTGCCTTAAAAACCATTGTATGTACAAGAATCCACGGCAACATAAAGATGAGGCTCCAGGAGCAGCATGGGGACGGTTCCAATGTGCCAAAAACAGAAGCCTGCATGCCAGACAGCCAGTGCCAGAGGCCTCAAAGTTAAATCGCTAAAGGTTCTGAGTCCCGACAGGACAAACCAGTACAGGTTCCAACAGGTCCAATCTCTCCAGAATGCGCACATCTAAACATGATTGGGCACTTCATGCCCTCTGTATCAAGTACCCAGACAGCGTAATGCCTCCAAGCCACCACCTTTAGGTGCAAAGTTCTCCAAGCAGCCAGCCTACTTGAGGCTTGAAGACCTCCAGATCCAAGGGAAAGGAACATGTGGGAGATAAGAGGCACTATGAGATAGGTACGTAGCCCTAGGATTTAGAGATACATAACGTGCTCTCAGAGTTATCATGGATATTCATAAAGCTAGCCAAGTTACAGCCCAGAAGACAGACCATCCGAAAATCTACGATGGGGGACACATTTGACCACGCCATAAGTTCCCCAGGTATTTATGTTGAGTATCATTCATTTACATTGGCAAACATACAGTTGCATGATGGCTATTGTGGCATGATTGCATCTAGAGCCCCGGAAATGTAAGGCCCTGCAATCCACCTTTTGAAGAGGTAGTTGAGAGTTGTTGATGCAGAAGTTGTGAGGTCCACAACCGAGTCCTATATCATGGTAACTGGTTCAACTTAAATTTGTTAATGGCCCATTCTTGATAATTTGGGTCTAGTTGATACCTCATCAGTGAGACTTGGAGAGTAAAGTTCGGTTATGAGCACATCAAAGATAGTGCAAGCTGTCCAGTGTCAATGACAAGGTGGTCATATGATAGTTAGGAAGAGCTCCCTAGCCGTCATGTACTTTTAGTACATCCATACTTATCAATGCATCAGAATATCCATTGTAAGCTTTGTAGGCTCAAAAGGAGCTATCAACCTTAAGAACAAGGCGGCTAAATTCATGATGATTCCATGTAAATTTCATTAGATTTGATAAGTTTATTGCATTTGTAGCTTTCTTTTTGCTAATTTTTAAGTTTGAAATTTTCAGGTTTGCTCATACCAATTTTCGACGTTGAATTTCATTTTTCATTTCTAACTTGATTCAGTAGGTTTGTAGAGCTTTGTTTTAGCTTTAATTTGCACCAATTTGCAAGGCATTTGGATAAGATATGCAAAAGTTATTGCACTTTTTCCAAAAGCTGTCAAAATAGGTGACTAGAATTTTGCTTTCACTTGATTTGATCTGAGTTTTTATTTCAAGTTTCTTAACATAAGATTTGAGAGCATTGTCTAAGCTTTGATCTGATCCATATGGCAGGTTTTCACGCGAACCATCGGCTTCCTGATTTCTGTTGCATAGCAACTATCGGCTCATAGGCTCTCAATTCACCATAAGCTCTCATTGTTCGTTGCATCGGATGGGAACCTTTCCTTGGCATTCCTTACACCTCTGTTCTCAAAAAAAAAATTCTGATGCTGGAAATGGAAGGGGGCTGTTATTTCTGGTCATGGTTGCTGATTCCTGGTCATGGTTGCATGAACCCGACTGATCAGATTCAAAATAACGCTCTGTTTGTCAGCATCAATCCTCATTCGAAGGATCAGATCACAGGCCAGGAAGATCTGAATCTTCCTCATGAAGCATGGGAAGGATGGATCAATCATGGACACTGGAATACCTATCCTCGCTCCCTGATTCTTAGCAGCAGCAGTGACCTCCTCGATTCACGCATCAGCTGAGTGGTCAGGAAGGAGGATCAATGAGGAGCAAGAACAGAATCAACGTCTCCGTGGTCATCTGTAGCATTCACTGCTTCAGTTTTCTTCCGCATTTCAGGCGTATCTTCATCAAACTTCAGTCTTGTCTTCTGCAAATGATCCTTCTAATGCCACATTTGATAGACCTGCACTCACATCATTTCCATTCTCACTCACTTCCTTATAACTACCCGCAGAAGTTCCATTTGCACCTACAGTAGCAATAATTTTGATGTTAGTGTCTGTAGACTCGGACTCCATGTCAATAGCTAGTGTGATTTCCGCATCAGACAGATCCCTGGCCTCGTGAACATCCACGCCAGGACTTTGAACATCCTCTGACTTGAGAACTCCTATTTCGGAAGCAACCGTCTCTGCTTCATACCCTTACTCGGTTACCTCTCTCCCTCACGTTTCCCTGACTCGGTCCACATTGTTTTCTCTCTCTCTACTTCCTGCCATTCGGTCGAGAACCCAACGCACTAACATTTGGTCGAGAAACCAACACACTAACATTCGGTCGAGATATTCCTATGTTCTTGATATTCTTTTTCGAGCACATGAATGGATGATAAGAGTAACCGGTAAAAAATATTTGTTATTTCTATTCCTCAACGGGCACTCTAAACTTTCATGGACTTCAAGTTTTATTACATACAATTTTGGAAATTTACAACCCCTCATCCTAAGTTGGAAGAAAAATAAGGAAATTGAGTTAGGATCAACTCCCATAACTTTCTTGTTTGAGCTCGGAATTCAGTGACGCAGAAACGAAGACAAACTCACCGAGACTATCCAAACTCATGCTGTCACACTTCAAAATGGGGGATAAAGGAAAACAAACAGTGGATAAAAATAACCCATCTCAAGACAACTTACCTACTGAAGAAATGGTGGAAGCAAGAAAACATACTAAGTAAAATGCAGGCTACACAAGATCAAATAGTTACCATGTTGCAATCAATGGAAAAAAATTGGCTAGCTGATGAGGCGAAATGGGACAGATTGTTTGATAGCCTAGCTGGTAGACAAGACAAAATAGCGGAAGCTGATCAACGATGTAATGAGCCATCCACATCGTTCCAACTACCATCTTCGTCACAAAATGTAACATCTTCTCAAGATGTCTGTAGAATTGACATGGACAAGGGAAAACAGGTATTCCAGGGTCATATTGAGTATCCAGTCAGACTTGGTAATGACAGGGGAATGTCCGAACAACGAGTGCAACAGTCCACAAGGTTTCATGAACAACGAAACCACTTTGATGCTCAGGAGTACAAGGATAAGATTACCCTTCAGAAATTCAATTGTGACTTTAAGACCCTTGACATTGAAGAGTGGTTGGATAAATTAGATCGTAACTTCACCTTGTTCGATAGACCTGATCAAGCTAAAATCAATTTCTACAATACACTTTGAAGAAGCAGCTTATGAGTGGTGGAAGCGGAAGGAGAATATGGTATCAATAGAGGAATGTAACGCACGAACCAATTGGCCGTTATTTAAGAATGCTTGTATTCAGACTTTCAGAAGACCATTCCAGGATGACGACAACTTTAAAAGATGGACGAAGATACGTCAGAAGAGTTCGAAACAAGAGTATAACTTTGATTTCTGGAATCTAACTCTTAAACTACCCACAGTGTCTGATGCAGATCACTTACGAAGGTATATACAAGGACTGCAACTAGATATTGGAGCTGATGTAGCATCACGTTTTTGCATTGATTTGGATCAAACTATGCGAGTGGCTCTTAAAATTGAGCCTAAATATGTTGGTAAGTGGTCGACTAAATCAGGAGCACCCAAATATGAAGTTAATGGGCGGAAAGCTGAGCGGAATTCTGATATTCGTCGACATGATAAGAAAAGTAGCACAATTCCCTAGTACCCGACAGTTAAAGAAGCTGATAGGAGGAATAGTGGTAAGAAACAAGTGAGGCAACATGGAGGCAAAGCCGGAAGTAAAAATTGTCAGATCAAAGGCAGAGATAGATCGACTGCAGCAACAAGGCTTATGTTTCACTTGTAAGCAAAAATGGAAACCAGGGCATAAGTGTGATAAAGCTAAGTTTGCGGGGATTTCCTTGATTGTCGACAATGACGAAGACGATATTAACACTTTTCCTGAGAATGTCATTGACAATGAGTCGTCGCAAAGTAATGAAAGAAAGGAAGACACCTCATCCGATGATGAATTCCCACATCATCAATCAGACCACGGATAGCCGGGAAGAGCTATTAGGAGGGATCAGAAAGTTGAACTATTGAGCATATCTCTAAATGCTTTCAATGGATCCCATTCTAACAAAACCTTCCGTGTGCAAGCATTAATTAACGGAAGGAAAATATTTTGTTTAATAGATAGTGGTAGTACGCATAACTTCTTTAATAGTAGGTCATTACGAAGCTGCGGTTTAGCATCTTTGGATCATTGTGATAAGATGAGAGTCCAAATTGCCAATGGAGTAACCATTCCTTGTAATAACATCACCCCAGTGATGAACTTGCAATTTGAGGATTATACTCTTATAACGAGTTTCCATGTTGTGGAGCTGGGCCCAATTGATGTTATACTAGGGGTGGAATGGCTTAAGACCTTGGGAAATGTGACAATCAAAGATAACCAAATGTGAATTCGCTCAAGATGAGGTGGAATACTTGGGACACATTGTGTCCAAGGAGGGAATCAAGGTGGACCAGAAGAAGATTGAGGCAATCAAGAATTGGAATTCACCTAACAGCGTCAGAGAATTGAGAGGATCCTTGGGTTTAGCATCCTATTATAGAAGATTCATTTAGGACTTCTCTAAAGTGGTAGCACCACTTACCCATCTTCTGAGAAAGGATAAGTTTGAATGGAATGAGAAAACTCAGATGGCCTTCGAAGCTCTTAAGAAATCATTGGTAACGGCTCCTTTACTAGTGGGATCCAACTTCAACTTACCTTTCATGGTTACAGTGGACGCCAGTGGCACAGTGTTGGGAGCTATTTTGAGTCAATCAGATGGAGTCATTGCCTATGAAAGTAGGAAACTCACTGATAAGGAACCGTCATATCCTACTCATGATAAGGAGATGTTGGCAATTGTGCATGCCCTCAAGAAATGGCGACACTATTTGTACTAAATTCTTGATTAAAAGTGACCGTCATAGTTTGAAATATTTCTTGAGCCAAAAGCGATTGAATGATAAGCAAAAGAGATGGTTGTCATAGGTTCAATCTTATGATTTTAACATTGAATATCTTAAAGGAAAGGACAATGTAGTTGCAGATGCACTATCAAGAATATGGTCTTTACAAATGAATGCATCTTCAGAATCTACAGAAGAATATGCGGCATACTTGGCGGAACATCCAAATAAAATTTTGGATCATCCTCTAACGGAAGAGCACAAAATGTTGCGGTCAAATTTGAGATTCGGCACAATTTCTGCAATAACTGCATTAAGTGTAGATTGGATAAAAGACATTCAAGCGGAATATATGGAGGATCCAGAGTTGAAAGAGATTTGGGAGGAATCTCAAGACTCCAACTCAGTTGTTCATCCTCGTTATAGGAAGCAAGGACAAATATTGTTGTATGACAATTCTAGAGTTGTGCTTGCCCCTAAATCCAAATTCATACCACAAGTATTGTATGAGCTACACTCATCTCCTAGTGCTGGGCATAGTGGAATTTTGAAGACATATCAAACCATCCGAAAACTATTCAAATGGGTTGGTATGAAGAAAGCTATATACACATATGTGCAAGAATGTATTCCTTGTCAAGTGAATAAGGTGGAAAATGTTAAACAACCAGGCTTATTGCATCCGTTATCTATTCCTACGCAGCATTGGACAAGTATTAGCATGGATTTTATACCTTCCTTGCCAACAACAACTGGGGGATATGATGGTATCTATGTGGTGGTGGATCGGCTTACAAAATATGCACCTTTCCTACCTTATAAAACTACTGAAAGTGCAATTTTTGAATAATGTCTTCAAGTTACACGGAATACCGAAGGAGATAGTGAGTGACAAAGATAGTAGATGTATTTCGACTTTTCGGGAGGTCATAATGAGTAAGTTGGGCATTAAATTGTGCTCAAGTACATCATTTCATCCAGAAACTGATGGACAAACAGAAAGGGTTAACCAATGGTTGGAGTGCTATTTGCGACATTTTGTTTCGAATCACCAGACAAAGTGGGTCGATTGGTTGTACCTCGCCGAATTTTGTTATAATAGCACTCCACATGTGTCAATCGATATGACACCTTTCTTTGCATTATATGGCCATGAACCATTACAACCATTAGTGCAGATTTGTCAAAGGTTGTAGTTCCGACAGTTGTGGACCAGGTTCAGCACATGAATGATATTTTGAGAGCCAATTGAGAGCACATTAAAGCAGCTCAAATACGAATGAAGCAATATGCTAACCAAAAACGGACTTTTCATGATTTTGCTGAAGGGGATTATGTGTATTTAAGGTTACAACCTTATAGATACACTAAGCTGAAGAAAACTCAAAGTGAAAAGTTAGCTCCCAGACCCTTCAAAATTGTGAAGAAGATTGGGGAGTTGAATTACGAACTGGATCTACCATCAACAACCCGTATGCATCGTGTGTTCCATGTATCTCTTCTAAAGAGGAGTTTGGGAGAACACTTATCTGCAACTGCTACTCTACCACCGTTGGATTATGAGGGTAATATGGTTCTGGAACCAGCCAAAATTGTAAGATATCGGGACAAGGTATTGCGAAATGGGAAGCTAATAAAAGAATATCTAATTCATTGGAAGAACCTTCCTGATGAAGACAATTCTTGGGTCAACAGCTCATTTATTCAAAAGTGGCCACGGCTATTACCATGAATGCATCTTCTATAGTCACTTCCTGGACTAGAAAGAGAGATCAATCGCCATGTCTTACCCACACAACCATTTAAAAAGACCAGCACTAAACAGAATTGCCCACCACTTTGCTGTGTAAAAAGCATCCATTGATTCTGCAGGATGAGCTATGCAGAAAAAAAGCTAGTTTGGCAGCAGTTGTATGCATGCTTGCAGTTTGAGACCACGATATTTGTGAAGGACTTCTAAGGTTCACCTGAGAGCAATTAATCGATATGCAAAATCACTTAGAAAAACAAGCACTTAACAGACTTGTCCACCACTTTACTGTGTTAAGAGCATCCACTGCTTGTGCACACTGCAGGATGAACTATGCAGAAAGTTGCAGCCAAAAAGGTTGCAAGCGTGCAGTTGAGACGACAATGTTTGTAAAGGACTTCTAAGGTTCAACCACGGCACTTGTTTGGAGGAGACTGTGACCTATATATTGAGTTCTATGGTAAGTGAACCTTAACCCACAATATGATGGATGGCCTTTTGGAAAATGTTCAAGAGCATGAAGGCCCAATTTTTTTGACACCAGGAAGGTCAACACAGATTCTACTGTACCCATACATTTCACATCCTTTTTATGAATTGATTGCCTTGTATGCTGCTTTGATGATCTATGAGAAAGCACGTGAATATAAATGACATATAGATCTGATATGTGCCATGTGGCTTTGAGCATGGCTTCAAAGTGAGAGGCTATCTATAGAGTGACCTTGAGCAGTCCTGATGATCTACAAAAGTAAAATTAACGATGTTAATATTCAGATAGCTTGAGCGCTCATACAGACTACAGTTGTGCTCTGTGAATTTCATGTCACCTGAAATTGATAATATTCTTATGCTACTCCAAACAGCTTGCCTTTAAAAAATAGCATCCGGAAAAGATTGACAGGAAACAGCATTTCTACTATCAAATGAAGCAGCCTATGCATGAATAGCAAAAATCTGGAAATAAAAAAGGCACGATACCTCAAGGCTTTGAACAGGACCAGTGCATCTTGCTTTCCATTCCTTGGAGTATTGCTGTAGCTTATCGCTTTAACAATCTCTATGATATGGGGTGGAGCTGAGCTTGGTACAGTGGACCTTTCAGGCCCATCTAAAGTTGCATACAACGGACTAGCGGCTTGACCTTCTTTTTCTCTTATATGCTGTTGTTCAGATATCACTGGCGTTGATATGGGGACAATACCTTTCTCCTCACTCGGTGGGTGATCTACTTCTTTCACATCCTCTATTTGCACAGTCTTGGTTTGCACATCCACATCTCCAATTTGCCGGACACGACGTACAGATCCACTCTTTCTCTTTTTTGCTCCAATAAATCGCTCAGCACCAGCAACCTGTGTATCATTATCAATCATTGCTGTTTCATTTGACACAATGCTGGGATGACTGGTCACAACACTATATTTCTTATTTCTGACATCCTTCTCAAGATTTTCTGCATTTTCAGCTCCGATTTCCCTCAGTTTAGAATTTTCAACCTTCTCTTCGGGTGGTTCACTGGGATAGACATGGCGAACGGTTCCAGACTTTCTCTTCTTAGCTCCCACAAGGCGTTTAGTGCTAGAACTCTTGTTAACTTCATCATTCAAAACTCTCTGATCTAGTGAGACACTACCAGTTTGAATTTCAGGCTGACTAGCTGTTACGTTAGCATAACAGGTACTGACTTCAACCGGTTTCAGAAGAGTATTTTTCCTTTCTGAAGTATTATTATCTTGTCCCAGAACCTGATCATTTTGCTTGTGCTTATACACATCTTTTATGGTATGCTCAGCACAAACGACTGGACCCTCTCTCTCATGACTTTGGGCTACAGATCCTTCGATTTGATTAATATCATTTACCGATGAGCCTTGTGCAACCGTAGCAAACATTTCTTGACAGGAAACTGATAAAGAAGCATCTTGAGGAACATCATTCTCAACTTCCGGCAACATTCTATCAACCACAAAGTTGTCTATTTGTCTCTCGATTGTTTCACTTACATTCTGTTGTAGAGCAACAGCCTCCCTTATGGATATCTCAGCCGAATTGATGGCACCAACAATTCCTTCACGAGGAGTCTGAAGAGAGGTATTTTCTTCTACCCTGTCCAGCAGATCAGGTAAATCTGAAAGAGTCTTAGCTGCTTCTGTGAATGCAGGACTTAATACTCTCTTCAAAGAGGTTTGCTCTTCAGAACAAAGGTTCTTGTTATCGTGCACAGGAGTTTCTGCATCAATAGGCTTCATTTCAACAACATCTCCATTTTCCTTCCCTGCTTCACCAGTAGTAGCTGTAGATGAATCTCCTTCACTATTCTGTGTTGAACGCTTTTTTTTCTGGTGTAACAAGTAATGCCCAAATCTTCTCTTGTTTCGCCGGCCTGATCTATGACTGGAGGCATAACGAGGACATAATTTCAAAACAAAACCCGTATTTACACATAATGAAACTCCTAAATTTGTTGATCTAGTTTCAGATGAATTAAAATGAAAACACTATACCTTCTCTCAAACTCCTCCAGAATATCCGCACAATCCTTTACGTGCTCATAAGGTTCCCACGTGTTATATTTTTCGGTCCAACCCCGCCTGTTCAGGAACTACAAGTTCTCAGTATACATCATTTAGATTCTCTCTGCTTCAGACAGTAGTAACACACTGACAAAGGGGTATTTCTGTTCCAATGTACATACCATTTCACAGAGTACTGAACCTGCCCCTGTCAAAGTGAAGTGAAACAAATCAGCCAGGGGGCAAAACACCACCCTCTGCATGAACGTATTACTTAAAACTCCAGAAGTGGACAATATTGAAAAATGCTCAAACAATTGTCTGACTCAAACCTCTCCAATAACTCAGCCTTCAGATACTTGAAGGGGACACCAGCGACAAAAAATACATCGAAAAACAACCTGGATATTATTTAGGAAACAATATCACCTTTGCCTAAAGACGGTAGACACGCTATCTACTAAGGTCTTCCAACAGTGGTCACCGCCACACGCAAGTGAAAGCATCAGAAAGTAAGATACACAATGAATGTCGATGATACAGATGAACAGTCACTAACAGGAAGTATGCAGTATCGTAATCTCAGAAGCTGCACAAAAAAAGCTTAACTCTAAAGTTATCGATTTGGAACGAAATACTCAAATTTTTCAAAGCAGCTCCAGATTTCAGGTTCCATCCACATTCCAAAATGTGCCATTATGGAACAATGTGCAACTATGATTGGACTAGATGGTAAAACTGGTTCAACTGACATGAGATTTTTTGGCTACAACTATAAAATGGACTAGATGGTAAAACTGGTTCAACTCACATGAGATTTTTGGTAGCCCAGACTCGAGAAATACTTCATGCCGTTGTGGGGTTATCATTCCAAGAAACAAAGATACAGAACAAATACATGATGAAGACTGGCACTAACAAGCAAAGCCCAACATTCAAAATAAGGGATCTTACTTTCACCTCTCTAGCTTGCCCAAAGAGACTTCACAAGAACAAAAATCAAGAAGGGTACACTAGGGAGAAACAAGTGTTGCTAAACCTGAAAAAAAAATTTACAAATAACATTCCAACAGCTTTGGTGTAAATTAGGAAGATATGTACATGTCCCAACAGCAGAAATCTGTATAGTATATTAAGAATGTGACAAATCAAAATGTGCAAGTTGACTTAATAAAGGCTGCCTACACAGCTCAATGCCATCAATTGAACAAAATAAGAAGAATATCATTCTTACAAGTTTCAAGGTTTCTATCACTTCCCCAATTCCTCTCTTACAGTTTTGAGATTCCAACACTATTTTAAAGTCCAAGGTAAAGGAGAGGGCTGACACTAAAGGGCAAGTCACTTCATTCTTTCCATCCAGTAAAACATTTTAAAAGATCTACGTATCATTGAAGCTCAAAACAAAAAACCTAGAGTAAATGCTGATGGACAAACAATGACATTAAAAATGAAAGATATAACATATGCAACTTGTTTAAAGGTTTCAAGCAAGGGTGGCATGCATGCTAGTAAAGGGCAGGTCCACTTCCCTCATCACCTTGTTCTCTACACCCCCTTGGTATGATGAGTGTTGCTCACACCACCATCGTGTCGTTCATGCACGTACACATGCCCCTCACCTACTCTGCTCCACTTGTCGTTCCTACAATCATATACTTCGTCATAAAAAGTCCACCTAGAAGCATCTCATTCATCTTTTCAGTTCATCCTCCGCTCCTTTTGGCGTGAGTTCATCCCTTGTGCTCCACGTCCCCTCCTGTATGACCTCCATATTTGGTTGACTATGCTACCATGCTATATGCCATACCTATTGACTCACCCATCTCTCATTTCTCATCCATCTGAGTTCACTTTCTTCACCCCCGATATGACCCGTGCAGTCATTAAGAGACTAAAGATCCATAAAGTGAGACACATCAAAGACCTTGAATCTGAGCTACTAATCCATGCTACCGATATACTTTCCTCCCATTTTGTCCACTCTCCTCAATCGAGACGTTCTCTCTAGCTTCTCATCCTCCTGATCTACCAATATCATCCAACCTGTTCACAAACCTGGTGACCTCATGCTTCATGTTAATTGTCGCACTATCATGACTAGCCACGTTCTCGCAAATTATATGGTATTGTCCTTCAATGAGTTCTGAGTCTAAGAGTAGACCATATGCTTTGGGCCATGCAAAATTCAAGGCCCACTACTCTACTATTGACCATATTTTCTCTCTCCGGGTCTCACTAAGGAGGCTAGGCACCAGAAGAACAAGTTAACTGCTATCTTGTGGACTTCAAAAAGGCCTTTTGACTCTGTTCCATGTTCCTTCCTTAATTAGAGGCTTCGTCATCTTGGTTTCTTTGTGGATGTTTTCATGGCTATGATGGCACTTTACGAGAAAGTTCTAGACTGTTTTGAGCATGACAACAATATTTCTAAAAAGACTCGGAGCACCAATGGGCTGAAGCTCTCTTTCACCTATTATCTTTGGATTATAAATTGATGAGCTAAACCCAACTAGAGAGGGCTTAGAGAGAAGGTTGGATTGTCTACAAGCCTTCTATACGAGTTGGAGTTTGGGGGTGAACATTGCAAAGACCAAAGTTATTGTCTTCAATACCTCCAAGGTTTTCAAGTTTCATGCAACGACAAGAGCTTATTTTCAAAGAACAACCTCTAGAGGTGGTTACTTCTTACACTTCCTTGAGGGTACTTTTTATATTGGTCAGCATGAGAAAGGGAACTATTGCTCAGGTTTGGAAGGGCCATACTTCCTTTGTTCAGCTGGAGGGGTCTTGTTTCCGAAAGTTCATTCGTTACACCCCGAGTAAGTGCGGCCTTTTCTATACCATTGTCACCACTACAACTTTATATGCAGCGGAGGCTAGTACTTCAAGATTATGAGTCAATATGTTATCTCACATGATTTGGGCTAAGCCCTCTATTCCACATGAGATCACCCTTGCTGAGTTTGTTGCTCCACCTATACAGGTTGGTGTCATTTTCCAACTTATCATTTATATTGAGCAAGTTCAGGCGCTTCCAATTTTGAAGAGAGATATACATGAATAGCACGTACCTCTTCCCAACAGCTTCATGAGGAAAGTTATTGGTTGTCATGGTTTTTTACCATCTCATCTCCTTCGTACATCATTTGGCATTTCTATCAAAGATCTCCCTTTGGGTACTCATCAATATATTGGACAGTTTCTAAACATCCTAAACCAGTGTGAGAACTGGTAGCATGCATGTTGCCAAGTGTCGTCCTCATGGCTCTGACGTGGCCGACTGCATGTCGGTGCTGACGGGGGCCCCTCCTGCTGACAAGGTCCCTAAGTTGTGTTAGGCCCTCTAGGCCTGTCGTACAGCCCGTAGGTCTCTGGCCCGCTATAGACCCGTATCGGTGCATGCTACTCACATTGTCTTGCCTTGGTGGGCATGTGTGTTGAACCTTGCTAACTCTGGAGCTCTAACAGTTGCTTTGGTCGAAATAGAGTGGGCCATTTTGGTCAACTGAATGATGAGGATGAGGCCTTGGATGACGAGATGGAGATGGGACATTGGAGATGATTCGTGGACAAAACTATAGGTTATGTGACATACAGATATCTATCCTACTTTATGCAAATGCTCTGGCTTTGGTCTCCTTGACCAAAGAGGGATTACAGAGACACTTAGACAATTTACATAGCTCTTGCACCAGAGGGAGGTTGATACCCTTAATTGCCTTGATACCTACAATCTAGATTATCACATAGCCTTAGATTCACTTTGAAACGGATTAAGATTGCTTCTCATCAACTATATGTGGAGATTGGACACTTTTAAGACATCCCACGAGAGGATAGGATTTGTCACTTATTTACCATAGGTGAGGAGGCTTCATTTTCTTTACCCTTTATATATCAAAGAGAATTACCATTGTCACTTTTGCGATCACCCAGTTATTTCATATACGGATCCAAGTTGTGTTGCTTTGATGATATGAGAGCCACTTTGGGTTCAAAGAGACTTATGCAACATTGTAGGCGTTGAAGGGTAGCGCCGACTATATATACATAATAGATGGTTGTAATTTAAAAGAGTTAGTGCAAATCGCTCACTTGGCTAACTAGCCCAATCACATGGATGCCAAATATATTTTCCATGCATGTACTTGAGGATCAAAGGATTAGGAGGACCAATGCCCTCCCCTCTCTCCCTCTAGCAATTCATTCTCTCTTCTAACTTTTCATGTAACGTGCTTAACTTATTTCTCTTGTATTTGGTGTTTTCCATGGCTAAGTTTCTTAAGCTTTCATGCTTCATCTATTGTTGAAGTTAAAATACTCCATAGCTGAATCTTGCATTTCATCATGGTATTACAACAACTTGTGTACATTGTAGCCTAAGTGTAACAAAAACACCAGTGCTTAGAGATCTGCATCTTCCACCAGCACTTCGTTGTAAGAAGGCTACAGGACCCAAATCAAATTGATTTTTGCATTGTTGGATAGTTGTAGGCAAGAGGAGTATTATGATCCAAAATTTTCTAATTTTGGCTAAGTTTTGCTAAAGCTTTTTGAAAGAGCTTACACATAGAGAGGGCACATTTTCTATAGAAGCATTTGTTTTTTGATCTAGGTGGATCTAGTGCATGTGCTATCAAGGCCACACGAAGTGGCAACCGTGAAGTAGCTACATACCTTAGTTTGGCATAATGCATGAACACACTTTCTGAACATTACCATTCAGACGGTGTCACGTGGCAATCTAGTAGTTGTCACATTTCTTGAGTTTGTTGGTAGCAGAATCTATTTTATTAATAACAGCCACTAGGCAATTTTTAGCTACCAACGATTTGCTAGAAGCTACGATATCTAACTTTAGCTTAATCAAACTCTTTCCACTAGGCATTGGCTTTAGATCAATCTACCAATGGATCTATATACTTTCTCTTGGTAGATTTCTCCCATTGTTAGGCTGCAAGAAAATTTTATAGTTCTTATGCCTTCCATAAAACTCTTCATATGCTCTATATTCCTTCTTTGCGTTTAAGCCTTGCCACTCTTTTGGTTCTTCCTTATTTGGCCTTATAGGCCCGATCCTTTAAAACAACCATCACTTGTTTGTACCATTCTTTGATTTTGAGATATATGGAATAGTTCACCGGTTGGCAGAAGCTTCCAGAACTCGTGAAGTGTCTACACTTATAGCTAGCAAACCACAATGTATCTGAAGGCCCTTCCTCACAAAATGAATCAATAAAAAAATCCAAAGTCAGGTACTAATTCACAAAACTGCATGCATAAACTTACAAATGCAGTAAATGTCTTTTGTGCCAACTAATAACGTAAGAGGATAAATTGACCTTGTCATGAAAAAGGTTAGAACTTCACAAAATGAATCCTGATAAAGGATATGGAGCATTGCAATCGTGCAACAAAAAATAAAGTATATAATTAGGTTACCTTATGAACTCTTTTCTTCCTTATAGACTGTACTTCATAGAAGCCTTCCCCTAATGGCATACTAGTCTCGTCGTCGTCATCCATCTCCTCTTCAGAGTCCTCATCTTCGTCATCCTCAGCTTCCTTCGGCGAGGGGGAACCATCCGGAGCCTTCTCTGCTTCATCAATATTTTCCTTCACTGTCCCACCACCGACCGCAGCAGCTGTCAGATTATCAAAATCTCCATTTACTTGTGAGGTCTCAATTTCAGTAAAGCCTTTATCAGAGACATCTGATTTTCGTGATTTGATCACACTATTCCCCTTTTTACGAGGTGAAGTGACTCTGCAATTGACTTCCTTTGAGGAGTTCTGGGGCCTATTTTGCCGAGATTGCAAGCCCTTCCTAGAACCAGAGCTTCTTTTCTTCCTACCTTGAACAGCATCAACTCGGCTCCCTGATCTGATACGTTCATTTTCCCCAGCTTGCTTGCTTGTTTCAATATCTCCTAACTCATCCTTGGAAACTGCTACTGAGCCTCGTCGTCGCCCCATAAATCAACCAACTAATGTTTTGCCAGTTCCTCTAGGTTTGGAAGCTTCAGATGGTTCCCGATACCTTAGTAGTCAATTTTCCAGCATATTCCTAATAATAACTTTTAGAGTTCCAGACCAACGGAATCTATAATGATACATTCTCCAATAAGTTGCCAATTTAACCTCAAGTCAACCCTAAGCTGCTGGCTCCATTCTTTTTCAAAAGACAATAGAGCTCTAAAATGTCTTATATAAGCTGATATTCACAATAACAACATAATTTGCAGTCAGAGACTGTGGACATTTGGAATCTGAGTAAAACAGCGTCAATATCTAGAAAGAATTAAACACGTGCTTCGGAAAAGTATGAAAAAGCTTTATACAAATTCAAAGATTTACTGAAAATGTCCTAGAATCGCTTTAAAAGTAGATTGGCATTCCCTGTAACTTTAGTAGAGAAAACAGCAAACAGATAATAGTGTCATTATTTCGAAAATATTAAAACACTTACTTCGCACAAGCATGCAAAAGCTTCATAAAAATGTCCTAGAATCAATTCAAAAGCAATTTGGCATTCGTAGTGACTTTAGTGAATAAGCAAACTGATGCCAGCGAACAGCGTCAATACTTAAAAAAGATGGCACTTCAGACAAGTATGCAAAAGTTTTACATTAACTGAAAACGTCCAGGAATCAACTCGAAAGGGAATTCAATTTTCCTGTTACCTAGAGTGAAACAGCAACAGATGCAAGCAAACAGCCTGATATCTAAAAAAGATGAAAATACCTACTTCATAGGGACTGAAAAACTCCAGGAATCAACTGAAAAGCGGATTAAGATTCTTTGCACCGTAAGGGAAACAACAAAAAGATGTGCGCAAAGCAATCCCCTGCTAAAATCATCAAAACTGAAATCCAAAACAAGATAAGCACTTACTAATAAACAGATGCTGCATGAGACATTACACGACCGCCATGGCGCTCATGCCATCGCTTCATCAAATCTTCCAAATCCTTATGCCAGAGCAAGAAACGAGACAGCATCAACAAAGAAATACAAACGAAAGAATGGGGATAAATAGTGAAACGAGCGACGAGCCATCAGGTGGATTGTTGCCACGTGTCAGATCTTGTCACTTGGAGTAATCCCAATGGTTAATTTTCAGCCACGTGGAGAGATCTGAACGCTTGGAGTGAATCTGACGGTGGAGGGATGAAGGACTCGGGGTCGTTACGATACGAGGGCTTTCGCCGAGCGTGAAGCGCGTATCCGAGAAAGTGGTAGGTAGGGCAGGGCGGGAAGGAATGGTGCTTTGCCCGTCACGCTGCAAGGCTGAAGGCTGAGGCTGCCCGTACGCGGACGGGCGCCCGTCAGCCTGGCGATGGAGAAGCTAGCGAGCTTGGGGATGAAATTTTGCAGTCGGTGGCATTGTGAAGTGTGAAATAGAAGGTGAAGGGCACAAGAAAAACCAAAACTTCAGATGCTTTTCAAAATTAAATCAAAGTTCAAAAAAATATTTAAAAAATAAAAATCTAAAATGCCCTTAAAATAAGGTACTATTCATTGCATCTACCTAGTGAATTGTTCCATATCCTTGACTCACTTTTACTTTTACGACCCCACTCGATTCAAATAATGTAGTAATGTAGTAATTAAGACTGAGGGGGCCGCGGGCCCAAGGGCACCGTCTTGATCAAGGTGGAAGGACCCCATGCCCTCAAGCATGTCCTTGTCTAATGCCAAAAGCGTGGAAAATTTTCCTTTTTCGCTTTTTGTCTTTTTGATATACATTTTTTTATTTAAGCAGAAATCATTTGTGACGTATGTATGTGCAAGAATTTGGGCCTAAGGTGGTACTTTTCTCGTTTTTTGTATAACTCGAATACAAAAGAAAACTGTGCACTTCACATCATTTGTGCGCACATTAAAGCATATTAAATGCAAGGACTTCCTTTAGTCTCAAACCTACAAGCACAAGTAATATTCTTTTGATATAAATTTAAGACCCACTAAAACCTTTCTATCCAAAACATTTGAAAATGGTACGATTATACATTTTATGCTCCCTTTTACATTTTATACTCCCATTTTTTCTTTGCATATGTAAACAAGGTGATTGATATATCACGAGAATTGTTAGGGCATTCGAGTCGTCGAGAAATCAAATAAAGTCAAGATTGCATTTTAGAAGAATTAAAAATAAAATATCATAACTTGCTTACTGCTCAAACTTGCCTAGGGATGACACCTTAACTTTTAGCAATTGATCACAATGGCTTACTACTATCGCAACAAAGCTAAAAACGAGAAGCTAATGCACTTCACAACTTTAACATGCAGCTTGAGACTTCATACTTGTCCCCACATTTATGACGCATAACTTGTTGCTTCATCTTCATTCGCTAGATGTTGTGGAGTATGAGATGATGAGTTCGTCACTCTAGGCTTTCTCCACTACATATGGACCTCTTGCTTAGAGGTTGAGAACGTCCCATCTATTCTACTTGTCTCATTTTTAATATGGACATGGCCTAATTAACTCGCTTGAATAAGATTGAGTCTTGTTATTTTCCTATCCTCTAAAACCATCATAGATACACACCCTACCAAGTGGTCCTCAATCTACATTATGAACAATTCTTTGCTCTTGACCATCAAACGCTTGCTCTTTCCAATATTCCTTCAATCCAATATTTGTGGCATGCAACCCAAGCTAATAACATGTATCTTTTCCCCACTAAAAACAATACTTCAAAAAATTACCTAGAGATGGGCTCTAATATCTTGTTTTTTTTGCGGTTATCCTTTTTTTGAACTTGTTGCCTTAGATTTGTGATTGTTGTAAAATCATTACAAAAGTGTAACATAGAGTTATTTTAATTGTACCCCTACCCTATACGACATGGCCAAAACGAACAAGTAAAAGAAAAGCATGAGAAGAATGATAAAACGTCCCCCCAAGACCTCCAATCAGGATTGAGCGCCAAGAACACAATAAGGGAGTGTCGTGGGCAAAACCGTCCCAACCAAATCTAGATCGTCCAATCTAGCCCCCGAGCACTAGGGAGTATGGCAAATCACAATGATAGTAAGCGCTTACCAATCTGACAGCATAACGGCCGCAGACTCTCAATAATCCCTGTGGACATGAGTGAGGATATATACAGAAAGCAGCACCCACCCTGTCTGCCCATGCATCGAATCCACATATAAGCGTGCTATCAACCCATGCCTAACTCCCATGCATGTCCACTGCATGTAGCTAACCCATAATAGGAAAGACCCATGCATAGGCGCAGTGCATGTACATCATATCCCAGACTAGGATGCAACATACATGTCTATACCGCATGCGGCATAGTCCATGTACTCAACTATTATCCGGATTAGGCCTAGTCCCTACGTCTAAGACAGCCCCTAATGGTACAAACCCCCATTAGGTCGTAATATATTTTCCCCCTTATTTTAGTTTTGTCCTCAGAACTCAAAGTCCGAGAAACTCTTCTTTAGATTACCTTCTAGTTCCCATGAATCCTCATCATCAAAATATCCTTTCCAACAAACCAAATGCTCAATAACATCCCAATTTCGCAAACGCTTAGATCTTGTATCAAAAATCTTTTCAGGTTCTAAAGGAATCCTCTCAGATAAGTCCTCAAATGAATCTAGATTAGTATCAGAACCAACATGATCTCCCTCATGTAAACTCTTCTTCAGATGACTTACATGAAACATGGGATGAGCCTTGGTTCCCTCCGGTAACTCTAATCGGTAAGCTAAAAGTCCAATCTTTTTCAAGATTCTATATGTTCCACTGAGCAGACAATTTGTAATGCTTCCCAGTGCGCATTACCTTAGAATCCTTTGAAATTCTAAGATACACCCAATCCCCAACTTGAAACTCCCGAGGCGATCTTTTTAGATTAGCAAAATGTCTTACTGGGCACTTAGAACATTTTCACATGCTAACTGTAGCATTTCTTGCATTTCACACAAGAAATCCGCTACTTTTTGAACTTTAATTGACTTAGTCTTAACTGTTATCGGAGATCTAGGCTGAAATCCATACATAAGCATAAATGGACTACACCTAGTAGTCGAATGCTTACTACTGTTATAAGCAAATTCAATCAATGGAAGATACCTTTCCCACTGAAATTGCCTAAGTGAAACATATGCATGAAACATTTGTTCCATCGCCTAATTAGTCCTCTCCGTCTGACCATCGGATTCCGGATGATCAGTTGAGCCCATGCTCAGAGACATCTCAAGCTTTTCAAACACTACCTTGCAAAATCGACCTGTAAACTTGGCATCCCGGTCACTAACAATGTTAGATGGCAACCCATATAATCTAAACAAGCGTTCAACAAAAAGTTGAGCTAATTCAGACGCTTTGATTGTAGTCTTTATCGGAATAAACGTAGCCAATTTTGTAAACTGGTCAATAATGACCCAAATTGCATCATCATGTTTATTCGTCCTCAGTAAACCAACTACAAAATCCATCGAAATACTATCCCACCGTTTAGAAGGAATATCCAACGGATGCAACAGTCCACCAGCCTTTAAGCGCTACGCTTTATTTCGTTGGCACTGATCACAGTTCAGCACATAAGATTCTACGAAAGGTTTCAACTTTGGCCAAAAAAAGTCCCTTCGTACCAAATCTAGTGTACGATGTATACCTAGATGCCCAGCACAAGGTGTGTCATGACATTCAAATAAAAAAATATATTTAATGCATCCATTCTTGGTGCAAACACTTTTTCTTTTCGGAACAAAATCCCATTCCGAATGGAAAAATCATCCACTACCTTCTTATCTTTCACAACCAACTGATCACCTTGCAAATCAGTAACCGATTGAGAGCCATTTAGAACCCTTTGCCATATAGGTCCGAAGTGAGGATCTTGTTCATAAAGACCTCGAAATGAAAGATAGAAATCAGTAGTGACCTTAGTGAACGACAACTCATTCACCTCTCCAATCCGACTTAAGGCATCTGCCACTTGATTTGATGATCCTTTTATAAATCTCAAATCAAAGTCGAATTCTTGCATCAGCTCAGCCCATCGAGCCTTTTGACCCCTAAGGTCTTTTTGATTACAAAAATACTTTAACGGTTGGTGATCTGAGCACACTATATATTGACTACCATATAAATAGTGTCTCCACGTCTCCAACGCATGCAAAACTACAAGAAGTTCTTTTTCTTGAGTTGTATACCTAGTTTATGTGTCAAATAACTTCTTACTCTCAAAAGCGACTAGCCCCCCCTCTTGTAGAATTACTGCATCAACTGCATAATCACTAGCACCCACTTTAACCAAAACAGGTTTGTCAGGATCCGCTATGATCAAAACTGGTGCTGAGACAATTAGTTCCTTAAGTTTATTAAAACTTGCATCTAATGTCTTATTCCACACGAGAGGTGGACTCGACCTACCCTTTCGAGTAATTATCCCCTTCAATGCACTGTTGAGAGGTGCAGCAATCCACGAATAATCCAAGATGAATCTACGGAAACAAATAGTAAACCCCAGAAAAAACCGTTTTTATCTTTTCCCGATCAATCATAATTCCCTTCCAAGATATGAAAGGACCCAGAAACAACAGTTCTTTCTTAATTCATGTCTCAAAATCCTCAAGACAGTCCTAAGATGCTTCTTACGCTCTTTGAGTGTTTTACTATAAACATCATTAAACTCATGCTGCAAATTTGCTAACTTCATGTGCATGATCTAAATCACAACACCAACTTCCATCATTCACAATGAAATTTACCATCAATAATTGATTTAGTACTATCATTCACATCTGAAGACTCATAACAAGATAGTAACAATCAAAATTGTGAGCTTCTTTTATTAATTATGCCGATGTCACCATCGAAAATTGAGTTTCAGCATCATTACCAAAAATGGATACTACTTTACCAATAGAATCCATGAACAATTCTTGAATCGTATCCTATCAGATTTAGTTCTTGAATCTGATTCTGTCAGTAATTCTTGAATCATATCCTGTCAGATTTACTGTCTAGATAAAGAATACTATTGCCACTCATTCAATCTGGTCATTTCATATTGTTTGACGATTTCAATCAAATTTAACGAGTATCTTGCACAAACGTTCACTTGACTGATTTCTAGCGATCAACATCGATTAGAAAACTATCAAATAAGTAACTGATTTCAAATTTTTACCAAATTGAAATTCAACAAAAAAGGGAAAAAATTCGAATTTTAACTTTCAATCTGGGAGTTCCCAACTCCAAAAGTTAAAAGAATGATAGAATCGTAAAATCTGTCAGCAATTTCATTGCGGTTCCTTCTGTCAATTTCAACTTATAATTTAGACTTAGTGAAAACACCGTGATCAATTTTGACTGATAAATTCAGTTTAATCAATTCACTAATCTAAACTGATTCCATAGATAACGAAAAAATGACCGAAATTTTGATTTTTTTGGAAAACTCAGTTTTTGCTTATTTTATGTAATTCAAAAATTCTGACGAAAATATTGTTAGTACAAAAGACAATCGAAATCGAAAAAATCGAAACACTTTCTGATTCCTAATGCTACTAACCCAATGTCAAACTGGCATGCAAAGCACACTACATTAGTCACAAACGTCATTACGACATTTTTTACGTAAACTTCAGTTTTATGGACTTTGTCAGCCAATATCACTGATTTGTGACCCAACTGTGACCACTCAAATCGATTGTAAATCCATCATGCATGTCAGAATCATTCTGAGACTCAACATGTACTCACAAAACTACAAAATTTCAAATGATCATAATTGTGGCTATAGGACACCAAATTGGGTGTTGTAAAGCTCAGTACAGAGGGAGACCAAGTGAACACGATGCTTGCCACATCAGCTTGTCACCTAGGCTTCACACGTGTAAGATCAGAGTGTCAGGAAAATTGTAATAGGGCACATTTCCACAAGGCAAAATTATAGAAAAACGTGCAAACACCCATTCTAGCCCAAAATTGATGCTACCAACAGTCTTAAACAGTCAATTAGACTTCCATGAAGCATTCATACTGACCCTAAGATGCGGTATAGGCTGAGAACGAAGATTTCTTGATTTGTAGAAGTCAAAATGGCTTCAAACTTGATGGAGATGGTGCATAAGCCACCAAACATCAATTTACAGGTCTGATAGCTTGCTGAGAAGGTAAAAAGGAATGCTAATCATGCTGTAATTAATTTCATAATGATCTCCTTATGGATTTGGAGAGATCCATCCCGCAAAAATCACCAAAATTGGTCATTTTTTGAACTTTTTCTGAGTTCCTACAAGTTCAATTGCTGGAATTCTTGGCTCTAACTTCAGGGAAAGCTTCAAAAGACTTTGTTTCACCTCTTTACAAGCTCTACATGGTGTTTTACAGCCAACTACTATCCAACTTTATAAAAAACAAGCAAAAATGATAATTTTTGGCTATTTTCCGGTTTTTTCATCACAATAAAGTGGAGATTCATGACATACAACTCTTTCTCTAACACATGCAAACCAATTTACAGAATTATAACCATCTAATTGATCTGATCCTGCTGGATTTTGGTTCTTACTATCTATTCTGTGCCAAAAAGCAAGAAAAACCAAGCAATTTTGACCAAAACACAGCCTAGAATCATAAACCATTGGAAAGAACTGGCATGCATCATTAATTTCATCATTAATGAACCCTAAAATGAAAGTACACTTGCTGTAAAATTCAGATCTACCAAAGATTTGATCTACACAAGAAAAAGCTCCAAAAAAGCATTACAAATTGGCCTTCAAGGACAATTCTCCATAAAACCACAAAGAATCCAAAGAGTAATGGATCTTAGCGACATGCACATTGAAACCGGGATAGTACACCCACTTGCACCCTTGATATCCTCCTTGGAAGAGAATTCCCATGATCAAATCCGAAATTTCGACAAAAGGTAGCCCTTCTCCATGTTCTCCAATCTTCGTAAGCCTTGCTCTGATACCAATTTAGGGGAAGCTCCCTAAGATCCTGCTTACAAGACAATACACAATGGAAAACACACTATGAAGCAACCACCCAACCAAGTAGAAGCAATCAATCAACTCTAGAAGCTTCACTCCCAAGCCAAGGAATAAGAAGCATGAATGTAGAGTGAAACCCTGGCAATGAATCAATGATCACAATGAGGAGTAGGGCGAGTTTGGCCTCAATATATAGAACCAAAAGCAACTTGGGCACATAGCCATGCATAGCCCTAAGTTCCCTATACATAGATTCACCTAGAATAGAGTCCTAAGCATGGACCAACTATTCGTAGAATTGTTATTGATAACTCTACACATGCATACATTGTCTCAAATCTTGTCTAAACTCCATTAAGTGTGTTCTGGGCCTCACAAGGGTATTAGTTACTTTCGGGTCACATCAAGTATGACGTGGCATAACTAACAGCTTGATTCACTAGAGTACCGTGTATCCAAGACTAGGAGTATACTGAATCCTACTTACTAGTCATGGACATAACAGATTGTCTTAGACGTAGGGACCAGGCCTAATCCAGATAATAATTGAGTAGGACCATGGGCTATGCCTGCATGTGGTATAGGCATGTGTTTTGCATGTGTTTTGCATCCTAGTATGAGATAGGATGTACATGCACTATGCCTATGCATGGGTCTTTACTATTATGGGTTAGGGGTACCTACATGCAGTGGACATGCATGGGAGTTAGGCATGGGTTGATAGCACGTTTACATGTGGATTCGGTGCATGGGCAGACGGGGTGGGTGCTACTCTCTATATATATCCTCACCCGTATCCCTGGGGATCATTGAGAGTCTGTGGTCGTTATTCTATCGGATTGGTAAGCTCCATAAATCAACCAACTAATGTTTTGCCAGTTCCTCTAGGTTTGAAAGCTTCAG
The DNA here is from genome assembly GCA_029204225.1 of Diphasiastrum complanatum. Lineage (NCBI taxonomy): Eukaryota > Viridiplantae > Streptophyta > Lycopodiopsida > Lycopodiales > Lycopodiaceae > Diphasiastrum > Diphasiastrum complanatum. The sequence goes on from CM055112.1 coordinate 13,337,182, forward strand.
CTGGTTCCCGATACCTCAGTTGTCAATTTTCCAACAGATTCATGATAATAACTTTTAGAGTTCCAGCACCAATGGAATCTATAGTGATACATTCTTCAATAAGTTGCCAATTCAACCTCAAGTCAACCCTAAGCTACTAGCTCCATTGTTTTTCAAAAGACAATAGAGCTCTGAAATGTCTTATATGAGCTGATATGGCCTCAGGCACTGGCCTCGGGCAAGGAGGAGGGAGGGATGAAGGAAATAAAGAGGGGGAGGAGGCCCTTTTCAAAAAAAATATTATGTTTTAGTTTGGGGGGGGGGGGGGGGGGGGTCGTCTACATACAAAAGTGGTTTTTTAGGTGATTCTAAATTTTTTTGCCATGTATCAAGTGATGCCTTGTCTTGCCCACAACAACGAAAAATGATTATTATTTTTTTGTTGTTTTTTGAATGCGATTTATGGATATGTTTTAGTACGGTTTGCATGTCCCACCGAATATGGGTATTTTTTTGCTTTGTTAGCATTATCGACATATTCAGTGAAGTGGGGCCAAGTTACAAGTTTTCGGGTTCGTAAGGAAAGTTGTTGTTTTTTTTTTGTGGGATTCCGGACAGTTTTCACACTTCTCATGGAAATTTTTTGTTGTGTTGGCAGTTATGGCTGACATGGAACATGAATTGTTTGGTGAGGGGGTTCCATCACCAATACGAAATGTGGAAGCCCAGACAATGATCCGCAGTCTATTCTGGATGTGATAAGCAAAGCACTACTAGAAATCCACTAGAGTAACAAGCAACGGGATGAGCAAATTAAATTTCTATTATCAAAGCATGATGCAGCATCCTTGTCACACTTAGAATTTCAGCCAAAAACAAATTTTGGCGGACAAAAGGTTCAAGCAGCCGGCAGCAGTGGAATCATGGATTAACAAGTGGAACAATTACACGGAGTACCTGAGGAGAAGAGAATTTCTTCTGTAGCTGATTTTTTTGGAAGGTAAAGTCATGTCGTGGTGGCGAGACCTAGATCCTAAGCCAGTCACTTGGGATGCTTTTCGGGAGGTGTTCCTGAAAGCATTTATGACTATGGATGAGAGGGATTTGTATCGACATTTCGTTGAGCTCAAGATGGGGTCGTGATTTGGACACATACGTCCAAGAGTTCATGGACCTCCTGATTAAAGTGTCACATTTTTTCAAAAAGTACGTAGAGTGGCAATTTGTGAATGGATTGCCATCGTACTTTCAAAATAAATGCAAGCGCAATTCTTTGAACTCGTTGGAGGATGCCATTCAGATCGCACGAGTGTACGATCAGACGGTGGTAGCTATTAGGAACTAGGGGCAGAAAAAAGGCTCACAAATTTCCGACCAAGAAAGAAGTCAAAAAAGTTTTTTGATGAACTTGAAGGAATGGCTTATTAGAAATCCAAATCAGGGAAGAAATTGAAGAAAAAATCTCAGTCAGACCTTTAAACAAGGGCTATGTTTTAATTGTGGCAAGAGAGTGCCCGTTAAAGAACAAATCCTCATCAAATCTTACGACAGTTGATTTGCCAGTAGGTAAGATGGAAATTGATGTTATTAAAAGTACTTGTGAATGTCAATTCAGTACATTATCTTTTGGTCCTCGCAATTTGTTTTGTGTCAGGGGCAAGTTGTTAGGGAAAGATGTGAACATATTGTTTGATTCATGCAGTACTCATAACTTTATTGATTTTTGACTTGTGCAGAAACTCCGGGTACCTACCAAGCCAAGTGACTGTAGATATGTGGTTAAGCTTGTGTCAGGTGCAGATAATGAAGTTTTTGATGTAATGGTTCTGGGATTGGAGCTAGATCTTCAAGGCCATGTTGATAAAGTTAATTTCCATGTTCTAAAAATGGGCCAATCGGACGTAATATTACACTATGAGTGGTTCTTTAGCAGATTTGAAAGTTTGCACATTGATTTTAAAAAGCATGAATTATAGTTTAAATTATGTGCATTGGATATACAGTATATCTCTTGGGATAGAGTATTCCTTAATTAAGGAAGGGACTTCGCTCATTAGTGATTGTATCCCAGAGCGCTCAAATGGATAACGAATCATAATGAATCCAAGAATAATAACTGATTTGATTTTTAGCAGGACTTTGGGTATCTAGATTTGATTCTAGATTGTAATCTAAAGTTTCTGTAGTTGAAGATTATTGTCATTTTGGTATGCTTTCTGTCTTTAATTACCAGTTATTTATAGAATTTGAATCTTGCACTTCAGTTAAAGAATCATATTTTGAAGATATTTCTAAATCCAGTATTTTCTTAATGGAAATAATTTTGGAATGATTCTTACTTTTCTTGAGTTATGTTGGACATATACTCCAGTATCCTGTAAATGATTAAGTATGATTTTGATTCCAAAAAATTATGATTGACGAATCATACGAATCTAAATATTTATGATTGACGGATCATAAATAGATACTTAATTATTGTCAGAGGATTATATGGAATTGTGATGATTCTTAAGTGTCATGATTAATTCTTGATCTATTAATTGAGTAATAATTCATATCAGTGTTTTGAATCTCTTTACTCCAGTATCTTATTGAGAGCCTATGGATCTTACAAATATTCTCACAAGATAAGTTATCTTATTTGTGGAGAATTAATTAGTCTAGTGGATGCTATTCTACTACAGTTTATGGTCTGTAGATGCTTGAGTACAGTTCTTCATCTAATTGGATCTCCAATTATCATAGGAGACAGATAAGTCTATTAAGATGAATGAATGCTATTTTCTTGCATTTGGTGCTAGAAACAGGAGCATTTAACTCAAAAGAGTATATGGGACTCAAAGTTGAGTTTTATTCTATATCTTAATGATTCTCTAAAGTTTCTAATTGAATGAATTTTCATATCTTAGAATTTGGATTCTAAGGATATTTGTACTTATAAGCTTATGAATTATCTGTCAGAGTTGTGGATAATTTCGGACTGTAATTATAATTATTTTATTATTTCTTTAACTTTAATCTCTTAAGTTAGGTTATTTTATCTAGTGTTTCATGTAAATGCTTTACATGAAGATGATGTTACTAACTTATGGTCAATATAACCCATATGGGAAATTTATCGCTTCAGTGTACTTTTTCAAACCTGAGTTGTACTCTAGTACAGAGATTATCACTTGGAAAATATGATAATCTCTGAGTACTTGTTTGATGTAAAAGTTAGACCAAGGATAATGAATTTCTAGGTTGATATTTAAAGTTAACAGAACTGTTCCTATTATTCTTTCCTGTTTAGAGAGATTCTAAGGATAGAAGCAATTTAAGGAGGGGAGAATGTTATGTCTATGACCAGTAAGTAGGATTCAGTATACTCCTAGTCTTGGATACACGGTACTCTAGTAAATCAAGCTATTAGTTATGCCACGTCATACTGGATGTGACCCGAAAGTAACTAATACCCTTGTGAGGTCCATAACACACTTAATGGAGTTTAGACAAGATTTGAGACAGTGTATGCATGTGTAGAGTTATCAGTAGCAATTCTATGAATAGTTGGTCCATGCTTAGGACCCTATTCTAGGTGAATCTATGTATAGGGAACTTAGGGCTATGCATGGCTATGTGCCCAAGTTGCTTTTGGCTCTACATATTGAGGCCAAACTCGCCCTACTCCTCATTGTGATCATTGATTCATTGCCAGAGCTTCACTCTACATTCATGCTTCGTATTCCTTGGCTTGGGGCTGAAGCTTCTAGAGTTGATTGCTTGCTTCTACTTGGTTGGGTGGTTGCTCCATAGTGGGTTTTCCATTGTGTATTGTCTTGTAAGCAGGATCTTAGGGAGCTTCCCTTACACAGCCCCTAATGGTAATTAGGTCATAACAAATAATATAATCATTAGATGTGATCACAAAATTGAATCTTGTTCTTAAATCTCACTCTATTATTCAATCAATATCTAGGCAAAAACCAAAGTTTGTATATCAATGAGATAGTTGAAACATTTACGGAGGCCCTCGAAACTAGCATACCTTTAGAGAAAAGTAAAATTCTAGCTAATGAAAGAGGCAATGGGCCCCATGGATCCTGTTGTACAAGACAAAATGAAAAGCATGTATATAATTGTGAAAATAATGATGCAATTAATCAGCAAGAAGATGGCTAGTATTATATTTGTTCCCTTACAAAGAAGTGTATTCAAATAAATCAAGGAGAGTACATACTTGAGTAGTCGTTGTCGGATCAGTCATAGACAATCAAGACGCAATTATGACATTGCTTTCAAGCCTGTCCTCTGCATATGAGAACTGGGTGATGATCATCATGACACACTCAGATTTAACTCTTACAAGAGTTATCACTATGTTGCTACAAGAAGATAATTGAAGAAGTCAAGACACTTCGTCTACCTCTTCGTCTCATGCTTTATATGTCAAGAAGGGCTCAAAACAACAGAAGCAGAAAAGCTCCAAGCAGTCTACATCGAATCAGAAACAAACTCAAGGTCAAGAACAATCATCGAATCCACATTCATCGAAGAAGAAGATGTTTTGCAGGTATTGCAAACCCAATAACCATGAGATTTAAGATTGCCAAATTCTTAAAGCGAAGAATGCAGCCAAGCAACCTGATCAACAAGCAAATACAGTTACATCATCTCCTAAAGTTGAAATGGATGAAGGTGCTTTTATGGTCAAAGACAAATACACGAATTCGAATGATTTGTGGTTTCTGAATTTCAGAGCTACTCAGCATATGACAATCATCGCGAGATTTTTCAATCATATACGCCTTACAACACGAAAAAGTATGTTCATCTTGGTGACGATAGCACTCACACTATCGAAGGTGAAGGTACTGTAAGATTAAGATTCCAGCATGATCATATCAAACTAATGTCGAAAGTCTTGTATGTTCCTAAACTATCTACAAATCTGTTATCAGTAAGTAGAATCACAGATTAGGTCATAGGGTGGAGTTTGAATCTGACCAATGCAAAATTATCTATAGGAATAATAAGATTCTTGCACTCGACAAGAGGAATGGATACTTATATAGATTGGCACATTGTTATTCTGATTCTAGTCAAGCTTTGAAAACCTCTGTTCTTGTCAATTAAGCATTATTATGGCATCATCGCTTAGGACACTTGAATTATGCATCTGTTTTGAACATGTCCAGATAATCCCTAGTACTTGATCTTGACTATCCTTCTGGTAAAGTCGATCTCCCTATCTGCCATAGCTACATCTCTAGAAAGCAGACTAGGATTTCTTTTAGATCGAGTTATAGACATGCAACAAAAGGTCTGTTAGATGTTGTTCATACAAATATATGTGGACCTATGCAAGCTCCTTCATTACTAGATGCAAAGTATTTCACTACCTTTATTGAAAATTTTTCCAGAAGCACAGTTGTTTACTTCATTAAACATAAATCAGAAGCTTTCATCAAGTTTAGACAATTCAAAGAGCATGTAGAAAATTAGACTGGTAAACGAATCAAAGCACTGAGATTCGATAACGGGGGAGAATCCATGTCCACTGAATTCAAGGAGTACTGCCTTAACAATGGCATTGAGCAACAATACATTACCTCCTATTCGCCTCAATCAAATGGTCCTGTTGAGAGAAAGAACAGAACCTTAGTCGAATCAGCAAAGTGCATGTTATCACATGCGACACTTCCAAAGTCCTTATGGGCTAAAGCTGTTTCAACAACAATCTATATTCAAGATGTCCTACTAAAAAGAAACCCATAAAAAGAAATCAAAATGGCTCATTTTTCCTTCCTTGTTCTCCAACGTTTCTTCCTTTTCTACTTTATTATTTTCAATTCTTTTAGATTAGCCACAATGCAAATTATCTTGCCATCCTGGCATTTCCCCCCTCTCACCTATCAATTAGAAGGGCTATTCACAAAAAAAAAAAACCACCTTCTTTAGGACCTTTGTCATTTTCTCTTTCCCCCTCTAAATCCCTCCTATTTCACCGTCACCTTCACCTTCATTGATTGCAACAAGACCAAGATCCAAGCAAATCCAAGTTGATTTAACAAATCAAGCAGATCCAATAGATAGACACTCCAATTGCAGCAACACTTTTCACCCAGATCCAAATCCAAGCTGATTCAACAAATCAAGTAGATCTAGTAGATCCACGTCGAATGCCTCATCTATCAACACTCAATAGGGTACCAACAAGTCCCCAACTTCACAAACTATACATTGACACTATGAGACTAGGGCCAAAATAGTGTGTGAGTGTTGGGGCTTTGCGGGATATCATCACACTTTGTACATAGATCATATTGTTCTAGAATGTGAGTGAATTGGCACCCTGCGTGTGTAAGTCCAACCCAGTAATCACATTGTTATTTGGTTATTTACACAAGTAAATAAGTTAAGGGGCCTAAAGTCAAGTTACAGATTGGAGGGTCCTTTTGCCCTCAATTCAAATTCAAATTCAAATAATAATGGGACGTAGAAATTCGCCAATGCCATTGAGGCCAAGAGCCCAAAATCCATTGTAAATAGTGATATTTTTATAATTTTTCCCATGTTCAATAAAAAAAAGTGGAACTTTCTTGTCCACCTTCAACCCTAATTCTAAGCACAAGAAAAGCAATCAAGATATGTAGTGGAATCTAACATGTCACGTAGTAGCTCATTTCCTTGAGAGTGATTATTAGTTTCATAATCACACCCATACTATGATTTTATAATCAAATCACATCCATGTTATGATTTCACAATTAACCCTAATATCCATTAATTTTATTCACCATGATCAAGTTGACTTCTCTCTCTCTCTCTCTCTCTCTCTCTCTCTCTCTCTCTCTCTCTCTCTCTCTCTCTCTCTCTCTCTCTCTCTCTCTCTCTCTCTCTCTCTCTCTCTCTCTCTCTCTCACACACACACACACACACACACACACACACACAACAATTCACAATTTTAATTACCATCAAAATAGCATAAAAACATGAAAGATGGAGAAAGATTAAGAGCAAGGACAACTTATGTGTTTATGTTATCCTTATTTTGCCACCTTTCCAGTAGATCTACTTCTGCTAAGAGTGCTATGGGTAAGTAAAAAGAAAAATCGATTCCATTGTACTATAGGGAGGTCGGGAATTGATCCAACAGAAAAGAAAGTAATGTAAAGGCTGAAAACTAGTATCCACATTAAGATACATTCAAGCCACGAAGCACCATGCTTTGTGCTATAATGGAAACACAGAGGACCCTCTAATTCTAAATGTTTATTTTGACTCTGACGAATACTTGAAAGCATAAATGCATTTCTTTGTCTTCCATAGAGTCTGAACATGTCGCGACCACCTCTGTAGTAAAGAAGATTATTTGGCTCAGAAGATTGCTCTAAGACTTGATGTTTTCTCAACTCATACTAACTATACTCTATTGCGACAATCAGAGTTGTATTGCTCTATCTCTGACCCCTCGAACTCACTTTAGAACTAAGTTATTGAAGTTCAATTTTTTTTTTCCTTAAAGAGAAAGTTATGAACAAAGATGTCAAATTAAGTTACTATATGTTGGGGGTATTCCCGACAGATTGTAAATAAATAAAATCGACCAATAAAATGTGTTGCGAGGGCATGGCATCTTGCGCGTATAAGACCATGGCCCAATGAGCACGCAAGCTAAGTTGTAGTTAAAATAATAGGCTTGGGACCTTTGTAAGTAAAATAAAACTTGAGGCCCAAAGTCAGTTTTAAACTTAGAGACTATTTTTTTAGAGTTGGGTCCAATTTGGGACTCACATGAACCTTGTGAGTTTCAATGTACTTTTTGTGGACCCTTGGGTCAAGTTGGGTCCAAGACGAATGGATAGGATCAATGTAAATATTAGCCAATAGGATTTTGGGGCAAGGGCCTTCCCCACTTTATAAAAAGACGCCATTTGTACTCTATTTCCATGCTTAATAGAGTGGAGGAGACTCTATCATTTTGGGAGATCAAGCATTCTCATTTGCTAATCACTCTTGCTTATGCTATTGTTGTGGTTTGCTTGTTATTTCGATTTCCCATGCTTTTTGTTTATGTTAGTTAAGGTTTTTCCATAAGCAATGAAATTGAGCATTTGAGCTAACCTCCATCTCATCTCTCTCTCTTTCTCTCTTCTCCTTCTTTATTCTATCCTTCTCCTTCACCCTCAATCATGATGAAGTTAGTTAGGGGAGTAGAGTTAGTGTGAGTAGTGTTAGTGGAGGTAGAGTTAGATAAAATGTAGGGACCTAATTAAAAGTAGCATCTATGCATAGTTAGGTGCCTATCCAGTGAACTAACTCTTGTTGACAGACGGGAGGGCTATTACAACATCGGATCGAAGACCTACAGTGGCGTCGTTGTCGGGGATAGGTTTTCACTAACTAGTGTAGTTGCATTTTAGCTATTTTCTTACTTTCTAGAGTAGTTTTAGGTATTTTAATATCTCCAAAACTAGTAAGAATTAACCCTTGCATGATTGGCAGCAGCTCCAGGGTACTGTCCCAGACCTGCATAGAAGCCTGCGAGAGTTAGTTCCAAGCAGATTGCAAAAATCAGAGAAAAACCATAAAAAATTCAGAAAGCCCTTGAAAAATTCAAAAAAGTTCAAATCTTCACCAGAACTCTCACAAGGCCCTCTAAAGTTCCATCTTAGTGAGACAAGGGCACAGAGAAGCTTGCAAGAGTTAGTTTGATGTCTAAGTGCCTGTGCGAGAGTTCCAGAGAACCCTCACAGACACCAAATTTTTCAGTTCCAGTGGGCAAGAACTCTCGCAGAAGATTCTGAAGTTCCACCTCTGTGAGACAAGGACACAGAAAAGCCTATGAGAGTTAGTTTGATTCCAATGAGCAGAAAATTGGGTTTAAGTGCTAAAAAATCACTAAAAAGTGAAGATCCAACAAATCCTTTCAGTAAGAACTCTCGTAGACCCTCTCAATCGATTCAAAATATTAATTTCCATTAGTGATGAATGAAGCCTTCGAGAGTTAGTATAGAGATTTGGTGAAGATTAAGCCAAAATAGTAGTTCTGAACCCTCACATACAGTGAAATTTTCACTTAGTGTGAGTTAACTCTCGCAGAGAATTCCATAGTGAGATATGACCCAGATTCAGCTATTGTGATCCTTGAGAGAGTTACTTCCAAAAGTTCTGAGAGATATCAAGTTTTTTATCTGCCAAAATAGCTAAAGAACTCTAGCACAGCCAACCCTCGCACAAGAAAACCCTTGTAGACTAGATCAGTGGAAAGGTCTGCATCAGATCCAGGTACTGTCAAAATCTCAGGTCAATCAGTGCAAGGAGTAGAAAGTTATCAAAAACCATTGTACAAGATCTAAATTTTACTTCCGGCCGATCATATTGATCAGATCCTTAAGATCCAGACTACGTCCCACTATACAAGCAAGATCCAACTACTTTGGAACCCACCATCGGATGAATATGAGATTTAAACGATCAGTAGCAAGAAGGATAGAAAATCAAATGCCACACCTTACCAGATTAGCAGCTGCGTAACAAGAGGCAGAACTAAAACCAGCGCCAATAGAACCAATGGGCCAACCCATACCTGTCTCTCCCTTGCAGGCAGTCCGGAGAGCACACCCGATGGAAATACCAAAATCCCATCTGTTTCCTCCAGATCTACGAGCAAGCTTGTGAAATCTATGGCGAACGGACACCTATGGAAAAACTGATGTTGTTTTCCATGTCCTTATTGGCAGTGGCTCAGGATTGGTTTTTTAACCTGTCAGAGGAAGAAAAATCCACCTGGGAAGCGGTTAAGGCGGCTCTCATTACGCGCTTTAAACCAAGAAAGTTCTTGGAAGACCCACTTCTCCTGCTGAGTAAAGTACGGGAAAACGAGAAAGGATCAGGGACTATATTGAATGGGTCAAACATCTACGATCCGAGTGCAGTGCAGCTCTAACTCTCATTCATGCGGTGATCATGTGGTTCCTAGCTAGACTACCACGAAGCATCAAAAGAGAACTGAAATGGTGGGATCATTACGCTACTTTGCATAAAGCTATGGAAGATGACATCAGGGAAGAGGATGAGGGATCTGACGATGAATATCCATCCACCCACACTCCTACTCTCTTGATAGCATCGTCATCATCAAATGCATCCGCTCTATCCACAGAACTGTTGTTGGAGCAAATGACAAAATGACACAAACAATAGATGGAGCAACTTACGACGTAGTTTGATCAGAAATTGAAAGCCTTACAAGGAGCTGTAGCAGCAATGCCACATCAACTGGAACCAACCCAGTTACAGAATCCATGACGAGAAAAAGGTTTGGTGTTCAGTGTGCACGCAAAATCATACAACGAACTGTAAAAATTATAGCAAATAAGGATCCTAAAACACTTGAAATGATGAGGGAAACAATAGATTATGATTTCATAAGATTATCACAAGTTGAACCATCAAAATCCATCAAAAATCTATGCTTGAACCTCACTAAATGGCCCAAATCCTTGAAGAAGGCTTCACACGTGTGAAAGTACGGCCTCCCACAGTCTGAGTACTGTACACCAGACCTACATTCAATCCTATAATCATTAGTAATCACAAGTACTCAAACAATTATGAACATAGAGAGCAATTGCACCATTATGAGAGAAAAAACATGAAATTGCTTGATTGATTTTGGTGAGATATCATCACCTATATATACATGATCCATCACGATTTTGGGCAGGTATGAGTAGCCCTAACCCTATCCCTAATGCTAATTTTGGTGGATCTTTCATCCCTACCAAGTTAGGGCTGGAATCTTGGAGATCCCTCAACAATGCAAAAATTACCAAAATAGCTCCTATTTTTTTTCCCTTGTATCTAAGCATAATTTGGACTCATTCCAAAGGTTCTAACACTTAGGTCTACTTGAGAGCATCCTTATGAATGGAATCCTATGCTATTTGGCACGTGTGACAAGCCACATCATGACCATCTAACTATTTACAAGTCATATGACCAAAACTAGTCAAGCTAGAATTGTGAATTTTTAACACTCCTCCTCACTATCTAGCTTGGTTCAATCATTGCTTTACTAATCACTCCAAGTGATGATCTGAACTTCATAAAAGGTGTCTTTTGAAGTGGTTTAGTAAGTAGATCAGCTACACATTCATTGCTTGGAACATGCTCCAAAGCAATCTCCTTGGCTTGCACCATTTCTCTCACAAAGTGATGGCATATCTCAATGTGCTTAGATCTTGCATGGAAGATTGGGTTAGATGCAAGGTGTTGGGCTGATATATTGTCATTGTAGATGATTGGTGCCTCCTCTGAATCCATGATCTTTAGTTCCACCAATAATCTCTTGATCCAAAGTACCTCCTTTGTAGTGGTTGTCAAAGCTTTGTACTCAGCCTCGGTTGAAGATAGAGATATAGTTTCTTGCTTTTTTGAAAGCCATGAAACCACACCTTCTCCTATGAAAGTTGAATAGGCACTTGTTGATTTCCTATCCCTCTTGTCCCCTGCAAAATCTGAATCACTAAATGCATGAAGGTTAATCACATCTCCTCTATATAGAATCCCAAAATCCAATGTACCCGAGATGTATCTTAGAATCCTCTTAGCCTTTTTCCAATGGATATTCAATGGCTTTTGCATGGATTGGCTCAACCTACATACACTAAAGCTAAGATCTGGTCTAGTTATAGTGATCCACATTAAGGAACCTATAAGTTGCCTAAACAAAGTGATGTCCATGAAGGATCTTTCATCATCTTCATTTGGCACTTTTACATCTTGCTCCATTGGTGTGTCAACACTTTTGCATACTTCCATCTTAAACTTCTTCAAAAGACTTTGAGCATAGTTTACTTGACTTATAAAGATAAAATCAGACCCTCTAAGTACTTCTATGCCTAAGATGAAGTGAAGACACCCTAGATCTACCATCTTGAACTCTAAGGATAGATCTATCTTGATTTTTTCAATACCATCAACACTATTTCCACTAATGATGATGTCATCTACATAAATGAGTAAAAGTACAATACCAACATCATCAAACTTAATGTAAAGAGTAGGATAATATTCACTTTGAACAAAAGAAAGTGAAATAAGATAGCAATGTAGTCTTGAATTCCAAGATCTCGAGGCTTGCTTCAAGCCATAGATGCTTCTTTGGAGATGGCATACTTTGTTCTCCATTCCATGCTTGATGAACCCTTGTGGCTGCTCCATATAGATATCCTCTTCCAAAAAACCATTCAAGAAAGCATTAGAGACATCCATTTGACATAGAATCCATCCAAAATGTGATGCAAGTGCAATGATTAGTCTTATTGTGACCATCTTGGCCACGGGTGCAAAAGTTTCCTCATAGTCTATCCCTCTCTCTTGAGCATAACCTTTTGCAACTAATCTTGCTTTATGTTTGTTAACACTCCCATTTGCATTCAACTTAAGCTTGAAGACCCACTTGCATCCTATTACATTCCTTTGAGGTCTCTCAACAAGCAACCAAGTTTCATTCTCAATCAAGGCATCATACTCATCCAACATAGCTTTATACCATTCTTTGGAGTTCAATGTATCTTCAACATTAGACGGTTCTTCAAAACTAGATAAAGCATAAGAAGTGGATGAGATACCCTCAACTTGCTGTCCTTTGCCTTGATATGTGAGCCTTGATGGCTCCACTTTTTCCCTTAAAGATCTCCTTGGTGTGATAGGTGGGTTTGGTGCTTGCTCCTCCATGAGCTCCTCCTCAAAACCAAGATCTTGCTCCTCGGCCATCTTCTTTTTGATTGTTGGAGCACTTGAGCCTTCTTCAAGCATATGCATATGATGTTCATCAAAGATGACATCCCTTGAAACAACAAATTTGTTCAAGGATGGGAGATAGACTTTGTAGCCCTTGCTTGAGCTTGCATATCCAAGCATGATCCCTCTTGTGGAAGATGGATCCTCCTTGGTTCTTGTTTCCAATGGCACATGCACATAACATATACACCCAAAAACTTTCAAGTGATTAAGATTGGGTTTCTTTCCATACAACATCTCATAAGGAGTTTGGCCTTCAATTGCTTTGCAAGACACCCTATTCATCAAGTAGTTTGCACATACAAGAGACTCACCCCAAAAGGATTTGGGCAAACAAGCATCTAATCTTAAAGCCTTAGAACATTCACATAATGTTCTATTCCTTCTTTCAGCAACTCCATTTTGTTGAGGAGTGTAAGGACAAGAAGTCTCTTTCTTGATCCCTTCCTCCTCACAAAAGGCCTTGAACTCATTGGAGATGAATTCTCCACCATTGTCACTTCTAAGAATCTTGATGCTATGATTATGATGCTTTTCCACAAACAACTTGAACTTTACAAAAGTATCAAATACTTGAGACTTGAAGGAAAGTAAGAACACCCAACAATATCTTGAGTAGTCATCAATGAAGGTTAAAAACATGGATGAACCTCCATTAGATTTTACATTCAGTATGTCGCTGTGTGATAGATTGATAGTGTGTGTTCTTCTTCCGGCTTCTTTGGTCATTGCTTATGTGAACGCTTGATGTTGTATATCTGATGATTGACATAATATTAGAGCTCAATAGTCTTGCGTGCCTGATCAGTGGATACAGCTTGTCACAGACTCTGCAACGAAGTGAGAAGGTCCTTCATAGGAGGTGTAAGTTTGGAGAGACAAAACAAAAAAAATGGCTGGAAGAAATTGTTCTTGATGTATTTTGCAAGTTTTGGAGCTCATAGTTATTAGTGGGGAATGAAGACACAGTCGCGGAGGCATCGGAAAGGCCAGGGTAGCATCAGACGACAGATTGAAAATCTGTTGAGTGAGAAAAGTTTTACAATTTTTTTTTAGTCTTTGTGAGAAGTGTCATTTGTTAGAGAGTTGTGCCAAGAAATCTCTCATTTGTTTGTTTGGGGTACTACAAATCACAGCAGACAGTGTCTAGTACTGCCATTTAGAGCTTTGAGACTTCATACCTTTCACATTACTGATATCTGTCTATTTGAACGATCACTCGTTTCGAAATCTAAGCAAAGAAGAGGTGGTGTAGCCGCCGCACCAAACTAGAAAATCTAGAATATTCCCTCTGAAAGTTCTTATATTCTCTCTTTTTTATATCCATACCAATATCGGATCCAAGCGCGCTAGCTGAAGAGAAATCCGAACAGTCGTACATCCGCGCTCCAGTCCGATATTGTCCGTACCGATATCGAATCCAAGCGCACGAGCTAAAGAAAATTTTGAGTAGTTGTACATCCGCGCTCCAGTTCGATATCGCATGCTCCAATATTGAATCCACGCGCACAAGTTAAGGAGGATCCTAAGCAGTCGTACTTCCGCGCTCCATTCCGATATCAGGTGTATAACCAAAAAAATATACAGTTTTGTGTTGTGATAAACTACTTGATTTGAACTCATCTGTTCAGTAGTGGCAACTCTAAACGAGAGTGTCCTCAATGAGTCAAGCAAATTGGAAGGAGCCGACAACTATGCAGTTTGAAAATTCAAACTGAAAAACATTTTGATAGAAAAGGAGCTATGGGAGATCGTGACAGGTGAAGAGACAAGGCCAGTGATTGAAGAAGGTCAGCGAACATTTGACAGGAGAAAATGGAAAGCACAAAATGTCATCAACTTATTAGTTAGTTCGGATTCAGAAGGACCAAAAGAAACATGGGATACATTGAAGGCATTGTTTGAGACCACAAGCACATCTCGAGTGCTATTCCTGATGCCGAAGCTATACACATTGTGGATGGATGATGGTGCAACTGTTGCTGATCACCTACTGAAGATCAAAGATATTTGTGACCAATTAGCAACAGTTGGAGAGCGAGTACATGATCATAAGATCATGCAATTGACATTGAATAGTTTGAGTGAGTCACATCAAATGTTTGTGACAAGTATAGCCACACGAGAAAATCTTCCAACCTATGAAGAGTTAGGTGGATTGCTTTTGCAAAAAAAAACAACGTCAAGAGAACTTGAGTCATCGCAACATGGGATTTGATCAAGCTCTTGTAGTGAGAGGACATGTTGGCAGATTTGGTCGTGGAAGACACCAATCAAGAGGTGGAAACTCATATCATGGATCGTTCCAACAATTTCAAGAACAATCCAATGATGGCCCAAATTGAGGCAATTGGAATCAAGGCTCGGTCAAGGACGCGGCTATTCCAAGCAAAAAAAACCTGGAAATTGTAGGTATGGCAACAAACTTGGCCATTGGGAGCGTGAATGCTTCAAGAAACAAAAGGAGATAGAACAAAGAAAAGGCAAATGGCAAGTGGACAATTATGCTGATCAACATCAACTTGATGATTGCTGAATTCACACGTGTGGGACGCCCTACACATGTACTTTTGATCTCCTAAGCCCAATAATACCATAAAGATCAGACTAGCATTTGTTGTCAATAGGAAAGCTGATCATACAAGAGATATTATTGTGTTACAAGCAAGATCTGTCAAAAAAACATAAGACTAAGCATCATAAATGCCTCAACTCGGCTAGAGAGAGAAAATAGAAAGTATAAAACTCGTGTAGAGAGAGAGGGCACAAAGAGCTTGTCTCCAAATTTGCATTACACACAAATTTCATCATATTCTCAATGAGAGTACATCACATATATATAGATCCATGGTATCTCCTCCTACTTTGAGTTCAATTGGAGTTGTGGATCCACCTCTCAAGCTATCTAGACTTATTCAAGCCACCTCATTATGTCTAATTGTGCCACCTAATCTTTTCATGCATTACATGTGGCATGTAAAGTACAAATGGCAATTCCTATGGTAGCTCGAGTTTCTACTTCTATCTACCTTGAATAGTTTATTCTAAGATGGGTCTTTACTCAGCCAAAATTCATCTTTGGCATTTTTAGAACCCCTACTCACAACATTAGATATATATTTCAACTCCTCCTAAAAATGTGTCTAATGTGGATCAAGCATTGATCTTGAGATAAGACCAAGATTAGACCTATGCTTTGAGAAGGCACTTTTGCAAAGTGGCTTTGTGAGAAGATTAGCAATACATGAAGATGTGTCGACATGTTCCAAGTTGATTTCACCTCCAATGAGCTTTTCCCTTACAAAATGGTGCGCCACTTCTATATGCTTGCTTCTTGCATGAAAAATAGGATTGTTTGCAAGAGCTTGTGCCGATATGTTGTCACATTTGATCAAGGGAAGATCATCCTCTTTGATGCACTTTAGCTCCACGATTAACCTCTTGACCCAAAGCACCTCTGTAGTTGTTGTAGTGAGTGCTTTGTACTCGGCCTCGCAAGATGATAGAGATATGGTATCTTGTTTCTTTGAAAGCCAAGACACAAGATTGCCTCCAAGAAAGATAGTACATGCATTAATGGACTTTCGATCCATTTTATCACTTGCAAAATCGGAATCCGAATAGCCAACAATGGTTAGATCTTCATTCTTGTACAATAAACCATAATCTTGAGTAGAAGATACATATCTTAGAACTCTCTTGGCCATCTTCCAATGTTGGATTTTGGGATCTTGCATAAATTGACTCAATTTGTGCACACAATAGCTCAAATCGGGTCTAGTGATAGTAAGCCAAATTAAAGAGCCTATAAGACTCCTATAAAGTGTGACGTCCTCGAAGGATCTTTCATCACCTTTAATAGGATCTTTTACATGTTGCTCCAAGGGAGTATCTATGCCTTTACAATTTTGCATATTGAATTTTCTCAACATAGAAAAGACATATCTAGATTGACAAATAAAAACATACTCTTCATGAAAATCAATCTCAAGGCTTAAAATGTAATGGATCTCTCCTAGATCTTGCATTTTAAATTCTCTTCCTAATGCATCTTTAGTTTCTTGAACTAGCATCAAACAACTTCCACTAAGAATAATGTCAACTACATAGATTAGAAGAATGACAATATTACTACCATCAAACTTTAAGTACAGAGAAGGATCATAGTCACTAAGCACAAATCCTAATGAAAGTAGAAAGTTGTTGATTCTTGAATACCACGATCTAGGTGCTTGCTTCAAGCCATAAAGACTTCTAAATAGCAAACACACCTTAGATTTATCCTTGATGAATCCTTGAGGCTGTTCCATGTATATCTCCTCCTCAAGATAGCCATTCAAAAAAGCGTTGGAGACATCAAGTTGAAGCAGTTTCCACTTAAAAAATAAGGCAAGAGAGATTATGATTCTTATTGTCACCATCTTTGCTATAGGAGCAAAGGTTTTCTCATATTCAAGGCCAAATATTTGTGCAAAGCCTTTAGCACATAATCTTGCCTTGTAAGACAAATGAGAAGCAAAAGCACCATCACAAGAGTTAGCATACTCTTTGGGATCAAGCTTGTAGATTCCACCATATCTAGACCCAAATGCAAGGATCTCATCATGCTTCAACATTGAAACTCACATCTAGTCCACTATCAAACAATTGCCCAACACTTATAAGATTTTTTGTTAACTTGGGAACAAAAAGTACTTTAGACAGAGAAAGAACTTTTGATGAAGAAAGCTTTAGGGGAATGGTCCCTATGCCTTCAATAGCACACTCATGGTCATTTGCTGTGTAGATGGACTTCTTGGTTCTCATTGTAATGTGCTAAGTAATGTGGTCTCCAAGTCAATCTGAAACTGAACAGTCCATTCTTGCAAGATTTGGACTGATGCACACCAAGACTATTTGATCATATGAAGCGTGAAGCCTAGCGCTATTAATGACATTCTGTGTTACAAAATATTATTGTGCAAATATTTAGTAAGAGAAGTTTGAGCGTGTTTTTGCATGAACTCTAATGTACTGCAATATTTCAGAGCATCTTCAATTGCATTTGCGTCTTGCCTGTGGTATGACCATAAACAAATCAAACTATAGATACATTTAGAGGCAGATGGAAAATGAAAAAGAATGCTTGGAGCTACACATATGTGAAGAAGCTCCACTGTTGATATACCATGAACCATCCTCCTTGAAAGGTGATGAAGAAAAACTCGAGACCATAAGAGATCCCTCTCAATCACTTGCATGAGCATCTTCCTTCTCTTCATTAGAAATGTTGGCTTGCTTGAATTGACTCTTATTCTTGAAGCAATTGGTGGCATAATGCCCCTTCTTGCCACAAAAGAAACACTTGATGTTTTTCTTCTTCCTCTTGGAGAGGACTCATCCTCTTCTCCTTTCTGCTTGGAAATAAGATTGTTCTTGCTTGAAAAGAATTGTTGTTGATTCTTACTTCTTGTCTTGTGCTTGTCTTTGGTAAAGAGAGCTTTACCATCAATGTTTTTCTTCTTGTCTCTCCATTTTCAAGAGTTTATACTCTTGTCTTGATTCTTCAGAAATGAGCACACTTTGGAGTGCTTCCAAACTTGGTAGCTCCTCTTGAATGGCATAACTCTGAACAACGTTGTCATATTTCTCCTTTAGCCCATTAAGTATGACTTGAACAAGTTCATTTTGGTTGATGGAGTCTCCTATGCATGACAATTCTCTATGGAGATCTTTAACTCTCATTACATAAGCTGAAGCACATTCATCACTTCTTTGTACACTTTGAAAAATTTGGTTTCTTAGTGTTAGAAGTCTAGAAGTATTCTTTGCCTCATAGATGGACTTGAGAGTATCCCAAGCATCTTTGACATTAGTACAAGCACCAATTTCTCTTAAGATGTCATTTGAGACATTCATCTTAATATAATGCAGAGCCATCCTAGCTCTCTTTTTGTACTTTGGAATCTCTTGAGGAATTTGTGGTTCTTCTTCAATGCCAAGTACAATATCCATCACATCTTGTAGTATTAAGACAGATTCCATTCTAACCTTCCAAATTGAGTAATTGGAGGTTGACAATCTTTCACTTGCTTCTAATAGAAAGACACCCATTGAAGTCATAAAGAATGATGGAAATAAAAAAAGATGGATGAAAGAATTGCTTATCTTCTCACTATAGGAACCAATCAAGGGTACAAAACCAGATCCTATGTAAGACTAAGCAAAAAACTGTGAGATAGATCTCACTGGCTTGACAATCTCTCTAAAACAAGATTTGAATCATAAAAAAAGATGAAGTATGGCAAAAGTTAGGGTTCTCTGAATTTCAGACGTGTGAAATACTCCAAAAATATCAAATTGACTCAAATACAATCTATTTGTATGAAACAATTTGCCTAGAACCTATAGATTTTGTCTAAATCACATATAGATGAGATTGGCCAACTTCTGGATGATTTTTGTGATCATTCAAGCAATAAATGACATGTACACATGATTTGCCACAGGTCTAGGCGCCCTACCTATGACTTTTCAAAAGCTTATAACTTTTGATTGGCTTATCCAACTATCATGATTCAGATCACATCAAACTCTACAATTTCTAGCTTTCTAGTGGGCTAATTTGCATGAAATTTGGATCTAAGGTGAGAGAGAAGCACCAAACTGAAAATGGGCAGATTTCACACATGCCAGCACCTAAAATTCCGTACAGTACCTGATCTGGACCATTCAAAGTGGTTTGAAGCTCTAAATCACCAGAAAACTACAAACTAGCTAGAAATAGAATCTAGACAATTCCTAGCTTGAAATCTGATCAAATCTACAAACTTTTTGATTAGATTTGCTTGTAAAACTTAGGTAGGCTCTGACACCATGCTGAATTCACACGTGTGGGACACCCTACACATGTACTTTTGATCTCTTAAGCCCAATAATACCATAAAGATCAGACTAGCATTGGTTGTCAATAGGAAAGCTGATCATACAAGAAATATTATTGTGCTACAAGCAAGATCTGTCAACAAAACATAAGACTAAGCATCATAAATGCCTCAACTCGGCTAGAGAGATAAAATAGAAAGTACAAAACTCGTGTAGAGAGAGAGGGCACAAAGAGCTTGTCTCCAAATTTGCATTACACACAAATTTTATCATATTTTCAATGAGAGTACATCACATATATATAGATCCATGGTCTCTCCTCCTACTTTGAGTTCAATTGGAGTTGTGGATCCACCTCTCAATCTATCTAGACTTATTCAAGCCACCTCACTATGTCTAATTGTGCCACCTAATCTTTTCATGCATTAAATGTGGCATGTAAAGTACAAATGGCAATTCCTATGGTAGCTCGAGTTTCTACTTCTACCTACCTTGAATATTTTATTCTAAGATGGGTCTTTACTAAGCCAAAAGAGCTCAATTCATCTTTGGCATTTTTAGGACCCCTACTCACAACATTAGATAGATTTTTCAATATTTTGACAATGATGATATTATGAAGACAATTATGCGGATCAACATCAATACGATGATGATCAATATGAAGATGATACAGGTAAGAGTTCAAACTTGTTCATTACAGCATTAATGACAAGGATGAAACCAAGGATACCTGGTACATTGATAGTGGTGCATCCAAGCACATGACTTCAAGGAAAGAGTGGTTTTCAGAACCCAAGGAAACTCACAATGGCGATGAAGTTGGACAAGCTGATGGCAAATTGCTATATGTTAAGGAATTGGAGTGGTACCAGTGAAGTTAGCCAGCGGGAAGATAAAGCGGATAAGCAATGTGCAATGTGTACTTGGCTTAGCTAACAATCTATTATCTGTTGGGATGATGGCTGATCAACAACTCAAGGTTGAGTTTGACAATGACAAATGTCTTGTCAAAGACATCAAGAATCACTACAAAGTGATTGCTATAGGAGCTAGAGTCAACGAGAATCGACTCTACAAATTGAATGCGAGATCTTTTGCTCAAGCTATGGTAAGCACGGTTGATAGTCAAAGTGATCTTTGGAATCAACGATTCGGTCATATTAGTGCTCAAAGTTTACAGATTCTCAAAAGAGGTAATCTAGTTATAGGATTGTTTGATATTTCTTTTGAAGGAAAAATTTGTGAAGGTTGCATTTTGGGAAAACAACACAGAGAGAGGTTTTCCAAAAATGGAGCAAGGAGAGCTAGTGGCATCCTAGATCTTGTCCACAATGATCTATGTGGACTTATGCAGACTAGATCTCTTAGTGGCTACTATTACTTTATCACCTTCATTGATGATTATAGCAGATGCATTTGGATTTATTTCATAAGCAAGAAATCAGATGCTTTTGCTAAGTTCAGAGAATTCAAGGCATTAGTTGAAAAGCAAACATGATGTTGCATCAAAACTTTGAGATCTGATGGAGGTGGTGAGTATTTTTTGACAGAATTTATTGATTTATGCAAAGATCAAGGGATCAAGAGGCAGACTACAACACCTTATTCACCACAACAAAATGGAGTTGCAAAACGAAAGAACAGATCTATTGTTGAGATGGTCAGGGCGATGCTCAAAAGCAAGGGTCTGCCAAAAACCTTTTGGGAAGAAGCTTGTAACACAACTACACACATCCTTAATCGGTGTCCTACAAAATCCGTGGAAGGTACGACACCTCATGAAGCTGTTACTAGAAAGAAACCTAATATTTCTCATTTGAGAGTATCTGATTGTAATGCTTATGCTCATATCCCTGATGAGAAACGAAGGAAATTGGATGCAAAAGCTATCAAGTGTATTTTCCTTCATGATGAGAAGGCCAAGGCATACAGGATGTATGACACAAATGCACAGAAGCTTGTAATTGCTAGGGATGCTATATTTGATGAGATGGGCCGAGGTCAACAATCTGAAGTAATCACTGAACCTTTTGATGAGGGAACAAAAGTACAGGTCAAGAAGGAAGTGGATTTTGATATAGAAAATCCATTGGACAAAGGCAAGCCTGATGCTGAAATTTCCAAGAGAGTACCTAAATGGTACTTATCAGTCACAGATGGTGCAAAGAAGGGAGATACTCCCGAATCTAGTGAGCAGGGAGAGCTTAGAAGATCAAGTAGAAATCAAAAACCTCCTGCAAGATTAGAGATGAATCTAGCCCTAATGGGTTCTATGCTCAAGGCTAAAGAACCAAAAACTTTTGATAAAGCAAAGGAGCACGAGGAGTGGCATGAAGCTATGGAAACAGGAATGGGAGCTATATAAAAAAATAGGACTTGGAACTTGGTTGAGCTACCTGATGGTAAGACGCCTATCACTTGCAAATGGATATACAATATCAAATATGGAGCTGATGGGAAACTCAACAAATACAAAGCACGGTTGGTTGCGAGAGGATTTGAGTAACAGAAAAATATTGATTTTGAGAAAACCTTCGCACCCATAGCTAAGATGGTAGCTATACGTTCTGTCATTGCTATTTCTGCTTTCTATGGTTGGAAGATTCAGCAAATGGATGTTAAATATGCTTTTCTTAATGGAGTGATGGATGAAGAGGTGTACTTAGTACAACCTCAAGGATTTATTGAACCAGAGAGAGAGCACCTTGTTTGTAAGCTCAACAAAGCTATTTATGGATTGAACCAAGCACCACGGGCGTGGTACTCTTGCATTGATGAACACTTTAAGCGAAGGGGAATGGTAAAGAGTGATGCTGATCCTAATCTTTACATTCTAAGGCAAGATTCAGATATAATGTTCATTGTGCTGTACATGGATGATTTGATTATTACAAGAAGTAATGAGAGCTTAATTGATGAAATCAAATCAGATCTTTCCAATGCTTCTGACATGTGCGATCTAGGATTGATGCACTATTGTCTTGGCATTGAAGTATGGCAAAAGAAAAATGTGGTGTTTCTTACACAAAGCAAATATGCATGAGATTTGCTTTATAAGTTCAATATGCAGGATTGTAAGCCTTTGAGTACACCTATGGATGTCAACACGAAGCTTATTGCATATGATGAATCTGAGAAAGTGGATGCTTATTTGTATAGACAGCTGGTGGGTAGTTTGATTTATTTGACACACACACGACCTGATATTTCTTATGTTGTTGGTGTTGTTAGTCAATTTATGCAAGATCCTAGTCAAACACACTGGAAGTCTGCTAAACTTATTCTCAAATACATTCGAGGGACATTGAATTTTGGTGTGAAGTATGATCAGCCTGAAGTGCCAATATTGATAGGATATACAGATGCTAATTGGGCATGTAATATTGATGACATAAGGTCTACCAGTGGGCATACATTCAGTTATGGTACAGTTGTAGATTCATGGAGCAGCAAAAAACAACCTACAATAGCCTTATCCTCGACAGAAGCTGAATATCGAGCACTCAACAATGATGCACAAGAAGCAGTATGGTTACAAAGATTGCTTGTGGATTCAGGTCAACCATAGGTGGATGCAACTTCTATATCTTGCTACAATCAAAGCTGCATTCACCTTGCCAGAAATCCAATTTTACATGTTCGAACCAAGCACATCAAAATAATTATCATTTTGTTCGAGAGAAAATTTTTGATGGAGCCATTGATCTTGTTTTCTGTAAATCTGAAGATCATGTGACAGATATTTTTACTAAGTCATTAGGTAGATGTAAATTTGAAAAGTTTCGTACTCTACTAGGAATAGAAGAATGTAATTTGATCATTGAGAGAGAGTGTTAGAAATCAATGATAAACTTCATTGTTACACTTCGTAGTTATTGTTTACGATGTACTTTATTACTAGCTGTAACTAGCGGTTGGCTAGTCTAGTGGTCTACTCCTAGGTTCTCCCTCTCTATCAAGGTTCAGGATATATATGTACATTTTACATTCAGTATGTCGTTGTGATAGATTGATAGTGCGTGTTCTTCTTCCGGCTTCTTTGGTGATTGCTTATGGTGAATGCTTGATGTTGCATATCTAATTATTGACACTGAGACTTTCCACAAACTCAAAAAGGCCTTAGTTACCACACCAATCCTTCGACCTCCTATCTAGACCATCAATAGGTAGTCGATTCCTGTGGAGTGAACTATACCACCACCGAGCATGAAGCGCTAGCCATGGTATACAGTGTGAAGAAATTCTACCATTGCCTGCTAGCCAACCCCTTTGTCTTCTTTGTAGATCACCAAGCCCTACTATATTGGTAAATAGACCCTGCACAACTGGACAAATCACCCGATGGTTGCTGCTTCTTCAATAGTTCGACTTTAAAATCATCGTTCGCAAAGGGAAACAACACTATCTGGCCGATCACCTCTCAAGGATCCGAAATGTTTTCGAGAGTAGAGGGGTCGATGACGAACTCCCTGACGCCATATTCCATGTCGACGTCATCTCTGAGTGGGCTACCGATATTGTGGTTTATCTTATGTCAGGACATCCTCCCCTTGAGATGAGAAAAGTAGAACGATACAGGTTAATTATTAGATCTGTCCCATTCACATTGATAGCAGTTTAAATATATTTTTGTAATGATGGAATTATACGCCGCTGTGTCCTACCGCACGAAGTGTCCCAAGTAGTGCACATCGCCCATGAAGGAATAGGAGGAGGGCATTTCGCTGCCAAAGCTACCAATAGGAAAGTACTACAACATGGCCTATGGTGGCCCACGATGTTCAGAGACACTCACTACCAGGTCAGAAGGTGTGACATGTACCATCGATTCTTGTCAGAGTGGATGATAGTAGTAGAGCTCAAAACCATGGCTTGTTGGTCAGTTGGCTTCGTAATCTAGGTATCATGATCGATTTTAACTGTAGAATTACGATTCTATAGAACGATGCGATTAGAAGAAATATTAATTTTCTCTATTGACGAGTTATAGGCGAATTATACTGTAGGCGAGTAACAAGATTATAACTCGTCGAAATGCATGTGTGCCTAATTGATGATCAGAACGCTCTACGATAGTGGTGAGTAAATTGGAGAAGATGGCAAGTTGTAGATGATAGATCAGTGCATGTAAAGGCCTCTGCTTGGATGGCGAGTAAAGATAGTGAACAAAATTTGGAAAAGCTCTAATGGCGAGTAAATGAAAAAATGGCAGGAATCTAAAAATGGGCGGGAAATTTGAACTGGCGAGTAATATATCACCAAAAAGATAGCTCTGAGTCTACTAATCACCCTCCTTTGGTGGCAAGTAATTTTGGCTTGAAAAAAGTGTCAAAATGCTGTTTGACGAGTAATCGGTGACAAGGCAAGTAAATGTACTGTTGGCAAGTTGTAACTTATAACTCACCAAGCTCTCTGAACAGGGCCTAAAGTAAAATCCATCTAAACAACAACTTAGCATCGTCTCCCCGACAACAACGCCAAAAACATGTTGGACCCTTTCTGTGCCTCCCTAATCGTGGAGATCAAGAGGGCAAAGTCAGGGTTTGGATCTCCAACTGGGTGAGTAGTAATGTAGTATGGGCTTGGATCCAATAGGGAGGGCTAAACTACAGATCTAGATGGAATCTAATCCTACCAAGGGTGTCAATCTTGGCATGAGATCTAATTGTGGAGTGGCTTAGATGAGGGGTGAGACGCTTGACACTCTTTCTACTCTCTTGAGATTTCGGGATTATGGATGAATCCTTTTCATGGATCAATGCTCTTTGGTAGATCTAGGCTTCTTGAGTTCTAGATCTTCTCCTCTTGAGACTTATCTTCTCAAGGGAGGTGTACAATGAAAAGGAAATATACCTGTTGGATCCTATTGATCACTCCAAATGGGTTTCTAGCACCTATTTTACTATTGTGTGATTTTGTGGATTAGAAGAATAAAAGCTTGAGCTAATGATCTTTCTATTTGAAATAGCATGATTAAGCAAAGATAATCAAGCATTCATCCATCCACAAGTAGGCATACAATGTCAAAATAGGAGGACTTCACAAAAGTAGAAAAATGGAGGAGGAGGCTTTCTTCTTCTTCTTCTTCTTCTTCTTCTTCCTCTCTCTCTCTCTCTCTCTCTCTCTCTATAATCATACAAGTGAAAAGTGAGTACAAAATGGTGTCACATTTCTACTTATAGACAAAGTTAGGGTTAGGGTTTCTGGTCCATCCCCATGAAACAAAGAAAGACAATAGGACTAGACATACACAAAGGTTGCAATGTTCAAGAGGGAGTGTCTGAAATGGTGAAATCTTGCAACTTTGTCAAAGAGATCCCGAAAGACAAAAATGTCCTGAAGGACAAAAAGATCTCGAATGTCGAAGACACCTCAAATGTTGAACACACCTCGAACATCGAAGACGTCCTAAAGGTTGAAAACATCTCGAAGGTGGAAGACATCCTAAAGGTCGAATGAAGACGAAGACGAAGACGAAGTGAGGACCGAAGGCTGAAGCCAAAGTACTTGACACTTGCCTCTGCAACCAAATGCTCAAGGTACTCGAAGTGGTGATCTTGGGTCGAAATTGTTAGTACAACATCTTGATAGAAACAAGACTAATAATCTGCAATAGAAGCGGATTATTGGAATGCCCGCTTTGATACCATATCGTAAATTAGTGAGTTTGTGCGGAAGCTGGGAGCGAGCTAGATGCGTGGATCGGAAACGCTACGGTTAGCAGCAAAATAGTCCAAATGTTGGATTCAAACAAGTGCGCAGTGACCAATGACATCAGTAGGACAAATCACACTCTGATTATTATCAAACAAGGAGTACAATCGCATGAAGTGAAAACTTCGACTGGTCGAGCATGATAAAGCTGGCTACAGAGTGAAAACTCTGATCATTGTGTGTGATAACACATGCAACGAAACTATATGAATGAATTGATAGAAACAATTATCAGATATTTTAGATATTAGAAGATTATCAGAATCCCTGAAGATATCAGTAGATCAAAAGTAGTTTTCTGATGAAGATACTGATCTTGATATACTACTCAAAATATCTATAATTGATATTTTCTACAGCTATTACAACCACCTCAGAACTATAATTGCATGTACATGTAGGCGGATTGTCAACGCAAAATTTTTAGACCGACAATATCGAACTTTACAAAGTATCGAAAAATATACAAAGGATTGATCTTACACTGGGTCAAAAATATAGTCAGGGTCGGATTTTTCAGGGTCAGACAAATTAGACCAGATTCAACCCGATCAGGGGTGGAAGATGTCTGGATAGTTCCGCCTGGATCTGCTCCTATCCAAGGTCAGAATATTTCTGTTTGTTAGGCTTGACATTAAGTCGAAAAAATCTGATATTGGATTTTTCGATCTTCTGAAATACTCGAGCCTTCTGTTTTCTGGGTTTTGTAAAGTTTTCAAGATTATCAACAAATGGATTTGAGGCTGAGCATTGAATTCCAACAATAGATATGTCAATCTTAGATGCTCCTGGATCTCCAAGGTCAACATCAAGCATAGATATCTCTGGAGGAGAGATCTTTTTCTTCTGCTTTTTCTATGACAAGAGTTTTCAGCTGCTTTCGGTAGTAGTTGTTGTCAGATAATAGCTGTTCGAAAGTGATATTCAGCCTCAAGGAGACAATATTTGATATAATATCATATTGATTCTTTATTGTTAGCTTGAAATCCACTGTAGCTCTAGATAGTTTTGAGCTTATTAGAATATCATCCTCCTTATCTTCAAAAGTGACCTCCTTTTGACGTGGATTAGATTTAATTTCTTCTTCAATTAGAGTTCTTCCTTCTTCTGCAACATCCTTTTGAAATAATTTGGCAACGTTTCTATCACAGTCCGAATCGTCTTTCAAGTCTTTTTGAGTGATAGATTATTAACCTTTGCTAGCTTCGTTGGCTGCTTCCTCTTGTTTTTACGAGTCTTAGCTGAACTCTCCGTAGATGATTTGGGTGAATTTGAAGAACTTCGGGTTGAAACTTTAAAAATGTCTTCAAAATCACTAGGCCAAATAGTACCAATAGTCAACATGGTGCCTTCGTTAGAGCATTCAATTCTCTGAACAACTGCATCATCCTGCTTCTTCTTGAAGTCTGCTTTTGCACCGGGAGTTTGGACATATTTGTACAACACTTTCGGCTCTTGTGGCTTTGGGCAAGCAAGACGAGCAATTCAAACATAACGACACATAGCCGGTTGGTCGGTGAGGTTCCGGGCAGTTGCGCGAATAATGTCCTTATGAGATGCACGTAATTTTCTTTAGCGATAATTTTGTAGGTGCATAAACAGTCTTCTGATTTTGGCTCACAGTTTGAGCAGGCACAAATAGTTTTGGTCCAAATTTTGGCTTTGACTGTATAGCTGGGCCTGGCAGATATTGAATGTAATGGTAGTGTTCCTTTAAATCTGTTTCATAAACATACAGGACATCTTCGGAAGCACTTTCAACATATGATACTTGCTTTACCTTACATTCATTATTCGTATGGCTTGGGGATCCGCACTTGGTGCACTGGATACTGATGTGTAAAAATATGCCATTGGATCTGTCTCAACACAACTAAGGGAATATAAAAAAGATTTTTTGATCAGATTTGCTAGTCGACAACTGAGTGATGCAGAAATGAATTATTCAACTACAAAACGAGAAGCGTTAGCTATGGTGTTTTTTGCGAAAAAGTTTTGATTTTATTTAATAGAAACCCATTTTGCTTTTTATACTGGTCATCAGCCTTTGCTATACTTGGTAAACAAGACATGCAATACAGCACACATTGCAAGATGGTTATTATCATTGACTAAATTTGACTTTCAAGTCGTAGTTTGAAAAGGTAAACGAAATTATCTTGTGGATAATGTCTCAAGCATACAAACAACGCCAGTGAATACTGAAGTGGATGATGAATTTCTAGATGATGCGTTATTCTATGTTGAAGTGATACCTGAATGGGCAGAATATATTGTTGAATATCTGATGTTGGGTCAACCAAATGAATCTTAGAGAAATATTCTTGATGATTCAGACTGTTCGCATCCCATGCATTGCAGATCTGCATTGGTAGCTCCTCAGTATACTAAGGACAATGCTTCACTTGGAATGTCGGTGGGGTCAATATTGACAGGCAAATCCACTGAGTGTATCATGATGAACAACAGGAGTTCCAATGTAAAGTGCAAAATTGCAGAGTCTTTGATGGTGGGCATTCAAATTTTTTTAGATAAGACTATAGTTCAGGGTGCCTGTGATTTTGTAGGTATTAGTAGAGAAGCATATGCAACAATATTTCAACTTATTAGAGAAGCCTTTAAGAAAGTTTGAATTAGAAAAGTCCCTATCCCAATGTCATATCACTTGAAGAAAGAGAGGAATACATTAACCATAGGTATGCATAAGATCATTGGTACTCCATTTTATTTTGAGGAGGTGTATGAAATTGAAGATCAATCAATATCTTATAATTCATCAAACAACTTCTTTGTTGATTTAAATCACTTGCTAAGATACGTGGTCACATTCTATGATATAACTTTTGAAAAGGTGAATGGTAAAATAATCATAGTACTTAAGTTAGATGAGTCAGAGATTGTGGAAGGGCAGAAGATGGAGAGGGTTAGTGTAACTCTCATGAACGGTGCACTATCACAAATAGTGGACCAAGGAGATTTCATATTTAGTGTCCAGTTTGAAAATGATATATGATGGTGGTTGGCAGCTTTTCAGGTAATTGACTCATTATTGCATTAAATTCAATGGACAGTATAATTCTTATTTAACTAAGTTTGATTTATTCTTTGGACATGTACTGAAGGAGAATCATGATATATTATCATGGATATTTTGTAGGACATGTTACCCTAGGATCATCAAGGACCATATGGATGGAGGATTACTTAATGTTCCAGGAGTTGGAGACTTCAATGTGGAATGGCACTTAGCAGGAGATTTGAAAACATTGAAATGCATGTATAGTGTCTCTCATGGTGCTACATATAATTGTCTAGTGATACCATCTGGAAATTGTAGTCGAATAGAGCCTTGGCCTTCGACTTTGTGTGAAATTGAGTCTCCAAAGAAAATGTACTTTGATTCAGTTGCTATGAGATTCAAGAATAGGTTCTTACATGGAGTCGTGCTGAAAAGCACCCGAATCTAGATACCATTATAGGCATATTTGCATGATTGATCTTGTAGTATCAGCGCCTTTTCTTCTTCTTGAATTTTTTTTGACAAAGTCAGAGCCTCCTTGGTGATGTTGCATCTTTTTTCCCGCTTCATTATGCTTGAGGATCCAAAAATCTTTGATGTCGTGATTTTTGGATCTCTTGCAGTATCTGCAAATGAGTTTGGTCTTGGTAGGTAGTTGTTGTCGACTGTGCTTTTGTTGTGGTTGCATTGAATCTGTCTGCTCAACCTTTGTTTTATTATCCTTGAAATTCTTTTTCTTGGAGCGGCTGCTTATAGAATACAAGGCCATTGTCTTGTTACTCATTGTAGATAAGCTCTTTCTCCTTACTTCTTCCTACAATAGACTTGTTGTCAGCTTCTAGAGTGATAGCACAGGAGTATTGCTCAAAATCAACACTAGATTGTCATAGGAGGGTGGAAGAATGGCAAGAAGAGACATTGTAGAGTCTTCTTTGGAAATAGGCGAACCTATAGCAGCTAATTGATTCAACAACTATTTAAACTCATGCAAATGATCACTGATTGAGGTGCTTTTGCTCACTTTGAGGGTAAGGACCTTCTTCCTCAAAAAGAGACGAGTCGATACATCTGAAGTTTCATAAATACTTGTTAAAATATCCCATGCTTCTTTAGAAGTGGTACTAATTGATACATGAGCTATCTGAGTATCTTTCAGGTTTAAGGATACAATGGCAAGTTCTTTGCCATCATTTTCTTTCTATGTGGGTAGCAGTTCTGGTTCTGCCGATCTAACTATTGAACCATTGACATATCCCCGTAGCTCCTTTTCAATTAGTATCATCCTCATTTTGAATTTCCACATGTGGAAATCATTTCTGTTGATCTTATTGATCAAGCAGCTCTCTGAGGTTGAACCTTCCATGAAGATCGAGTAGCAGAGATTATACAAATGAGATATAAACTAGCTCTGAAATATGAACGTATTAGGTTCTTTTAATCCTTGGACTCTAGTAGATCCAAAACCATGCTCTGATACCACTCTGTTGGTTTGGATTTAGAATGAACGATTAGCCCGCAGTGAAAATGAAGCCGTTATCCCATTACCAACAAAAGAAGAACATGACGAAACTTGCTAATATGATCTGGATTACTTAGAGAAAGAAATTAGAGCAGTTCTGATTTGTTGAACTTCAGTATAGGTGTCGTAGACAATTTTAAGGAGAAGAATGATTAGGTGTCAGAGACAACCGTGCACTTCTTTGTTACTAATATAAGAAAATGTGAATCAATTAGGTGTCTATGACAACCATACATTTCTTCACGTGTGGAGTTATTGACAGTAGAGGAGAGAGAGTAAGAGGAGAGAGAGTAAGAGCCATTCAAGCATGAATACAACTGATAAGAACAATATTGATTATGTATAACAAATATTCTAATAACAACTATCAGATCACAAGACAATCGCATGAAGCGCGTGATCTGACTTACAGAAACAAGTAATCGCTATAGTTTTGCATACTTTTACTCTCTCTATAAGATCTCTAATTATGAGGAGTCAGATACTGGAAAACCAATTTTGGTCATTTGATCTCTGTCTGATTTCGATTGATATGATGGATACTGATCCATCCTATCTCTACTTGCTTAGTTCCTTATATAGTTGTTTGATGATCTCATATTATTCTAATTACACAATTCAACAGATTATTAACAATTCTAGTAGTAGATCCGTAGCCATTATTGGCAGAGCGTGAAGATGTAAACAAGTTGTACAAAATCTCCATTGCATATGTGAGGGAGCGTGATATTGTGGTGCGGTTGCAGCCACATGTTGACCGCAATCGTTGACTTGCGGTGTTCCTTTGGTCAATTCGATACTTTGTCATGCAGACACATGTTGGCGATTCCTGTGTATTTCTACAGACTATTAAACAAACTCGTGTGTTTCTGTACACTGTCAAATAATCTGTGTATTTTTGCAGATTGTGCAACCATACATATAGTTATATCATTAGAGGAATTCTCAATATGAAAAATATCCTATAAGGAATGCCATGTAGAATAATGAAAAAAAATCAAAAAAATATATTGTTTATCTGCTTGCCCCCACCACTCCCGAGGCCTCCCCAACTCCCAATGCTCTAACCATATAAGAAGTGACATATCGGTTGCTAAGAGGTGCGTATCTTCGCACTCGAACCCCTATATGTACTCCACAAATGCTTCAATGTAATTATCGAGTTTTCACGAGAACAGAGAGAGAGTCTTGAGTCTTCAACTTTTTCCTACTCTTCGCTTCCATAAGCTATATACTTGTTAAGTGCTTCTATTTCTAACAGTTGGTAAGTCTCTACTTGTCGGATGTGCCTATGTTTGATTACTCTGGTCAGACTATCTTTTAGCCATCATATTGTCGTAAGAGTTCAACCGTAAATTTGGTGCTAAAGCTGTCTTAAATCTCATCGGTTGTTTAATTGCTTGCGTAATTGAACTAATCGATTGTTCAAAATTTAACTGTGATAATGACACTCAAAATCACTATTTCATTTACATTGGCGAATATTCGTGCTTACACATCCTAAAGTATACTCTGTGTTGTTGTGAGTCGATACTCTAAAGCTTGCTTATGGATACTCGTTCAGGCTAGATTAGTGGTCGATCATTCTGCTAAGAGAAGCCTTTCACATTCAGTTTCACGAGATCGGTTACTCTACCAGAGTGCTTGCATGATTGAGTTCAGTGCAGGAGAAGGAGGAGTCTCTGAACAGAAACACCAGGAAGGTAAAAAAATTAATTAGAAAATTGGTCGGTGTATATCTTGTTGCAATGCAGATAGAATGGTACCTTGCAAGGTTGCCGTAAAAAATTGACAGATATTGCCGACAAGGATCCATGAATTCCCTGGATGAAGTTATTGCAACATCGGAGAACTACGAAACATCTAAGATTGCAAGGAAGCGATGTACTAGTAAGAAGACAAAGAAGAAATCATCAGCTTCATCCAATGATTCGAGCTCGAACAAGGACTAATCAGATAGTTTAAAGTCTTCTAGTTCTAGTGACGATTCGGACACTGAGAGCTCAAGTTCTTTTGGAGACGATAAAAATCACAGGAAGGAGAAGAAGACACAAAAGAAATCTAAGCCTTGTTGGATTATTCTCCTTTCTACTTATTGACTAATCAACTTTAATCTTCGTCCAATTGTTTATCCACTTTTGCGGATTTTCCCGTGTCTTTTTACAGTCTGTCCATTGGTTCGCTCTTCCTGCTCGATCTCCCCGACAACAATACCTCAAGTTAAATTTATACTAACTATGTTGGTTAGTATAATGAAATTTGTTAACTAGACTAGTTACCTATATAGAAAAATAGTATGCACAGTAACTGTGTACTGTGGCATTCTCATGAGATTAATTGTGATACTAAAAATTGAATTGAGTATCATATCAAAGAGATTTTGGCGCCCAAGATTTGAAAATAGCAATGGCAAGGAGACCAAGATCTACAGTTGAGTCTGTGATTCTTTACAATGAGAAAGGTGACGTTGATAACTAGAAGCCAACAAAATATACGAAAAATTCATGGGTGTTGCTGCATCCATCATCAAAGGGCAATTTTCGACAGAAAAAAAGGGCAAAGATGACATACAAATCTTATTGGAAAGCAAAAAATTTGGAGTTCAAGACAACTCCCGGAGGTCACTCTAGTACAATATGTTTATATGCATTCAGAAATAAAAGTACAGGATATCAATCCTCATGATCATTGAAAATGTAACTGTAAGTAATTCAAAATGTATGCACTATATAGCAATCATAGGTGTTTTTTAATTGGAGATCTTCATATTATGATTTCAGATTTATATCCATCAAACATAAGTGAATGGGAGCCAACACAATCACTTGCAGGAATATTGGATGTGATTCACTCTGATGCAGAGGAAGAAGTCCAAAGGAACTTGCATATAGTGGTATATATTTCCAAAATCAAGAATAGACAGAATAAATTACCTTTGAGATATCAACATCTTGTTGAAGGATAAACCACTCAAAAATAACTTTGCATTATACAAAGTGTACCACCCACAGCTGAATCATTTTGCTGGGGTGACTGCAAAAAGTTTAGCACACAAGACATCAACAAAGGAAAATTAAACAACGAATAGAATACATTAAAATACTGATTTTAAATTGCTGATGAGATGGACATGATTTACCTCCACACTAAAGGTTTCCCATTCAGCTTTTTTCGCTTTCTCGTTTCGAATGTATTTACATATAATCGACAGGACCGAGTCAATATCCTTAGGCGTATTCCTAGCTGAATTCATCTTTACACAAAAAAGTTTGATATTATTATCTATAGATCTCTTGATAGAGATCAGGTTTAAGCTCCAGTGCTCATTGCAAACTAAAATAGAGAGTCCATTAGTTGCAATTCTGAGGAATATTTTCAATGACAATTCCAATGATAAAGCTATTAACAACAAAAAGCATATGAATTGTCTCACTTGTTATGATATGACACAAGCTGGTATTTGATTAATGATGTGCATCCACTAAACAGACACACTGCCAAGCTGTTGTTATTCTCCTTAAGGTCTTAAATCGCTGAGAAGCAAAACTTCTCGGTAAGAATCCCTTGCAATGTCAAATTGCAAGAATTGGACCCCAGTCTCCATCACAGGATCATTGATAGAAGCCCGTCTGTTTTTCATACCCAAACAATCAATAACCCTGTAATTCGTATTAAAATCAAGTTCTCCAAATCTAAAACAAAATGGAATTCCTATTCTATCTACAACGTCAGATATGTCACTCTCAAATTTTAGATATTCATCCGAATCTATATATGTATAAAAAGCTTGAGGAGGAGGTGGTGGTGGTGGAAGAGAAGTATCTATTAACTGGATTTTCCAAAATGGTTGTAGCTGTATTTACAACCGAATCCAGTGTCGCAGTATCTACATTTTCAGTAGAACGGGTTACTGGGATATATGTCCTTCTTGGGGGCTGGCTGCCTCCTAGGCCTCTTGGTCGGGAGGTCTGTCCTATCTAAGGGATCGGATCTGGGAGCATATGGCTCATCGATGAATACTCTCTATCCATAGCTTCTTTCCAGAGATCTGAATTAGGCTGATTGAGTGCCTCTTGGACAGACGTCGGTTCCTAAACAAGGTAGGCTACAGACTCGTCGATATACCTATGAGGTGCTCTACTAGTTCTTGATGATCTTCTGGGTAATAGAGGTTGATCGTTTCCATCACATTGTAGTTGCTAAACTGCAACATCACCATCTTCTGATTCGTCGTTGGTAGGTTGTTCAGGGAGAGTAGAAGAGCTCGGGCTTTCAATGGGTATAGTCGAATGAGGAACTGGTAGGTTCAATATGTCAGGTGAAGTTGACAGGTCGGCTGAATGGGCTGTGCCTTTTCCCTTGAGGTCTTGAAACTGATCTTCAATGAAGATGACATCTCGGCTAGTGAATATCTTTGACTTGATAGGATCGAACAACTTGTAGGCTTGATCTGAAGTAGTACTCTGAAAGTCGAGCTTCTTCCTAAGATCACGAGGAATTTGCGAAGGCTTGGTTCCTGTCCAAACTTCGAATGGTGTTTTGCTTGAGAGACCTTTAGCAGGACATCTGTTCTGAATATAGGTTGCCGTTGAAACAACTTCAGCCCAGAAGGACTTCGGAAGTGTAGCATGTGATAACATGCACTTTGCCGATTCGACTAAGGTTCTGTTCTTTTTTTCTGCAAGACCATTTGATTGAGGCAAATAGGAGGTGATGTATTGTTGCTCAATGCCGTTGTTAAGGCGATACTCCTTGAATTCGGTGGAGATGTATTCTCCCCCGTTATCTGACCTCAATGCTTTGATTCTTTTGCCAGTTTGATTCTCAGCATGCTCTTTGAATTGCCTAAATTTGGTGAAGGCCTCTGATTTTTGCTTAATGAAATAAACAGCTGTCCTTCTATAGGTGTTGTTACTTATTAAGGGTGTATTCATAACGTTGATAAGTATGACTACTTGGTTCCTTTTGTTACTACCCATTTTTGTGCCTTACAAAGTGAGATGACGGGCCACACTACTATCCCTCTTACCCACTACACTCTTAAGTGTGGATGAACCATTGCAATCTAATCAGCCAGTTTAATATCATGCCACACCATTGGTCCATTCTCCTTAAATTACCACCGACAACTCAATACCTTGAGTCAAGTGTTGCTTTGTCCTTCCGTGGCAAAGGTCTCCTACCATCTCATGTGCATGTCGGGGGCCCTATTATGACCTTTGGATCTACATCCAGCCTTAAGGCAGTTGCGGGGCACCCCAGTCTTGAATCCAACCCTAATTTGCAAAATAGTGTTTTTGATCTTTAATCTGGTCTTCTTTGAAAGGCCAAAAAAAACCATGATTATTGGCATGAGATCACCATAAGAAGATTAAAAAGCCATAAAAATTAGGATTAAAAAGTGAAGCTCCCAAAATCAATGGCTTAAATCTAAAAGGAATCTTATATAGTTACAGTTTCTGCAGTTAACAGCCGTTAGATGCTGGAACGATCTACGTCGGAGGTAGGGCCGCGTGGCGCTGACGGGAAGCTCAAGCTCCGAAGGATCTTGAAAATTTGATGCGCTACGGCTATGTGCCATTTGGAAGGGCTGAGCCCGTCATTCCCGACCGTCGTATGGGGTGAATGTTTATGGCCTCTTTTCAGAATGAGAAAAGTCGAGGACTTTAACCCTTCTGGCGGTTCATGAATCTTTGCACTCTTTGTTGGAGGTGACGTTTATCGGTTTGTGTATTCCCCGTCAAGCTTTCTAAATGACGGGTCATTTTGACCGTGAGGAAGGTTAGTTGAAGGGCATAGAGGGGCTTGAAGGGCATTGAAGGGTGGAACTGGCCAGTGCTCGAGATCGGCTGCCCGAATGAAATTTTCGCTCGCTCAGACTGACAAAAAGGGAGCCGCTACGATTTTGCCACGTGGTCACGCATGGCTGTTGATCTAGTGACGCGTGCTATGGGACGCGTGGCAGGCATCTAAGTGGGTGCGTGGAAGACGCTGGTGTGAGAAAGGACGGTCGATCGGCCTGTGAACCCAAGAAAGAAAGAAAAAAAGAAAGGATGGCGAGCTGCTATAACGGAACATACAGAAAACAGAAACAAAAGCATGCAGCAGCAGCAGCAGCAGCAGAAGAAGAAGGAAAAACAGAAATCTGGAGGAATTCTGATCCGGTAAAGAAGCATAAGACCTCGAGGATTGAAGCAATTTCTGTTCTTTGCTGCAGTTGAGATCGTACTTTGATTTGCTGTGATTTGCTGTGCTACTGTTTGCTGTGAGCATGATGATGAATGCAGCTGATGAGGAGCAGAAACGCAAATCAGCTGGGTTGGGGGAGCAATCTGATCAGCTGCATTTGGATTTCAAGCCATTTGATGCAATGATGCTGCAGGATCAGGATCAGGATCGTGGGTTTTACTCTGATGCTGCTCATAAGAGGCCAAGAACCTCGATCATGAGCAGCAGCTGCTTCGAGATGCAGCAGGTTCAGCATCCCAGCTGCTTGCTGGGTGACGATGATGGGGTGGGTGGGTTCTGTGTCAGTGGCATGATGGAAGATGACTGCAGCACCAGTGGAATGAGCTGTATCCATCAAGAGGATAGAACCCATCAGCTCGTGTTTCGGGATCTTCCTCACCCTCGCCATTTATGCATCTTAATGTCTGCGTTCAATTCATCGCCTTGCTTGTCAAACAGCGACTACTGCAACAAGGTATGCGAGCTCTGCTCCTCTTGATGGCATTAATTTGTCCAATTGGGCTACAGTATAACTTCTTTACGCGATCCATAAGGTATCACTGTTTCGAATTGGAGCTACAGTATAGCTTCTTCTCAGATTTCGAGAGATAAAAGATAAATGCTGCAGTTCTTCTTGACGTAATTGCTTTGTGTGGATTGCTTCGATGACATTTTGCAGTGCTGGTGCTATTTGTGCGAGGAGCCTGCCCCCTGTGCGGGATGGGGATCAGGCCTAAGCTGCACTGATCACTGTAATGCAGCTGCGTCAAGCTGGTTTGGCACGCAGGCAAGCCAGAAATCAATCCAGGAGCAGACCTGCCATGCAGACAGACAAGCTGGTAATATGTTATCCACATCTGCGAGGCATAGCTCAATGAGTGGCCTTTCTCATGGCCTATATGGTCCATCTCTGGGGGCAATTCGTCTGTCGGAGGATGTTGTACATTCCTTGGATGACAGGCTACTGCAGGAAGAGACCGCGGAGACAGATTGCTTCTCGTCTTGCCCAGCTTCGTTGGTGGCAGCCAGACCTCGGATTGATCCATCAATTGATAGCCAGTGAGTAAGCTCGATCATTTTCAAGAAACACGGCTGTTGCTGGCTCAAAGATTTATTAATCTGACAGCAAAAATGACTTCTTGGTTGTCAACAACCAGATTTGCCACGAACTTGATCAATGCTTAACTTTGTAGGTGGTTTGAGCTTGGATTCATCCACATACCTGTTGAAGTACAACAAGGCGACACAACAATAGAAGATATAGTCGAATCTGTTGACAAGTTCTCCCTTGACTTGTTCTCAAATAGCTGTAAGTATAGTAGTAGTTTTACTTTGCAACATCCATTAAAGGTAAATGAGGAGTAAAAGATAGGAGTAGCAGCATAAATTACGAGTCGGTGTCAAAAGAGTTACAGTGATAAATTATACACGTCGATAGAGATGATTAATGAGCTTCTTTGATTAATGCAGTTGGGGAAAGCAATCCACTGAGACTCAACGATGGAGGCAGCGCTCAGGAAGGGGATCTTTATGCGGCATATCCTCACAGTTATAAAAGTCTACTTGAGGAGCTGATGTAAGAACAAACCCTCATGCGGCCACACGTATTATCATTCTTCTTCTTTTCTTTAAAAAGCTACAATCAATCTTCATAGGTATATATTTCTCTCGTGTCCTTTCTTTCATATGGGCTGGCTCTGTATGCCTTCCATGCTGATTGCTTGCCGTTTTTGCAGTCAAAATGAGGCACAAGGCCAGATTCAGGTGATTGTAACATTGACTTCTGATATAGACAGCAAACAATCTGCTGTTGCATATATTCAGATCTTTGTGAAGAGGGACAGAGGCGAGGAGCCACTAATCATGAGTGAGCTCCTCAGGGAAATGTTTCCGCATGATCTTTCTTTGCACGATTACCTTACTGAGGTTGATGAAATGCGGCAGTGGACAGAGACTAACACTGACTGGATGTCTTTTTCTGGGCTGCTAAAAGATCTAGAAAGCAACGGTTATAGCGAAGCAGCACAACCGTCTGGCCTTTCCGTT
Organism: Diphasiastrum complanatum; assembly: GCA_029204225.1. Classification (NCBI taxonomy): domain Eukaryota; kingdom Viridiplantae; phylum Streptophyta; class Lycopodiopsida; order Lycopodiales; family Lycopodiaceae; genus Diphasiastrum; species Diphasiastrum complanatum. Next base: position 13,376,352 of record CM055112.1, read on the forward strand.
CCGCTGCGTCCGTACCAGCTGCAATCTTTACAGTTCATGGTTGATGCAGAACATAGAGAAGGAGGGCTTATCAGTGTAAATTACCATCGCTTGACTCCTACAGCTACAAGAGATGAACTAATGTACTCTGCCTCCCTTGCACATCTCCAGCAATACAAGGAGGGAGTTGTACGTGGCGGGTTTCTGTGTGAAGAGATGGGTCTTGGAAAAACAATTGAGGTATCTAAAGAGAAAGACGGTAGCCTTTTAGCATGAGATCAAACAACAAATCATTATTGACACTGTCATTAACTTACGATACTTCCTGAGATCATTAAGTAATATTTTTTAGAGTTAATGTCATGATATGGTCACGCAGATATTGGCGCTCATTCTCGCAAATCCATGTCCTACAGAAAGAGGCAACCTGCTTGCATCTTCCAGAGGAACTCTTGGTACGTTAGCCTGATGCTTATACGTTTTGCAAGCTTACTCACATCTCTATTAATTAAGAATCTACCTCCAAAATTTTAGACAGCAAGGATCCGATCATCAGAATATATGCATCTCACCTGCCCAAACAAGTACGTACAGCTCGCATTATCCAGAAAAAACCTGTTTATTCATCTGAATATATAGGAAAACTATCAGTATACAGTAATCTTTTGTTGAAAAGAACTGTATTCACGCTACAAAAGAAGCTGTTGAACAACGTCTCTGTCTTGATAGATAAAAATAGACCGAGTTTTACGTGAAAGAACTGGACCTGTAGCAAGAATTTTTATAACTCGAAACAACACCAAAAACTCGTACTAAGGAGTTTCTGAACGTTAATTCAAGATAGTTAAACATCAAGAAGCACGTATATTAGAAAGAGATATCCTTTCTTTGTCGCATGCCATACTGCAAGAGAGCCTGTTATAAACGGAAGGTAATTAGCCAGAATGATCAGCAAAAGTATACAATTGGCCGCCAGAGATAAACCATTCGCTTTCTCTTGACGGTTATTGATCAGTCCCTTTTTGTGATCCACATGTATAATCAAACGCAATCAAGCAGCTGAATGTTATACTGAGTTTAAGAAGGAATTGAGATTAGTAGTCTCATTTCTACAGACATATGATTATTTGTTTGCCATTTTCAGTTGTTTGCCAAGTTTCAGTAGTTGGACAGTGGGCAAACGAAGTGAAGAGCAAGCTGGCCGCCAATCTGAGCATTTACATGTATCACGGCTCTAAAAGGTAACTTTGAAGAGATCAGCATAGATTGAGTTTCCTAAGCATGTATAGCCGACGCTTGCCACTAACTCGCCCATCTTTGCCTTGATCAGGATTCGAGATCCGAAGAAATTGGCAAAATTTGATATTGTGAGTAAACATGCTGCAAGCTTAATATCATTTTGATTCTTGTGGTATGATCAACAACGTACCCGAAGTTAAAATTGAAATCTACATGCTTGGGTGTAGGTAATTACGACATATGCCACACTAGGAAGTGATTTCAGCAAAGCAACTCAGGCCACAAGGCATGGATCTGATTTTGCAGAGCAATTTTGTCCACTACTTAGTGTCAATTGGTGGAGGGTAGTCCTTGATGAATCTCACACGGTAAGATCAGGCACCCATGTAGTGATCTATCTCCACCTACCGTTTATGCTTGCTAAATCGCACAGTGCAACAATAGAAGATAAATGACATTTTCTGGGCTCCAGTTGTCAAACAATTTTTACATCAGCTGTATCTGTAGCTTGCTTGAATTGAAGGAGCTACTTTCTGAAAAATGACGATGGGGATGAGCAGGTGAAGGATCCAGCACCACTACATTCTCGCGCCTGTGCCAGGCTAAAAGCAGATCGGCGGTGGTGCTGCACTGGGACGCCCATCAACACCAGCATATACGATCTATATGGACAAGTGAGAGCCACAACTGAGCTTGACGAGGCTCAGCATCAATGTAGAAAGAATCTTTTGAAAAACCGCAAAACGAACAGGATCTGCTGGTGCACGGGATTTCTGGAGTCCTTGAAGGCTTCGTGGAATGAAAATTTATCCTCACTTGGAAGGATATAGTGCATAAAAGGAATCAAAGTAGAAAATTCGTTCAGATAACAATTACAATACTTAGCATTATGATGTTATCATCTGACAGTGTAGAAGAAGTATGATCTTGACGCTGTTGTGAAGGAAGAAACTAATGGTTTGGTTGAAATAATGTGGTTGCAGTTTCTTTTTCTGAAGTTGGAACCATTAGATAACAAAAGCACATTCAGAAGAAGGATTGGCCGACCTTACGAGCGTCGATGTAAGAACGATGATCAGACGGTGCTGCTATGGACTCTGAACAAGGTAAGCAAGAATCATAAGCATTCCTAAACTCCATACAACTAAAATCTTAACTTTGTGGGAATCGTGACTCGGTGTGATTTATCAAGGAAATAACTGCCAAATTTTCCCTTAAAGCATCCACGAGCTTCATTTATAAACAACAAAATTCAAAGCACGACTATTATGAAGAATACTGCCAGCAAATTGTCATGATCTTTACATATCAGATGATGATAAGACACACAAAGCAACAAAAATTCAATGGACGGGAGCTGTTGAGTCTGCCTCCCAAAACCGAACAAGACGTACCTGTGCGCTTTACAATAGAAGAAAGATCAGCCTATGAGGCTGTCTACCAAAGAGTAATTGCAAAGTTTGAACAGTTCCGTTGCTGGGGTCCAACTGTAGTGAGCAAGAACATTCTTCAAATCATGTCACTCCTACTACCTCTCCGGAGGTATGGACTGTGAACTCTTAATTAGCACACCGCTCTAAACTGATTAACAGAAATGTTGAGCTTGAAACAACCCATAAGCATGAATAGCTCCAGATTACCGTATGAAAACAGTAATCAGCTAGAGGTTGCACAAAATCTAGATCATGATAAAAATTTTGAGATTGAAAACAGCAGAGCTGCTGAACAACTAGATAGATATTTTCGGCTTCAACGAGTAGATGCAGCAGTGGTTCTCTTAAAAATTTTACTTTATTGTACAGGATTGTGATGGCCATTGATCTGATCGTCCGCATTTAACTGGTTGAATTTTCATTGGATGGTTTGACAGGCTTTGTAGTGGCGGGTTTATATCAAACGGTGAGCTTGCAACTCTGGACAAGAGAGAACCTCACCATTTGGAAAGTACCCCAGACACTGCTTTGACCAACCTAACGCTATCTGCAGCTGAACCTGGACAACAAGATTTAGAAGGAGAATGTGGATTTTGCTTTGATTTGATGGAGTGTCCGACTAGAACACCCTGTGGCCACTGGTAAGCAGCATAACAATTTGTCTTCCTCATCTCAATGATCACATCACTTACACAATCTCTCAGAAAGAACATTACCTCGCAGAAGATAACAATCAGGGTTGCCATTTTCTTTACTGCAGTCTGCACCAATACATATATCATTTGATATCCTACATGATTTTCAAAAGAAGTTGATCTATTTTCATGGACTATTGTGGAAGGTTCTGTTGCGAGTGTGTGATGTCGGCGATCGGTCTGGGAGCTCCAGTATGCCCAATCTGCAGAGCTACGATCAATGGTGACGATCTCTATATGCAGCAGACAGGAACAGCAGCTAGTATCACGGAGCCACCCACCTGCAGAATAATGGGATCAACCTCAGATACTTCCCAGGAAGACAACCCAATCCGAGGAGTGCTCATGGAATCCAAATTGAAGACTTTACTTTCTGATCTAGCCATCATTCGAGAGGCCAATGATGGAGCGAAGGTACTAACTGTATTCATATCTTGTGAGCTAGAGACCTCAACGTTGACAACTTTGACTACAGTGATCATAAGACTGTAGATCACTAGCATTGCTTTCTGACAACAAACCCAAAGAACATTTAAGATTGTTAGATCTTTTGGAATGAACTTTCTGACTGCAAGCCATTTCTTGCACAAAGCTTGTGGATGATCAGACAAATTGATATCAGCTTAACCAGAATCATCCTGAAGCAAACCCCACTTATGCTTTTAGGTGCTCATATTTAGCCAGTTCATGCAAACTATTGCATGGCTCAAAGCAGAATTCAAAAAGCAAGGAGTGAATTACCGATTCATAAGTGGGGACATGCCCATGAAAAAGCGAGCTCAAGCCATAGATGCATTCCAAAAGGTATGTTCCTAAAACCCATTCTGCAGTCTAATCCTCATACCCATTTGATCAACTTTCTTCTTTGGATATCAATGAATGCATTTTCGTAATTCTCAATCAACTCTTCGAAATCACAATCATACAATTCACTCTTGCTAAGGTTGACAACCATGGTAAGAACAACAAAAAGTAGGCATAGTCATGCTAATAAAGTAAAACACAACACATCTTTATGAAATTTTTGCTTCACCAAGGTGATATAGAGATACACAAGGTACAACCTTCCATGTGCTTTGCTCATATCTAGAAGCTATTAGGAATAGCCATTTGTTTATGCTAGAAAGCACTTGTTATTTATTGCCTCAATATTCGTTCACATTTCTACCACTGCTCTAGGTGCCCAAGTCAACTTAGGTTAACAACCTTAGAATAAGGAAACTTGAATGCGATTAGGGGGGACTACTTGAGTCAGCTCTAAGCAACTTCATTGTATGCATGGGCATTTGTGACAAAAGTTAGCACGGCCAATAGTGGACTACTACTAGTGGTGAACATCATGTGTGAGATTAAATATATAAGGGAAACGACAATATATACTAGGGTTTGCATTTGACTCTTTCTAGTATTGGACATGATTATGAGTTCATTAGGACCTCTAATACAAGGATAAGAGAACTCCATGAGTAGGTTGAGCTACGGTGGTAGGAGATGTCATAACTATTGTCTGGGGAATAAGGAATTATGGATGGAAGGTTATATTGAAGTCTACTTTAGACTAATCAAAACTGAAATAGGATCTACGGAGATGTTCCAATCTAAATGCCACTTACCACTGGTTGAATCTCTTAGTGACATGACGCACTTACTTACATTACAAGCTAGAGGCCTCATACTTCTATCTATAAGAGCAAAAACCCTCCGCGAAGATTAGTTGAGTGTGATAACTCCGATGAACCTTATTGTCCTATCAAGTTGATCCTCTTCAACTTACCAACAAATTTTAGTATAAAATGTAAAAGCCATGAGAGATTCTATTTGCTACCTCCATTTATATTAGTTCTTGTTCCATCTTGTGTATATTACTGAGCACATCAAAGAATTTGATAGTATCAAAGCAATAAGCTCTTCCAAGGGCATGTGATTTGTTCAAGCTATGGGGTAGAGTCCTACATCCTGAAAAATAATACAGTTGAGAAAATTTGTAGGCTTTGTCATGAACTTGCAAGAGGTTGAACTTAAATGTACAAAGGGAGGGTCACAAGAAATTGAGTAGAGTGTGAGAGGAGGGATTGAGAAACTGCACCAACCCATGGTGAACAATACATGAGGTATTGCTCCTCGAAGAGAAAGGCCTCAAATGATGCATGTAGGAGCCCATATTCAAGAGAAGATATGGCCTAGGATCCGTCCATCTTAGAAGCACTTCCATGGCCATTAGGTTTTGGGCACTCCACCATAAACTATTGCCACATTGGAGTGATGACATGGTCCATCAAGTCACCAAATTTAGTAAACCTTGTGGCTTTTGTAGCTTGCCATGTCGGAAGAATTTTTATTATTCATGAAGCAAGATGTAGTCTTGAAAAGAATCTCATATACATGTGAACATTGGATACACTCTACAACCATTAACACTAAGATCCACAATGAAGATAGCTTACTCTTTCTCTCTCTCCCTTTTTCTCTCATAAAAAGTATAAAAACATGCAATCCCAATAACAATCAGATCCAACAATTAATAGATCCAAAGAAAGCATGAGAGATGGAGGAAAAGTAATAGAGAGCAAGGACATTCATAAATCCATTTCACAAGAGAACCAATCTGCTTTATTGAAATGAAGATATGTACATGTGTAGCAAACTCAAATTTGCCCCTTTTTATAGTAGAGCCGGAGGATCCTGACCTCAGAATATTATTGGTCCATTTCTACCTCCCTAACTATGCAAATTTAAAAAAGAGTGGGAACCATCCAAAATTGGAGGGAAACCCAACTTTATGTACTAACTTGACATTTAGGCCCTGCAACATTAAAAGTCCCGCAAAAAGGCCTAAAGTACTTTTATGGACTTTCTAATTATCATTTAACTATGTGATCATCAGACGATCTTGGCTGTTGATATGATATGATCTGATCTGAAGGTCCAAATTAAAAGAGTTTTCCTACACACAAGGTTGGAACTGATTGGCATGCCCTCACTGCATAGTTGCCCCAAGCCCCTGCATACTCTAAATTAAGTTTCTTGACTAGAGCAGTCTCCTTCACTAGTAGTACTTTGCACACAAAACTAGATGAGAAGCTTGAAACTTCCTCACTCAACAGACCTCTAATCAGTTTGAGGTTTTCTTGGCCTTTATGATGCCTCTAGGACTAATGCTTAATTCTCCACTGGCTATTTATGTGCTTCAACACCTGCAAAATAACCACACAAAAACATTGAAATTTCAACATTGCCCACAAAATTTGCTCTGATGAGTTGAACATAGGAGTTTTCAATAGAAGAAATTTGCATGAGGATATTATAGATTGTAAGAAGTTGGCTACAATGGCATTGCCTTCCATTTTGGATGTCCACAAGAAAATTGAAGAAATTCCTATTTTTGCAATAAAAACATGCCACTTCCAAGCAAAAGAGAGGAAAGAAAATTGTGATCAAGGAAATTCTTTTCAATTAGCCAGAGTCCGTGCCAATCCAGTTCATGCAAGGACATTCTATTTTGATCTTTACCCCAAATTTATCTTCAGAATTGAAATGATAGTGTTTGTTTGTATGGTGCATCTTATTTCATGACCTTTCATAGAAACTAAGTTGTAAGCTATGAAGAGCTAAAAACCAAGTATGTCTTTAAAAGATATATTTGGTGTCGTGAAGCAAAAAGGACAAGGCAATGTTTCTATTCAACTTATTAAAGGAGTTTGAACAAATCTTATCGAAGTATTATGTGCTCATGGACTCACTAATAACTTGCTCTCATTAGGCAAAATTGGTGAGTATAGTCGTATAGTTAAATTTAACTATTACATCTATATTATTTACACAATATATGACAAGGTTTTCTCAATGACAATGTGTGATGCTAACTGGGCAAGTACCAGAACATTTATTTTGTTCTAAGGGTTCTTCCTCTCAAAGTGGCCACTTAGCATGGACAATCAAAAGCAGCAAAGCATTGCCTTGTTTAATATGTAGGTGGACTACATGCTTGCAACATGCAATCAAAAAAGCTTTTGGGGGTTCAAAATTTGCCTAAGGATGTAAAAGGCTCCACAATTATGCTAAATTACAATCAAAGATGCAATTTTCTCAATAAAAATCTTACGTTTTTATCTGAAACAATGTTGTATTGATATTTTTGAATAAGAAGGGGTGTGATATGTTTCAAAAGTAGGATAGATTTCTAAAAATGAGGGATGTGGAAATATGTTAAAGTTATTCTAATGAAATTGGTGACCCAAGCATGCTTTACTTCAATCAGCATAGAGAAAATTTATGGAAAACTTTATAACGAGCTTTTTTTTAATATTTTGATGTTACTCATCCAAAGGAAGCCTCTAACCACCATAGTTAGATGGGTTGCAGGATTCACCTACTACTGTTTTCCTTCTTTCTATTCGCACTGGAGCTGTAGGCATAACTTTGACAGCAGCTTCACATGTATACATGGTATGTTTGCATAATTTACAAATATTTGTCTCTTTTATCTGATGCTCATATGGATAGATCATGCAATTTTATGAGATTCCACATGTAGAACTTATGCATCCTCAATTACTACTAATAATATCTATCCCTTATATTTTGTCCTTTTCTCAAGTAAAAACTTGCATGTTTTTGCAACATGTACATATCAGTTGGAGCCCTGCCTTAACCCAGCAGTAAGTATCTTTTTTTATAACATTTTTTTGGTAAATGATTTATCATACTTGTACAAGAACTATTGTAGAATGAAAAAAGATTTAAACTTTATGTTTTGTAGTTATCAAAAAAACTAATTTTACATGTTGATTCAGCTAGAAGAGCAAGCTGTAGGTCGTTGTTGGCGAATGGGTCAAGAACGTCCCGTTGTTATCAAAAGGTAAAGAGAACCATTCAATATTTTTAGTTTCATAGGTTAGACACTAGATGCTTTCCATCAATTTTGAGATATAATTGAGCTATGCTCCAAATGTGAAATGTTTTAGGTTGTACATAGAGAACTCAGTCGAAGAAAATATCTTAAAGCTTTTGCGAAGTCGCCATGTGCCAAATACAAGGCTTTCTGGAGCTCAAGATTCTGAATCATCTATCAGGTTAATCTCACTCTTTTCTAGACTTTAATGTACTATCTAGTGTGTTACTGTGTATTATTGTTGAATGTGCTAGCATGTGTTATATGAACTGGAAATCTGCAATTGCAACATTTGATAAGTAGTTGGACAAATACTGAAGAAAGGTAGTCTCTTATTGAGTGATATATCTTGTAATAGAGATCAATTTGCATAGAATAATATGAGTGGTCAATTCATTATGAATATATGTATTGTTCTACTCTATCAAGGTGGAAGACACTTTTTTTTGTGTCTTAGTCTCACATTAGGAGAATATAGGTCGTCGATGACATTGATTTCAATCTATTAATTCATGTTCCCTTCCTTCCAAGCTTGATCCTTGTTGGTTCCTATAGTGGACCACATACTTTGAGTGGAATATATTTCGAGTGATATCAATAGGACATGTTTTCTATTAGCAAAAAGTCAACTTGTCACATCAATAATGATCAAGCAAGTAGTAACAAACATGCCCTATTGCACTTTCTAGTAGATTATAGGACCACACTTATACGAACTATGAATGGATCATTAATAGTTGTGGCATAGGTTTAAATATCACCATATTAATACAATAAGAAGGTCATAATTTGGAATCATGAATATGGAAAATCATTAGCAATAGTGCAAACATGGATCACATATATAGTGGACAAAACTGTACGCCATAAAAATATATTCAGCTTTTCTTTGCATAATGGAGGTATGATGGTGGAAGAAGATGAAAACCTTTTGAAAACGAAATTGATTTTGATTGAAATAGAATATGACAATTGATAAAATAATCAACTTCAAGTAAATAGTATGAAAAATAGAGAACAAATTCCAATAGCATACACCTTGCCGATTGAAAGTCATTGCTTAGAGAGAAGTTAAAGCTTATTTGTTCAAAAAAAAAGTTGATTGAAGGAAAAGCAATTATGAGATGTGCAAGTCCTACTTGTGTAGACCATCATATGGTGTCATGTCAAATGGGGAATTGGTAATTGCCACACCTTCTAAAGTCACTTAGCATGTGAGCACTACTTACTCATGCCTTTCCTATTACCCCTATAGCCATCACTATTCAAGTCCGTGACAATTGGAGGTTCCAATTACCATCTCTCTCTCTCTCTCTCTCTCTCTCTCTCTCTCTCTCTCTCTCTCTCTCTCTCTCTCTCTCTCTCTCTCTCTCTCTCTCTCTCTCTCTCTCTCTCTCTCTCTCTCTCACTCACACACACACACACACACACACACACACACACACACACACACACACACACACACACACACACACACACACACACACACACACACACACACACACACACACACACACACACAGAACCTAGCCACATGAATAATCTTTTGATCTAAACTTCTTGGAAGTTTGCCAAATCTACATGTGCACGTCCAAAAACCAGGACATGGTTTCCAAATTCAAAAAGTATTCTTGGATGCCCACAATATCTGGTAAGATCCACAAGCTCACTCAACTAGATGCGGATCTTCGATCAGCTTGCCAATAGAAATGTCTCTTATCTACCACAATGAAATTCACTAGAAATCATGGTAAGCATTGATAGTTTGGACACATCTGAGAACTAAAACTTATAACAATTCATGGGTTTATGCATGCTTGGACTTTCAAAAGTGGAAGCGGCCCACCACCATAAGGCCTTGTATCTTGTATGCATCTTACAAATGTGTGAGCCATTTGGGATCATTATGATCTTTTGCCACCACATGAAACCCTTGTGGCTTGCCATATGGCGAATGTTTTTTTTTTAATGTTTTGAAAGAGGGGATTATATATGTGATTGAGATGACCTTCAAAGACGTGAAGGAGAGCCTCTTGACTCACACGAGTGAGGGTATTGGTTCATTCAAATGTGTCATAGTCATGTAGGCGAACATGATTGAGCTGACCTATTCTGGGTCGGTATATAGGCGCCTTCCTTGTATCAACAAGGGTATCAACCTAGGTATCAAGGTACAAACCTAATTGGTATACAATATTGTGACACTCTTGGCCTTCGAGGCAAACAACAACTCTCTTATCAGATGATCTTCTTAGTTGATATTTGAAATCACTTTTATTCCCTTTTGCACAATCACATCATTTTCCATAGGATTTTGATCTTTGAAAATGTGGTGATCCATTGAGTGAAGGGCCAAATCCTCAAATTAGATGTGAATTGTTTCTCTCAAGTTGTAGCCACTTTTTTTTTCTTCTCAAAATAAACTCAAGACATACAAACTTCAAAAGTTAATGGTTATCCCTCATGGTGGTCTAGGGTTGAAAAATATATAATGAATCACCATTTTGAAGGATGATTCATAGCTTTGAGTGAAATTTAATAGTAAGGTTTTATTCTGCAACCTCATCTTACTCATTTTGCAAACTAATTATAATGTATCATTTTGCCGCATCGACCTCATCTCACTACACATTTACTCTTCAAAAAAGAGTATGGTTGAATTTTTTCGTGCAAATTTAGCTTTCTAATGGGCTTTTATAGGGATAATGTAGATTTTTTTTGTGAAACAATATCTATGAAAGCACCATGTATAAATATGTATAAAAATGCCATGTATGTAGATGTTTTGCAATGAATAAAATATGCATGAAAATTGTATTATATTTTCTTGTGCCATGTATGTAATTTTTTTTCGATGAATCAAATTTGTATGAAAATCCCACTTATGTAGATTTTTTAAATTACCGACAAAATATATATGTCATGTCCAATATTATACAAGTGTTGCTTTGTAATTTTTTTAAGATTGTATAGAATCTTAGTTAATTATGAAAAGCTTTAGTCAAAATCATTGTCTTTCAGAGGAAATTTCTTGTAGATATATTCTAACTTGAAAGGTTGAAATTGCAATATCGTGTCTTCTAATATAACGTCATCATTGGTTCAATGATATAGCTTATATGTTCATGGTAGAGATAGATTTTTCTAAGACCATTTGATGTGCAGGACAAAAGCTGGCAAGAATGGTGTGGTTGATGTTGCAGGATGCATTAGAACAGACAAGCAAAATTTAAGGTTGAATGAATTTGAGGTGCTCTTTTCTTGATTGCCTTCATCCCATGCTTGGTTTGGGACATGAAGAATTTTTTCATTCATTCATGTAGCTTTGGATGATATTGTGCACAAGTGTGCAATTCCACTAGACCTCTTGAAAATTAGGTATGGTTGGATTGCTTGTCTTGTGCTAATGACCTTCATAAGAGATGGATCAAATTACAAAAAAAAAAATATGCACCTTCAAATAGGCAAAACTATGTTGCAGCAAAATTTATAAATCAAAAACTAAAAACCAAACCACACACACACACACACACACACACACACACACACACACACACACACACACACACACACACACACACACACACACACACACACACACACACAACTTAAACATCAATTACATGCCTTGATTGTGTAGGCTGGATGATGCATTATCTGACTTGCACCAAATTTTAAAGAGAATGAAAGTGACACCAATTTATGTAGATCTATCTTCTTAATACTATTGTTTTTTTATCTAAATTTGGAGTGTTTCTATATCTTCTTAATACTATTGTTTTTTTATCTAAATTTGGAGTGTTTCTAAAGTCAGAAACATCCTCCAAAAGTATAAAAATTGAGTCTAACAATAAGGCATGCTGGTGAAAACTTCCTTTGATCATTTTGAGCCTAGAAGCTCAACTTCAAAAACATGAGGACATACATGACAGAAGAAAGTCATAATGCTAAAATAGTAAAATGAGCAAAATATAATTTGAAGCATGAAATTTAACACAAAATAAAGATCCCTAGTAGAGAGATGAAACCTTACCGCTCACAACTAGCATGTAAGAGGCAACAAAGACTATGGCTTATTACTTGTAGTAAATGTATGGTACTTCTTCCTTCTTCGTATGTTATTGACATCAAGATCCAATTAGAAAACAAATATTGATGAATTCTTTAGCAGTTCAAAAGGTTTTGAAACAATGCGCCTTAAATGTAGCTATGACTACTACAACAACAAAAATCTCATTTTGAAATAGTTAGGGAATTTCACATGATAATAATGTCTTTAGCTACTTATTGAGCCAACAATCTTAGACTTGATCCTCTAAAGAATCTTGGACTAACAACAAGAAATACTAAACACACAAATATAGTGTGAGACTTGAACCAATGAAAGCTTGTTGATTTTTCAAATTCCAAGGTGGCTCCTCTACTTGAAGACATGATTTTGTCTTGTAATTTGCATCCACAATGACAAATAACAAGTTTATCTCCTTTGGTTCTTCCAAGTTGATAGCAACTTCATCTTAATGTAGGGGACTAAAAACACACATGGTGAAGAGCACATGTAACATAGATAATAGAGTGTCATGATAATGACTCTTAAGCAAAAGGAGGCCCTGCGAACAAAGTTTGAACTATACAAAACTTTTGACAAAACTAGAGCTATCCTTTTTTTGAGACTATTGAAAAACAAAAAAATTGTTTGCCAAGGGAAAAGAACTTGCCATCGAAACAAGTTTCAAAGAGTTTAATCACTAAATTGCATTTTGGTATAGGTTGGATATCCTTCAAGATAGATAGAGCCATATTTCTAATCCATTTGCCTATAGTTGTCACATGTTTGATAATTAAATGAAGTACTTATTGTAATGTGAGTGCACTTTCAAAAATTTAAAACTAGATTGAAGCTAGATTGAGCAACATTTAATATAAATAGACATATAAGTACTTCATGTTGATTGCATTGTCTTTGCTCAATTTTAAATCAAGTATATTGGATCACTTTCCATTATCCATAAAAAGTGTACTCTCCAAAATGAATTGTGATAACCACTTGTATGCAATAAAGTGCTTATTAAGAACTTTTTGAAAATCCTCATTACATCAAACACATCTCATAAGTACACTTAGAGTTGGCTAAAATAATCAAAAGGTTGGTTATTTGTTGCTAACATTTTAGTAGTTGTGAACTTTAATCTTGCACTTCTAGAAGCAGTTTCCAATGCAACACAAATAGGAAAATGTCTTCATATCAACAACACTAAAATTCAATGCAACTTCTCACAATCGTAAAGTGTATTTCCAATCTTGGGTTACAATAGAAGCAAAAATTCTACAATAAGCGTGCATCATGAGAAGCAAAAATAGGTGACCAATTTAAAAAATTTGTTAGGGGTGATTGTTGACGGGAAATGATTTGTTTTAGAAGGTCCTAAAAGGAGAAGGGCCCACACTGCCCTTACGTAAATGATCGCAGAAATGCCACTTCTAATCCTTATGGCTCCCTTGACCACCTTGTGCTCCTCCCACCAATAGAGGTTTTGCAGGCCCCCAGGAGTGTGGTTGGAAATGAAGCTATTGGAGGCTCATTGTATCACTCATCCATGATCAAGTTCTCAAGTGTTGAGCCAAGTGCGTATCAAGTTTGAAACCCACCCAGTCTATCTACTATGTATCAACATGTGTGAGGGGTTATGTGTAGATGTACAAATCTTGGTGAATAGTCAAAAGGGTCCTTGACACATTGTTTACCCTCTCCGTAGATGTTGTTCATTTGACTCGGGTCACTAGGAGAGCATGAGTTGATGAATGGGGCAAAACCTGACCATATCCAGAGCATGGTTGCATCAAATCAACACATTTTTAATCGATCATGGACTCAAACATAGCTCTGCAGACTGTAATATATATCTCAAAGCTATAGATTAATTCTTTGTCATCATCACACTCTACATGGAGGATACGTTGTTGTTATCAGCAACAATATCGACTTGATGAAGGATACTAAGAGGATGCTATTTCAAGAATTTGAGATGATAGATCTTGGAGAGGTGCACTACTGTCTCGAGATTCAAATCTATAGAGACAAAAACTGAAGGCTTCTCTACATCACCTAGCAAAGGTGTGAAGTTTTCAGCATCTGTGAACTTCACCACACACCCGACAGGATCTTACTGAGGTGTTGTGATTGCACAAGATTGATCAGAGAATAGTATACTTCAAAAATCTATGGCAAGAGCACAATGACATACATCTGATGAAAAAATGTAACTTCTCACTATGAGAATTGAATGTCAAAAATAATTCTAAGTGCTCAGTATGGGAAAAATAGCCCACTCTCGAGTAGAGAGAGAAAATCAATGAAAGAGAACTCAGGTAGAGAGAGAATGAGTTCAATTACCAAAATCTCATTATTCACAATATGGCAAAACATGCCAAGCTTTCCCTACATGAGAGAGACTCGAATTCCTGTAGTGGAGTTGCATGGAGAGTCCACTTAATTCTCTCTCCCAATGACTTTTTCTCTTACAAAATGATGAGCTACCTTGATGTGTTTGCTCCTTGCATGGAAAACTGGATTATTTGCAAGAGCCTGAGCAAAAATATTGTCATTCTTGATAATTAGAAGATCTTCATTTGCATAACACTTTAGCTCCAAAAGTAGCCTTTTGATCCATAAAACCTCCTTTGTTGTGGTTGTAGGAGATTTGTACTCAGCTTCACATGATGATAAGAAAATAGTTGCCTACATCTTTGATAGCCAAGAAACCAAGTTTCCTCCAAGAAATATAGTGTAAGCACTTGTGGATTTTCTATCCAACCTGTCTCCTGCAAAATCTGAATCTAAAAAAGCAATCAAAGTCAGATCTTCTCCCTTGTAGAATAAATTATAATCTAAGGTAGAAGATATATACCTCAAGATTCTTTAAATGATATATCCAAGATATATCCAAGATACATATCTACTTTGGCTAATAAATGCTTGACCTTTCCAAAAATCTATTTCAAGGCCTAGAATATAGTGAAGAACTCCTAAGTCTTGTATCTTAAACTCACTGCCGAATGCATGCTTAGTTTCTTCAACTAGCTTCTCATTATTTCCACAAAGAATGATATCATCTACATAGACGAGAAGAATAATTACAAAGTTATCTACAAACTTATAATACAGAGAAGGGTCATATTCACTTAGACGAAATCCGAGTGATATGAGATAGGAGTTGAGCCTTGCATACCAAGACCTTGGTGCTTGTTTCAGTCCATAGAGACTTTTGAACAAAAGACAAACTTTTGATTCATCACCTTCTTTCACAAAACTTGGAGGTTGCTCCATGTAAATCTCCTCCTCAAGGTAACCATTGAGAAATGCATTAGAAACATTAAGCTGGAACATACTCCAATTGTGAAAACATGCAAGAGATATAAGTATTCATATTGTTACCATCTTTGCAACTGGTGCAAAGGTATCTTCATAGTCAAGACCTTTTATTTGTGAGTAGCCTTTGGCACAAAGTCTTGCTTTATACTTATTGATAGATCCATCATGATTATACTTGATTCCGAAAACCCACTTACATCCAATCACATGCATGTTGTTTGGTGGCTCCACAAGCTCCCATGTGTTGTTTGACATCAAGGCTTCAAACTCTTGGGTCATTGCTTCAACCCACATCTTGGATTGAAGAGCTTCTTGGACATCTTTAGGTTCTTCATTTGATATGAAGAGAGCATGATAGAAAGTTTCACCCTCCACTTGCCTTCCTTCTTCATCATATGTGAGCCTCCTTGGCTCATATCTTGCTCATGTAGATCTTCTTGGTGTGGTAGCTTGAATTTGCTCCTCCTCAAGCCTCGGCCTCACCACCTCTTGAGCAGCATCAAGATTGATGATTGATCTTGCATGAGACTCCTTGATCTGTGCATCATCCAAGTTAAACTTCTGATCTTCATGGAAGATCACATCTCTACCAACAGCATTCTTGTCAGTAGAAGGAAGATATACTTTGTATGCTTTTTTAGTGGATGCATATCCTACAAAAATTCCTTTAACTGCACTAGGATCTTCCTTCTTCCTAGTTTCTAGAGGCACATGCACAAAGCATACACAACCAAAAATCCTAAGATGATCCACCTTAGGCTTTTTCTTATACAACATCTCAAATGGTGTTTTTCCTCCTATTGCAAGATTAGGAAGCCTATTACAAAGATAGTTTGCACATGCAACTGCCTCTCCCCAAAATTCTTTAGGCAGAGAAGCTTCTAGCCTAATGGCTTTTGCACATTCACACAAAGTTCTATTTTTTCTCTCAACAACACCATTTTGTTGAGGAGTATATGAACAAGAAAACTCTCTTTGAATGCCCTCTTTCTCACAAAAGTCTTTAAACTTATTGGAAGTGTATTCTCCTCCACTATCACTTCTCAAAGCTTTCAACTTGAAAGAAAACTGCTTTTCTACATAAGCTTTGAAAGTAAGAAAAACATCATAGACCTTGGCTTTTGAAGACAACATATAGATCCAAGAATATCTTGTATAATCATCTACAACAGAAACAAAACAATTTTTTTCTCCTTTGCTTTTAGTTGATGAGAAATAGACATCAGAGTGCACTAGTTCAAATGGTTGCTTTGTTTTGATGCTTGATCTAGGAAAAGGCCTTCTGTGTGATTTTACCAGCACACAAGCTTCACAAGGTAGAAGCTCCTTTTACAGTGTCTTTGGTAGTCCAACGACTTTTCCTTCTTTGACCATAGATTGCATGGCTTTGAAATAGGGATGACCCAATCTCTTGTGCCACAGATCCTCCTGAAGAACCTTGGTTTCATAAGCAATATCTGAAATGCCAGCACTCTCCCTAGAATCTAGTTTGTACAACTTACCAGTTCTAGATCATTTAGCAATAACTTCATTTTCTCTTGTGATTATACACTTGTCAACTTGAAACTTGACATCCAATCCACTATAAAACAATTGTCCTACACTAATGAGATTCTTAGTTAGTCTAGGTACATACAGTATATCATGTAAGCAAAAAGATTTTGATGATGATGCATGCAGTGGAATACTATTTATTCCTTCAATTCTACACTCTACATCATTAGCAGTATAGATTGATCTTTTTGCACCTAGATATGGCATGAGACTAGTGAAAGAGCTCCTAGAACTAGACATATGGGAACTAGCCCCACTATCTATCCACCAGACTTCTTCATTCTTAAAAGGAAAAGATGAAAAAGTAGACATCATTAATGAATCCTCTCTTTCACTCTCAACACCCTCACACTCGTCCTCATTAGTAAGGTTAGCTTGCTTAGATTGGTTCTTCTTCTTGAAATAGTTTGATGCATAGTGTCCTTTCTTGCCACAGAAAAAACACTTGATCTTTGACAGCTTTTTCTTGCCACTGGATGTTGCAGCTTGTGAGGACTGATCCTCACCACCTTTCTTGGCTTTGTCCTTCTTCAAGTGTTGTTGTCCTTTGCCCTTGCCTCTTGACTTGTCTCTGATGAAGAGTGCTTTGTCATCTCCACCATCTTTCAATGAAAGTTTGTTGATCCTCAACATCTTGTTCTCTTGCCTACTTTCTTCGGCAATGAGGACACCTTGCAGTGTCTCCAAGGATGGAAGTTCCTCCTTGACAGCATAAGTCTGCACAATATTGTCATACTCATCTCTAAGTCCATTAAGGACTACTTGAACAAGTTCAGTGTTCTTAAGAGCATCACCAATACCAGCTAACTCTTGATGAAGATCTTTAACTCTCATGACATATGATGAAGCACTCTCATCTACTCTCTGATAACTTAGAAAAATTTGGTTTCTAAGTGTAAGCAATCTAGAAGTATTCTTGATTTCATGAATTTGTTTTAGAGTATCCCAAGCTTCGTTGGCAATGGTGCATGTACTGATCTCTCTTAACACTTCATTGGTTACATTCATTTTTATGAAAAATGAAGGGCAATTCTGGTTCTTTTGTGAAATGCTGCAGCTTCATTAGGTGAAGCAGGTTCTTCTTCAGCTCCACTCACAATATTCATTACATCTTGTAGAATCAATAATGATTCCATTCTAATATTCCACATTGCATAATTGAAAGATGTTAATCTCTCACTGTGCTCCAAGAAATGTGAACCAGATGAAGACATCTTCTCTATGAGAAATTCTAGTAATGAATAAAAATGGAGTTGAAAGGATGTTGCTTGCTATCTCAATCTAGGATCTAACACTGATGTTGATCCAACCTTTGAAATCTAGCAACAGATGTGAGAACAAATTCTCAACACATAAAATCAATCTAACTTGAATTTGCATCTTGCTTCAGTCACAAAAAAGAAGCACATGCAAGTAAGAAGTCTATCTCTTCCATGAGTTTCAAAGAACTGAAAAACTCTCTAGGAACTTACTTTCAACTCAAACACAGTAATCTATGTGAAATGAAAAGTCTAAGACCTCAGAACACTCACTTCTATCCAATTCTACTTGATTGATAGTGAAAATTGATGAAAATGGTGAAAAGAACTGATGTGTGCTCACTTTGGCTTATCCCATGAGTTGAGTACTCTCTCAAACTCTCTAATTGCCTAAAACTCTTCTAAAAATAAATCAAATCGTTTTAGAAACATGAGCAACACATTCTACTCTTCAATACCTATCCAACAAGCTATAGAACATCAAATTTGGATCAAATCTAGAGAAGTAGCACTCAATTAATGAGGGCTTATTTCACACGTGTGAGCTCTCTGTACGTACAGGGCTTTGCTGGAGCAGATCAGGCTCATTTTGATCCACTTATGATCCACAGATAGCTTGTCTCTCAGCAATTTTGAATCCCTCTCCCAAATCCGAGTTCCTGCAAGCAAAAGCACTGAAGATCTGATGTATATGCCCTCACCTCTTTAAAGCATGAAGCTCTGATACCATGTGAAGTTTTTAGCACGTGTGAACTTCACCACACACCCTACAGGATCTTACTGAGGTGTTGTGATTGCACAAGATTGATTAGAGAATAGTATACTTGAAAAATCTATGGCAAGAGCACAATGACATACATCTGCTGAAAAAATCTAACTTCTCACTATGAAAACTGAATGTCAAAAATAATTCTAAGTGCTCAGTATGGGAAAAACAACCTACTCTCAGGTAGAGAGAGAAAATCAATGAAAGAGAACTTGGGTAGAGAGAGAATGAGTTCAAATTACCAAAATCTCATTATTCACAATATGGCAAAACATGCCAAGCTTTCCCTACATGAGAGAGACTCGAATTCCTGTAGTGGAGTTGCATGGAGAGTCCACTTAACCGAACTAATTCACCTATCAGAGATCCACATGTGTAACTGCATGCATGGATGTTGCATGTACTGCATGTCAACTCATGAAATTGCCTAGACATGTGTAGATCACAAAAACCACTTTGCATGTTGCATGCACTGATTGCATGTGGCTTGCATGCATACAGTATGACATTGCGTGCTATCTAAACTTTTGCATGTCATCAAAATTGAATCTACCTAACTCAAATACGACCTATACTAGAAGGTTATGTGCTCAATTCACATACCTTTTATGTACAACATGAAATACAATGGAAATAACCATGGACATGGCCCCAAACTTGACATAGGAAGATAATATTTTAATAATTTTCACAAAAGGTACTTCCATAATTTGCTGACAAAATTTAATTTTATGAATGCAAGTTTGTGCTTAATCCCATGGATCCATGTCTTAAATTATCCAAGGAACAATGCCCTTAGACCAATGAGGAGAAGGCGGAAATGAAGGGATACCCGCATCAATCAATTACATGACCAACCTTGGTATGATCTAGTGGAAAGCTCTTTTCAGATTAATCAGTTATGCACAAACCACTAGTGACCTTTGCATCTGCTATGGTGATGTCGATTTGTCTGATATCCATACACTTCATGGATATACGGAGGCGAATTGGGCAGGCAATGTGTCGACACCAGAAGATCAACTTCAAGATTTTTCTTCCTGTCCAACAATGGTCCAATATCCAAGAATAGTCAAAAGCAGACCTCGATTAATGTGGGTAGATTCTCTACCAATATCACAATCAGCCGAAGGAATATTTTTGGTGCCGGTTGATCCGAGATCTAGAGTAACTTAACTTGTAAAATATGAACCCAACCATGGCATCTTGTTGTGTAAGACCTCGAGTTGAGAGAAGATTAGTTAGTTACATAAGAGCTAGTTGGATGTGACTTGAGAGTGTAAAGCCAAAAAACCAATATTCGGTTGTAGAAAGTGATAGCCAAGAAACTCAATGGCGGGTAACAAAGAAAAGAGAGGAAGACGAAGAAGAAGGGAGAGAGTGAGTTAGTGAGCGAGCGAGTTAGTGAGTGAGCGAGAGAGTTGAGATGGAGTTATTGAGTAGAGTTGATGATGAGCAGTGTGTGAATGTGCAGAGAATGAATAGCCTAGTGATCAAACAATGGAGTAGGATCGGACAATCCAGAGAAGGATAACTAACTGATGTGTTGATAATCAGACTAGTGATTGGAGGAGTTGTTGAGTGTATGCGCATTTGATACACATATTTTTGCAGGAAGCTATTTTCATTGGAATAAGAACCCTTGGAATACTTCTTATCAGTTTTGTGTACTATTTGTTGCATATACTTGTGTGTTGAGTACTTGCAATATCCTTTTGTTAACTGATTTGAATTGTGAATGAGAGTAAGAGTCTATTTGCCACATAAATGTGAGATTATAGATCTGTAGTTTGTGATCAATGAACTCATAAGAAGCACGATAAGTGAGTAGATCTTATCTGAGTTAACCGTAATGATAGGCCGAAGTTGTAATGCTGAATGCTAAATGCTTAGATTTAGTTTGTTGATTTCTACTTGCCATGTTCCACTCACTGTGGAAATGCTGATGAATTGAGATCTGTTTTGAGTAGTAGCATTTTCGGTTGATTGAGTAAAGTGATAGGTTGCTTGATTGGTTAGTTCAAGTTCTAAGTATATGTATTGTGATCAATGAGAGAATTCAACATTGATAGAGAGTAAATAAGAGAGAGGAATTATACCAAACATTGGCACTGTTGACAACTCACTTACATTAGTACATGACATAATCAACTTTCAATAGCAATATCAATTGCATTCAATTTTCCTTGTTATCTTTTTCAATATTTTCTTGCTTACTAGCTTACATTTGTTCTAATTTACTTCTTCTTTTCTTATCTTGTTTCATCTGACAATTCCTATTAAAATACACCCTAATCTTGTTTTAACCTGTGTAGACATTTATCATAGTTAACCGACTACTTTTTACTCAGAGATTAGGCTGCCATCACCTTTTGCACATATAGATGAATCCACTTTGGAATATTTAGCGCAACCTAGTCAATCAATCAATTATCATCTAAATGATAATTGACTATGCTACAAATTGGCTAGAGGCTAGAGCAACGAAACAAGCTACTGCCAAAGTTATAGCCAAGTTTTTGTATGAAAACATTATCACCCGATTCGGTTGTCCAATAGAGTTAATGAGTGACAAAGGCACTCACTTCTTCAATGACATTTTACATAACCTCCTAGCCCATTACTTTGTGAAGCATCACAAAACTACCCCATACTATCCTCAGTGCAATGGATTTGCCGAATCCTCAAACAAAATCATCTGCCGAATTCTGACCAAAATAGTTGAAGCCAGCCGAAACGATTGGGAAACAAAGTTATATTTGGCTATTTGGGCCTTCAAAACCACATCACGAAGATCAACGAGGATGACACCCTTTTAGTTGGTTTATGGCCAAGAGGCTATAACAGCATTAGGTAATCTAGAAAGGTGATCAACCAAAAAATGTTGTGATCCATTCCGAATAACAACTCAAAAGCTGAATTCTAAAAGAATCAACAACCATCGTGCAATTTGTCTAGTTTTGCAAGGTTTATTCAATAGGTAAAGAAGAGTATGATGGTCAGTATAGAAAATAAAAAGCTAGCCTAGCAAATATTATCAAAATTGTTGAACAACATAGACCATTGCTAGTGCTTCTCGATTTGTTGTGAAATAGTTAACCTCAACTGGAACAAGCTGACGGCTTAGGAAACGGATTGGAAAATCCTTTCTGAATCCTGCGGGTTGTGTTAAAACAACACCAATGCATATTTACTTGCATCCGTATGCACATGAAACTCTTTAGTATAATCAGGCATGCGAAGAATGGGTGCGATAACTAAAGCCTGTTTAAGATCTTCAAAGGCTTTAATCCGATCTTCTATCCACCTTGGATCAGTAACGATTTGATATACTAACCGCGCTTTATCGACTTAGTGTATTATAAAAATTTGATAATAAATTGTGTGGCCCAGAAAGATGTAAATTTCTTTCACTTTCCGGGTAGGGGCATTTCAAAAATAACTCTGATCTTTTCAAGATCAGTGGTGATACCATTTCGAGAAATAATATGGCCCAATACCACACCATGGATAGCACTTGTCGGGATTCAATGAAATTCTGAACCTTCGACAACAAATGAACACTTGTTCAAGGGCATCGAGATGCTTATCTTGAGAGGAATGCACACCAAGATCATCGAGATAAATCTTTAGATTTTTGTGCAAGAAATCCTTGAAAGCTCGTTGCATCACCCTTTGAAATGTGGATGGGACATTGCACAAACCGAATGGCATAATGTTATATGCAAAAGTACCAAACTCTGTAACAAAAACCATTTTGAAACGATCTTTAGGAGCAATTTGGACTAAGAAATAGCCACTAAAACCATAGAAGAAGCTAAAAGATTCAACTCCTACCATATCTTCGAAAATTTGTGTAATCAGAGGTAAGAGAAAGTGATCCTTCTCTGTTTGATCATCAAGTTTCTTTAAATCCACGCATATATGGAGTTTACCATTCTTCTTTTGTACCACCACATTTGGTGATACCCAATTGGTATGCTTGATTTCATGAATGAAACCAGCATCGAGTAGCTTCTGAATATCTTCTCGTATCTTCTCGCGATAGGTAGGATTGGTGCGATAAGGTTTTGCTCTAACAAGTATGGCACCATCCTGCAATGGGATTGTATGGATGGCAACATCAGGAGGAACCCCTTTCATCTCTTTATAATTTCATGCAAACACATTTATGTATTTGCGCAATAGCTTTTCCAAATCTTGTAATTGGGTAGGGTTGAGGTGGGCTCCTACATGTACGATACGGTCGATGTCTTCATCATCATCCTTCAGATTAAAAGGTATGGTCTTTGCAGGTTATTCAAAAGAAGTTGATGGTGGTTGAGGCTCCCGTTTTGCGTTCATCTTTTTTCAGTTTTATATTACTAAGACGTACAAAGGAGCTCTCTATGAGCCTGAAAGGTTGGAAGCGTTTAATGAAACTCTTTCAACTCTGACCAATCTTGTTGATCATCACGACCGAGGTTGAAATACCACTCTTGTGCTTTATCGACCATGGTCATTGAGAAAAGTTGGACATTTGCATTATCAATATATTCTCCATATACTTCACATGTATTTTCAAAGACTTGTAAAAAGTGATGAGGGTCCACTTACCATCAAATTTTGGTAATTCCAAACGGGGTGTTCGTTTATTGGATCGGACAGTATGGTGAGCATGGTAAACATGTTGATTATCAGGATTTTCAAATTGATTAGATCTCCACCTGGATGGTCTAGGATCTTGATCTACCTAAGATCTAAGGTGATAGGGTTTGTTCTCATCATTTGGATGATTAGGTGGTGTGAATTCATCCATAAGTTCTTCGGGTAAATTGGCCATGAGAACCGAGTCAACTCTTTTTTTGTTGTTTTGTTTGTTTTTTTTATATTCTTAGAAATATATGGCTGACAATACCTCAGCCTAGCTTATCGAAAAAATTCTGACAAATTCTGAAAAATTCTGAAAAAACTCAAAAAAAAATACTAAAAATTCGAAAATTTAAAACTAGTTGAAAAAACTCGAAAAATTTGAAAAGCTAAAAACTCGAAAAAGTAGTTTGAAAAATGCAAAAAATTGAAAACTCAAAAAAAGTAATTCGAAAAATTCGAAAATCTAAAAAACTCAAAAATTTAACTCGAAAAATTAGAAAATCCAAAAAACTCGAAAGATTGGAAAATCCTAAAATGTTAAGAATTTGAAAAAACTGTCGGATGGAATCGTCAAATGCAAAGTCATCGGATACAATCTTAAAAAAAAAAGGTTTGTGTTTTTTTTTTCTGGTCATCGATGCAATCCTCGAACACAGTCAATGTTTTGAAAAACTCAAAAAAAAAGTGAAAAATTTCGAGCAACGCGAAAAACTCTTTCAATTCGAAAAATCCTGAGAAACTCGAAAAATCCGAGAATGGCAAAAATTTCAAAAAATCGTCAGATGAAAACGTTACAGAGATTTGTAGGTCGTCGGATGCAATCGTTGGAGAAAGTCTTGTTGTGCAGTTTGTCAGATGGAATCGTTGGACACAAATTTTTTGAGAACTCGAAAACAACTCGAAATTTTTTTAGAAACTCAAAAATCTCAAAAAATACAAAAAGTGAAATTTCGACGGGTGCAATGTTCGAACAGATTTTCCTTGTGAGGTTGTCGTCAGATGCACATTGAATCGAAATTTTTCTGTGGAAGAAACCCAAAAATCTCACAAACTCGAAAAAAGGAAAGACTGAAAAACTTGAAGAAATAGGAATTATACCAAAACTTGAAAACATAGGATTTCAAAACTTGTCGGAAGGTAAAAAAAATTCAGAAACTTGAAAAATAAAAAAGACTAATCGGAGAAAAGAGAAGCAGATGCATGTGTCTGAATTTTTTTGTTTGTTTGTTTGTTTTCTCTTTTTTTGGCAGTCTTCAGATGCAATCTTCAGATGAGATTGTCGGATGAGATTGTTGGATCAATTTTTTGTGGTTGTCGAATGCAGGGCAGATAGAAAGTGAGAAAAACTCAAAAAAAACTTGAGAAACTCAATAAAATTCAGATAATTCGAGAAATTCGAAAAATCAAAAAATTTCAAAAGCGTCGGATGCAATTGTTGGCAGATGCAAATTTCAAAAAATTCGAAAACAAAAATGAAAAAAATGGCGGACGCAATGGGCAGCAAATGCAAAAGATTGAAAAAAAATCAAAAAAATCAAAAAGTTTGTCAAAAACTCGGATATTTTACTAGCGATGCAAAGACAACGGTGCGGCGGTGGGTTTCCAAAAAGTATGGTGTGAGTTCGCACAGATCTGAAAAATCAACAAGGTGAAGCCATCACGATCTGACAAACAAAATTCTGAAATGCGTGCTTGTGAAAATGAGGAATTGAGAACAGCAAGCAAGCAATTAAAAGAGAGTCAGAACTGAAAAATGAGTTTGTAAAAATCAAGTTCTATGGTTCTGAAGCCAAGAAGATTGGCAATGGATGCGGCACCAAAGTTTGCAAAAGCATCTGCGGGCTCTACTAGCTCATAAATCTCTGGCTCTACTTCTCTATTAGCGCCTATTCATCTTCTATTTGCAGCTACTGTTTGATACAGAATCGGATTTACAATGGGCTCGGTCGTAGATGGCTTCTTATCCGATCTGTCTACAGTATAAGAGTAGTATAATGGTGTTGTATCTGCCTGTCATAGACACAACGACAACCTGATTTCGATCCTTGATTGACAATGGATGCTCAATTTGGATATAGGACCTGTTAGGAACTCGATTTCCTACTGCTCTACAAATTGCTTTAGTTATTTTTTTGGTTTTACAGCTTGCAGATTATTCCTAATCTGCTCTACTCAAAGAACAGAGAATTAATCTAATTCTACTCCTACTGAAATCACAGAATCATCAACACAAGAATAATCTTCAATTCAAAAAGCAACAACATTTCAGTACATATTACATGCTTTAGAACTCGTGGAGGAGGTCTCTATCTATAGCCACGAGCTGTTGAACCCAATTACATATTATTTTGGAGTCCACCTCTTGCAACAGAGTGAATCCCAATCTATAATGATTTGAGTTCCACCTCTTACTTGATAATAGGAGGCCTCTTTATTAAGAAACATAACTCAAGTTGAGATAATCTAATTTGCTAGCTCCCACATGGCTATCCATCTTTCGGGACATACCATGGGGCTCATAACTATATATTTTAGCCTAGCACTAACAATTCTCATGCTCTCAGACTCGGTTCTCAACTTCATCTCTGCTAGAAGCCCTTTTGAGTGGAGAGGTTCTGCATCGACACCTCATGGCATGGCATCAACTAACATTTTGACAGCATACGAAAGAAATGCTTGTGTAGAATGTTTGTAGATCTTAAACTATGGCATAAGGAAGGCACTCGATTGTGATCCAATACCTTTTGGTATAATACTCATATGATGAATGCTTTCCACTCATTTCAGAAGGAGGTATAGGCTGTAAATTGCGATTTACTACTCTTATGGCAATGTTTAAATGACGTTTCCATCTTTGCACAAAACATAGTGGTGTTGATCTGAGTTATGTACACGTTGATCATGTGCGACAACACATTTCTACTCTATGCATTCATGAGCATAAACAAGTATATAGCTTGATACTTGTGCTTCATGGATCACCAATACATCCACTAGAACACCGACTACACTATCTTCAAAACACTCAATTAATTGTATAGTTGTATAAACATCTATGTTGCACCTTCATCGCTGAAAGGAAAGCGATGATAGCACTACAGAATACATAGAGATTTGTCTTTTCAATGCTATTGTTGGTTCATCGCTGGTAAATAGCAAACTACTGCATTTTGAAAATTGTCTCAATTACCTTGTGACTTATGAATTATGATTAAGTTGAGCACATGTAATGATAAACAATGCCATATGTCGCTTTCTTCACATTGACTTCTATACTGCAATATTGCATCCTAATTCCATTGTCGGATTCAGAATACGCTCTCATACAAGTATGTGTTATGACTAGCATCTTCATGAAGAGACCAAATGTTAAGATATGGGTTTTCTTATGCTCTCTTTGATAAAACATAAGCATATACTTCGTTTCATATGTAAATATATATTGATTGGCATGGCTTTTTATGCTATCACTGTTATGGCAAAAACTAGACTCAAAAATTGCTTATTATCACTCTTCGAAGGAAACGTCTTTTGTAAACAAATATGACTTCCTCACAAAATTCGTATGTGACATCTATTCAGGTTAGTATTGCAACACTTCACTTTGTTCGCTGGTTTACAATGTGGTAATGGTGTATACAATAAGAATAATCTACGTTTATGAATGGTGGTAGGAAAAGGTTTTGGTTTGTAACTATAGCATGATAACGAAAACTATTTTACTTATTTCTTTCGTTCCGCACTGAAAAAACAAGCATAGGTAACTTTGGCTACACATATGATGACTTTGTTGTTTCTTTTCCCATTAATAAAGGTTATGAACGATAACACAAGTAATAATAACCTAGGCGCCCTTAATGTGCATGGATTTTTGCAAGGGATCACTACACTAGTGGGGATTGGTATGGCATGGATTTGCCCTAATCCTATTGCAAGTGTTAGGGTAAAATATTTGGCCAATTATAACCACATGCAAGTATTGTTGTATTGTTTCTTAAGACACAATCGGTATTAGAAATTTAAGAAACTAAGCGGTAGCTGGTGTACTCTTGGAAAGCATGGATATGCTCAAGAGTTTCAAAAATGGTATTTTACCTATTATGGGTTCAGGTATTGGTATGGCATGGATTTGCCCCATATTTGAGAATTGATCCATGTTGTCTCTCGTTTGCTAATCGCAACCTATATAGCACAATTATTTTTCAAATGCATATGCTTTAGCTTTATAAATTGATACGGACTAGTACCATAAAATTGATCAGAATGGCGAAATGCCCTGATACAGTAATAATATGGGAAAGCCTATCGCTATTAATCACGTTTTACATAGGGAAGATTGGACTATATTTTTTCATCAAATATTTTAAGGTGTTAAGTTGCTAAACTTATTTTGGACATGGATAACAACTGACATTCAGCGTTGACACTTGTCTTCCTCACTATGCAAACTCGTGCGGTTTTGTGTGGTGGGATGGTGGTAGATACCAGCTAGATGTCTTGAAATTTGTTCCGCTCTACGACGTTTTTTCTTTGAAGTACTGTATGATTTCAGCTATGTTTAACCTTGTTGGGTTATGAATAAAAGTTTCAAAATGTTTGGTCTTGCTTTGGCAAGAGGAGCTATGTTTTGTTAATCTCTCTCTCTCTATGCATCCTTGTGGTGTATATCCGACTATCCTTTGGTCAAACCTTTACCTTATGTGGATTCATAGGCTAACAAAGCCTTTTTTTCATGGTTTAGTCCTCAGGTTGGTTTTAGGATGTTGTTGATCTTGGTTACGAGGAGCCCCTTCCTCTCCCTAATCGATTCATACAAACTTTGATTTGTTGTATGAAAAGAGCTGTGATGTTGCATAGTTTTATTATTCAATCTGATCATGCTACCTGTATTGGTGTTGGGCCAAAGGATAAAGTGCTTTGTTTGATTGATCTTTTAGATACCTTACATCGGGTTAAGATTTATATGGAGTTTGGTAAAAATTGTATTGACTCCTTGGGAACTGTGGAGAATTTTGCTACTGATTTAGCCAAGTTTGCTAAGATATATGAAAATGAAAAAAGATTTTTTAACCAAAATATTAGAAAAGTCTTCTCCTACCTTGAAAAAAAAATGATTCCTTGTCTGCTGAACCTACTCCTTCCATTCTTGATACACCCCCTTCTCTGCATCCTCTCATTTTCTTAGATGAGTTGGATGAAGATAGTGCTTCACAGCTTGAAATCTTTTCGCAAGATATCTGTGACATTGGAGACCAATCTACCTTTGAGTTTTGCTAAGCTAAAGATTACCAAATTCCCATGGTCCTATTGAGTTCATATCTGCTCGTACTACTTTTAAACTTTGCAGCTTACCCACTATAAACTTTCTTGCTCCCATACCCATTGAACTCTGGATATTACTTGCATATCTGACTGAAAATGAAGTACAAACATCCAGACTTGTCTGAACAATAATACTTCACTTGAGACACCCATCGCCTTTGACAATATTATTCGCATAAACTTGTTTGAACCTTCTCGTTGCCCTTTTGAGCAAACCTGGGCTCAAGTTCGTGGACACTTTGACACCGGTTTTAGTAGAATGATTATGCACCAAGCCAGAAACCTTTCTTCAAATGTAGATGTGGTGACAAGTGTAAGAATACTCA
The DNA here is from genome assembly GCA_029204225.1 of Diphasiastrum complanatum. Lineage (NCBI taxonomy): Eukaryota > Viridiplantae > Streptophyta > Lycopodiopsida > Lycopodiales > Lycopodiaceae > Diphasiastrum > Diphasiastrum complanatum. Next base: position 13,405,820 of record CM055112.1, read on the forward strand.
TCTATTGTTTGGTTCGATCATGGCGTCTAGTTCATGATGAACAATCTAAGTAAATTCTTCCCTGGTGCATCCTTTCAAAATCAGATGAAGGCTTTCTTTCTTTGGCTACAGAAGCCCGCTAGAGACGTCGTCAAGTCACACCTCACTTTCCTCTTTGTAAACCAACACATGATTGATGCATCTATAGAGTTAGCCGCAAACTCTTCTGCCAAACTCCTTGCCAACTTAGGAGATGCTGAAAACATCAAAAAAAATTGAACTCCTCCTCAAAAGACCAAGTTTTTCTACTCTCCAAGATAGATTCTTCCAAAACTCAAATAAAAGGCCTGGTTCTTTCAACCTAAACAATCCTAGTTCAGTCGCTTCTAGATAGAATATGGGAAAAAGAAATAAGTATACAGGATACAAAGGAAAGGAAGGACAAGGTAGTGGTGCAAAAGAAGGCTTACCGATTAAAAGACTGAACCTTTATAGGGATTGACTGGCTCGCAAGATGACGACGATCTGGATAAAAAAACTCTCACTAGGAATATAGTGGACCGACTACAACTCAGCACACACAAGGACAAGCCAAAGATCTTTTTACATTTATGCTACAATTTCATGGTGTATAGAATTTGCACAATCAAGATCCATTGACCAGTGTCTAATGGGATCCCGTCTAATGTTTCCAATTGTATAGATCCATTGGTATGAATTTTAATCATCAAATAAGGTCCTTGGCCTTGAAATTTGAGTTAACTCGGTTTAATCTTTCGAGAGTAGAACTTGATCTCCTTCAGCCAATTTCTTCATTCAAATATGGTTATCACGCCATGCCTTTTGCCTGTGTTTTTTTTACTAGTTGTGCATGATAACTTAATAACCGAGTTTCACAAAGTTTGTGAAGATTATAAAATCTGTGCTTGATGGTTGCTTCCTCACCAACTTGTTCGGAATATGCAACTCTTAAAGACGGAATGATAAATTCGATTGGCATTTTATATGGATTAAAGTAAGCTCCAAGGTCATGGTATTCTCGACTTAACACCTTTCTTGAGTCACTAGGATTTAATCTTAGTAACTATCATCCTTCCTTATATGTCAAGTTTTTTGATAAAGATATTGTCATCCTTCTTATTTATGTTGATGATATCATTCTGGCAGGAAGTTGTATCAAGTTAGTTGAGGAAACCAAGATTGCACTTGGGAAAGAGTTCAAGATGCAAGATCTTGGAAAAATTCACTATATTCTAGGATTAGAGATTGACTTTCTTAAAGATAAAGCTTTTGTATGTCAATCTAAGTATGCTCTTTCAATGTTAAAAAAGTTTAATATGTTGAATTGTAAGAGTATAGAAACACCTATGGAGCAAAATGTAAAGGACTCTAACAAAGGTGATGAAAAATCCTTCGAGGACATCACACTTTTTAGAAGTCTTATAGGCTCCTTAATTTGGCTCATAATAACTAGACCTGACATAAGCTTTAGTTGAGCCAGGCTATGCAAAATCCTTCAGTTTATCATTGGAAAAAGGCCAAGAGGGTGCTTAGATATATATCTTCAACTTTTGATTTTGGCTTATTGTATAAAAGTGAAGATCTTTCTATTATTGGTTATTCTGACTCGGATTTTGCAAGTGATAGAGCAGATCGAAAATCTACAAGTGCTTATGTCATATATCTTGGAGGAAACTTGATATCTTGGCTTTCCAAAAAGCAAGATACTATATCACTCTCATCATGTGAAGCTGAGTACAAGGCGCTCACTACAACAACAAAGGAAATGCTTCGGATCAAGAGGTTACTAGTGGAGCTAAAGATAATTATGGAAGAAAATATACCTATGATCATGTGTGACAACATTTCAGCTCAAGCCCTTGCCAACAACCCAATATTCCATGCAAGGAACAAGCATATTGAAGTTGCACATCACTTCGTGAGAGAGAAGCTCATTGGAGGTGAAATCAAATTGGAGCACATCGACACATCATCTTGCATTGCAGATATGCTCACCAAACCTTTGAGCAAAAGTTCCTTCAACAAGCATAGAGCCAATCTTGGAGTTATACCAAGATCCATGTTCAAATCAATATAGATCATTTTTAGGAGGAGTGTTAAAATTGAAAAACAATCCATATTGATTTCTTGGCTTGCTACAAATGTTGTACCATGCAAGTATGTAGCTCATTAATGCAAAATGCCAAGTTTGGCCTACATAGAACTCGAGCTACATGGTTATGTATTATCTAGTTTGATAAATGCAACTTGCATATAGTTTGTAGACATAGAATTAGCATGATTATGCTTGTAGAAACTCGTGGCAACTCACGTGCATTAATTGTAAGTGATCCATAGTGACATGCAAGGCATGCACAAAGTTTAATGGACACATGCATGATGATTTGGACATTTCTAGTTAGAACTAGTACACTTGTAAAAAGTTGGTAGAATTTCATGCTTGACAAGTGACAAATGTCACATAGACTCTAGATGTCACTTTAGATGTCATTTTGGAATGGATAGATATGGTTCTACCTCAAGCTACCTCAATCTCCATAAATATGTGTAGCTCTCCAAACAATCAATGATGAAGAAACAAAGTTTTGTAGCTATCATATGGCATTTTGGATCTAAACAAATATTGCTTGTTATCTCTCTAGCTCTCTCTCTCTAACTCATGTTGAGGCTAATGCTCATACACTGAAATCTTGTATTTTTATTCATTCTTTGATTCATTGCTATTATATTCTGTTGATTAGCATGCTAGATTGTGGATTAACCATTTCTTTTGAACTAGATTTTGTTGATCAATCTAGAATCAAGTTATAGTGCCAATCACAAAGCTTAATTAAGATCAGTCACTCTTGTGGACATTCCCCGCACGTGTGAATTCTAGAAATTTTGTCAAGACCTTGCGATTCTGCCTGTTTGGACTTTACGTGTATTTCTACAAACTGTTTGAGAGAGCGATTTCTTTGAGAGATGAAGGAGGGTTAAAGGGATGAGTAGGAGTAAGATTAAACTCCAATACTCCCCCTTAAGCTTACTTCTATGAATCTAAATTCAAATTGAGATTTAACAATCCTACTAATGTGGAATGTTTTTCTCTTGACAATGGTTTTGTCAGAATATTAGCCAACATACTGTCTATGTGACAGTAACTTAGTACAATATCTTTGTTCTAAAACTTCTCTCTAAGAAAATGAAACTGAACCTCTATGTGTTTGGTTCTGGCATGAGTTCATCGGTTTAGAGATAGAGCTATGCAGCTCTGATTATCGCACTAGAGTACAGTTGGACCGATCTGTGGAAATTTCAGATCTTGCAGTAGCTTCCTTAGCCATATTATCTCCTTCATTCCTGATATATCTACAACATATTCGGATTTTATAGAGGACAACAAAATGCATTTTTGCTTTCTATTATTCCATGAAATGGGTCCTCCTACAAGGAAACAAATGTAGCCTGATGTAGATTTTCTAGTATCCATGTCTTTTGCCCAATCTGAATCAGAATAGGTAACTAAAGTGAGTGCAGTTTCTGTATTGCCATTGTAGCTCAAGGCATAGTTCTTTGAGGCTTGAATGTATCTCAGAATTCTTTGCAGAGCTTTCCAGTGCTATAAGCCTAGATTGGACATGTATTGTGACACTATGCTCACCGCATATGCTAGATCAGGTCGTGTGCACATGTATTTGGATAGCTTGGATCCTAGATCCATATGTGTGTCTATGGGCTTGCAGTCCTCCATGCCATACTTGCGAAGTACATTGATTAAGTAGGACCGTTGGCTTATCGTAATCCTTCTGCTCGCGCGATCTTTGTGAATCTCCATACTGAGTAGGTAATGGACTGGGCCAAAATCAGTCATCTCAAATTCTAAAGAAAGTAAAGATTTGGTTTCTTGTAATAACTGATTTGAGTTGCTGATAATTAAGAAATCATCAACATGTAATGTTATTATAACATAGCTTGACCCTTTTCGTTTGAGATACATGTTGGAGTCTGTAGAGTAGGAAGTGAAGTTATGCTGCAACAAGAAGTGATTTATCCTATCATACCAGGTCCTCGGAGCTTTCTTCAGATCATATAATGCCTTATGCAATTTACATACCAAATGCTCTTTGTCTTGAAGGACGTAACCTTCTGGTTGATAGATGAATATGTCTTCTTGTATGTATCCATGAAGGAATGTTGTCTGGATGTCCATCTGGTGAATGTCCAGATCCTCTACAGTAGCTATAGCCAACAAGGTGCAAATAGATTGATGCTTTACCACTGGATGAAAGGTCTCAATATAATCTATTCCATAAACTTGCTCAAATCCTTTAACCACTAGTCGAGCTTTCCATTTGGATATTGATCCATCCGACTTAAGCTTTAGCCTGAAGATCCACTTAGAGTCAATAGGCTTTGTACCTGTAGGAGGATTGACAAGACTCCAGGTCTTGTTCTTCATTAAAGAATGATACTCAACATCCATAGCAGCCTTCCATTCGTCTGCATTGGGCATTGACAGTGCTTCTGCTACAGAGGCAGATTTGTCATGACTGATGAATGTCTAAGCGACAAAGCGATCAGGTTGCTATCTGTGTCTTGAAGACCTTCGAACTGCAGGTGCTTGAGCGGATGATTCTCTTGGGTGAATGACTGGAATCGTTTCAGCTTGTGGTTGAACAGTCATGGGTCTAGGCCCATCGATAGTAAATGGAGCCGTTGGGACAAACTCCCGCGTTTGAACATTCGTAGGTCGATGCCTATCCATGGAGAATGGAGCTATTGTGATAGACTCCTGCATTGGCTGCTTCTGCTTAAAGTCATGAAACTTGTCTTCAAGAAAGACAACATCACGGCTGACTGAGATCTGACCTGTAACAACATCGTATATACGATATGCCTTGTGTGATGTTGAATAGCCGATAAAGATATAATTGCAACTTACTGGCTCTAGTTTCTTCCTCAGATCAGACGGTATTTGAGCATAGTAGAGACATCCAAATACACGCAAGTGTTTTAGACTTGGTTTGTAGCCATAGTAGGTTTCAAACGGTGTCTTGGAATCAGCTGCCTTAGTGCTGGAATGATTTTGTAGATAGCAGGTTGTAGAGATCGCTTTTGCCCAAAAGTTTTGGGGCAAATGAGTGTTGACAGTCATGGATCATGCAACTTCTAGTAGTGTACGATTCTTTTGCTTAGCTACACCATTCTGCTGTGGAGTGTAGCTGGTTGTGAACTGATGGTGCACAACACATGATGAAGGGTAGTCCGCTATTTCAATTGATAAATACTCTCCCCTTGAATCACCCGCAGGGCCTTAATTCTCTGACCAGTTTGATTCTCAGCATATTGCTTGAATTCCTTGAAGCAATTAAATGCTTTTGACTTGTTCTTTATGAATATGACTCTGGTAAATTGGGAGTAGTCATCAATGAATGTAATAAAATACAGAGCTTGACCCAAAGAAGGTACGCTCATAGGACCACATAGGTCATTGTGTGTCAGTGACAAAATGGAGTTTGCTCTCTTGACTTGTCCTCTTGGAAATCTTGTTCTAGGTTGTTTCTTTAGTAAACAATTTTCACAGACAGTCTGATTAACTGTAGTAACAGCATTGATATTCATGTCCTGGACCATTTTGTTATGATACATGTACAAGATTGAATAGTCTTTTATGCCAAATATTAACATCTGTAATACTCATAGAAAGTGCATAATTGTGACCTAGAATATACAAATTTCCTTCTCTGTGTGCAAAGAGGATTTCTTTTGAGTTCTCATCAAAAATAGTACATTGACTAGCAGTAAACAAAGCCCTATATTCTTGATCAGTGATCTTGCTAATAGACAATAATTTCTTTGTTAATTTGGATACATAAAGTACACCATTTAGCTGTCTAATGATGCCGTTAGAGAACTGGAGTCGAATGGAGCCTTGGCCTTCGACTTGGTGTGAACTTGAGTCGCCGAAGAAGATGTACTTGGATTCTATTGCTTTGAGTGTAGAGAATAGGTTCTTACATGGTGACATGTGCTGTGAAGCACCTGAATCAAGATACCACTGATAGACATCTCTACTTGGTTGGTCTTATGCCATCAGCGCCTTGTCATCTTCTTGTGGATTTCTGACAGTGTTAGAACCTCCTTCTTGGTGCTGCTACATCTTCTTCCTCGCTCTGTTGTGCTTGAGGATGCGACAATCCTTAATGTCATGGTTTGATTTTTTGCAATATTTGTAAAAGAATTTGGTCTTGGACGATTATTTTTTATTGTGCTGCTGCTGGTTGTTGCATTGAGGCTGGTTGCTTTGCCTTCGTCTTCTTGTGCTTGAAGTTCTTCTTCTTGGACTTATGCTTATTAGAGTACAATGCCATTGACTTGGTACTCATTGTAGATAAGCTTTTTCTCCTGACTTCTTCCTGCAACAAGCTTGCTATCAACTTCTGGAGAGACAACGCAGGAGTATTGCTCAGAAGCAATACTAAGTTGTCGTAGGAGGATGGAAGACTGGCAAGAAGAGACGCGGTTCAGTCTTCTTCTGAAATAAGAGAACCTATGGTAGCAAGGTGATTCAGCAACTATTTGAACTCATTCAAGTGATCACTGACTGAGGTGCCTTTGCTTATCTTGAGTGTCAGTACCTTCTTCCTCAGAAAGAGATGAGTCGATACATCTGAAGTCTCGTAGATGCTTGTTAGGATATCCCACTCTTTTTAGGAGGTGGTGCTATTAGATACATAGGCAATATGAGTGTCCTTCAGATTTAGGGATACGATGGCAACTGCTTTGCCATCCTTCACTTCCCATGCTGGAAAAATGATGAAACATAGTGATGACTACGATTAACAAGAACATTGATTACTTGGAGAACAGAGATTATGAGCTGTTCTTTAGATTATCAGAGTAGGAGTCTTAGACTGCCATAAAAGAAAAATTGCAAAAACAATTAGGCATCTTGGAAACCCATGCAATCCTCTATTTCTGATAACCGTGTCTGTGTAAGAGGAGTGAGAGAGATAGATACATTCAACAAGAATGCAAAAATGGAACAATACTGAATCTGTATATCATTCTCACAAAAGAACAATCAGATCACAATACAATTGAGTTGATAAGCGCATGATCCCACTTAAAGATTCAAAACAATAGGTAAAGTTCTAAATATCTCTCTCTCTCTCTCTAAGATCACTAACTCTGAGGAGTCAGATACTGAAGACCTGTTCCGGTCATTTGATCACTCTATTGATTACCCACACTCTGCATCTATTGTGCTCTTTCTGCACACCATAGTCGCTCATATGTATATATATAGTTGTCATAGGATCTTTAGTTATTCTGATTACAGTTTAAAAGATCATTAACAACCATTGATGAACATGATCCGTAGATCGGTTATTGGAGCATCATGAAGACATGAAGAAGTACAGAAGAATGATCTCCTTTGTACATGTCAGGAGCATGAAAGTGTGGCGCCATTTTAGCCATAGCATGTCCGCAGTTCCTTCGTAAGTCATTCGTTCACTCCGTAGGTGGCCATTAGTTGACTTCGCAGGTAATCGTAAGTAATAACTCACGTTGTTTGGTCCATTGCCATTCATCGAATTCGTAGATGACCACAAGTTTGATGGTGAGAAAGGTTAGTTGTCGTTCATAGACTTCATTGGAGATAACTTCCAGTGACTTTGGTCATAGTTCGTTTTCCTTCGTAGGTGATTGTAAGTAATAACTTATGAAATTTGACAGTTCCTTATGTGTTGCGACTTGTTTCCTTCATAAGTCGAAGTCACGTTTCACCGTAATCGTTGATTTGATAGTTTTCATCGGTCAAACTGTATGTAGGCGAGACCTTGCGGTTCTTCCTGTTTGGATTTTACATGTATTTCTGCAGACTGTTTGAGAGAGCGATTTCTTTGAGAGATAAAGGAGGGTAAAGGGATGAGTAGGAGTAAGATTAAACTCCAACAGATACCGTAGTCCAAGAAAGTGTAGATTACTATTTATCCATAGCCTTTCTCATGACATTCGAGTGCTACTGGGATAAGGGGATACCACCCATAAAGCTGGACGTGAATCAAACTTTGCAATTAGAAGATGCACATCTAATGATGGCCAGGCTTTATTTCTGAGCCGCATTTACTTCCAGTCAGTACGTGTAGATGATCGAAAAGTGGTATGAAAGTAAGTTCATACTTGGGATAAGGTCGTACCTAGGACCTATTCTGTTGGGTGCAAAGACAAGATTCATCACATTTGAAGCCATCGGAAAGAAGGTCGGCTACGAGAAATCTCCTGATAGAAGAAAATTTGAAAAGAGCAAGCAAGAGACTCTTGGTTATGTAGGGCTATCCTGATGAGCTACTATACCTTTGAAATTTTGTCAAGACAAGCAACAACGAAGCCAATAAGTTCTTGGTTTTACGTAGGCAAACGCTGATCTATGCCTTTCCAAGAACCACACGTCGAAGCTGAAGCAATGCAGTGGGACCTACAACACCATAGGGGGGGGGATAATGCTAGCTGATGCCATGCCCCGAGGTGTCGATGCAGAACCTCTCCACTCAAAAGGGCTTCTAGCAGAGATGAAGTTGATAGCCGAGTCTGAGAGCATGAGAATTGCTAGTGCTAGGCTAAAATATACAGTTGTGAGCCCCATGGTATGTCCCGAAAGATGGATAGCCATGTGGGAGCTAGAAAATTAGATTATCTCAACTTGAGTTATGTTTTTTTAACAAAGAGGCCTCCTATTATCAAGTAAGAGGTGGAACTCAAATCATTATAGATTAAGATTCACTCTGTTACAAGAGGTAGACTCCAAAATAATATGTAATTGGGTTCAACAGCTCGTGGCTATAGATAGAGACCTCCTCCATGAGTTCTAAATCATGTAATATGTACTGAAATGTTGTTGCTCTTTGAATTGAAGATTATTTTACTTGCATTTCCTTCAATGCTCCATCTTCATGCATTTTTGTTTGGGTATCGATGTATGAATGTGCTTGTTGATGCTTTCTTTTCTTAAGGATTGGTTTCGGATTAGCGTCAGGTAGATGTGTAGGACTTGGAAACTCATCTACTATTCCACTGATTTATGATGTTTCCTAGTTTCAACTCCCTGAGGAGTTTTTGTTACAAATGTTGAGTGACAATTGTAGCAAGCACTCTGTAGGATTCCCAGTTGTTTAGTTAAAAGTTGTGTTGAAGATTCTATGATTTCAGAAGGAGTAGAATAAGTTTAATTCCTTGTTCTAATTTGCAAGCTGTAAAACCAAAGAAAGAACTGAAGTAGTTTGTAGAGCAGTAGAAAATCGAGTTCCTGAGAGGTCCTAAAACCAAGTTGAGCATCCGTTGTCAATTAAGGATAAAAAATCAGGTTGTCGTTGTGCCTTTGACATGCGGGTACAACACCATTATACTACTCTTATACTGCAGACAGATCGCATAAGAAGCCATCTATGGCTGAGTCCATTGTAAATCCAATTTTGTATCGAACAGTAGCTACAAATAGAAGATGAATAGGCGCTAATAGAGAAGTAGAGCCAGTAAATGCTTTTGCAAACATTATGAAAAGCAATATTGAAAAAAGGCATTCGTTCCGTGTGATCGAGCTGAACAAAGAACCGTAGATAGGCGCTACCATGCATAAGCCAACATGAGAAAGAGGAAGATGAGGAGGAGAAAAAGGAAGCATAGGGAAGGCATTGATAGTGGAGCCCTTTTTTATAACCTTTTGATAGCATGAAAATGGAGGGAAAGTCCATTTTTAAATTTTGACCCTCACAAAAAAAAGAATTTGGCATACACATCATAAGGCATAAGATGACTAGTAAAACCTCCCAGCATGGAAACAAATATACTGATGAGGCAAGGTTACATAAATTTGAGTATCGTTCATGAGAGAGAGAGAGAGAGAGAGAGAGAGAGAGAGAGAGAGAGAGAGAGAGAGAGAGAGAGAGAGAGAGAGAGAGAGAGAGAGAGAGAGAGAGAGAGAGAGAGAGAGAGAGAGAGAGAGAGAGAGAGAGAGAGAGAGAGAGAGAGAGAGAGAGAGAGAGAGAGAGAGAGAGAGAGAGAGTGCCCACCAACCAGACCCACAGTCAGTGAATCCCTTAGGGGGCAACTAGCTCTCCCATAAGAGAAATCTAACTGTCCACCAAGGAAGAGTAAATACTTGTAGGCAAATCAAAAGACAATCCAAGAAAAGTTTTTTGTGTAAGCAGTCTATCTATGATTAAACATAATTTGTCTTTTAGAAAACCGTTTTCTTGAAATGCACCAACAAGAGTCTTAACTTCTTTCAAAAATGTCTGCTGCTTATTACATCAGTACATACCTGCAAGAACTTGAGATATGATGATTTTATAGGAGTTATACACTGGCTTATTGGAGGCCAGGTGTATGTATGGCAAATACTGGAAAGGAAAATCTCTTCTTTTGTCATATTTAGAAAGGAGTACTGCACCATTTACTGGATCAAAAGAGATGGTGATATTTTAAAAGTTTACCGTGTTGTTGGCCGTGTCACTTTCATCGATATCAAGATTTTCCAAGGGATAAATCCAGAAAGGGTTATCCGGTGTTCTAGGTTGTGTTTTGTTAAGGAGCTTCCCGATAAGGGGGTTGTTGATAAAGCATATGTCATCAATGTATCTAAATGAAAATTTGAAATCATTCATAAATTTTATTTGCTTCAATCTCGCTAATCTTTTAATAAACTGCAATTCAAAATATGAGAGATATCAACTACACCATAATGGCAAACAGGAGAACCCCATGAGAATCCCCTTGATTTGTCTCCAAGTGTGATTACCAAGTTTGACAATACAATTATCTAACAACATGAAATTCCATGCACATATCGTATCCATGTCAGTAGCATTCTATTCTTCTGAATTTTTCTTGTTTCAGGACCATTGAAAATCCTTTGACTCTTGATATCCATTTATAATGAAGAGTTTTTTCCTTTGTAAACTTGAAGGCAAAAAATGAGTAGTTTTTTCATAACCATTTTAAGACTGTCTGGCAAGGTATATTTTTGTAACATTTGGAGATGTCCATGGCCTTTATGCAGTAAATGTCTTTGAGTATTTCGAGATAGAAGTCAACAGCAGAGTCACATTGCCAAAGTAAAGTTGTATCCCCATTTAGGTAGCTCTTGTATGTTTTTGCCTTAAGGCCAACACCTTCCATGATGAAAGGATGCAGCATACCAAGAACCCCTGTCAGGAATTTAGCGAGTTTAGAAAAATAGCACTCAAGGGCATTCGTGATCCATCTAAAAGAATTTGTATGAGCTTTAAAAGTGCATAAAAGATAGGGAAGTTCATTTGAATAGATGAACTCATCAGATAATATATTTTTTGTAGTTGCCTTTATATGTTCTATAGAGTAGTGAATATAATTGTCTGATTTGTCAGAAAAAGGTTCAAAGTCTTGACTATCAAGCCTTTCAATTGCAAGTGTCCTAACAAGATTAATACAAATGAAACATGGGTTATGTTGTGTTTTATCAACACCATTGATGTAAAGATGTTTGATTAACCATTGTCGTTCATTATTGGCATCAATTGTTTTTTGTAAAGTAACGGTATTTCCTTGAATCCATTTTATTGCAGTCCATTGTAAGCACATGATCAAATTTTTTTGAAATGAAATGTTTGAAACGTGTCAAAGAAGAGCAAGAACATAATGGTAGATTTTCAATTTCAAAATTGCTAATAAACATCAAACGGAAAGTACCATTCACTTTTGATGTTAGTAGGCATGTATGACCAAGAAAACAAAATATCATGGAAGGAATCGTGTATAAGGCCAAAGATCTATAATAAAATGCGAGTGTAAAAGTTTCTCACATGAATGGTCTCAAACATCCTATTAAAGTAGCATAAATGTAAAAAGATCTTTGCCTTGTCCTTGTGTGTGCTGAGTTGTAGTCGATCCACCGTATTCCTAGTGAGAGTTCTTCTATCCTAATCATCGTCATCCCGCGAGCCAATCAATCCCTAGAAAAGTTCAGTCTTTTAACTGGTAAGTCTTCTTTTGCACCACTGCCTTGTCCTTTCTTTCCTTTGTATCTTGTATACTTCTTTCTTTTTTCCATGTTCTATCCAGAAACCACCGAACTAGGATTGTTTAGGTTGAAAGAACAAGGCCTTTTATTTGACTTTTTGAAGACTTTATCTTGGAGAGTAGAAAAACTTGGTCTTTTGAGGAGGCGTTCAATTTTTTTGATGTTTTTAGCATCTTATAAGTTGGCAAGGAGTTTGGCAGAAGGGTTTGCGGCCAGCTTGTGGAGCCTCATGATCCCACATTATCCGAAGTTATTGTTATATATTGTAAAATTTTCAATTTTTATATATGTAAATATTCTATAGTGCCTAAATTCATGTAAAGGCCTATTTGCATTTTGTAAATTCACTTTTAGGTTAGAACTCGCGACATTTTGAGCGACGTTCTATAGAGATGCATTAGTGAATCTCAACTGACATCTTAACGGTTGGTAAATGACATTGAGGCCAATGTTCGTTCCTATAAGGTCGACACTTCATGCCATTGTACAGACGCACATATTGGAGTATCAATAGAGAGAGAAGAGAGCCAGTTTCTATAAGCTCGAGCGTTCTTTCCCTCTGCCATCAACATTACTTCTTATCAATTGAGCGAATACACTCTGAATGATCTGTAACTGTTTGTGATACATGTCTGTCTGCATCGCACATACTTTTTATTTCTTATTGAATTTCAGATTATCTAAGATGGAGTTTCAAGCATCACCAGAGAGTGACAATTCTAACTAATGTGTGCAAAAAATTATCCGAAGCTGTAAAGCATAACCATAAGCAGGACTTCTTTCCATTCTGAATCAGCTATGTGTTCAGATAACGAACTTGTTTGTTGCTCTGTTCTGTTTGCTTTCTGTGATAAAGAACTAATTCACTGTGTTCAATTAAGAGGAATCATTAGCCAATTCGATTATGTTTGATGAATCTATTTGCTAGTTGTTGTCTGATCTGATTGCTTAGTGTTATCCTAAGAGCCTGGAAGATAAAGTGTAGGAACCCAAAAGGATTGCCCCTAAGATGAGGATAGGAGAACACAATAAGAGAGACTATGGAGCCAAACCGCCCAACCACTCCTACATCAAAACTGGATCTAGTCCCCAAGCCATGCCATGTGAAGCAAGAAGAGAAGAGAGAAACTGGTGACCTAAACCCAATATGTCGACGGGAGAATTCCCACCTCATTATATAGAGAGTAGAGTCCTGTGCATGAAAACATGCAACCCCCATGCAGGTCAACTATAAATAGATCACATCTCTTCATGCAGTCCTCCTGCCTATATTAGTCACACGGACATGCAATACTCCATATGTCTCAATTAGAGTGTCTGGGTCTTCTCAAGGTTAATTACTGGAGGGCCGGTTTACCATATTAGGACTATTCCAGGTCCTTAACCGAATATGGCCATAATATGCTTCCCTCCTTAAACTTCTTCTATCCTTAGAAGCTCTTCAAAATAGGAAAGAATCACTAGAACAGTTTCTTTGACTTTAAATATTAACCAAGAAAATCATTATTCTTAGTCGATTTCCATATCAAACAAGTACTCACAGATAAACCAATTTCCAATTGTTAATCTCTATTCTGGAGTACAAACTTTGGTTTGAAAAGTACACTAAGAGATACATTTTCTCAACATGGTGATACTCAACACAAGTTAGTAACATCACCTTTATGTAAATCACTTACATGAACCACTGAGTGAAAAATTCACTAATATAAGAAGATTTAAAGTAAAAGAAAATAATAATTACAGACTGAAATCATCCACAAATCTGGCAGACAATTCATAAAAACTTCCAAGTACAACTATCCCTAAGATATGATAATTCATTCAACTAGAATATCTAGGAGAATCATTAAGATATAGAATGATTAAAACTCAACTCTGAGCGTCCCAAATACTATTTTGAGTTAAATGCTCATATTTCTAGCACCAAATGCAGGAAAATAACATTCATGTATCTTAATAGACTTGTCTGTCTCCTATGATAACTGGAGATCCAATCAAATGAAGAATTGTACTCAAGCATCTGTAGACCATATACTGTAGCATAATAGCATCCACTAATTAACTTAAATTCTCTACAAGTAAAATACTTATCTCGTGAGAATGTCTGTGAGATCCATAGGTTCTCAATAATACTGGAGTAAAGAGATTCAAAACACTGATCTGAATTCTTACTCAATTAACAGACCAAGACTTAATCGTCACACCTAAGAATCATCACAATTTTGAATAATCCTCTGACAATAACTAAGTAGTTATTTACGATCCATCAATCATAAATATTTAGATTCATATAATTCGTCAATCATAATTTTCTGGAATCCAAATCCCATACCTAATCATTTACAGGACACTGGAGTATATGTCCAGCATAGCTCAGGAAAAGTAAGAATCATTCCAAAATCTTTCCACTAAGAAAATACTGGATTTAGAAATATTCTTCAAACATGATTATTTAACTGAAGTGTAAGATTCAAGTTCTATAAACCACTAGTAATCAAAGTCTGAACTTGTACCAAAATGGCAATCATCTTCAACTACAAAATCTTTAGATTACAATCCAGAATCACATCTAGATATCCAAAGTCCTGCTGAATATCAATTCAATTATTATTCTTGGATCCATTATGATTCGTTGTCCAATTGAGCTCTCTGGGATACAATCACTAATGAGCTGAGTCCCTTCCTTAACTAAGGAATACTCTATCCCAATACTGTATATCCAATGCACACAATTTTAACTGATGAACCCAAATGATTCACTAGTCATGCTTCTTACAAGCAATATAATTCAAAACCATCAGTTCCCAGTGAATCCACATCACACTGATCGTTTTACCAATTAACTTCATCCTGGAGTAATCAACTACTCAAGTTAATTGCCAATGATTCGCAAATCTTAAATGTCTAGGCGTAGATCTTAATTATACTAGTATGACACCACATTTAGATCCTCATCCAAATCATTTATAAGTTAATCCATAAATCTCCTATCCAAAGATTTGTTAACTCTAAAAGTATATGTCAAAACAATACTTGATCATATGTTCATATTCACCGACTAGGTTAAGTGCACCAGATAACCTTAATAACTAGGATTACACAGTAGATTCATACAAGACTAATCATGCACATATGTGAATAATCTCACTATGACCCAGTACATAAACATTTTTATCTGGCAGATTCCTCTAGAACCCACATATGTTACCCATATATCTCACTGAGATCTTGTAACTCAGCAAGAAAATAATTTCTATTTCTCATAAGTAAATAACATATCCGGAAAAATCTCTGAGACAAATAACATTCACTCTCAACAATTTTCCAATCCAACTTACCTTCTAACTACATAATTTCTTCCACTCAATCAACCCCTCTCTGATCCTAGTACTCAAACTAAGATTAGGTTGATCTAATACAGAACTCTCAAACTTAAATTCTGATCAAACTTACTTCTATTCCTATCAGAATGGAATTAATAACCTTTGACCTTTTACCGTACTACTTATAGATAATGATTCAAATATCAAACATGTTCTAGTTCCAGATTGTCCACCCAATCCCTAGAGAATTTCTCTTATTCGAAAAGATTCATTTAGGTATCTTACTCTGAATCTATCCGAAATTACTTTCAGACCAAATCTCATTTCTATACCACAATTGGATCTCTTCCAAAAACTGTGCAACCTACAGATTTCCAAATGGAATTTTATTCCACCACTTCACCCCTCCATTTAAATAAATTATAAATTTCAATAAAAGTTAACTGGAAAGATGATATATTAAAATATCTAAATCCAAGAAAAGTCAGTAATAAGTGCATTCCAATAAAGGATTCGCTCTATTACAAACATGACTTTTCCTTCAAATATTTTCAACCCGAGCGACAATACAATCATTCCATTGAAACCAATTTATTGTGTTTTGCTTACAAGATAACACACAATGGAAAACACACTATGGAACAACCACCCAACCAAGTAGAAGCAACCAATCAACTCTAGAAGCTTCACCCCCAAGCCAAGGAATAAGAAGCATGAATGTATAGTGAAACCTTGGCAATGAATCCACAGTCACAAAATGAGGAGTAAGGCGAGTTTGGCCTCTTCTTATAGAGCCATAAGCATCTTGGGCACATAGCCATGCATAGCCCTGAGTTCTCTATACATAGATTCACCTAGAATAGATTTCTATGCATGGACTAGCTATTCATAGAATTGCTATTAATAACTCTACACATGCATACACTGTCTCATACCTTGTCTAAATTCCATTTAGTGTGTTCTGGGCCTCACAAGGATATTAGTTACTTCCGGGACACATCCAGTATGATGTGGCATAACTAATAGCTTGATTTATTGGAGTACGTGTATCCAAAACTAAGAGTATACAGAATCCTACTTACTGGTCATGGACATAACATTCTTCCCTCCTTAAACTGTTTCTATCTTTAGAAACTCTCTAAACAGGAAAGAATAACATGAACAATTCTTTTAACTTTAAATATCAACCTAAACAGTCATTATCCTTAGTCTAACTTTCACATCAAACAAGTACTCAGAGATAATCCTATTTCCAAGTGATAATATTTGTTGGAGTAAACTCAGGTTTGAAAAAGTTCACTAACCGATAAATTTTCCAACTGGGTTATATTCACCATAAGTTAGTAACATCACCTCATGTAAAACACTTACATGAAACACTGGGTGAAATAACCTAACTTAAGAGATTAAAGTTAAAGAAATAATAAAATAATTACGATTACAGTCTGAAATTATCCACAATTCTGACGGATAATTCATAAGCTTTCAAGTACAAATATCCTTAAAATCCAAATTCTAAGATATGATAATTCATTCAATTAGTATCTCTAGGAGAATCATTAAGATATAGAATGATTAAAACTCAACTCTGAGTATCTCAAATACTCTTTTGAGTTAAATGCTCATGTTTCTAGCACCAAATACAAGAAAATAACATTCATTCATCTTAATAGACTTGTCTGTCTCCTATGATAATTGGAGATCCAAGTAAATGAAGAACTGTACTCAAGCATCTGCAGACCATAAACTGTAGTAGAATAACATCCACTAGATAATTTCAATTCTCCACAAATAACATACTTATCCTTGTGAGAATATCTGTGAGATCCATAAGCTCTCAAATAAAATACTAGAGTAGAGAGATTCAAAATACTAATTTGAATTCTTACTCAAATAATAGATCAAGAATTAATCATCACATTTAAGAATCATTACAATTCCTTATAATCCTCTAACAATAATTAAGTATCTATTTATGATTTGTCAACATAAATATTTAGACTCATATGATCCATCAATCATAATTTTCTGAAATCCAAATCATACTTAATCATTTACAAGATAATGGAGTATATGTCTAACATAACTTAGGAAAAGAGTCATTTCAAAAATCTTTCCATCAAGAAAATACTAGATTTAGGAATACTTCCAAAACATGATTCTTTAACTGAAGTGCAAGATTCAAGTTCAATAAACAACTGGTAATTAAAGACTGAATGCATACCAAAATCATCTTCAAGTACAAAAACTTTAGATTACAATCCAGAATCACATCTAGATACCCAAAGTCCTGCTGAATATCAATTCGGTTGTTATTCTTGGATTCATTATGATTCGTTATCCATTTGAGCTCTCTGGGATACAATCACTAATGATCTAAATCCCTTCCTTAACTAAGGAATACTCTATTCCAAAAATCTGTATATCCAATGCACACAATTTTTAACTGATGAACCCAAATGATTTACTAATCATGTGTCTTACAAGTAATATAATTAAAAAACCATCAGTTTTCGGTGAATCCACATCACACTTATCATTTTACCAATTAACTTCATCCGAGAGTAATCAACTACTCAAAGTAATTTCCAATGATTTAGAAATCTCAAATGTCGGTGAAAAATTCAATTATACTAGTATATCACCACATTTAGATCCTTACCCAAATCATTTATAAGTTAATCCATAAATCTTCTATACAAAGATTTGTTAACTCTACAAGTATCTGTCAAAACAATACTTGATCATATGTTCATGTTCACCGACTAGGTTAAGTGCACCGGATAACCTTAGTAACTAGGATTATACAGTAGATTCATACAAGACTAATCGTGCACATATGAGAATAATCTCACTATGACCCAGTACATAAACACATTCTTAACCTGCAGATTCCTCTAGAACCCACATATGTCACTCACATATCTTACTGAAATCTTGTAACTTAGCTAAAAAATATTTTCTATTTCTCATGAGTAAATAACATATCCGAAAAGTCTCTAAGATGAATAACATTCACTCTCAATAGTTTTCCAATCCCACTTACCTCTGATTACATAATTTCTCTCACTAATCAACCTCTTTTTGATCCTAGTACTTAAACTAAGATTAGGTTGATCCAATATAGAACTTTCAGACTTAAATTCTGATCAAACTTACTTCTATTCCAATCAAAATGGAACTAGTAACTTTTGACCTTTTATTGTACTACTTATAGATAATGATTCAAATTTCAAACTTGTTCCGGATTGTCCACACAATCCCTAGAGAATTTCTCATATTTGAAAAGTTTCAATTAGACATCTTACTCTGAATCTATCCAAAATTCCTTTCAGATCCAATCTCATTTTTATACCCTACCTGGTTCTCTTCCGAGAGCTATGCAACCAACAGATTTCCAAATAGAATTTTATCCCACCACTTCACCCCTCTTTTTAAAAAAATTACAGATTTCCATAAAAGTTAACTGGAAAGATGATATATGAAAATATCTAAATCCTAGAAAAGTCAATAATAAGTGCTTCTACTAAAGGATTCACCCTATTACACACATGACTTCTCCTTCAAATATTTTCACTCTGAGTGATAGAAACTACTATTCCATCAAAATTTATTTATGCAACAGAAAAATTTTGGGTTTAAGAAATTGAAACAATTTAACATTAAAATTTGTCTGAATTCCAAGTCTATTCACACAAGTAGTAATTTATATGACATAACACTCTTTCAGAAGTATAACTTCATGCTGAAAAGAATCATATAAATTATTCTGATATCCTATATTCGAGAAATTACTAAAAAGTAAAGGATTAATTAAGAAAGCGAGAAATAGATTTGAGGGCCTCTGATTTTGTAAATAATGAGATACCATATTAGGTTCTAGATTAAACCTCAAAATTTTCCAAAATATCCCACATTTGATCGAATGGGTTTTCTCTTTTCCATATCGCAACTAGGTACTAAAACATACCATTGATCATCAAATCTTTACAGTCCTAGAGTTTTCTTCTAGCTGTCCTAGAATCACTATAGGAAATTATCTCTTGTTTCCAAACATTGGAGAATCCTTTTATTTGAATGACTGGCATGCGTACCAGATGGATACCCAAAATCCACATCTGATTATGTGACTTAGACAAAAGAATTAACATGGTTCAATATTATATCCTGATCCTTTCTGATTATTGACAAGCTTCGAAACCCTACTGATGCATCAAATCTTGGGACAAGCTTCTGTCAACTAACAGATCCAATGTAATCCACGTATCAGATTCCAATTCTAACATCACAATTGACATTCAAAACCGTGGATAACTGAATGATTACACAAATATCAGTTACGAATTTAATTGAATGAATTCTATCCATGAAATTAATAACCAGTATCAAGCAATTATTTACTAGGATTTACACAAAATCCTAACTACGAAATACACTTCCCGCTCACACTTACTACCTCCGATGTCCACTCTTCTTCCAGCTAAGGTACCAAGAAGACGTAATGACATTAGTAAATGTTTAAAAACTAATTACTGTAGGCAAAAGTCCAAAACAACTTCATTTCTGGTCTATACCTGGGCTGAATATCTGATATATCAAAAATCATTTACTAGTATATGAAACTGTACTAGTTTGATCTTTTGAATATAATTCACCATAGGATTTTACTGGAAATGAAAACAGTTATGTAATTTCTATATTATAATTTTCCAATAAAGTTGGACTATTTTTTCTTTTTATTCACTAGTTTGGCATTACTTCGTTAATATTGACAAAACCTATCCAAACATAGAATATGAAATTACATGAATGGAAATCCCACTAATAGGATTTTGAGTAATTCTTGAACCATATCCTATTAGATCTACTGACTAGATAAAGAATACTATTGCCACTCATCCAATCTGGTCATTTCACATTGTTTGACGATTTTAATTCAAATTTAACAAGTATCTTGCACAAACGTTCACTTGACTGATTACTATCGATCAACTTCGATTAGAAAACTTATCAGACAAGTAATTGATTTTCAATTTTTATCAAATTGAAATTCAAGCAAAAAGAAAAAAAATCAAATTTTAACTTTCAATCTGGGAGTTCCCAACTCCAAAGTTAAAAAATGATAACACAATAAAAACTGTCGGCAATTCATTGCGGTTCTTTTTGTTAATTTTAACTTATCTATCATCGAAAAATAATTTAGAATTAGTGAAAACACTGTGATCAATTTCTGATTGATAAACCCAGTTTAATCAATTCACTAATCTAAACTGATTCCATAGATAACGAAAAAATAATCGAAAATTTGATTTTTTCGGACAAACTCATATTTTGTTTATTTTACGTAATTCGAAAATTATGACAAAAATACTGCTAGTATAAAAGGCAATCAAAATTGAAAAAATCGAAACACTATCTGATTCCTAGAATTCGATTCTTTGGTACGATGGTATTTAAACCATTTAACTCTGGAGTATTAGTTCCCAGTAAATGGAATTAAATTGTGTTTTTTCGATTTTCTCCTTTCCAAATCCGTTGAACACCAATCAGTTGGTTATTGTGGTTTTGATGATTGTGGTCATTAAAATTTAACAAACCAAAGCTTTTGAGATACTTCTTAAATGATTAATAGAGAAAAATTCATAATATTTGGAGGTATTTCTTTATTCAACAATATTATTTTGGAGGAATACAGTGTAGAAACACCCAAATCCAAATGTTATTTTTCATTAATTACAGATAACTTTAACGATGTAATTCTCAAGCCAATAAGTGAAAGGGGAGAACAGTCTAAATTATTCAACAGGACTTTGGATATCTAGATGTGATTCTGGATTGTAATCTAAAGTTTTTGTAGTTGAAGATGATTGTCATTTTGGCATGCGTTCAGTCTTTAATTACCAGTTGCTTATAGAACTTGAATCTTAAACTTCAGTTAAAGAATCATGTTTTGGAAGTATTCCTAAATCTAGTATTTTCTTAATGGAAAGATTTTTGGAATGTCTCTTAATTTTCCTGAGTTATGTTAGACATATACTCCAGTATCATGTAAATGATAAAGTATGATTTGGATTTCAGGAAATTATGATTGACGAATCATATGAATCCAAATATTTATAGTTGACGAATCATAAGTAGATACTTAATTATTGTTAGAGGATTATAAGGAATTGTAATGATTCTTAAGTGTGATGATTAATTTCTGATCTATTATTTGAGTACGAATTCAGATCAGTTTTTTGAATCTCTCTACTCCAATATTTTATTTGAGAACCTATGGATCTCACAAATATTCTCACAAGATAAGTATTTTATTTGTGGAGAATTGAATTTATCTAGTGGATGTTATTCTACTACAGTTTATGGTCTGCAGATGCTTGAGTACAGTTCTTCATCTGATTGAATCTCCAGTTATCTTAGGAGACAGACAAGTCTATTAAGATGAATGAATGCTATTTTCTTGTATTTGGTGCTAAAAACATGAGTATTTAACTCAAAAGAGTATCTGAGATACTCAGAGTTGAGTTACAATTATTCTATATCTTAATGATTCTCCTAAAGATTCTAATTGAATGAATTATCATATCTTAGAATTTGAATTCTAAGAGTATTTGTACTTGAAAGCTTATGAATTATCTGTCAGAATTGTGGCTAATTTCAGATTGTAATCGTAATTATTTTATTATTTCTTTAACTTTAATCTCTTAAGTTAGGTTATTTCACCCAGTGTTTCATGTAAGTGCTTTACATGAGGTGATGTTACTAATTTATGGTGAATATAACCCAGATGGAAAATTTATCGCTTAGTATATTTTTTCAAACCTGAGCTGTACTCCAGTGCAGAGATTATCACTTGGAAATAGGATTATCTTTGAGTACTTGTTTGATGTGAAAGTTAAACTAAGGATAATGATTTTCTAGGTTGATATTTAAAGTTAAAAGAACTGTTCCTATTATTCTTTTCTGTTCAGAGAGCTTCTAAGGATAGAAGCAGTTTAAGGAGGGAAGAATGTTATGTCCATGGCCACTAAGAAGGATTCAGTATACTCCTAGTCTTGGATACATGGTACTCTAGTAAATCAAGCTGTTAGTTATGCCATGTCGTACTGGATGTGACCCGAAAGTAACCAATATCCTTGTGAGGCCTAGAACACACTAAATGGAGTTAGACAAGGTATGAGACAGTGTATGCATGTGTAGAGTTATCACTGTAGCAATTCTATGAATAGTTGGTCCATGCATAGGACTCTATTCTGGGTGAATCTATGTATAGGGAACTTAGGGCTATTCATGGCTATGTGCCCAAGATGCTTATGGCTCTATAAGAAGAGGCCAAACTCATCTTACTCTTGATTGTGATCATTGATTCATTGCCAGAGTTTCACTCTACATTCATGCTTCTTGTTCCTTGGCTTGGGGGTGAAGCTTCTAGAGTTGATTGGTTTCTTCTACTTGGTTGGGTGGTTGCTCCATAATGTGTTTTTCCAATGTGTTTTGTCTTGTAAGCAGGATCTTAGGGAAGCTTACAAGACAAAACACAATGGAAAAACACACTATGGAGCAACCACCCAACCAAGTAAAAGTGCATAAAAGATAGGCAAGTTCATTTGAATAGATGAACTCATCAAGTATTATATTTCCCATAGTTGCCTTTATATGTTCTATAGAGTAGTGAACATAATTTTTTGATTTGTCAGGAAAAGGTTCAAAGTCTTGACTATCAAGCCTTTCAATTGCAAGTGTCCTAACAAGATTAATACAAATGAAACATGGATTATGTTGCCCTTTATCAATACCATTGATGTAAAGATGTTTGATTAACATTGGCGTTCGTTATTGGCATCAATCGTTTTTTTGTAAAGTAACGGTATTCCCTTGAATTCATTTTTTTTCTTTTAAGAACTCAATAGCTGCAAGTCGACATATATTAGCATGTTTTAAAATTGTATTTCATCCATCATTGCATAAACAGGTAGAAGCCTCATAAGTTTGATCCAACCATCATAACGTTTGTTAGCCACATTGTATATGCACATATATTGCAACATAATATGATTAAGACCTTTTTCTAAATATTTTTTGAGGTACTTACTTCTAATTATATTGTAGTCCGTTGTAAGCACATGATCAAATTTTTCCAAAATGAAATGTTTGAAACGTTTCAGAGAAGAACAAGAACATAAAGGTAGATTTTCAATTTCAAAATTGCCGAAAACATTAAATGGAAAGTACCATTCACTTTTGATGTTAGGCATGTATGACCAAGCAAACACAATATCATGAAAGGACTCGTGTATAAGGCCAAAGATCTGTATAAAATGCAAGTGTAAAATTGTGTCACTTGAATGGTCTCAAACATCCTATTACAGTAGCATAAATGTAAAAAGATCTTTGCCTTGTCCTTGTGTGTGCTGAGTTGTAGTCGATCCACCGTATTCTTGGTGAGAGTTCTTCTATCCGGATCCTCGTCATCTTGCGAGCCAGTCAATCCCTATAAAGTTCAGTCTTTTAACATGTAAGTCTTCTTTTGCACCACTCCCTTGTCCTTCCTATCCTTTGTATCATGTATACGTAATTTTTTCCCCATATTTTGTCCAGAAAACACCAAACTAGAATTGCAAAACGTGATTAATAGCGATAGGCTTTCCCATATTTTTACCATATCAAGGCATTACGCCATTTTGATCAGTTTTATGGTACTAGTTTGTATCAATTTATAAAGTTAAAGCATATGCATTTGAAAAATAATGTGCTATATAGGTTACGATTAGCAAACGAGAGATAGCGTGGATCAGTATTTAGATGTGGGACAAATCCATACCATACCAATACCCAAATCCATAATAGGTAAAGTACTATTTTCAAAACTCTTGAGCATATCCGTGCTTTCCAAGAGTACATCAGCTACCGCCCAGTTTCATTAATTTTAAGTACCGATCATGTCTTAAGAAACAATACAACAATACCTGCATGTGGTTATAATTAGCCGAGTATTTTACCCTAACACTTGCATGTGTTATCATTCATAACTTTTATTAATGGGAAAATAAGGCAGCAAAGTCATCATATGTGTAGCCAAAGTTACTTATGCATGTTTTTTCAGTGCAGAATGAAAGAAATAAGTAAAATAGTTTTCGTTATCTTGCTATAGATCCAAACCAATACCTTTCCTACCAGCATTCATAAACGTAGATTATTCTTATTGTATACACCATTACCACATTGTAAACCAATGAACGAAGTGAAGTGTTGCAATACTAACTTGAATAAATGTCGCATACAAATCTTGTGAGCAAGCCATATTTGTTCACCAAAGACGTTTCCTTCGAAGAGTGATAATAGGCGATTTTTGGGTCTACTTTTTGCCATAACAGTGATAGCATAAAACAGCCATGCCAATCAAGATATATTTACATATGAAACGAAGTATCTGCTTATGGTTTAGCAAAGAGAGCACAAGTAAACCCATATCTTATCATTTGGTCTCTTCATGAAGATGCTAGTCATAACACATACCTGTATGAGAGCGTATTTTGAATTCGGCAATGAAATTGGGATGCAATATTGCAGTATAGAAGTCGATGAGAAGAAAGAGACATATGGCATTGTTTATCATTGCATGTACTCAGCTTATCATAAACCATAAGTCACAAGGTGATTGAAACAACTTTCAGAATGCAGTAGTTTGCTATCTACCAGCGATGAACCAACAATAGCATTGAAAAGGCAGATCTCTATGTATTCTGTAGTGCTATCATGGCTGTCCTTTCAGCGATGAAGGTGCAACATACATGTTTATATGACTATACAATCAATCGAGTGTTTTGAAGACAGTGTAATTGCTATTCCAGCGGATGTATTGGTGATCCGTGAAGCACATGTATCAAGCTATATACTTGTTTATGCTCATAAATGCATAGAGAAGAAATGCGTTGTCAGCGCATGATCAACGTGTACATAACTCACATCAACACTTCTATGTTTTGTGCAAAGATGGAAACGTCATTCAAACATTGCCATAAGAGCAGTAAATCATGATTTACAGCCTATACTTCCTTCTGAAATGAGTGGAAAGCATTCATCATATGAGTATTATACCAAAAGGTATTGGATCACGATCCAGTGCCCTCCTTATCCCATAGTTTAAGATCTACAAATATTCTACACAAGCATTTCTTTCGTATGCTATCAAAATGAAAAGCAATAGAGAAAAAAGGCATATTGTTCCATGGATCGAGTTGAACAAAGAACCGTAGATGGGGCGCCACCATGTGTAAGCCAACATGAAGAAGAGGAAGAGGAGGAGGAGAAGAAAGAAGCATAGTGGAGGCATTGATAGTGGCACCCTCTTTTATAACCTTTTGATAGCAGGAAGATGGATGGAAAGTCCATTTTTGAATTTTGAATCCGACTATAAAAAAATTTGGCATACAGATCATAAGGCATAAGATGACTAATAAGACCACCCGGCACGGTCACAAATACACTGACGAGGCAAGGTTACATAACACTGAGTATCGTTCATGTGTGTGTGTGTGAGAGAGAGAGAGAGAGAGAGAGAGAGAGAGAGAGAGAGAGAGAGAGAGAGAGAGAGAGAGAGAGAGAGAGAGAGAGAGAGAGAGAGAGAGAGAGAGAGAGAGAGAGAGAGAGAGAGAGAGAGAGAGAGAGAGAGAGAGAGAGAGAGAGAGAGAGAGAGAGAGAGAGGGTGTGTAGATGTTTTGAGTTCCAAAGCCTCCAATCCAAATTTGGCACAATCTCCTTAAGCCAAAGCTTCAAGCTCCCTCTCCAAAAGCACCTACACATAAAAACCAACAAAGAGAAAAAAGTAGAAAGCATAATGAAAGAATCCTCTTGGTATAAGTGCGCGCATTTCTTCTTATATAGAGAGAGGGGAAGCATTCCAAAGTGAGTGAGGTGTCAAGTACAAGTGTATGAGGTGTGGGGAAGACTCCAAATGAACTAAAGATGAAGTGGAGTGGATGGGTGAGGTGTATAAGTTTGTGAGAGTGAATGGGTGAGGTGTATAAGTTTGTAAGAGTTGTGAGGATGATTTGGAAGGTGAAGTAAGAGTGTAGGAGGGCGCTCAATTCTAGGTGTATAAAAGCCTTGAAGCCATGTGGCAAGGTAGGTGGAGGTAGTTGGCTCAAGGTTTAGACTTGGCCTCTTCTTACATATGGATTTTCAATGTAAAAGGCTTGGGAATTCACCCCAAGTGCAATTTTAATAGGGAAAGAGCCAAATATATGCCCATCTTCTCTTGCATAATAATCATTAATTCATTGGCACTTTTTTCTAGAGGTTGCCCATCCTCAATCATGGTGGAAAAGGTCAATAGGGTGATAAGTCCCTTGGCCTAGTCTCGATCTTTATAGACTCCTCTGAGCCTTCATTATAGACTTAGAAATAAGACTTCTTTATAGACTTAGAAATAAGCCTTCTTTATAGACTTGTCAAAAGCCTTCTTTGTTACTTAGAAAGTTTCTTATTCTTGTTCTTCAGGCACTTTCATGAGTACTTGCACATACCTTCAAAGAAAGGTCAATTTTCATACCATCAGACATGGCTCATAAAGGTTCTTAGTTCTATAGGTAGAAATCAAACTTATCTAATATTCAAATATGAGACTCAACTCTTTTGAGAAATCAAACTTATCTAATATTCAAATATGAGATCATATCTTAGTTAAATCATTTGTGCAAAACAAAATGAATGGAAGATAGAATAGTCTTTATTTTTGGGACATTTTTCCTCTACAATTTACATTCGTTGTAGCTTAGTCATAGAAATGTTTGATAGTGTTTTTGCATTGTCTGCATTCACATCACTTTCAAATATTTATTCGATAGTATTATCGCATATTTCCAACGCTTATGACATATTTCATTCATTTTTGTTGTTTCCTAAAATTCACCGACTCCTAAAAAGTTTATGCCATTAAGAGTGATATATTCTATCCCAAGGAAATACTGAGTATTGGGCTCTAACTTTCAAATGGACTAATTTCACTCTAATCTACATTCTAGAAGTGTTGTTTTGTACAAATAGCCATGTAGTTTAGAATAAAGCATCTCTTTTCTTAAGCATCACTCACAAATTTTGAACTGTCTTATTGAAGTAAATTTGATCATCTACTTCTCATTAGTTAGAAAGGTTATCCATGATTCATTTAGCTACAAAGAAGGTATAGTCTTTTCAACAGTCATTATTTTCAAATTATTGTATAGGCCATTAAATTTTTCTAGTATGACAATGAGATTATATAGTTAAGAACTATATCAATATTCACTATTAAACAAGGGAAAGTAAGCCTAACAATTCTCATATCTTGTGTATATGTTCCTTCTATATCTTAGAGAAACTTATTTTTTTATTTAAAATACTCTACAAATCAAGGCTAGTTAATTCACTCTAGTTACTTGATTCATGTGCACCTACTACTTTGATTCCCATTGTGTACATGGAATGAAATGAAAATTTTAATGTTAATGTTTGAGAATAATATCAAGCATATTTCTAATAGCTAGAGAAATTCAACATTTTTTGGTGCAAAGATAATGTGTTGTCTTGTTTCTTTTTTTCCCCACTTTATGTTGAACCATATTTGAGTTTTGTTGATTTTCACACGTGTGGACTGTCCACTACATGTACTTGTGATCTCCTAAGGTGTGTAGATGCACCAAGATCAAGACTAGATTGAGATTCAAGATCAATCTTGAATCCTATGGCAAAAACACACTACTACATGCATTCAATCACTTCCAACTCTCACTCACACGTGTGGGAAGTATTAAAAAAATAATCCAAGTAAAAACAAGCTGCTCTCCTCGGGTAGAGAGAGAAAATGCATCAAGAGCTCTCGGGTAGAGAGAGAAATCTAGAAATCCAAAAACTCACAAAATCCATGAAATCACCAAATCAATTGATTTCAAAATGAGGAGTACAATGATACTAGTAGGTCCACGAGCTACCACTATGCTTAACTATGATTGGACCACATTTTCTCACCTCTTCATCCTATTGGATCATTGATCTATGCACCTCTTAATTCTATTGGACTATATTCAAGCACACCTCAATTTCCTATTGGACCTCACAAGGTTCCACCTCTATATCCTATTGGACCTCTTGGAATTCATCAAACAAAAACTTTACACTTGTCTACACTCTAATTAGCAAGTGTTTAGCCTCTTACTCTATTTTGGCTCAATAGTGGCATTACAAGTGGAAATGCATAATTTGCCATCTATGCCAAATTTATTCCTATCAACATCCTACACCTAGATGCTTGATGTAAAAAACATAAGACCCCTATATCTAACATAGATAATCTTTTTCAATTCTTCACACTCCTCCTAAAAAATTATCTATGAAGATTTGAGCATTGATCTTGATATAACTCCAAGATTAGATCTATGCTTGATGAAAGCACTTTTGCTCAAAGGCTTGGTGAGTAGATCGGCAATACAAGAGGACGAGTTGACATGCTCCAAATAGATTTCTCCTCCAATAAGCTTTCCTCTCACAAAATGGTGTGCCACTTCTATGTGCTTGCTTCTTGCATGAAATATGGGATTATTGGCAAGAGCTTGGGCCGAGATGTTATCACACTTGATCATTGGTAGATCATCCTCCTTGATGCACTTTAGTTCCATTAATAACCTCTTGATCCAAAGCACTTCTTTGGTAGTTGTAGTGAGTGCTTTGTACTCGGCCTCACATGAAGAGAGAGATATAGTATCTTGCTTTTTGGAAAGCCAAGATATTAGATTGCCTCCAAGAAAGATAGTGTATGCACTAATAGACTTTCGATCCATTTTGTCACTTGCAAAGTCCGAATCCGAGTAGCCAATAATGGATAGATCTTCACTTTTATAGAGTAGACCATAATCACAAGATGAAGATACATATCTTAAAATCCTCTTGGCCATCTTCCAATGATGGATCTTAGGTTCTTGCATAAATTGACTCAATTTGTGCACACAAAAACTAAGATCGGGCCTAGTAATGGTAAGCCAAATCAAGGAGCCTACAAGACTCCTAAAAAGTGTGATGTCCTCAAAGGATCTTTCATCACCTTTATTAGGATCTTTTACAATTTGCTCCATTGGAGTATCTATGCTCTTAGAATTTTCCATATGGAATTTTTTCAACATAGAGTGAGCATATCTAGATTGGCATATAAAGACATGATTTTCATAAAAATCAATTTCTAGGCCTAGGATGTAATGTATCTCTCCTAGATCTTGCATTTTAAACTCACATCCAAGTTCTAGCTTGGTTTCATCAACTAGCTTGATACAACTTCCACAAAGAATAATGTCATCAACATAAATTAGAAGAATGACAATATTGCTATCAACAAACTTTAGATACATGGAAGGATCATAGTCACTAAGAGTAAATCCTAGTGAGATAAGGAAAGAGTTAAGTCTTGAATACCATGATCTTGGTGCTTGCTTGAGTCCATAAAGACTTTTGAAGAGCAAGCACACTTTGGACTCATCCTTGATGAATCCTTGAGGTTGTTCCATATAGATCTCCTCCTCAAGATAACCATTTAGAAAAGCATTGGATACATCTAATTGGAACACCTTCCACTTGAAAAAACAAGCAAGAGAAATAAGAATTCTTATTGTCACCATCTTTGCAACGGGTGCAAAGGTCTCCTCATAATCAAGACCATGGATTTGAGCAAATCCTTTGGCACATAATCTTGCTTTATGCTTGTTGATGGTGCCATCATGATTGAACTTGATCCGAAATACCCACTTGCAACCAATCACATGCTTGTTGGAAGGAGGATCCACAAGCTCCCAAGTATTGTTGGTGATCAATGCATCATACTCTTGCTTCACCGCATCATACCACTCCTTGGTATTGAGTGCCTCTTGTACATTCTTTGGCTTTTCATGAGAGACATAAAAAACATAATTAGTGGAATCAAGATCCACTTGTTTGCCTTTGTCAACATATGAGAGCCTCTTAGGCTCGGATCTATCTCTCATGGATCTTCTTGGTGAAAAAATCCGAGGAGAGTCTTCTTCAAATCTCGACCCCATCACATCATGATTGTCTTCAAAATCAATAATTGATGATGCATCCATAGATTTCTTGATCTCGGCCTCTTCAAATGATGAGTGTTGATCTTCATAAAAGACAACATCTCTACTTTCAATAACTTGAGAAGTAGAGAGTATAAAGACTCTATAGGCCTTCTTGGTGGATGAGTATCCAACCATGATCCCTTTGCATGCACTAGGATCTTCCTTCTTCCTTGTTTCCAAGGGAATATGGACAAAGCATAAGCATCCAAAAACTCTAAGGTGATCAACCTTAGGCTTCTTCAAAAATAAGATTTCATATGGTGACTTTCCTCCAAGAGCTATATGTGGGAGCCTATTGCAAAGATAATTTGCACAATTAATGGCTTCTCCCCAAAAATCTTTGGGCAAAGATGCCTCAATTCTCATAGATTTTGCACATTCACATAGAGATCTATTCTTTCTCTTGGCCACTCCATTTTGAGATGGAGAGTAGGCACAAGAAAACTCTCTTTTAATGCCTTCAAGCTCACAAAAGTCTTGAGATTTATTGGAGATATATTCACCACCTCCATCACTTCTAAGAGCTTTAATCTTGAATGAGAATTGCTTCTCTACATAAGCTTTGAAAATAAGGAAATGATCAAACACCATATATTTTGAAGCAAGAAGATATATCCAAGTGAATCTTGTGTAATCATCAATGAAAGTAACAAAACAAGTGGCTCCTCCCTTGCTTGTAGTTGATGAGAAATGCACATCCGAGTGAATTAACTCCAAAGGATGCTTGCTTTTGATAGAAGATCTTGTAAATGGCTTTTTGTGAGATTTAGCAATAGCACAAGCCTCACAAGGCTTGATCTTCTTGGAGAATGACTTTGGCAAGCCAATAGCTTTGGATTCTTTGATCATAGAGAGCATGGATTTGTAGTTGGGATGTCCCAACCTCCTATGCCATAATTCCTCCATAGAGAGCTTGTTCACAAGAGCAACATTACAAGCATTCACATACTCATTTGGATCTAGTTTATAGATGCCACCAAATCTAGATCCTAATGCAAGTATCTCATCATTCTTCTTGATAGTGCAAGTATCAACATTGAATTTTACATCAAGGCCATTATCAAGCAATTGGCCAACACTAATAAGATTCTTGGTAAGCTTAGGTACATAAAGAACTCTAGAGAGAGAAAGAACTTTAGAGGATGCAAGCTTCAAGGGAATGTTCCCTATGCCTTCAATAGGACATTCAAAATCATTTGCAATGTATATTGATTTCTTCACTCCATCATAAGGTGCAATAGAAGAGAAAGAGTCCTTGGAGCTACACATATGTGAAGAGGCTCCACTATCAATATACCATAGGCCGTCCTTCTTGAAAGGAGTAGATGAGAAACTAGAGACCATAAGAGATCCCTCTCCATCACTTGCAATAATGTCTTCCTTCTCATTGGTAATATTGGCTTGCTTGAGTTGATTCTTCTTTTTGAAGCAATTGGTGGCATAATGACCTTTCTTGCCACAATAAAAGCACTTGATCTTCTTCTTCTTCTTGAGCTTGGATGATGAAGCATTAGAGGAATCATCTTCCTCCTCATCTTTGTCTTTGGATTTGACTTTGTCCTTGCTTGAGGATTGTTGATGTTGGTTCTTGCTCCTCTCTTTGTGCTTATCCTTGGCAAAAAGAGCTTTGCCATCATTATGAGTGAGAGAAAGCTTGTCCATCCTCAAGAGCTTATACTCTTGTCTTGATTCTTCTGAAATTAGCACACTTTGGAGAGCCTCCAAACTTGGTAGCTCCTCCTTAATGGCATAGGATTGGACAAGATTATCAAATTCACTTCTCAAGCCATTGAGAATGACTTGAACTAGCTCATTTTGATTGATGGAATCACCAATACAAGCAAGCTCTCTATGAATAACTTTTACTCTCAAAACATAACTAGATGCACTCTCATCACTCTTTTGGCTACTTTGAAAGATTTGATTCCTAAGAGTGAGAAGCCTAGAGGTATTCTTAGCCTCATAGATAGTCTTGAGACAATCCCAAGCTTTTTTGGCTGTTGTACAAGTACCTATCTCCCTCAATATCTCATTAGAGACATTCATCTTAATGTAGTGGAGAGCCATCCTAGCTCTCTTTTTGTATTTTTGAACCTCTTGAAGAACTTGTGGTTCTTCTTCAAGGCCAAGAACTATGTCCATCACGTCTTGAAGGATCAAGATGGACTCCATCCTCATTTTCCAAATTGAATAATTTGAAGTGGTCAATCTTTCACTTGGTTCCAACAAGGATGAACCCATTGAAGACATTTGAAGTGAAGAAAACTCAGATGATGAACAATAAATGTTGTTACACACTTTCAATAGGATCCAATAATTGAGTACTATCTCCTCCTATGAAAGATCTTATAGCAATTTGTGAATTGATTCTCACTAGCTACACAAATCTCTCTAAAACAAGATCTATTTCACATCAAATGATGGAGTATAGGCAAAGTTAGGATCCAACACTCTTAGCACGTGTGAAATACACTAAGAAACCAAATTTGACTCAGATACAATGATATTGCATGAAACAAAATGGCTAAGATCTCAAAACAGTGCCTAGATCACATATAGATGAGATTGGCAAGCATACAACTATGATTTTGGATCAACCAAGCAATCTCTTGACCAAACCAAATGTGTCCACCCAGGTCTAGGTGCCCTACCTAACCCTCTTCAAAAGCTTATAACTTTTGATTGGCTCAACTAAATGGAATGAAACTGATTGCAACAGAAACTAGACAAAAATAGCTTCAAAACAAGCTATCAAGCAAGATAAATGGATCAAACATGAGAGGACACTTCCAAACTGAAATTGGATGTTCCTCACACGTGTCTGAGCACCTGATTCCGTACAGTACCAGGTCAGACCCAATCAATGTCCTTTTGATCTCTTTTGATCCAAGATTGAACAAGATAGCTAGGAAAATGGGCCTTGACAATTTCTAGCTCAAGGTTGATGAAATTTTTTCACTTAAATGGATCAAAATGCATGGTAACCTTAGGTAGGCTCTGATACCATGTTGATTTTCACACGTGTGGACTATCCACTACATGTACTTGTGATCTCCTAAGGTGTGTAGATGCACCAAGATCAAGACTAGATTGAGATTCAAGATCAATCTTGAATCCTATGGCAAAAACACACTACTACATGCATTCAATCACTTCCAACTCTCACTCACACGTGTGGGAAGTATTCAAAAAATAATCTAAGTAAAAACAAGCTGCTCTCCTCGGGTAGAGAGAGAAAATGCATCAAGAGCTCTCGGGTAGAGAGAGAAAGCTAGAAATCAAAAAACTCACAAAATCCATGAAATCACCAAATCAATTGATTTCAAAATGAGGAGTACAATGATACTAGTAGGTCCACGAGCTACCACTATGCTTAACTATGATTGGACCACATTTTGTCACCTCTTCATCCTATTGGATCATTGATCTATGCACCTCTTAATTCTATTGGACTATATTCAAGCACACCTCAATTTCCTATTGGACCTCACAAGGTTCCACCTCTATATCCTATTGGACCTCTTGGAATTCATCAAACAAAAACTTTACACTTGTCTACACTCTAATTAGCAAGTGTTTAGCCTCTTACTCTATTTTGGCTCAATAGTGGCATTACAAGTGGAAATGCATAATTTGCCATCTATGCCAAATTGATTCCTATCAACATCCTACACCTAGATGCTTGATGTAAAAAACATAAGACCCCTATATCTAACATAGATAATCTTTTTCAATTCTTCACAAGTTTGACTATATTTCATGCATTAATGACAAACATATGACATATATTCAATAGTTGATCAAATAAGAAATATAAATGAGCTAAACATCTAGTTGATGAAAAGGCCCAAATTTGATAGGCATAGGAAGTCCTATGTGTCATGGAAAATGGCATTGGATGGTATTTTCTTCTAGTCCTTTGGAACTTTTTACATCTATACCACATTTAGCTATTCCAAACCTTTGAGTTTATGAAATGTTATATGACATTTGTATGTGAAACTTTTTCATATCCATTACAGGTAGACACTCTCGTATACTAAGTTGACAAACTAAAAACATTGAGAAAAATGTAATTTGAAACCAATATCAACCACAAATATATATTATTATTATTTTTAATGCAAGAACAAAAAAAGTTTCTTCTCCAAAAACAAGTCATCAAAGTAATAGTCAATCAAAACAACTTGGACTAAGAAGAAGAACTAAAGAGAAACCTTAAATGGGCCTAAGGAGCAAACAAAGATTCATCCTACAAAAACAAAAAATTATTTGATAAAGTCCTTGAGCTACCAATTGTTACATAGATAGATCAATAGGGGCCACTTGATCTTACTCTTGGTAGTCACTAATTAAATACTTTACATTAATCAATGTCAGCTATTTTTTTCACTTTATACTACATGTATTAAAATTTTGTGTTGCTTTTATGTACAAAGTCTTGTGAATCTCTCTCTCTCTCTCTCTCTCTCTCTCTCTCTCTCTCTCTCTCTCTCTCTCTCTCTCTCTCTCTCTCTCTCTCTCTCTCTCTCTCTCTCTCTCTCTCTCTCTCTCTCTCTCTCTCTCTCATGCACTTTTAGGTGCAAAAAGTAGGTGCACCAATAAGATGAGATATTTAAGAAATAAAGATGAATTTTTTTTTTTTTGTTAAAGTGCATTTACAAGTAGTCATTAAATTCGGTGCAACTAAATATGATCAAATTTCACATGCTAGAGTGTGCTCCAAGTGTAATAGCCTCCAAGAAACATTATATGATGGATTTCAAATTGCATCCTGTGCTTCTAATATGACTTATTTACAAAGTAGGTATGATGTAAGGTAGTTACTTTATCAAGGTGCGGAAGGATCTATGACAATGTCATATAATATCACTTTGACATCACACTACCATAAACAAGACTTTGAAATAAATCATTCATCACATTACACTAATTTACTTCATTGTGTATGTTATGATGCAAGTGCAAAGACATGGAATTTAAAAAAAATGCATTTCTCTACAAGAGAGTTTGGTGGAGTTCTTGCATCATTGCAACTAGAAACTATGTATCTTTGCAAGAATTACTTGAAAGGGACAACTTTTCAACGGGCATATTATAATTTTATAACTTTGAGATTTTGGTGAAACTTCATGTCATTATATTGAATGTGCCTTGTAAGACTCAAAGTAGACTCAAGGTAGTCAAGATCCTTTTTTAATTTTGAACATAATTTATTTATTTCAACGCTTACCAACAATCCTAGCCAAAGTCACATCAGTTTTCCAACATATGGCCCTATTACTCCTACAAATTCAATTAAAAAGTAAGAAATATATATGATAAAAAAGAATGGCTTAGTACTCTCCTATTATCATTTTAGTACCCAGGTTTTAGTTTCTAGGCTAATGTACAAAGGTACTTAAGAAATAAATACATACTTATGCTTCCCCATGGTAAAAAATATTTTTAATGGTTTTTTATTTTTCTTTTGTAAATTTTATGTGTCAACTAAAACTTAGATCAATGGCCGATTGATATTGAGATTGGAGACTTTTGTTATAATCATACTTGATTTTGTCCTCTAAATTTTATGTCCTTCGATGACACTACATTTTTGGTAAGATTTTTTGGACATACATTGATTAGGATAGTGTGTGTTTTTATCAACATATTATGAGAAATGATGGCTCATCCTTTTATCTCATCACTATCACAGCTCAACAAGAAGACTCACCTTAATCGCCATATAGCATGCCTATTAACACCCATTATTAGCTAGTTTGACAAAAAAATTCATATGAAAAATGCTCAAAAATATATGAACAAAAATGGCATTTATTATTTAAAAAAAGAAAAGAAATTGTAGCCAAAGTAGGATGGAAGGCAAGGTTGGAACTCTTTGTCATATTGCAATAAAAATTTTTGTTGCTACTATTGTGGTGAAATTGGTGAGAAGGATTATTACAAAAGACTAGCTTATTCTAAAAGACACAGGGGCATTGATATCAAAGCATGCAGTAAAGATTCGATCCATTAAAGGGAGATGGTGGAGAGAGAATACACGATGCTTGTATTACTTGAGGAATTACACCATCCAAGGAAAAAGTACTATGAGTCAATGGTAGAGAGAGAGAGAGAGAGAGAGAGAGAGAGAGAGAGAGAGAGAGAGAGAGAGAGAGAGAGAGAGAGAGAGAGAGAGAGAGAGAGAGAGAGAGAGAGAGAGAGAGAGAGAGAGAGAGAGAGAGAGAGAGAGAGAGAGAGAGAGAGAGAGAGAGAGAGAGAGAGAGAGAGAGAGAGAGAGAGAGAGAGAGAGAGAGAGCTTATTGTGAGGGACCTTATCAACCAATATACTACTTGAGGATCTCTTAAGCCATTATTCTAAGATTGACATACTGGTTTAATGATTTCAAGCCCACATCACTCAATCTGAAGTTGTACAACTAGGTGATACCTCTTCTTATGGTATAAAAGATGAAGGTACTATCAAACTCAAAGTTCATTATGGTGATGTCAAGCTATTATCCAATGTTCTTCATGTTTCAAATCTTACTAAAAATCTGTTCTCATATAATAGGATAGTCAATTTAGGTCACAAGATTGAATTCAATACTAAAGGTTGCACTATTCTTAGTAAGACCAATAAAATTGCAAGTTTTTGTAAAAGGTGTAGGTACCTCTAAAAAGACATTGTCATTCTAAGCAAAGCTCTTCATGCTTATTAACTAGTGCGGATGCAATTCGTGAGACGTGGTTGGCTAGATAATGTTGCTTTCCCTTAGAAACCACAGTTTGAAAGTCAAATTCAATCAATAACAGTAACCATCTTGCAATACACCCAATATTGCATGTCTTGTTTACCAAGTATAGTAACGGCTGGGGATCCGTATAAAATGCAAAGTGTGTTTCCATGAGGTAATGACGAAATTTTCGTACAGAATCATGGCTAATGCTTCATGTTCTGTTGTGGAATAGTTCTTCTCGGGGTCTGTAAGTTGTTTGCTTGCAAGTCATACTGGATAGTCTTTATTATATTCACCTGGCTGCGTCAAAACTAATCCAATTGCATATTTCGAGGCATCAGTGTGAACATGAAATTCAATCGTCCAATCTGGAGAACGCAATATTGGTGCTGAAGTTAATGCTTTTTTTTTAATATTTCAAAGGCTTCTAACGTCTCTATTGTCCAAATAGAAACAATAGTCAGTTTGTATATAGGTCTTGCTAAATCCGCAAAGAAGATAATAAAAATTTGATAATAGTTCACATGACCCATAAACACATGAACTCCATGAATTGTTGTTGGCGGTGGCAATTATACAATAACCTTGATTTTCTAGCTCAAATCTGATTGATTATCTTGTTGACACATATAACCTGCTGTACAGTCAATCGTTGCAAGAGCTTGATTCCAGTTGACAGTATCGGTTTGCATCATCTATGCAGTAGCGTTGGCATTCGTTTCACTTTCCACATCATCCTAACAACCCTTACAAACTTGTACATCTCACCCTTCCACTCCCACAAACAAATACACCTCACCAATGCTCTCCACTTCATCTTTAGCTCAATTGGAGTCTTCTCCACACCTCATGCACTTGTACTTGACACCTCATTCACTTTGGAATGCTTCTCCACTCTTTATATAAGTGGAAATGTGCCCCCTCCTACCAAGAGGATTTCATCATTTTGCATCCTAGCTCTTTCCTTTTGTTTGTTTTTGTGTACAGGTGATGTGAAGAAGAAGTATGAAGCTTTGGCTTAAGGAAGTTATGCCAAATTTTGCATTGGAGGCTTTGGAATCTCAAATCCTCTTGGATCTCTCCCTCTTTTTTTTTTTCTCCCTCTCTCTCCCTCTCTCCATATGCACTATTAACTAAATTTGGCCATTCATCTAACTCGGCCCACGACTTCCAAAAATCCAGCAACTCAATCATTATGAAACAAAGCTCTATTTCCCCAAACTCGGCCTTCCATAGGTTAAATAATTGTCCATAATGATCTTATGACCTTGATTCATGATTTCCACTACCAAACACCCCAAAACTGGAGGCATGCATGCATTATGTACTCCGAAACTTTTGCATGTGTGCATTACTCTGGTGATTGCCTTTGCATATAACTGTAGTTTGTTAATATCCAGTTGCATGTCAAGTTTCTAGACTTCTTCATCATTGCATATCAAGTTTCTAGACTTCTTCATCATTGCATATTGAAAGAATTAAGTTTTATGAAGAAAATCCTATGCTTCTAATAAGCTAGATTTGGAAACAAGACCATTTGGAAGGAACCAAGTTCATATTCCACCTTTTATGATCTTTTTGGGAGTCCAATGTGTATGTAATTGGCAAAGCTTAATTGGTTTTGGATAATAAAAGATATCCTTTGTGGGGGGTAGGGGGGGGGGGGGGGGGGGGGTCCCCATCTTGACCCCTCAGTACTTTTGTTGTATGTGAATGAATTTTTGTGATTCATTATCTTCAAGTTTTATTTTTCAAGTCTAATTTGATTTCATTTAAGTTGATTGAAGACTTGTTTTCTGTAAAAGTAAAGTCAGTAGGTTTATGGTCTTAAGATTGTAGGAAGCCCTCCCTTGAGGTTCACAACATTTGTTGAATGGACCAGGATGATAAATCAACAAACTGCTTCTATGGAGGAGCTTACCAGGTGATTGGAAGATGAGAGGTTAAAGTGGCGCTACAGCTCTTATGAGGTATCCAAACTCATGAATGAAAACCCATACCTCCGGGCTGAGTTAAGGAAGCTGCAGGCCTCGCCTGATAATGAGTGACCAAGTTTGGTCACACGTTACCAGCAAAGTCACTTTCTTAAGTTGTGAGACTCTTTTTGGGTATCGGCCCTTACCGGATGATGCCATTTAATGCGTGATGTGAATCGACGGACACAATCAAATAGTGCGACTTCACAACCGTCTTGTGGCTGTAACGTTTCAGATCTTCTATCCCTCCTGTGCGTGAAAGATGTCTATATAGGAAAGTGAGCCTTCTTTTTACGTATACCAGTATCTGAGAGATATTGAGCGAGAGTAAAAGAGTGAGGACTTTGATGTCATATGTTCTTACTCCTTTATGATAATACGATGAAGAAGTTCAACTTTTGCTATATCTCGCTTTTGCTTTCTGTTGTGTGGTCAATGGCTTTGATTGCTCATGTCTTTTCCTGTGTGTGCATGATTGAATTTGTAACAGGATTGCTAGTATAATTTTGGACATTCACGTTGAATGATGATCCTATCCACCATTAAGGAATTAATTTCCAATTATGACTACAATTCTGATAGTGTAGAAGCAGTATAATATATTCCAATAGTTATCAGAACTGTTTTGTCCAAACCTTTATTGTTTTGGTTATGATCTTATAGATCACTGATACCGAAATTGGGTCTAGTTTATTAATAACATCTGAAGACTTGAAAGTTTTTAGAATTATAATTTATACACTATATTTATCTTTTTATAGTAGTTGGCACAACCCTAAATGGAATGTGTCGTTATCCACGTGGCTCTTGCTATGTGGCACTCAGGTCTTACTCCAGATCTCCTTGGAGTTGTTACGGATGAGGTTTCATTTTTTGTCTAGTTACTTTTTGAGTAATCAAACATGCGGCCCTATCATCATCCTACACATGGATGGTAACAAAAAAGTTTACACAACCCCTAGACTCAACATAGATAGCTTTTTTACTTTTTCACACTCCACCTGATAAGTTATCTATGCTAAATAAGCATCAATCTTGGAATCAATCCAAGATTAGATCTAAGCATGATGAAGGAGCTCTTGAGTAGTGGCTTGGTGAGTAGATCGACAATACATGAAGATGAATCAATATGCTCCAAGTATATCTCTCTTCCAATAAGCTTCTCTCTCACAAAATGATGTGCTACTTCGATGTGCTTGCTCCTTGCATGAAAAATTGGATTGTTGGCAAGGGCTTGGGCCGAGATGTTGTCACATTTGATCAATTGCAAATCCTCTTCCTTAATGCATTTGAGCTCCAATAATGTCCTCTTGATCCAAAGCACTTCTTTTGTTGTTGACGTAGTTAGTGCTTTATACTCGGCCTCACATGATGAGAGAGAGATAGTATCTTGCTTTTTGAAAAGCCAAGATATGAGATTTCCACCAAAAAATATAGTATATGCACTTGTGGATTTTCGATCCATTTTGTCACTTGCAAAATCCGAGTCCGAGTAGCCAATAATGGATAGATATTCACTTTTATAGAGCAAACCATAATCATGAGATGAAGCTATGTACCTTAGCACTCTCTTGGTTGACTTCCAATGGTGGATCTTGGAATCTTGCTTAGATTGACTCAACTTGTGCACACAATAGCTCAATTCGGGCCTAGTAATGGTTAACCAAATTAAGGAGCCAATAAGACTCCCATAAAGGGTGATGTCCTCGAAGGATCTTTCATCTCCCTTGTTAGGATCTTTTACAACATGCTCCATGGTTTTCATCTCCCTTGTTAGGAACTTTTACAACATGCTCCATTGGTGTATCAATGCTCTTACAACTCTCCATATGAAACTTTTTCAACATTGATAGAGCATATCTAGATTGACATATAAAAGCATAATTATCATGAAAGTCAATCTCTAGGCCTAAGATATAATGAATCTCTCCTAGATCTTGCATTTTAAACTCTCCTCCAAGTGCAATTTTAGTCTCTTCAACTAATTTGATGCAACTTCCACATAGAATAATGTCATCTACATAAATGAGAAAAATGACAAGATCCCTAGCAACAAACTTTAGATATTTTTGGAGTATTCGAACATCCTTCGAATTTTGTTCGACAATCCTCCGAATTTGAAAATTGTCGGAACTATGCGACCTTCAATTTATTTTTGCAAAATGTAAGAAAAGATTATATACACGTATGTACAATTGATCCTTATTACTATCAATTTCCATCAAAGATGGAAATCCAACACAACATACATTTTCTCTTCACTTGATGATCTCCCCAACAACTATGAAAAACTTGGCAATCTCGTTAGAGGGACACATTTGGCACTTTTCATGTGGATGTTGCAAGAACATACGACCTTCTATCACCTAAAGAGGGAAAGTGATTTGGAAGGGAATTTCACAAGGTGGAAGCACGCTTATGGAATGGAAGGTAGCATCTAAACTAACAAGGAAAAATAGTCATCATCACCCTGGTGCATTTATTCATAGGAAAAAGTAGTAGGTACATTGATGAAAAAGATATACACACCCCGAAGGGGAAGTCCCGAAGGGGAAGTTTAAACGAAAGTAAGCTCAAACAAGAGCGAAGCTTGCAGTAAAGTTAAGATTAATCCAGATCCTGGCATAAAAAATAAAAGTGCATAAACTATGATGATGTCAGTGGGAGTCTGCCAACTGACTGCAGCAGATTAAAAAAGTGAAGAGGTGGTGAGTCGGCTAATGAAGGGAGATGAGATGTAGCAGACCCAGCCACCGTTGCCCGTTGCAGAATTGATAGGGCTTGAGCACGTTGCAGGGCAATGGAAATACGTTGTTTGAAAGAAGCCACGAGAATAAAACCAGGAATACCTTGACACTCTGCCGCCTGATGAGAACACATGCGAAGAAAATCCTCAAAGCGTCGATGCAAAGTGCCATAAGTCTCAATTGCCAGGGGAAGGAAAGCATCAGTAGGGTGCCTGTCGGAGTAATTTTTTTCCTTCTCTTGTGCTGCCACGCATGCCGCTTCTCCTGGTGTGAAAGCGAGCGAGGCAATAGGTTACCACGCGTGGGATTAGCAACAACAACATCTGCCAAAGTACGAAGCCCATCTCGAGAGAGGACAATGTCAACCCGCCTGCGGGAAGAGTGGGACGCGGAAGAAGGAAGGACATGAAACTGCTCTCTGAGGACATGGAATCCTCCATCTTTGGTTATA
The DNA here is from genome assembly GCA_029204225.1 of Diphasiastrum complanatum. Classification (NCBI taxonomy): domain Eukaryota; kingdom Viridiplantae; phylum Streptophyta; class Lycopodiopsida; order Lycopodiales; family Lycopodiaceae; genus Diphasiastrum; species Diphasiastrum complanatum. The sequence continues at coordinate 13,448,189 of CM055112.1, forward strand.
GTGGCCGCTGCATCTCTGACAACATTATGCGTAGCTATGCGCTCACTCCCAGAAGGACAGCGGAGGAGGTGGATAGCAAGAGCATCAATAGGGTGACCACAAACACACTTGGAGAGACCCAAGATCGAAGGATGAGATGTCCCAAGCGAAGATGAAGAGCAGTGGTGAAGATGGTCGAAGACAACCAAAAGAGAGGAATAACAGGCCAAGCTGACAGCCAAGCCCCCGCACCAGGACCCGCACAAGAAAGAAGTCGAGCTCGATGCAACGCTGAAGGAGCCTCAGAGAGCATGCTAGAAAGGGTTTGCTTGTGCACGTGCTCCAAGAAAGTCTTGCAGGTGATCATAGCTGAAAGTGAGGAGTTGCTCAAAAGGAGGAAGACACACTTGGGCAGAGAGGGGGAGGAGCTCTTGCACAGCGATGAGGAGGTGCTGGAAAGGTAGAGAACCGCTATCCACATGAGCAATGCAATCTGCCAAGAGAGGGCGAAAGCCAGAGAGGAACCGAGAAGACAAAGCAGGGACGACAAGAGCCCAGCTCCCAATAAAAGCTACAGGTGCAGAAGAAACCGTAGAAAGAAGACCCACACCTCCACAAGAAAGCCTGGTTCCGAGCTGAAAGGGTCTCCACACCATCCAAAGAACCTAGGCCCAAAAGGCGGCCAAAAACATCCATAATAGAGCTGTCAAAGGAAGAGAGAAGATGCAAAAAGTCCTGAGTAGGGGGAACGTCCGCAACAGATAAGAAGGACGTTGGATAAAGCAAGATGTCAAGATGCCAAATGCGACCTGAGTGTCGCCCAACCAGGGAAGCAGATCTGAATGAGCAACATCCTCCTGGAGAGCCTCAACAAGAAAAGGATAGCAGAAAGAAGCAGACCCAAAAGGAACACCCAAAATGCGAATGTCATCCGAAGGAGCAAGGAAACCTTAAGGAAGAACAAAGTTTGGGAGAATACTTGTTGGAGACCACATTAAACACTTAGGAGGTTGAATAGACAAATCAAGAAAAGCCAACTACTCCGAAAAATAATGAAATGCGAGGAGCACCGTAGGCGAAGGACCAACAATAAAAAAAAATGGTTTTAAAAAAACACAATTGGGCTAGATGGCCACATCACCTTGTAAGTTGTGGCATCAAATGATCTAAAGTAACTTGAGTTTGGAATGCATGGGCTCCCATCTCTCCCTATTCCTTTTGGTTGTACGGTATGTCCTTTTGATCTCTCCCCTCTCTTTCTTTCCTTTTGCTTTTGGATGTACGGTATGTCCTTTTGATCTCTCCCTCTCTCTTTCTTTTGCTTTTGGAGGTACGGTATTTCTTTTTGCCTCTTTACGCTGAGGATAGTGGCCAGCTCGTTCGGATCTGGATTCCTCCCATACCATCCTAGTCCTTCCTGCGCCGACGCAGTAATAATTATCGGTGTATCTGTCAGATCATTGGGCTTTGATGGGCTCCATAGTGACTGGCATGTGCCTAGTCTATGTTGTTGGGTTTTGTGATCGTGTACAGACAGACAGAGTGTTCTTTTGATTGCCTTTCCTGTGCTCCTAGTATCGCAAGATAGCTCTGAAATTTTCAAGGTTTGCAAGAAATTCATCAGAAGATTTTCATTAAAGAATTGAGGGTCGCATGCTTCTTGCGTGAGATTCAGTGGAAAGCTGCAATTGCAAGGCAACGATTCTGAAGGATCAGCTGTGTATGAGATTTTGGATCTTGAAGAAAAAATTCTGAGCTGAATCGAACGATCTGAATGTTCAAAACAGGACTCGAGAATTCCCAGATTCTCATTTCATCTGTAAGTTGAACCGGAATGTATCATCTTTATTGCATGGAGTTACCAGTTGTTGGCTTGAATAATCAGATATGTCGGAAAAATTAAACTTGGCCAGTTCTCACATGCAATCCCTGGATCAAGATCAATTTTGTATCAATTCTCCGATAGCAGATGATGATCAAATGACCATTTCGACAAGCTGGAGAAAGTCTGTACCTCTCAGGAAGTCGTCACCATTCACAAAATATCAAATCGGTCGCTCGTCAGCAAGGCGCAGAGGGATAGTTTTGATTAAGAGCAAAGCCAACGTCCCAAAACAAATTCTAAGGAAATCCGTTGATGACATTAATGATGAAGGTAACAGTGGATCTGAGAAGGACAACCTGCTAGAGGAAAGTTTTGGAAGTCAAGGTGAAAATGAACGTACTCCTAGAGTTCAAGACATAATCAACTATTTCGAAAGTAAAGCTGAAGCTAGTAATTCTACCAGAAAAGATTCTGAAGCCGATGTTCGCCGACGGTCTACACTAGCAAGTCCGGAAAAAGTTTCTAACAGAAGATGGAGTGGAGTCAGTAGCTGTGGATCGAGCCAGATTTCCATTGAAGATCGAACTTCTGTTTCAGCAGAGGGGTGCTCATCGACATATGAATGTATTCATGATTACGAACTTCAAAGCATGCAGCACGCTCAAAAGATGGACCCTTCGGGTGGCAGTTTCAAATCTGAAAGAGATAAGGGACGATTTGACGAGCAGGGTTTAGCCATTCCCGATGATGCTATTTTTTCCTCGCAAGGAAGTCGGCGTGGATTGCAAAGCGGTAGCTGTTGTGATTTCGACGGTCTACGGAATTCCCTGGAGAGTGAAGGTATGCAGACAAACAATTTTGCCGCTCCTGGATATGAATCTGAATTGAAAATGGAGCAGTATCTATTAGCTTACGACAGTAAACTCCGACTAAAATCAGAATTGATGCGACTACCTTCTACTAATATCAGAAAGGAGACTGACAATTTCAGAGATTTTGCAAAGTACGAGACAGAGCTATTTGACGACATAAATAGGACCGCTAGTCAAAAAAAAGTTGCAGTTGATGACTCTTTCATTATTCCTCAACGGCGCGGAGTCTCGGATCCAGTTCTTCAGGCACATGTATACGTGAATAATGATCTCGATAAGTTTATGAGTCAATGGAGCAATTTGCACAATGTCGAGCACTCTGTTTCTAGTGATTGCTTCATTGTTCCAGCGCGATCCATGTCGAACAAACAAACAGACACTAGCTGGAAGACAGATCTCAACATTGAAGCAGTAGAGTCAACAATCTGCGATTCTAAGAGTGATGCTTCTTATGTACACAAAAAGCAAAAGGATGAAGAACACCCTACTTGCTACGATGATTTGGTAATGATGCCGGAGAGAAGTTTTGGAAGAGCTACAACAGCTGATAGATCGCGTATGTTTCCCTTGGATTGTGATGTCAAACTAATGAACAGCATAGGTTATGATAAGGAAAGCCCCAAAAGGAAAGACGACAAACCAGGTGAAAGAATGAGGACACAGAAAAAAAGTGAACCACTAGGACTGAAAAAAGCAGCAAACACATCAGATCCACGGGGCCTACAAAAAGATTTGGCAAAAACAAAGTCTCAACTGCCAGATAGAAGTATAACAAAATCCTCGAGCAAGGCCGCTGTCGGTGCATCTCGGGCAGGAAGTCTGGTTTCTAAGAATATTAATCCCTTGAAGGCCAAAAGGGAGCAGGTACGTTTAGTTAGTAGTTACGCTTTAAGTTCGTTTTTTCGGACCATCCTATAAGAGGTTGCTTGATTATAGCTTGTAGACAGGTTAGGAACAATTTTATTCATTACATATTGCAGGATAATTCCACCTGTCCTCTCAGATTCATCAGATCGGGTGCTTTCATGTATGCATTATAAACAGTTTTTGTCTTTGTGCATCGCTAGAGGTTTCCAACTTTCCTCTCAGCTGATCGGATCCATTTAACAATCTTTATATACAAAGTGAGTTCAGAAAAAGAAAGCAATGTCACCTCGAGAACAGCAGTAATTTGCATTTCATTATATATCCTCGCTGCAATTTAAGATTCTACATTAAGAAATGTGTCTTATAAGTAGATTATGTGAATTGCTTTTCTCGTTTCTTGTGAGCTGCTGATTAGTTTTCCAGTCAAAGTCGACTGTTTATTATTTTCCAGAATTGATTTCTGCTTGTTTGGGGCTCTTAGGAGGAGGCTAGGAAGCGGGTAGAGGACACCCGGTTGCAAAGAAGTGATAAAACTTCTGGTCAAAGAGACTCGCTGGCTCCTGCTAAATCAGTTGATACCATCACCCTCCGCCGTGCTTCAAGCTTGCAACTGCCTTCTACCACGCCTAAGAATATTACAAAACTTTCACAATCCTCACCAAACACCGGCAAAGTGGTCATCTCTCGTGCGAGCACAAGTTCTGACTCTGCACGGTCTTCAGCTACGGACTCGCACATTGCAAGGATGAAACAACATTCGCCAAATATTGTTAATCGCACTATTTCTGTTGAGAAACCACGTATGCGCTCTGTTCCTTGCTCCTTGGAGATAAGGAAAGATACTGACAAGCCCTTGCCAGGACGTAGTACGTCCGCAATTGTGAGACAACAAAATGTTCCTCCCCATTTACGCAAGGCTCAAGAAAAATCTTTCAAACCTGGTATTGGAGCTGCTCTTGTTAATGTGGAAGCAAATGGAGGCATCCCTCGTCCTCTTCGAAATTCTTCCTCCACTGTAAAAGACACCAAGCGCAGTGGTTTGACAAAGGGAAAACTGTAACTGGAAAATACAATTTACTTGCCATTGAGAAAACAGCTTCAGGATTTATGTCTAAGTTTTGGTATTAAGCGCCATTAAATGGCGGCCATCCTTATTGCTCGTATGATTCATTTTGCTCACAAGACGAGGCTCCAAATAGGAAGACGGTCTAGATAGTACTTTGGCTAAGGAAAATTTGTGAGGACAGTGCCCATGTTTTCAAATTCCAAGCATGTTGCTTTTGCTTTATTTGATGGACTTGACTTCCTGAAGCCTAACATATCATTTCCAGCAGGAGCACGTATGAGGAAAGCTTTTGCACCCTTCTCCTTATCGGCACCACAACACAGAAAATTAGCTTTTCTGTCTATTTCCCACCATTTATAAACATTTTTTATAGGGATTATTTTTCAGAATACGACTATCCACTCATGACCTGGAACAAATCAATTTTCAAGGTTTGCTAAAGCCTAAGTTCTCCCTTCAGACTCTATACCGCGGCAGGCTCTTGGGGAATACACCGGTTTCAATCACGGTGAATCACAATATCCATAACAAGCAAACAGTATATATTTAGAAGCTGCAAGGAAATGTTTCCTCTTTTTTCAGGGATTGTCAACATAGTCTGAGATCAAGAGAAGAAAGTCAATGCTCAATATCAAAATCCAAGGTGCGGCCACCTTTTCAATATTCATTATAATGAGAGGACAGTGCAGAGACCAAAATGCTGTTCAGATAGAAGAAGAGAAAGCACTTAACATCGTTAGTAAAAGATTGGCAGCACAAACATGAGGGCCTGAGCATGGGGCAAACCACAAGAAAAAAGAGGCAGCTGCCAGCAGCTATTAGCAAGGAATTTACAGCACATTAAAACGTTCCACAATTTAGAGGACTGAATCTTTTCCATTTCTTGCATCATCAGAGGCTTGAGGCAGCTTCTTGGAGCCCTTCATGGGTGATATGATAAAATTAAAAATAAAGATTTCCAGAAATGCATGATTTCAGCCCTTTAATATGGATTCCTTCGGTTTGACTGGAGAGACCACCATGCAGGGTGCATCAATATATACTTGACGTAATACCTATGCCACAAAAGAGCCAGGGGCTAGATGATTGTATCCAGATTTCAATGGAAGTTGGCAAAGTGCTGGCAATAGTCGGATCAAGGATCAGATTGATACGTTCTACAATATATGTGCCTTCACATTCACAACAAAATTACAAACTGGACTAAGCAGTTCATTTACAGGTGATACTTCTTCAGGTTCGTTCTACTATGAACAGCAGTTTGCTATCATGTAAAAGCTTCTGAGAAAAGGAACACTTTAAAAGGTACCAAAATATATTAAATTTTGCTATTTTCATTTGTGAAAAATCAGCCAGGTAGTTTAACCAGCTGGTTAACAGAGTGGCCAAAAAATACTCAAGCCATAGTTGGGACTCCAGATTTTTAAGCGGGGTGTCAACAGCAAGAACAATGAGGTTAATTAATTAGTGTTTTCACCAGCAAGAACAATGAGGTTAATTAATTATTGTTTTTGCAACTCAATGCTGGTAAGTGGTTGCTCACCTATCAGAGTCTTAAAGGGCATGCTCAAGATGAGTTAAATAATGAATGAGTCAATGTCTTCAAAAGCATGCATTTGCAGATGTATTGAACATATACTTAGGAATCCATTGAACCTCCTTTCTACGTTTTCACTGTTGCAGTTAGATTTGTTATCTATTGTTAGTCTCATTGTAACCTGATTCGTGCAAGAATAATAGCTATCACATTCAAGTATACTCTGTCGTTCTATAGTATTGTTTGGATCCTTTAACTTTTTGGTTGCATGTAAGTTTTCTCTAAGCTTTACCTATGACATCACTGGCTTCTCAGATCAGGTTTTTGAATTTGGACATATTCCAATCTCGATAATAGTTATACATATGAGTCTAGGCCTTTCCATGCACTTTGTAACCCCCTCAGCTGTTCTCGGGTGAGGGGATTTGCAACATAAACGTAATCTAGCTCTTGGAGCCAACCCATGTGCTCTCTCTCTCTCACCTGCTGCTCTATGTGTGGCCCATCATGCAGATAGTTGCCAACGTTGCATGTGCCACAACAATATCACATCAGTGTTGGGCGGGTATATAGGTGCTCGGATACCGATCAACAATGGTATCATAGAAAATACCCGCCCGGTATACGATTTTGTGATACTGCGGTCGATACCCGACCTGGGCTGGTTTTAGCCCATCAATGCACATATCGATACCCGGATTAGGGAATTTAACATGGTATCAATACAATATCCATTTTTAGCTAGTTTCCAAAATTTACATATGTGATAAATATTATCCCAAAGACATTGGTGGGCACCAACAAAGTATTGGCCGTTAAAATCATATGCAATATTACATTTAAAAAGGACATGCATACTACCCTTATAAAAAATGCCTAATTTTAGAAAAACATTATATACTCATACTTGAGTTTATACTCGGCTGGCATCACCCCTGCAATACCCAGGTCGGTTGATACTAGCCACCAGTTTACAAACATGATGATATTGATACCCGACTGGTATCAAAATTTTTAAAGAAGTATAATACCAGGACCTGACTAGTATTGGAAATATCAATACTCGCCCAACATTGGATCATACATGCTTGGCAGATTAGATCATAGAATTCAATGGGTTGCTGCAACAGGCTGCATGGCAACGTTGGCCGCAACAACCCATGGACATCCACCCCCTTACCTCTTTTGCATGCTGATGTCGATAACGAGTGAGGAGGTTGTTAGATTTCTTATGTCCAGTCTTAAACAAATCGTTCAAGTAATGAGCATCCTGAAAAATCGAAGGCCGACAACATATTTTTAGGCCTTCACATTTTTTCCTTTGAGATTTTTTATGCCCTAGAAATCATTTTAAGGCACCTTTGCCTTTTGCCTTTTTCGCTCTTTAGCAAAAAACGCGACACATTGGCCAAGTGGCCAGAATACCTTAGAAATCATTTTTAAGGCACCTTCGCCTTTTTCGCCTTTCTTAGCGAAAAATGTGACACACTGGCCAAGTGGCCATAATATCTTAGAAATCATTTTTAAGGCACCTTCGCCTTTTCGACCTTTTTTGTTTTTTCCGCATTTTTGGCTGACTGACTTCGCCAACTTATGAGTAACCCTAAAAACAGCTGTACAAACAAATATCTCAAAGGCTGTTGGCGGTTACCAACTTTTGTACAGACTGGCATAAATAGTCTTAAAGGCTTGTAAGATATTTCCTCTCTTGTAAATCTCTATATTAGTTGAAACAAGCTATGTAAGTGTTAATTTTGGGAATTTATCTTTCAATCAGAGTTATCTGTAGCCAGCGTTATCACGCCCAACAAGTCGTTCATTTGCGCAAACTGTATGAATTCTTCTACTTGAATATTTTTGCTGCTAACTGTTGCGTTTCCTTTCCTACACGCCTACGCTCCGAGCAACCGAGCCTCCGTTGCGCTCACGACCATTGTTTTACGACATGGTATCAGAGCGGGCATTTCAGTAATCTACATTTTTACTACGGATTATCAGTCTTGTTTCTATCAAGACGTCTTTCTAGCAAACGCGCAGCCAACAGTATTCCGACAGTCGTCGTTTTTATCAACGATCTCGTTCAACCATAATGGATCCATCATCTAGATCATCTCTCATTGACAAACTCGATGGAGATAACTACCATCTTTGAAAATTCAAATTGAAGGTTATACTTCTAGCCAAAGAACCGTGGGACATCATTGATGGCACAAAACTAAAACCAGAAGGTGATGCAGTCGTCATCACCAAGTGGAGACTGAGAGATGGCAAAGCATTTGCCATGATCACCCTCAACATCAAGGACTCTCAGATAAAGGAACAGTCAGGGTTGAATTCAAAAGGGGTGAAGTCAAGTTGTTGTCCAACGTTCTCCACGTTCCCAATCTGACCAAGAATGTGCTCTCAATTAGCAAAATCACCGATTCAGGTCAGAGGGTCAAATTTGATACAGAATTTCAAGTTATGTAAAAGTTAGTCACAAAGGCCTATTGGGGGTTTGTCTCATGGCACCAATATGATTTGAAGTTAAGTTAGCCTATGAGGACTATTTGTCCCATAGAATAATGGCCTTGTCATGTACTTTTAGTATATCAATGCTTATGAATGCATTAGAATATCCATTGTAAGCTTTGTAGGCCCAAAATGAGCTATTAGCCTTAAGAACAAGGCAGTTCTCTCTTTAGGCCTTTCAAAGTAATTAATAAGGATAATAGGCCAATAAGGGCCCAATGTAGTCTAAATAACACTTAACAATGACTTACTATCCCTCAAGATAGTTAAGTTTAGTTAAGTGAGAGCATTGTCTATAACTAGGCAAGAGACATCAACCTTTGGAATCTTTTGGCTCATTTGCAAGTGAGAACTTCTTGCTTCCTCCTTGTGAATATGAGCTATGGAGATTTCCTTTGCTAGGTCTCATGTGCCTTATCTACATGAATCCATGCTCATTTCCATTGCTATGTACTCTTTCTTTCATTTCTATTGAGATTCTATGGAGATCCTTGTGTTTCTAGCTCTCTATGGATATGCTATCTTGAATGCTTTGTACTTTTCTTGCTCTTAGCTTTACTTCCATTGTAATTGCTATTAGCTTAGATTCTAAAAAAAAAAAATTCTTTGTATCAAAGCATAGATCCTAAATTCATGATGATTCTATGTGAATTTCATTAGATTTGGTAAGTTTATTGCATTTGTAGAATCTACTTGAGATTAAGATCAATCTAGATCAATTCTAGACACAAAATCCTAACAAGAACAATCATTAATTGAAGGTAGGTGTACTTTATGGTTTCCCACGTGTGAAAGCCTGTCTGAGTACGGACTCCAACCTAAAAATCAAGTACACATTGATAGCACCTCAAAACAATCGAAACAAATTAGACAAATGGAGAGAATCACTCAAAATTGCTTCCAAAATCAAGATTGGTGTCTCACATTGATTATGGCCAAATGTGGCTCTATATATACAATAAGTGGGAGCTCGTGGTACTGATCATCCCTATGATCCCACATGTGTGAAGGTGCTTTGTCATATGATGATTCATCATGCAAAACTGACACTTGGACAAAACCTTCTATTTTGAGCACTTTTGGTCCATTTTCCTTCTATATGGAGATCTACTTGGAAATCTTCTAGAAGTCAAAATTCGCCTACTTCAGCTTATTCCACACATGTGAGCTGTCCTCTACACATGTGATATGACACCTAACCAAAGGATGTGGCTCATGCAATCAATAGATTGATGCCATGTGTCATATGTCTAGAAAACTAGTTTTTGACATTTTTAGCCACTAGAACTTGAATTAAATCATATGTACAACCTATATGATTATGGTACATGACAAGTACATTATTTTCACATGTGGAAACAGGCTCCACACATGTGTAATCATTTATATACAAGATTTTTGGCCTCTACCAAGCTTATTTTTGCATTTTTCACACTACGCAGACCCCTCTCAGGCTCTCCGTCGTCAGGTGCCCTCTAGACCCTCCCTATACCTACATCTACTCTCTTCCACCCTGCCCCGCAGGGCTCGTAGCCCTCCAACACCTGAGAATATTCACTAAGAATATACCTTGAGAATATTCCTTTTTTTTTCTCCCATCTTCCGTGCTCGGGAAAAAAAATTGCCATAAATTTTAAAATCTTCACGATCCTTTGCAATTTCTCCTGAGCACAGAAATATTTCATGGCTTTCAAAGTCTATAGAATCCAGTTTAAAAAAATTTTAACAACCCCTCATTCTAAGTTGTAAATTCAATTTTAGTCTCATTCTATAACTCTACATACCCATTACCACTTTCACGTCCCCACCAACCCATGTTTTTTGGACTAACACCACCTCACCACACCCCTGACAGATACCCAAGTATTTCTAATCCTGAAGAACTTTCAGAGGAAGCCAAGCATTCAATGAAAAGCCTGTCCGAGACCAGCTACCATATGCACTAGTTGGTAAGCCAATAGAAGGAGTTGGAAAATAAGGTCAAGCAACAAGACCATAGCCGAGGACCTTGCTTTCTTCTCTTCCAAAGTCCTATGAGCACTTTGTGGTGACGATCTCAACACACTCGGACCTCAGCTTTCAAAAGGTGATCGGTCATCTTCTTCAAGAAGAAATGTGGAGAAAGACTAGTAGCATGTCCATCAAAGACAAATCCATTCCTGAGACACAAACGTCTACAAAAGTGAAGACACTCCGAACTGATGGTGGCGGCGAATACATCTCTAATGAGATGTTTGACTACATGGCTGAACATGATATTAGAAGACAGTTCACCACTTCCTACTCACCTCAACAGAACGAGATTGTAGAAAGGAAGAAGCGAACCCTTCTCAACTCAGCCAGATCTGCGGCTACATCAAGCACACCTACCTACGAAGTTCTGGGTAGAAGCTACTGCCACAGCCTGTTACGTGCATAACAGATCCAGCACCAAAGCCGTCAACAACAAGACTCCTCATGAATTTTGGCATGGGCACAAGCCTAGTGTCAGTCATTTAAAAATATTTGGTTGTATATGTTTTGTTCACATTCCTAAACAACTTAGGAAGAGGCTGGATCATAGGACAAATAGATGTATTTTAATTGGCTATCCTGATGAACATAAAGCTTATAAAGTTTATGATCTATCCACCAATGTAGTATTTCTCTCTAGGGATGTAATATTTCAAGAATATACATACTATGATTTCAAATAACCATCGATAAACGATGCTATGTCATTTCATCCTATTTTACATAGCATGGATTCTGTCGATGTTCCTTCTACAGAACCTGCAACTATAGAAGTCGAGCAGCCGACAGTACCTGTCATCAAACCAGACCAAACTAGCTTCGAACAGATTCTTGAGAAAGAAGCATCATCGCATTCTGGTCAACCAAACGTCCGAAGATCCTCACGGACTCGGACAGTTCCTGAGAGGTATGCACCTCAATCATTATGGACTTCATTAGAAGAACCAGAGAGCCTAGCTGAAGCAATTAGCTCCAAGGATGTTGTGAAGTGGCAAGAAGCTATGGAAAGCGAGTACAACTCACTTTTGACGGACCAAACTTGGACACTGGTCGACTTCTCTACTCACAAGAGAGTTATCTACAACAAGTGGATCTTCAAGAAGAAGATCAAGTCTGACTAAAGGATTCACTCAAGTCCAAGGAGTGGATTATCAAGAAATTTTTAGTCTTGTCGTCAAGATGCCATCAATCAGGACTCTAAATGCGTTAGCAGTTGCTGAAGATCTCGAAATACACCAAATGGATGTCAAGACAATATTTTTCAATGACAATGTCAAAGAGGAGCTGTACACCTTCCAACCGAAAAAATTCGAAGTCAAAGGCCAAGAGCACAAAGTGTGCAAGCTGCACAAAGCAATCTACGGTCTGAAACAGGCCGCAAGAGCATGGTTCGATAGAGTCAACTCTTATCTCATTCAATTGGGATTTGCAAACAATTCAGCTGACTGTAATATTTATTTGAAAGCTTATAGGCACCAATTTAGTTCACATAGCTCTTTACATAGATGATGTATTTATTTTTTCCAACGACACTTCTCTTATGCACACTACTAAGAGTGATCTGTCAAAAGAATTTGACATGATTAATTTATGAGTTGTTCATTCTTTGCTAGAAATTCACATTACTAGAAATAGACTTCAAAAGAAGATCTATCTTAGCCAGTAGACATATCTAGAAGGCATTTTAGAAAAGTTTCACATGTCTGATTGCAAACCAATTGATACCCCAATGGATCAAAGTATAATATTGACTAAACCTTCTTGTGTTGAGACTGATAGTGAAGTACTCGACTTAGTGAAATACCCTTATCATTCACTAATCGGATCTCTAATGTATGCAATGTTGTGTACTAGACCAGAATTAGCATACATTGTTAGCACGTTAAATCAATTCATGTCTAATCCTAGGATCTCTCATTGGAAAACATTGAAGAGAGTGATGAGATATATTCAGGGAAGTTTAGATCACATTCTATGTTATGATGGAAATGCTATTGACTCACTCGTCCTACGAGGCTACTCTGACTCAGATTGTGGAGGAACATTCTCTACCAGAAAATCTACCTACGGGTTCAGTTTCTGTCTAGCAGAGGGATGGATTTTGTGGAACTCAAGGAAGCAGAAATCAATTGCGCTTTTTTCGACATAGGCAAAGTACATCGCAACATGTCAAGCTTCAAAAGAAGTTGTATGGATTAGTTTATCACTTCAAGACTTACATCACACTTACTTTAATGCCACCACCATTCTGTGTGACAACGTGAGCTATATTTCACTGTCACTGAATCCCAGATTTCATGAAAAATCCAAGCACATAGAAATCTAGTATCATTTCATTCGGGAGAAAATTTTCTCAGTGCAAGTGATCCTTCAATACTGTTCCACAACAGAAATGGTCACGAACATCTTCACCAAAGCGCTTCCCAGGATCAAGCACCAGAAGTTCTTCAGCATGCTGAACTTGACGAAGGTACCAAGGCACCAACTGTGACCTTAAGGGAGACTGTTGAAAATTAAGCCCACAGTTGCCTCCTTGGTGAATGATAACTTAGACAGCCAATTACTTGAAGAATGTCTACAACGGACTTCCAGCTAATCGCCAGCAAAGGTTAACCAATCCTATTATAATTTTAAGTTCAAATATTAAGTTTAATAAATTGAAATCATTAAAGACTTGGCCATCTTCAAGAACTTCCACAAAACATGCATTTAGAACAAGTCTGCAGAAATACATTACTTTCAAGACAGTCTGCAGAAATGAACTATGTTCGAGACAGCTTCGCGAAATGTTCGCAAAGAGAGAGAAAATTCTCGAAGGTCATCTATTTTCATGATGAACTATTTTAAAGACACCTTCGCCTTTTTAAGGGCACCTTCGTCTTTTTTCACAAAATCTCAAAGAGAGAGAAAAATGTCGAAGGTCATCTACTTTGAACGAGGAACATTCCCAGCAACTTCCCAAATTTGCAAAGTGAGATAAAGGCACTTCCCTTTTCCTCCATCTCTCATACTTTTGTTGTGTTTGTTAATTGTTGGATCTGAATGTTATTGGGATTTGTCTTTATTATTCTTTTTGTAAGAGAGAAAGGGAGAGAAAGAAAGAGTAAGCTATATTTATTGTGGATCGTACTGTTAATGGTTGTAGTGTTAACTAGTAGTGTTAATGGATGTTAGAGTTAGATGTGGATCTTCCGTTCATACTGAATTCTGAGATATGCTATCACTCTCATGGGAACGAACCTACACGTGACAACTAACTTCATCTCCTTGATGCTAGATTGCTTGGATCTTGGGTTGAGGATAGGCAAGGAAAGAAATCCACTACAATTCTGGCGCCATTGCCGGGGAGCTATGCCAATTTTCAGTTTGCAGCATGTTTGTCATATGGTTAGCTTGCATTAGGCATCTTGTCATGGCATGAATAGTGTTAAAACTGCATTTGGGGTTAGTTTGGAAGTGATTTTGCCTGATTTGAGTGGATTTGCTTGTTTGAAATCTAATCTGATTATTGAGTAGGGGAAGCTACTCAAATCACCTCTTAAGATCCATCTGGATCTGAGAAATCGAAAAAAACAACAAAAATCGGTCAAATCTGCCAGATCTTGGTTAAAAGGAGACAAAAATCATCATCAGAGCTAATAACTTTTTATCCTCTTTCAGGAAACATTCACTGAGTTGCAGGCACCTTCAATTTTGATCACAGAACCTTCAGTTTGAAGGGCGAACATTCCTTCCCAGCAAATTTTTAGAAACATAAGAAAAACCAACAAAAAACACCCAAAACTCTAAAAAATACCAAAAAAAAAAAAATATTTGTCCGATTTATTGTGCATAGGTGTGATTCAGATCTATCTACTACCAGGTCGACAAATGTTAAATCTAAAAATAGAAGGTCAAAGTAACTGTTCATCTGAAAATGAGTAAAATTTCGTGAGATCGTAACACCTTTTTTTACAAAAAATTTCAGTTTTCAAAAACAACCTTCGCCAAAGTCTGTGTCAGTCTGATTTACTATTTTAGTTCATCAGTGCATTCTACGAACGATAGACAGAGCTCTTTTTTGCAAAAATAACAATATTACATTTGTAACCTTTGCCAAAACCTTCGCTGAAACTTCTGAAGATTCTATTTATAATAAATTGACATCAGTAAGTTCGACGAACGATAATTTTGTGAGGATAAAAAAAATCTCCATTTTTACCCTTGTCAAACTACAAAAACCATATTTTTGTGTATTAGGAACCTTCGCCAGTTCCACCCTAGCTTTATCTGAGTCAGATTCATTATCTGAGATTTCGTTGAAGGTTATTTCCACCAAATTTGTCAGAAAAAATCGATCAAAGATTTTTTTTACCAAAAATAGCATTGATGAACCTTCGTTGAACCTTCGATCGAGTCAACTTTCGTCCAAAAAACCTTCGCCAATACTATTTTTAGGTTCTAATTTTCTAGATTCTGTTACAATTTGATTCTAATTCTGAGAATTTATCATTCTTAGAAGTGTCAATCACTTGATCATAGATCTTTTTTCAGAAATCAAAAATCTGATTAGTGTCAAGTGAAAGAAAATTTGTAGATCTGAACTAAGATATTTATGATTGAAAATCTAGATCCAATCTCATTGTCTGATTGATTTAATTTGCAAAAATGGTTGCTTTTGGAGGTGCTCCCCAAGAAGTCAATCCAATCATTGTTAGGAGTTCACCCGTTTAGATCTACCCAAATACAATGGATTATTGGATCCAGTTAGATTTCTCCAGATCTATGTTGAATTTTGTGAAGTCTATGACGAAGTTTTTCCTCAAGATAAACTTAAGCTATTTCCAATGGTCTTAACGGGCGCAACACAAGATTGGTATTATAATAAAGATGAAACTGAGTGTACAAAGTGAGAAATTGTTAAACGAGCCCTTATCACACGGTTCAAACCTCGGAAGGTTATGGAAGACCCTTTTCTACTTTTAAGTAAAATTAAAATGGAAAAGCGAAAAATGGTTCAAGATTACATTAAACGAGCTAAACGTCTCATATCTGAGTGCGAACTTGAGCTGATTAACAAAAATGCCATGATTATGTGGTTTTTGTCAGGTCTACCTAAAAGGATCAGACGTGAGCTAAAACACCATAATGAGTATGCAATTTTGCAAAATGCTATGGACGCTGCAATACAAGAGGAGGATGAAGATTCAGATGACGAGCCGAATATTGGTATGTTGTCTTATACGGCAGGGTAGACCACTATGACATCCACCACTATTGCATCAACGAATATCAATGCTACTGAAGAGATGATGCTCAACGAGTTCGAGAAACTAGGGAAGAACCAGTAGAAATAGGTGGAAAAGTTGTAGTCACAATTTGATGAAAAGATAAAAGCCTTGGAAGATTTCCATGGAAAAGCGAACAAGAAATCGGAGAAGTTTGCTAAGACTTTTCCTACCAGGAAAAATGTCCGGTGTTCCATTTGTACGGGCAATTACATAGTGAATGAATGTCCACGATTGAAAAAACAAATAGAAACCAGTATTTGCCATTTGTGCAATTCACCTGATCATGAGACTGCTTATTGCCATTTTAATCCTCAAATTATCTAGCAACGATATGCCCATATGGGATATCGCAGATTCCAGAGAATCCCCAGATGCCGAGCCAAGTTGAAGACACAGAGTATCTCTCACCCATGACCGAGGAGGTCTCAGAAGGAGGAGAGCAGAAGAAGCTGAGAGCCGAGGATTACTAGCTAGGATGATAGTTATTTTCTATGTGAGCCTACATAGTGTATCCCCAAGAAGGAATGACCATGTAGGAGCTAGTAATGTTTCCTAGGCAATGTAAATAAGTGTAGACCCCCTTAAATAATTTAGAGTGAGCCACCTTTTGATGGTGACCTCTAGTGGAAGGGCTATTTCCACATGTAATTTCTAAATTAGTGGAATTGCCACTTGGGCTCCACATGGGCAGCCCTCTTACTTATTCAAGGGCTCCGCTCTCTTGTGAGGGAGCTTTTGATTGTATTGTCATCTCTCTTGATTGAATAAAGAAGATCCTCCATGAGTTCTTGGCAATTGAGAAGCTCCTTGTTCATGGCTATCTTCTTGAGTGAAATTCCTATGAACATGTTCTGATTTCTTTTTGTGATTGTGGATTAATTAGATTTCTTGCTTACTTTCTTGTTTTGTGGAATGTAGATGTGGATTAATTTCCTTGTTTCTTGATTTTGTACTTTCAGCATGCAGGTAAATTATAGAGGCTGAGATTGTGGATCTGATTTTGCATATTCACTAACAATCTTGTCCTTGATTGTTCTTGGGTATTACAAGCATCAAAAAATGGACGTTTCTTGACTCTTGGGTTGCTAGAATATTGTTAGGAAGTTAGCTTTTTTTATTCTTGTTTCTTGTTGTGTAGCTTAATCCTGTTATTGTATTGTTCCCTAATCTCTTAGCTTTGGTAGATAGATTGTAGATTTGCTCTCTGTCCTAGAACGTTAATCTGTGCTTGAGCAAGAATTTATTACATCGCTTGTAAATGCATGTAGCTGAGTGAACGTAACTGTTTCATCCCACTAACAGGCTGGGAAAACACGTTGCAAATTGAGAAACATTTCTTCTTGAAAACCGTTCTAAACAAGAGGACTTAACTGTAAAGAACTGGCTTCTGGAAACGGGCAAAAACACCCGATTTCCAGAGCGGTAACCACTTGAGAAGTAACAAAGAAGAGAAAGAAGTAGAGAAAAGAGAATCCGTGTTCACAAATTTGGGCTGAAATCTGTGAAAATTTGGTGCCATTTCCACAGCTACACAGACACATATCAAGGTCAACCTTTTTCGATCTGTGCTGCCAAACCATTGCTCTGAAGTCTCCCAAACGCATCCTTATAGAGCTTGTCACTTTGGTCTCGACCGACGTATAGCTCCGTTTTCGACCAAGACTTCACGTTCCTTACCTAGCTGAACTCCACGAGTCTCGTTTGGACCGGATCGAACCTTGTTTCATTTACCTATTGAAACCACACACCATCTCTCGACCGAATCCATACTAGAAATATCATGCCAAGTCCTGAGTTAAACCTCAACCGATGCTCATCGATCAGATCTTACCTGAGCCTTTCTATTACATCTCGACCGGAGGCTTTCTCTCATATCTCAACCAAAGCTTTCTATTATATCTCAACCGGAGGCTTTATGTTAAATCTCGACCGAAGCCTTCCGTCCTGATCTCGACCGAATGCATTCTGTTAGATCTTGACCGATCTCAGATCTCAACCGAAGCTTTTTATTAGATTTCAACCGGCTTTCTGTTAAATCTCGACCAGAGCCATCCGTCTTGATTTCGACCGAACGCATTCTGTTAGATCTCGACTGAAGCACTCTGTCAAATCTCGACCGGAGACATTTTGTCAGATCTCGACCAGAGGCCTTCTCTCAGATCTCAACCGAAGTTTTCTATCAAATCTCAACCGGAGGCTTTTTGTTAAATCTCGACCGGAGCCTTCCGTCTTGATCTTGACCGAACACATTTTGTTAGATTTCGATTGAAGCACTCTGTCTGATCTCGACTGGAGCCATTCACTCAAATCTCGACTGGACCTTTCTATCAATTCTCAATCGAGGATTTTCTATCAACTCTCAACCGAGAGCTTCAACTTACAGTCTGAACCAAGTCAACTTCAAAACAAAGTCAACTTTATTATTTGATTAGGTCTCAGTGTTTGCCAAATACCACAGTTCTTTCCCAATTTATTGCAAAATCCTAACACCAAAAAACAAAAAACTGTGCCATTTGGACACCACCACATTATTTGTCTCTAACTAATATCTTTGACAAAAAAAAAAAAAACAACAACAACAACCACGTGACCAAAGAGTCCAAGAGGCCTACTTACCCAATCCTACGGTACTCTAGATTTGCTATGGATCATCCTTACGATCCAAATTCCACAGACTATTATCCACCAGAGATGGTCTCTCCATCTACCGAACAAGCTCGATTCAATAGATATTCTAGGATAAAGTCCCAAATCCATGAGCCATCAACCAACCCATTTGATAGATGGGAACCCATGCAAAATGAAGCTCCATACGATCGACCACACTTTCATGCTGCCGAATCTTCACATGCACGAGCTCACTTAAACGGAGTTTTTGCAAATAATGTTTCACGTACTGAATAACGTACTCCCAAGTGAGATTTGCCTAAGTACGATGGCAACATTGACCCTCAAAGATTTCTTCAAGTCTTTGAGAATGCATGCTATGGCGAGACATCACCAGACGCCATGGTTCAACTCTTCTCGGTGACCATGATCGATCGAATACGAGAATGGTTTTTTAACCTTGATCATGAAGATAAACGAGACTGGTCACTCTTGAAGGAAGCCTTCATCAAACGTTTTAAGCCATTTCGTTTGATTGAAAGTCCTTTTGCCAAGCTGAGTAATATCAAAATGACAAAAGATGAGAAAGTACGTGACTACATAGAAAGATTTAAAAGATTAAATATTCAGGTACAAAAACAACCAACCGAATCTATGCTCATCATTTGGTTCCTCATTGGACTCCCACGATGGATAAGACGTGAACTTTGCTCCAATGATGACTACACAACATTGAAATAAGCCATGTTTGATGCCATTCGGGAAGAGGACAAGCAGATGTCGATGAGCCACGTGAACGGAGAGCACATCCTGCTGTCCAGGAAGCTCGACCAAATGAGGAAACACGAGAACAGTTATGGAAAACACAAATGGAGTTGCTTAACCAGCAACAAATGGAGAAACTGATCACGAAAGAGTTTCAAAATACTCTGATATCTATCCAGAGCTCGATGTCGGGTCAGTTATCCACAGGCCAACTCCACATAGACGAGAGAATACATGGTGCCCTCACTGTCGAGGTGCACACACTGGTAATGAGTGCCCATCATACCAAGCGGTCCCAAATACTTCATTGATCAAATGCGACATCTGCGACTTTACGGGTCATACCTCACTCTATTGCTATTATAACCCAAGGAACCAGCCTCACAACCAGTCAGGGGGACATTATCAACCTCCTCGACAACAGTTTATTTACAAAACCAAAATCAGCACTATCCACCACGAAACAACCAAGTTCATATACAAGAGTTGCCTAGGCAATCTAGACATGAACCTCAACCACAGTTGGTGCTTTTAGAACCACCTCCAAGGGGACAACCTGATCTAGGAGCACAAAAACATAGACACCCTTGAGAATCTGCACAAACACATCTTGTAGATAACTTCTACGATCACTCATATAATCATGATACAACACTCCCATCTGCTAGTTCTCAACCATATCAAACCGACAACTCATGCTCGTGCAAACGGGATGAGTATTCTACACTACCAGAAAATCCAGCACAGCTAGCCATCCAAGATGGTTATGCTATTGCCATAGGACCAATGAGCAACCGTTGTTTTATTTGTAGCGAAACTGGCCACTTCATGGTTGACTGTAAAGTTAAGAACCAATGCCATGCGGAATGTCTAGACTGTGTTCGCAAATACAGTTTCAAAGACTATCCTAAACAACCTAACAGGATCCTTCCAGCACATCATATATCATCCGAACCTGTTAGAGTTCTTACCAAAGCACAACGCCACCACCAAGAACAACAACAACACATTGCCAAATCAGCTGACCAACACGGAAGCCACTTGACAGCTTCCACATTACCCAAAGATTACCCAGACCCAAAAGTGGAACAAAGGCAGTACAATGAATTTAGAGATGAGTTTTTGCGAGAGGAAGAAAATAAGAAAAGTCTATTATCCGCTCAAATCCCCGAACAAGAGCAATCTTTACAGGGACTTGAAGTGTTTTCTGACCGCTTGCAAGCTCAAATCACTATGCCATTCCATAGCGTGATAAAGTCTTTCACCGGGCATCAACGCTATATCCATCGTAGTTTTCAGCTGCCTACTATTCCTGACGACCAATGGAAAACGGAAGAGATTCCTAAAATTTCTCAAATTCCTATGAATCTGCTGAATATAGGTGTTGCTAAGGGGACTAGCATCACTTTGCCTCTATCCTATAAAGACTATCCCGTAGTATCTGTTATCCTTGATAGCGAATCAGACGTAAATATATTGGCTTTGTCATTGGCAAAGTCATGGGGCTTCCATACCCTCGATCAACCACACTACAAACTTTTCATGGCTGATCAACGAGTTACAAACCCTGCCGATCATTGACGACGAATATCAATGTTCGCATTGCAGGTGTCAAATTTGTAATTGATGGTGTCATCTTATATTTATCAGAAGATGCAAATACTTAAAAACTCCTTCTTGGGACACCCTGGCTACATATGGCAGGCGTTGTCCACGATTAGAAGCATAGCAAAATTATCTATGCCAATCACGACAAACGAGTCACTGTTGACTCAACTGGCCATGTCAAGCCCGCTAAATTTTATGATGATTGGTCATCAACAACTTATGATGAATCAGATAGTGTCCTGATCCACCAAAAGGCCACTGTACGAGATCCACGGACATAATAAATTGGGGTCAAGCACTAGCCACTGTGGACTGTGCTGATTCCAATCGATGTCATATCGAAACCGCTGCCAAAGATGTGGATATTCTATTGTCTTCTACAGACATTGATACACCCATCATCCCACTTATGATGATTGACCCTATTCCTATAGCTTGGTGCCCAAGAGAACCTAGCATTTCTACCGTCCATGTTTCGGAAGAAGGTATTCTTTTCATGGATGATGTTGAAATGACGGATGAACATGTACTCCTTTATCTAGAGGCCCAATGTTATTCCCCAAAATCAATTCCTCAGGAGATCAAGTCACCAGGGCCGTTGGCTCACGTCCAACTGACATCGGACATATAATTTCAAAGGACGGTATTTCTACCGACCCTTCAAAAATCAAAGTAATAGTTGAAATGCCCAACAACGAAGGAAGTTTACGTTTTCCTCGGTCACATTAATTATTATCACATCTTTATAATCGATTATGCCGGCAAGGCATGACTCGTTTATCCGTGTTCACAGATTCGGGCTGGAATTTGTGAACAAGAGTACATATAAAACTCATGGAGAGATTTGTTTACATCCTATCAGACCCCTAATCCTAGCCTCTCTAATGTTATTGGATGAGTGACGCATCCATCTTGCAATTCTATTAGATCCTTTATGAAGATTTCTCAGTTTCTATTGGACCCCTTGACCAAAGCCAACACTTTAACTTGATCACTCATCAAATTACATTAACACAAGTGTCACAAGCCTATTTACAAGCCTAACTAGCTCAAGATTGCATCATAAGCTACTTTTGGCTCAATAGAGGCATTATATGTGGATTTGACCTATTTGCCATCTATGTCAATTTTTGGCCCTATCACAACTCTACACCAAGATGCTTGACATAAAAACTTAGGAAATCCCTAATGCTATGATAGATAACTTTTTATGATTTTCAGACTCCTAAAAAGATATCTATTCTAAAAAACCATTGATTTTGGAATCATTCCAAGATTGGATCTATGTTTGATGAAGGAACTCTTGAGTAGAGGCTTGGTGAGTGGATCGGCAATACACGATGATGAATCAATATGCTCCAAATGGATCTCTCCTCCAATAAGCTTCTCTCTCACAAAGTGGTGTGTCATTTCTATGTGCTTGCATCTTGCATGAAAAATTGGATTATTTGCAAGTGTTTGGGCCGAGATATTATCACAATATAACAATGGTGGCTCCTCCTCTTTGATGCAATTTAGCTCCAATAGAATCCTCTTGATACAAAGCACTTCTTTTGTTGATGTAGTGAGTATTTTATACTCAAACTCACAAGAAGAAAGAGAGATAGTATCTTGCTTTTTGGAAAGCCAAGATATGAGATTTCCTCCAAAAAAGATAGTATACAGTGCACTTGTGGACTTTCGATCCATCTTGTCACTTGCAAAGTCCGAATCTGAGTAGCCAATAATAGATAAATCTTCACTCTTATAAAGTAAACCATAATCATGTGATGAAGATATATACCTTAGCACCCTCTTGGACATCTTCCAATGTTGGATCTTTGGATCTTGCATAGATTGGCTCAACTTGTGCACACAATAGCTCAAGTCGGGCCTAGTGATGGTAAGCCATATCAAGGAGCCAATAAGACTCCTAAAAAGTGTGATGTCCTCGAAGGATCTTTCATCACCTTTATTGGGATCTTTTACAATGTGCAGAGTTGAGGCTCTCATACCAAGATCTTGGTGCTTGCTTGAGTCCATAAAGACTCTTGAAAAGCAAACACACCTTGATTCATCCTTGATGAATCCTTGAGGTTGTTCCATGTAAATTTCCTCTTGAAGATAACCATTGAGAAATGCATTGGAAACATCCAATGGAACACCTTACACTTGAAATAGGTATCAAGAGATATAAGAATCCTTATTGTCACTACCTTTGCCACAGGTGCAAAGGTCTCTTCATGATCAAGTCCATGGATTTGAGCAAATCCCTTGGCACATAGTTTTTCCTTGTGCTTGTTGATAGTGCCATCTTGATTATACTTGATTCGAAATACCCACTTGGATCCAATAGTGTACTTGTTGGATGGAGGATCCACAAGCTCCCAAGTGTTGTTGATGATCAAGGCTTCATATTCTTGCTTCATGGCATCAT
The DNA here is from genome assembly GCA_029204225.1 of Diphasiastrum complanatum. NCBI lineage: Eukaryota > Viridiplantae > Streptophyta > Lycopodiopsida > Lycopodiales > Lycopodiaceae > Diphasiastrum > Diphasiastrum complanatum. The sequence goes on from CM055112.1 coordinate 13,471,525, forward strand.
ACCACTCCTTGGTATTGAGTGCCTCTTCAACATCCTTTGGCTCTTCATGTGAGATAAAATATGCAAAATTGGTGGAATAAAGCTCCACTTGCTTGCCTTTGTCATCATAAGAAAGCCTCTTAGGCTTGGAATATCTCTACATGTCCTCCTAGGTGTGTAAACTCGAGGAGACTCCTCCTCAAATCTCGACCCCAACATGTCTTGATGGTCTTCAATAGGCATGATAGATGATGGATCTTGAGGTGACTTGATCTCGGCCCCTTCAAATGATGGATGTTAATCTTCATGGAATATAACATCTCTACTTTCAATCACTTGAGGAGTAGAGAGTACAAAGACTCTATAAGCTTTTTTGGTGGATGAATATCCAACCATGATCCCTTCGCAAGATCCTTATTCCTTGTTTCCAAGGGAATATGTACAAAGCAAATAGTGCCAAATACTCTAAGGTGATCAAACTTAGGCTTCTTTTTGAATAAGACCTCATATGGTGTCCTTCCTCCAAGAGCAAGATGTGGGAGTCTATTGCAAAGGTAATTTGCACAATTTATAGCCTCTCCCCAAAAGTCTTTAGGTAAAGATGCTTCAATCCTCCTTATGGCTTTTGCACATTCACATAAGGATCTATTCTTCCTCTCAGCCACTCCATTTTGAGATGGTGAATAAGCACAAGAGAACTCCCTCTTTATACCTTCTTGCTTACAATAGTCATGGAATTTGTTGGAGATATACTCTCCTCCTCCATCACACCTCAAAGCCTTGATCTTAAATGAGAATTGCTTCTCAACATATGCTTTGAATATAGGGAAGTGATCATACACCAAAGATTTAGAAGCAAGAAGATATAGCCATGTATATCTTGTGAAATCATCAATAAAAGTCACAAAGCAAGTGGCTCCTCCCTTGCTTTGAGATGATGAGAAGTGCACATCCAAGTGTATCAACTCCAAAGGATGAGTGCTTTTGATAGAAGATCTTTGATATGCTTTTTTGTGTGATTTTGCAATAGCACAAGCCTCATATGGCTTGATTTCCTTAGAAAGATTCTTTGGTAACCCAATAGCCTTGGCTTATTTGCACATAGAAAGCATGGATTTGTAGTTGGGATGTCCCAACCTCCTATGCCATAACCACTCCTTGGAAAGCTTTGTCATAATAGCAATATCACAACTCTCTCTTGGATCAAGCTTGTATATGCATCCAAATCTTGATCCATGTGCAAGGATCTCATCATCTCTCTTGATCCATGTGCAAGGATCTCATCAATTCTCTTGATAATACAAGTATCAATATTGAATTTCACATCAAGGCCACCATCAATAAGTTGGCCAACACTTATGAGGTTCTTTGTAAGATTAGACACAAAAAGAACCTTGTTGAGAGAAATAATTTTAGAAGATGAGGTCTTCAATGGAATACTCCCTATGTCTTCAATATTGCATTATTGGTCATTTGTTGTATAGATAGTCTTCTTAGCTCCTCCATAAGTCATAATAGATGTGAAGGACTCCTTGGATCTACACATATGTGAAGATGCTCCACTATCAATGTACACAGATCCATCCTTCTTGAAAGGTGTAGATGAAAAAACTAGTGCTATGTTCATCAAAGGCAAGTTCAAGAGCAAAGACAAAGGCAAGTGGTCTAAAGGGAAAGATCAAGGTGAGACTTCCTCTTTTGGTAAAAAGAAAGATAGATCAAAGTTAAAATATTTCTATTTTGGTATCAAAGGGCATTTTGCTAGTGATTGCTTCAAAAAGAAGAGAGATCAAGGTGATAAGCAAGGAAATCTAACTCTAGATGAGGATGGTGTTGGTGATCAAAACTTAAATGATGATGCTTTTGTGATGTCTTCATGTTTGGTTGTTAATGTTTGAGATATTGATCCTTGGTGGATTGATAGTGGAGCAAGCTCACACATGACCTTTCACAAAAAAATATTTCACATCTTTGTTGGCATATGGAGATGACAAGAGGGTGTTCTACACGGCCAATGATGGTGAGTGTGCAATCAAAGGGATTGGCACAATCCCTATTTCTCTCTCCAAAAATAGGAATGTTCATTTGAAGGATATTTTTTCTATATCTTCCATTACTAAGAACTTACTTAGTGTTTACGCAAGGGTCTTAAGGTTGAGTTTGATGGTGATAGATGCTTGATCAAGAAAAAGAATATTGTGATTGCAAGAGACAAAAGGAAATGTAAGCTCTTCAAACTTGATGCTTGTGTTATTGCTAACCAAGTTGGATGTGTTGCAAAAGAGCAAATGTCAATGCAAGAGGTTTGGCACAAAAGGATGGGGAATCTCAACTTCAAGTCATTGGAGGTAATGGCAAGAAATCAAGTTGTGATTGGTCTTCCAAGTTTTTGAACTAACATCAATCATGTTTGTGAGCAATGTGCTTTGTCAAAGTCACATAGGTTACCTTATAAGAGATCTACATCTAGATCTACTATGCATTTTCAAGTTGTGCATTCGGATATTCATGGAATTACTACAATTAGCAATATTGGTCACTAAGATGTATGTAACCTTCATTGATTATTATAGTAGATTTTTTTGGGTATATCTACCAAAGAGCAAGGATGAAGTGTATGATTTCTTTGTCAAGTTCAAAATTGCAAGGGAGGTCCAATTCTCTACCAAATCAGGTGCTTGAGGAGTGACAATGGTGGTGAGTATATTTCTACCCAATTTAAAGCTTTTTGTGATGATCATGGGATCAAGAGGGAGTACACAAGTCCAAGGACACCACAACAAAATGGAGTGGCCTAGAGGAAGAATAGAACCTTGTGTGAAGGTGGAAAAGTCATTTGGTTAGGAGCTAATCGTCCAAAACCATTTTGGGATCAAGCCTTATTGTGTCTAATTTTCTATGCAATAGGTGTGAGTGCTATGTTGGATGGGAAAACCCCTTTTGAGGTATTGTATTGTAAAAGGCCGAGTGTCAAGTTCTTTAAAACTTTTGGATGTACTTGCTATATCAACAGAACTCTTGATGATAGGACAAAGGAGGATCCATTTTCAAAGGAAGGCATTTTTGTTGGATATAATGAGACAAGCAAAGCTTACAAGGTTTACATTCCTTCTACTAATAAAGTGGTCATTGGAAGAGATGTCATTTTTTATGAGGGAAATATTCCAAAGGTTTCTTCAAGTAATGATGTTGTAAACAATCTTGATGTTGATGACATGGATGATGGTACTTTGGATGATGTTGATGAAGGGCCTTCATCAAGTCAAAAGCCAAGGAGGACATCAAGGCAAAGGCAAACACCTTCAAGCTAGTGAGAGGCTCAATTCTAGTAACTATTTAATTTGGAAAGTTAGAATGGAGTCACTTTTAGTGCTCCTCCAAGATCTCTTTCATCTTGTCATTGGTAAGGAGGAAGAGCCTCAAGGTGGACAAGAACAAGTGAGGTACAAGAGAAAAGCTAGGCTAGCATTGCATTGTATTAAAATGAAGGAGGCTTGGGACTTCTTGAAAGATATCTATGAATTTAAAAACACCTCGAGTGCTAATGTTGAGAAACAAAGTACTTCAAGGCCTGACATGTAGTGAAGAGAGTTCTCAAGATTATGTCTTGAGAATCAGATCACTCAATAAGGAGCTTTCCACTGTTAGTGAAAGAATCCATGATGAAGAACTTGTACAAATCATCCTAAATGGTCTTGGAGATGAGTTTTCCAATTTAGTACAAATTTTTTCCATACAAACTCCTTACCCTCAATTGAAAAGCTACAAAGTAGAGATGTTACTTTTGATGAAGGTCATTTTCTCAAAGTGAATGAAAGTGCTACTAATCGTTCTTGTGCCAAGGATCTTGCAAGATTTGAGGAGGATCCATCGTTTGATCAAGATCTTGAGGATCTACTCAAGACCGGAGTGATCCAAGAAGATCTTCAAGAAGGAGGGCCGAGCCATCAAGGCTCACATATGTGGACAAGGGTGAGCAAAGGGAAGGCACTCAGTCTCTTACCTCTTATACTTTTCTCACTTCAATGCTTGATGAACCAAGTTGCTTTGAAGATGCTATAAAGTCACTTGAATGGAAGGATGCCATACAAAGGGAGTATGATGCTCTTATGGAGAATCATACATGGAAGCTTCTGGATCTTGTGAAGAAAAATCAAATCATTAAGATCCAATCAAACTCTAAGATCTTTGGTTACTAAAGATAACACATCTAGCACCATTTACAATGTAGAAATATAGCTCTACCATTGCATAGAAGCCATAAACTCTAATAGATCTTGACAAAATTTGATATGAATGATAAAGTCCTGTTTCTGTTAAAACCAATAAGCTACTGTATTTCACATGTGTGAACAATTGCATTCTACACATAAAAATCCAAGATATTAACACAATAGTGCACCAATAAGTATGGAACCTTAAATTCAATTGCACTTAGGTACACTTAGGCTCTCCCTACTCTCTTTCTCAGAAGTTAGTCTCAAAGGCAACTCTCTTTATTCACTCAAAACTCAAGAAGCAAGATCTAGAATGATCTTAAATTCAAAAAGAACTTAGGAATAAAATTCTATTCTCATTATTCACTTGATTGTCTAGATTTGACTCTTGGAAGATCTCTAGCCTTCCTATGGTGATTAAAATGACTTTAGTCTCTCTCTAGGACTAAAAAGCATCAGCCTCCTCACTCTCTCTCTCTCAATGATTAAGTGATTTCATAAAGACCTATCACCAATTCACATCAAATCTATTATGAAGCAATTGAATTTTACAAGGCAAATCACTCATTAATACTCTCACAAACTTGTATGATGCAAAACTTTGAAGATCCTTCTAATATGAAGCAAGTACAAGTACAGAAGCCTCCCACACATATGAGAAGTACACCTGAACCTCAAATCCACATATAGACCTCAAAGCTTGTAGTAATCAAATGGTTAGGCTCGCCCTCCCTCAAATTGATTTTAGCACCAATGCCTTCTACAAAATGGAGAGATCTAGAACGTTAACTATGCTCTTAGACTTGGCTCTGATACCATGATAGAAATCAGAAAATGGATCTTAATTAGATATATTTTAGATCAATAAGAGTGATTGGCAACTTGGATGATTGATCTAGATCAAGACTAGCACTTAAAACTAGCTTTCATTGTCAATTACTACACTTCCAAGCAAGAACAAGTTTAATTATCACAAGGCTTCACACGTGTGAAAACCAGTGAGTGTACAGCCTGCTAATAGAGAAAATGATTACTAACAAGTTCCTAAGCATTCACATCAAAAGATCATGCATAAGGGAGTGATAACATCAAGTTTTGCTCCCAAACCAATGCTCATCAAAATTAGCTCGGATCCATCATGGATCAAGTACACAATTGTGGATTTCTCTCTCTAAGCCACTTCCAGCACGTGTAAGACAACTCATTGAGCTTATCCTAATCCATTTAGCTTAGATTCCACTAATTTGCCACATCAACATTGGTGGGTGTTGACCTTCTATATTCCTACATTCAAGGAGATAGATCCTATAAAATAGGAGATTTGGCATTTGTCTCATATGGAAGCTATGTACAATGGATCTGAACTTTCCACATGCAATTTCACACGTGTGGACAGGTCCTCACATGTGTGGATCCACATAGATATCAAACAATTGACTTATACAACATAAAAATTGTCAAATCTAACAGTTATGTCACGTCATTTCGGACTAGGCCAGTAATGTAATTAACAACCTTGTAAGGTCCCAAATGCTCTAATTGGACCTATGGAGCTAGTGCATGGTGATTGAAAGCTTTTTGTGCAAGAATAGGAGATCAAGTTGCTTTTGCATGTCTTGGGACATCCTAAAGAGATTATCTCTTAACTTTTGGGGTCTAGATATCACTATAATGTTTGGTGGATATAAGTGCACAATCTTTGTAATGTCATTTTTTAAACCAGACTATAAATGATTTACTTTACAAACAATAAATAGATATCAATAAAACTTACAAAAGCATTCCTTTTGACCATTATGATTATACCATCAACATCAACTCATTGCGATGTAAAAATATCGAACATATCATTCTAAAGGATGCCCTCCATTGGAAACTCTGAATTCCACAATTCTTCCCTTTCAATAACTTTGTGTAAAATTTTCTCTTGATGATACTTGCATCAAAACACATGGAAATTTCTTCTATCTTCATGGTGAGGAAGAGAGTGGAAGACTTTGTGCATGTCTGCATTTCAATCTTCTCTAAAGCGTACAAGTTAGTTCAACAATATTTTGTCTACAATTCAACATTTTTAACCATAGGATATTGCCCATTCTAAAGAGCCAAAAGTCGACCCAAAACTTTAGATTTTTCAACTCCAAATGCCTCCAGTATAATGTTGCACAGCTTGTTTTCCTATTGCATAGGAAATTTTATTTTAGCACACTTCTTCCATTTTATTATCTATCGTGAACTACATCATGTTAGACTTTTCCAATACCAAGGTCAAATTTGGATCTTCCTTTCCAACAACTATGCCCACTGTATTGCAAAAGATTGTTAAATTTAAAATCACAAAATAATGCATCCTTAGCAACAAGCTAACTAACCATGCGCATGCAATACCCTACCTTTGTTTTTGCGAAAAGGCTTATCACCTCAATTCCTATGACCCTTGACAAAGATCATTCACCTTGCTTTCTTTCTTGTTTCACAACCTTCTTTCATTGCCTCAATTAGTTTTCTAATTGCACCTAAATAGATCCACTAACCTTTACCCACAATTAGCTATACCCAACATGGCAAAATTGTTGTCTCAACTCACTAGGGTTACTTCTAAGTGTTATTTGGCAACCATGACCCAACTTTTAACATTATATTGCAGCCCCCCAACATGGATGATACAAAGTTTAGTCTAGACTAGTGCCCAAAATAACGAATGAGATGTGCAATCTTCAATCTTATGAAGCCTACAAGCCACAAAATCTTAGACCCTGGACTTCATCATGCATAGCAAGGACAAAAAGCTGCGACATCCCTACTCACTTAAAAAGTGCCCAAGTGTAGAAGTCACAAGTAACAAATGCCCAAGCAATAAAAAAAGGCCTCAAATTATCAAGTATCCATATACATTTGAAAAGCGTCTTTGGTATCACTTGATCTTAATCAGCTCATTTGCTTGGCATTTTACAGTCAATTTTCATACTATTTTTTTCTCTTGGATGTGTGTAATGGACTGGAGTCAGAACTCCTAACCTATAGGAGAGGAAGGAAAGTTCTAACCAGCTCACGACTCTTGGAGGATGATTGTCTTACTCTTTTGAAGCTTTAAGGTTTGATCAAACTAAAGGTTGGGCCTTGTGTAGTTTTCCACCAAATTATAAAGCATTTACAATATAAAATAGCATGGGACAAAAAATATTGCTTACCATATGTCTAAATAAACTATGAAAAAGAGTATGCGACCTTCATTTTAACAGAAAAAAGTATTCCTTTTCAAATTGGTTTGGCACATGTATAAACAAAAAAAGAAAATAATTCTCATTGGTTAAAGATGACACTCCACTGAGTTAAACCATAGATCCATAGGGTACAAAGTAGGATCATTCCAAATGAAGTTCTGTAAGTGTTTTGTACACAAAAATCTTCCACATTCCATACAGACTTCTATTTTTTGCAGGTATAGTGAACTTATCATTATCCCACCAAACAATGATTTTCAATCCCATCATTACTCTTCAGGCTCTTAAGATATTAGAAGGGCACTGCTGTGCCAAACCATAAAAAAATTATCTAAATGGATTTCAAAATAAGATGAGCCTCCAAACAGAAAACTGCATTAGAGAAACAGTCACCATCATGACTTTCAGGGATGGTGACAGGATTAAAGCATTTTGATTTCCCCTTAGTGCAGATAAATCTCAGGCCATAGCAAGAATTCCACATGTTTTGCACGAGAGAAACTCTGGCCTTCAGAAACGGATAGTTTTTGGCCAGCCGTGGATCATCTTTCCATATTGGTTAGAACAGTATAGATGGCCATGACCTCTCAGACAGCTGCACTCAGCAAAGAACCTCTGATATCTCACATATGACTTGCAGGGACAGAAGTATTTAAACAGTCTAGCATCAGAATAGTTCTCAATTATGGCATACTAAACCCTCTATTACAGAATGAGTTTGATGATCTATTCAGTGGCCCTGAGTTACAACCCCACAATTGTGTGTTTGCAGTTGCATTCTCCAGCAAATAAATATACTCTACCTCAAGGATACTGAAAAATCTCCTGCAATCTTTCTTTTTGCATAGTAATCAGAAAAGTTCTTGAGCATGATTTCCATCTGATCGCTTCCACAATAACTCCATGCATACACCACCATGCAAGCAGCAGAGATCATTTTAGACACTTCATCGAAGTCTCTGATGATTGCTGATAAATCATTTCTAATTTTTGTATTTGTTTGCATGCATTCTCCATTTGAGAGCCTTGAGGCCGTTAGTAGAAAAACACAACAAAAAATTGATGCACTAATTTATTTCTTGTGTACTGATGGAGTAGTGTTCCTTACGCACGAATGATATACGGCCCCTAAAAATTATCAAAACGGAATTTTATGAGTTAAACATATTCAATGCTGAACCAAAACATCTATCTACCAGCAGCGTTGGCTTAGTGACTGACCCCTTTCATTCAATTCATATAGAATTACGCTGGAGTCTCCTCCCTCTCCTTGCCCCAAAGGCTACATAGAAACACCCAATTAATCAATGCTTGAATAGTTCAGGCATGTAGCAGAAAAAGGATATGGTAGGAAAAAAGGCCAGGATAACACTGCAATGGACTGCTTGTCCATATGAAGTTGTTTATGGATTTTAAAAAGTGTCTCACAGTTTTTCTAATGGCAACTTGATTACAGGCTATCAAGCAATTTCTTGGGCATAAAAGATTGTAGACGGTGACCGAAGCAAAACCTTAAAAAAAGTGCAGTCAATTTATATTGAAGATGGAACCGTAATATATGAATGTGCAAATATACGCAAAGAATGATATGATCACTTATCCCAAACATGGTGTATGCTAAAGGATAGAGATCTGATGAATAGTTTTTAGATCTTTCCAGGAACAGACAGCGAGGACATATAATGCTGAACTAAAGCCACTTGGACAATGATGCATAAAAACAAATTGCAAAGCATGGACGTAAGAATACACGTATCTACTTCCTAACCATTACAAAAATGGCAACACGCTGACTTCTGTAGCTTGGGTGCCAAGATGTTTCTTGTATTCTACCAATCTGAAAATCTTTCAGAGCTAGCTCCAAAAAACGCTCCAGCACAGAATCTGCAAATTAAAACAGAGGGTTAGCAATCTATTGTGAATTAGGTTAAGTACTGCAGAATAAGCAATTATTCTATTCTAGAAGTCATTAATGGTAACACAACATTGAACTTCTGATTGAAAACAGGTATCCAAAGACCATGACACAAAAAAATAACAGCCACTTTTGTGAAGTGCAATGGAAGTAGGTCAAGATGGGGAAATGTCGAGTCAATGTATGGCTCTAGTTCACTTCATAACTAGCCGAGAGGATAGTCAAGCTAAATGACGATGCATGAGTGACTGGGGGAATATTTGAGGCCAAAACCAGGAGCTAAGGTAAGGATGGAAAAGACAAAAGATGTGGCCTTACAGGGCTTTAGCAAGTTTTTATGTGGGAGTCATGGCGTTTAGCCTAAATTGTTAATCATCTTATATCCGAGCCATGGGCCAATTGATGAACATTGTCTTTCTTTGCAAGGGTGTTTCATGAACAAATGCAAGTTATATACTGGATAATGCATGAAGGACATGGAACTTCGAACTTGAAAGCAACGACACTTGGCATGATTTACTTTAATGAAAAGCTTTTCCTATTAAAGCAAACATATTGGTCCTAGGCTCCTAGGATGCTACTTATTCTCTATATTACTTCGATCTAAATGTAGCTGCAATCAAATGGTCAGCTAGCAGAGAGCTAGACTACATCAACTGCGCAACAGCCATTCCACATGCTGAAGGAGCTCAAAATATAAAATATGAATGAAGTCCTTCACAGTAGAAGGGTTTTCTTCAGAATTTGCTAGAAGGATGACTGCCAGCCTCGAGATATTTGAGGCCTAGCATCTGCTATGTGTTGATGTATAACACAAACGGGACTGTCACCAAAGCAATGACCTTCATCCTTAACTGGCACGACAAAACACTAGGACATTCAGTATTTGCACATCCCCTTACTGATGGAAGAATCTGCACAAAATGAAACAAGGAACGGACCGCAGAAAGTGAGACTGCACTCACTGAACCCAGTTGAAAACCCACCTGGCACAATGTTCTCCACGTGTAAATCTATAAAGCATTTATGAAAGGAGAAGTGATAATTTAGGTTGAGCAATAAGGGATACTAGCTGCAAAGTGAAGGAAAAGGGCCCAAGAACAAACATTTCAAGTATCAAGGACGAATGGAAAAACAGGACCTAAATGAATGGAAAAACAGGAACTAAATGACTCTCCAAGCTTGGCCAATTAATTTGGATGGAGTTGAAGTTAGTTAATATACTTCTCATAAAAGCTGCAAGTACTTCTCAATTGCAAGAGAAGCATATTCATTACAACACAAAGTAGAAACCCATGAGCACTACAACACACAACACATCAGTTAAAATCCTTCTCTTTAGATAAAGGGGATATTCATAGGGATTGCTAGGAAAAATGGCAGCAAAATTTTCTAGAAAGTAATAACATTTACCATTTCGAAGCTCTCCAGCAATAAGAACTGTTGTCTGAGGACTGCAAAGTCCTCTTATGGAGGAAAGTAGCTCTGGCACAACATCTTCATTATACACAACATCCGAAGCAAATACTGCATGGTGCAGACAACCAGGGTAATATTTCAGTTTTAGAAGAGGAAATTGGAGTCATATAAAATGCCAAAGAGGAGACACTTCCTTTATGTTGAATACAGCTATTTTTCTCTGAATTCTAAATGGAAAAGCTTTTGCAGCACTCGACTAAAATGATCAGCTTAAATTGCCATAACTCAGCTATGGCGAAATAATAATTAGAATACCAGATTTTTTAGGTTGAACGATGGATTTTGAAACAGTAGTTTCTACATGAGATAACACCAATATATCCTATAAACACTCTCTCTCTCTCTCTCTCTCTCTCTCTCTCTCTCTCTCTCTCTCTCTCTCTCTCTCTCTCTCTCTCTCCATGGCCAGAGGTACAAGGGGGAGCCCACACTCCCCTTCTCCACCCCCGTCCCCCACTGACTCACCCATCTCCATCCCCCCATGCCCATGTGAATTCACCTTCTTCACCTCTGACATGGTCCTATAGGCCATCAAGAGATTGAAGACCAGATGTACCAGAGATATAGAGGACCTTGAATCCGAACTGTTGATCCATGCTGCAACCATACTCTCACCTGTTCTAGCCACTCTACTCAATCGAGCCGTTGTCTCAGGTTTCCCATCCTCCTGGTGCACTAACATTATCCATCCCATTCACAAACATGGTGACCCCATGAATCCGAGTAATTATCGCACCATCATGATTGGGCACGCTTGGGCACGCTCTTGAGAAGTTGTATGGTACCATTCTCCCGTCCGCAGTTGTATGCATGAGAAATAAAATTTTATCTGTTTGGAAGAGGTGCCAACCCTAAAATTTTCAGCAAGATTAGTCCTTAATCTTTGATATGAAAAAGTAACACGAGTCCTAATCCTCTTCAACTATAAGTTGTTAGAGGGCCCTGAACTTCATATTGCACTTTGATCACCAATTGTGTGAGCAAGGAGAGGGAGATTACAAACCTTATAAATCAAATTCTTTTATTTTGACAGGGAAAACATTTGAGCTTCCACCAGATACTTTTCGTGAAGCTTCTTACATGTGGGTCATAAGAAACAAATATCAGACTCAGATGCAGATAGTCCAACAAGTGGGGCAGCTCGCCACAGATGTTACGTCTCTGATTTACTGCAACTGGTCATCGTCTATACTAGAGATAAGACAACCCGATGACTTTAGGTTTTAAGGGGTGGTTAATACTTGGTGTCAATTATAGTTGACTATAAATGTAGTGATTAACCTGGAGTCAGTCTCAAGACACCAAGGACATGCGGGAATACTTGCACAGCAGGTCAGCAAAATGCGGGTAATTGGACAGGTGGCATGAGGATGTGGCTATATAAGCGATACTGGGGACATTGAATGAGGCATTTAAATCAACTGACGAGAGCTCTTAATGGTTGTCGGATCATAGAGCTGACACTCCAGAGTAATAAAATTAACAAGATTGAATATTGGAACGTCATGTCTTAACTTTATAACTACTCGTGAGCTAACTTTTTCTGTGCCGTGGTTGCCACCAAAAATACTTAACATAAGAAATTCATTTTAGCATAACTAACTAAAGCATGGACCTAACATGTAACTATTTGAAATCTACTATAGATGATTGCTATTACAATTAGAAAGAATTCGAGATTATCTTACTCTATGTGAAGATTTAAAAAAGCTCTACATATAATACTACTTCTAAGGATATCAAACTTTTATATTGACCTCTTAATCAGTAACTTACACCAAGGTTAAAAGCCAATTCGAATCGGCCGATCCGACTCGGGCTGATTCGACCGGTTCGAACCGATTCAAACCAGCCAGGCTGGTTCGAACCCTCTCCGGTTCGAACCGAAAAAAAATTATTTTTTCCAAAACGTTTTTTGGGCTTTTTTGGGGGTTTTTTTTTTTCCGGTTCGAACTGAATTTCGGTTCGAACCGGCTCCAAATGGTTCGAATGGTTCGAGGTTTGAACCCTGGTTCGTGCAACTATGCTAAACACAATATTGAGTATTCTAAGATCTTCCTTGGGAGTTTTTTTTCAAGTGTATCTACCTAGCTAGTGCTACAAAGGCATAAGTCCATGTAATTTAGTTTTTTCCATCAAGTCTCTTATCCTATAGTTGAAGATTATGGCAAATAAATGACTTGCAAAGACAAGAAATCATGTCAAGTGTACCATTTCCATAATAAATGATGACAATAGTAACCATCTTCTGGCAACAATCTATAATCACAGTCCAGACATCATGCAAAGAGACATCTACATGGATCTAGATATGCATCAATTATCTACATATTTACAATTCTTTCAGTACTTTCAATGTTCTATATGTTGTAATGCTTGTAGTCGCTACCAACCTCAAAAAATTGCGTAATTCCAGGTAAAATTTTCAACACTTACCATAATCAAGGGATGGCTTGAACAAGTTTGAAGGAATTTCATCACCCCATTTAAGGTCCATGATAGATGCAACGTTGCTTGTCATGAAAGAGCTCAAATTTTCATTCACATTCTTGTGAAGTAATCGCAAACGATCTGGCAAATCTGTGAACACAACTTGAGCTCCTAAAAGGGTTGCCACACACCTGATCAAATGAAAACTTGATGTTATACTGAGCAACCTAGCTGTTACTAGTGTATACATGCATTTGTACGTCCATGCATGCATTATGGCAATTTGTCTACATCTGAATTCTCTCTCTCTCTCTCTCTCTCTCTCTCTCTCTCTCTCTCTCTCTCTCTCTCTCTCTTTGTTGCGGCGACATTTGGATACATTACAAATGTTTGGAGATTTATCTAGTTTGATTGTGCATACCAAGAAAACCTAGATTATGACTTTTAATACCTCCTGGACTTTTATGCAACGGCAGGTGTTTTCTTTAGGAGGACAACCACTTAAGGTGGTATCTTCTTATACTTACTTGGGGACATCCTCCACTGGACTTGCTTTCAGTACGCAACATGTCGCGCCACAGCTAGACTTTGGAAGGGTCACACTTATCTGGTTAGTGAGTGGTTTTGCTTCAAGAAGCACATTCAGGATGCCTTGAGTAAGTGTAGTTTATTTGACACCAATGTTTCACCTACAATTATGTATGCAACGGAAGCTTGGCGTACAGGGATCTTGAGATGGAGTGGACTAGTATTTCCCGTCAACATGTCATGATTCTTGCACATGTGACCCAGGCCAAGCCCTCCGTTCCCCACCAAATTATCCTTGCTGAGTTTGCTCCACACATAGCTCTTCTATCTTCTCTGCAGCTTCATCACCAGGGTCATCAGTTATCATGGTACCATAGTTGCACTAAAGAATTGTGAATCGCGATTTGCGAATCACTGGCCAGAAAATCAACGATTCGCTACGAATCGTTTTTTTTTTTTTGAAAAACCACCCAATATGGGTATCATTAGATACGTATGCATGGGAAGGTTGGCAACCAGTCAGTTAGAGTCATGGTTGATGATGGGGCAACCCATAATGTCATCAACTACACCCTAGTTAAAAAACTCAGACTTCCAGAGGTACCTAGTCAACATAGGTACATGGTTTCTTTAGCCAAGGGTGAAGACAAAAAAATTTGGGAAACTATGGTAAGTAAATTAAATCTTGGTATTTAGGGGCAGCTTAGGACCCTCCCTCCACAGAAATTATCAAGTTCATAGCTCTGTCAGTTAATCGGAGATAACAACCATCAGGTATTCTTATGTGACTTTCAGTTATTCTAGTTCTTTACATTAGAAAGTAAGTAGATTAAAAACTTTATTGTCTAAATTTAAAAATGTTTTTCCTGAAGATTTACCGCATTACCACCTAGCAAAGATGTAGATCATGTAATAAACCTAGTACCAAGTACAACACCTATTTCTAAACCTCCGTATCGGGTCAGCCGAACAGAGGATGAAGAAATAACTAGGCAGTTAACAGATTATCTTGGGAAAGGCCAAATTCAGACCAGTAGTTCACCATGGGCCTCACCAGTCCTATTGGTGAAAAAGGAGGGGTCTATGCGTCTTTGCGTAGATTACAGAGCCCTCAATAAAGTCACAATTAAGAATAAGTACCCAATGCCTCGGGCAGATGAGTTGTTTGATCAACTCGACGGGGCTAAATTTTTCAGTAAAATTGACCTTAGATCGGGATATCATCAAGTCCGTATAAAAACAGAAGATGTCTCGAAAACAGCTTTTAGGACTCGTCATGGTCATTATGAGTTTAAGGTGATGCCATTTGGGCTCACAAATGCTCCAGCTACCTTTATGACTTTGATGAACAGTGTCCTCAGACCATACTTGGGTAAGTTTGTAGTCGTATTTTTAGATGACATCCTCGTTTACAATAAAATGAGGAAGGAGCATCTTAAACATCTCAGAAAGGTGTTTCGACTGCTTAGAAAGCATAAGCTTTACACTAAGAAACCTAAGTGTGAATTCTTCATTGAAGAAGTAGCTTATTTGGGTCACATTATCTCCGCAGATGGGATTAAGATGGACCCCAGTAAGGTTAAAGCCATACTCAGTTGGCTGAGACCTTAGAATCTTTTAGAGTTTCAGATCTTTCTAGGTTTGGCGGGATATTACAGACGATTTGTCAAGGAATATGCTCAGATAGCAGTGCCCATGACAAATCTTCTTAAGGGGAAGGGAAAGGAGTTCATATGGGAGTCTGCACAACATGAGAGCTTTGATGCTCTCAAAACAGCCTTAGCCACAGCACCAGTTCTAAAAGTTGTCGACCCCAATCAGCCATTTGTGGTCGAAACAGATGCTAGCGACTTTGCCGTTGGTGTTGTACTAACTCAGAGTGGACGACCAGTTGTGTTCAAGAGTAAAAAACTCGAGCGAGCACAGACTAGGTACAACGCCTATGAAAAGGAACTCTTCTCCATAGTTCATGCCCTTAAGAATTGGAGGCATTATTTGTATGGTGCCAACTTTGAGGTCCTGACAGACCATGAAAGTCTCAGATACCTTTGCAATTAGCCTGAGCTCAAAGGTCGGAAAGCTCGTTGGGCTGAGTTAATGCAAGAGTTTGATATGTCTATCAGATATAGACGGGGGAAATTCAACACGATAGCAGATGCCCTTAGTAGAATGCCTATGATAAATGAGCTGAGTTTTACTCAGATTCGTAGTGAGTTACTCGAGTCCTTGAGAGGGAAGTGCCAACATGATGCATTCTTCTCTACTATCTGGAACTTAGTCCAGAGCAGACAGCTACAGACTCCAGAACCAGTTCCCGGGGCTGGTGCCAATTCATCCAAGAATACGACAGCTTTCGTTGAGGATGATGAGTCCGAGTATACGTTAGATGACGTTGAGGATTCTGAGCCTGTATTACCCAAGCAAACCCCAGTGGTTGAGGGTCAGTTGACTCAAGGATTCAAATGGAAACAATATTCCATTCAGGATGAGTACTTGCTCTATAGAGATAGAGTATGTGTCCCCAATTCAGAGGATTATAGGCAACAGGTCCTATGTGAGTGTCATGACAGTCCTAGTGCGGGGCACCCAGGCATTCAAAAGACCTATGAGCTGCAATTTTTCTGGTTCAATATGAAAAAGGACGTCCAGCAATATGTAACCAGTTGCCGGAAATGTCAGGTAAATAAAGCAGAGCTTTTAAAGGCAGGAGGGTTGTTACAGCCCTTAGATATACCAGCTGGTAAATGGGAGAGTATCTCCATGGATTTCTTGCCTAAAACCCAAAAGGGTAATGACGCTATATGGGTCACAGTTGACCGTCTGACCAAAATGGCTCACTTTATTCTGACCAAAACAACTGTTAGAGCTCCAGAGTTAGCAAGGTTATTCGTAGGTGGGCTATTTAAATTGTACGGTCTACCTTCCGGCATAGTCAGTGACCGGACAATAAGTTTAATGGAAATTTTTGGAGGGCAGTATTCCATCATATCCATACTAAACTTAACATGAATACTACCGACCATCCACAGACGGACGGTTAGACAGAAAGAGTAAATCAGGTGCTGGAGGATATGCTTCGAGCATACGTCAGCAAAAAGCAGACTAATTGGGAGGAGTATCTCTCGATATTAGAGTTTGCTTATAACAGTACCAAACATTCAGCTACGGGATACAACCCATTTATGTTGATGTACGGTTTTCAGCCGCGCTCACCCAACTGTAGGTTTTAAACAAGAAAAAGTTGAAGCAGCCAGAAACTTTTTGGAAGACCTAAACCAGATGATAGAACATGCTAAGCATAGCATTAGGCAATCCTAGGATCGAGCCAAGCATTATGCAGATCCACACAGACGGGATGTGTAGTTCTCCACTGGTGAGAAAGTCTACTTGAGAGTCCCAGTTGACTCTAAAACCCTCAAATCAGGAGTGTGTGCTAAGTTGTCTCCTAGGTATTGTGGTCCTTTTACCATCAGTAGGAGACTAGGCGAGGTCACCTATGAACTAGAACTCCCACACAGCAGTAAGGTTTATCCAGTCTTTCATGTAAGTCAGTTACGAAAAGCCAGATCAGAAAATCTGGTAGGGGACAATGTTCTGGTTCTCCCATTGGATTCTTAGCAACCTCCACATGAACCAGAGGAGATCCTTGATAGTAGAGAGACGCAGACTCGTCATATTCTATACCGAGAATATCTGGTCAAGTGGAACGATCAGCCTGTTGAGAATGCCACCTGGGAAAGAGGCAGCGTCGTTCGCAAGATTTTTCCAGACTTTGTCTTAGAGGACCAAGACGGTTCTCAAGGGGGAGGGAGTGTTACAAGCACATAACCAGTGCCGAACCCTAGAGAACACAAGAGGTCAGATACCACAGTCAGGGACGTGTCTAGCGTACACGTCCAACAGGGCAAGACAGTGTGAGTAGTGTGACCCAGCAAGGTCTATAGCCATGGCGGGCCTAACACAGCATAGGGACTCTGTCAGCAGGATAGGGCCCCACGTTGGGTCTCGACGTGCAGTCGGCCACGTCAGTGCCACGTGGCCGACACTTGGCAGTATGCATGCTACCAATCCTCACACTGGGCTAGAAGGGGCTTACTCCATATCAGGGAGTAGGCAAGGTTGGGTGGATCAGTTAGTGTTTGCCCTACTGTGGTGTTTAGATCTCTAACACCGATAGTGCTCCATTGAACCGCGAATTGAACCACAGTTCGAACGCTTCGAACCATTCGAACCCAGTTTGAACCGAATTCCGATTCGAACTGGATTTAAAAAAAAAAAAAAAAAAACCCCAAAAACTCAAAAAAAACGTTTTTTTCCGATTCGAACCATTTTCCGATTCGAACCTGACCTGCCGGTTCGAACCGGAAAGAATCGGTTCGAATCGGCCGGTTCAAATCGGGGTGTAACCTTGCTCCAAATGTGATCAGATATGCCACTGTTATGCTGGAAATAGCCAGGACACGCTCATAAAGTGCCATCACAGTAAGAATGATGTTGGTGGAGAAGCCGAGGTCTCAGAGTCTCTGGATGAGCAATGAGCGAGGAACAGAATCAAAGGCTTTTCTGAAGTCCACAAAACAACAGTAAACCCTCTCTCTCTTGCTTAGCCTCCTCAATCAAGGCCCGTAATGTGAAGATGTGATACGTAGTAGAGTAATGGGCTCGAAAACTTGCCTAGCCCATAGCATGTAGTCTCCTAGTCTCCGCCTTTGAACTCACAACAGACTGAAGTATAGTACCATATAGCTTTGCCAGGACATGCCCGATCATGATGGTGCGTTAGTTACTCGGAATCATGAGGTCACCATTCCTATGGATGGGGATAATGTTACTGCACCAGGATGATGGGAAACTGGAAACAGAAGGGTGGCTATGGTGGGAGCGGTAAGTCAGAGGCATGGAAAAGGAGTTCAGGCTCAAGGTCGTCAATATCTCTGGCCTTGTGGGACTTCATCTTCTTAATGGTTGCAAGCACCATGTCAGATGTAAAGAAGGAGAACTCAGATGGTCGTGGAGATATAGATATAGGTGAGTCGGTAGGGACGGTATACAAGCTAGTAGCATAAGCAGTCCAAGTGTGGAGGTCCTCTAGGAGAGGTGGTGGAGAGCGAGGAATGAACTCATGCCAAAAAGCGCCCGAAGAAGAACTGAAAAGGTCAATAAGACGTTTCCCTTCAAAATCATCATAGGAACGCTTCTTACAGCGGAGAACACGATTGGTAGGAGCGTCGGGAAGACCGAAGTAGATGTGGAGCATGGATACATGAATAGGTTACTGATGAAGAGAACGACACTCGGTATCGTACCATGGAGGGTGCAATGGTTGAGGTGTGTCGAGTCTTTTTGGGATGGGGTTTTGTGGGGAGGGGTAGTGATGCAGCCATGTGGAGAGAGGTGGTGAGAAAAGCGGCCTGGGTGTCGACTGGACTGTCATGAGAAAAGGAGTGTAAAAGTGAAGCCAAGGACTGCCGGTATAGTGGCATGTAAATCGGATCAAATGTGTACTTGGGTGCTCGGGTAAGCATGGGTAGTGTAGATGGATGAGTGGGTGGCAGGTGGCCGATATCGAATGAGAGAAATGAGTGATCAGAAAGGGTGGTGGGGGAAACGTGGGAGTATGAGACTATGGGTACAAAGGATGGTGACCCCATGAGATAGTCAACGACACTATGTCCTCCACTGTGAGGGTGGCATGTATAACTGTCTGAATGTGGCCAATAGGGGAAGCCATTATAAATGGCTAGCTCATGTGCTCTCCAAACTGCAGTAAGTGCTCACCATATGGAGTAGTAGGTCCCAAACAGTCCGCGGAAGTCCTGGTAACCCCAAGCATATCACTGTCAAGGGCACGAACCGACAACTGATCCATGGTGTCGAAGAACTCTGTCTGTCTCGAAGATGTCTGGGCATTAAAATCCCCTGTGAGGAGAATATGCCCCCGCTCTGAGAATCTGATGATATCTAGTGAGAGGTCCTGATATGGAGATCCAATACCCTCAGCAAAAGATGAAGACTCTGGTGGAAAGTAACATGCTGTAATAAAAAGATCTCTATCCAAACCAATATCCTGACCCACGATGCGAGTCCATATATAGCGGGCCTGCTTGTCATGTCGGATAAAGTCAATACTCGAGTGGAGAGACTCTCTATACAAGCAGACAACCTCACCTGAACCTTGGCCATTGGCAGATCTAGTCTCTCGTTGGAATACTGAGTCCCATCTATATCCAGGAAAGAAGGAAGTCCTCGCTCCGGGCTCTCATGTGTCTCCATGAAGAACAATATATCTCTTATAATAAAATCAACAAGATCCCCTGCCATAGAAGATGAATGTATGCCAGCACAATTCCACACTCCAATCTGAAGGTGGTGTGGATGGGACCCCGGGGTGCTCCCATCACGAGCGCTACCCATACGGCGCACTTGTGCATCCCTATATATGACTTGTATGCCTGACTCCCTAGCTTCCTAAAGGCCTTACGCCTCTCCTCCACCTGGATATAAGTGAGATCATCGTCCATGTATATGGTGGTGCCGCATAGTTTGGCCCTACATCGTAAAGCCTTTCTACGGCTGGCTAGGGATGTGAAGTGGATGATCAATGTAGCTGCATCTCGGGTGGTCCTCCAGGCTGTGTCTAATCCATCTGTCACATGTCTCTAGAAACCTCGTGGCTTCGGCAATGGCATCCAGTGTATATGGTATCCCATGAACTTTGATGTTAGGTAATGGTGCTTTCTCATGATCTAGTAAGAAACAAGCTACAGCTACTCTTTCCACTACAGAAGCAAAATATAAAGCTTTATGCTCAACTACACAGGAAGCAGCTTGGTTATGCAAGATACTTGAAGACATTGGCATTTTATAGATGAGTCCTACCTTGATTAGGAGTGATAGCTAGAGTGCTACCCAACTAGCAAAGAATCCAGTGTTTCATCCACGCACTAAGCATATAGAAATTAAATATCATTTCATTGGAGAAAAGCTTTTTTCTAATGAAATTGATGTATGACATTGTAGTACCGAGGATTAGGTAGCTAATATACTTACTAAACCTTTAAAGACTGATGATTTTGAGTTTTTTTTAGAAAAAGCTCTTTGTATGTTAAATAAACTAGGGCTTTAAGGGAGAGTGTTAAATATTGTAAGCCCAGTTTAACTGTCCCAATATAAATCAGAGGTAGTTTGAAAGTCCACTATCCAAATAACAAGAAAAAACTTGGACATCGGCAATATCCACTCGAGGAAATTGAGACCGTAGAAGTCGGGTTTGACCCCAAGAGGTCCCTGCCATTCTGCTCGTTTGTTTCTTTTGCAGGACTGATCCCTCTTGTTGATACCATGCCGGTCACTGGTAGGGGCATTGGGCTGAGGTTGAGCTCACAGAGGGGGGTGTGGCTACATTCAGAGCTGAGGTACCACGGATTGAGATGCCTATACTATGGTGGGATCTTCACTAGATCGCTTACCAGGCTCAGAGCTCACTTGGTACGGCTTAGAGCTCACTTGGTATGGCTCAGAGGGCCAGATGGGCGGGGGATGGGCATATCTGCTTGCCCCCCAGGATTTCTAATGAGGATGTGCAGAGGCTCATGGACATGTATGGGCCTGATGGTACCTCCACCCAACTAGTTAGACCAGTAGATACCTTTGTTTCAGTATTAGTGGTAGGACCTAGTAGAGGTGCAGGTGCAGGTGCAGGCACATCAATGGTAGGGCCTAATAAGTATTATAGGACCATTGAAGAAAGGGCACTACCATAAAGGGCACCAATGGAAACATCTCTATCTAGCACAAGTGTAGGAGCAGACACATCACAGGTAGAGTGGTTTGGGGCCAGTACACGGTCCAGGTTTAGCTCCTCTAGTTGTGGGGGGCAAATCCAGTACTTGACGCTCCGCAATCGGACACACCCACAGATTGCTCAACATCTACCACATCCACACCCGTTGCTAGATGACGGGCACCTCATGTGCACCAGAGGGCAGTTAGGCCTAAGACACTGGAACGCTCTGGGTGGCAGAGAGAGCTACATGCCTAGTGTACCAGATAGGTCGGTCAGTTCTATGAGTGTGGCATTCCCTTTGCCATTGCTGACACTTGGGCTTTCGCAGAGCTTATGAGGTTGGTTGCATCAGTGGATGCTAGTTGGAGACCACTTAGGAGAGGAGCATGCTCCACAGGAGGAGCAGACCATCACACAGGAGCTGAGCTCTGTTCGCACAACTTGGGAGAGGTATGTCTTGTGTCCTTAAACTTTTTGCATACGTTTCGTTTTGCGAGTACTGTTTTTTTTCTTTTGCATATGGCTGATGGACGTTTTGTGGTAGGTACGAATGCTCGATATTGAGTGATGGATGGACCGACATTCATTGGCGATCTGTCATCAATATCTTGGTCTCTTGCCCACTCGACACAGTTTTCATGCGTGACGTGGGTGCCACTCGAGGCGGGGGACCCATCACAACCGACTTCATATGGGAGGCTGTGAGAGATGTGATGCATGACATTGGGGTGGAGCATGTGTTCAGGTTGTCACAGGCAACGCCATGAATTGCAGGCAGATGGGAGAGATTTTGATAAGGGAGCACTCCAGCATTGTGTGGACATTCCGTAGACACCTTCTTGCATGGATACGCCAAGTATAATTTTTTTTGCTTGCTTTGCCATCTGTCTATGCTTCACATGTTGCTCTCAGCTCCTAACCTCTCTTGGCGTTTCTCTAAACTTTTTGTTGCCGGTTTCTGTTGCAAATCACGTCTCAGGCCATGCGCGTGGTCAGCTTTGTTACTAGGAAGAAGCGCGTGCTGGCCTTGTTCTGCACCTTCTCGCCGTTGGACTTGAGGAAGCCAGCAGCCACCCGCCCTTTGCCGACTATTTCTTGGTCTTGGAGCGACTATTGAGTTCCAGCCCTTCAGAGGCATTAGTGTAGATGCGTTGCATTTCCAGGGCACCGTGTATGGTGACGATTTTTGGAGCCAGGCAGCAGAGCTTGTGGGGGTCCTACGACCCATTTTCTTATGTGTTGCAGCTTGTAGACTGTGAGGGGTGCACTTTCAGTTTGATATACGAGTTCATGGACCGCATCGGCGAGGCAATCTAGAGATGTGACTTGGACGATGACAGGTATGGCTCCAATATCTTGTAATTTATTTGATTCAGGTTGGTTGCATTTCGAAGTTTATTGTGCTGCGACACACTGACAACAGATGATTGCAATTTGTATGTCACAGGAAGGACATGATCATGTAGATCTGGGAGAGCAGATGGGACTACTTCCACCGACCCATCCATGCCATAGCCCACATGTTGCACCCCTTGTGGCGCTGTTTGGATGGTCGGAGTACCCTGAGCATGTATGGCCCATGTACACCACCTATCTTAGTCCTCTACACATATCTGTACTCAATAAGTTTGTGGGCCGTACTCAATGAAATCTGTGGACTGACACATGCCATTTGAGAGGAGTGTCGGCTGATGGAGGATCAGCTGAGGCTCGTGACGTGGTGGAGAATCCACGGGCACAGCACCGGCGACTTGCGATTGGCCTAGAGAGTCCTCTCACAAGACTGTTTAGCATCCACCTGCGAGCAGAATTGGAGCACCTGGGCCTTGAACCACACGAAGAAGAAGAACATGCTATTGATTGAGCAGTGCAGGCGGTTGTTGTTTGTGAACACCAACGAACGGATGTTGAGACGCACACGCGCAGAGGCTGCTGAGTTGATTGAGGTGAGTCACTGTAGACTGTGATGTTTGGGCTATTTTTGGACGCATTGAACTGCTTTTGTCGTGATTGAATTGCAAGATACTCATTTGTTAACACTGTTTGCCTGTGGTTGCAGGTGAACCCTAACTCCTACTTGGTCGACTCATCACTTGTTGCTCCTTGGGCACCACTTACGTAGGAGGATCTGGATGATGAGGTTAATAGAGAGATGTACAAGTAGGCAGAGGCAGAGGCACGCGCTTTACGGCGATAGAGGAGAGCAGCTAGGGGGCGGGAGAGGGCTGAGGAGGGGGAGGGTGATTATCTCTACCTCGGGGATGATTATCTGGTGGAGGAGGAGTGGGTAGAGGAGCGGGGTACAGAGAGAGGACGTGAGGGGTCAGAGGCATAGGGGGATGACTTGGCCAATCTCTTGGTGGACCTGGATGCAGAGACATAGGAGGAGTTAGCCATCCCTATTCACTAGGGCTAGGGGGCGTGCCAATGGTTCCATGAGGGGGGGGGAAGACTTTATGTCGAGCGGAGCGAAGTATTGCAGTAGGCTATTGGCCCAGCATCGTCCCAATGGGTAGGGCCATCCTTGGGTTAAGGACCGCAGGGTCCCGATGCGCGGACACGCAGGCTGAGGGAGACCACCCTTGGGTAGAGGTAAGGGCAGCTAGAGGGGGATGAAAGGTGGGGAGATAGCCAGACGTGGGGGGGGGGGGGGGCGGAGGGAGCACTAGTAGCAGAGGCAATATGATTCGGTATGGTTCCTTGTGATTTCAATTCGGTTCGTTGTGATCTTAGAGAGAGAGAGAGAGAAAGCTTTATTAATGCATGCCAAAAGGCATATAAGACTAATGAAGTACATGTCAAGTATGTGGTAATCGTGGGAGCGTATAAAACGTCTCCAAAACTGTAATAAAGAAAACATCTAGAGCAAACTAAAATAGACATGTACGTGAGAGTGTGTGTGCATAATAATCCTGTGTGTTGATGTTGTAGAAAGATGTAATGCGAGCCGCAGCATGAGAGGAGCACTGGAGCCTGCTGGTGTCGTCTAGGAGCATGAGCATGTGTAGTAGTACGTCTCTGCGTAGGATGTCTGGTGAGCCTGGCAGTAACGTGATGGGAAGTACACTATCTCTAATCTCTATGAGCATGTAAGCGGCTACCATCCTCGTCGTCGTCATAATCCTCATCCTCAGGCACTAGATCATGCGATCTCCACCTAGTAAAGAAGTAATCAGTGGCTGTGAGGTAAAATGCTGGGATGTCCCGTATAGATCTCTCCGCAATATGAACATCTCGCGTACCATCAGAGCGACACATCGTGGGTCCTCATAGGCTATGAGAGAGCGTAGAGTGGTAGGCATGTCTCGAAACAGGCAATGATATCGCCCTCTGATCTCATAGTATACAAGGCATCTAAAGATAAAATGCTCCTCAGATTTCACCTCACCTAGAGAGCATAACTGGCAAATCCGCTCCTCTCTAGGAATACCATGGAACCTCCCAATCTCAATAGCTAGCTGATGAGAAGACACCCTGAGCTGTCCCAATATGAATCTGAGGCAATGTGATAGTCTCGAATCCAAGTAGCGTGGCATGACCGGGTTCCGATGCATCCAGCTCCAAGAAATGAATCTAGTAGAAAGTTGGCTTAATGCCTAACTGGTGACTCCAAGTCCACTCTAGATATGCGCGATAAAGAAATCGTCTGATATACTGATAGGTGCCTGAGGGAAGCGCTGTGATGGAGACACCAAATGACTCAAGTAGGAGGTGGGATGCCTGAGAGAACCATGATAATTTGTACCCCTGATCATGAAGACACTGTGAGGAGGATAGTGCAATCTGTATGTATCGTCTGTCTATCTCTGGTAATGCTTGTACCCTCTGTATATAGATAATGAGATGAAGAGCTGCCTCGATCTGTATAGGTGGAACTGCAAACTCAGCCAGGAGAATCTCATGTGGAACAACAGGCTTCGCTCGAATCAACCGAGCTAGCATGGTGGTCTGTGATCGTGAAAGACTGGCCCAGTGTGAAGAGGGGGAGACCTGTACACCATGTCTCTTCTGCATATAGAGCTGTAGGGGTGACAATGGTATCAAAGAGGCGACACTTACTACGAGCATCCTGGATGGACTTCCGGAAACAAAATCGCTCTAGTTGAACAAGGGAGGCATGTCCCTTCCCTAGTCGAGTGGTAGCGGCCTGTCTCATGCTAAAAGTAGGACCCGAGAAAAGGATCCCAAGTATGTATAGGAAGGGACCACCTCTAGAACCTGTCCATCAAAAGTAAGCTCTTGTCGCTGCATGAATGCTCGAGAAGTGTTGAAGACCATAACCTTGGTCTTCCCAATGTTCACCCCTAGGCCCCATCTGCTGCAAAACTCCTGTAAGCAATCTAACTGTCGTTGTAGACCCTCTTTGGTCAGTGAGACCAATACCACATCATCATCATAAAGGAGGATAGCAATCAAGATGTCTCCAAGCTTGCAACTAGCACCACCACACTGTGTAATGACTCTCTCCAACTCATCAATATACAAGCCAAAGAGGACAGGTGAGAGGGAGCAACCCTGCTTCACCCCGATTGTTACGAGCACGTAACCGGTGCCGAACCCTAGAAAACACAAGAGGTCATATACCACAGTCAGGGACGTGTCTAGTGTACACGTCCAACAGGGCAAGACAATGTGAGTAGTGTGCCCCGGCACGGTCCATAGCCATGGCGGGCCTAACACAGCAGCTGTCAGCAGGATAGGGCCCCACGTTGGGTCTCGACGTGCAGTCGGCCATGTCAGTGCCACATGGCCGACACTTGGCAGTATGCATGCTACCAGTCCTCACACTTGGCTAGGAGGGGCTTACTCCATATCAGGGAGTAGGCAAGGTTGGGTGGATCATTTAGTGTTTGCCCTACTGTGGTGTTTAGATCTCTAACACTGGTATTAGAGCCATCTCCATCCTTTGGGAGATTTCTAGCTTGAGAGAGGAAGCTATCAGATTAGCAAGAGGAGAGGAGAAGATTACTTGCAATCTTCAGCCTATCCATAGCTAAGAATTCAGTCATCTACAGTTGCTGATTTTGTGCACAGAATTGGAGGAAAACTGTGGCAGCCCATCAGCGAGGGTCCTCCTCCACTTTTTGACATTTTCCAGCCAGATTTGGGGGAGAAATTGGGAGTAGCATGTCCCAATAGTTTGCTTTTCAATCAGCAAGGGTCCAGCCATCTCTTTCTGAGATTTTTCAGCCACTTTTTGGGGATAAATCAAGAGATTTTACAACCAAAAGTACAAAGGACAGCCAGCGAGGTCTCCTACTTCACAGAACAGAAATTCCAGCCACTTTTGGGGGATTTTTTGGTGGTTTTTTGGAGGCAAAAAAGCATTTGACAGCCAGCGAGGGTTCAGCCTTCTACAATTTGTAAATTTTGGTTGAATTTCAAGTGCAAATCAACAGTTCTTTCACAGAATAAGGTAGCAAAGCAATAGCAAGGGTTCCTAACCAGCTTCAGCCAAATTTCCAGCCAAATTTAGCCAAATTCCAGCCAAGTATAAAGCTGACTTTTTTGGATTTTGGGGATTTTCTTCAAGCAAGGTGAAAGCCGGTTTCATCAATTACAGAGAGCTGAGGGATCTCTTACCTATTTCTTTTGAAAGAATAGACAAAGCTAATTATCTTTTCCCTTCTCTTTATAGTTGTAATTAGTCTTTTAGACTTTTTCAGAAGGAACATCAGGCACTCTTTTTCTATTTTGGAAAATGACTACTTCTCAGGGACCTGATCAATCCCCGACAAGAGGCATTGATGAATTAGAAACGGAATCTCTGAGGTTCAGTAAGGGGAAAGAACCTATGGAAGTGGCGGAACAGGAACAATTTGCCGAAGAACTCGACGAGTTGGTTACCAAGGACTCCGTTTGGTAACAGAAGTGGACGAATTGAAACTGGCTTTAGCCAATTTCAAGTCCAGTGTGGATGACTCGTTCGCCGAGCTCAAAGGTCTAATTTTGAGCTCTGCGAAAGGAAGCCTTCCTTCCACTTCTCAGTTAAACCCTTCTCCACTTCCATCAGTTTCGGGTGAGCCAATGCTGTCTCACCCCAATGTCTTCAAAGTCTTAAAGCCTCCTACTTTTATTGGGGAAGAGAAGGATAAAAACGCAGATATTCTACATACCTTTCTCAGCAAATGGAAGAACATCCATGCTCTTAAATAGACCCCTGACCATTTGCAAGCTATTGAGGCCAGTCTTTCTTAAGGGCCCATGGCCTATAAGTGGTGGTTAAACCTCCAGGAGACTGGGCAGACTCCTCGGTCATGGAAGGCTTTTGAAGAAGCGTTCCTAAGAGAATTTCTAGTAGAAAATGAACTTGATAGAGCCTGGGAAGCCTGGGAAAAAACAGCAATGGACAAATCCTTGATCCAATATATCTCGCAGTATCGAGAAGCAATTTTAAAGATTAAAAATATGGATGACTATCAGAAAGTCAGAGGATTTGTCCGTGGCCTTAAAGATGAATATAAAGTAGAGGTCCAGAGAAATTCGCCTACTACCCTAGAGCAAGCTCTCAGATACGCTCAAATCTATGATGATTCAGTGGGTAGGAAGAAGGCGAGACAATAGCCTCTTTCTGAGCAGCCTCCTCAGAAAGACTTTCAATTTAAAAAGAAATTTAAGTTAAGAGTGAAGCCCCTCAAAAACGCCCATCGCTCATACAGCCCTTAAAACCAAAAGATTTTGAGAAACCCAAACAAGAACGTTTGTGCTTTGTGTGCATGGGCAAGGGACACACAGTCAGACAGTGTCCCAAGGGGCCATTCACCAAAAAAGAAAAGAAAGATAAAAAACAAGTTCATCTTGTTCAGACAGTAAGTTTTCCAAGTGACTCGGCAGCTTCCGAGATAAAGGTGTTTCATGAAGATCATGAACACTGTTGCCAACTAACTTCTGCAATGCTAGCAAGACCCTACTAAGCCTTGCCGAAAAAACCTAAAGTGTTTTACTGGCTATCTACTGTCTATCAAGGTCAAAATGAGTAAGAAACCACACTGAACCATACGAAATTGTACTAAACCATACTGAATCATGGCTGAAACAATAATGAACCATACTGAAGAGGTACAACACATGTTCTCTCTCTCTCTCTCTCTCTCTCTCTCTCTCTCTCTCTCTCTCTCTCTCTCTCTCTCTCTCTCTCTCTCTCTCTCTCTCTCTCTCTCTCTCTCTCTCTCTCTCTCTCTCTGCTATGGCTCCCGCTCACGGTTCAGCCCCCCCTGCGCCACACGTACCTCTCGCTCCCCTAACCCTACCGCTGCCATCTCATCCTTCCCCCCCCCCGCTGAAACCACCCCCCTCCCTCGCTGTTTGCCCACCCCCTGCCCTCACTGTCTGCTCACCCCCTGTCCTCGCTGTTTGCTCACCCCCTACCCTCGCTATAGTTCCCTCCCCCTCGCTGCTCGCTACATATTATACCCTCCCCCCCGCTGCTTGTTGATCTGCCCTCCCCCTTGTTGCTAACTGATGATGTGGCAGCGCTGCTTGCATGCCTGTTGATGTGCCTATTGATGTAGCCCCTGCTTCCTCTTCTCCACTCTCACTTTCTTCCTCCCCTTCTTCTCTATCTTCTGCTTTTCCTTCCTCTCTTTCATCTTCTTCTTCTTCCACCTCTTCTTCATCTTCATCGATCGCCAATCCTATCAATCTGGCCATTCCTACCGGCCTCCGTCCTATTCTTATTTCCCAAGAATCCATAGCTCCCCCATCTACAACACTCATCCCATACACTCCCTCCAAATCAACCGAACTATTTTCCTCCTAGGAAGCTGACCGAATGAAAGCGGATTTCCAACTTTTGAAACATAAACTTTCACAACTGAAGGGAATAGTGGTCACCCTACTCAAGGAAAAGAACTTGTTGCAGTCCAAAGTTGCCTCCTTGAAACAAGTGACCAGTACTAAACAAGTTGCGGCCTCAGAATCGGCTACCACCATGATACGGGAGGTCGACAGTAAAATTGAACAACATAAAGAAGAACCCTCTCATGGGCAGCAGTATTGAAGAAAGGCACCAAGCCTAGCAGTCCCATTTCCTCGGTCATCTCCGCCACCATTTCGGAAGAGCGGTCAAGGGAACAAAAACAACCTGTGGAGGATCTTTTGTCGTTAATATTACGTGCCCAATCCACATTTGCAAAGCCCTGCAATGTTGGTAAGCTCAACTTCCTCCCATGTCTCAACTTATAAGTAGTTGTGCCTCTGACATGTCGAAGTATTCTTCACAACGATCCAATGTACTTTTCTAGGCATTGCCATAAACTAGCTTACAAGACTCACAGCATAACTAATATCAGGTCGAGTAGCAGTGAGATAAACTGGACAATCAATTAATTGACGAACTAAAGTAGCAACAACAAGTTCACTCTTGTCTTCATTTAATAGTTTCTTACCAACTGGCTTGCTTTCACTCATTCCAAAGCGTCTAAGTATCTCATTTACATACTTTGTCTAGTCACACTAAATGTGCAATACAATCATTCCTTTGCCAAACTTCTACTCCAAGGCAATAATGCATCAACCCTAGGTTTGCCATCTCAAAGACAAATCTTTGGAACCTATTTACCTCTCGCCATCGAAGAACCAGCCTCATGCTCCTCCGCTCGAGCTAGATCACCTATATCTGCCAATGATGCCGGTGCCTACGCGCAAGGGGCTATATCGTATCCACGCTGATGGTATAAATGCACCCTAATCCGAGCAAGCACACCTGTGAAAGAGACGTGGCAATGTCTACAAGTCCACCTCTTCATGCCGAAGGTACCGTAAGAAGCATCAATGGTGACATGGTCCCATAAGGGATCTCTCATCCTCAGCATGGCACCAAGTACACACTCTCTCTCTCTCTCTCTCTCTCTCTCTCTCTCTCTCTCTCTCTCTCTCTCTCACACACACACACACTCTCACACACACAATCACACTCTCAAGACTCACATACACTCTCGTGCACACACACACACATTCTATTATCTCACTCACTCACACACACATTCTATTATCTCACTCACTCACACACACACATTCTATTATCTCACTCACTCACTCACACACACACACAAGCACTCTCACACACACACTATTATCTCACTCACTCACTCACACACACACACACAAGCACTCTCACACACACAATCTCACACACACTCTCTCACACACAATCTCACACGTCACACACACTCTCACACACACACAACTTACAATGCACACACCCACTCACCCTCCTCACACACACACAATCACAATGCCAAATGGAAATCTCTCTCTCTCTCTCTCTCTCTCTCTCTCTCTCTCTCTCTCTCTCTCTCTCTCTCATGCGCAAATGCCCAAACAGTCACCAGAAACACAAAAGGGGGCAGTTCGGGCACGTTTTCCCAGGTGACCGATTCGAACAGTTCCCTGATTTGAATTCGTCCCGATTCAAATCGCGGTTCGCTGTTCGAATCGGCGATTTGTGAAACATTACACATATTGCAGGGGACTAAACAATGTTCTCACATTGCTGCTCACGAATCTGTCAGCCAATAGTGGTTGCACCTATTTCATGAGAATTTCTGTTAAGTAAACTAACCTCATTTTCCAAATGCAGGTTTGGTAAACTACCATCACCACGGGGAGTTGGATACACAAAAACAAGCAGGAGCAAGTTAAACAAAATTTCTTATCAACCATCATGGGAAGAGCTGAAGGACTGTCCAACCTAAGCTTAAGCCACTAACAAGGTGGATAATTTAAATGAGTTAGGTTAAATCTACTGATCACTGCAGACGTTTTCAACTGAAATTGGAAATGAGTTGTTGTTTTCAAATAATGAAACAACGAAAACATCACAAGCTAGGCGATTTATTTTTTTGTTGAATAACTTCAAATTGGAAAATATAGCAAATCAGGTGAATTCATTTTCAAATTTTGATCTTTTTCACAAGAAATTACCCAAAGCTGGACAAAACATGGCTTGATGCTTTTGATTGGTCTACATTAAGATTAGGGGATTTCACTATTACCTGATTTGTGTTGACCAACAGTGGAGCAAAAGCTGATTATCTTAAACGTGGCCCTCAAAATGGTCCCCTTAGCAAAGGTAAAAAGGATCTCATTTTGTTTATATGATTGGACACAGCACAACATGTGAAGACATTGAGCTGGTATAGGCACTTCGGAATCGGCAGGTAAAGGGGCTTGCTATTAGGGTTTCAGGGGTCTAAAATGAATAAGAAATGACTAAGAAAGTTCAAGAAAGGGTGAGATAGGGGGCTAGAGAGACAGAGGAAAAAGGCAAATCATTTTGTAACCTATGATAATCATATCAAATTCGGACAATATGATTTGGCTTTTACTACCAAATTTTCAGATTTTCAAGCATGAAAAGTAAAAATGAAAACCCTAAAAGTTGCCCAAAAAAACCCAAATCCGTATGCGTGCTCTGTAAGTCTGGCTGGCACATACCCCACTAAGCCGCATCCTGCCCCAAGCTCCAGGCACTTCTTCCCTTGTAAGTGCAGCAGCTGAGCGTCAACTGCATGCTCTAGGAATTTGGCAAGAATCACTCCGCTGTCCCACATCACCCCACCAGTGACACCGCTTGCACTCTACACACCCACACACAGCTCCCTCTCAATACTTTCACACTCCAGGCTGCAGGAAGGAACAAAAGGCAGGAAATGTGAGACCCTAGAATAAAACGGGCTCAACAAACCAACCAGGCATGATGGAGCTTGCAGAATGCAGAGGTTGTAGCCACAGGCATCAATATGAAAGCGCACAGCCGTCTGATCCACGAACTGGTTTTGCTTGGCTAATGCGGGCTGCTGCAAAGCCCACAGAAGCAGTATTTCCTCTGACGGATCTCGCACCAACAGCACTCGCAGTTTCAGGTTTCCTAAAATCACTTCTTCTTCGTCCTCTTTCTCATCCTCCTCCTTTCCCTTCTTCTTCATAGCCAAGATCTTTACTTATTTAGCACCAAATTGAAGGATATGACAGAATTCCTAACTTTTTGCAAAGATGTATAACAGCACAATATTATCACACTGGGAACTTTTTTTCTTGGTGCATGTTGTACCTAAAAGCACTTATTCTTTGCACTAGAATGCTTTGGCCGATGGTTTGGTTCAGGTTTGGAGGAATGCATTCCTAAGTTTGATATGCTGAGACTAACTTCAAATTGTTGTCATAGATGATGGTGAAGCTCTTGTAGATGACCTCATGGAAAGATCACCCGGAATGCATTCTCCCATGTAAAGGATGATCTATGTTATCCACAATGAAAGATCTCTCGATCTCTCTCTCTCTCTCTCTCTCTCTCTCTCTCTCATAATATCCCTTCTTTTATTAAAAATGATGGAAAACCATGATCATACAAGAAGATTAAATTATCTCTCATTTCTCATTTGGGAATGAGGAATCAAAACTCATGAATCAAGTTTTAACCATCATAGAGTGCATTCTAGTTTTCGAATTTTTTGATTGTTGCCCTAAAAGTCATGCCATTATCTGCAATCTCATTCATCTCAACAACTTCTCTCTCTTGAAAACCTTGCTTGATTCCAAGCCATCCAAATAGAAGTTTCCAAAAGCCTGAGGGCATGCAATTGACATTTGGCCAAAACATGTGAGTAATACCTCACTTGTGGTCAATATAAGTCACAACCATGATTAGCAATAATTCGCTCATGGTCAAGAGAGTCAATGGTCAGAATAAGTCAAAACCCTAATTTCAAACAGATGAATCAAAACTCAAGAATCTCATTTTAATCATCATAGCTCTCTCTCTCTCTCTCTCTCTCTCTCTCTCTCTCTCTCTCTCTCTCTCTCTCTCTCTCTCTCTCTCTCTCTTAAAAGCATCTGCTATCTCCCTCATTTTGGCAACCCATGCACGACCCAGGTTGTCGTTGACGAGACGCGTGTCCCGTCGACTTGCCTCGTGGCGAGGCCAACTGATCCTTATCAACTGATAGGACCCACAGTACAATAGCACAGTGATTCTACTTTAATTCTAACTAGGAGGAGGGTGGAGGAACGAGGTAAGTGGGTATGAAGGTCTGAGAAAAATTGAAGACGGAATAAGGAGTTTTTTAGTTAGGTGGGGGAATAGGAAAAGTTTCAGAAGCAGCCTCGATCCTTTTGTCGTCCAATCCTAAGCTTCCATCTAACTGCTGGGCGTGCTCGTCGTAATCATTTGCTCTGCCATAATCATTTCCTCCGTCATCTCCATCATCATCCCTAGCCAACTCAAGCATGATACACCAACTCACACGTGTGATCATTAACCTGAAACAATAGTGATCTATTATCAACTCATGGCCTAGAACACAAGTACGGTGCTATCAACTTGTGGAATTATAAAAAATCAAACTTAAGTGAATGAGCCCAACTCAAGCACAATCCACCAACTCATAGAGCAATTATTCTTTTTGGTATTATAAGTTTGTGGGATCACGGAGAAACAAACCTTGGTGGGTGAGCCCAACTCAAACATGATACACCAACTCACACGAGTGGAAAGATCTAGAGCAATAATGGCGTATACCCAAATGAATCCTCTTCCTAAATACATTGTTGCACTTCAAAGGCAGTGTTTACTACCTCAAAATGTCTCTTGTAAGAGTAAAATTGTGGTACACTACTTTTAATATTTGTAAATTATGATCATTGCAATAGTTTTTTATAAAGGGGCTATACACCCTTGACACCCTCACACATGAGAGCTAGATGAAGGCTTACATGCACATGAGTTTGACAATCATCAACACGTCACCTATACATTTGGTTTTTGTAAAACAATAGCTTTGCATCCACCTTCATTTTTTTTTTCAAAGCGGAATTTTATTACCAGTCATTAATAACAATTTTTTTAAGTTTTAGATGGTAAAGTCATATTTTAGAGGAGAAACTCAAATGATGATGAAAATCCAATATTGCTCAAAAAAATGTGCATTGCTTTTGATTTTTCTTTTAGTTTGGTGGCATGATTTGATATTTTGGAGGCTTAACATATTCAAGATTCACGCTCTTTGTTTGGTTATGTCAAGACCATCACCTCAATTTAATCCTACGGTAATCTGAAACCATCGCGGAATGTTATATTGGTTGTTGGACTGGGTCAAAATGGTTGGATTAAGATAGTGCCTTAATAGTTGTTCTCTAAGGCACAACGAGTAATACGTTTGTGGTTCTCATGGGACAGTTTCTCTTTCTATTACTAGGCCAATGGAAAAGCTATGTCTTGACTTTTCATCAAATCCATGGTCTCAAAATAATGTTTTATTTATGTCTAAGCTCAACAAGGGTACCTTAAGGTGTTTTTACATTCTAAGGGGATTGCCTTTCTATTATCAAGGCAGTTTTGAATTATGGCTGATAGATCTTTCTGTTGTATCTCTCTTGTTGTCACATGATATTAGTACTACAATGGATCGAACTTAGCTTGCCCCCCAAAATTCAAGTGCTCATAATAAATGTAATTGAATATCATGCAAAAGAGATGTGTGATATAGCATGATTTTGATGATGTTCAATGTACCTATTGGAAGGGCCCAATTACGAAAATCAACATCCTCCTCAGGCTCAGGATTGAATCCTCAAGCTCTGTATTCAAAAAATCAAAAGTTTAGATCCAAGAGATCTACAAAGTCAGGCTCTACTGACAAAAAGAGCAACATGCAGTCTGGACCAAATTTCGGTTCAGGATCGAATTCAAGCTCTTCATCATTCCAACATGTGCAGAAACTATTCTACAGATATTGTAAGAGGACTGGTCATGAAATCAAGGACTGCCGAACATTGAAGTACAACAACGAAAAGAAGAAGCAGTTCCAACAACAAGCACATAGTGCTACAGCCAGTCACTCAAATCAGCAACAAGAAGAAGAAGATGAAGCAGCTTTCATGACCAAAGTCGGAGAACAACAAGATATCAATTCCTGGTATCTAGATTCCGGAGCAACTCAACATATGACTCACCATCACGACTGGTTCAAAGACTACAAGTCGTTCACCCACTCTCGAGTTGTGCAACTTGGAGCTCATGATAGGAAGGGGCCCTTGTATTTCAATTTCATGGGGGTAGGGACAATTAATGTGCTTCAAATGAGAATTTCGAGTGGGCCTATTTTGATCTTGTATTGAACCGTGTGGTGTGTTTCGCTAGTTGTTAGACCTCACCTTGTGTTTTAAGGGGTCAATGCTTTTTGACATCATTATATTCACCACTTTGAGATCATGACACATAATCAGTATACATCAACCAAGCAAACAAGCACCAAGAAACACTTACAAATGCAAAGTCAAGCTATAATCAACAAGTAATGAGTGTAACCAAAACTCCACACGACTTAAGAGAGAACCCATGCTCTTACCATTTTATTCAAGGAGAATGTAGTCAAAGTGGGGCCAATATGTCATAGCTCATCCAAGAAATCCATCACTCACCAATTGGACCCAATTACAAAGTATCACTCCTCAATTGGTGGTCCTCTCTAGATCAACAATAATATGACTCAATAGTCAGGCCCTCCTCACAGATGCTTTAGCTTCAATCCTCATAGATTAGCAGGTCTCGACGTCCAAGTTGCGAGTTGACTAGCATCGACTCAATATTGGCAACATATGTTGTCCTCCACAAAAAGACTTCTCTTGTAGCTTTAAAACATCTAGCAGGGGAATGCGTGCTAAGCAAGGCACAATCAATCACATGTGATTACATATCTCAATAGCCATATCTTACTTATCTACTCAACACTCATCTGTTGTGCTCTCTTGACAACCTTGTTGTCAACCAGTATGTTGCATGTTTCCAACATCAAAATTGTGCAACAAGAGTCATTGTATTAATGCACGCACATGCATGCATTGGAACCATGATGCAACTATATGATAAGCTCAATAGCTAGAACTGGTGATCTTTGTTGGTATTATGCAATCAAATGACATCACAAGTTCACAAGGCTCACAAGCTCAACATCTCGGCTTACTCACATATCTAACTGAGAATCTTGTAACTCAATTCTTATAATAAAAATTTTATTTCCCAAGAGATAACATATATGGGAAACTTTGAAATGTGGAGAATACATTTGTAATTATGAGCTTTCCAGCCATCTAACTTTTAATACAAAATTTCTTTCATCCGATCAACTTACCACAGGTCTTCATGCACCAACCGAAACTAGATTAATTCATATAAACATCAAGGATCCAGGGTTAAGACCAAAACTTAATTCAGTCTAATCCAATTCACAACAAGTATGTGATTAATAGCTCTGATTGGTGGGCTTTAGATTATGTCTTTACCACTACTCTCCATTGATAAGAATAAAGCACAAATCATTCAAATTCACAAAACTCCTCTAATTTCAAACTGTCACAAATATCCTCTGAGAGTTATTCTATTAATTTTGGATAGTTCCAGATCTTTTATATATTCAAAAGAAATTTGGCAAAAATCTAAATGTTAGATTGATTATTTTAAAAAATTAGTTCGTATCACTTCATCCCCCCTTTTACGATAAGTCGGATACACTAATCAGTAATGCGATGTGTTCGATATGAGATTAGTCGGCATCAATGTCTTTTGCTTCTGTATGTTTGAAACCACATTCTAACCGATGATACTGGTCACCGATAATTGTAAATGTCCATTGACAACCAGCTTTTAATCCAAGAACAATAAATGAGCTAAAAACATCTAAAATTACAATATTAAGCAGTCTCTTTGGGGAATGACAATCTTTTATACTACATATCCTTACAATCGTGACATATGCTTATTTTTGGCGTCATTGTTGGGGATTGCTAATCTGTTGGATTTAGATGTTTGTCAATAGAGATGAATGCCAACTGTAGGAAGCAGTTCAAGCAGTTCTAGAGCTGAGCGTTTGGAAAGCCTTCATAAGAATTTTTTCAAAAGACTTCAACAATCCTTTCAACGCGGCTCACCGCCTTTTACCACTTATCAGGACACCAAAGTTTATTTCAATAACCTACTCGATAAACTCGAAACAAAACCTAAACCTGAACTTCCTGGGACTGAATCTGATCATAATCCTGAATCAGATCCTGAGCCAAATCTAGATCCAAATCCAGATCCTGATCCCAATCTTGAACCAAAAATGGACCCACCTCAACCATGATTTAATTCTAGTTTAAAAATAAAGTATGATTACTTCAAGAGAACTTCTTCAGATGACACTGATAGCTACATCTCCTAGTTTGAATCCATTGTTGTTTCCAATAGTGAGGGAACGAATGTAGACAAACTATGAATATTCTCTGATCTAATGCAGAAACAAGCCCGAATTTGGCACAACCAAATGGATCGTGCATCCGTTAACACTTGGGACCTAGTGAGAGAAGCCTTTCTCACTCAGTTCCGTGAGATTGGTTACTCTACCCGAGTGCTTGCACGACTGAACTCTGCTCAAAAGAAAGAGAAGGAGTCACTGAGAAGGTACACCCGAAAGGTAAAAAACTTAATTGGAAAATTGGTGGGTGTTTGTCATGTTGCAATGTAGATAGAATGGTACCTTGCAGGGAAGTAAGATTGATAGGTACTGTCAACCCAGCAAGAAGACAATGAAGAAGTCATCAACTTTATTTGATGATTCAAACTCAAAAGAGGATTCATCTGATAGTTCGAAGTCATCAAGTTCCAATGATGATTCCGACACAGAGAGCTCAAATTCCTCTGAAGATGATAAAAACCACTGGAAGGAGAAACAGACTAAGAAGAAGTCCAAGCCTTCCAAGGAACCATCTCCAAATATCGACAAGGTTTGGAAGAAGAATATTATAGATCTGTCAAAGCAAATGCAAAATTAAAAGTATAGATATCCGAAGTATCGAATAAGCCACAGAAGGCACCTTCTTCTGATCCGATTATCTGGTGTAACAGATGTGCCAGGTCCAGGTCACTCTAACCATGAATGTAAAGTTAAACAAGTTTCATATGTTGAGAGTGTAGACGGAGATGTTTTGTATGTCTATGAAACAGATCTAGAGGAGCATTGTCATTATGTTCAAGGATCATCTGCACCAGGGTTGCAGCCCAAACTAAAATTTGGACCAAAGCACTCTGTACCCATTCAGATAGTGAGCTCAAATCAGAAGACTGTTTATGCACTAGTCAATTTACCATCGAAGAAACTGGCGGGCAATTGTTATAATTGTGGTGTCCAAGGCCTGTCATGTGCCAAATCTAAGATAATAGCAATTACAATGGAAGTAAAGCTAAGATCAAGGAAAGTACGAAGCATTCAAGATAGCATATCCATGAAAAGCTAGAAACACAAGGATCTTCATAGAATCTCAATAGAAATGAAAGAAAGAGTACATAGTAATGAAAATGAGCATGGATTCATGTAGATAAGGCATATGAGACATACCAAAGGAAATCCCCATAGCTCATATTCACAAGGAGGAAGCAAGAAGCTCTCACTTGCAAATGAGCCAAAAGATTCCAAAGGTTGATGTCTCTTGTCTAGTTATAGACAATGCTCTCACTTAACTAAACTTAACTGTCTTGAGGGATAGTTAGCCCTTGTTAAGTGTTATTGAGACTAAATTGGACCCTTAATTGGCCTATTATCCTTATTAATTACTTTGAAGGGTCTAAATAGGGGACCACCTTGTTCTTAAGGCTAATAACTCCTTTTGGGCCTACAAAGCTTACAATGGATATTCTAATGCATTGATAAGCCTTGATGTACTAAAAGTACATGACACTCCCCCCACTTGAACATTTTTGTTCTAAAAAATGAAGACGCTTGTCTGATCAGCTTGATCGCCTTGGTTAAGTAGTCATGATTAAGAATGTGTCATCCAAAAAAATTATTACCTCGTTACAAATCCAAAGCTGTCGAATTGAATCCATTTTGTTGCATTCAGACTGTAATCCTTGTTTCCATGAAGGAAAAACTGATGGTCAAAGAAGAGTTTGATGAAGCACCATATTGCTTGTTGGCAATCAATCTGTATGGAATGGACAAAGTGTATCATCGCAATATCCTCTTTTTTCTGCTTCCTCGACATCATAACAAATTGGATGATCTATCCAATTTCTTTAGGATCATATTTTGGCATTGCATCCGGCTGGGCTGACTTGAAGATTTTATCATCTTGTTTGATAGTCACTTTGTTGTTCAATCCAAATGCTTCGACGATAACCATGAGCCTAGCATTTGAAGTGTTAAGATCCCACATGAAGGAATTATTGTCATGATCAATTCCCAATATAAGAGCCAATGTGTTTTGATTGATCATCTGTGAAAATGAGTGACAGTCTGATTGAACGTTCATTTTTAGTAGTATTGAGTGAATGAGTTGCGTGTAAAGAGTGACGATATCCCTTTCACTCAAAGTCTCTACGAAGAATCTTTCGTAGATTACATCATCATGTTCAAAAATATGGATATCTCCACTATTTTGAACCACAAACTGGAAACTTTGATATAATGGATCCTGGATTGTTTGTCCCATCTCATAGCCAATTTGCAGCTTGTATATTACAAATCTCATCACATTCCATTGTGCACTCTATACTAAATGTGAAACATTCATGTAGATCAGTTCTATCCTTGTCTATTAATCCCATTTCACAAGATGTTTCAGACAAGTTTTCTAGTTGAATGTGATGCGACAGTCCATTTGATTTCAAGGAAGACGAGGTCCTTGAGTGATTTGCCTCATTGACAACTTCATTGCCTGAATTGGCCTTTGTGTTGCTCAATTGAAAATCAATATTGAAAACAAAAATATTGTCCTCATAATCCTCTGCATCGTATTCATTGTCCTCAACTGATTTTCGGTGTCCTTGCATTGACATCGTGCTCGCATTTGAAATTGTCTTGTTCGGTTCAAATTGAAAATTACATTTATGTTGCCGATCATGTGCATATTTCATACACTACATAAATGTCGATTGGTCGTCTCTTGTGAACTCAATGGGAAATCAAGGGCTATTGATGAAGTTGGTTGATCTTTTTGCTAAACGGGCTTTCCCATTGATGATAGTTGTACTTCTTCATCATGTTGCACTTCTGATTCATTCACTGATATTGTTGATGAAGAATTGTCTTTATCATCGTTTTGTACTTCCAATTCATCCTCTGATGATGTTGATGGTGATTCACCACAATCATTTGGCCTATCTTTTTTCCAAATTCATGAATAGACAGTTTTTCCCAATTGTACCTTAGGCGCTTTGTTCTGATCCTTCAGCTTTTGTATATGCCTTATGATATCCCAAAAATTTAACGATCGACATATCTCCAAAGTGCGCTCTAATGGTGTTAAGTATTCAAATGCAGCTTTACATTGACCCTTGTTCACTTCATGTTCTATGGTATGAACATGAGATCTAATATCAGATAGTGACATTATCCAAGTCTCATGATATATATCCCTAGATAAACAAGTTCTTATCTCAAGCTTCAAGACTAAAATAAAGTGCATTGTGTTGAATTCTTCCACTGAATAACCATATTTGTCCATTATCTGTTGGAAGTTATTGTAATAAATCTCAACAGTAGACGTTTGCTGGGTAGAATGCCATACTTGGCCATTTGTACATTCAAATTTTTCGATGTATTTTTGTACAAATGTTGGTGTAGTGGGTTTCTTTCCTTGCCTATCCCCAACCCAGAATCCAAGCAATCTAGCACCAAAGAGATGAAGTTAGTTGTCACGCGTAGGTTTGTTCCCATGAGAGCGATAGCATATTTCAAAATTCAGCATGAATGGAAGATCCACATCTAACTCTAACATCAATTAACACTACCAGTTAACACTACAACCATTAACACTACGATCCATAATGAAAATAGCTTATTCTCTCTCTCTCTCCCTTTCTCTCTTACAAAAAGTATAATAGAGATAAATCCCAATAACATTCAGATCCAACAATTAACAAACACAACAAAAGTATGAGAGATGGAGGATAAAGATAGAGAGCAAGGACATTCACAAATCCATTCCATAAGAGAACCAATCTCCTTGTATTGAAATGAGGATATGAACATGTGTAGCAAACTCGAGTTTGTCCCTATTTATAGTAGAGAGGCCTCAAATTCCTATTGGTCCATTTCTACCTCCCTGACTATTCAAACTTAAGAAAGAGTGGGAACACATTCAATAATTGGAGGGAACCAATTTGAATTTGATTTTGAACCAATTTTGGTGGGAGTCCCAACTTTATTCACTAACTTGACATTTAGGCCTGCGACATTAAAAGTCTCACAAAAAGACCTAAAGTCCTTTTATTGACTTTCTAATTATCAAATAACTATGTGATCATCGGGTTGGAGTTACACACGTAGGGGGCCAAATCCCTCTCACTTATTAACTACGGTTAGGGTTGCCTTGGGATCCGCAAACCCTCCAACAGTATCCACCACCAAAATTGGTGGCAGTCCCACAACACTTGCAAGATGCAGTTACTGTGGGCTTTTATTTGCATCGCGTTGTATCTTTATTAGATGATATTGCACCTTCTCCATGAAGTCGAGTCGGACAGTGTTGAAATCTAGTTTGTGCGGCAAAAAACAAAGATGAGCTTCGACGATCCACTTTGAGGTCATCCAAGCTGTGAACCGAGATTCCCAAGAGCCTCCGGAGCATAATGGCAGCACGAAAATACAATCTTGCCATGAGCAGCTGATCTTTAATACTCTATGACGCCATTGGCTTATTCGGATCGAATGCCAAAGTGGGAAGACAATCATCCCATCGTGTTGCAACGGACACCAGTAGAGTTAGATCTTTTGCAAACAACGTCGATTGCCTCACTATTGGATCAGGGAGAGTGGACATACTCCTACTGATATGCTTGTAGGGCTCTCTGGAAATCCACTGATATCTCCCAACTGTAAGGTTGGTGGATTATTGGCCAATTCGGCGTATGGATGGCAATTTTGTCCATGGCCATTCCCAAATCCTTCCACTTATTCCTTCGCGACATTCGAATGTATTATGGATCTACGCGCAAGTGGCAAGGGCTGGCCACATAACTCGTGATTGATCCTGGAGTGTTATAAAAAACTGTAGTTCTCCAGGTCGGCTGCTCTCCCAATGCAGGTAGCTTATCCAACTCTTTGCCGACCTCAATTTTAGAGGTCTTAACCTTAATGACCCAACCACCATGCAAGGACTCACGAGGATGTTGTGCTAAGAAGCTCTAAATCTGGCTGATTGGTCTTCTGAACAATGGTTTGGTCCCTGAAGTGGATGGATCTGTTTGTGTTGCCTGTGGAACTGGCTGAACTTCTTCTACTTCGGGGGCTCCACCATGTTCCATGTCTAAATCCAAACCTGTATCCAATCTTGTCGTTTCCTGTTGTTGAGGCGAAAATTGTGGCATCAATGGAACTTGGATATGAGGATTAGACTCCAAAACTTGAGCGACATCCTTTTCATATTCCTTGATGGTTGCTTTGGCCTTTGCCAACTTAGTTAAGGCCTTGCCCCTGAATCTGTCAAAGCGGCTTTGAAATCCTTGAAGGGCCACTTTATAAGTCTCAACTTTTTTAAACAAATACCCGATTTTTGTCGAAGTTATCGGATGATTAAAAATTTGCGTCTGAAGATACACATCACGCTCAAAGGTGGTCACATCCAATTCACCTTGAAGACGTGTGCGATCCTGTTCAGCCATCTGCAGTTGACCCTGGATCAAGTGCACTTGTTGCTTTGCATAATGCATGACTTGGTCTACTTGGTCTTGGGCAGTTGTGAGTGCATTCTGTAGTGTACTGACATAATCTTCGAGGCGATCAGCCGATTGATGTGTCTTCTTCATCTCAGCTTCAGACTTGGCTTCATGCTATTGGCAATCTTCAACTCTTGTCCAGCTGGATGACTTTCTAGCTAATAAGTGTATTTTTGGAACCCATATCTGATATGTGCTGCTCCATTTCTTTTTTCTCATCCAGCATAGACTGGATCACTTGTGCAAGGCTTGAGACTAAACCGAGAGCATCCCCAGAATCTACTGTCGTGGAGGTGGTAGCAACAGGAGGACCTAGTGATATTGTCCTTAGTTGGCGTGGAGCTTGTGCCCGTGGTTCTTCCTCTTCAAATATATCTTCTTGCTCATAGCCCTTAGGTACCGTGGAGTCAAACTGTTTTGGTGACTTGACAGCTTTCCCAACCTGAATTGTATCTGGCACCTGAGCTGCAATGGTTTCTTGTGGTTCCTCCTGAAAAGTGTCTTCAGAAATATTTTCCAAATCATGGACAGTCTCAAATTCTCTTCCGAGGGAATGGAGTTCAAAGGGCGCTGGACTTTGGAGCATGACAAAAACTTCTGAGTCATTGAACATGTCCATGAAATACTGAGTATTTGGTGAAACTGCTCTCGTGTTTGGGGGTGAGGCGGCCTGGGCAGCTGTGATGGGAATGGTAGTCTCAATGGTCACAGACTGTCCTTGAGAGGAAGCAGAGGCGAGAGAAGCATTAGAGGCGGGGGAAATAGGTAGTTCAGTGTGAATAGCAGCAAGGGTGAAAGCGTAGCTAAAGATGTCTACCTAGTCCTTCGACGTGACGCGGAAGGCGAATCAAGAATAGCAATCTCATTGCATACACGACGATGACTATGTGAGGTAGATGCTTGGCGAAATGACTCTATCGGTGCTTCTTCATATATAGACAACACAGAATCGGGAACAAATCCACGAAGCCTATCCTCCAAGTAAGAGACGGATAATAGAGAGAGGAGAGGGCTAGCCGCAGATTGTTGCTTGGTGTTCTCCTTGATTGCCCTCTTCAACTCTCCAAAAACCATCTTATACCAGCTATAAGACTCGAGGGGGCTAGATCCTATCTTGTAGTTGGAGTTGACAATACGGTGCAGGATCTATGAAGAAATTCGTTCCTTCCTGAGGTTGCCAACCATCAAGAAGTTGTTCAGAAGCTGGGCTGGGGCTTGGATGACAGGATCTTGGATGGAGTCTAGGAGATACTCGTCATGAGTCCAGTAGAACTCGATGGAGGTGTCAATGAATGGCTTGATCATGTTCTTGACGT
The DNA here is from genome assembly GCA_029204225.1 of Diphasiastrum complanatum. Classification (NCBI taxonomy): domain Eukaryota; kingdom Viridiplantae; phylum Streptophyta; class Lycopodiopsida; order Lycopodiales; family Lycopodiaceae; genus Diphasiastrum; species Diphasiastrum complanatum. Next base: position 13,516,090 of record CM055112.1, read on the forward strand.
GCTTATGGTTCATCAGTATTGGAAGATGATCGGTGAACGTTCCCAAAATGGCATGATACTAAACATTCGCCTAAGATAAAAACAGGTAACAACTGGTAAAAAGAACATTCACCCAACTCAGTATGGGTATATCTGAGGTAGATCTTATCTCTGAAAACTCGGCAAACAATTCTAGAATAGTATGTGCACAAAATGATCCAAAAAGTAGTTTTCCAAGTCATTTTCCATAAAGATTTGATTCTTGAAAATACTTTCCTTCAATTTTTTCTTATCTGATGACATTTCTGACTTTTGCTCATCAGTCTTTTCATACATTTTTTTTTCATACTATCTTTTCCAAAAGAAAATATCAATTAATTAGTGAAAACAAGAAATTGAAAACCAAGCAAAATAAAAGCATAATCTGCAATCATGCTAACTGAACTGGCGAGGCAGGCTACAAAAACTTACATAGTCGGCTACCATTCACGGGAGTATCAAAATGTTTTCCATCCAAATGTTCAAGAATAATTGTTCCATAGTTTAGGATTTCTTTGACTCTATACGGACCTTCACCTGCGAACTTAATTTTCCCTTGATTAACTTGGTTTTATACATCAATGCTAGATCTCCTTCTTTCAAGTCCTTTTTGTGTAATTGACGATCATGCCATGCCTTACGGTGGGCTTTCTCTATTGCTAACACATGAATGGCCATCAATCTTGTTTCACATAATTTGTGCAAAGCTTCATGACGCAGTTGTAAAGATTTATCGTCATCTAATCGCTCTATTGCTGCTATGTGTAGAGATGGTATTAAGAATTCAATTGGCATGACAACATCTTGACCATAAACTAGTTGAAACGATGTTTGATTCGTGTTTCCTTTATAAGCGGTTTTGAATGCCCATAATGCTCTGTTCCCATGCAGAACGACTCACTTCAACCATTTTTGTCATAATAGTGCAGAGAATCTTATTGGAAGATTCAGCTTGGCCATTACCCCTAGGATAACACGGAGTACTAAACTGGTGTATAATAAAAAAATCTTCCAACAAACACTTTATCGTTCAATTAGCAAAGTGTGTACCATGATCACTGACGATCTCAATAGGACATCCGAATCGAATAATGATGTGTTCATAGAGAAACATAGCCGTAGATTTCGCATCAACAACTTTAACAACTTTGGCTTCAACCCACTTGGTCATATAATCGGTTGTTATGATGATATATATAGCTTGAGATCCTCTTGTTGCAGGATGAATAGGACCAACACAATCTACTCCCCATTTCTCAAATGGTGCTTGCGATTAAACCGGATGTAAGGGTTCATAATTTTGTCGCGTAGGACGTCGTGCTTGTTGGAAAACATCACATGACTGAATATAATTTTTGGTGTCTTTATGAAGTGTAGGCCACCAACACCCTGATTGCAAAAGCTTGCAAACAGTAATATCTGTAGCAAAATGTCCTCCGCCCATTCCATCATGTGAAAACATGATTAATTCAGGTATTTCATGCGATAAAACACATTTTCGAAGAATATCATCCATTCCGCAATGATACAATTGTCCCGCAATCAATTGATAAGGTTGAGCTTTATGAATCAATTGCCTCTTTTGTACTTTTGTCAAGGAGTCATTAGGTTGACCTAGCATTAGATACTCAACAATATCCACTGCCCACTTAGGTACTACTTCAACATAGAATAATGCAGCATCTGGAAATTCATCATCCACTTCAGTATTAATCGGTGCGGATTCGATTCTTAAAACATGGTCGGCGAAATAATGTTGTTTACCTTTTCAAACCACAACTCGAAAGTCGAATTTGGTCAATAACAATAACCATCTTGCAATACGCCCTATATTACATGTCTTGTTTACCAAGTAAAGTAATGGCTCGTGATCCGTATAAAATGCAAAGTGTGTTTCCATAAGATAATGTCGAAATTTTTTTACAGAGAAAATCATTGCTAATGCTTCACGTTCTGTTGTCGAATAGTTCTCTGAATCCATAAGTTGTCGGCTTGCAAATCGTATGGGATAGTCTTTCTTGTATTCACCTGGTTGTGTTAACACTTATCCAATAGCATATTTCAAGGCATCATTGTGAATATGAAATTCAATCATCCAATTTGGAGAACGTAGTATCGGTGCCGAAGCTAATGTTTTTTTTCAATATTTCAAAGGCTTCTAATGCCTCAACTGTCCAAATGGGTACAATGGTCAGTTTGTATATAGGTCTTGCAAGATCTGCAAAGAAGATAATAAAAATTCGATAATAATTTGCATGACCCATAAAGACATAAACTCCATGAATTGCCCTGGCAGTGGTAATTCCAGAACGACTTTTATTTTTGAATAATTCATCGCAATATCTCACTCAAGTTGGACCGATTATCAGCTTGTTGACGCATATACCCTATTGTACAATCAATTGTTGCAAGAGCTTGATTCCAGTTGACAATATCAGTTTGAGAGACATAATGAACTCTCCAATTTTTTACTGGTTGGTCACAGGTACGATCTGTTGTTGATGAATCATCATCCTCTTTTTGGGCTACTGGTTTGATAATCCAAGTGATCGGATCAAATTTGACTACACGTTCATGATTTTCAAAAATGATTTTTTTGGTACCCCAATTATGAATTACTTGCGCAACTCGTAACCATGGGCGCCCCAGTAAGACTCGGTAGACATTTGGTGCTTCAGGTAAGTCCATTACTACAAAAGTAATGACAAACTAGACTCCAGCAATCTTGACAGGTATGTCTTCAACCATTCCCCGCGGACGAACTGTCGTTTGATCAGCTAGCTTAATGGCAAACGCCACAGGCTTAGTTCTTGTAAGGCCCCATTTTGCACATAGCTTTGTTGAAATCAGGTTAACTCCCGAACCTCCATCTATCACGGCTGCTTTCTTAGAAAATTGCCTATGTTGTATCGGCAAGGTGATATTTTTTTGCTCACTTTTCCAGGCTGCTCCGACATGGAGTACTATCGTTGGTGCATTCGTCAACCCAAAAGGAAGCACAAGAAATTCATAATGACCGAATCTCATCCAAAAATTGGTCTTTTGCACATAATAGTGGGGCCCCACATGTACAACAGTGCATTGGCATGTTTGGGAGTGAGTGTTGTTGTAATGTAGGGAGTGGGCCTCCCCTCTCCTTACATGTTCCTTACATGCTTAAACCCTTTCAATACTACACTACCTCTCCCTCCCAAGTAACACTTCATTATGTTTCATTTGAGTTCCACTTCAAGTTGAAATGTTAAACGTATACTAGTTCACTTTCTTTCTGATTCAAGTAAAAAAAAAAAAGCAGGTCTTAGAATTCTTAATAATTGAAGGTTTCCATGAGCTGAGAATTTAAATTTTGCTTTTGTTAGAAATAACCATGATTTGATTGAAACCATTGGATGTGCCATGTCATATGGACCATTCCATTTCAATTGTCCAGCTTTTATTGGTACATTTGGCATCATTCAAACTAATTATAACTAGTGAAAGGCCTTCTTTGAGTTTAAATATTGTTTTTATTAGCTTTGTATTTGATGCTACATAGAGATCAAAACATCCAATCACAATTTGATGTGCAACTTTTAAAGTTCAAATTTGTTTCCTCAAAGTTCTTGCTCTTAAAAGCACATGGTGTACTTGTTCACATAATGTCGTGGAAGATAAAAAGTGCTCTTCCTTGAGGGAGGCTAAGCACTTTTGACACAAACTATAGATTTATAGACACTCTAAATAGTAAGTTAAAAAAAGTGTAGACTGAATGACATTTATAAGGTGCATGAAGGTATTTGGGTTGTCTATAGTATGTCACAATATATTAAACATAAGAAATAGCTTATCGGCTTGTAAAATGCATGAGTTTCCATTCAATTTAAACGACATGTAGAAGGGAGTGTGATGAATTGAAGGTTTAAAGGTCACCTTCTCATCACAAATTTGATGAAAGTACCTGAAAAATACCAAGCATTATAAAAGTTATCCAAGACAATGTGATCATTAGTAGATTTGGGCGATGAAGCTCTCCCAAGAAGCACCTTAGGACAAATGAGGTTTGAATGGCTTCTATTTTGACAATTATTATAACATCAGAGGAATATAGAGTATGTAGGCACATGTTTAGTCATAATTAATTTTCTAGAGTCAATGACAAATTATTTTAATTTTGACTCTACTTGGAAAGTGTAAAATTCAAATAGGTTTTTCTAGCTTAATGTTGCAACCACTGCTATATACAAATATACATTGCACATCCACTAATAGACCAAACAAAGAGTACAAGGCTCCAAGATATTAATGGTATAGCGGGTAGGGATACTTTCCATGCGACCCCTGTCATAAAACGGTGGTCGTGAGTGCAGCGGAGGCTCGGTTGCTCAGAGCGTAGGCGTGTAAGAACGGAAACGCAATAGTTAGCAGCTGAAATATTTAAGTAGAAGAATTTATACAGTTTGCGCAAATGAACGACGCAGTAGTGAGACAAAAATTGCACTTTGATAAATATCAACAGTGAGTACAACGGCTTGAAGTAATAACCTCTGATTGAAAGGAAATTTCAAAAATTAACACTTACATAGCTTGTTTCAACTAATATAGAGATTTACAAGAGAGGAAATATCTTACAAGCCTTTAAGGCTATTTATGCCAGTCTGTACAAAAGTTGGTAATCACCAACAGCCTTTGGGATATTTGTTTGTCCAACTATTTTTAGGGTTACTCATAAGTTGGCGAAGTCGGTCAGCCAAAAATGCGGAAAAAATGAAAAAGGTTGAAAAGGCGAAGGTGCCTTAAAAATGATTTCTGAGGTATTCCGCTTGGCCAGTGAGTCGCATTTTTTGCTAAAGAGCAAAAAAGACGAAGGTGCCTTAAAATGATTTCTAAGGTATTCTAGCCACCTGGCCAGTGTGTCGCATTTTTCGCTAAGGAGCGAAAAAGGCGAAAGTGCCTTAAAATGATTTCTAGGGCATAAAAAATCTCAAAGGGAAAAAATGTGAAAGCCTAAAAATATGTTGTCGGCATTTGGTTTTTCAGGATGCTCATTACTTGAACGATTTGTTTAAGGCTGAGCATAAGAAATCTAACACTCCCCCTTAACGTGGATCCTGAAAAAACACACAAAGGTGTATAACATTGCAATTTTTTATCAACAAATTAGCTTAACAAGCTATCACAGGGCTCTCAAATGTAAGGTACTTAGCATCCTTTCAAATGCATATTAAGCTCACGCTTATATTTTTACCCATTAATACCATATTGAAATTAATGTCAAATTTTGACTATAAAATTTTCTCAATATAAAAACACATCATAATGTGCATAAATACATAAGATAGCATGTAATATTCAACTGATAATAACTTTAATTCGTCATAGCATAATAATTTGAGATAATGATCATTTAATTTTTAGTCCACATTTTATAAGTATACACATATTCAAAATCTAAAAAAAAATCTTATTTGCTTATAAATTAATCATAAAGTTGTTATTTATTAACATATTATTCATAATAGATAGATAAAAAAAATTACAACAAACTAATTTTGACGCATGGCAAATTTCCAAAGCAAATTTTTTTTAAGTATTGTGTTTTAATATTGCCAGGCGTGGAAAAAAATTTGACAAATTTTGCCATGCGTGGCAATAAAAAAAGTCATCGCTCTGGAATTTTTTCTGGAGATTTGCCACGCGTGGCAAATCCCAAAAAAAATCATGTCAGATGATAATTTGTTAAATAACAATCGTACGAGTTGGAAATTCACCACCTTCTTAGCTGCTCGTACGAGTTGGAAATTCACCACCTTCTTAGCTGCTGGTGCATCATACCTCCTTTTGCAGCTGACATTATCTTGTTGGGGGATCCACCTACCATTCAACGTTCCTGACTACATTTCTGGCAACTTTGCAGGTAACACATAGGAAAAAATCAATTTGACCACCTTAAAAAGAGGTTTTTGACAAGATCTACTCAAAATCAGCATAGAAATCAAAGGCATTGATCCTACAGGATTTAACTGCTATTTAAAATGGGAATCAGACTGTGAAGTGTTTGATCTTAGGAATCAAATGTTCAATTAATATACAATCATCAGTGTCTCTTACAGGAGATCTCAACAGTATTTTAAAGGCAATAAATTTATTGCTTGAAATAAGAGATAAACTCAAATCAAATATACTCCTCGTTCCTGATGTTTATAAATAAAAAACACTCCTTATTACTGATGTTTTGACAAAAACTACTTTGACAGATGGCATGTATAATAAATAGTATAGTGTATGATAATAATTTACACTGAAATTTATACCATCTCCAGTCCTACTTACAAAGCTTTAAGGTGAAACAACCTCATATACTGAGAAACTCCCACATCACACATGATCCAAAAATGGGAATACAAGCCCAAAAAACTATGTAATCTTACTTCAATATATAGAATGTGTAATAGTGTATGATAATAATTCACACTTAGATTTATGCCATCTTCAGTCCTACTTACAGAGCTTGAAGCTGAAACCTCGTATACAGAGAGAAACTACCACATAATACATGATCCAAAACAGGGAAAACATGCACAGGAAGCTATGTAAGCTTGAACAGCTAGTTACATCAAACTCTCAGGAACAGTTTCTGTATAAGTTACATCAAACTTTCAGGAACAGTTTCTATTATACAGTAAAATATGTCCACAAAATTTGAGGATTTAGTATCAACTCTGTAAACATTTCACTTTTACTTTACACACAAATGTGTTGGTTAATCATCAATACAATGAGTGCATGGTTACACAGCCTTCCTCCAAACAGCTGCCTAAATTATGGTAGGAATACCTCACAAATCATGCCTGCTGCAACATTTAGCAAACTGGTGTCAAGCAGCTGCAGAAATTGCAGTATAACTACCTCACAATTCATGCCTGCTGCAACATTTTGCAGTATGCATAAACCCAGAGAACTTCTTATGTACAGCTCCGCTCTCAGGCGGTCTCACCTACTGAAGAAACCCATCAACAATCTCAAAAACAGCTGAAGCATCTTCTATAACACCTATAGATGATGTACACACATGGCTATGGCTGCTTCTAGGGATCCTGATTCTGCTTCCTTTCTGGAGCTTCGGAGCAGCTAAGCTTTTGCTCATCATTGCAGTGTCTGGAGATGGCTTCCAAAGTTGATGTATTGGTGTTGGAAGGGTTGTGTTGGCCGATCATTTCAGTTTGCCGAGAGGATCGGAGGCTGGAAGCGTTTCGCAGAACCTGAGGGGGAGTGAGGGATATTCCCTTGGGCTTTGGAAGATGTAAATGGTTGAAGACGCTGAATTCGTCGAACCACCTGGACTCAGACTCGTTTGAAGGGGATCCCATAGCACCAGGCCGATAGTAGGGATCGTAGAAAGCGGTCCTTTTTTCCTCCCCAGGCACAATCACGTCCATCTCTAAATTATGCCGCAAAACTCCTTGCTGCTTGATTTTAAGGAAGTTTGTGGGACAATTTGTAGCTATTCAGAGGTTGTTGCCTGCTTCCAAGGAAATTGTGAGATTAAGAGGCGATATTCCTTGTAGGCTACTGATTGCTTCAAAGATATACTGAGCGAAAAATATGCGCAGGATATGATTATGATGAAGAGGAGATTGCTGATAATCTGCTCTGCTATCACAGAAACTCGTGATTGAATATAAATTGGTCCAAATTTGAGCACTAATTTCCAATTTGGACTCGAAAAAGAAGAAACGGCACTTCCAACAAAAGCCCAACCCGCAACAAGATTAGATTACCTAAAAGGCAAAGCAGCAATCCTGCTGTTGAAATAGGAAATGCTTCAAGAGCAAAATCTGTTATGTAGGAACAACAATTCTGCTTTTAAGTGATCCAAGAGTAAGAGCTGTTATGCAGGAACAGCAATTCTCGATGCTGCAAGCTTTGATGTTTTTAAGCAGGAGTAACAATTCTGCTCTTGGCTGTTATGCAAGAACAAAAATTATTCTATGGAAATCTGAACTGCTTCAGTAAAAGCTGTTATGCAAGAGCAATTCTGCTCTTCGGATATCTACTCTTCAAATGTAAGAGCCCTTTAGAGCAGGAACAACAATTCTGCTCTTCAGATACAAGTTGCTTCAACAGTGATATCTGTTATGCAATAACAGATAAGAATTGCTTCAACAGTGAAAGGCTGTTATACAAGAACAATTCTGTAATACAAATAAGAATTGCTTCAAAAGTGAAAGCCGTTATACAAGAACAATTCTGCTCTTGGGATATATATATTGCTTCAAGAGTAAGAGTTGTCGAGCAGGAACAGCAACAATTTTGCTCTTGAAAATACAGAGAATCCTTCAAGCAAAACAGGAGCAGGAAAGAAGCAATTCTGGCAATTGCAGTGAAGTAAAGCAAGTTTTGAGAAGCAAATGTGGCAAATACAAAGAAACAAGGTAATGCAGGACACGAAATTGGTGCAATTGCACAGAAAGCAAAGCGATGGATCGCAAAATCTGCCTCGCAAAAACGCAAAACTCTCCACAGAAACTGAGAAGGCTTTCCTTTCGGCCATGGCTCTCTCTTTTATGCTCTCTGAGGGAAAGCCCTTCGCGTCCCTCCATTGGCGCGCGTCCAAGTGACCCGAACCCGGGTAGCGTACGCAAGGCCGAGACGTAGACGTGTCAGGCGGTATATCCACGAACATTCCAATGGCGGCGCTCTCGAAGCTTCTGGAACCGACAACGGCATCGGCTCACGGGGCTATTCCGCGCGAGCACTTGGATGACAAACACGTGTCACTATGCCACGTGTACGAATCTCCATTGCAAATTTACACCACGTGGCAAAATCTCAGTGCTTATAAGCTGCACCTGTATCCAACGGTGGACGACCCACAGATGCCGCGCGTCTCAAGAAAAATAATGGACCGGGCGAGTTTTTCGCGCGACCACTTGGATGCTAAACACGTGTCAGACTACCACGTGTCAGCATCTCAACTGCAAAATTTATACCACGTGGCAAAATCTCAATGCTCACACCCATATCCAACGGTGAAGAGCCCGAACCCTCCCCGCGTCTCTTAAAAATACGTGGGCCGGGCGAGTTTCCACCTCATCATTCTTTCGTTGACTGTCCTTGCCACGTGGCACGACTGTAGGGCCTCACGTGGATATTCTTGAGCCCGATCCCGATTCTATTTTTTATATCAATTAAAAAATAATAATAATAATATATTCAAAATTCTAGAAGTTTTTTTTTAGATTAATTAATTAAACTATAAATTTTTCTAAGTTAAATTATTAATTGAAAAAAAAGAAGTCTTACTTGAATAAGACCCGGTGCCAACTACTGGCCCATGTACTGCACAAATAATAATTTTTTGTCATCAAATATTCTGAGTTTTGATGGGACTTCCATAAAACCTTTTTAAAAAAAGTATTTTTTATTTTTTTGGTTTTTGGACTGGAGCCAGTTAGATCGGGCTCCAAAATATGATGACATTATCGCAAGGAGGTTGCACACATTGTTGCGCACGTGTATTGTTCTCTGGTACCCTTAGCTTCGATTAACGATTGTTTTAAAGCCAAATATAACCCAGCGATTATGGAACTTCCCCTGTAAATTATGTATTAGCAAGCTGAGCTACAAGATAGTAGCCAGACTTCAGATGAAGGATACTTGATGTAGCAGTTGCAGATGGATGGCTGAGATTAAGCTTTTTTGTGAGACCCTGCTATGACTTGCAATCAAGCTCCTCTTGACCAACCACACACAACATGCCACGTGTATGTTTTTCCCCTTCACAACTAATACCATCATGAATATTAATAAAATTCTTAGTCGTGTGGAGTTTTTGACTAATACCTATCACATATAAGATAAGATTATCAATAGGATATTGACACGTTTTTAGCCAACCGTATTTATATATGAGATTCTAAATCACAATCTATTTCCAAAACAATAAATCCACGTTGACTATTGATACCCATCATTCATAGTCGTACTACGATATACCTGGGCACTAGCTACGTATGTCATACGTTAGACACTTAATCTCGTGTTGTTGATGTCAACAAAGAGAAGGGTAGGTTCGAGCCTCCCCTTGGAAACCAAGAAGCATAGAAGAAATTTTTAAGAAAATAACCTAGTAGACTTATGAGCAACATGACTAGACTTGGCCAAATTCCACGCTTACACAATATGAATTTGCAATTTTGTCTTTTCTATTATAAGAATCTAAAATAATGCCAAAAAAATTGTACATACAATAATTGAATTATTTTATCTTCGAGTACATTCACTTATGTTCCATCATGACATCATTATCATATTCATATCCATCGTCATCATAGTAATGTACGATGTCTCTCTTTTTCGTTTAAATCATATTTTTTTAGACGCTTGGTTATGAGCCCAATACATGAATCTACGACTAAATTTGACATGTAGAATTATAATGGACAAATAAAAATAAGATGATTATGGTGAAAAAGGGACCTTTGCGTGATTCTGATGTCGTGGAATGTTGTTAGGCATTTACTTTCCACTATAGTCTATCTAGGGCAAGTTTTCTTACAAAGAATTTACATATAAAACTGGGATTGTGTTGTGCCTTGTCAATGCCATTAATATAGAGAAATTTTGTGAGCCATTGTTTTTCATCTTTAGTGATTTGTATTTTTGATGCTGTGTCTTTGTTGCCATCTAGCCAACTTCATTTTTTTATGTTTTCTAGGGCAAAGTTATTACATAAAATAGCATGCTTCTTTATAATTTTTACGTCTAAATGTTTGTTTGTAGGTAAGAGTTTCAATAATTTAAACCTACCATCATAAAGTTCAGAAGCCACCTCATTGACATTACAGTCTGTGCATGATGGCATGCAACCCCATGCACAATATAGTCTCATTCTAGGAATTGATAATTTATCTAGATGCATGCAACATTCAAATACCATGTGCAACTAGCTCCACATTTCACTATAGAAGTGTTTGGGCTCTCTGAAAAGTATTAATGACATAACTAGCCTTTAATGAAATTTTGAGGCATAGCTAATAATTTAAAACACTTGAGTGCCTAAATACCCATGTCAAGGATTATTCCAAATCCTCGTCACTAAACATGGACATAACGATATACGAAAGGCCAAATTTAGTAGGGGGAGCCTAGGATCCGTATTTTTCCATAAAAATCATTTTTCTAGTGTTGTACGAGGATGAGAGAAAATTTGGATCAAGGAAGTGGTTGCCACCAAAGATATTTACAAAATATAGGGCATTTGCTTCTACCGTGATGGAAGGATATTGGTAGGCCATTCCATCAATGTCAATATTATATACGGGCACTTGGAAACACAAAGTCTAAGTTATGCCATGTATGTGTCTGCATAGTGATGGTTTGATTGGATTGAACAATTGCTGGTGTTCTAAAAGACCCTAGATAACGATGACAAAGAACATATGGAGCAACAAGTGCTTATGACAAGGCCTCTTGTGAGAATATTGAGAATTTGGTACAAACATTGTGCATATGATATGATAGCCATTGATTATGAAAACAAAAAAGAAAGTGTAAGATGATTGCGATAAGGATTTTGTGAGAGAAGAGGAGTGATGGAGGAATGAGATAAGGAATGAGACAAATACTTTGATAGAAAAGAGGAGTGGTGGAGCAATGAGACAAGAGTTTGTTAAAGAAGATGAAGCTGGTTGTTCTATGGCTATTAGAGAAGAGGAAACTGGTTAGATAAGAGAAGTGGTGGTTGTTTGACACTTGTCTAACCAGGTAGCAAGGACACTTCAATTGTCCACCAATTATTATTTTTATGTTCTACTAGCAATAAAATTGCCCAATATATCACTACAACAATCTTCAAGATTGTTGGTGAGATATTATTGTTTTAATATTTGTATAAGCACTAGCCCATATCTTAATACAACAATTTTCAAAGAATGCTAATAGCACATTGGATCTTTGGGGTTGAACAAACAACTATTATCAAGAGTTTTGTGTTGTTGTACATGATTGAGACTCTTTGTATTATAAGGTATGATAAAAGATGCTAAACATCAAAAGAGGGAGGATAAAATTGTCTTTTCTATTATGAGAATCTAAAATTATGCCAAACAAAATTGTACATACAATAATTGAATTATTTTATCTTCGAGTACATCACTTATGTTCCATCATGACATCATTTTAATATTCATAGCCCTTGGTCATTATATCATAGGGCCACATGTCCATCATCCTCATATTAATGTATGATGTCTCTCTTTTTTCATTTGAATCATGATTTTTTAGACACTTGGTTATGAGCCCAATACATGAATCTACGACTAAATTTGACACGTAGAATTATAATGGACAAATAAAAATGAGATGATTATGGTGAAAAAAGTACCTTTGTGTGATTCTTATGTCTTATGTCATGGAATGCTGTTAGGCATTTATTTTCCACTATACTTATTTTATCCTCCCTCTTTTGATATTTATCACCTTTTATCATACATTATAATACAAAGAGTCTCAATCGTGTACAACAACACAAAACTCATGATGATAGTTGTTTGTTCAACCCCAAAGATCCAATGTGCTATTAGCATTCTTTGAAAATAAGGTATTGAGATATAGGCAATTCTAGTGCTTATACAAATATTAAAACAATGATATCTCACCGTCAATCTTGAAGATTACTGCAGTGATATATTGGGCAATTCTATTGATAGTAGAATATAAAAATAATAATTGGTGGACAATTGAAGTGTCCTTGCTATGTGGTTAGAGTCAAGTGTCAAACAACCACCACTTCTCTTATCTAACCAGTGTTGAACAACCACTAGTCCTCTTCTCTAATAGGCATAGAACAACCAACTACATCTTCTTTAACAAACGCTTGTCTCATTGCTCCACCACTCCTCATTTCTATCAAAGTATTTGTCTCATTCCATATCGCATTCCTCCGTCACTCCTCTTCTCTCACAAAATCCTTATCACAATCCTTGTACACTTTTTTTTGTTGTTGTCATAATCAATGGCTACCATATCATATACACAATATTTGTACCAAATTCTCAATATCCTCACAAGAGGCCTTGTCATAAGCACTTGTTACTCCATGTGTTCTTTGTCATCGTTATCTGGGGTCTTTTAGACCACCAGCGATTATTCAATCCAATCAAACCACGACTATGCACATTTGGACACATACATGGCATAACTTAGATTATAACTAAGACTTTGTGTTTCCAAGTGCCCATATATAATATTGACATTGATGGAATGGCCTACCAATATCCTTCCATCATGGTAGACGCAAATGCCCTATATTTTGTAAATATTGGCAACCACTTCCTTAATCCAAATTTGCTCTCATCCTGCTCCACCACTAGAAAAATGATTTTTACGGAAAAATATATATCCTAGGCTCCCCTTGCTAAATTTGGCCTTTTGTATATTGTTATGTCCATGTTTAGTGACGAGGATTTGGAATAATCCTTGACATGGAAATTTACGCATTCAAGTGTTTTAAATTATTAGCTATGCCCGACGTTTTGCATTAGTAATGAAGAGCGAATGGATGAACACGATAGTCTCCGGGAGCGGATGATTTCTTTGACGCAGCTGGAAGAGGATCGTCATCTTTCATTAATCAAGACTGAACGAGTTTAGAATAAAAGAAAAGAAAATTTTGATCAATCCATCAAGAAAATAAAAATTAAACAAGGGGACTATGTGCTTTTGTATGATAACAGACACATGTTGTTTCCTGAAAAATTACATACCAGATGGATGGGACCGTATAAAGTTATAGAAGTTTTTAATAATGGATCACTTCAGTTAGCTGATCTCCAAGGACATTTACTTGACACTCGAGTAAATGGTTCAAGGGTGAAGCACTACTATGACTAATGTCCAATACATCAGTTTTTGAAGGCCGTCATTTTCTGTCCAATTTTTTTTTTTTACCGAAGTATTAGCGAAAATGCCGAAACTAGTTTACATTTTAGTGAAAATGCCGAAGCATGCTGCATTGTTTGTATTGCAAAAAAACTCGAGACCTTCGCTACATTTTATACTTTGCAAAAAACCTGACACTACATTGGAATTTACCATTTTAGAAATACGGAAATTGTGACACTTACCTTTGCATTTTTCGGGATTTTCTACTTTTCGACACCTTCGCATGTTTCGCATAATAATTTTTGCTTTGATTTACCAAGCGAAGCTTTTGTGTATTTATTTATTTTTGTTTTTAGGACTAGCCACTTTATGATTGAGTATGTACCTTCAATATGAAGGGCACGCTTCCATTTAATATTAGTCTAATCCGCCGAAATACCATCAATATGCTTAAAACCTCAAACACTTCAGTTGTTGTCACTACCACTTTCCATCACTCTTGCTCTCCAAATTGCGAATTATTGCGATCAAGCTTTTGTCTGCCATTGCTCGTTTACATCCACAAGCACTATGGCGATTGTATTCAAAATGCACCCAAAGCTAGTAATACCAGTATTACAACCACTAGTTGTTCGAGCGCGAATTGAAGGTCTTCTTCAATCCGTCCGCAATCAAGATATTGTTATCACAAAGGGGTGTTACTGTCGTGCCTTAGGATTGCCTATGGATGGCAGTATGCCAGTTACTAAACCAGATTTCATTGCGGAGAGCGGAGTTTTTCAAGAAGAGGCTTATGTTGAGAAATGGGGATACAAACTCTCTTACATAAGAGACCCCAACCTCAAGATCTTCGTTCGACTTGCTCTTGCTTCTATCTTCTTACCGGAGCAAGAGTGCACAATTTCAAGTACCAATATGGGATACCTGATGAGAGCTTTAAATGGAGAACAAATTGCCTTCGGACAGATTGCTTTCAAGCAATTCTGTAATTTAATAAAAGTTAATCAGTTCTCCAGCCTGGGTCAGCAGATGGGCATTTTATGTATGCATGCTGGTGTGCTGATAGTGCAGGAGGATATCAGGATTGCACCAGTACTACCAGAGCTACCACCATCAATTGAGGTGGAATCCTAGATGCAGACATCAAAGGCAACCACCGTAGCAGCCACATCATCATCATCATCATCAAGTCAAGGGAGCACGGTGAGGATGACTTCGCCATCATCCCAGTACACACCACTGTCCAACAAAGAAGGAAATAGTAATGCAGAAGAGGAGACGGAGGACACTACTGATCAGGAGCATAATCAGGCTGAAATACCACAAGAGCCAAAACCACGAGGAGCAGAACAACTTTCTGATGACCAGCAAGACAGCGAAACCGACATCGAGGAACCAATCCTCGATGCCGAGTTATATCAAAAGATTTTTGGAACACTAATGCCAGATACTCGGGCAGCTATTCAGCATCTTGCTAGCTTGGAGAAGGTATCCAGGAAGCTGGGGTCCAAGTATGAAAGAGTCCAAGCATACCTCACCCAAAAAGATACAAAGCTAAGCGAACAAAGGCTGAGTTGGCCTATAGAAATGAGGAGCTTGAAGCAGCTAATGCGAAGCTGACCATAAAAGATACAGAGCTTGAAGAAGCGAAAGGAAGGCAGGATGCCACGCTCGAAGTGTTGGAAGAAATGCAAGAGTATACTGCTTAAACAACAACTTCAGACCCTGCAGGCTTTTTTGCAGGAGGAGAGACGAGTGCGAACTACTCTTCAGAGTAGCAATGCGGAGCTGAGCAATGAGCTCAGTAGTGCTCAGGAATCAATTGCCCAACTACAAAATTCTACAGAAATGTTAAAGAAAGACAATCAGATATACAAGAAACATGTCGAAGAGGCAATATTGTGGCGAATCAGCGCCGAAGTCACACTCGGTGCCTGCGTATCTCGTGACAGGTACCGAATTGATCCGGTAGCATGGAAGGAAATCTAGGGGAGGATGATCCAGACCTTTCAAATGCAATATTTGCAGCCACAGATGATTGCTTATGAGAAATTGAAGGAAGAATTAGAAGAGGCCAAATTCCAATCAGGCCAAATGCATATTTTTGATGCAAAAGAACCAGTGCAAGGACAAGATCAGGAGACGCAGACATATGAGCCAACACCAATAATGTCAGAAAAGGCCATCCAAATGGATACCATCTGCAGGCAGATCCTGAGACATCAAGAAACACAGACTGAAACCAAGGATGCTGCAGAGGTACAAGCTACTAAAGACCAATCTGAGGCGTTAAGCGTCATTCCATACCAAGCGCAGACGTCACCAAGTGGAGTAGCTGTAAAGAAAACCAAGATTGTCTACTCACTACTAAGGTCAGAATTTCAGACATTTCATCGGGAACTAACATTTTTTATTCCACCTTTTTGTAGTCCAGAACTCCAATGGAGAATGGATTACCTTTTTTTACCTAAACTTTTTGGTTACACAAAAGAACAATGGGAGAACCCTTGGACTTTTTCTAACATAAATACTTTATGGTCTAGACAATCTATATTAAAAAGAAATTTCTCGAATCTACATATGATGTCCCTTCTGCCGAGATGTCTAAAATCCTGACCGAGGATAGTTGGCATACACATCTTGTTAATAATACATTAATTGATAACCCCCTTGCACCAATCGGCAATCAAGGAATGGGTGGTTATCCAAATTTGTCATTCCAAGAAGACTACAACCAGAAGAACAACTATTTCTCGGCAACAAAAGGACTGACATTGGAGCAAGAAAATGAAGAGAATGAAGCCCGAGCCAAGGCTATTTTCCACAGCAAGCCAGCTAGCCGAAAGCGACAAAGAACGACATAAATCAGATTGTTTGCGAGCCGCTGCACAACTGAGAAAGGGGATATGTGGAGTCTTATGATCTCACATTATCCAAATTTTGTTGTATATTGTAGAAAATTTCAATTTCCATATATATAAAATGTGCTATAGTGCCTAAATACATTTAAAGGCCTATTTCGCACTTTGTAAATTCATATTTTGAGTAGAAGTTGCGACGTTCTAAAGAGACACAATAGAAGTTCACAACCGACATTTGACGGTTCGTAAGCGACATTGAGGATGAAGAACATTCCTATAAGGATAGCACTATGTGCCATTGTACATACGCATTTCTACGCAGAGCTGAGTATCAATAGAGAGCGAAGAGCAAGTTCTTATAGCTTGAACATTCTTTCCTTCTGTTATCTCTCATAGAATTACTTCTTATCATTTGTGCGAACACACTCTGTATGATATGTGATTGATTGTGATATTGTTCAGTTTGCGTCACACACATTTCTTAAGTTATACTGAATTTCAGTTACTCTAACACGGATTTTCAGGCGACACCAGCAAGTAAAAATTCTGACTAATGTGCGCATTAGCCGAAGCGGTTAAACATAACTTTTAGCATACATTCTTTCAACTCTGAATGAGGTATGTGTTCAAATAATGAGATTGATTGAGACTCTGTTTTGTTTGCTTCCTGCGATAAAAGCTAATTCTTTGTGTTTAATTAAGAAGAACTTTTAGCTTATGTGATTTTGTTTGATGAATCTAATTGCTAGTTGCTGTTAGTTCTGACTATTTTCTTGATGCCTGAAAAGCCTGAAAGATAAAGTAATTCTTACAATTACAGACCTTGACCAAATCGTTTCATCATTGGTGTTTCTGGATGCCAATTTATCCAAATATCTTTGGATAACCAGTTATGTCGCTGTAGTATTCATTGTGGACTTTATACACTCTAGTCTGTTTGTCATCATACATACATTTACCATGCAAAAGATGAGATTATTCTCTCTCTTGGGGAACGATCAAACCTTTTATACTACGTAATTCATTGATTTTGTGGAAATCTAAAACGACTAGGCCACCACATGGAGTACATCTTCAATAGAATGGAAGAGTTTTGTGGAACTAATGGCATTAGGAGAGAATTTACATGCACATACACTCCTTAACAAAATAGAGTGACTGAAAGAAAAAATAGAACCTCATGTGAGTGTGCTAAAGCATTAAGGTTGGATGCATCTCTTCCTATCTCATTTTGGAGAGAAGCTATTTTATGTGCAAACTTTCTATGTAATAGAATGACTAATAGTGCCATTGAAAGACACACACCTTTTGAAGCATTGTATGGCAAAAAGCCAAATCTTAGTCATTTAAAATTTTTTGGTTGTACTTGTTATGTACACATTCCTTTAGAAGTAAGGAAGAAGGAAGATGCTACCTCATTCAAAGGTATATTTGTTGGTTATAGTGAAAATAGTAAAGCTTATAGGATATTTGATCCTATTACCAAGAAAGTTGTTGTAGGTAGAGATGCACTTTTTGATGAATCGAAGCATGAGAGGTATCCTCCTCCTCTCCATCTTGGTCTTTAGCTTTGTCATTAGAGAAGTGATGGTGTTGCTTCTTACTCCTCTCTTTGTGCTTGGCAAATAGAACTTTGCCATCATCATGATTGAGTGATAGCTTGTCCATCCTCAAGAGTTTGTACTCTTGTCTTGATTCTTCAGAAATAAGCACACTTTGAAGGGCCTCCAAACTTGGTAGCTCCTCCTTAATAGCATAGGATTGGACAAGGTTGTCATATTCATCTCTCAAGCCATTGAGAATGACTTGGACTAGCTCACTTTGATTGATTGAGTCACCAATACATGCAAGCTCCCTATGAATATCCTCAAACCCTCAAAACATAATTAGATGCACTCTCATCACTCTTTTGACTACTTTGGAATATTTGATTTCTAAGAGTGAGGAGCCTAGAGGTGTTCTTAGCCTCATAGATGGACTTGAGACAATCCCAAGCTTCCTTGGATGTAGAACAATCACCAATCTCCCTCAATATCTCATTAGAGACATTCATCTTAATGTAGTGGAGAGCCATCCTAGCTCTCTTCTTGTATTTTTGTACTTCTTGAAGGACTTGAGGCTCCTCCTCAATCCCAAGTACAATTTCCATCACATCTTGGAGTATCAAGATGGACTCCATCCTCAACTTCCATATTGAATAATTGGAAGTAGACAATCTCTCACTTGGTTGCAACAAGTATGAACTCATTGAAGTCATGTAAAGTGGAGATAAATAAAAGTGATGAACAAAAAATGCTGCTTCTCTCTCACTATAGGATCCAATAATGGTGTGCTACCATCTCCTATGCAAGATCTTGCAACAAACTGTGAGATGATTCTCACTAGCTATCTCAATCTCTCAAAACTAGATCTACTTCACATCAAATGATGGAGTATGGGCAAAGTTAGGATCAAACACTATTAGCACGTTTGAAATACACTAAGAAACCAAATTTGACTCAAATACAATGATATTGCATGAAACAAAATGGCTAAGATCTCAAAACAGTGCCTAGATCACATATAGATGAGATTGGTAAGCATTCAACTGTGATTTTGGATCAAACAAGCAATCTTTTGACCAAACCAAATGTGTCCACCCAGGTCTAGGTGCCCTACCTAACCCTCTTCAAAAGCTTATAACTTTTGATTGGCTCAACCAAATGGAATGAAACTGATTGCATCAGAAACTAAACAAAAATAGCTTCAAAACAAGCTATCTAGCAGGATTTTTGGATCAAACATGAAAGAGGACTCCCAAACTGAAATTGGATGTTCCTCACACGTGTCTGAGCACCTGATTCTGTACAGTACCAGGTCAGACCCAATCAATGTCCTTTTGATCTCTTTTGATCCAAAAATGAACAAGATAGCTAGGAAAATGGGCCTTGACAATTTCTAGCTCAAGATTGATGAATAGTTTTCACCCAAATGGATCAAAATGCATGGTAACCTTAGGTAGGCTCTGATACCATGTTGAATTTCACACGTGTGGATTGTCCACTACATGTACTTGTGATCTTCTAAGGTGTGTAGATGCACCAAGATCAAGACTAGATTGAGATTCAAGATCTATCTTTGATTCTATGGCAAAAACACACTACTACATGCATTCAATCACTTCCAACTCTCACTCACACGTGTGGGAAGTGTTCCAAAAGTATTCTAAGTAAAAACAAGCTGCTCTCCTCGGGTAGAGAGAGAAAAACCATCAAGAGCTCTCGGGTAGAGAGAAAAAGCTAGAAATTCAATGACACTCAAAATCCACTCAATCTCAAAATCAATTAGATCCAAAAGGAGGAGTACAATGATACTAATAGATTCATGAGCTACCACTATGCTTAACTATGATTGGATCACACTTTGCCACCTCTTAATCCTATTGGACCATTGATCCATGCACCTCTAAATTCTATTGGACTATATTCAAGCACACCTCAATTTTCTATTGGACCTCACAAGGTTCCACCTCTAAATTCTATTGGACCTCTTAAGCTTCATCAAACAAAAGCATGACACTTGTCTACACTCTAATTGGCACAAGTTTGGCTCAATATTGGCATTACAAGTGGAAATGGATAATGTGCCATCTATGCCAAATTTGACCCTATCAACATCCTACACCTAAATGCTTGACTATGAAATTCTATGAGACCCCTATATCAAACATTTTGATTTACTTTACAATTGTCCACACGTGGGAACATCCTCCACACATGTGAGATTCACTTACAAACTTCTATCATAAAAAATACCAAGCTAGATTTTTGCCAATTTCTCACACTCCAGACCTACATTCAATCCTATAACCATTAGTAATCACAAGCACTCAAACAATTATGAACATAGAGAGCAATTGCACCATTATGAGAGAAAAATCATGAAATTGCTTGATTGATTTTGGTGAGATGTCATCACCTATATATACATGATCCATCACGGTTTTGGGCAGGTATGAGTAGCCCTAAACCTATCCCTAGTGCTAATTTTGGTGGATCTTTCATCCCTACCAAGTTAGGGTTGGAATCTTGGAAATCCCTCAACAATGCAAAAATTACCAAAAATAGCTCCTATTTTTTCTCCCTTGTATCTAAGCATAATTTGGACTCATTCCAAAGGTTCTAACACTTAGGTCTACTTGAGAACATCCTTATGAATGGAATCCTATGCTATTTGGCACGTGTGACAAGCCACATCATGACCATCTAACTATTTACAAGTCATATGACCAAAACTAGTCAAGCTAGAATTGTGAATTTTTAACACTCCTCCTCACTATCTAGCTTGGTTCAATCATTGCTTTACTAATCACTCCAGGTGATGATCTGAACTTCATAAAAGGTGTCTTTTGAAGTGGTTTAGTAAGTAGATCAGCTACACATTCATTGCTTGGAACATGCTCCAAAGCAATCTCCTTGGCTTGCACCATTTCTCTCACAAAGTGATGGCATATCTCAATGTGCTTAGATCTTGCATGGAAGATTGGGTTAGATGCAAGGTGTTGGGCTGATATATTGTCATTGTAGATGATTGGTGCCTCCTCTGAATCCATGATCTTTAGTTCCACCAATAATCTCTTGATCCAAAGTACCTCCTTTGTAGTGGTTGTCAAAGCTTTGTACTCGGCCTCGGTTGAAGATAGAGATATAGTTTCTTGCTTTTTTGAAAGCCATGAAACCACACCTTCTCCTATGAAAGTTGAATAGGAACTTGTTGATTTTCTATCCCTCTTGTCCCCTGCAAAATCTGAATCACTAAATGCATGAAGGTTAATCACATCTCCTCTATATAGAATCCCAAAATCCAATGTACCCAAGATGTATCTTAGAATCCTCTTAGCCTTTTTCCAATGGATATTCAATGGCTTTTGCATGGATTTGCTCAACCTACATACACTAAAGCTAAGATCTGGTCTAGTTATAGTGATCCACATTAAGGAACCTATAAGTTGCCTAAACAAAGTGATGTCCATGAAGGATCTTTCATCATCTTCATTTGGCACTTTTACATCTTGCTCCATTGGTGTGTCAACACTTTTGCATACTTCCATCTTAAACTTCTTCAAAAGACTTTGAGCATAGTTTACTTGACTTATAAAGATAAAATCAGACCCTGTAAGTACTTCTATGCTTAAGATGAAGTGAAGACACCCTAGATCTACCATCTTGAACTCTAAGGATAGATCTATCTTGATTTTTTCAATACCATCAACACTATTTCCACTAATGATGATGTCATCTACATAAATGAGTAAAAGTACAATACCAACATCATCAAACTTAATGTAAAGAGTGGGATCATATTCACTTTGAACAAAAGAAAGTGAAATAAGATTGCAATGTAGTCTTGAATTCCAAGATCTCGTGGCTTGCTTCAAGCCATAGATGCTTCTTTGGAGATGGCATACTTTGTTCTCCATTCCATGCTTGATGAACCCTTGTGGCTGTTCCATATAGATATCCTCTTCCAAAAAACCATTCAAGAAAGCATTAGAGACATCCATTTGACATAGAATCCATCCAAAATGTGATGCAAGTGCAATGATTAGCCTTATTGTGACCATCTTGGCCACGGGTGCAAAAGTTTCCTCATAGTCTTTCCCTCTCTCTTGAGCATAACCTTTTGCAACTAATCTTGCTTTATGTTTGTTAACACTCCCATTTGCAGTCAACTTAAGCTTGAAGACCCACTTGCATCCTATTACATTCCTTTGAGGTCTCTCAACAAGCAACCAAGTTTCATTCTCAATCAAGGCATCATACTCATCCAACATAGCTTTATACCATTCTTTGGAGTTCAATGCATCTTCAACATTAGATGGTTCTTCAAAACTAGATAAAGCATAAGAAGTGGATGAGATACCCTCAACTTGATGTCCTTTGCCTTGATATGTGAGCCTTGATGGCTCCACTTTTGCCCTTGAAGATCTCCTTGGTGTGATAGGTGGGTTTGGTGCTTGCTCCTCCATGAGCTCCTCCTCAAAACCAAGATCTTGCTCCTCAGCCATCTTCTTCTTGATTGTTGGAGCACTTGAGCCTTCTTCAAGCATATGCATATGATGTTCATCAAATATGACATCCCTTGAAACAACAAATTTGTTCAAGGATGGGAGATAGACTTTGTAGCCCTTGCTTGAGCTTGCATATCCAAGCATGATCCCTCTTGTGGAAGATGGATCCTCCTTGGTTCTTGTTTCCAATGGCACATGCACATAACATATACACCCAAAAACTTTCAAATGATTAAGATTGGGTTTCTTTCCATACAGCATCTCATAAGGAGTTTTGCCTTCAATTGCTTTGCAAGACACCCTATTCATCAAGTAGTTTGCACATACAAGAGACTCACCCCAAAAGGATTTGGGCAAACAAGCATCTAATCTTAAAGCCTTAGAACATTCACATAATGTTCTATTCCTTCTTTCAGCAACTCCATTTTGTTGAGGAGTGTAAGGACAAGAAGTCTCTTTCTTGATCCCTTCCTCCTCACAAAAGGCCTTAAACTCATTGGAGATGAATTCTCCACCATTTTGGAAGATCCTAAGCAAAGGGGAATGCTACAACTCCTTCAATCTTACAAGCTTCATCATTTGCTGTATAGATAGACTTTATAGGTCCATCATAAGATAAGAGAGAAGAGAAAAACTCCCTTTTACTAGTCATGTGTGAACTAGCACCCGAGTCAATCCACCAAGGATCTTCTCCTTTGAAGCTTGTTGAAGAAAATATGGACATCATGAGAGAGTCCTCATGTGAACTCTCCTCCTCCTCCTCTTTGCTCATGTTGTCTTGGCTTTGATCTTGCTTTCTCTTGAAGCATTCCGAGGCATAATGCCCCATCTTGCTACAATAGTAGCACTTCACCTTTGATTTGTCCTTCTTGACTTTGGTGGTTGATGGAGATGCCTTTGAGGGTCCTTCTTGATCCTCAAGCTTTGTAGACTTCTTGAATGTTGATCCTTTGCCTTTGGACTTGCCTTTGTCTTTGGTGAAGAGAGCTTGGTCATCTCCACCTTGGATGGAAAGCCTATCCATCCTCTCTTGCATTTGGCTCCTTCTTGATTCCTCGGCCATGAGTGTGCCTTGGAGTTCTTCAAGTATGGGTAGCTTACCCAAAATTGCATATCCCTGAACCAAATTGTCAAATTCAAAGCTTAGTCCATTCAATATGAGTTGAACAAGCTCTTCATCCTTGATAGGGTCACCTATAAAGGCTAGCTCTTTGTTCAATTCCTTTTGTATGTGCACTCTCTCCTTTCCTATGATAGCTTCTATAGATTTGATTCTTCAAAGCTAACATTCTAGTTTGGTTCTTGGATTCATAGACCTTTTGCAAAGTCTCCCAGGCATCTTGAGCTGAAGTGCAATCTCCTACCTCTCTTAAGAGTTCATTTGCAACATTCATTCTTATGCAATGTAGTGCAACATTGCACCTCTTGATGTATTTGGCTTTTTCTTGAGGATGTATAGGTTCACCCTCCTTACCATTTACAATTTCCATCAGATCTTGCATGATCATGATAGATTCCATTCTAACTTTCCATATGGAATAGTTAGTTTTGTTGAGCCTTTCATTAGTATCCAAAAGATATGCATTTATAGATGCCATCTAGTCTCCTAATCAAGGACTTGACACAAATGAAGGTTACTTCTATTGATTTGATTGAAGGTCTACCTTATCCCACTTTTTAGGGACCTGAAAAGATCAGTAATAGACTTCCTATAAAGATCTAAGAATGATCTCTAACAAAATCAAACCATAGAATACTAGAAACAATGCACTTGCTTGATTGAAGTAGACAATACTAGTAGAATTGCCCCTCTTTCTATAAAGAACATTAAAGCTTCCAAATGATCTGATCAAGAGTGAATTTCAGCAACCTAATATACTTCCAAAATCACTTGTAAAAGATCTAAATGGAACTTAATGAGGACGCAACACAATCTACTATCCAATCACAAGCAAAAAATGATCAAAATTGATGAAAAATTGATCTAATTTGGTGCATAAGTCAAGCAATGGTTGGACTGAACCTAAATCACTTTAGGAGGTGTCTACTACACCTTAGAACAGCCTTGAAGAGTCCCCAAAACTCTGATCTTCCCTCTCATTGAATTCTAGAAAGCCTCCTCTATGAAATCACCTCCAACACTCGCTTAGAAATCAATGCTTGGAGCAAGCAAAACTTGCTATCTTGGTAATGTGAATTGAATTCAACTTTGCCTCTGGTTTTAGACACCTAAACACCTGTAAATGAAGTCACACAACACCAATCTCCAATGTATTTGACTCACTTTGAGTTCTAGAATCAATACTAGATGCTAAGATCCAATCTACACAAGATTTAGATCAAAAATTGTGATCAAATTGAATGAAAACCAAGGATTTAGCTCATTTCAACCTTTAGGCTCTGATACCATGTAAAAATTACAGCAAATAAGGATCCTAAAACACTTGAAATGATGAGGGAAACAATAGATTATGATTTCATAAGATTAGCACAAGTTGAACCATCAAAATCCATCAAAAATCTATGCTTGAACCTCACTAAATGGCCCAAATCCTTGAAGAAGGCTTAACACGTGTGAAAGTACGGCCTTCCACAGTCTGAGTACTGTACACCAGACCTACATTCAATCCTATAATCATTAGTAATCACAAGTACTCAAACAATTATGAACATAGAGAGCAATTGCACCATTATGAGAGAAAAAACATGAAATTGCTTGATTGATTTTGGTGAGATATCATCACCTATATATACATGATCCATCACGGTTTTGGGCAGGTATGAGTAGCCCTAAACCTATCCCTAATGCTAATTTTGGTGGATCTTTCATCCCTACCAAGTTAGGGTTGGAATCTTGGAAATCCCTTAACAATGTAAAAATTACCAAAAGTAGCTCCTATTTTTTCTCCCTTGTATCTAAGCATAATTTGGACTCATTCCAAAGGTTCTAACACTCAGGTCTACTTGAGAACATCCTTATGAATGGAATCCTATGCTATTTGACACGTGTGACAAGCTACATCATGACCATCTAACTATTTACAAGTCATATGACCAAAACTAGTCAAGCTAGAATTGTGAATTTTTAACAACCTATTGATGCCATGTGAATAAGAACCTGTGATATGATTCTACAAATGTAATTTGTGACTTTAAAGATACTAGATTTGAACATCTTCAACAATCTAGAAGGATCTACAAAAGTTCTAGCTCACAAACCTAAGAATCAATCTTCACAGTAATGACTAGTAACTTGGAAACTTTGCTTTGATCACTAAGACAAAAGCAAACAATCTTTGAATCAAATCACTAAAGAAATCAGATCCAATCTCTATTGGACTCATCAAATACCAATGACTTTTTCTTTTGAAAGTTGAAATGGATATGAAAAAGAATTGACACCTAGATTTTCCTTTTCACTTGCCTAGTTTTCTCAACACTTGAGATTCTTGAACAAAAGATGGGTTTTGTTTCAAATACATGAAAATCAAACTTAATCACTTCTTTTGGACTCACTCTTGACCCAAATAATCTCACACTTGAGATTTAGAATGAATTTGATTCGATTTGACAACAAACCATACCACCAATTTTTCACAAAGCTTAAAAATTAGACAACTAGAGATTCACAAAGATCTCAACCATGCATGAATACTCAAATATGGACTCCTCATCATTCTAGACATCCAATGGGATCACAAATTGAACGTCACACTCTCACAAAGAAAGTTGAATAGAACTAATTTGAGTTTCATACATACTATGTCAATTTTTGCTCAACAAATTGAATTCAATCACTCCTATTGGATTCCACCAATTACTCTACCTTTTAAGACTTGGAATAAAATTCAAAATCAAAAGTTGTGATTTTTCTCACTAAGATATTTTGCTTCAAAGAGCTAATGCCACTTAGAAAGATTTGATCACCTAGGAGAAGACAAATTCTCCACCAATAACAACGCAAAATGAGCTTCTAGATCTTGCCCTCTACAAAGGAAGGAACTCTTAGAAAATTGGATCTCTCTCTACACATTTGCCATGGACACCTTAATGACTCTTTTCAAACCTTACAATCACTCAAACAAATTGAGTAGGGTTGAACAATGTGACTTGGATCTCAATCTCTTTTCTAGAACTCAATTTAAACCAATCTATGTCAAATTCTACAAAAGATTTGCATAGATGCTCTATATGCACTAGAAACTCTCAAAGGTTTCACTTGGAGGACAGATCCAAGGATGCTTTCTAGCAAATTGATGCTTCTAAACTTGACCTTATCACTCTTGAACAAATCTAGAGTGATGGTACAATGGATTTCATCCTCTCACCTTGCATATCACTCCTTAATCTATTATTTTTAGTAAAATCTCTCTTAACTTCAACATACACTCAAAAGATCAGAGAAGATTAATTAATGCACCTATTTCAAGCTTCAATTTTAATTTTTTGGCTGATTAAATCCAAAAACTAATCAAGGGATTAGATTCACTATAGAAAATGCTTGATTTTGCACCAAAAATCACTCAAATTGGGTATGTGAGTCAAATTCTACAAATTTTTGAATTTTCTCAACCAAAACCGGAGCTGTACGGCCTCACACGCGTGAAAAGGGTTCCTACAGCCCACAACAAGATCTGGACCAAAAATTTTGAGGATAGCTATCAAATCCAACTCGCTACACAAAATTTGACGCTAATTTTGGCTTTGATTTGGATTAACCCTATCAATTTCAACAAAAATTCTTGTACTTGGCTCTGATACCATGTGAAAAAAGTACAAAAAGGACCAAGAGTGGATCTTAATCTGATCCGAAAGAGGGATTGGTTGTCAGATTACTTGATCTATCAATCTACTTGAGATTAAGATCAATCTAGATCAATTCTAGACACAAAATCCTAACAAGAACAATCATTAATTGAAGGTAGGTGTATTTTCTGGTTTTCCACGTGTGAAACCCTGTCTGAGTACAGACTCCAACCTGAGAATCAAGTACACATTGATAGCAGCTCAAAACAATCAAAACAAATGTAGACAAATGGAGAGAATCACTCAAAATTGCTTCCAAAACCAAGATTGGTGTCTCACAATGATTATGGCCAAATGTGGCTCTATATATAAAATAAGTGAGAGCTCATGGTACTGATCATCCCTCTGATCCCACATGTGTGAAGGTGCTTTGTCATATGATGATTCATCATGCAAAACTGACACTTGGACAAAACCTTCTATTTTGGGCACTTTTGGTCCATTTTTCTTCTATATGGAGATCTACTTGGAAATCTTCTAGAATTCAAAATTCGCCTACTTCAGCTTATTCCACACGTGTGAGCTGTCCTCTACACATGGGATATGACACCTAACCAAAATATTTGGCTCATGCAATCAATAGATTGATGCCATGTGTCATATATCTAGAAAACTAGTTTTTGGCCTTTTTAGCCACTAGAACTTGAATTAAATCATATGTACAACCTATATGATTATGGTACATGACAAGTACACTATTTTCACATGTGAGAACAGGCTCCACACATGTGTGTTTATCTATATACAAGATTTTTGGCCTCTACCAAACTTATTTTTGCATTTTTCACATGTCTTGGCCTTGGTCCCACATCTCAACTCTAGTATCAGGAGGTCCTTGGTCTTGTCCGCCTGACCCCTGATCCTGACTTATTGCCCCTGCTGCTTGCTGGCCTTGATCCTGGCTTGTACTCGTCTGCGCAACATCAAAAAGACGTGGCATTGGAATCACCACTAGGGTTAGTTGAGCCTTCTTTTCCATGAATTGTTGGCAAGCCTTGAGGGCTTGTTTGGCCTGGGCGAGCTCCTGAGTTGCGCTGGCCCGGTATATGTCGAATTTCGTCTGGCAGCTGTTCAGGGTTTGGCTATAGACTTGTACCTGATGCCTGAAAAGATTTATCTCTGCTTGAGAGAGTGGCCTTGAGTCAGGTGCGAGTTGAGCTAACCAGACGAGTTTTTCGCTTTGCAAGGCTTTTACCTCCGCCCCCAGGCGTGTATTTTCTGTTTTATAGATCTTGAGTTGCGCCTGGAGCCGGGCAAGCCATTGGGACGCTTCTGACTGAAGCTCCCGCACCTTGGTAGAGACATCTGTCAGTGCTTTGGAGAGGCTCTGGATATACCCGTTGAGGCCATCCTCCTTCTGTTGCAGCTTGGTGACCTCCCAGTGTCTGTCTTGTTTGTGTTGTTGAGCAATTATGAGCTCTTGCTGCAGCTTCGTGATTTCTGCTTGCAGCTGGGTGTTGTTCATTGCCAAATGGAGTACCCGGCTCTCCAATGATGCACGGGCTGCTACTGCATCCTAGATGAATATTCCCAAGTCTTGGTAAGCCATCGTTAAGTCCCTTGGAGCAGCCGGTACATTGGCGCTTGCAGGTGCTTGTGTGGTAGTGGCCCCGACGACCTGTACAATGTTCTCGTCATTGTCTTCAATGAGTTTTTTTGGTGACCATTTGTCATCTGGGGCGGTGGGATCTACCCGATCCGGTGATGCATCAGGCAACGATTGGTTGCCCTCGACAGCCTTTGATGGAGAAGTGTGTGGTGTGGAAGGAACAGAAGTGGGAACAGGGATGAAAACGTTTGTCCAAACGAGAGAGTGGATGGAACAGAGGGGAACTGGAGGGTGGTGTGGAGTACGAAAGGTGAAGATGGGTCAGAAGTAGTCTGGCATGGTGGTGAAAAGTTGATGACCTGCATCCACGCTAGAGTGTCCGAAGACAACTGTGAGTCAGAAGGGTTGAACTGGAGAGGGACAATGGTGGGAACAGGAGTAATGGAGGATGCGATAGTAATGGAAGAGGTGGTAGAAAATGGAACAAAGGGAGAAGTAGTATCTATAGAGGAGATGGGCATAGAAACAGAAGTAGCAATTATGGGTTGAATAGAAGAAACATGAACAGAAGTAGAAATAGTGATAGATGGCTGTACAAATTTGAACAGAGCTTTTCTAGGAAAGGTGACAAATGACTGGAATTCAGCCCTTATATAGCAAAATTTAGAGTGCGTATTAGGTGAAATCCACTTTTCCTTGTTCAGTTCCACCCAAATTTTGGCAGAGACCTTCTTCACGATATTCTAAGACCTCAAAGAAGTCTGCGAGATTCAGAAGGTGATTGGACTGCCCTGGGTTCCGACCGTCTGCGAGGGTTCAATCCTCGCATGAAGTGAATGCTTGCACAACTTGCTCCTGTGGTTGGATTTTCAAGATCAGACAATGTAGGCAGGCTATTTCCACTGCTCTGATTTCATTTATGCCCCTTGTGAAGGTTGGTTTGATGATCTTGTGCTCTGCGAAGGTTCTGAATATTCTGCTTCTTGGAACCCTCGCATACACTAAAAAAATGATGGTTTTTCCATCAGTAACTCTCGCAAAGATTTTCAAGGATGCATCTGGGTCAAATCTAGTGACTGTCCAAGTTTCAAGAGCTATCTCCTAGGAGATCTCCAAAAATCATGAAAAAAAAAGCTCTTTTAGAGTGTTTTTTTTAACGAGATCTTCAGATTCTCTGATTTTTAACTATTGCAAACTGGTAATCTGCTTAGATCTGACTGTTAGTAATTCTCTGAAAGTTTTGATAGATAATTGGTAGTAGATCCATCAGTTTTGCTGAATTTTGCCCTTATTTTGCCATGGGTTCTGAGATCGAGGTCTCTGATCTGCAATTTGAGGACCTTATTGGTGTAATCCGATGATCTGCTTCCCTCTTGATCCTATCTGAATCTGGATCTCTCTTGGATCTTGCTGGATTTTCTCCTAATCTAGTCATATCTACCTGAATCTTGATGGATCTAGCTTGATTTGGCTTGATCTTCCTGGATCTAGTTGTGATGGCCGAACAGATAAACTTTTCGTGACATGCCACCACCAACCTAGATCTGTCTCACTATGGTGGCCAGTACTTGTGCAACCGGCTATCGTTGATGGGTGTGTCGAAAGGTGTCCCATCTAGCTTCTCCAGATTCACAGCTCCATGATTAAGAATTTCTTTGATCCGATATGGACCTTCGCTTGTGAATTTTAATTTCTCCTTGATCGCCTTGGTTTTATATATCAGGACTAGATCTCCGGAATGAAGATCCTTCTTTTGTAATCTACAATCGTGCCATGCTTTGCATCTTTCCTTTTCAGCTGCCAGTGCATGCACAACTAGTAAGCGCATTTCACAAAGCTTATGCAGAGCTTCGTGGCGTAATTGTATAGATCTGGATTCATCAAGGCATTGCATTGTGGTAATCCTTAACAAAGGAACTAAAAACTCTATTGGCATTATAACATCCTGACCATATACCAATTGGAAGGGTGTTTGATCAGTGCTTTCCTTATATGTTGTCCTGACTGCCCACATAGTAGCATGCAACTTGTGTTTCCAATCCAATCTGCTAGCTTCAACTGTTTTCGTGAGCATGCTGCACGGGATCTTATTGGATGATTCTGCTTGCCCATTACCGCGAGGATAATAGGGCGTATTGGTTCTATGGATCACGAAGAATTCCTCCACCAGGACCTTGATGGTCTCATTGATGAAGTTACTCTCATGATCGTTGACTATCTCCACCGGGCACCCAAAGTGCACAATGATATTTTCATAGAAAAACTTAGTAGTGGTCCTAGCATCAGCTACTCGTACTACCTTGGCTCCGACCCACTTGGTGAGATAGTCGGTGGCCACGATTATGTATTGAGCATGGGTACTTCTTGCTGCAGGGTGAATTGGACCAATGTAATTCAATTCTTACTTTTCGAATGGTGCTTGGGCTAAGACCGGATTCAGAAGGTTATAATTCAATCTCGTTGCTCTCCTTGCCCTTTGGCACACATCACACTTCCTCAGGTATTCCTCCATATCCTTATGAATCGTTGGCCACCAACATCCTGATTGCGGGATCTTGTGAACTATAATGTCGGATGCAAAATGGCCTTCACCCATGCCTTCATGTGAAAGCGAAATGATCTGGGTGGCCTCATGAGGAAGAATACACCACTGAAGAATCCCATATGGTTCTCTTCGGTACAATTGGCCATCAATCAGCTGATAAGGTCTAGCTTCCAAGATCAATTTTCGTCGATCCGCCTTTGGTAGTGATTTGTCTGGTTGGCCCCTCATTAGATATTCCTTTGAAATATATCTATGTTTTTTATAAGCTTCTATTTTATAATAACAAAAACGATGTGCTATTGTACCACAAAGGCCTTGCCATGTCATATTGTCGTGCTTTAGCTTTTTGTGAAGATTAAAAGAATGTAAGAAAATACCTTAGTAAAATTTGGATGGTTGTTCTTGCCCTTTATAGACAAATGTTTTATGGATTATCATGTTTTTTCTTTCCTTAATTTAATAATTTAAGCATGAAGGCGAGGTCCTCGTGACACAATACCACAATAATAAGTCAAATACATACAATTTAAACCTCAATAGATAATAACAAAGTCCGGTGCAAGCAATACAAACTTCAATATCTTATGATATCTTTTTGTCTTATAAAAGACGATATTGGACTTGTAAATCTAAAATTGCTATACCTTATTATTGAGTTTACATGAGATGAGGCTCCATGTTCACTAAAATCCAAATGAGCCAAACGATTCCCAAAAATAATATTACCTATTATTAAGTGCACTTAACTAACTTTAAGTATAGTCAGCCTTTGTTAGGTTCACTTTAAGGCTTTTTTGGCTTGTTATAAGGCCAACTAATACCAATTTAAAGTTCTTTGGATGGAGAAAATTCCACTTCATCAATAATAAAAACATCCACTTTTTCAAAATTTTATGGCTCTCTCTCTCTCTCTCTCTCTCTCTCTCTCTCTCTCTCTCTCTCTCTCTCTCTCTCTCAAAATTTTATGGCTCTCTCTCTCTCAAAAGGTCACACGGATTTGTGGCGTTCTCTCTCTCTCTACATTAGTGCTTGCCAAAAACCTATAATCCCTTGAAAAAAGCCTACTAAATTTTTAATTCACCTACTAGTTTTGTAGGTTCTCATAACCTACATGTTTGAGCCCTTATAGGTTACGAGCCTCTCTCTCTTCGTGCTATGCAGGTGAAGGTGAGGTTGCCACTCCCAACGACGAACCTCTATACTACAAAGACGACACAACGGAACTTTGCTTCTGACATAATGTGTTGGTCGATGAAGCATGCCACTTTGATTATCACAAAATAGAATTGTCGGAGCATACTGATTCAAAATGATATCTGAACGGAAGTTTCTCAATCATAACGCTTTCTTTGTAGCTCGAGAAACTCTAATTCAGTGGAAGATAGAGCTATCGAAGCTTACTTGCGACTGTTCCATGAAATAGGACCATTGTTGAGGAAGAATGTAAATCCAGAAGTGGATTTACGAGTGTCTACATCTTTTGCCCAGCTTGCATCAATGTAACCACAGAGAAAATTGAGTTTGTCATTGTCAACTACTCCATAACAAATGCAAAAGTCCATAGTAGCTCGAAGATATCTCATGACTCTGATAAGAGCCTTCCAAAGTATTATACCATGATTGGTCATATACTGACTTAAGGAACTGATTGCAAAAGCTATGTTGGTCTGGTACAAATCATTGCGTACATAAGATATCCTATTATCGAATGATAAGGATACTGACGCATCTCCTTCTTCTCTTCGATTGTTGGGGGACACTGGTCCTTCGACATCTTGAGTCCTGAATCGCTAATTTTTAATTCATCAAATTATATCTAATTAAGACATTGTGAATGTATCTTTGTTGAGTAATATAAATCAACTTCTGCTTTCTGTCTCTTTGGATTTAAATACCTAGACAGTAATAAATTTTGCCTAGATCAGTCATGTCGAATTCGGAAGATAACATTGTCTTAGCTTCTTTTATCAGATCTATATTGTTGTTGAAAAGCAATGTGTCATCCACATACAAAGTGATAATGATAAAGGAATGTTGCACTAACTTGAAGTAGACATTCGAATCTGAAGAGCTTGGTGTGTAGCCATGATCGATAAGGAAAGTATTGATCCTTTGAAACCATGCTCGAGCAGATTGTGTCAAGCCATAAAGTGCTTTATGGAGTTTACACATATGATTGTGTTTATCTTCGATATTATAACCTTCAAGTTGCACCATGTAAATGTCCTCTTTGATAACTCCATTAAGATATGTTGTATGTACATCCATTTGATGTATTTCCAAATCTCTTGCAGGAGCAAATGACAATAGAAGTCGAATAGAAGAATGTTTCACTACTGGATTGAAAGTCTCAATGTAGTCGGCATTTTGTACCTTAGAGAATCGTCTAGCGACAAGTTGAGCCTTTCTATGGTTGATACTTCCATCTTCCTTGTACTTGATTTTGAACAACCATTTGCAATCCACTACTTTTCTGTTGGCAGGTAATTCGACAATAGTCCATGTCTGGTTCTTGATAAGAGATTAATACTCTTTATCCATAGCTTATTTCTAGAGATCTGACTGAGAGCCTCTTCGACAGTTGTCGGCTCTTGAACAAGGTAAGTTGTAGACTCATCGATATACCTGATAGGTGGTCTGCTGATTCTTGTCGATCTTCTGGATAATGTTCGAAGTTGACAATCTTCGTGATGTTGTAGTTGCTGGGCTGCAAAACATCTGAAAAGTTTCACTTTTCTCAGACTAAACCTTGTAAAACGAAAAAATCAGAGATAAACCTATTTTCAATTTTTAATCTCTATTCTGGAGTACAAACTCTAGTTTGAAAAGTACACTAAAAGATATATTTTCTAAACTGGGTTACACTCAACACAAGTTAGTAACATTACCTTCATATAAAACACTTACATGAACCACTGAGTGAAATATTACCCAACTTAGGATATTAAAGTTAAAGAAAAAAATTTAATTACATTCTGAAATCATCCACAAACTCTGGCAGACAATTCATAAAAAGCTTCCAAGTACAACTGTCCTTAGAATTCAATTCTAAGATATGTTAATTTGTTTAACTAAAATTTCTAGGAGAATCATTAAGATACAAAATAATTAAAATTCAACTCCGAGTATCCAAGATACTCTCATGAGTTAGTGAGCTCTGTTTCTAACATCATATTCCTTATAATCTACTAACAACAATTAAGTAACTATTTATGATCTGTCGACCATAAATATTTAGATTTGATAATTCGTCAATCATAATTTTCTGGAATCCAAAATCATACTTAATCATTCAAAGGAAACTGGAGTATATGTTCAACATAACTCATGAAAAGTAAGAATTATTTCAAAATCTTTCCCAATAGAAAAATATTGGATTTTAGGAATATTCTCCAAACAGGATTCTCTAATAGAAGTGCTAGATTAAGTTCTCTAATTAAGTTCTATATAACAGTGGTAATTAAAGACAGAAAGCATACCAAAATGATAATAACAATCATCTTCAGTCTACAAAAAACTTTAGATTACCATCTAGAATCAAATCTAGATATTTAAAGTCCTGCTGAATATAAATTCAGTTATTATTCTTGAATTCATAATGATTCATTATTCTATTGAGCGCTTTGGGATACAATCACTAATGAGCTGAGTCTATGCCTTAACTAAAGAATACTCTACTCCAAGAATATTGTATATCCAATGGACATAATTTTAACTGATGAACTCAAATGATTCACCAATCATGCATCTTACAAGCAACATAAATCAAAACTATCAGTTTCTGGTGAATCTACATCACACTGATTGTTTTACCAATTAACTTTATCCTGGAGTAACCAACTACTCAAGTTAATTGCCAATGATTCAAAAATTTTAAATGTATAGGTGAAAAATTCAATTATACTAGTATAACACCACATTTAGACCCTCATCCAAATTATTTTATTAGTTGCAAGCAACAAGTTCAAAATTTGCTACAATTTGACAAGGTCACATGGAAATATATTGACAAAATGCTCTAATCTAATCTTGAAGCAATGGAGTGTAAGCAAACTAGCTACCATTCACAAGCAGCACCAGATCCATAGCCTTACTATGGGACATTTCATTTACATTTCAACAACAGTTGGTAGCTATTCAATTTTTAGATCTAGTGTCTTTTCTTAACAAAATCAAGGGCAAAGTTTTCATTATTATAATACTGGATGGTTACCCAAAAGACATTAATTGGCACATGGCCCATAACTAACTACCAATATCATTTTAATTCTTATGCTTTATGTACCTTCTAGCGACTTGTCAATAGGACTCACTAGATGCCTAGCCAGATTGGCCCAGCTCATGCAAACCTAACCTAACCCTACTTTGGTATTATGCACTTTATTGCTCTAAATTGTACTGTTATGGAGGCCTTTGAGGGAAGGAACCTTCCAAGAAACTACTTGCGAGGCCTTTGCATGAGGAAGGAACCATTCAGCAAGATCAAGTCATGAGAGTTTCTCACAAAAAAAAGAATCCTTTTGTTAAAAGATCAGGTGGGCCAGACTCTGAGGGAGGCAATAAGACCTTATTTTGTGATATCCTGGAACAATCATCATTTGAGAGAAAATTATTGACAGGTATCAGTGAATGGGCAGTATATCATGAGTTTTTCCCCGGAAAGAAAAGCTAGCCTCTAGTTATGTTCTTGAGGCTTTTGCAAAAGGTTCATGAGCCTGAAAAGTTACCTTGCGATAAAGACCAGTTTGTAAGGCTGCAGATTATATGACCTTTCACATCAAATTGACAAGCCAACATTCACTCCAAATCAAACCACCAAAAAAGTAAAAATTTAAGCAACAAAAAATATCAGGTGTAGGTCAAGTAGCAAAACAATCATCTTCAGAAAATTTCTCAGCATAGGATTCGCACTCTTCTTGTGTACATTCAATGCACTTTAGCTTATAATACTGCAAATAACTAGTAGAGAACTAACTTTGCAGCAACCTTTACAATCCAATGACATAAGTGAGCTAGAGCAGCAGATGGGAGAAAGAAGATCCCCATGGCTGATCGTACATGGCAACCTGAGAAATTAAAGGTCGTCTGAGACACGATTGTGAATATTTCACGCTTGTCTTTGCCAATTGAGATCTGCAATGGAACACAGTAGGAAATTTGTTCTCGATAGTCTCTATTCCACTCAGTATCCCAGACTGTGTGCTGTCGCAGTATCAATTTGAATGACAGACCCTGATAGTGCCACTTTTGTTCCGATTTGAGTGTCCTTATATTCGGCTAAACACTCTCGACCAGGTTACAACTCTGTGACTGGAAATGGTGACAAAGGATCTTATCCTTTGCCACAAGTATCTTTGGGCAAGAGAAACCTTTTACCTCCTTGCAATCTTGCTCTGAAACTAGTATTTGCCATAGAATTCACCTGAAAGTGGCTGTTGTCTTATGAAGCAGTAAAGTCAAATATGGGAATTGAAACGTAAAGCATGTATGACAATCCACATTGATCTCAAAAGTAATTATTACCTATAGGCACTTCCAAAATAGGTTATGTTTCATGAAATTGTGATTGAACACTTTTCAAAACATCTTCCCAAGTCACATTTTCTTCATCACTTTCTTCTGATGATCTGTCATGAGCTTCATCCTTAATCGACCCATCACTTGCTCCAAAGCTATCTCCTGTTACATCATCTTCCTCATTATCACTAGGTCCGCTAGTATCTGAATGCTGGCCAACCTCGTTAGCTGAATTATCACACAACGCATCTGCACCATCATGTTCATCTTCATTGTCAAAAAAATTCTTTTGGAAAGGAACTTTTTTGACATGCTGCTTTGCAATAACACTTGCTATGGCAGCAGCTTCAATCTCATCATTGCAGCTTGCAGCATCTACCTTCCCTGAAGGATCCTTTTTCTCCTCAGCCTGGACTGCCAAGACTGCAGCTTTTCCTGGGATAGGACTTCCTTGATTAGCCTTCTCATCGTCTACACGAGGTGGGGGTATAAAGAAAGGGAGTCGTCCCCTCTGCCAATCTTGAAGCACCATTTTCGCTGCTGTTGTAAGGTCAGGCTCTCCCCCCTAGAATAACATGAACTAAAATGATTGAGCTATCTAATTATGGCTGCACTCGGAAAAGGGTTCAAAAGAACATGTGACATAACTGCTGCACCACGTAGTATACGCTTGAACCACTGTAACAACTATGTGATGTAAATAGGTAACAGAAACACTAACCTTCAGAAGCTTTCCAGTAAGTCTGCTCAACTGCACTAGAAAGTCATTATCATCTTCCCTGTAAAGTTCCACAGGCCAAAAACAACTGCTATAAAACAAATATATTCATAATTGAAAACTATATTGCATACAATATGCATATTAAGCAACATGCATACTAAGCCCACTTATTCCTCATGGAAAGCTACTGTCAAAAAACTCTACCAATATATGCATCCTGCAAAAAGTGCATTTAAACTAGAAGAACTTAATGTACAAAGTCAACAACCCCGCCAGAAAACTAAACAGCAGATATCTGAGATAAACAATGAACAAATTAAAAATAGTCTTTTGGAACTGGAAAACCATACATGTCAGCCACCAGCACAAATTTTATGATACTATCTGAACTTTTTAAGCTTCAGTATTTATTATTTAGGAATGTTGTGCAATATATCCTCTATGACCGAAGTGAGTCCACTATGCTCTCTTTTTGGCAAGATGTACCAATAAAAGAATCATATACAAGATTCATTTGCCCTAAACATCATTTCAAAACTCTAAAAGTGTGATAACAAGCAGTACCTACCAAGATTGTATTTTGTACGCCCTTGTCAAATACTCTTTTTTTACACGATTTAGAACTTCACCAATATGCTCGGATGCATCCTCTAAGTTGCCAACTCGGACCTGTAAGCCAGCAAAACAGACAAAAGTGGAAATGACTATTGAAGTAGTCAACATCTATTCCCTCAAAATAAAATAAAAATAACCTTCAATATTTGATAGGTCTTTCCACTTTAAACATATGCATATTAGACGAGAAAAACGAGTAAAGGTGCAACCTTGCAGTCAGAATACTGCATTAACAAGGTCATGATGTATATACAATGTACATACAATCTTTCAATCTCTAACTTAATGCGAGTACAATCAGAATAAGATCTTTCACTAAGAAAACAGAAATCCATAAAAAAGTGTCCTGGTGTTAAATAAAGTATTCCTAAAGTGAGAATTTCAGATACTAATATCAATACGCCAATAAACACAATTTCTCCACAAAATGTTAAGAGCACAAGAACAAATTTGTCAACTTTCAAATAAGTAAAACCTTTCGGCAACTATGTCTTTGATGTCCTTGAGAATACATTCAAAATTTACCACATAAACATCCAGTTTACAATAGTTTCTGAAAACAAACATCCAAACAAATGAGCACAAGTTTTTTTTCCTAGAGTGAGAATTAAGCATTTCAGATCCTGATGCAAATTTGCCAATAGGCACAAGTTCTCTATGAAAAACATTAGGACAAGAACTAATTTGTCAATATGAAAGTTTGAATGAAGATTAGGTCAGATTTATTACTTGATTTGCATCACCTTTCCAGCTTCAATAACAATGGTCAAGATCAAAGGCGTGAATTCTATCAGCAAAAATCAATCCAAAGTAGCATGATGTACTATTTGACCTCAATGACAAAGAAAAATTAATATTAAATGCAATGATACACTACGTATACATTTGATGGCATCCCCAAAATTCATCTTTTACACAGAAGGCAAAGCACTACTAGCAAAGTTGATCGTGGTCCAAGTTCTAACTACGAGTCCAGCCAGCTCACAAAGGATGAGAAGCTCTTCTCAGCTGAGTACTACAACTTGTTTTTACACGATTCGATTGTTAATAAAAACCAGCTATGGCAGCAAATTTAAGTAGGTAAACCTATTAAAAGTAGTACTTTCTTCGGAGAATTTCTTCAACGTGAAAATCCTCAATTCTTGTTGACCCATGATCTAAACAATCTACTAACCCTTGAGGTACCAGCCAGCTGCTCACGTTTTCACAACAACAAGAAAAAACAAAGAACAAAAAACAAAAAAAGGGTTTGGATTGAAGCAATAGATATCAAGTGCGTGATTCCTACATTGGAACAACAGCACTATATGTGAAAAGCCTTTCTCCATGTTCACCATGCCAGCCAGAAACCCCATGGTTTTAAGCCATAGAGCATGTAACGCTGATATCTATTAAACACACATGCCATTGACAGAGTTAACCTTGAGAGAAGCCAGCCAATGCAATGCACACAAATCATCACAAATGGATCATAACGAATCATTATACCAAAGGAAGCTCATACAAAAATCAACCCTATCATTTCTATGAACTTCATCCCTTTGCGCCCCTTGAATGCAATCTAATGCTATGAACCTAATGCCACCTGCGCTCATCTGTGTGCAGCAATCCATGGAGACAAACAGGCATACACTTTCACTGATGAACACTTGTAGCCTCTGTCACCATACTATGCCAGAGCTCTCTTTGTTAACAATTGACCTCAAAATGACAAAGCAGGCTTTCAAATAGTGGTGTTAATACAACAGGCACTCGTGTGTTTGACAGTAAATATTAGATGCACTGATAGCAACTCTTTCACAATCCTAGCTATACTGACTAGTGAACTTTTATAGTTCTGTAAATGATCATGTACTTCTTCTTTGCCCAACATACAGCTCTTACCGAGAAAGACTTGACCCTTGAATGTTTGGTAATCAAATGCCACTGAGATAACAGCACAAAATTGTCCAAACTCTTTAGATGCAGACAATAAAAAAGACATGATCAATGAAACTCTGCAAAGTATGGCAGACAATATCGCGTGATGAAGAGGATTTGAATGTTCCAAGGTTGGCTTTATTAAGGCCCTACTAGCCTACAGATGTTTAAAACAGTTGAAACCCATGGAAAAGGTTGATATGAGATAAGATACATTCAGACCAAAGAAAAGGTATGTTCAAATATTTGGTCTGAATGTGTCTTATCTCATATCAACCTTTTCCATGATACGTTCAAATATTTGGTTTGATATGTATTTTTTTAACATTTATATGGTGAATGTAAAAGCAACAAACATTGACCATTACCAGATAAGACACTCCAAAGAAAACATGCTCCAAATTTTTAGATAAGGTACGTTCAGATAAGAAACAAGCCCTAGAAATTTACTTAAACTTGGGCCCACTTAGGCCCACGGACAAATTTTGAGGCAATTTGACCACATTCTGTCTTGGAGCCAAAACAAAACGTTGTTTCAAATTTGGACATTTCAAATGCCCTTGATATATCAAGATTTTGAACGAGTTTGAGTGCTACTATGAATAAAGCCCTCTTTATGCTTCACACATTAACCATTCAAAACAAAGATTCTAGGAAGAAAGAAGCCTAGCAGATTGACAGAGTATTTATAGGAATGAAAGATTGATCTGCACATGCTCCATGAGAATCCAACACAAAGATTGAAGAATCACACAATTACATAATTGCAACTATAGTAAATGGAAAAACTTCATTCTGAATTGCTTGTTTGAAGGTTTTGGGATATCTTGATGAGCCGCACAGCAACTTGCGGCTGAAGTTAGCAGTCATCGAATTGGCTAGTGATGAGAGCACTGCTACCAGACTAATATAGCAGTAACAAAACTCGCTTCTTTCAAATATAGGTAGCTTGAGTTTGTCCTGAAATGGTCAGCTAGATGGAGTTTAACTAGAATCGATCTTTATCTACTGGGACTGTAAGTATAACACTCCTAAAAAAATTAAAAGATTAAACCTTGAACAGGGATGGACAAAGTGTGTCTTGTGGCTACTTACCACCCCTTTCAAAACAATGTCTGTCTCTGAGTCGTGATTGTGATAAACAACGCCAGGGCAATCAATGAGAAAAATGCGCTTTGTCAGTGTGATGTATTGCCAAACTTTTGTTTCTCCAGGGACAGGTGCGACCTTGCAAACCTGAAAAAAAAACTGAATTTAGGATGCCACTGTGAACTCTGCAAAAGATGAAAACAAATTATTCAATATATGATAGCTCAATTTAACTGTAAATCAGACAATTGATACCAACATTTTTGGTGCGTAATGTGTTGATCACTGAGGATTTTCCAACATTTGGATAACCAACAAATCCAACTGATATAGCTTGCTTGTCACTTTTCAATCGTGCAAGTTGTCGTAATAGAGACAGAAGAGATCCCTACAGAAGTTAAGCAATATGCGTCAATGCCAGTACATGTGATTGCATGATGTGATTTCAGCCTGAAATGCCAATCTTCAGGATACAACCCCCCTCTCCATCACAGAGTTCCTGACACTATCTACTCACGTCTTTGAAGATTTCAAACCAGCCTTGCTTTGTCTATGTTTGTTAATGAATTGATGTAAGCATAATACATATAGGTGCAGGAAACTACTCGTGGCGGGATTGATCAACTACCTTGCCAAATGAATTCGTCACACTCGCATGGAAGGCAAGTGTTGGATATTCACGTGAGAGACAGTGGAGCCAACCCTTTGTGGCCCAAGATGGCACCAAATCACACTGTATCACATACGTAACACATTTTACCATAACAATAGAATCATGAAAAACTGAATGAATGTAGGCACCACTGCAATAGTCAAACTTTTCATAGAGCAGCTCAACCTTCATTGATGAAAAACGAGGTCCAACAAAGAGACTACCATTTTCAACTCCATAGTGTATCTCGTAACAGACGTTTGTAAAAACAACATGAAAACATTGTCCCATTGCCAACCCTGATCACAAATTGAAAGGCTACAACAAAGATCCCAGAAAGAACATCAACCTGCTTCTATATGATCAATGAACATCTGAATGGTATGTTATAAAGAACTTATCTACCTTTTAAATTAAATACCTTGTTCAGTAAGAAAATAAGATGTTTGTGCTTGCAATTCTCACGAAGATGCTTCTCAAGATGATGGCACCTTGTTCCCTGAGGATCTCTTGCATCCAGCACCTGCACATCAAGGAAACCATGTCAGATCATAACAACTAAAACACCAAAGCAAAATTCTGCTAATAAGGGCATATGTTTGTACAATATTCCCACTCACACATTGCTGGTTATCCCACCTTATTCAAGAAGCTTAAATCAGTAAGTCCAATAACAGGGGTCCAGAATAACAGTGTGGAATAAGACCTGAATAACGACATCCGACGAGTCGATCACTTTATAAAGCTCACCCCAGATCCGCTTACTCTGGCCTTTTTCAAACATAGTATGTCTAACTTGATCACGAAATCCATCATCCTTCCCATCAACTGATGAGACTTGTCGATCAGCGGCATTTTCAAAGCTTTCTGCATAATTTGGAATTGCAGTGAAGAAGCTACTTTAGAAAAAACACAACACTCCATAGTTCTCTTCTGAATGTAGTCAAGAAAGATCTAGCACTATGTATTTCCTTTCAAATGCAAGATAGGTTTCATCATTCTAAACGAGAAAACAAAAAAGTTCTTTAAAAATGCATCTTCGGGCATGCTAAAAATCATTAAGCTCTCTTAGGGGTGCTCGCTCATCTGGGCTGAGCCTCCACAATGATGCCCTAGAAATGAACTATTTTCATTTTCTGCCCAGATGTGCTTTGCAACGAGCTCCTCCAGCATCCTGGATGAGAACTACGAACCACAGTGGTTAAAACTAACCTCTAATGGCACACACTGAGCTAAAACTAGCTGCGTTTTCTGAACAGAGACCA
Organism: Diphasiastrum complanatum; assembly: GCA_029204225.1. Taxonomy (NCBI): domain Eukaryota; kingdom Viridiplantae; phylum Streptophyta; class Lycopodiopsida; order Lycopodiales; family Lycopodiaceae; genus Diphasiastrum; species Diphasiastrum complanatum. The sequence continues at coordinate 13,559,560 of CM055112.1, forward strand.
AAAACAAAGGAAATGTGACTGGTCTCCCAACTGCTAACTACTGTGGTAACCATGCTCTGAGGTAGACTAGACCTAAGGTTGCAGCTCATTCTGGCGATCCATGCAACGAACCACAGTGGTTGAAACTAACCTCTAACGGCTATAATTTCTAGTAGCCTTGAAGAGTAACCGTGTTTCCTGTGTGCTTTGGAGCAAGAAATGGAGCACACAATGACCTAAAACTAGCTGCATTTTCTGAATAGAGACCAAAAACGAAAAAGGATGCCATAGAACGCGACTGGTCTCCCAACTGCCAACCACAGTGGTAACCATGCCCTGAGGTAAACTAGACCTGAGGTTGCAGCTCATCCTAGCGCTCCACACTCCCTGAAACATCGATTTTGCCCATCCAGGATGAGCAGTGCTCATCCTGCCTCATCCCCGGATGAGATCCAGGATGAGCGTGATGAAACAACTCGTGGCCAGGCTCTCTCTCTCTCTCTCTCTCTGGTACAGGATTCAGCAATGGCTGTAATCTTGCGCCACATCCCTTGAATGCCATCGCTCCCATTGATGCCATCAGGATTGCTACTGCGATCTGGATCACTGGACCACCATTACTAGACTGGAGCCAAAATCTGCCATTGCGGGTGGAGCCATGTACCTCCTGAAGTACCTTCTGTGGACCACTTGCTGCTATCGCACTCAGGTAGGGTGCTGCCATCGCTCCTGGAAAGGATTAGGTGAAAAAGGGGTCCATCACATCTGGGAAAGAAGTGGACCCATTGCCGTATTACCTGCTGCTGTCACAAAGCACACTTGGGTTGGGTGCTGCCATCGCACCTGGGAAGGAAACAGAGCAATTGACGTCACACATAGGAGAAGGGGTTATACATTGTGCCTGCTGCCATCACACTAGGAAGAAGCCCTGGCATTTCAACTTGATTGTTGCTCCAATCACCTGCGCTCCAGCCTCATTGTGGCTTCTCTCCATCACCAACGGATGGACTTCGCTGCCAAACGCAAAGCTCCCATCATTCTTGAAGATCGGACCTGCTCCATCACCAGCGAAGGTCAAGCTCTCTTTAGTGGCAGCCATTGCAGGGAGCATAATCCATTTTCTTAAACTTTGAGGGAGCAAAAGCCAGTGTTCATTTGTTGCTCAGTTCTGTTGCTGATCCTAGCTACTTCTGCTGCTGATCGGGCTTGACTTCCACTGGTGTATCATTCCAAGGGGGGTTACTATTGGGGGCTCAAAGCCCGGGGCTGGCTACCCTGCCTACTGGGGGTCACCAGTGGGAACATTTACTACATCAAGGGGAGTCTTATGAAACAGCCTTTCTATGGTCTTCTTCCAGTGGCTCCCTGCTGTTTGCACAGTTAAGGTCATAGTGCAGTTGACTACCTCATTGATTCACTATCTTTTATGCCACGTATCTCAGATTTCACCATCTCCCCCATCACTCTGTCTGACCGTTTCCTCCCTCTCTTTCCAACTTGGCTTGACCCACGTACCTCCACCCACAACTAGCACTCATCCTAATCATATGCTGCAATTCATTTTTTACTCTTCTCAGGCTCCTTCATACCAGAATTCACTTTGCGCCCTCCTTTCCCATATGCCATCTGATACACTTGTGGTTATTATGCTTCCTACTACAATTCACGCTGCACCCTCCTTTGTCACATGCCATATGCGTATTAGAAACACATGCGACTTTCCTTTCTTCCTTGCATTACACCGTCCCGCTTACATTACAAACACATGCCACTTTCCTTTCTTCCTTGCATCACACCGTTCCTCTCACCTACATTCTATACATCAATGACCTTCACGAAGTCATTCTACATCACGTGCCCAGGGTTGTAGACCTGGAGACATTATTTCTATTTACTGTATTTTGATGATGTTGTCTTGATTTCCTGGACCCGAGCAGGATTACAACAGCATGTTCATGCCTTTGGGCATGACAAAGGTTTGGAAGGAAATGTAAAGAAGACCATTGTCATGGTCTTCCATAAATCTCGCTCATTCATGCATTGCCATATTCTTACGCTGGATGATCGACCATTGGAGATCATATTAACTTATACATACCCAGGAGTCCTATTCTCTGATCCCATCTTTAACATGAGACGAACTGCCACTTGTTGAGTTAGCAGTTACACCTCTACAGATTGACTGTCACACTGCGGTCCCTTATAGCATATGATGACCCAAAATGCACTTATGATCAGAGAGATGTTTTTACTGCGATAGGACCTACACCAGCCATCTGTTCACCTTGATGCACAGCCCCAGATCACATCATATTTCTCCCGCAGGAAATCTCGGATCGACCCTAGATCGGATGATAGTGGCAACGATAGTGACCCTTTACTACATAGAGACCAAAGACGGCGTACTCTTCATATTGCCCATAGAGCCACTACTCAGAGACGACCTTCTTGTCGATGTCAGCAGCATCTATTGAGACCACCTCCAGGCGTTATCCCCATCACATCTTTCTTCATAGCAATAGTACTTGATGTCACGGAGTTATAACATTATTACGGAGATGTTTCTCTCTCTCTCTCTCTCTCTCTCTCTCTCTCTCTCTCTCTCTCTCTCTCTCTCTCTCTCTTCCACCCTGTTGGGCCACTTTTCCCTGCTCGCGATGGTGGCCAAGCGCCCTCCAAGCGCTCCTCTCTCTCGAAGTTGGGCCATCAACCAGCCACCATGCACACCACGCCTAGAATGCCAAATAGAATGCCCGTGAACGCTCCTATGCCGCTATCATTGCCTTCATCTCTCTCGTATCCTGGATGATGAGGTACTTCGTCAGCTGGCAATAGAGAATTGTTGGAAAGTCATCATTCCCAGACCCAATAGCGGAACCATCTGGCAAGGACCGTCAGTCAGCAGCGGAACCACAGACCCAGTAGCGGAACCATCTGGCAAGAACCGTCAAAGTAGTGGATCCACCTCTCTCTCCAGGCACATCATTCTGCACCTATCAAACTTTAAGCAAGATGGATTTGCCGCACAGACTGATATCAAGTCACGGAAGCCAACTTTGATTAAGAGCGCATGTGGCCAGGACTTGTAGCCAACTCCAGGAACTGTCAACCTCCTCAATTGCAGAATACAGTCTCTCTGCTGCTCTTCAATAGCTTCTGGAGAAGAAAGTCTCTCGCTGCTGCTCCTTAACCGCTTCTGCAGAAGAAAGTGTCTGCTACAACGACTCCTCAATTGCTTTACAGAAGAGTCTCTCTGCTGCTCTTCAATAGCTTCTATGGAGCCATTGGCACTTGTTGAATTTGTACCACCTATGATGGTTAATTCACAAGTTCCTATCTCTCCTTCCTCTTCTTCTTCTTCTTCTTTGCCCATCAATCCAATAACTATCCTTAGCTCTTATTCTCAAGAACCCTACACTCCCACAAAGGCAATGGCATCCTATCTTGCCTCTAACCTGAGTGTGCTATTACAGGATTTCCAAGGTATGAAAACAGAATTACACATGGTTGTATCTCTCCTACCACTCTCTCTGATCATTCAAGACATTTCTTAGCTATGCCTGCAAGATGCGCAAGAGCATCTACGGACTAAAGCAGTCTGCTAGGCAATGGTATAAGAAAAAGGATCACGCACTCAGATCCTTGGGCTTTCAGCCTTTAAGAGCTGATTACAATGTCTAAGTAAAAATAATAGATGGTGAAATTATTATCATCGGAGTCTACGTCAATGATACATTGATTCTGTCACGAGGCACATTTTTGACTACTCACTCACACCTACCTATCAGCATTCGCTTACCCCACTACTCCACATTTTCCCACATCATAGCTCGCTTGAAGCGCAAGCTTCCTTCCTTACCACAACACTGCCACTGCTTCCTTCCCTTATAAACCCCACCATAACAAACACAAACAAAACACCAAGCCTAGATCGGTGCGCCCACCTTGGTATGACGATGATTGTCGTTCCCACCATCACCTTGTTACACATGCTCGCATACACACACCTCATCTCTTGCAATCCACGCGTCGTCTCTTTACCCACTTACTTCGTCGTAAGAAACGGGCATATGATAGTTTGGAAAAGCGACGACTTATTGGTCTTCTCTATAGTTCTTCCATAGGCAGCGGGCGCATTCCGGCGTGAATTCATTCCCCGTGCTCCACCTCCGCTCCTTGATGATTTGCGCATTTGGATTGATTATGCCACTACCTTATATACCATTGATATTGACACACCTATTTCCATCTCCCCTAATGAGTTGGAGAGGGTTATTGAGCTGGGTGGCGGATCTGGTTGCAGACTCGGAGACATTTTGATCGCTATTCTTCTTTATGCAGATGATGTGGTTCTACTTTCACCTACTAGAGAGGGGTTACAGAGACACATTGATTGTCTTCATGGTTTCTGTTCCATATGGGGCCTAGGGGTGAATGTTGCGAAGACCTACATTCGACAACGGCAGCGGATCTCAGTTTCACTCCCCACCGCAGCCTATATTACATCTTTCTTCAGTAGTAGCAGCAGCAGTAGCAACAGTATCATTATCACCTCTAGGACATGATCAACGGCTCGCTCCCATTATGCATAGCTATTTCTTGCTTTATACCTTTTTGGTTTAGTTAACACTAGTAATTGTAGTTAGATCTTTTTTATATGCTTTTCTTTCAATCTCGGAGACGTTTTCATATGCTCTCTTGTGGTCCACATAATTGATATGTACTTGTTTGTCTTATATGCCTTTTGGCATGGAAAAGACATTAATAAAGCTCTCTCTCTCTCTCTCTCTCTCTCTCTCGCCTGCCCTCTCTCAAGCCATCGCGCCCTGACCTGCTCAGGGCAGCGCCTGCTGCTAGTGTGATGCTCTAGGCACAATGCTGCAGCCCTGCTGCTACGCTGCTGCAGATCATGGCATTCTGTCATCGCTGGTGGCTGACTCCAAACATTGAATCATCATTGGAATGGCTCCACGCAAAGGGAAAGGGCTAGTTACAGCTGCAATGCCTGTTGTTGTCTTATGAAGGGATGCCCTCTGTTTCAGCAATTCCTGCTACAGCCACAGTGCTGACTACACCTGTTGCATGTGCAGTGATGTCCACGCCTTTGCAAAACCCTAACCTGCTATGTCTCCTCCATCCACTCCAACAAAAGAGCTCCCTCATTTGACCCATTTGATCCCTCTACTGTGTGAAGACACACACAAGCTATATAAGATAGTGGAATATCAGAAGGCAATGATCGATGCTCAACAGAAGACTATTCAGCAGCTGCTTTCACATATTCAGCAACTAGAATCTTCCATCGAAGATGTTAAGAAATAGGTCACAGAGGCTAAAGAAAGAATACCCACACAAACAGTCCAGGAAAGTGAAGAACAACACCGCAGGGTGGCTTCATGGGCGGACGTCCTTAAATATCCAGGTAAACCTAGTGCCCCAGTCTCTTTCATCTCCCCCGCATTCACTGAGAGCCAATTGCAAGAGCAAAAGGCCCTCAATGTCCGTATAAGAGGCATCCCTGACTCTCAAGATGCTCTTGGAGAAGCCAAAAAGTTTTTGGACGACGAAAACCTCCAGCACAATAGCAAAGGTTTGGACACAGCTTGGCGTACCAAGAAGGACGTTAATACTCTTGTCTTACGCTTCACTTCACTGTAGGCGAGATGTGCTACGACACCGATCTAAACTAAAAGATACTAAGATCTTTCTAGATGAAGATATTACTTATGTACAAGTTGTGGAAGCAAAAAGGCCCTTCAGGAAGCAAAGGATACAGGCAGACGCATGATCTACAGAGATGGTAACATTCATTTTGTTGAGACCAAGCAAAAAGCTAATATTGAGAGTGTAGCTTCGATTGAGTTAGAGCAGCGTTTAGAGAAATGAAGAGTTGTCCATGAAAATGGTCTCCGTACCATATAATCCTAGACTACAACTCTCTCTCTCTTCTTAGTGGTGGTTTTTGGGTTTGATGCAGTAAGTTTGTTTCGACGTCATTGGTCTGTCTAGCTTCTATCATACTTGGATGTATTTCATTCGACTTATATGCCTTTTGGCATGGAAAAGACATTAATAAAGCTTCTTCTTCTCCTTCTTCTTCTTCTTCTTCTCTCTCTCTCTCTCTCTCTCTCTCTCTCTCTCTCTCTCTCTCTCTCTCTCTCTCCATTGTGTATTTAACAGCCCATAAACCAGGTAGCTTCGCTAAAAAAAAAACAAATAAAAAGTCAAGCATCTTTCAAAGCTACTCTATGGCCTTCATCTTATACAAAAACGTTACAAGTAGCTCCATCTTCTATTTTTCAGGCATTCACAAAAATTGCATGCCAAGTTGTGATTCAATAGTAGCCTGTAAGCTAACTTCACAATGCAATGAAGTTTATTTGTGGAACCAGATACTAAGTCTGAATCCTTGCAGGTTACAGACACAGCAAACACAAATGAAAATTCTCTTTTATGCACCTTGCATTCCAGCACACTTTTGTACCAATCCTTCATAATCCTCAGCACCAATATTGGGCCGCTTCCGTTTTCTCTTAGGTCCAAAGGTATCTTCAAACTTTTCCGTGTCCAAAAGATGGACTCGTGCTTGCTGAAATTTAACATTGTTACGGAGCACATCATCAAGTTCCTATGACAGTGTAGTAATATTCTCTAAGAAACAATCTAGACATCAGTGTCACATGCATCTTGCAGCATTAACAGTTTTATCAGACCAAAAAAATGGTAATCTCACTTTATCATAGACTACATAACAGTAAAACAGACCCCGTAACAACTAGCAACAGTATAACTTGACCACACAAAAAATCATATGTAGCATACAAGAAACCAAAAGAGCATTCTCTCTGGTTTCTGACTATCCAGTATTTTCTTCAGGAGAAAGAAACATTAGAGTTAAGGAGTAAAGATGGAAAAGTTTGAGTGAAGCAAGTCTGTCTTGTGATTTTGAATTTGAACTGACAAAAAATAATAATCAGATCTCGTATACACAAACTGACGTTGTGGCATTTCTATCTGGATCCTGCAAAAATAAACTATGGGACAGCCAAAACACATCAAATATTAAAAAAGTAGCAGCCAAATGAGCTTGAGCAAAGGTCTTTGCATTCATCTTTTTTCATCTTAATCAGAGCTAGCTTGTGCAAAAATAACATACTTTCTACTTTAAGCTTGAATGACTCTTTGTTGATTGAAAACATCTTTTCAATGCCTAAAGGCAATCATATCATAAGAACAGGCTAATGTTAACCCTCTATAATAGTTAGTATGTTTTTCCTCCCAAGGCCTAACATTTATCCAAGTTACATTGTAACTCCATTTAGAGCACTTCCAACACTTAAATGGCAGATATAGTGACAAAAAGACTCTGGCACAACAAAGGTAGGCCATCTGTGAACCATACCAATCTGTTGCTCAAGCAAGAAGATAAATACTTGAGATCAAAGGGCAAGATCTGAAAGCTTACAATATGACCTTACCTTCTGTCTATCATTAAGAAGTGCCATGGGTAACTTTTTGTCTTTCAAAATCACAGTGTATGCATCTGATACTCGAGTTCGCATCTCCTCACGAAATGTCTCTAGCTCTTTCTGACCAACCACCCTGGTATTTCCTGGAAATAAAAACCTATCAGCTTCTCAAGAATAAACTAGAGACAACCCAGATTCTCAGAGCATAACGTCAACCATAGCTTCCAAAAGTGAAATTACAACATGTTTGCATTGCAACATGACCTATCATTGACATTTGCAAGCATCGTCAAAAATGTATCGAGATAAAGAGCCTACCAAACCACCGACGATCTGGTTGAATGCGTGTGGATGGCAGCTCATTGGACTGGAGTTCTTGGTGAAGTATGTGGCCTTTACTGTTACGAACAGGTTTTGACTTGTACATACTGAGGCGTCGCACTGTCGCGGAGCTTCGGATGCCTTCTTTGTTTCCATCTCGCCTTTTCTGATCCAGCGAGTGTTTAGGTTTTCCATGCAATGTACGCCCCTTATCTTTTTGCTTCTTCTGTTTCCCCATTTTTCCAAATCTGCAGAATCAAACGCAGGAAAATTGAATCATAAAAGCACTATATGAAGCAATTCAACTGCTTCCATTTCAGCCGCACAAAGAACTATGAGATACAAAAAGAGAATCCAAAATGGATCCAGCAATCACGAACACGAACCCTAGCCTACCCTCAAAGGAAAACACAAAACTATCTAAAATTGATATGAGAACCTATTAGCTTCTGAAACCTAACCTGACCTCAAACTGTAACGGTAGATTTCAGTTGAGCTCCGCAGGAAAATCGGGTAATAAAACAAAGATACTATGAAGGAATCCAAGTGCTTTTCACTGTTTCGGCCTACATTACTTCAAAAACTTTGAACACTAACCTTAATTTTCCTCAGTGGCACACGTATGTGCTTGGAAAACGATCGATCTGATGGAGGGAATGGATCAATGGAGCGTCGTTGCCATCGCCCGAGCGATCAAGCTCCAAACCCTAGGAGAGGAATGCATAAAAAGCTTTGGATTTTGAAAGAAACCCTAAATCCTACTGGTGAAGGGCACTTCGAAGTGCTGACGTCCAGGGTTGCCCTTCACAAAATTCTGTCTCTTCTTTTTGACTTTCACAACATTTTATTGCCCTTCAAACATGTTCATAACGGGCATTGAAAAATGCCCCGGGAATCTTAGCACTTCCTCATGCAAGTCCAAATGAAGCGTTAACTCTTTTGTGTGTGTGTGTGTGTGTGTGTGCGCGCGTGCGCGGGGGGGGTTTCACTCGCATCAATAAGCTTTCTTTGGCCCTTTTCTCTTCCCACCCACTTTTTTAAGCAATGGCAACTGAGATGACGCACTACGGATCACACCTCTCTTTCATACATGGGTGGTCATTGATAAACGAAGTGTCTCGAGTTGATAGGTCCGTTTGAATCCATGCCATGCCATTGGTTCATTTTTTACGAGTTTCCCCTAGCAACTCTTGTCCTCATAAATAAAATTTAGAGAAGTTTTTCTTTATGCTTTCAACTCTCTCCCACTTTCTGAGCACTTTCTCAGGTTCCAAAGGTACACTAAGCGACAAATCTTCTAAATTAGATAAATCCTTATCAGATCCAACTGTATATCACCTTCATGTAAACTTAATTCTAATCGACTTACATAAAACACTAGGTCTGCAGTAGATTTTCCTTCAAGATCTAGTTCATAAGCTAAAGAACCAACTTTTTGAACAATCTCGAACAGCCCACAAAATCGAGTAGACAATTTATAATGCTTTCCAGTACGTAATGTCCTAAAATCTTTTGGAATTCTGAGATATACTTGATCATCAACTTTAACAAATTTCAGGGATCCCTTAAGATCAACATAGTGCTTTTAAGCTCTGTCCTGAGCATTACGAATACTATCTTTAGCCACTTGCAGCATGTATCATGCAGGAAATCCGCAACCTTCTGGATCTTAATAGATTTCGTCTCCACATTAATAGGAGATCTAGGTTGAAAACCGTACATAAGCATAAAAGGATTGTAGCCTGTAGCAGAATGCTTTCTACTATTGTATGCAAACTCAATCAGAGGAATGTAATCCTCCCAATGAGATTGCATGTGAGAAACATATGTTCTCATCATGTCTTCCATGATCTGATTAGTTCTTTTCATTTGGCCATTTGATTCAGGATGATCAATAGAACTAAAACTAAGAGATGTTTCCAATTTATGGAATACTGTTGAACAGAAGTGACTTGTGAACTTAGATTTCTATCACTAATAATGTCACTTGATAGTCCGTACAACATAAATAATCTTTCAACAAAAATATGGGCTATTTTAGAAGCCTCAATAGTTTATTTAACTAGTATGAACACATGTAACTTAGTTAACCTGTCCAGTACAACCCAAATTAAAATATTTTGTTGTTGGGTTTTTGGAAAGTCCATCGATATACTCTCTCATCTCTTACCAAGAATATCCAATTGATGCAGCAGACCACTAGCCTTAAGACGTTCAAGTTGACAAGGCTTGCATTTAATCACGTATGACTCGACATATGGCTTGAGTTTTGGCCAATAAAACTCTCTTCTAATCGAGTCAATGTCCTGCATAGGGTCTATCATGACATTCAAACATAATTTTGTGTTTAAGCACATGGTCCTCTAGTACACGAACCTTCTTATTTCAAAATAGCAATCCATCTCAAATGGTAAATTGTTCCACAATTTTCTTTTTCTTTTTTGTTGGTTGAGACCCCTATGAACTCTTCTCAACTTTGTCCTCACTTCTTCTAGTCCAAACAATATTCCAAATACAATCAAAATGAGTATCGTTTTCATATTTTCCTCTCATCGAACGATATAGATCCATAGAAATTTGTGTGAAAGACAAGCCATTGAGTCCACCAATCCAACTTAAAGCATCCACAACTTAGAGCTGCCTCTTTTATAACGTATTTCATGATCAAATTCTTGCATCAATTCGGCTCATCGGGCTTTCCTACCCCGAAGATCATGCTTATTGCAAAAGTACTTAAGAGGCTGGTGATTCCACTATAAACTTACTACCATACAAGTAGTGTCTCCAGGTCTTAAGTGCATGGATAATTGCAAATAATTTCTTTTTTTGGAATTATGCCGAATCCTATATACAGGTAATAGACATAACAAACAACTTAACATGTCAACTTTGAAGTAATGTTTCCCACATCCAAAAAATGGGCTTGAGTTGACCTTATGTGGCAAGGGGCTCCTACTACCTCATCTGCTGCATGGTATCAACTCTAAGTAAATATAAAAGAGGAGGCCCTTTTTTTCATGATGGACCAATCGAAAAACATCATTTTTTAACAAGGACATGATAGGCATTTAAGTGTGAAACCACAATAAAATAATAAAAGTCTTCAGGTTCAAGTGCCTTTTTTGGGTCCTTACTTTGCAAAGGCTCGACAATGTGTTCAATTAATGAATTGAGTCAAGATAGCAAATTTTAGGGTTTTCTGTCTTGCCTCATAAACAAATCCATAAAGGGAGGTTTTCCAAAAGAGGAGGGGACGGGTGGCGCCGCTTTGCCTCACCTCTCACCTTTTTCACATAATCAAAATCTATCAATGGATTCTTGCTCATTTCAATTCTTCACCTCTTTCACACATATGTCCCTTGAAAACTCAACTTGCTTTAGTGTGATTGTTGCCATCACAAATATGCCCCCTACAGTAAGAACACACTTGTGTGGAATGCCCATCAATTGTTGTCACAACCAATAAAAAGACTCACCATTTTGAATGTAGTGACTAACCCCCCTCTCCATCCACAACCACCCTACTGTGGGCTATGGTAAGAAGATCCCCTACAAACAAGGAATTGATAAAAGGACATATATTTGCTCTTTGTCACTGTAGATTGTCATTGTAGATTGGCAAGATTTGGTCCAATGAGAAGAGCTATGATTGAGCACCTAATGTCACTTAACTTACGTGGTTTTGGCAATTCTTTTTATTGCATTATTTTCTAAGTTGTAATCTACCGCCTCAAGAAACCATTGTAAGCATAACCATGCTTCTCATATCATCTATATATGATCACCAAACCCTCCTTAACTCATCCAAAAATGGCACTTCCTACTTCTCCTATCAAAGCATTTTATTATTTTCTATTCCATATAATCACAACTTTTTTACCCACTCCTCCACGTCCCAATATCCAAAGCAACAAGAACAATTGTACCAGAAAGTCTTGCCATGTCATGTTGTCATATTTTGATTTTTTTATGATATGAATGTAGAATAATAGCCTAGTAGAATTCTAACGGTTGTTCTCAACTTTTATGGGGAAATGTTTTATGGATCAATTTTTTTTTTGGTTAATCCAACAATTTTAGCATTATGGCAAGGCCTTCCTGACATAATACCACATTAATAACTTGAATACATACATTCTCAACTTCAGTAGATCATAATAAAATTCAGCACAAGCACTAGAAACTTCAATTTCTTACAATACAACTTGCGTCCTTATCTTTTGGAAAATGAGTTTGGACTTGTAAATCTAAAATTGCTAAATACCAGCCTATTATTGAGTTCACATTAAAAAATATGACATGATAAGATTTCTTGATGATTAGTATTATGTTGTAATAGACAATACAATTAACCAAACAAAGTTGTTCTAGAAAAGACTTCTGCTTGCCTTTGCTTTCCAATCTAATAACGATTAGATGAAAGTAAAAATTGTCATAGATATTCGAGATCAACGAAGGCTATAGGGTAGGTATTAAGCTTGGTAATCTGCACCATAATCATTGTGCAAATAATAATAAGATGAGCACGTGGTCGGTTCTCTACTTTTGCATACAATAGAATCAATTTGCTGCTATGTAAGTTAAGTAGCAAGAGAGCATGATAAGATATATAGGGTTTAATGCACTTTTCAGGTAATTCATATCTAATTTACATATTGTTACATATGTTGAATCTGAAATATATCTATTTTTTTTTATAAACTTCTATTTCATAATAACAAATTTGATATTAGTTTGCATTAATGTATAAAGTTGCACAACACAGGAGTAGACATTGCCTCAGAAACCGTGGTCGGTTCATGCACAAAGTAGCAGGCCGAATCATCCGTAAATCTGGATGGAGGCTATCTGGACCTGTTCGACCTTCTGGATTGAACTTCGGTCCTCTGATGTGGGTTGACTCATTGAGGTTCTGACTCATTGTGTGAGTCAACTTCGAGATTCTACAGTTGAATCTCTGGATCGGAATTGACTGGTTGCTCGATCCTGGAGTTGAATTTATCAGCAGCTTTTTCTTTGTGGTCGATGAAATGGTCTTTCACAAAAATGACGTCTCTACTGGTGAATGCCTTCTCGATATCCAAATTGTAGAGCTTGTATGCCTTGTGGTCTAGGGAATAGCCGATGAAGATCATTTTTCTGCTCTTGTCATCTAGCTTTCTTCTTAGATCCTCAGGGATCTGAGCGAAAGCGATGCATCCAAACTCTCGAATATGTTTGAGTGATGGTTTCGATCATGTCCACACCTCATAAGGTGTCTTGCCATTCAGGTCTTTGGTGATGGATCGATTCTGTAGTAGCAGCTTTTGTCCATAATTTCTTTGGAAGAGAGGCATGGGCCATTATGCTCTTGGCACTTTCGATGAGTGTCATGTTCTTCCGCTCAGCTACACCATTGGACCGAGGTTAGTAGCTGGTTGTGTATTGTTGAAGTATTTCGTTGGCCTTGCAGAACTCCTTGAATTCTATGGAGATGTACTCTCCCTCTCCATCTGTGCGTAGAGCCTTGATCTTCCTGTGGGTCTGGTTTTCTATAGATGCCTTGAACTACTTGAAGAACTTGAAAGCTTCGGATTTGTTCTTCATATAGTAGGTTGCAGTCCTTCGAGAGAAGTTGTCGATGAAAGTTAGGAGATAAAGAGCTCCCCCTGTGGAAGCAGTCTGCATCGGGCCACAAATGTCACTGTGTACAAGGTCAAACAAGCCCTTGGATGTATGAATTGAGTCTAAACTGAAGGGACTTCTAGAATGCTTGCTGATAATACAACTTCGCATGGAAAAGTTGGATTGTTGACTGAAGGTTGATCTTGTACTAGACTCTTAGTTGACATTTGCTGAATACTGTTGTAGTTAAGATGGCCAAGTCTGAAATGCCACAACATATCAGTTGATTCAGAAGTGGGTGTGTGAAGAGTTTGACTGTTAGAAGAGTAGTAGTGGCTGAGTTTGTAAAGATAGTCGCTTCTTCTTCTGTAGGCTAGAACCTTCTGGGATTTGTCAAGAATTGTGCAACCATCTGTATCGAATTTGACCCTCCGACCTGAATCGGTGATTCTGCTAACTGAGAGCATATTTTTGGTCAGATTTGAAACGTGGAGAACGTTGGACAACAACTTGACCTCACTTGTCTTGAATTCAACTCTGATTGTTCTTTCACCTTCGATTGAATGTGATGAGCTATCTCCAAGTTGCACAACTCAAGAGTGGGTGAATGACTTGTAGTCTTTGAACCAGTCGCGATGGTGAGTCATGTGTTGAGTTGCTCTGGAGTCTAGATACCATGAATCAATATCATGTTGTTTTCCGACTTTGGTCATGAAAGCTGCCTCATCTTCTTCTTTTTCTTGTTATTGATTTGAGTGACTGGTTGTAGCACTATGTGCTTGTTGTTGGAACTGCTTCTTCTTTTTGTTGTTGTACTTCAAAGTTCGACAGTCCTTGATTTCGTGGCCAGTCCTCTTACAGTATTTGCAGAATAGTTTCTACACATGTTGGAATGATGAAGAGCTTGAATTTGATCCTGGACCGGAATTTGGTCCATACTGCATGTTGCTCTTCTGGTCAGTATAGCCTGACTTTGTAGATTTCTTGGATCTAAACTTCTGATTTTTTGAATACAGAGCTTGAGGATCCAATCTTGAGCCTGAGGAGGATGCTGATCTTCTGATCTCCTCTTGTAGGAACAGCGAAATTACTCTTGATAGAGTGAGGTGCTCCTGGGTAAAAATTGCCATTACCCAATTTTTGTAGGCTTCAGTTAGACTTGATAATAGAGTCATGAGTGCATCGGCTAACTGAGCCAGTTGCAGTCATCTGCTCCATAAGATTTTTGAAAGTGTTGAGGTGACTCAAAACACTATCTGCTTCAAACATTTTGAGGTTGAAGAATTTCTTCCTCAGATGGAGCTTGGATGTAACGTCTCTAATGTCGTAGAGAGTTGCTAGGATATCCCATGCATCCTTAGCGGTCTGAACAACACGTATGTGGCTGATCTGAGTGTCTTTGATATTTAGGGTGATCATGGCAAATGCTTTGCCATCTCCCAGTCTCCACTGGGAGATGACGGCTGCATCACCTTCTGGTTTGAGCTCTGTGCCATCAACGATGTCCCAGAGTTCTTTGGCTAGAAGTATAACCTTCATCCTGAATTTCTAGAGATGGTAGTTATCTCCATCTAGTTTGTAAATGAGAGATGAACTAGATGATGAGAATCGATACAGTTTGTGCAAATGAACGACGCAGTAGTGAGACAAAAATTGCACTCTGATAAATATCAACAGTGAGTACAATGGCTTGAAGTAATAACTTCAGCTTGTTGAACGTGATAACGCTAGCTGCAGATAACTCTAATTGAAAGAGAAATTCAAAATTAACGCTTACATAGCCTGATTCAGCTAATATAGAGAATTACAAGAGAGGAAATATCTTACAAGCCTTTAAGGCTATTTACGTCAGTCTTTGCATATGTACAAAAGTTGATAACCGCTTCACCGCCTTTTGGATATTTGGTTGTCGAACTATTTTTTAGGGTTGTTGATACGTTTGGCGACGTCGGTTTGCCAATGTAGAAAAATGCAAAAAAGTCGAAAAACCCAAAGGTGTCCGTTCGACTGAAGGTATGCAAATTCTAAAGACGCCTTTAGATTTAAAACAGCGAAAAAGCCGAAGGTGCCTTAGTTTTAAGACAGCGAAAAAGACAAAGGTGTCTTTAAAATGGTTTTAAAGCATTCTGGGTTTTGTGTCACATATTTTGCAAAGAGGCAAAAAAGACGAAGATGGTCCAGAAATGGTTTTTAAGTCATTATGGCCAGTGTGTCGCATTTTTCGTGAAGGCACAAAAAATGGCAAAGAAGGCAAAAGCAAAGGTGCCTTAAATCGTTTAAGGCATAAATGAGAAAAGCTTAAAAGGAAAAATGTAAAGGTCCGAATTCATGTTGTCAGCCTTCTGTTTTCAAGATGCTCATTACTTAACGATTCTTTTTAAGACTGAGCATAAGAAATCTAACAGGATCAACAAGATCCCAAGTTTGATTTTCCAACAAAGCATCAAACTCAACTTGCATAGCATTCTTCCACCTTTGAGACTTAATTGCTTCTTCAAAACAATTTGGTTCTTCAAGCATAGTAGTCAAGGAAGAATAAGAGGTGTGTAGTTGAGAATCTTCCCTTTGCTTCCCATTGTCAATGTGATCCGTGATGGCTCGGCCATCATCCTTGTTGATCGTCTTGGCTCCTTTGGATCTTGAGCAAGATCCTCTTGGTCTTCAACTCTTCGAAGATCCTCCTTGGCCATTGCATGATCATTGACAAGATGAGAGTTGTTGGAAAGCACCTTCTATTTGTGTTGGGGGTATTCCTAACATATTGTAAATAAATAATATCGGCTAGTAAAAAATGTTGCGAGGGCATGGCATTATGCGCGTATAAGCCCATGGCCCAATGAGCACGCAAGTTCAGTTGTAAATAGAATAATAAACTTGGGCCCCTTTGTAATTAAATCAAAACTTGAGGCCCAAATTCATTTTAAACTTAGAAGTCTATTATTTTAGAGTTGGGTCCAAATGGAGACTCACATGAATCATGTGAAATCCAATGTACTATTTTAAGACCTTTGGATCAAGTTGAGTCCAAGATGAATGGATAGGATTAGTGTACATATTAGCCAATAGTATAATGGGGCAAGGGACTTTCCCATTTATAAAAAGGCACCTCATGTACTCTATTTTTTATGCTTAATGAGAATGCGAAAACTCTACCAAATTGGAGAGCCAAGCATCCTCATTTGCTAAGCACTCATGCTAATGCTTTTGTTGTGTGTTTCTATTTGTTTCCATTTCTATGTTGTTGTTTTAATAGTTATGGTTTCTCCATTAGCATGCATCTTGAGCTTTTGAGCTAACCTCCCTCTCCACTCCATCCCTCTCTTTCTCTCTCCTCCTCCCTATCTCTTCTCTTTCACCAAAAATCATGATGAAGGTTAGTTTAGTGGAGTAGAGTTAGGGGTGTGTAATGTTAGTGGTGGTGGAGTTAGAGAAAAAGTAGAGAACTATAGAAAAGTAACATCTATTCATAGTTAGGCACCTATCCAGAGTTCTAACCCTTGTTGACAGGCGGGAGGGCTACTACTATGCGAGATCTTTGATCCTACAGTGGCGTTGTTGCTGAGGATAGAGTAGTTTTAGGTAGAGTTTTGGGTATTTAGAGTTAGTTTTCTATATTTCTTTGTGTTTGGACTATTCACAGCTAGCGGAGGAGGTGTGAGAGGGTAGAAGAGGCCCTAAACAGCCTCTAAGGGCTTGAAATCAAAACCAACGAGTAAAACAACCAAAAAAACACACCAATCTGTATTTTGGAGGGAAAAAGAGTCAAAATTCTCATCAGATTTTGTTTTCTCCAAAACCAGTGAGAAATAACCCTTGCACGACTGGCAGCAGCTCCAGCGTACTGTCCCAGACCTGCATAGAAGCCTGCGAGAGTTAGTTCCAAGCAAATTACAAAATCAGAGAAAATATCATAAAAATTCAAAAAACCCTTTGAAAAAATCTAAAAAAATACAAATCTACACCAAAACTCTCGCAGAGCCCTTTAAAGTTCCATCTTAGTGAGACCAGGACACAGAGAAGCTTGTGAGAGTTCCCAGTGGAAAAAAGGTGGAAAAATACCAAAGAACCCTCGTAGACACTAAAATTTTCAGTTCTAGTGGGCAAGAACCCTCGCAAAAAAGATCTAGCAAGTCCTTTCAGAGAGAGCTCTCGCAGACAATTTCAATCGATCCAAAATGTCAATTTCCATCAGTGAAGAAGCTTGCGAGAGTTAGTACTGAGAATTGGTGAAGATCAAGCCAAAATAGTGGTTTTGAACCCTCGCAAACAGTGAAATTTGCACTTATTGTGAGAGTTAACTCTCGCAAAGAATTCCAGAGTTAGATATGAGCCTTATTTAGCTCCTGTGATCCTTGTGAGAGTAACTTCCCAAAGATCTAAGAGATATCAAGGTTTTTTGTCTGCAAAACAGCTAAAGAACCCTCGCACCAGAGAACCCTTGTAGACTAGATCAGTGGAAAGATCTGTAGGGTCGAAGATCTTGCGTAGTATAACCCTCCCGCCTGTCAACAAGGGTTAGTTCATTGGATAGGCACATAATGATGCACAGATGCTATTTTTAGTTAGTTCCCTACTTTGCATCTAACTCTACCTCCACTAACACTACTCACACTAACTCTACTCTCCATAAACTAGCTTCATCTTGATTGTTGGTGAAGAGAAATGATAGAATAGAAGAGGAAGAGGAAAGAGAAGAGAGAGAGATGCTCAATTTCATTGCTTATGGAAAACCCTTAACTAGCATAAACAGAAAGCATGGAAAATGGAAATAACAAGTAAAGCACAACAATATCATAAGCAAGAGTGATTAGCAAATGAGGATGCTTGAGCTCTCAAAATGATAGAGTCTCCTCCTCTCTATTAAGCATGAAAATAGAGTACAAAGGGTGCCTTTTTATAAAATGGGGAAGGCCTTTGCCCCAAAATCCTATTGGCTAATATTTACATTGATCCTATCCATTCATCTTGGACCCAACTTGATCCCAGGGTCCACAAAAAGTACATTGAAATTAACAAGATTCATGTGAGTCCCAATTTGGACCCAACTCTAAAAGTAATCTCTAAGTTTAAAACTGACTTTGGGCCTCTAGTTTTATTTTAATTCAAAGGTCCCAAGTCTATTTTATTTTATTTATAACTTAAGCTTGCGTGCTCATTGGGCCATGGGCTTATACGCGTAGGATGCCATGCCCTCGCAACACATTTTATTAGTCGATTTTATTTATTTACAATTCATTGGGAATACCCCCAACAAGATCTACACCAGATCCAGCTACCGTCAAAATCTCAATTCAATCAGTGTAAGGAGTAAAAAGTTATCAAGGAAAAACCATCGTAAGGGGCCTAATTTTCACTTCCAGCCAATCAGATTGATCAGATCCTTAAGATCCAGAGTGCAGTCCATTGTACAAGCAAGATCCAACTATCTTGGACCCCACCATCGGATGAATCTGAGGAAGATCAGTAGCAAGAAGGACAACGAATCAAGCTCCACACCTTCCAAGATTAGCAGTTGCGCAACAAGAGGCAGAACCAGAACCAGTGCCAATAGATCTAATAGGTCAACCCGTACCTGTCGCTCCCTTGCAAGCAATCTGGAGGGCACCTCGAATGGAGATACCAAAATACGACTGATCATCAGATCTCATCCGCTTTCTCCAGATCTATGAGCAAGCTTGTGAAATCTACGGTGAACGGACACCTGTAGAGAAGTTGATGTTGTTCCCCATGTCCCTAGTAGCGGTGGCTCAAGACTAGTTTTTCAACCTGTCAGAGGAAGAGAAATCCACCTGGGAAGCGGTGAAAGTGGCTCTCACCACGTGCTTTAGAAACCAAGGAAGTTCCTAGAAGACCCGTTTCTCCTGCTAAGCAAGGTCAAGATGGGAAAAAGAGAAAGGGTCAGGGACTATATTGAACGGGTCAAACATCTACGATCCGAGTGCAGTGAGCCCTAACTCTCGATCATGCGGTGATTATGTGGTTCCTAGCAGGACTACCATGGAGCATCAGGAGAGAACTGAAACGACGGGAACAGTACGCTACTCTGCAAGAAGCTATGGAAGATCCATCAGGGAAGAGGATGAGGGATCAGACGACGAATATCCATCCACCCATACTCCTACTCCCTCGATAGCATTATCATCATCAAATGCTTCCACTTTATCCACATAACTGATGTTGGAACAAATGACAAAATTACACAAACAACAGATGGAGCAACTTACGACGCAGTTTAATCAGAAATTGAAAGCTTTACAAAGAGCTGTTGCAGCAATGCCAAATCTACCGAAACAAAACTAGCTATAGTATCCCCGATGGTGTTTAGTATGCACACAAAACCATACAACAAATGAGTGCCTAGTCCTAAAGCAAAATCTGAGACTGACCCATAGATTTTGCCATTTGTGCAACGCAACATCGCACGATACGACATTTTGACCATTTAACCCCCGGATTGTTCAACGGAAAAGAAGTCCTTATCAAACCTCTTATCCATATCATCAAGGGGCACCAAATGCAGCACCGAGGTACAGTGCACTAAATAATCAACAGCGTATGGCCTTACCTGCACCATCGGGACCAACCAATCAACAAGCGGCCCACATAAACTTGACAGCAGCAGAACCAGAGATGCCAGTACCACCTCAACCTGAGTAGCAGCAATGGTATGGGCCGGATGAACCATTTATAGATCCTGCCATAAATGAATATATTGTGGCCTATGTAGCTCAAACTTAGCGTCAAGACGGAAGAAAGTACGGCTACTACGGATGTGACGAAGGACACTGAATTGCTGAATGTCCTTACAAAAAACAATATACCTTCTGCCAAGAATGGGTTTATGGACACTGCTACAAGAATTGTCCATTGAGACCCGGGACTAGCATACCATTGAACTTCATTGCAATACAACAGACAACCGTTCTAGCGGGGATGCCACCGGAAAGGCAACAATTCCATGCCCTTGTGTTAGCCGTTACGCGAGCACAGAAGAGAAAGGAAGTGGCTCCCTCACCACCACCACCGGTTACTGATGACCAACCCTCAACTTCAACACCATATCCGAATGTGAAGGAAGAAAGGAGACAGTACCAGAAGATACGACACTGGGTACAAAGAGCACAATCGGAAGAAAAAGAACAAGAAAAGGACAATCCTACGAAATTTCCTACTGATGGCGAATGGGAACCATGAACGGGCTCACCATTGCACACTGATCAGAACGATCGATTTCATCATCATGAACCACCTTTCCACATGGTGGAGCCCGAGGAACCGCGTACTAAAAGGCTCACAAGCTTACTGGCGAGCCGTGTTAGTTTACCCCTCAGGGAATTACTACGGATCACGCCACAAGCTAAATGCCTTTTGGCTGAATGGGCCACAGCGGACGCGGAGCCAGTAGAACCTGAGCCAATATATTGTACGGGCTACAAAGAGACTAGTAACGTCCTCCACATCAGGGCAGCGTGGGAAAGCGAGGAACACAACATCACCCTGCCAATCAAACACAAGAGATTCAAGGACAAGGCAACAATAGTAGATAGAGGATCAGGTGTCGATTTGATCTCCACTACTTTGTATCAAAAGTGGGGTTTATAGGGATTGAAGCCAACAAGATTCGCCATCAAGCTAGCAGATCAATCTTGTGTAAAACCAAGGGTGTGGTTGTCGATATCCCTGTAAAAATAGCAGGCATGGAGTTTGTGATCATCTTTGTAGTAATGGATATACTTGAATCTCCAACTGCATACTATGTTTTACTGGAAAGACCATGGTTGAGGATTGCGCAAGTAGTACACAACTGGGGTACGAAAAAACTCACCTTTGAGAACAGAGAGCAGGTTGTAAAGGTCGATCCAACCACATGGGTGGTGAAACCTATTGCACCCAAGGCTGATGATGGATCATCCACGACAGATCACACGATTGATCGTCCAAGACAAGCCAAGGGTGGTCACTACGATCTAGAGACGGATGTCGTGAGATGGACAGATGCATTAACAATGATTGATTGCCAAGCATGTCAATACGAATCAGATCCTGAACCAAACACATATTTACCCAAGTGTTACACCATGGACACACCAATTACATTTGGAGTGAATATGATACACGTAGCATGGATGTCAACGGAATCTATTAAGAACCCAGTGGACAATGATTTAGTCCCTTGGCAACATGATCTAAATTAAAACAAGGAGACTGAGCTGACTGATGAGCAGGTCCTACAACACATGGACCCAGATTGTTATGGAATCAATAAAGTATCAGCTCAACCATCGCAAAAATCTGCTATGGCGAAAGTTTCAAGGATAGATCCACAAAGGGCACCTGCGAACAAGAAGAATCAATTGAAGCAACGCTACAACCAGGTGATCCGATGGAGTGATCTACCCGACGAAGCTATAGCTACAACAGATGTTGATATTCACAACCACGAGACGAATGTCACACCAGTTCCGAAGAAAGACAACAAGGACAAATCCATCGAGATGACAAAAAGTGACAAGAAGGTGTTGGATTATTTGAAGTCAATTAGGATGAACTCTGATACATCGTCATCCTCTTTTCAGATGACAGAAAATCAGAAGATGACCAGTCGGGCTAAGATCAATATGCTGAAGGAGGAATCTTGACGAGCACCAGTTCACGAGGTGCCTGAGACCTTCAAGAATTATACCTTGGACGATGTGGTAATTATGATGTCGCAAGCCCAGCGAGAATCTGATCAAAGTCAGGCGCCAACGGAACAAGTCTTTGAGGGACCTGCACGAACACAATCAATGAACCTTGTCGAGCCAGGTAAAGAAGAAAAGATAGTGCATGTGGGAGAGTAGTCAACGCCCACACAATTCAAAAGGCTACGATCATTGTTGGTGGAGTACAAGGACTGTTTGTCTGGAATTATAGTGATCTGAGGGGCATTTCACCAACAGTAGACCAACACACCATACCCTTGGTGGATGGAGCAGTCCCCAAGGTGAGTCGTTACTACCACTGCAACCCGAACTACACGGAACTGATCAAGGAGGAATTGCAAAAGTTGTTAGATGCAGATTTCATCTACATAGAGGTGATTCTGGATTAGTTGTGCATTTTACTGCTGGAAATCTACTTCCATATGCATGTCCAAGAGATTTGAAGGAACACGATGAGCAGGAGTTCAACCATGGAGTGATTGCCAAACGTCTACCGCTACCCAAAAGGCGCTTCAATCACATGAAAGCTCTATGAAACTGCCTGTGGCAGCGTAGGAATCTGTTCTCCTTCGACTCTCAAACAATGACATATCTTGACTGCAAATTTACCTATGAACAAAACTAGGAACACGATTCAGAATATTATGGGTTATGCATGCATCCAAATTATTAACCAAACAAAATACAACCCATGAAAGAAGCAACTGGATCCATTCTAATAGATCCTTTTGCATCTCTTGAAAGCTTCATCAAAAAATCTGGAAATACTAATGGATTCATACTAATTCTTAGCATCTTTAATGAAATCGTACCCATAGAAGAACGCAAGAACAACAATTTCGAAAAGCTTGCTTGAAAATTGGAATTAGTGAATCCATACCCGCACTTCTCTTGAGAAATCAGCACTTCAATCCGGGACGCAAATCCAAGCGCTTCCACATTCCAAATCCGATGTAGAGCTTGCTTCCACTCCTATCCAATACCGCATTTTAGCTAGGCTCTGATACCAATGTAATGACCATAAGGGATAACCCCTAAGATGAGGATAGGAGAACACAATAAGAGAGACTATGGAGTCAAACTGCCCAACCAATCCTAGATCAAACTTGGACCTGGATCTAGCCCCTAAGCCATGTCATGTGAAAGCTAGAGGAGAAGAGAGAAATTGGTAACCTAAACCCAATATGTCGATGGGAGAATCCCTACCTCATTATATAGAGAGTAGAGTCCTATGCATGAACCCATGCAATTCCCATGCAGGTCAACTATAAATAGATCACATATCTTCATGCAGTCCTCCTGCCTATTTTCGTCACACGTACATGCAATACTCCATCTGTCTCAATTAGAGTGCATGGGTCTTCTCAAGGTAATTAGTCAAAAACAGGCCTCTACATGGAATTAAATCTAGGCGTGACCAATAATCTCGAATATTAAAGGGCCGGTCTACCATATTAGGACTCTTTTAAGTCCTTAATCGAATATGGCCATGACAAAAAGATTCAATTAAAAAAAAAGAAAACCAAGATTCAAATTTATAAGAAAAAAAATTTTAATTTGAAAAAATCAATACAAATAGTAAAAGTTCTTTTTCTCACACATAGGAGTGACACCTTAGGGCGTTATAGATTAGATTGCCGTGCAAATCTCAAATTTAAAATGAAGTTCTCCCAGTGGTCCAAAGAAAAAAAATGAGTCTCCTCTTTTTTCAAAATTACTCTTAAGTAGATGTGGTAGATGAGGTGGCATGGGACCCTTGCCACACAAGGGCAAGTCAAATCGATTTTTCAGACCTGGGGAGAGTGCCTATCATGTTGAGTTGCCAAGGGGCAAGTGAAAAAAACTCGACCAATGATTTAGTAAGAATTCAAACTGACCAATCAAATTATGACTCTCAATCTAGCACTCACGTGCCAAGTATGAAAGGAGGGTGATCAATTGCTCTCATCAACTCATTTGCGAGTGTTTAAAAAATGGGCGGCAAGTCAAAGGGCCACGCAACAAGACTTGCCACGAGTACGATGACACGACCCTAGGTGGTGGGTGTGGTAATATGCCAAATTTTAATTTAAACAAAAAAGAGCCTGGCCATGTTTTTAAATCGGCGGTGGCTACCCGTCCCCGTTCCTTGCTATCTATCACCCCGCCATTTCCTTCCTTTCATTTTGTATTTCTCTTTTGTCTGCGAGAGAGAGAGAGAGAGAGAGAGAGAGAGAGAGAGAGGCAGGCAGGCAGGCAGGCAGGCAGGCAGAGAGAGGGGGGGGGGGCAGCGAGCGCGATAGCGAGAGAGAATGGGAGGAGCAGTGCAGTACAGGTGTGATGTTGTGTGATCTGCAATGTGGCCGTTCCAGGCTGTGTTTGCGCCTTCGACACGGATCTGTTTTTCATGTCTTTTAAAAAATTGCTTCATTGAACTCCTCGAGAAGATTCATGTTACTTCATGCTGCAAGTAATTTTTTTTGGCATGACGATTTGGTTATTTTCGGTTTTGAAGAGGAAATGGATTATACACGTTCAATTTGGAATGAACTGTTTTGCAGTTACTCATAGACGGTTGTTATCCGAACTCTTTGGCTTGCTATTGGCATGTAGATGATGGAACCGTCAATTTGACCATAGTACCGTCCTGCCTTATTCTATAGACACGCTAGTCAACCTGGAAAAAAGAGATGCAGAAAATGGACGTTAATCTGGCTGCTTTACAAATATATCTGAAGTGAAGGAGGTTCTGCTCTAGTTTGTCCGTGAAGGAGCCTTCATTATTCCCCCGTTCAGGAAAATTAGTAGAATTCCTTCTATGTTGAGGTCCCCTGTTTCATAGACCTTGCAGCTTTTGTTTTCCGGTATCAGATTTTGTATCTTTTTTTTGTGCCTCATCTGTTTAATTCGTCATGCAAGGATCTTGAGGCATTCAGATTCAGAAATTTTTTACCAGTAATAAAAAAATGTGACCAAGCAGTGAGCACTAGAGCGTATCTGGAACAGTTCAATTGAAATGGCAAGAGTTAAGTTCGAGAAAGGACAGGCCACATTGCCCGTTACTGAAAGAGCAGTTTCCAACGGAGGAGATCAGCACCAGAGCAACAATGTGCATCAAGAAGCAGATCAAGTTGCGGGGGAATCCCCTGTGGACCAGACATCGACTCAGCGACGCATGCTGAGAGCTGATTACCGCTCAATTAAGGAGTCCATAGCAGGTATGAATGATCATGTCAATTGCGTGCCTTGAATCTCTCGTGCTTTTTATTTTGGGAATGTTCTGCATCCTGCTTGTGTGTTCCGTTTACTTAAATTCGTGAAATCAGACATCGGTACATTGTTTCTGGTGGATTGCTAGCTATGATTTCTTTGCTGAAATTTTGTTCAACTCGTTCAAATAACCGATATATATATTTGGCCAACATTTTGCGCTTCTTTTTGACGAAGAAATAAGGTTTTATTACTTGCATATGTGTGTGTCTGAGTGAGAGAGAGAGAGAGAGAGAGATTGAGATTTTTTATTGTTTCCATGCCAAGAGGCATATAAGACTAAAAAGCACATGTCAAGTTTGTGGTACAACGGGAGCGTAAGAAATTTCTCCATAACAGAAAAGAAAGGCATATGTATTACAACTGCAATGATAGAGTACATCTACTCTAAGAGAGTCAGGCTGCCAATATAAGGCTAGTGATAATGGTGATCTGTTGCCAAGATTGGCCGTAGGGTTGCTAGAGAGAGTGATTGCATGTTCACAAGCTTCTTTATGCATTGGTGGTCATTATGAGCATTCATGGTTGGTGTTTTTGCATTGTTTTTTTTCTAGGTTCTGGGGTTAGGGTTTAGGGATTTAGGGTGGGTCTTAGGCATTTATTGGTGTTGAAGTCTAGGTCTTAGGTGGCTTGAGGCTTGTTTTAGTTCCCTTTTTCCACCTATCCACTTTCCATTGAGTTTTTGACCTTTTTTTATAGCGTGTTGAGGGCTTAGTTGCAGCGGATCGCGATCTGTTGCAAAAATGTTTCGGATCGTGCGATCCGCGATCCAGATCGCAAAACTCTTTTCTTTTTTTTTTTGGGTGGAAAAAGGAGTAATGGCCAATTTGTTTTTTTGAGTTTAATACTAACTAAATCGTAATAGTTTAGTTTGAATGGTGGACATGCTTTTCAAATTTCCAATAGATATCAGAAATCAGTTTTGAAATGGTGCTCTGATGCCGATGGTTTGCAGATCTAATGATTCCGTTCTTTGTTAGAAAATGATAGAAAGAGTTAGAAGGAGCCTTCCTTAGACTGGCGGGAATTGTATACTTCTTGTGGAATAGTTGAAACCATCTATTGATGTCCAAATTTCTGAAACCTTATGAAAATGCAGCCAGTTTTCTTAAACCATCTATTGATGTCCAGTTTTCTAATGAATGTAGCCTGCAACCATCTGAAACCAAGCAACAGATTTGCATAACAATTGCTTTTTTGATATCCTTTCACATGATACCCATAGTGGCAACTATCTAAAAAAATAATAATTTGCGTTCCGGGAAACCCTACTGGGAAATCCCGGATCACGTTCCTGATCGCGTTCCGAATCGCGTTCCGGATCGCGGACTGCAACTTTGGAGAGGGTTTTTTAGCCTTGCCGGTGGTAGGACGAGGCGTGTGGTCAAAGGTGGATCTCTTGGAGGGACACACCCTAGTTTTTACAAGTTCAAGTGCATGCATATGGCATTGCTTGTTTTGCGGTGCCACCTTTTGCAGTGTGGCGACGAGGAGACACACTTGCTTCGTTTGACCAGGCCAAATGGTCAGACCATGGGCATTGCCCCATGCGTGGCAGTTCCTGCACCTGAGTGAGAGCGCCTATTGAGACATATGGAGCAGGAACAACAGCGACTGGGCATAGGTTATAGATTGGTGGGCAATTAGGTTCTATTGGCACAAGATCAGGGGTTGGCGGTATTGGCACATGATGGTCATCACGACCTAGTTCATCAACAATAGGCCCATCATAGCCTCCATTAGCGATAACAGCAGCGGGACCATCACGGCCTAGTCCATCAATAGTAGGGCCATCATACACTTCATCAGCAGTGCCAGGGCCACCACCAACCATAGCAGGGCCATCATCTACAAGAGAGGCTTTTCCATCAAGGGAGGGCCTACTGATGGTACTAGCCCAAGTACAGTAGAGGGGACAATTCTTAGGGCAGCTATGGGAGGTGTTGGGGAGAGAGGGTGGAGCACACGAACACCCTAGAGTCAGGCCATGACCCCATGCACTACATAGGACAAGGAATAATCCTAAATGACAACATTAGGGGTACTAATGTGAACATTAACTTTGACAATAACCCTCTAGCTGCTTCATATAGTCTTCTCCCTCAAGACAGCCCTTCCGGAATGCACTCTTAACATCCATTTTTTGGATATTTCAACCAAACTGCGTTGCCAGTGACAAAACTGTCCTCATAGTAGTCAACTTAACAACTGGTGTGAAAGTTTCTTCATAGTCAATCCCTGCTTGTTGAGCATACCCTTTTGCAACCACCTTTGTCTGATGTTTGTCCATAGAAGCATTTGATTTATACTTAGTTCTATAGATCCACTTGCATCTAATTGCTTTCTTACTTATAGGTAATTGAAGAAGCCTCCAAGTGCTGTTCTTCATGATTGAGTTGTACTCTTCATCCCAAATATCCTCTTTTGTTAGCTTCCCTGAAAGTGGATGGATCCTTGGTTTCCGAAATTGTAGCCATAAATGCAAATTGTACATCTTCTTTCTCATGTTGATCTTCATGTAGATCGTGAGCTTGGTCTTGATCTTGATCTTCATGCTACTTCTTAAGCCTTGCTGATCTTCGAGCTCTACTTGACTCGCCCTGTTCTATGATAAATCCATCTTTGATAGTCTCGTAGTACTACCTAGGTAACTATTATAGTAAACGGTGTAGGATGCTTCCTACTGGTTGCAGCTGGAAGTGAATAATTACCTCGTGTATTTGACCTCTCTTTCCTTTTTCCTGTCTCTATCAAGGCTTCATTTTTAGGCAAATGGGTTGTTGAAAGTGATTCATGTGTTGATTCAGATTCACGTAAAGGAATACCATCATCTTGCTCCTCACAAGATATTTTAGTATCTTTATGAGATCCCATCTCATCAAAGATAACATCCCTACTTATAATGACGTTCTTTCCTTCAATGTCATAAAGCTTGTATCCTTTTTCTTGATCATCATATCCTTGCATCAAACACTTGATTGCCTTTGGCTCCAACTTGCTTCTCATGTTCTTAGGTATATGAGCATATGCAATACTCCCAAACATTCTCAAATGACTTACACTAGGTCTCTTACTTGTATAAGCTTCTTTTGGAGTTTGATTCTCTACCACTTTAGTAGGACTCCTATTCAAAAGATAAATTGTTGTTTTATCTGCTTCAAAATCAATTTGGAAGATTCTTACTCTTAAGCATGCTCCTAGTAGTTTCCACAATAGGACGTTTCTTTCATTTTGCAACTCCATTTTGTTGAGGCAAAAACATTACTTGCACCATTGTCCTTGCAAAACGTTTGAAATTCTTTAGAAAGACGCTTTTCCCTTTTATTTGTGTACTGTATCTTTTTCCACCTGTGCCTTAAACCAAGTAAAGCATTTGAATGCCTCATTCTTATTCTTGAGAAGGTGTACCCATATCTTTCTAGAATAATCATCCACAAACACCATAAAATAACTTGCTCCACCATGAAACTGTGTTTTCATAGGACCACACAAATCTATATGAACAAGTTCTAGAATATTTCTTGCACTAGTTGTACTAGAAGAAATTTTTTGTCTATGATGTTTTCCAAAGACACAACTTTCACAAAACTTGTGATGTAAAATCATCTGAGGTAAACCTATACCATATTTAATTTCCTCAAAACTTGTAGACTATTAGAATTCAATTGTCCCAACCTCTTATGCCATAACTTACTCGTCCCTTTGATATCAGCAATTCTAGCTTGATGACTTATCACCCCCGAATTTGAAGTTTATACAATCTTTTTGGAAGAATCCCTGTAGCTACCATTTTATTGTTCTTCTTGATAAGATATCGTTCTTCATTGAAGTATACAACCATATGTTGCTTTGCTATTACTGAAACTGAGATTAAGTTTTTTGTTATAGCAGGTACATAAAGAACTTCCTTGATATCAGCAACTTTTCTAGTACGACAAGTCTTCATTCTCTTAATGGCCTCTATGACCATGTCAGAGGTGAACTCACATGGACAGGGGGAGATGGAAATGCGCGAGTCAGTGTGTATGGTGTATGTAGCGTATGTGGACCAGATGTGCAGATATTCAATGAGAGGGGGTGGAGCACGAGGGATAAATGCACGGGCACTTGTAGAGGAACTAAAAGGGAATTGACTAGGCTTTTCCCTTTTTGTTTTTCATAGGTGTGCAGGGAGGTTGTGAATGTGCGTCAATGGGGTGTGGATGGAAAGGATATTGAGGCAACAATGTGAAGTGAAGTACTAACGAAGTGGGCCTGTGACTCCAATGAGCTATCATGCGGGAAGTGATGGAGTAGAGAAAAAAGGGCCTCCTGGTAAGTCACGATGTAGGGGTGGACGAAGGTATATCTGGTAGCACGGGACGAGGTGGAGATCATGAAGTTGGTATAGAGCCCATGTGGAAGGATGTAAAGGAGTGATCAGAGAGAGTAGTGGGAATGACCTCGAAGTGTGATTTCAATGGAATGAAGGATGGTGAACCCATGAGATATTCAACGACACAATGCCCGCCACTATGAGGGTGGCATGTATGGTTGTTGGAATCAGGCTAACAGGCTAGGTCATTATAAATGACTAGCTCGTGAGCTTCTCCTAGCTGCAACAAATATTCATCGTAACTAGTGATAGGTCTTAGTGTGTCGGCTGAGGTCCTGGTAACTCCCATATCATCACAATCAATGGCTTGCCAACTAGAATCTCTAGGAGATCCATTAAGATAAAAACGATTTTAACTCAATTTTGAGTACCCCAGATACTCTCTTGAGTTAAATGCCCTTGTTTCTAGCATCTCATGCAAGAAAATAGCAATCATTCAATCTCAATAGATTTGTTTGTCTCCCTAACAATAGAAGATCTAGGCTAAAAACCGTGCTTAAACCATACACAAGCACTTATAGACAATAATTTGTAGCAAAGTACCATCCACTAAAGTAAACAAACTCTCCAAAAGTAAAATGAGAATGCCTGTGAGACATATGTTCTCAAATTCGTTGGAGTAAAGAGATTTAAAATTTCAAGTCACTGGTCGAAATTTTTGACTCATTCAAAAGTTGAATTACTCATCATACTTGATAACTAATACATTTCCTTATAATACTTTGATAGTGATTAAGTATCTATTTATGATTCATCAATCACAAATAGTAAGACTCTTGTGATTCATCAATTATAATTCCCTAGAATTCAAAACCATATTTAACCATTAAGAAATATTAGAGTATGTGTCCAACACAACTAAGGAAGTATAAGAATCATCCTACAATCTTTCTCCTTAGATTGGATTCAAATTGGATTCTTAACAAAAGTGTGTATTATCCAATTTCTACATCCATCAGGTAACCAAAGATAGATGACATACCAAAAAGGTATTGATAATCATGTTCAACTAACAAAAACTTCAAATTACTATCTAGAATTGAATCTAGACACCCAAAGTCCTGTTGAATTCCATATAAATTTTGTTGTCATTCTTGGAATCATCAAGATCCAATTGAGCTCTCTGGGATATAATCACTAATGAACTAAATCTATTTCTTGACTGAGAAATATTTTATACCAAGATTTTGTCATCATTTGCAAACTCTACAAGGGATATGTGGCCATATTTGTGTCATCCTTGGAATTTGAAACTGATTGCTTTGTAGGATGCCACAAAATAAATGCCACGACTCACTTGATGCCCTTTTGAATCTCAAACGAACTTGTCAATATGATTTTTGTGGGTATGTCATGGCTTATTGGGAATGGTCTCTCATCGAAGGTTAAATATCTCACGTTCCATCCATGTCACGCAACATTGATCCTTGGAGGAGGTTAAATTTGGAGTGATTGGCTGATTTCTTAGCAAGCAATGGTACCTCCCTTGATCTCATAGTAAATGTGACATCAACAGCTGAAATGCTATGCATATTGACATATATGGTCCTTTTGAGCAAAGCCCATGAAAATAACTGCTCTCCACGCATGATTAATTCTATTATTACCCTAGGGTATATCTTAGATTATGTGACAAACATGCATCATGGTATCCTAGGAGTGCCAAATTCCATGCATTGCTGATGGGGAGAATGTGTCTCACAAGGTATTCTTGCTAACATAGATGTTTAGAGGCAAGAGAATCTTGTCCAATATGACATTGAGAGTCTAGCGTCCCAAATTGTTGATATTGTTGGAGTGACAAAAATATCAAAGAGGTGACATATCAATCTTGCATCTACAATCTGTTTCATTTGCCAAAATCATTTCATGCCAATGAAAATGTGCAATCCTCCCCTAGTTGATAAATGGTTGCCTATCTCATGTTAAAAATAGGTTTTTTAGAAGAGTACACCAATGTATATATGAGGAAGCCAATTCCAAGGGTTGATCTCCTAGCTTGAAGGCATATAAGGCCTTAACGCGACGAGTGTTGAAGATCTTGAATTCGGTCTTTGCTACATTCACCTTCACGGGATGAAGAAATAAGGACAACCTCATTGACATTGAAAAGTTCAGATCAGATATAAATCTTCCAATCGACTGTTTTTTCCATATTGTGTCATGAAAATTTCCAACTCATCACAATGCAACTTGGAGAGAATGGGGGACAAAGGACATCCTTATTTTTGTTGATAGTATTGTTAGTTGCCTCAGATACACTATCCCAAGATCTAAACCAACCAGATGCTTGTCCATACAATGCAATTATCTCTAGGATCAAGTGGAGTGACTTGTAGGCCATGTAATGGTTTGATCAAAATATGTTGCGGTACTGAAACAAAGCCCATCGAAAACCCATGGTAACTTATGTTTTTTTTCTTTTGAGTCCTTTGTAGGAGACTTTTCCTTACAGGGGATCAATTGTTGATGTTCATTAAATATTCTTTGTAAAAGATTGCTAATTTCTTTGGTTATTGTTGCTTATTTTGCACTTGACATGTGCCAAGTCTGTGATTGAGTTTCGTCTCATAAGTGACTGACCTTATAACTTCAAGAAGTATCCACAAGCTAATGCTCACGACTTTTTATTGGTGAAGTTCGGTCAAACTCTAATTTTATTGCTACAAACATAATATTTACCTCCTTTTGATTATTCATAATGTTGTAAATTATTTTCTGCCACTCTTATGATTGAAATTTGTTTGTGAATGTGTTGTGAGCAGTTGACAAAGAAAGTTTGATGCAAGCACATTCACATACATTCAATTCGATGATTGGCAAGGTGGACAATCTTCATGCTATGGGTGAGAATTTGGCCAATATATAACTCAGTTTGCTTGGCATAATAATTTAGTTCTTCGTTTACTTCAACTTATCTCTGTGAAAGTAGTCTCTATGGCTACTTTGTAGCTTTAAACCATATCATTGATTAAAGTTAGAGTGGATATGTTGAAAACTTGAAAGATTGCTTATTATTTCTACATTGGGTGTGCTTGCTTGAAAATATAGTCGACTAATTAGATAGATTCGTTAAGCAGTAATTTAAAGACAATATGCTTGCTTGCAAAAAGAAAAAACAGTATTATCATCTGGATTGCTAAACTGCATACTGCATCACTGATGCAGTGCAACGGCCACGAGAACAGATAGCAGATGCTGAGGCTGTGCTGGACATAAGCAGCACATTGCTGAACTTTATCAAGGTTGCCCAACATAAAGATGGAGTGAGCCCTGCTGAATTCATTAGTGGCATCATTCATAGTTTTGGCATGGCTGACTTTAGGGAGCAGTCTCGAGGAAACGTTAATGGAGAACAAGAAAGCGGGTGCCATATTGACTGGGGAGCATTAGGACTTCAGGCAACTTCAGTTCTTTGTGAAGCACCAGGTGTCTGCACCATGTAAGTGTATCCAGGTAGGAAAATGTGTGTTAGGTATATTTCTCTTTAAAAAATGTCATTCGCTTAAATATGGTGGGTGATGTAGGCTTGGACCCATGGATATCCACCCAAAGCAAAGAAGAGTACCAGTGGCACGGAGGAGACGAGATAGACCTGCTGACGTTACCCGTCCTGAAGAGGTTAGCGTGGCTGATTGTGATTAATGGGGAATTTCCAACCAATGTGTTAAACAGTATGATTTGAAGTAGGTGTTGTATGGTTATGGATGCAAATATGTCAACACTCCACGCAGCACTATGAACATCTTACTCTCTCTTGTGAATTGGGCTTGTTACATGCAGGTGGAGGATGTGGATGAAGCTAATAGGAAAACAGAGACTGATAAGAATATGGAGGCCATGTTCAAAATATTGCGAACTTTGAGATCTGTTCAGCTAGAAGCTTTGGTTCTTAATCGTGTTTCATTTTCGCAGACAGTGGAGAATATCTTCGCCTTGTCTTTTTTGGTTAAGGATGGTCGAGCTGAGATCACATATGGAGAAGATGGAAGACACCTTGTGGGTAAGGTTTTTCATCATGAAGTTCCTTCCAGACCAGTACGAATGGAAATCTGCATGTATGTGGATACGGCTGTCACACAGGAATGTTAAACATGGGATGCCTTACTTAATGAAAGTTGTTATTGGAGGGCAGTTTCTACCAGAAACCATGGTTAGCTTGGGCTTTGGGTGTCGTGCTTTGGCTATAGTCATGCTTGTGCTAGAACTGTTGTGGTTAAGTGTGTGGTCTTCCATTTTCTATTACAACTATATCAAATCCGCTCAAAGTTGTGATTTAGAGCAAATGCATTGTTACAGTTCCCAGGAATGCGCCTACTGCACACGAGCGAGCTGGTGGAAAAGCGGTCAATTCACAATTTGTTTTTAGGTTCGACTTCAGAGATTGGAAGGTTAGCTTGTAGATATGGTGGAAGTAAAAGTTAGTCGTTCCTTGATAAGTTGGATGGTTGTTAGTCCATTTAAAAATATCTATATTACTTCATACTATATTGTTATTGATTGTGGGCTAATGCCCGTTTTGTATATACAGCTCATGATGGAATCACTACAGGAAGGAAAGGAGCTTATGCCCCATAGGACTAGTAGCCATTCTGGTAATCAGATAGCTTCTCTTACTCCAATCAGGAAAAACTCCAGGAACCGAGCTCGAGAGACTCCTGTTGGTCTAGAGTCTCTTGCAGATGATGAGGGCCAGGATGATGGTGTCGATCATGAAGAAAATATTGTATCTGCTGTGTCAAAAAGACCTAGAAGTAGGCTTTATCAGTGAGGTATTGGGTTGACCATGAGCAATATGCCCATGTCCTATAAATTCTTCTGACAAAGAGAATTGATTCTTTCAACAAAATTGTATTAAAAGCGTTGGCTAATTTCTTGCTGTTGGTTAGGAGACTGTCCTTTCATTTTCTAAATTACCCGAAGGGGTTGGCAGTTGGTTACCTTGACATCCAAAGTTTCTTTGATCTCAAGTTCAAGCCTCCCCTTGGAAACCAAGAAGCATTTTTGAATCAGCGAGGAATTATGGTAAGTATTATATCAGCATAATATCTTTCATTTTGTTTAATATAGTGTGTGATACTATTGCAGCTCCATCTTTTTCTCTTGTTTGTATGCATGGATCTATGTGACGTGGTAATGTGGATAGCTTGAGCGAGGATGTGAATCAATGTACTAAGGCACTCATTTGGTATCTGAACTTTTGGAGAGCTTCAGTTCAAGGTGAGAAAGTTCCTTAGGATAATTTACTGGAAAAGGGACCGCAAAAGAGGAGAATATCTTTGTTCAGCTGAAAAATGAACTAGAAATCATAGCTGGTTTTTGGAGAGTCTATACAAAGAGCTTCGAAGCCATAGCGAGCATTGTGCAGGATCAAACAAGGTCAAAATTGGACAAAAGTGAATTTTTGTGATTGTTTAAGATGAAACTAGGACAACGTCCTCATTTCATAACCAAATGCAATCACAAAAATCACTTAGCAGAGTTTGTAAAGGGAGGTTAGAGGTAGTCATAGCTTCTAACATGATCAGATTAGGTGAAAAATGGAGGAAACTAGCCATTTTTTCTTATTTCCTTACAAATAGGAGATCACATTGACCAAAGTAAAACTTGTGATAAGATGAGTGAAACTTTTTTGAAGATGCTATTGGAAAAGACAAGATCAATGATAATATTCTTTAAAAAGAGGTAATTTGTATAGCCATGGATTTTGTCACTTGTTTGTCAACTACATTTAAAAGTCAAAATGTCTTTTGGGTATGGGGTAGACAATTTTATTTAATAAATAACGTTATTTACTCTTTAGCTGCATATCAATATATGTGAAATGATTGCAAGCTGCGTGAGTTTTCTTGGGAGATAGTCAACAATCAACATCATGAAAATTTACGAAGATTGTGTTTGCTTTACTATGAACTAGGTTGACATATAGCACTACATACCATCCACAAGTCCATATTCAATTTGATAGGACTAAGATGGGGGAAGTATTTGAAAAATATTTAGAGCATGACAAATATAATGGGGTAAGTGGCTATCTATGATTGCTTGAACTATCTTATGATATAGCTAAGCATCTATCTATAGGAATGAGTACATATGAGAATTATCATTATCAAGGTTTAACATTTTTCAATTTATGCAATGTTTTAAGGAGATCTATGCTAAGATCGTTAAAATAGGATCTTAAATGGTAGCTACACATTGCAAGTAGCCAAAGGAAATCTAGAAATCTAGTTAAGACACAAGAGGAATCAGAGGACAAAAGACATAAACTTGGAGTTTGGGGAGAAAGACATCATCTGCCTCACTCCATAAAAGAAACATGTGTTGCAATCTAATTTCTTGCAAAATGTGAAGTTACTATTAAATATAGACAATGGACATAAGCAAGATAAACATCAATCCAAGGTTGATCAAGTCATTTTCTAAGAAAGAAAATTTATACAATAAAAAAGAAACCAAAAATTTTAGTAGACCATGCAAGGTGATATAACCAGCTATAGAGCATGTATAAAATGCATAGCAAATTGGAAATAGATAGACGTTGAAAATGGAGTAGGGGAATCCTAAAAAACTAGTTGGTTTTCAAGCGTTCCATAGCATAGAGAGCTTGCATACATGCTAAAATGTGAGCAAATCCTTGGCTCTATAAGGTGAGTCTCTTAGACTTCAAATGATTGAGTAGGTGCGTGCAATTCGTCCAAAGGTGTGTATTAGCCAAAATGAAACCAAAACTATTAGCACATTGTGCAAGGAGGCATTCCAATAAGCAGTAAATGACATAGCGATATAACTAGCTATAGAGCATGTATGAAATGGACAGCAAATTGGAAATAAATAGAAGTCAATAGTGGAGTAGGGGAATCCTAAAATAGTAGTTGGTTTTGTAGTGTCCAGATTTTCCTCAACATAGAGAGCTTGCATACATGCTAGAATGTGAGCACATTTTTGCCATGGATGGAATCAGGGAAGAGAGAGGGATGGGCTCTTAAGTGGGTTTTGGAATAGATGAAAAAGGCTGGTTGGAGAGTAGGAGGCTTCCAGGCTTCCAGAGG
This sequence comes from Diphasiastrum complanatum, assembly GCA_029204225.1. Classification (NCBI taxonomy): domain Eukaryota; kingdom Viridiplantae; phylum Streptophyta; class Lycopodiopsida; order Lycopodiales; family Lycopodiaceae; genus Diphasiastrum; species Diphasiastrum complanatum. The sequence goes on from CM055112.1 coordinate 13,596,314, forward strand.
AGAGGATTGATTTGAGGAGAGATAAAGGTCAAGGCTTGAGAAAGAGGCCAAGTCAAGCAAGGCACGTCTATTAACAAGAGAGAGTAGGGGTTTAGGGCTGCCTATGTGAAAAATTGGCAAAATCTAGCTTGATCCTTTGCAATATCATGTACATAGTAAAAACTCTAAGCTGCTAGATTGAGAGAGGGTAATATATTGCACATATGGAATCCATGTGGGATGACCATTGCAATTATTAGTTACATTTTATTATTTGCATGAGATAGCGACTTTAATAACCAGTTTTTGATAGAATTCAAATCATTATAACTATCAAATCTCAATTCTAATTTCTTAGCTTTGGTTTGTGGTGCTCATTGACAACTGCTGACTCCTCTTTGAACTTTGATTTGGCTAGTTCCGTCTCGTGTCATGGATGAAGTTTGGGGTTGATGTTCCCAAATTGCGCTGCCTTGCCATCAAGATCATCTCACAAGACTGCAGTGCAATCGCTTTGAGAGGAATTGGAGTGTTCCTTCTCTTATTCACACGAAGAACAAGAATTGACTCTCCTATGCGCAGTTGGAGAGATTGGTGTTTGCCGACACCAACTTAAGACTTTTGAATAGACTCCACGCCACCCTAGAGCCTATCCAGGTAAGTCATAATTTCTAACGTGTAGATAGTACTAAAGTCTAAGTAGTAAGTAGATGCTAAATACTAGAATACAATGTGTTTGAAATTTAAACTTTGAAGTCAGAAGTAGTACCTATACATTTAAGTTTTAAAGTTTAACTTTAAGCTTGAACTTTCAAGTTTGAAGTTTTAATTGACAAATTACCATGACTTTTAAGATTATATAATTGTTGACATGTCAGCTGAATCAAGCTATGTAAGTGAGTTCTTTTTCAATCAGAGTTATCTGTAGCCAGTATTATCAAGCTTAGCAAGGTGAAGTTATTACTTCAAGCCATTGTACTCACTGTTGATATTAATCAAAGGGCAATTTTTGTCTCATTATTGTATTGTTTATTTGCGCAATTTGTATGAATCATTCTTCTTGAATATTTTTGCTGCTAACTGTTGCATTTCTGTTCTTACACGCCTACACTCAAAGCTTCGAGCTTCCGCTGCTGGTCATTCCCACGTTTTACGACAAGATATACCCAGTCATCAACTTTAAAATCTCCCAGATATCTCTTAAGATTGGCATAGTGCTTAGCTTGATCACATGCCGATTCCAACATTTCTTGCATATCATGCAAGAAATCAACAACTATTTAGATCTTAAAAAACTAAATGAGATCTCAAGTTTATAGAATATAGCTGATCAGAAGTGACCTGTAAACTTAGGATCTCTATCACTAACAATATCACTTGGTAGTCCATAAAGCCTGAATAATCTTTTTACAAAAATTTGGACTAAATCCAAAAACTATGTAGTTGACTTAACTGCTATGAATGTAGCTAACTTAGTAAATCTATCCACTACAATCCAAATAGAAACATTTTGTCACTAGGTCTTAAGAAATCCAACTAAAAAATCCATAGATATACTTCATTATCACTTTTGAAGAATATCTAAGGGATGTAACAATCCTCCAATCTTTAAGCATTCTGATTTGGCTAGTTGACAAGGCTTACACTTACCCACATAAGACTCAACATATGGCTTGAGTTTCAGCCAATAAAACTCTCTTCTAGCCAAGTCTAAAGTCTTGTGTGTACTTAGATGACCTGCGCAAGGTATGTCATGACATTAAAAAAAAATTCATTTCTTTAGCTCTCATCCCATGGTACACAATTTTTTCCATTTCGAAATAGGAACTCACCTCAAATGGTGAACAATTACACAATCTTCTTATCATTCTTAGAAAAATGAGATCCTTGTGAATTCATTTCTTTTCCATTCTCATTTATTTCGGTCTCAACTATAAGGGAAAGCTCCACAAAATCTTGCTTACAAGACAAACACAATGGAAAACACACTATGGAGAAACCACCCAACCAAGTAGAAGCAACCAATCAAACTCTAGAAGCTTCACCCCCAAGCCAAGAAATAGAAAACATGAAAGTAGAGTGAGAGTCTGGCAATGAATCAACTATAAGATGGAGTAGTAGAGCGAGTTTGGCCTATATAAGACTTAGGACCCCCCGTGCATTTAGTAATGCAAGGTCCCAAACAGCTCCCCTATACATAGCTAGAATAGTCTCTATGCATGGATCCTCTACTCATAGAATTGCTATTGATACTCTACACATGCACATACGATCCCAAACCTTGTACTAACTTCATTTAGTGTGTTATGGACCTCACAAGGATATTAGTTACTTTCGGGTCACGTCCAATATGACGTGGCATAACTAATAGCTTGATTCACTGGAGTACCGTGTATCCGAGATTATAAGTATACTGAATCCTATGTATTGGTCATAGACATGACATTCTCTCCCCCTTGAACTGTTGGAAATTAAGCCCACAATTGCCTCCTTGGTGAATGACTAATTCTTCCTGCATGTTTATTGATCATTGATCTAGGGTTAGGTGAAACCAACTTTGGTTCTACGTCTGCTCATTTGATATCTGCAGGAATCACAAACTTAGACAACCAATTTATTTGAAGAACGCTTACAACGGGCTTTCGGTTGATCTCCAGCAAAGGGTAACCAATCCTGTCATAATTCCAAAGATCAGATGTCAAGTTTAATAACTTGAAGTCATTGAAGACTTGGCCATCTTCAAGGACTTCTACAAAACTTGCATTTAGAACAAGTCTGCAGAAATATATTACTTTTTCAATAGTCTGCAAAAATACACTATGTTTTCAACAGTTTCGGCGTTTTCGCATTTCCCTGAAATGCGACACTTACATAGTTCAAAAGTTTAACTGCTTTTTAACACACCTTAGGCTCTTTGCGAAAAATACAAAGAGAGAGAAAATCCCGAAGGTCATCTATTTTCATGCGTTAACTTGTTTTAAAGACATCACCGTCTTTTAGGGGCACCTTCGGCTTCTTGCGAAGAGAGAGAACAATGCCAAAGATCATCTCAAACAAATGAAGAACGTTCCAGGGACGTCCTCGTCCGCATCAACGACGCTAAATTATCGACCGTATATATACTGTGTATAGTTGTCACAGAAGCCATATACTTCCAAGTACAACGACTTTCCTAATTAGGTGACAAGCATTCAATGTAATTAATACACTGATGAAGTCTATAAATAGATCATCCAAGCACAGATTACGGGTTGCTCCGTCCATGAGACGCATTATTTGAACCTCCCAATTACGTCGTCATTTTGGTTGTAATTGGTATTTGTATTGTGCTTCAGTGTAATATAGCAGCAGCTTGCTTTTATCTGTGTACAACGTAGATGAATGCATGTTGTGATTGAATGCACTTTCATTGTTGTTTGATCGCGCTTGTTTACTCACTCTGATCAGAACACGGACATCTACAACTCCTCAGTTTCTGATTAGACGATGACTATCTTTGACGCTTGAGGAACTCGCGATATCATACTGCTCTTCCACTTATTTCAGAACTATACTTCACATTGAATCTTATTTCAGCAACACCACACACACAAACCATCTCTAATCTCTTCGGTGGACTATACTCTTGTTTTAGAGTATGAATTAATTTTTAAGATCTTGTTGGGCAATTAGAACACTTAAAGCTGTGATTACATTTAGCATAAGCTGTCTATTAGACTGTTTCTGCACCTAGCAGCCGATTAGAATGGGAGAGCTGTTCCGCAATATTCCTACTCTCTTCTCCGCTCACGTTGTTCTATCTCTCTTGTCTCATCATGAACTGCTCATGTCCTCAGAAGCTGAACTTAGGAAAATTCTTCTTTATGCTATCAATTCTCTCCCACGAATCATCATCCTCAATACGACCTTTCCATCGAATTAAGCACTCATAGATATCTCTGGATCTGAGCACTTTCTCAGGTTCCAAAGGTACACTAAGTGATAAATCTTCCAAATGGGATAAATCCTCATAAGATCCAACTGTATCACCTTCATGTAAACTTAGTTTCAAACGACTTACATGAAATATTGGGTGTGCAGTAGTTTTTCCTTGAAGATCGAGTTCATACGCCAAAGAACCAATTTTTTGTACAATCTTGAACGGTCCACAAAAATGGGTAGACAATTTATAATGCTTCCATGTACATAATGTCTTAGAATCCTTTGGAATCCTAAGATATACCCAATCATCAACTTTAAAATCTATGGGAGATCTGTTAAGATTGGCATAATGCTTATTTATATCATGACCACTTCGGATACTATCCTTAGCCACTTGCAACTCTTATTGCATATCATGTAGAAATCAGCAACTTTTAGGATCTTAACTGATTTCGTCTCTGCATTTATTGGAGATCTAGGTTGAAAACCGTACATAAGCATAAAAGGATTGTAACCTGTAGCAGAATGTTTTCTACTATTGCATGCAAACTCAAGCAGTGGAAGGAAATCTTCCCAATGAGATTGCCTGTGAGAAACATATGTCCTCAAAATATCTTCCATAGTTGATTAGTCCTTTATGTCTGGCCATCTGATTTAGGATGATCATAAGAACTTAAACTTAGGGAAGTTTCCAATTTATGGAATAGTGCTGACCAGAAGTGACATGTGAACTTAGGATCTCTATCACTAACAATGTCACTCGACAAACCATACAACCGAAACAATCTTTCAACAAAGATCTGGGCTAATTCAGGAGCCTTTATAGTTGACTTAATTGGTATGAACTTAGTTAACCGATCCACTATAACCCAAATAGAATCATTTTGTCATTAGGTCTTCGGAAGTCTAGCTACAACACCCTAAAAAAAACAAAAAAAAAAAAACCTTCACCCAATTTACCGCACATAGTTGTGATTCAGATCTCTCTACTGTTAGTTCGGAAAATAATAATACCAAAAATAGAAGGCCAAAGTGACTGTTCATCTAGTTGCTATTAACCTATTGTAGAATGACACCTTTCTACAAAATATCTGTTCTCTGAGAAGAACCTTCGCCGAAATCTTAGCCAGAGTCAAAGCTAGTTCTACTTACTATTTTTGATAATCAATGAGTTGGGCGAACGTTAACTCAAGGTCAGTTGTCATATTGATCTATTTTTGTCAAAAAAAAACTCTTTTTTGCAAAAATGACAATATTACTCTTGATCCTTCGTCTGAACCTTCGCCTAGCTTTCTAAAGATTCTAAATATAGTGTTTTTTCATTTTTGAGTTCGGCGAAGGTTACATCTATTAGATATTAGATAATCAAATTTCAATGATGTCAGTCTTCAAAGTTATGAATCCATATGTATCCATTGTAAATGTCTGATGATATGTTAACAATATTATGTATAATGTCATGAATCATTAGTAATGTCTACTATCTAGATTCTAAGCTCCCATGGCTCTGAGCCTTCTCCGAGCAGGTGCTTTCAAGCCTACTATAGTCTCCTCTCGAACATCAAGGACGAAGTTCTCATTGGAGGTTGTGGCAAGATGTCTCTCATCTCCATGCTCATCCTCATGATTACTTTCCTCAAACCCCTCCTCTACATACTCCTCTAAAGACTCTGATCCTGATGATGCCTCAAAATCAGACTCATCATTAGGGTTGTGAGCACAAGAGCTTGAACCCTCTCCTGCCCTTCTCCAACGCGTTGCTTGAGTGACGGGTCTTGAAGACAATGATTGACAAATGTATTATTATCCACAAATTACAGTAATCAATTCAAAAATGTATTTCAAGTATGAACACATCCTCGTCATCATGTGATTTTGGTGGCAATTCTGGAATCTTTGCCACATCGATCTCATCCGGATTGATCTATGCACATGCCACAATGGACATTGAAAACAAGACAGAATCTTGAGGGCCGTTTACAAGTGTCAAGAGAAAAATATCTTATAAGTCTTAAATGTCTTTTACTCCTGTTTTGTATATGTACAAAAGTTGGTAACCGCCCTTGGGATATTTGTTGTCCAGCTGTTTTTAGGGTTGATGATAAGTTGGTGACGTCGGTCTGCCAATGTAGCAAAAATCCGAAAAACCCGAAGGTTCCCTTAGACTGAAAGTATGTAAATCCCGAAGGTGCCTCACGAGCGAAGGTAGCAAAAAATGCGAAAAAGACGAAGGTGGGCCTGAAATGGATTCCAAGACATTCTAGCCACTGTGTCGCATTTTTCGTGAAGGTGCGAAAAAGGCAAAAAAGACGAAGGTGGGCCTAAAATGGTTTCCAAGGCATTCTGGCCACTGTGTCGCATTTTTCACAAAGGTGCAAAAACGGCGAAAAAGGAGAAGGTGCCTTAAAAACGTTTAAGGCACAAAAAAATCTCAAAGGGGAAAAATGTGAAGGTCTGAAACATGTAGTCGGCCTTCGGTTTTCAGGATGCTCATTACTTGAACGATTTGTTTAAGACTGAGCATAAGAAATCTAACACTCCCCCTTGATGTGGATTCTGAAAAAGCTTTGAACTTCAGTTTTAACATATCGTTAAATCTAAGATGATGTTTCTTTCGATAGAGCTAACATGCATTCTTTATTCTTCAATAAATTCAGATTGTTACTAAATATTAACATATCATCTACATAAAAGGTGATGATTATGAAGGGATTCGATATAGACTGAAAATAAAAATTCGAGTCTGTCAAATTTGGAATAAAACCATTTACGTTAAAATCTTCTCTTGATCAACATCAGGTATTGACATTGCCTCTGAAACAACGTTTGATTCTTGCACAAAGTAGCAGGCCGAATCATCCAAAGGATGGAGGTTGTCTTGATCGGTTCGATCTTTTGGGTTGAACTGCGATCCTCTGATGCGATTCGTTTTGTTGAGGGACTGTCTCGTTGTCAGAGTTAGTGTCAGTGTCAGTCTTCTGATCAGTCCTGAGTTGTTCGAAGTTGTTGGTGTCGATTCTAGGATCTGAATTTGAAGTAGCTTTCCCCTTGTGGTCAATAAACTGATCTTCCAAAAAAATGACATTTCTGCTCATGAAAGTCTTCTGAGAGTCCAGATTGACGAGCTTGTATGTATGATGGTTTGAGGAATAGTTGATAAAGATCGACCTTCTGTTGGTGTTGTCCAGCTTCCTACTTAGATCGGCAGGGATCTGTGAGTAGGCTATGCATCCAAACACTCAAATATTTGTGAGTGATGGCTTCGATCCTGTCCACACCTCATGAAGTGTTTTGCCATTCAGGGCCTCTGAGATGGATTGATTATGAAGGTAGGTTGTTGTAGTAACAGCTTCTACCCGTAATTTCTTTGGAAGAGAGGCATGGGCCAGCATGCTCTTTGCACTTGCGATGAGTGTCTGATTCTTCCTTTGAGCTACACCATTGGACTGAGGTGAGTAGCTGGCTGAATATTGTTGTAAATGTATTCGATTGGCCTTGCAGAAAGCTTTGAACTCAGTGGAGATAAATACTCCACCTGCATCAGAGCGTAGAGCTTTGATTCTTCTCTGGGTCGATTTTTTTTATGATGCCTTGAACTGCATGAAGAACTTGAGAGTCTCGGATTTGTTCTTCAAGAAATATGTTCAGAGAGAAGTCATCAATGATAGTCAACAAATAAACAGCTCCCCCTATGGAAATAGTCTGCATAGGACCACAAATGTCCATGTGTACAAGATCTAACGAACCTTTATAAAAATGAACTGAATCGGAAGTGACTGGAGTTCTAGTATGCTTGCTGGAAATACAGCTTTCACAATGAAAAATTCGCCTACACCCTTGGTAGTATGAGTCAAGTTGTCTCCAAGTTGCACAACTATAGGATGGGTGGACTTGTAGTCATGGAACCAGTGTCGATGGTGAGTCACGTGCTGTGATGCACCTGAGTCCAAATACCAGGAATCGATATCCAACTTTTGTCAAGAAGACAACTTCATCTTCCTCATGTTGCTGGATCAAGTGACTGGTAGAAGCAACATTTACTAGTTGTTGGAACTGTTGCTTTCTTTTGTTGTTGTATTGCAACGTTCTGTATAACCTTCATCTTGAATTTCCAGAGATGGTAGTTATCTCCATCGAGTTTGTCAATGAGAGATGAACTAGATGATGGATCCATTATGGTTGAACGAGATCGTTGGTAGAAACAACGATTGTCGAAATACTGTTGGCTGCACGTTTGCTAGAAAGATGTCTTGATAGAAACAAGACTGATAATCCGCAGTAGAAATGCAGATTACTAAAATGCCCACTCTGATACCATGTCGTAAAATGTGAGGATGACCAGAAGCGGAAGCTCGAAGCTTTGAGCGTAGGCATGTAGGAACGGAAAGACAACAGTTAGCAACAGAAATATTCAAGAAGAATGATTCATACAAATTGCGCAAATGAACAATACAGTAGCGAGACAAAAATTGCACTATGATTAATATCAACGGTGAGTACAGTGGCTTTGTAGAACAACTGATCAGACAGATCTTGATTCTACTAACAAAGCATGCAGTTTACTTGACAAAGGATAAGAAATGAACGTGAACTCGAAACATTTATATTCGTGATCAACCTCAAAAGATTCACGAAATTTGTCTTGCAACCAACTCGAAAGATTCACAAAACAGTTTCTTGTAGAAGCTCGTGGCTTTCTTGTTCAAGTTCGAAAGATTCGCGAACTGGATCTTGTCGTGAAATATTCTGTTTCTTGTTCAAACCTCAGATGTCGCGAACAATTCGCGAAATCTTCTGCACTGTTCTTCAAGCTCGCCTATTGCGAAACTATCTCGAACAGTTCGCAAAATATTCTAGATTTCTTCTTCAAGCTCAAGAATTGTCATCTGTCGTGAACAATTCGCAAAAGACGAAAATGTCACGAAGAGACAAATGTCGCGAACAATTTGCGAAACACGAAGCTGAGATGAAGAGATGGACTGTCACGAATAGTTCGCGAACAAAATTTATTCGACCCTAAAAACAGAGCATCTATTTGAATATCAACCGTCGTAAACGGTTAGATATTTATTGTTACAACATTGAAAGGCCAAAAGACCTGTAAATAAAAGGCCAAAAGACCTGTCCTGTAGCAATATAAATACATGTGCACTACTCGTTGTAACAGACTCACTCAATCAGAACACAACAACGAGATAAGACAACAAGAGATGTATATTGATGAATCAGATTCAGAGTTATAGAAATTCATTTTTGATCAATAGTGTCTTATTGTCTAAATTGTCTTAAGTTGTCTCTTACTTCTGCATATAATTTTTGCACGCATATTCAATCAAAATTAATATTGTTCTATTAGTACATAGATCAGAAACAGTCTCGATTAAAGACACTGATATTAGTTTGATTTATTCAAACTTTCATCGTGTTCTATGTGGAAGAATAATTAAGATTTTTCCTACAATGGTATCAGAGCATACGAAATTAAAGTTGATACAGTGGTATCTTCGCATCCCTCTCAGCATTCTTCATACATCCATCAGTAAGCGGCTGGAGGTTATTCAGAATCAAAAGATGTCGTTCATCATCAATATTCAAGCTAAGATTACTACAATCTTGGACCCAGAAGGTTCTCTAAGAAGAATGAGTCTAAGACTAATGAACAACAATCTGAAAAACAACAGAAGATTTCTGGTGATAAGAAGATCTGCAACAAATGCAGAAGATCAGGTCACACAGAAGAAAAGTGTTGGCTAAATCCAAAGATTAAATGCATTCATTGTCATAAACGGGTCATGCAACAGTAGACTGTTATCAAAATCCAGAAACAAAAAGGAATAGAATTGAAGCGAACCTTCAGATTCAAACTATGTCGACAACAAATCAAAATGCTCAAGAGCAGCAAAAGACAGGGCAACAAGGAATTCAGCAGCTTATATTAGTACCGATCTATGTTGTTCATCAAATTCAATTCGAGAAGTAGTACTTGATTGGGGAGCCACGTCACATTTTGTTTCCTCGAAACAAATATTGTCTGAGTACAAGAAGGCGAACTATTCGAGATTCATTATAATTGGAGATTCTAAACACGTGGTTGATGGAACTGGTGTACTATGGCTAGACATGAATCATGGAGACAAGAAACTAGAGGAAGTTCTCTATGTCCTTACTCTTGATAAAAATCTTCTATCTGTAGCTAAGATAGTCGATACAGGCATGTTAGTAACCTTCACGAAGAACTCTTGTAAACTGTTCGAGGAAGATTCTGATGACCTGGTTGCTGAAGGCAACAGAGAAAGAAATTTATATCACTTGAACATTCGAACAAGAATCAAACTAGTCAATCGAACTCAGGAATCGACAGATGTACTACGGCACAAGAGGCTATGTCACATGAACATGGAAGCCTTGTACCAAGCCAACAAAAGTCAGAGAATTCAAGGAGTCGAAATCAAAAGTAAAGATATTCGAACTACCTGCGAATCCTATCTTAAAGGCAAGATGACTAGAACACCTTTCAGTAAGGATGTTTTCAAAGCAACTAAGGTACTTGAAATGTGCATTCATATATTTGTGAACCATTCCGAATATTGTCGTTGGGTGATGCAAAGTACTTCATTACGTTTATTGATGACTTCAGCAAGTTCGTTGTGGTATACTTTATTTGAACTATCTGAAGCTTTCGAGAAATTTGTTGAGTATACGAATTGGACTGAGAAGCAGACATGCAATAAGCTGAAGCAAATTCGCACAGATCGTGGAGGTGAGTACATTTCCAACGAATTCAAGCCTTGCTGTACTGATCGAGGTATTATGCACACGAAGACTACATCTTACACACCTCAGCACAATGGAGTAGCTGAACGAAGGAATCGTACACTGATGGAAGCTGCAAGGTGTATGATGGCTCATGCGAAAGCACCAAAATAGTTGCGGGCAGAAGCAGTGGCTACATCAAACTATCTTCAGAATCGTATTCTAAAATTTCAAATACCAGATAAAACTTCTCATGAGATATGGTGGAAGTCGAAGCCAAATCAGCACATGTTCGGACATTTGGATGCCCAGTGTATATGCACATACCAGATAAGCTGAAACATTTCTATTCGTGATCATCTCGAAAGATTCGCGAAATTTGTCTTGTAACCAACTCAAAAGATTTGCAAAACAGTTTCTTGTAGAAGTTCGTGGCTTTCAAGCTCGAAAGATTCGCGTACAGAATCTTGTCACAAAATATTTTGTTTCCTGTTCAAACCTCAGATGTCACAAAATTGTCACGAACAATTCGCGAAATCTTCTGGACTGTTCCTCAAGCTCACCTGTCACAAAATTATCTCGAACAGTTCGCGAAAATATTCTAGATTTCTTCGTCAAGCTCAGAGAATTGTCATCTGTCGCGCACAATTTGCGAAAGACGAAAATGTCGCGAAGAGACAAGTGTCGCGAACAATTCGCAAAACACAAAGCTGAGACAGATGGACTATCGCGAATAATTCGCGAACTGAATTTATTCGACCCTAGAAACAGAGTGTATATTTGAATATCAACCATCGTAAACAGTTAGATATCTACTGTTACATCATTGAAAGGCCAAAAGACCTTTAAATAAAAGGCCAAAAGACCTGTCCTGTAGCAATATAAATACATGTGCACTACTCGTTGTAACACGCTCACTCAATCAGAGACACAACATCGAGATAAGACATCAAGAGATGTATATTGATGAATCAGATTCAGAGTTATAAAAATTCATTTTTGATCAATAGTTTCTTATTGTCTAAGTTGTCTTAAGTTGTCTCTTACACACGCATATAATTTTCGCACACATATTCAATCAGATTTAATACTGTTCTATTAGTACATAGATCAGAAACAGTCCCGATTGAAGACAATGATATTAGTTTGATTTATTAAAACTTTCATCGTGTTCTTTGTGGAAGAATAATTAATATTTTTTCTACAGGCTTTAAGTAATACCTTCAGCTTGTTAAGCAAAATAACACTGGCTACAGATAACTCTGATTGAAAAAGAGCTCACTTACATAGCTTGATTCAGTTAGTATATATATTTACAAGTGTCAAGAGATAAATATCTTATAAGCCTTAATGCCTTTTACTCCAGTTTTGTATATGTACAAAAGTTGGTAACCGCCCTTGGGATATTTGGTTGTCCAGCTGTTTTTAGGGTTGATGATAAGTTGGTGACGTCGGTCTGCCAATGTAGCAAAAACCCGAAAAACCCGAAGGTGCCCTTATACTGAAGGTATGTAAATCCCGAATGTGCTTCTAGAGCGAAGGCAGCGAAAAATACAAAAAAAGACGAAGGTGGGCCTAAAATGGATTTCAAGGCATTCTGGCCACTGTGTCGCATTTTTCGCGAAGGTGTCAAAAAGGTGAAGGTGGGCCTAGAATGGTTTCCAAGGCATTATGGCCACTGTGTCGCATTTTTCTCGAAGGTGCAAAAAAGACGAAAAAGGCGAAGGTGCTTTAAAAACGTTTAAGACACAGAAAAATCTCAAAGGGAAAAAATGTGAAGGTTCGAAACATGTAGTCGGCCTTTGGTTTTCAGGATGCTCATTACTTGAACGATTTGTTTAAGGTTGAGCAAAGGAAATCTAACAATCTCATAATCCCAAAAGATTCTAAGACTATTGTATTGAAAAACATTATAGGTTGTCCACCATATATTGTGAACCATTTCAAATTATACGAAAAATTGGCTCTTTAGCTTACGAACTTGATGTTCAAGATAAATATACTACTCATCCAATGTTTCATGTAAGCTGGTTGAAACTAAGTTTACATGAAGGTTATACAGTTGGATATAATGATGATCTTACCCATTTGGAGTGTAGAAAACATGGCCCACTGGCCACGTGCAGTCTGTGTGTGGCTTGTTGACAACAGTCCCGCAACACCCCCACTCAAGCAAGCACAGGCAAACACAGGCAAACACCCCCACTAGCTCTGATACCATGTAGAAAACCTGGTCCACTGGCCACGTGCACGCGTGCGGCCCGCACGTTGGGATCCCACCCCCAACCGCCTAGCCAACCGCTTGTCTTCCTTACCCAAAAAAGGCTAGTACCAGGGGACTGGAGACAATGTGCAACTGCTTCTTATGAAGAGGAGAATTTAAGGCCCCAACTTGCTTATGGGACAATGAGGAGAACAACCATGCACTCAAGCACCTTCACGCAGGCAAGAGTACACAACCTGTGCGTGGCTTACAACAACGGTCCCGCAACATGGAGGACTTATCACTAAGTATACATTTAGAACCAAAAAGAGTACTCATAACCAAAGATGAATAATCAAGAAACCATCCTATCTCTGAGTGCTTGATTCGTTGGAAATAATGCACTGAGGATGATGATTCGTGGAAGAAGAATTTTTTTTAATTCCACTTCTAATGATAGAAGAAGTCTAAGGGAGGAAGAATGTTATGTCCATGTCTCGGGGGATTTGGAATTATCCTTGACATGGATATTGGGTACTCCAATGTACAAGTTTACTGGTTATGCCTATTAGTAATATTGTGAGGGCCCATGCATACCCACAAGGACATGTGAAGCTAGTGCTTGTTGTTTGATGAATATATATGCATGTAAAATAGATTAACAACAATTGGATGAGAATTGGAAACTTATAGAAAATATTCTTAGACTCCAGGAGCTATATATACCTATAGAAACATGTGCTCCTCTCAACCTATTTTCCAACTTTCAATTGCCAATATCCTCTCCTCTCTTGTATTCAATCATCGTGGGTCAAGGAGAAGCTGATTGGGGTTTGACTCTCGGCTTTTAGTTGGTTGGGTGGTTTGGCACCACGGTAGTTCTTTTGGCACATGCAATAGGATCATTTTATAGGATCTTCACTTGGTAATCACTACACTTCAACTTCTACATCCAATATTACTAATACTATAATCTCGGCTATAGAAAAGTGGCACCCATAAGCTTACTTTTGACCTTATCATAGTCATGGATCAAAAGCTAAAAGGCTTACAACCTGGGAACACCCAAGCATACCCTAGACAAGAGTCTACATGGTGTCTCACTGTGAGGAGAATCACACATGAAATGAATGTCCAAAGTTGAGATAGAAGTTAGAGTGACTTCTCCGATACTGCCAAATCTATAGTCTACACTTGCTTGTATAGCTATTGTGCTAAATTTTTGAAGCCTAATTAGTTAATAATAGATGTTACTAAGTGTCTTTAAAAGAACTGTTAGGTTGAGTGTGCAAGAAAGTGACGTGAAATACCTAGTATGACTTTTATAGAAAACTATTCAAATATGTAGATAAAATTGTGGCAATGTAAAAAGGTAAAGTATAGCCTTAAGCTTGAATCATAGAGACACGACAATTGCTCGGATATAATTGAGTCGAATGTGTGTCGAGCAAGCAAGCATGAATAAGATTCAACAATTCTTTGAATATATTCGAGTCTATAAGAGTTTGACAATCCGTTGAAAAAATTCGATTCGAGTTTAAGGACGGAAACCTGTGCAAGCTTTAGTGTATTTCTGCAGCTGGTAATAAACATAGGCAACCATATCAATTGGAGTTTAAAGTGGAATATAAATTCGAATAGCTTTCCATTTTTCATATTCCACATTAGACAGTGCATCTTGATTATATTGTCATCCAATAGCCATATGTACCGATGATTAATGGTGGTAAAGAAGTATAATCTACTCTTTCTAGTTGGAAGAACATTTGGAATGACAACTTGACAAGAGACTAGGATGAACTCACAAAATTGGAGACTCCATTAGGGAGTTGTTGTAATACCTTGATATGGAGGATTTTGTTGAACATCCTCTTTGATTTGCAAGTTATATAGTTAAAGGCATGTAATTGGAAAAATCCATTGCATGACTGAGTTTTTTCAATCAATAACATAAGACATGCAGGTCTTTGAAAATAGTAGGTTTTTTTTATATTGAAATTTGATGTTATACAATTCAGACCGCTAAGGATGCTTGGGACATCCTAGCAACTCTCTATGACATCAGAGATGAAAAATCAAAATTCCATTTGAGGAAGAAATTCTTCACTTTGAGAATGTCTGATGCAGGCACCATTTCCAACCATTTCAATACATTCAAAAATCTCATGGAGCAGATGACTGCAACCGGTTCAACCATAGAAGATTCCGATGCAGTGATGACTCTTTTATCGAGTCTGCATGATGCCTATGAAACCTGGGTCATGGCCATCTCGACCCAGCAACAACTCACTCTATCAAGAGTCATTTTGATGTGACTCTATCTACTTTAAACTCACTCTACCTACTTTCTAACCTTTATTGATGATTTTTCTCGGAGAACTGAAACTTAATTTCTGAAGAACAAGTATGAGGCTTTCAAGTTCTTCAAGCAGTTCAAGGCATTTGCAGAAAATCAGACCCAGAGAAAAATAAAGACTCTACGCATTGATGGAGGGGGAGAATACATCTCCACTGAGTTCAAGTAATTTTGCAAGGCCTGTTGAATACATCAACAATACACAACTAGCTACTCACCTCAGTCCAATGGAATAGCAGAATGAAAGAATCGGACATTTATTGAAAGTGCCAAAAGCATGATGGCCCATGCTTCTCTTCCAAAGAAGTTTTGGGCATAAGCTTGTCACTACGACTGCCTATTTGCAAAATCCATCCATCACTAAGGCACTGAATGGCAAGACACCTTATGAGGTGTGGACTAGATTGAAACCATCACTCAAACATATTCAAGTGTTTGGTTGCATTGCTTACTCTCAAATCCCTGAAGACTTGAGGAAGAAGCTGGATGACAAAAGCAGAAAATCGATTTTCATTGGCTACTCCCCAGATCGCAAGGCATACAAGCTCTACAATCTCGACACCCAGAAAGCATACACAAGTAGAGACGTCATTTTTGTGGAAGACCAATTCTTCGACCATAAGGGAAACGTTCCAAAAAAATTCGATCCTAGTATTCAAATAAGCAAATCTGCCGATCTAAGATCGATACTGACTCAAAAAATGAGTCAGAACCTCAACGGATCGAACAACATCAAAGGATCAAATTTCAACCTAGAAGATCGAATCGATCCAGACAGACTCCTTCCCGATTTATGGATGATCTATTTTGTGTAGGAACCAAACACAGCTTCAGAGGCAATGTCAACATTCGATGCTGATCAATGGAAAGCTTCAATGGACTCAGAATTTGATTTTCGAATCGAGAATCAAACATGGACTGTAACTGAACTGCCAAAGGATCGAAATCCGATTCCATGCAAGTGGTTATTCAAAGTGAAGTATGATGTTGAAGGTAAAATAAATCGATATAAGGCCGGACTGGTTGCCAAGGGTTTTCATAGATTCCCGATCTGGATTATTCTGAGACCTTCAGCCCGGTCGTCAAGCATGCTTCAATCAGATTACTACTCTCCTATGCAGCTGCAACAGATCTCGAAGTCCACCAAATGGATGTTTAGACTGCTTTTCTCAATGGAACCATTGAAGAGGACATCTATATGTCACAACTAGAGGGATACGAGCTAAAGGGTAAGGAGCACCTAGTGTGCAAAATGAATAAGGCTCTGTATGGTCTGAAACAGTTACCAAGAGCCAAATTTCAGAAAATTAATGCATTTATAATCGAGAATGGTTTTATTCCAAACTCGGCAGACTCGAATGTTTATTTCAAGTCTGTATCGAATTCCCTCATCATCATCACTCTCTATATAGATGACACGTTACTGTTTAGTAACAATATAAATTTGTTGAAGGATACCAAATGCATGCTAGCATAGGAATACAAGATGACCGATATGGGTCAAGCCCACTATTGTCTCAGAATCCAGATTTTTCGAATCCGATCTAGTAGACATCTTTTTATTAGTTAGCAGAGATATCTCACTAACGTGCTAGAAAATTACGGAATGGCCAACTATAACTCGAGCTACTTCCCACTCAACCCTGGTCTGAAGTTGTCAAAGGAGCAGTGTCCACAATCCGAGACAGAGAAGGAGGAAATGAAGCAATATCCATTTCACTCCATCATTGGGTCACTCATGTATGTTATGCTCTGCACTCGACCCGACTTGGCATACTCTATCAGCTTTCTCAGTCAATTCCTATTGACAACTCATTGGAAAGCTCTCATGAGGTCATGAAGTATGTCCAAGCCACAAAACATCTCAGCATCTGTTATGGAGGTAGCCAATCTGCCAATATTCTTGAAGGCTAAACAAATGCAGATTGGGCAGGAGATGTCGATACCAGAAGATCGACTTCTAGATTTGTGTTCTTGTTTAATCAAGGTCCGATTTCATGGAACAACCGAAAACAGACCTTAGTAGTATTGTCTTCAACAAAATCGGAATATATAGTTGCCACGAAGGCTACCAAAGAGGCGATTTGGCTGAGGAACTCGCTTGCATATATCGAACTTCTTCAGTCACATCCGACTACCATCTACTGTGACAACCAAAGTACTATTGCACTATCTCTGAATCCGAGATTTCATTATCGAAATAAAGTATCACTACCTTAGGAAAAAAGTGCAAAGCAAGGAAATTTCTTTGGTTTACTGCAGGACATAATTACAAGCAACAGATTATTTTACCAAGGCACTATCAAAGGAGCACCATCTCAGATTTAACAATATGCTAAATCTGAAGATTGAAGTTTTTCACGATCCACATTAAGGGGGAGTGTTGGAATCTATGCTCAAGCCCAATTCCATTAGGTAATGAGCCTGGAAAACCCCGTTTATATCTATCCTTGAAAACACAAAAAAAGGAAGGAAGGCTCAAATTTTTCTTTTAATAGCAGAAACTAGACTCATATGTTTCAGAATTTTTTGATACCGGATCAACTCAAAAATTCCCTAATTATCCGAGTCAGTGTATAATTTCTCGAGTCTTTGTAAAATTTGATACTGTCAGAAATCCGACCCACTTCGCGACGTTGACAGTCCACCTACTCATGTACATACATTCATTGTAAAACGACGGCTACCTACTGCAGGATGGATGTAATTATTTAAGTTAATTAATGTCAGCTTTTAATGTACCGATCATCTGACTTTCAATCATCAAGGAAGATCTACAATGGAGTCAACGCACTGATCAGATTATTATCCTACAAGCGTTATTTTGTAAGTAGTTCAGTTTTCAAAGTTTGAAATCATCAACGATCCATCAGCCGAAGTACTTTTGTGCCTACTGTCTTTTGTGCCTACTTTTGTACTCATTTTTGTATCAATCAGAGTGCAAGTTTTGTCTACACTACTATGTTGTTCTATTGTGCTTGATTGATTTTTCTGTGTTGAATGTTCTTGCTGGTAACTGACGCACTTCCGATCCAACAACCACCTGCTCCACTTCCGCTGCTCAAGATTTCTCTAATTTCCCACACTGGGGACATTACCTATCATGATGAGTTGCCAGGGGCAAGTGAAGCAATGATACGGTAAGAATTCAAACTGACTAATCAGATTGTGGCCTTCCATCTAGCACTCACGAGTCAAGTATGAAAGGAGGGTGGTTCATTGCTCTCATCAACTCATTTGCCAAGGTTTAAAAAATGGGCAGCGATTCAAAGGGCAAGAGGGACTTGTCGCGAGTTTGATAAAACGGGCCCTACATGGCAACGCGTAATATGCCAAATTTTATTTAAAAAAAAGAAGGGCATGGCCATTTTTGATTGGCGCCCAAATGTTTTAGTTACTCCGAAGGAAATCCCCGCCATCGTCTTCGTTACGATTTGCAAACGCGATGACCGGCTATAGGAGGTGATAGTCTGATATTAGGTCACTAGGCTTACCGGGAGTCCCGGTATCCGGTCACTTCGGGCCTTCTTCGTGAAGCTAAACATAGGTCGCTCGCTCGCCTCTTCTTCGCCATCACCAGTGTTCGTTCGATCCATCTTGGTCCTGGAGACGGCATAAGCGAGACACAAGGGCGAGGAAGACAATTCCGTGTTTTTGTTGATTTTCTGATGCTTTCTTCTTATTTTTGATTTCTTGCTCGTATAAGCGGCGATTAATCAGTTTCGAGTTCCGTTGAGGATTTTTGATCAGGTTCATGGACAAATTACTTTTCGTGTTTTGTCGAGTTTATGGTGTGTAGTTTTATTCTCGATTTATTGCTCGAATAAGCGGCCATTGATAAGTTTCGAGCTACTATAGAAGAATTGCTATCTGTGTTCTGGAGTTTTTGATGTTTACTTATTATTTTCGCTTTTTTCCTCCACTTTTTTTGCTTATTTTCGATTTCTTACTCGTAAAAGCGGCCAATAACAAATTTCGAGTTACATTGCCTTTTTATGATGTTTACTTCTTATTTTTGCTTTCTTGCTCCTGTAAGCGGCTGGTAAGTTTTGAGTTAAATTGAATGACATCATTTAAAAATTGCTTCATTGAACTCTTCGAGAAGATTCACGTTACTTCATGCTGCAATTGATTTTTTTCGGGTTGATGATTTAGTTAATTCGGTCTTGAAGTGGAAATGGATTACACACGTTCAATTTGGAATGAACTCTTTTGCAGTTACACACAGACGGTTGTTATCCGAACTCTTTATTGTGGGGATTGTTTTTCAGTTTTGGCTTGCTAATTGCATGTAGGTGATGGAACCGTCAATTTGACCATAGCACCGTCCTGCCTAATTCTATAGACACGCTAGTCAATCTCGTTTTTTGGAAAAAAGAGATGCAGAAAATGGACGTTAATCTGGCCGCTTTACAAATATATCTGAAGTGAAGGAGGTTCTGCTCTAGTTTGTCCGTGAAAGAGCCTTCATTATCCCCTCGTTTAGGAAAATCAGTAGATTTCCTTCTATGTTGAGGTCCCCTGCTTCATAGACCTTGCAGCTTTTGTTTTCCGGTATCAGATTTTATATCTTTTTTTTTTGTGCCTCATCTGTTTAATTCGTCATGCCAAGGATCTTGAGGCATGTTAGGCATTTATAAGGGGTATAGACATCTTTCAGATTCAGAAATTTTTTACCATCCATAAACAAATGTGACCAAGCAGTGAGCACTAGAGCCTATCTGAAACAGTTCAATTGAAATGGCAAGAGTTAAGTCCGAGAAAGGACAGGCCACATTGCCCTTTACTGATAGAGCAGTTTCCAACGGAGGAGATCAGCACCAGAGCAACAATGTGCATCAAGAAGCGGATCAAGTTGCGGGGGAATCCCCTGTGGACCAGACATCAACTCAGCGACGCATGCTGAGAGCTGATTACCGCTCAATTAAGGAGTCCATAGCAGGTATGAATGATCATGTCAATTGCATGCCTTAAATCTCTCGTGCTTTTTATTTTGGGAATGTTCTGCATCCTGCTTGTGTGTTCCTTTACTGAAATCAGACATCGGTACGTTGTTTCTGGTGGATTGCTAGTTATGATTTCTTTGCTGAAATTTTGTTCAACTTGTTCGGATAAACGATATATATTTTTGGCCAACATTTTGCGCCTCTTTTTGATGAAGAAATAAGGTTTTCTTCCTTGCATAAATGAGAGAGAGAGGGAATGAGAATGTATGCTGTTATGGAGAAAAAGCTTTTCTAAGTTTCTCATTGGTCCAAGTTTGCCCTAAATCATCTTTGAAGGGTAGTTGAAAGGCACCTGAAAAACAGTTGAAGTGAGAGGACACGTGTTTTTGGAAACTTCTAGAAAGAGAAGTTTTTAGAGAGAGAGCATATGTAAAATGCAATGGCAAGAGAAAGAAATAAAGAGAGAGAGAGAGAGAGAGAGAGAGAGAGAGAGAGAGAGAGAGAGTGATGTTTTCAAATTTTTAGGGTTTTCTACTTGTGATGAGAGAAATAGCGATATAGTGAGGTGTTGGAGAGAGAGAGAGAAAGAAAGAAAGAAAGAAAGCTTTATTAATGTCTTTTCCATGTCAAAAGGCATATAAGACTAATGAAGTACATGGTAACCATGGGAGCGTATAAAAACGTCTCCAAACTGTAATAAAGAAAACATCTAGTGCAAACCAAAATAGACACGTATGCGAGAGTGCGCATAATAATCATATGTATCTAGGATAAGCTATCAAGGCTGTGCTGCTGCTGTGCTGATGCTGTAAAAAGATGTAATGCGAGCCACAAAATGGGAAAGCACTGGAGCCTGCCGGCGACGTCTATGAACATGAGCACGTGCATGTGTAGTAGTACACCTCCGCGTAGAATGTCTAGTAATCCTGGTGGTAACATGATGGTGGGAGGTACATTGTTTTTGATCTCTATGAGCATGAGAGCGGCCATCATCCTTGTCGTCGTCATCATCATAATCCTCATCCTCAGGTACTAAATCACGCGATCTCCGTCTGTTAGAATTAATGGTTAATTGTAGAGGCCAGCTTGCGTGCTAGAAGGCCTATTTCTATTTTTAGTATAGGTACCTAAGTTAGTACCAGTTTTGCTAGAATAGTATAGAAATCTATTTTAACCAAGTTAGCATAGATTTCTATTGTTAAGACTTCATAATTAGCATTTCAATTGCTATTGTAGTAGAATAGCTTTTGCTTTTCATTGTGGACAGCCTCTATAAGAGTAGATGGGTGCCCACCTCCATTGTTATCTCAGTTTCCAGCTTATGAAGCATAGCTTCTTGCAGTCTCTCTTATTCTTCAGCTTGTGGTTGATGTTTTGTGTGAGTACTAATAAGATTAGTCTACTCCAATTAGAGAATCTCTTCGATTCTAACATGGTATCAGAGCTGCACAAACATGATGATCTGATGTAGACGCATCAAGTTTGTAAAATCGACCTTCCAACAATCCTTTGACCACAACTTTGTAACCTTTGTTTTTGTCTTTGATGAGACACTTCTGATCGTCAAACTCAACTTTCATATTCTGTTTAGCTATAGCAGAAACTGAAAGTAAATTCTTTTTTAAGCCTGGAACATAGAGAACATTCTTAATTTCTCCTATATTCCTTGAAGGTAAATGTACTCTCAGTGTACCTCTACCTTTGATATCGTAAGAAGAATTGTCTCCAAGTTTGACATGTGAATTTACACCAGTGTCATCAAACTGTGTGAACCAATGTGGTGTCATATGTTGCGTTGCTCCAGAATCAATATACCAACAATCTTCAGAGATCCCTGATGTTGAAGTTGAGAATAACTCATAGCATCCCACAACTTCACTTTTGTCTTCGTCTTCAATGAAAGTTGCCTGACTGCTTCTTCTTGTCCTGGATAGCCTTCTTTTTCCTGCACTCAAACGCAAAATGACCATACTTGCCACAAAAATTACAATTGCCAAAACACTCCTCAAAGTATTCATTTTAGCAACCGGTGTGAAAGTGTCAAAGCATATTGAAGTTCAGCAACATTTTATACGAGAAAAGTTACAAAGTGGTGAAGTAGAGTTGATCTACTGTGACACCAATGATCAAGTTGCAGATATCTTCACAAAAGGACTTGGTCGTGAAAAATTTGAGAAGTTTAGGACTCTCCTAGGTGTTATTGATAATTAATTATCCATTAAGGGGGAGTGTTAGAATTAATGGTTAATTGTAGAGGCCAGCCTGCGGCTAGAAGGCCTATTTCTATTTTTAGTATAGGTGCTATCTATTTTTAGTATAGGTACCTAAGTTAGTACCAATTTTGCTAGAATAGTATAGAAATCTATTTTAACCAAGCTAGCATAGATTTCTATTGTTAAGACTTCATAATTGGCATTTCAATTGCTAGGGTTAATGATGCGGCCTTGTGGAGAGAGGTGGTGAGGAAATCAGCCTGGGTGTCGACTGGACTGTCATGAGGAAAGGAGTGTAAAAGTGAAGCTAAGGACTGCTGGTATAGCGGCATGTGAGTGGGGTCAAATGTGTACGTGGGTGCTCGGGTAAGCGTGGGTAGTGTAGATGGATGAGTGGGTGGGAGGTGGCCGATATCGAAGGAGAGAAATGAGTGATCAGAAAGGGTGGTGGGGAAAATGTGGAAGTCAGAAACTGTAGGTACAAAGGATGGTGACCCCATGAGATAGTCAACGACACTATGTCCTCCACTGTGAGGGTGGCATGTGTAACTGTCTGAATGTGGCCAGCAGGGTAAGCCATTATAAATGCCTAGCTCATGTGCCTCTCCAAACTGCAATAAGTGCTCACCATATGAAGTAGTAGGTCCAAAACCGTCCGCGGAGGTCCTGGTAACTCCAAGCATATCATTGTCCAAGGCACGAACACGTAGCTGATCAGTGGTGTCGAAGAACTCTATCTGTCGCGAAGATGTCCGAGCATTAAAATCCCCTGTGAGGAGAATATGCCCCCGCTCTGAAAATCTGATAATATCGGGTGTCTGATATGGAGATCCAATACCCTCAGCAAAAGACGAGGACTCTGGTGGAAAGTAACATGCTGCAATAAACAGATCTCTATCCAAGCCAATATCCTGACCCACGATGCGAGTCCAGGTGTAGCGGGCCTGCTCGTCATGTCGGATGAAGTCAATACTCAAGTGAAGAGCCTCCCTGTACAAGCATGCGACCCCACCTGAACCACGTCCACTAGCAGATCTAGTCTCTCGTCGGAATACTGAATCCCATCTATATCCAGGAAAAGAAGGAACTCCTCGCTCTGGGCTCTCGTGTGTCTCTATGAAGAATAATATATCCCTGCATGTAATGAAATCAACAAGGTCCCCTGTCGTAGAAGATGAGTGTATGCCAGCACAGTTCCACACTCCAATCCGAAGGTGGTGTGGATGGGGCCCCGGGGTGCTCCCACCCCCGGGCACCCCAAATCCCTAGCGTTGGGGTCTGCTAGGTGCACTATCAAGAAAGCGCACTTGCCCATCTCGGTAAATGACTCGTCTGCCAGACTCACGGGCTGCTTGAAAGGCCTTACGCCTCTCCTTTACCTGTATATATGTGAGGTCGTCATCCATATAGATAGTGGTGCCACGAAGCTTAACTTTGCACCGCAAAGCATCTTGGCGAAACGGATAATGAGTGTAGCTGCATCCCTGGTGGTCCTCCAAGTTGTATCTAGCCCATCTGTCATATGTCCTAGAGTGGTCTTGAGAAATCTTGTGGCTTCGGCAATGGCATCCTGCGTGTCCGGTATCCCACGAACCCTGATGTTGTGGGCCTTTTGCCCCCTTGACCTCTCTTTCGAAATGGTGGCTGAGATGACGGAGGAGATGGGGGCACTAGGCTTGGTGCCTTTCTGCACGACTGCTGCCCATGAGTCTTTGTGCTGCTCGATTTTGCTCTCAAGCTCCCTTATCATGGTGGTGGTCGATTCTGAGGCTGCAACTTGCTTAGTGTTGATCACCTGCTACAAAGAAGCGACTTTGGACTGCAACACATTTTTTTCCCTGAGCAAGGAGGCCACTATTCCTTTCAGTTGTGACAGTTCATGCTTCAAAAGCTGGAAATCGGCCTTCATTTGGTCAGCCTCCTAGGAGGAAAATAGTTCAGTTGATTTGGAAGGAGTGTATGGGATGGGTACCGGTACCGTAGATGGGGGAGCTGTGGGTTCTTGGGGATTGGGGATAGGAAGGAGGCCGGTAGCCAGAGCGATGGGGTGGGAGATCAATGGAGGCGAGGAAGAGGCAGAAGACGAAGAAGAAGAGGGAGGAACCAGCGAGATATCTGAGAAAAGATCTGAGGAAAGCGAGGGGGGGGGGCATAACAATAGGCAGCAAGGGGTCTGATTCACCAACGAGGGTGGTAAGGGTGATGTGGGCTTCAGCGAGGGGAAAGGAGGAGATGGTGGGTGTAGCGAGGGGGGTGCTTTTTCCATCGAGGGAGGTGCTGTTGCCAGCGATGGGGGAGGTGTGAGTGTTAGCGATGGAGGAGGTGTGTTCAGCGATGGGGGAGGTCCGAGTTTCAGTGATGGAGGAGGCATTTCCAGCGATGGGGGAGGTGGGGGTTTCAGCGATGGGGGGGGGGGAGATAATAGAGAGAGGGGAGCGGGTGGTCCTTCGTGGGGGGAGAGAGGTTGGAGCGCGAGGGGCAGCAGGAGTAGATCCGCATGGAGGCATTTCCAGAGAGAGAGAGAGAGGGTCAGGTACGGATCAGGGCGGACGGACAGGGACGGATCAGGGCCAGGACAAGAGCAGATTCAGGGCCAGGACATGAGCGGGTAGGGCCAGAGCAGATCAGGGCCAGGACAAGAGCGGAAGGATAGGAGCAGATAGGGCAAGGATAGGAGCGGACAGGGCCAGGGCAGGACGGATAGGGCCAGGGCGGATCAGGGCTAGGACAGGAGCGGATAGGGCCAGGGCAGGAGCGGATCAAGGTGTGTCATCATTGGAGCGGATCAGGCATGGATCAGCACCATCAGAGTAGCGGATTAGGAGCGCATCTGTAGCGGATCAGGAGAGAGAGACGAGAGAGAGAGAGAGTAGCAAGCATGCTAACAGTAACATCATCAAATCAATTAAGCAAGGAATGTGGAGACTCATCAAAGAGTCATTTGAAGTGGTTGTAGGCAAGCTCTCTCTCCCGCCCTCTTTCTCTCCTCTCTTGCTGTCTCTCGAGCTTTTGTGGACTGTTCCGTTGCCCGTGTGCGCCCTTTGGGTTTTTTTTTTATAAATTAAATAACGCGTCCGGGACGCTAAACGCGTCCAGAAAAAAAATTGAAAATAAAAAGATGCGTCCGACCCCGTGTCCGAGGGTCGGACGCGGACGCCAAAAGGCTGCGTCCGCCCCGGACCCTCATGTCTTGATCCAAACCATAGATGCTCAGAAACGTGTTTTTGAGGGCATGCGTTTCAGAAAACGCGTTTCTCTTCCTAGAATCGTACAATTTTTTTTTTTTTTTTGAGAAAATAGCTTATGGCTGAAATTTTGAGGGGATCAATGGTCAAACCAACGTTTTGCCTCTCAGAAGTGCAGTAGATGGGCAACAAACAGATCTTATTTTCAACAGCTATTTGGTTGTTATTTGTTCTGGTTTTCAGTAAATGCTCTGGGGGTTCAGGGGGCGGTAGCCTCACGAGAAACAGGGGGTCTGGGGGGCTACAGCCTCCTGGTGGGGGGTTTGAGGGGCAACCCCCCGAACGGCAGGGTCCGGGGGCTGCCGGTAGACCCCGGCCCCGACGGTAACGCCTCTTCATGATTTTGCCTTCCAACTCCTTGAGTGAAAACACACTTACTGGGACCATCTTTGATCGTGACGAATAGGCTAGAGATTAGTTTTGAATTTTTGTCCTTGACAGAACCCAACATGGATTAATGCACTTGAACTGGACCATCCTGCACCCGAAACAATCGACAAACTACACAGTAATAATGCTCTTAATTAGAGCTTTCACTTGATACCCATATTGCCCAAAAAAAAACCAAATTAAAAAAAAAACGTTTTTGGAATATTTTTGAAATTTTCAGAAACACGTTTCTGACCGTGATTCTGAAATGCGTTTCAGAAACGCAGTGCGTCCATGATCCAAACAGATGGGTGTATCGACAATTATTTTACTGCTGAAGATGTCCCGTGCTTTGCTGTCCCACAGCAACCATCTGTAACCAGTCCCAGCACGTTGTCAGATTTTTGGTGCTGCAGCGATTCGGTTCTAACATTCTGCCTCTAGCAATCTGCCTCTCGTCGACTTGTCGATATCATAGCAATTCTAGAACCTTATCTTCTTACGATCTGTTTGATCCAAACTCAATGAATAGCACACAATGCTTCGACACCCCAACACAGTTATCCTTAAGATCCAGCTATACTGTCCTGGTCCAGTGCTTTGACTCCAGTGACCTGTCTTGCTTGCGTATCTTCCCTTGTAGTAAAGACTCACTCCTTTCAACAATAGAACTATAAGGGACTGCAGCAGCGATCTGAATCACAAAAGTATAATAGTTTCTGGCAGAAATATGCTTGTTTCTAGCAGAAATCTGTTTTCCAGTTGTGATTTCCTCCCTAACTTTCAGTGATCTGCCGTCAACAACCAACACAAGCTGTCCTTGCTAAGCAATCTGTTTGCTTCAAAATCAACGATCTGCCTTTTGCAACCTGTCCTTAACGACCTGCCTAAAATGATCTACCTTGCAGAAATATTGCGATCCAGTACCTGCAGATGTTTTCTTGGAAATGATCCCACTTGTAGCGACCATTTACCTATGTTCTATGCTCAGATCAGAAGCAATCTGAGAACAACCTATGCTCTGATAACATGTCAGAATCACCAGAATAATGCAAGATAGAGGAGTAGCCTAATCATATTAATACTCACATACACAAAGATTGAGCAATCGAAACAGTTCTTAGAATGATCATAATTTTGGAGAACGTGGTGAGCCAGTCCTCCTTATATAATTATCTAATAACGTCAGCAAAAGCTAAAAGCATAAAGCAAAAAGCTTGATTTAAACTCAGTTCCTATACTCAGTAATTTCCCAAGTCTTTCACCAAACCACAAATGTAAATCCTATTATTGAACTACAGCGCCCTCCTACATGCAAATATTCTATGGCAAAACTAAATATTATATGGGCCCCTAAATATAGTTCACAGGCATGGCCCATAAACTTTAGGTGTCAAATTAACATTAGTTTCTAACAAAAACCACATTGTCAATGGAGTAGGATGTTCTCATATACAACATCATGATTGCTAATGCGGTGTTTGTGGATGAGCCCCAAGGTTATATAACCTTTGAATAAGTAGGAGGTTTTAAATCCGTGATAGAGGGTAGCTTCCTCTTTCAAAACCCCAACTCAGCTCCATACATTGCTCACACTTTTAATACCACTGTGACTTCTGGCTTCCCCACGACATGGTGTACTAATATCCTCCATCCCATCCTTACGGCAGGTGATCCCATGAATGTAGAAAATTACCGTACCATCATGATTGGTCACACTTTGGCTAAGATTTATGGTTCTATATTACAGTCAGTTGTTGGATCCTTTGCTGAGATTGAGGGTTTGCACGCTTTGGGCCAAGCTGGATTCAGACCAGGATACTCTACCTCAGATCAGATTTTCATTTTGAGATGCATTATTGAGGAGGCTCGACATAGGAGACGAAGAGTTTACTGTTGCTTTGTGGATCTCGGCAAAGCTCTTGACTTTGTTCCCAGACATCTTCTCTTTCAGAGGTTGGCTTCACTTGGCTTTACAGAGGAGACTATTTCTGCGGTCATTACTTTATATGAGTGAGTTTTGGCGCGTTTCAGAGATGGTAGTGGTTGGTCCCCGTTGATACATTGTACCATTGGAGTAAAGCAGGGCAATCCTTTATCGCCTACTCCCTTTGCACTAGATATTGATGATCTCGAGCGAGTTATTCGCGAGGAAGTTGGAGAGGGCTGCCCTTTAGCGGATATTATTATACCCATTCTCCTATATGCTGATGACGTGGCTCTTCTCTCATCCTCTGCAGCTGGTTTATAGAGACACCTTTATGCTCTTCATCGAATCGTCAGCTTTGGGGATTGACGGTTAATACTAGGAAGACCAAGATTATGGTGTTCCAACACCAATCGACAGCAGAGGGATGTGGTATTTTATTATGACGGACAACCGATTGAGATTGTGATCTCTTACACCTACTTGGGAGTACTCTTTTCTGGTCCATTACTCACCTTCAGACCACAACCCTTACTAGGCTCTGTAAGGGGCATATCGCTCTTGTCCATATGGAGAGATTTTGTTCCACATACTATGTGCGGGACCCTGCCACCAGATGCTTACTATTTTCTGTGACAGTTTCCCGAGTTGCTTTATACTCTATTGAGACTTGGTACCCCGATCTATCACGAGATTCATGGAGGGATCTTACTCGCATTCAGATTCTCATGCTTAGCCAGACGTTTCGGGCTAAACCCTCTGTACCACACGATATTATACTGGTGGAGTTTGCCTCCCCTCCCTTGGTTCTTTCAATTGTTTCTCTCTGCTGTGGAGTGCAACCTCAGGTTTGGAAAGTACACTAAGTGATAAATTTTCCATCTACGCTATACTCTCAATAAATCAGTAATATCACCTTCATGTAAACACTTTACATGACACACCGGATGAATCATTACTTAACTCATGAGATTAAAGTTAAAGAAACTGACAATTACAGTCTGAAACTATACACAATTTCTTGTAGACAATTTATAAATGCTTCTTGGTACAAATACTCTTAGACTCCAAAATTCAAAATTTCTAGCATCTCATGCAAGAAAATAGCAATCATCTAATCTTAATAGATTTGTTTCTCCTATAACCATCAGAGATTTAGAACGAAAACTGTACACAAGCTTTGACAGATTATAATCTGTAGCAGAATACCATCCTGTAAATTAATCAAATTCAAATTGTTTGAATTCTCCATAAGTAAAAGCAATTACTGTATGAGAATTCCTGTAAGACACCAAACGTTCTCAATTCACTGGAATGAAGAGATTTAGATTTTTCAACATACTTATCTAAATTCCTAACTCATTCGATAGATCGAAAATTATTCACCACACTTAAGAATCATCACAATCCCTTATAATCCTCTGACCATAATTAAGTATCCATTTATGATCCGTCAATCATAACTCACTGGAATTCAAAATCATACTTAATCATTAAAGGATATTGGAATATACGTCCAACATAACTCAGAAAAAAATAAGAATCGTTCCAAAAATTTTTCCACCAGGAAAATATTGGATTTTAAGAATACTCTCCAAAAATTAGATTCTTTAACATAAAGCAAGATATTCAAGTTCTAAAGACAGAAAGCATACAATGACAACCATCTTCAACTACAAAGAAAACTTTAGATTGCATACAATGACAACCATCTTCAACTACAAAGAAAACTTCATTCAAGAGTAACTCAAATACTCAAGTTAATGCCAATGATTAAATCTCAAATGTCAAGGTGCAGATCTCAATTTACTAGTAACACCACATTTAGATTCTTATCCAAATCATTTCTAAGTTAACCAATAAATCTTCCACAGAAACATCCGTTAACTCTACAAGTATTTGTTCCATACAATACTTGGTCATATGTCTATGTTTTACCAACTGGTTTTAAGTGTACCAAATAAACGCAGTAATCAAGAATACATAGTAGATCCATACAAGATAAATTGTGCACATTTGAGGATAATCTCACCATGACCCAATACATAAACACATATCCTAAACTGGTAGATTCCTCCAAAGTTTGAGACTTGGAGGCTTCTGCTTTTACCACTAGGAAAAAAGGATTTTGGTTGTAAATGGATTTATAGAACCAAGTACAATTTAGATGCTTCTATTGATAAGCACAAGGCAGGGTTGTTTGGAAAAGGTTATGCACAACAGAAAGGAATTGATACGAAGAAACAGGTGCACCAGTTGCAAAGTTTCACTACTATGGAAATAATTTTATCAGTGGCAGCTCATTTTGGTTGGGATATGCAACAATTTGATGTTAAAGAGTGCATTTTGGATGTAGTTCTAGAGGAGGAAGTCTATATGGAGCAGCCAGAGGTTTACATAGTCAAAGGACAAGAAGACATGGTTTGTAGCGAAGTTTTAAGGTACCTTTCGAATCGAAAGATCTACTATCCAATTGAGCTCTTTGGGATACAATCAGTAACGAACTAAATCTATTTCTTGATCAAGAATGATTCATCTCTTTAGTCCAAGTAACCGGAGGATTGTATTTATTGTGTTGGCTTATTCTTTTCGCCCCTTGTGCATAAAGTACAAAAAAGGACCAAGAGTGGATCGTAATCTGATCCTCAAGAGGGATTGGTTGTCAGATTACTTGATCTATTAATCTACTTGAGATTAAGATCAATCTAGATCAATTTTAGACACAAAATCCTAACAAGAACAATCATTAATTGAAGGTAGGTGTACTTTCTGGTTTCCCACGTGTGAAACCCTGTCTGAGTACGGACTACACATTGATAGCACCTTAAAACAATCAAAACAAATGTAGACAAATGGAGAGAATCACTCAAAATTGCTTCCAAAACCAAGATTGGTGTCTCACTTGATTATGGCCAAATGTGGCTCTATATATACAATAAGTGGGAGCTCGTGGTACTGATCATCCCTCTGATTCCACATGTGTGAAGGTGCTTTGCCATGTGATGATTCATCATGCAAAATGACACTTGGACAAAACCTTCTATTTTGAGCACTTTTGGACCATTTTCCTTCTATATGGAGATCTACTTGGAAATCTTCTAGAAGTCAAAATTCGCCTACTTCAGCTTATTCCACACATGTGAGTTGTCCTCTACACATGTGATATGACACCTAACCAAAGGATGTGGCCTAGAAAACTAGTTTTTGGCCTTTTTAGCCACTAGAACTTGAATTAAATCATATGTACAACCTATATGATTATGGTACATGACAAGTACATTATTTTCACACGTGGGAACAGGCTCCACACAGTGTGTTTATCTATATACAAGATTTTTGGCCTCTACCAAGCTTATTTTTGCATTTTTCACACTCCTCAAAAATCTAGCTTGGTAAATCTAGCTTGATGGAAGACATGATGATCTTGAACTTGACTCCATGGGCTGAATTGGTCTTTGCTGGTTCAAAAGGTGTGAAGATCAGCCAATGAGCTTGATGTTGATCTGAAATCACCATATCCATGATAGTGCTTCTTTGATGTTGACATCTTTGATGAGCATGAGAGCTTTGCACCATCCTAGCACCTCCAAAATTGATTCCTTCCAATTTTCATGTAGATGCGTGACCTTGAGGCTTGCTCCTTCTTCATGTGCATGCTCCTTCATAAGAAAATAAAGATTTCTTCTTGATTTATTAAGATAAAAAAGATCTAACATCATGTTACCACGATCTAGAGAATTAGACTCATCCAAATTGGCAAGACTATGCATGCTATAATAACAAAGTGTTTGCATCATATCTTCATGCTTGTTTACCATGCTAATCTCAGATCCAATGAGGCTAAATACTTCATCATGGAGATAAGTGTCTTTAGAAGATGATTCACTTACTCTCATAAAGAGTTTACAGTTTGCCTCAATACAAATTTTCAAACTATGAGTGAACAAATCACTTTTGCTCTTACATGACTTAAGAGCATACATTTGATGAAATAACCATTGGCTTTCTAATTGATTTAAAATCAATTTCAACCTTTTAAGAACATCATCTATGTTCTCAAGAGAGACTTCATACTCAACTAGTATGGCTTTACTCCAATTTTGAGATGCAATGATCTCACTAAAGCAAATTGATTTATCAAATGACATAAGAGAAGTAAGTATGTGATGTATACCACATGAGATATGCTCCTCTTTTCCTTGAAATGTGAGCCACATGGACTCAACCATATTTCTTGAGTTTCTTTTTGGAATCAGAATTTGAGAAGGTCTCTCCTCCTCAATCCTTGGCACACTCCTTGAGAAGGATTCTCCTCCTCAATCCTTGGCACATTTGAACCTTGAGATGACTCCTTAAGATCCTCTTCATGGTGCTCCTTTTTGATGGAAATCTGAGACCTCCATGTCTCATAATGATCACAACAAGTATGACCATTCAATATGCACTTCCTATGATTATCAAAATTACTTATGCTAGAAACATAAGTCCAAAAATCACCACAACTTGGCATGATTTTTCCAATATCGAAATCAAAAGGTATTTCCATCTCAATAAGGCTAACTACTTGCTTATGGATATAAGTGTCCACTTTGGATGCTTCACTTATTCTCATAAGAAGTTTACAACTTGCCTTTAAGATTGAAAACTTACAATTTTCATCTTTATGAATGAACACATCATTCATGATTTTATTGAAACCAAAAGATCCTGCATTATGAAGACATTTCCATTTCCTTGACTTCATATCTAATGTAAGCTTACAAGGAAAACATGCTGTGCTATATTTTAAGGCATCACACTCAACTAGTATTGCCTTAATCCACCTTTGAGATACAAAAATCTCTTCAAAGCAAAATGGTTCTTCATAAGTTGACATGAGAGCATAAATGAAACTATTTTCATTTTATGATTGCTCCTTATTCTTGATTAATTTCTCTTGGATAATAACAATAAGTTTGAACTTGTCCAAAGTTCCAAGCAAAATACTTTCCAAGGACATAAAATAAATCCAAGTTACTTTCATGAAAGTGACATCTATCTTTGCATCTTGAACCAAACAATGTACTTCCAAGTGAAAAATTTCAAAAGATTTGACATGTGTTGTGATGGACTCTTGAAGACAATCTTGCAAGTCCTTGTGAGACTCCAAGCCTCATTTACCTTTCCACAAAGGAAACACCTTTCCTTGGACTTGTCCTTCTTGTATTTGCATTTTGAACTTGAAGCTCCATCCTTCACCTCGGCCCCCTTGCTTTAGTTCTTCTTGGATGGATTGGTCTTCTTTTTGTAGCATCTCAAGGAAAAATATCCTTCCTTGCCACAAAGGTTGCACTTAGGATCCTTTCTTTCTTTCAATAGGATGCCACCTATTGATGCTATGTGAATAAAAACATGTGATATGATTCTACAAATGTAATTTGTGACTCTCAAGAGACTAGATTCGAACATCTTCAACAATCTAGAAGAATCTACAAAAGATCTAGCTCACAAACCTAAGAATCAATCTTCACAGTAATGACTAGTCACTTGGAAACTTTGCTTTGATCACTAAGACAAAAGCACACAATCTTTGAATCAAATCACTAAAGAAATCAGATCCAATCTCCTATTGGACTCATCAAATACCAATGACTCTTTCTTTTGAAAGTTGAAATGGATATGAAAAAGATTTGACACCTAGATTTTCCTTTTCACTTGACTAGTTCTCTCAACACTTGAGATTCTTGAACAAAAGATGGGTTTTGTTTCAAATACATGAAAATCAAACTTAATCACTTCTTTTGGACTCACTCTTGACCCAATAATCTCACACTTGAGATTTAGAATGAATTTGATTTGATTTGACAACAAACTATACCACCAATTTTTCACAAAGCTTAAAAAATTAGACAACTAGAGATTCACAAAGATCTCAACCATGCATGAATACTCAAATATGGACGACTCCTCATTCTAGACATCCAATGGGATCTCAAATTCACCCTCACACTCTCACAAAGAAAGTTGAATAGAACTATGAGTTTCATACATACTATGTCAATTTTTGCTCAAAAAATTGATTCAATCACCCCTATTGGATTCCACCAATTACTCTACCTCGTAAGACTTGGAATGAAATTCAAAATCAAAACTGGTGATTTTTCTCAATAAGATATTGTGCTTCAAAGAGCTAATGCCACTTAGAAAGATTTGATCACCTAGGAAGAGACAAACTCTCCACCAATAACAACACATAATGAGCTTCTAGATCTTGCCCTCTACAAAGGAACTCTGAGAAAATTGGATCTCTCTCTACACATTTGTCATAGACACCTTAATGACTCTTTTCAAACCTTACAATCACTCAAACAAATTGAGTAGGGTTGAACAATGTGACTTGGATCTCAATCTCTTTTCTAGAACTCTCAATTGAAGCCAATTTATGTCAAATTCTACAAAAGATTTGCATAGATGCTCTATATGCACTAGAAACTCTCAAATTTTTCACTTGGAGAACAAATCCAAAGATGTTTTCTAGCAAATTGATGCTTTTAAACTTGATCCTATCACTCTTGAACAAATCTAGAGTGATGGTACAATGGATTTCAACCTCTCACCTTGCATATCACTCCTTAATCTATGATTTTTAGCAAAATCTCTCTTAACTTCAACATACACTCAAAAAATCAGAGAAGATCAATTAATGCACCTATTTCAAGTTTCAATTTTAATTTCTTGGCTGATCTAATCCAAGAACTAATCAAAGGATTAGATTCTCTATAGAAAATGCTCGATTTTGCACCAAAAATGACTCAAATTGGGTATGTGAGTCAAATTCTACAAATTTTTGAAATTTCTCAGTCAAAACCGGAGCTGTACGGCCTCACACGTGTGAAAAGGGTTCCTACAGCCCACAACAAGATCTGGACCAAAAATTTTGAGGATAGCTATCAAATCCAACTCGCTACACAAAAGTTGACTAGTTTTCAAAAAACTGCTAATTTTGGCTTTGATTTGGATTAACCCTATCAATTTCAACAAAACCTCTTGTACTAGGCTCTGATACCATGTGCATAAAGTACAAAAAAGGACCAAGAGTGGATCCTAATCTGATCCTCAAGAGGGATTGGTTGTCAGATTACTTGATCTATCAATCTACTTGAGATTAAGATCAATCTAGATCAATTCTAGACACAAAATCCTAACAAGAACAATCATTAATTGAAGGTAGGTGTACTTTCTGGTTTCCCACGTGTGAAACCCTGTCTGAGTACGGACTCTAACCTGAAAATCAAGTACACATTGATAGCAACTCAAAACAATCAAAACAAATGTAGACAAATGGAGAGAATCACTCAAAATTGCTTCCAAAACCAAGATTGGTGTCTCGCTTGATTATGGCCAAATGTGGCTCTATATATACAATAAGTGGGAGCTTGTGGTACTGATCCCTCTGATCCCACATGTGTGAAGGTGCTTTGTCATGTGATGATTCATCATGCAAAACTGACACTTGGACAAAACCTTCTATTTTGAGCACTTTTGGTCCATTTTCCTTCTATATGGAGATCTACTTGGAAATCTCCTAGAAGTCAAAATTCGCCTACTTCAGCTTATTCCACACATGTGAGTTGTCCTCTACACATGTGATATGACACCTAACCAAAGGATGTGGCTTAGAAAACTAGTTTTTGGCCTTTTTAGCCACTAGAACTTGAATTAAATCATTTGTACAACCTATATGATTATGGTACATGACAAGTACATTATTTTCACACGTGGGAATAGGCTCCACACATGTGTGTTTATCTATATACAAGATTTTTGGCCTCTACCAAGCTTATTTTTGCATTTTTCACACCCCTTTGAGGACATTTGTTAGTGCAATTATTGCATAACCCATGATAAATCTATGAAAAACTCACATAAAGCCCAAAAAGGACTTAACCTCCCGGATGGTTTGAGGAATTGGCCATTCATGAACCTGACGGACTTTATTTTTGTCAATTTCCAACCCATGGTCCGAAATAACGTGACCAAGATAAACCAATCTCTTATGGAAGAAAACACATTTGGATTTCTTGGCAAAGAGCTTCTCCTGTCTAAGTAACCTTAAGACAGTCTTGAGAAGCTCCTTATGCTCCTCCAATGTCTTACTATAGATGAGAATGTCATCTAAGTAAACTATGACAAACTTTCCTAGATATGGATGAAAGGAGATCGTTCATCATCTGTTGGAAAGTTTGCGGAGCATTTGTCAAACCAAATAAATGGTAGAACTAGAAACTCATGATGGCCATAACCCGGTTTTTTCATCGTCGTCACTCTTTATTCGAATCTGATGATACCTTGATCTCAAATCGATTTTGGTGAAGTGCTTTGCACCATGTAATCGATCAAACCAGTTCATCCATTCAAGGTAAGGGGGCAACGGTTTTTATTATTAATTTATTTAACTTTTTGAAGTCCACACACACATATGAGTGCCTCCATTTTTGTTATCAACTAAAATAACTAGGCCCCTCCCAAGGGGATTTACTAGGCCTTTTTAAGGTAGTTTTGCAGTTGCCTATAAACTTCGTCTTCGGTAGTACTCATCCTGTAAGGATACAAGGATATAGGCGAGCTACCAGGAAGGAGTTTAATATCATGGTCGACTCCCCTAGAGGGGGGAAGCAGGAAGGTGTTTCGGGAAATGATCAATTCTTGTCTAAGTCTCCTAAAAGTTTCACTTTCCCACGAATTTTCTTTTAGGTTATTAGACATTATTGCTAATTACATGTTATAACGTTGTAAATTGCATTTCTCATGATAAGTGAAATCCTTTAACCAACACATGTATGAATCACAATCTACGGTATTCTTGCATTCAACTGTGTCTAAAGCAGGAAGCATATGAGCAGAAGATATATCCACATTTCCATTTAATTCAATGAGTGAGCCGTTATGCAAGAACGACAAACTGTGAGTTACATAGCTTTTTTTTAACGACTCATTCCTCTCATAGAACCACTCCTTACCAAGTATCACATCTACTTTATCTAGATTCATAACATGAAAGTCTAAGTTATCCTTATAGGCTTGTATTTGAATCGGTAGATGAGAGACCATCCGGTCCCAGAGTTAATAGAATTCTGTGTAGAATTGTCGTCAAATATAATTGTTACGGCTTGGCCACCAACAATCCCTTTCATCCGAATGAGGGCGTGTGGGCCAAAAACTGCCGTGTTAAAACAACAATGCTCACACACAGAATTACTAGCAAAGGAAAGATCAATACTAGAAATGCTAGAGTTACTTGGCATCTGAAAAGAAGCCCCTTTAGCTTGCCTTCATTTTTTAGGGCATTTTTTGCCACGTGACTTGGTTCCATGCAATTAAAGAACATGTCGCTTTTGGCTTTTGCAAAGGTCTCTTGGTCCATAATAGATCTTTTTTTTCGATTTACTGGGATCCGAAGGTACCTCCTTTGCCTTGTCTTCTCCTTTCTTTGAAAAGAACGGTTTCTTACCCTTAACTTCGGTGAAATACCAGGCTTAGGCCTAGCCATTATACGAGTGTCATTGTATATACGGGTTAAGTGAACTGCATCATCGAGGGTAAGAGGCTGGTTCCTTCTAGCGTCTAGCTGATAGTCTCTAGGCAATCCTAGAATAAAATGCAACTTAGCCAATAGAGATTTGTTCTAGTAGCAAAACGAGAATATACCTTATGGAATTCTTGTAGTATTGATCAAGGGGCCGGTTCCCCACTGCTATCGTCACATACTGACGATAGAAGTCGAAGTCATCCAATATAGGAAGAAAGGTCACCTTGAAGGCCTTGCAAAAATCTTCTCGCAAGGAATCGAATGTCCACGATTCACCCCGCCATAGGATCCGATCCAGATCCACCCTCCGTGCCCTGGCTTGTGACCTGTATCAAGCGAGATCCGACATCAAACCCTGGCAGTGTCCCATGCCATTGTTGGAGCCATCAACCATCTCCCACCTCAGACTCGTACTCATCTTGGTTGTGCACAAGCGCTCACCATCCACCTTCCCATAGGTAGATAGAATGTATGGCAAAGAAAGACCTCCTCTCCTTGTATACCTCCAAAGGTAAGAGTCTCTAAGCCTAACACATATCTTAGATCATGACACGTGGTAACCATGCAGGTCCACGAGTCCGTGGTCAAGTCAAGTGGCCCAGTCGACGTTCAATTACAGGTTGGATTTGGGACCCAAGGGAGTTGGGTCCATGACAAGGAGATTTTTCCTTGTAGGGGATCAATTGTTGATGTTTATTAAATATTCTTTGTAAAAGATTGCTAATTTTTTTGTTTTTTGTTGCTTATTTTGTACTTGACATGTGCCAAATCTGTGATTGAGTTTACAACAATCCGAACTTAAAACAAAAGCGTTCGTTTCACAAGTTATTGACCTTATAATTTCAAGAAGTATCCATAAGGTAATGCTCACAACTTTTTATTGGTGAAGTTTGGTCAAACTCTATTTGTATTAGTACAAACATAATATTTATCTCCTTTTGATTAGTCATAATATTGTAAACTATTTATTGCCATTCTTATGATTGAAATTTGTTTGTGAATGTTTTGTGAGCAGTTGACAAAGAAAGTTTGATGCAAGCGCATCCACATACATTCAATTCGATGATTGGCAAGGTGGACAAACTTCATGCTATGGGTAAGAATTTGGCCAATATATAACTTAATTTTCTTGGCATAATAATTTCTTTCTTTCTTTGCTTCAACTTATTTGTGTGAAAGCAGTCTCTATGTTTAGTTGTAGCTTTAAACTAGATCATTTTGATTAAAATTAGAGTGGATCTTTTTTATTTGTAATTTTATTGATATTTCATAAATAAGTAGAGAAGAATTATGATGTATTTTTATTGGTAAGAAGTATAATGGAGCTCTTATTGTTGCTTGTTATGATTAAAGTGCGCTGTAGTATTAGAATAGATCTTTTTTATTCGTAATTTTATTGATACTTCATAGAATAAGTCAAAAAGAATTATGGTGCATTTTCATTGGTAAGAAGTGTCGGGGAAATATGAGTGTGAATGGATGGGTCGAACAATCAGATTGGAACGATTCTACTACTGCACGAAAGCGGTGGTCGACTGATTCCCTCGGTGCGTGGACTACTACAACAGTAGGCGAACACAAAACAGAGTTTAATTGCGTTTATGCAGAAGCGGAAGAGCAGACAGTCAGACAAAGCAATAGGAGAGTCAGACAAAAAATGAAATAGCAAAAACATGCAATTCTGACAAAGACTCTGAACGCAAGGTTGGCCAATAAGGCAATGGCACTCTGACTATCACAAAACATAATTGTCGGAGTGTACTGATTCAGACTAATGTCTGACAGTAAATTTCTCAACCAAATTGCTTCATTAATAGCTTGAGAAATAGCAATGTATTATGCTTCTGTGGATGAGAGAGCAACAGAGAGGTTTGCTTACGATTGTTATAGGAGATAGGACCGTTGTTGAAGAAGAATGTAAATCCAGAGGTGGATTTACAAGTATCTACATCTCCTCCCCAACTTGCATCTGAATGTCCACTTAGTTGATGAAGATTGTCGTTGTCGACTTCTCCATAGCAGATGCACAGGTCTGTTGTAGCTCGAATGTACCTCATGACTCTGATAAGATCCTTCCAATGTATGATGCCAGGATTAGCCATGAATTGGCTTAGTGAGCTAATTGTAAAAGCACTGTCAGGTCTTGTACAGACCATTGCATACATGAGAGATCCAAGTATCGATTGATAAGGATACTCTCTCATTTGCTCGTTCTCCTGCTTTGTCCAAGGACATTGGTCCTTCGACAATCGTAGGCTTGGATCCATTGGTGACTGAGCTTTTTTGAATTCCTAGACAGTAGCGAGCTCACTCAGATCGGTCATGTCGAATTCGGAAGACAACATTTGCTTGGCATCTTTCACCTGATCGGTACTGTTGCTAAAAAGCAAAGTATCGTCGACATACAAGGTGATGATGAAAGAATGCTGCACTGACTTTGAATAGACGTTTGTATTGGCAGTGCGTGGTTGAAAACCATGTTAGATGAGGAATGTGTTGATTCTCTGAAACCAAGCCCTTGTTGACTGTTTCAAGCCGTAAAGTGCCTTATGGAGTTTATAGACATTATTCTTCAAAAAAGTATCCCTCAGGCTGTATCATGTAAATGTCTTCTTCTTTAACTCCATTCAGATAAGTTGTATGTACATCGAGCTGATGTACTTCGAGGTCGGCCGCAACAGCCAATGATAAGAGGACTCAGATCGATGAATGCTTGACTACTGGATTGAAAGTCTCATTGTAGTCGATGTTTGGGATATGAGAAAATCCTCTGGCTACTAGTCAGGCCTTCCTTCTGTCAATACTCCCATCAGCTTTATACTTGATCTTGAAGACCCATTTGCAATCGATAAGATTGCTGCCGGCAGGTAGTTCAACCAATGACCACGTCTGGTTCTTGATCAGAGAGGAATACTCTTTGTCCATGGCTTCTCTCCAGAGATCGGAGTTTGGTTGGCTGAGTGCCTCATCGACAGTAGTCGGCTCCTGATTTAAAGGACAGGCAGACTCAGGAATATACCTTGTGGGTTGTGTGCGCACTCGGTTCGATTTTCTTGGAGGTGCGTCGACTGATGATCCATTCCTTGGTCGGGTTGTTGCTGAGTAACAGCAACGTCTTCCTCTGATTCGCTATCGAATAGTTGGTCAACTATCGGCATGATGGAACTCGAGGCTCAAATTGTCGTGTCGATAGCAGGTGCCGAAGGTTCGCATGTAACCCTTGCCTTTGAAGTCGATGAACTGATACTCAATAAAGACAATATCCCTGCTGAATAAAATTTGTTGGTTATCGGGGTCGTACAGCTTGTAGGTGTTTTTGGAGGAAGTGTATCCGATCAGGATGGTCTTTAGACTTTGGAAGTCGAATTTCTTCCTTGTCTCCTTCAGGATTTGCGCGTAGGCTATGCAACCGAATACTCGTAGGTTCTTTACTGAAGGCTTAGATCTTGTCCAAACCTCATGGGGTGTTTCACCTAAGAGGGCTCCAGTCGAACATCTGTTCTGGATGTAAGCTGCAGTGGAGACATCGTTTGTTTCATTGATCATGTTGCATCGAGTAATGTTCGATTCTTCTTCAGCTTCAGCCCAGAAACTCTTTGGCGATGATGTGTGTGCCAGCATACATTTGTCTGACTCGACCAGGGTACGATTCTTCCTCTTGGCTGAGCCGTTAGACTAATGCGAATAGAGAGTGATGAATGGTTGTTCAATGCCTTGGCTTTGGCAGTACTCCTTGAATTCAGTAGAGATATACTCTCCACCATTGTCAGACCTCAGGGCTTTTCCAATGATGCATTGTTTGCCATAAGAGCTTGAAGCTTTTGTTACGACATCTTTGATGACATTGTGATCTTAAAGGAAGTGATCTGAACATAAAAATTGTATTTTGATTCACTATGGCAAAATACTTGTTCGTTAACAATAGTAAGAAGGGCTTAGTTACTTAGGCTGTCTATTTTTGTAATTCTTGACAAGTGTGTGCATCAAGGGGTCACTATCAAGTGAGGTTCAGAGGAAGAAGCATGTTCCACAGTATAACAAGGGATATTGACGAAAGTAGTACTTGTGATCCTTGTTTTCAAAAAACTGTCTATTGATACAACCTATGCTTTGTCAGAGTCTTGGAGAGATGCTTATGTGCGATCGAATATTTTGGTCAAGAGAAGTACATGAAAGTAATTACAACACGAGTTTGTTGCTAGTGTCACCTCACAATGAGCTATTCAATTGCATTTGAGGATGGATTGGGTTGAGTTGGAGACATATTATTTGGCCTTCCTTAATTAAAGCTTGTGATAGGTTGCATCAAATTGGAATGCTTTTGAAGAATTAAATTTGCTCGACATATGCTTGATTAGTAGGAAAGGATGGTTAACGTATGATGATTCTTAAAAAAGTGTCAAAAGCTTGAATTGAATTTCTCAAACTTAATTTTTGAGAGGAGGAAGCATGTTTTGTCTCTAACTAACTAGGGTTAATTTGCATCTAAGTTTAGGTCGTAAGGGTTAGGTTTTGATTGAGGGTTAGCACCTAGGGATAATGTAGTTAGTCAATAGTTAGAGTTGTAACCCTAGATCAACTATTCTCTCTCTTATTGCTTACAAATCTTGGTGGCAGCCATGGACAATACCACTTTGATTGTGTGTAGCCAACAAGTTTGAGCTTGTGAGTTCCTAGCTTGGGAAAAAAGTGTTATATTCTTCTCTTCTCTTTGTATATCCTCTTTCACACTTGAAACATGGATCCTAGCCCTTCTACGAAGCCAACATCTCCTTCTGTTAAGGCTATGACAGCTGCTTCTACCTTAGATTCCGATACTTTGTTTTCGGCTATCAACAATCTACAACAACAGATTGTTGATATGCAGGCAAGACATGCAAGGGATCAGCAGGAATTGAGGGAGCTAACGCAGTTAAGGCAACTACTGCACTAGCCCTTGTTTACACTTGAAATCTTCACGGTGGAAAAGAAAGACCGAGCCCTTGAAGTGCTCACATTGTGGGTTGATCGGTGGAACCGATATTTTTCCGTGCACGATTCTTCCGATGACAACAAGATCAACCTGGCTATCATTTATTTGCGATTTAAAGCTTTAACCTGGTGGCAGGACTTGAGGGGTAAGCCTGAAGTTGTGGGAAGATTTTTGTGAGGCCTTCAAGGCGGCCTTCCTTTCTATCTTGGATGACTTCGACTTTTATCATCAGTATGTGATGATACAGAGGGGGAACCGGCCCCTTGATCAGTACTTGCAAGAATTTCAAGAGGCTTATTCTCGTTTTGCCACTAGAATAGATTCTCTTTTAGTGAAATTGCATTTTATTCTAGTTTTGCATAGAGATTATTAGCTAGAGGTTAGGAGGAACCAGCCTCTCACCCTCGATGATGCGGTTCGCTTCGCTTGCATATACGGTGATACTCTTATAGTGGCTAGCCCTAAGCCTGGTGTTCAACCCGAAGCAAAAGAGTAAGAAACCATTCTTTTCAAAGAAAAGAAAAGATAAGGCGAAGGAGACTCTTTTAGGTCCTAGTAAGTCAAAGTAAAGATCTACTATGGACCAGGAGACCTTTGCAAAAGCCAGAAGCGATGATCTATGCTTTAATTGCATGGAACAAGTCATGTGGCAAAGGAATGCCCAAAGAAAAGGAGGCAAACTAAAGGGGCTTCTTTTAAGATGCTAGGTAACTCTAGCATTTTTAATATCGATCTTTTGCTAATAGTTCTTTGTGTGAGCATTGCTACTTTAATACTGCAGTTTTTGGCACCCAGGGCTTAATTCGAATGAATGGGGTCGTTGGTGGCCAAGTCGTAACAATTTTATTTGATGATGGTTCTACACACAACTTTATTAACTCTAATTTGTTGCAAAAGCTAAAGGTGGAAACAAAGCAAAGTGACTACCGTTATGTTGTGAAGTTGACTACGAGAGCGGAAGGCCAAGTTTGGGACTGGGTAGTCCCTCATCCGCCAATTCAAATACGAGCCTAAAGGATAATTTAGACTTTCATATTATGAATCTAGATAAGGTAGATGTAATACTTGGCAAGGAGTGGTTCTATGAGAAGAATGAGTCGTTAAAGAAAAACTATGTAACTCACAGTTTGTCGTTCTTGAATAACGGCTCACTCATTGAATTGAATGGAAATGTGGATATTTGTTCTCCTTATATGCTTTCTGTTCTAGAAATGGTTGAATGCATGAATATTGTGGATTGTGATTCATACATGTGTTCGTTGAAGGATTTCATTTATCATGAGGAATGCAATTTACAAAGTTATAACATGCAACTTGCATTAATGTCTAATAACCTAAAAGAAGAAAAATCGTCGGAAGGTGAAACCTTTAGGAGACTTAGACAAGAATTTAATGACGTTTTCCCAAAATAGCTTCCTAAGGGTCTTCCCCCCTCTAGGGGAGTCGGCCATGGTATTAAACTCCTCCTTGGTAGCTCGCCTGTATCTATGTGTCCTTACATGATGAGTACTACCAAAGAGGATGAAGTTTATAGGCAACTGCAAAACTACCTTAAGATGGGTCATGTAAGATCTAGTAACTCCGCTTGAGGAGACCCAGTTATTTTAGTTGATATAAAAATCGTTCCCCCTTACCTCGAATGGATGAACTGGTTTGATCGATTACATGGTGCAAAGTACTTCACCAAAATCGATTTCAGATCAGGGTATCATCAGATTTGAATTAAGAGTGAGGATGTGGAACCAGGTTTAGGACTAGGTATGGCCATTATGAATTTCTGGTTTTACCATTTGGCTTGACAAATGCTCTTGGGACTTTTCAGCAAATGATGAACGATCGTCTTCGTCCATATCTGGGAAAGT
Organism: Diphasiastrum complanatum; assembly: GCA_029204225.1. NCBI lineage: Eukaryota > Viridiplantae > Streptophyta > Lycopodiopsida > Lycopodiales > Lycopodiaceae > Diphasiastrum > Diphasiastrum complanatum. Next base: position 13,640,628 of record CM055112.1, read on the forward strand.
TCGTCATAGTTTACTTGGATGATATTCTCATCCATAGTAGAGGAGCATCTCAGGATTGTCTTAAAGTTACTTAGATAGGAGAAGCTCTTTGTCAAGGAATCTAAATGTGTCTTTTTCCAGAAGAGATTGGTTTATCTTGGTCACGTTATTTTGGACCATGGGTTGGAAATTGACCCTAATAAAGTTTGTCAGGTTTGTGAATGGCCAATTCTCAAACCGTCCGGGAGGTTAAGTCCTTTTTGGGCTTTACGGGGGTTTGTCATAGATTTATTGTGGGTTACGCAATAATTGCATTACTTTTGACAAATGTTCTAAAAGGGCGAAAAGAACTAGCCACCACAACAAATACAGTCCTTCGGTCACTTGGATTGAAGAGATAAATCAGAGTTTTGAGAACCTCAAATATTGTGTCTATAGCGCCTATCTTACACATAGTCGATCCTAACAAGCCGTATGTGCTTGAAACGGATGCCAGTGACTGTGCTATAGGTGCAGTCCTATATCAAGATGGTAGACCGGTTGCTTTTGAAAGCAAAAAGTTGGATTCTACTTAAAGGCGGTATTCCACCTATGATAAGGAACTTTTTGCAGTCATTCATGCCTTAAAATTTGGAGACATTATTTATATGGATCTAAATTTACCATAGTAACTGACCATCAAGCATTAAAGTACATTTATGATGCGGTTGACTTTAGGAGTTGTAAAGCGACATTTGAACTCAGGAGCCAGCTTGGTGGATCACAAAAATTGGGGCCCTTACGATTTAATGAGTGAGCATTGTATAGCTTCAAGGGGCGAGAAGAGAAAACCAGAACTTTATGCCGAAGGGTGATGGCCTAGGGCATGTAGTTTCATGAAGAGAAACCCAACTGTTCATCCTATGTATTTGATAAAAGATTATGGTTGCAATTATGATGTCATTAAGTGCCACACTTTGAGAACATGGTATGATCTTCCTTCCTATGGGACACCCTAGCGTTGTGCCGTATGATGAATGTAGATTGATATGATCTTCCTTCATTTTATGTCTTTTATGATAAGCAATTGCATGTATGATCTTCATTATTCCCTCTGTATGGTAAACACTTAGACAAGCACTTCAAGTATCTTTGTTTATTCATTTTCATCCATAGTTGCAAGAGTACAGAAACATTCCTGATACGGCGCCCTGAAAACACAAATGTATTTGGCAAATTTACATACAAACAAATATGCCAGATCATCAAAAACCTCAAAAATTTTCATAAACATATTTCACATAGAACAGAGGGCAAGTGGGTTTTTCCTAGTTTCTAGTACTAGAGGAAGCAGTAGTTGTCTTTTTGAGCTTACAGTAGCCACATTACGCAGAACGTTAGGCAGGTAGTATTTCCTTTTAAGAACTGAGGCGTGTTTCTAAAATGTTGTCATATGGTCAAGAATATGGCCCCCGAAACAGTTGGGAAATGTTCACAAATGTTGTGTTCAGGCTTTGAGGGGGCCAAAAATGTCCACTATGCATTTTTAGCCCGTCCCCCTCCGCCCCGGCCAAGAAAATGTTCAAACCATTTGTTGAATTTGGGCTATCAAGTTACCGTCCCTCCTGAGAGAAAGTCAAATAGAACAAAAGGAGGCTCCAGGGATCTTTCAGAAATAGCTATCCGGAGGAGTTATAACATTAGACAACTGCTGAACTAATTGAGCGTTATCAGAGGCTGCTGGACAAATTGATGGTGACATTTTGGAAAGAGACCTAATGCTCAAAAGTATTGATAAGGAGTTTGAAAAGATCAGTTCAATGTCTGCAAGGCTTTGCTCATAGATATTACTGAATTCTTAACCTGGTTATTGGCTGCCATTCAAACAATCTTACATTCACATTAAATGTTGAAAGATTGCTTATTATTCTGCTTTGGGTGTGCTTGCTTGAAAATATAGTCGACTAATCAGATAGGATTGTTAAGCAGTAGTTTAAAAACAATATGCTTGCTTGCAAAAAACAAACAATATTATTATCTGGATTGCTAAACACTGCATATTGCATCACTGATGCAGTGCAACGGCCACGAGAACAGATAGCAGATGCTGAGGCTGTGCTGGACATAAGCAGCACATTGCTGAACTTTATCAAGGTTGCCCAACACAAAGATGGAGTGAGCCCTGCTGAATTCATTAGTGGGATCATTCATAGTTTTGGCATGGCTGACTTTAGGGAGCAGTCTCGAGGAAACGTTAATGGAGAACAAGAAAGCGAGTGCCATATTGACTGGGGAGCATTAGGACTTCAGGCAACTTTAGTTCTTTGTGAAGCACCAGGCATCTGCACGATGTAAGTGTATCCAGGAAGAAAAATGTATGTTAGGTGTAATTTTCTTTGAAAAATGTCATTTGCTTAAATATGGTGGTGGGTGATGTAGGCTTGGACCCATGGATATCCTGCCAAAGCAAAGAAGAGCACCAGTGGCACAGAGGAGACGAGATAGACCTGCTGATGTTACCCGTCCTGAAGAGGTTAGTCATGGCTGATTGTGATTAATGGGAAATTTTCCAACCAATGTGTTAAACACAGTATGATTTGAAGTAGGTGTTGTATGGTTATGGATGCAAATATGTGAATATTCCACGCAGCACTATGAACATCGTACTCTCTATTGTGAACTGGGCTTCATGCAGGTGGAGGATGTGGATGAAGCCAATAGGAAAACAGAGACTGATAAGAATATGGAGGCCATGTTCAAAATATTGCGAACTTTGAGATCTGTTCAGTTAGAAGCTTTGGTTCTTAATCGTGTTTCATTTTCGCAGACAGTGGAGAATATCTTCGCCTTGTCTTTTTTGGTTAAGGATGGTCGAGCTGAGATCACATATGGAGAAGATGGAAGACACCTTGTGGGTAAGGTTTTTCACCATGGAGTCTTTTCCAGACCAGTACGAATGGAAATCTGCATGTATGTGGATACGGCTGTCACACAGGAATGTTAAACATGGGATGCCTTACTTAATGAAAGTTGTTATCGGAGGGCAGTTTCTACCAGATACCATGGTTAGCTTGGGCTTTGGGTGTCGTGCTTTGTTTATAGTCATGCTTGTGCTAAAACTGTTGTGGTTAAGTGGGTGGCCTTCCGTTTTCTATTACAACTATATCAAATCTGCTCAAAGTTGTGATTTAGAACGAATGCATTGTTACAGTTCCCAGGAATGTGCCTACTGCACACGAGCGAGCTGGTGGAAAAGTGGTCAATTCACAATTTGTTTTTAGGTTTGACTTCAGAGATTGGAAGGTTAGCTTGTCTATATGGTGGAAGTAAAAGTTATTCGTTCCTTGATAAGTTTGATGGTTGGTAGTGTATTTATATTACTTCATACTATGTGGTTATTGATTGTGAGCTAATGCCTTTTTTGTATGTACAGCTCATGCTGGAATCACTACAGGAAGGAAAGGAGCTTATGCCCCATAGGACTAGTAGCCCTTCTGGTAATCAAATAGCTTCTCTTACTCCAATCAGGAAAAACTCCAGGAACCGAGCTCGAGAGACTCCTGTTGGTCTAGAGTCTCTTGCAGATGGTGAGGGCCAGGATGATGATGGTGATCATGAAGAAATTATTGTATCAACTGTGCCAAAAAGACCTAGAAGTAGGCCGTACCAGTGAGGTATTGTTTTGACCATGAGCAATATGCCCTATAAATTCCTCTGACAAAGAGAATCGATTCTTTCATCAAAGTTCTATCAAAAGCGTTGGCTAATTGCTATTGGTTAGGAGACTGTCCTTTCATATTCTAAGACCCAACGGGGTTGGCTCGGTTGGTTAGCTTGACATCCAAAGTTTCTTTGGCCTCAGGTTCAAGCCTCCCCTTGGAAACCAAGAAGCATTTTTCCAAATTAGCTGGGAATTAGGGTAATTATTATATCAGCGTAATATCTTTCATTTTGTTTAATATAGTGTGTGATACTATTGCAGCTCCATCTTTTTCTCTTGTTTGTATGCATGGATCTATGTGATGTGGTAATGTAAATAGCTTGAGTGACAATGTGAATCAATGTACTAAGGCATTCATTTGATATCAGAACTTTTGGAGAGCTTCAGTTCAAGGTGAGAAACTTCCTTCGGATAATTTACTGGAAAAAGGACCAAAAAAAGAGGAGAATATCTTTGTTCAGCTGAAAAGTGAACTAGAAATCATAGTTTGGTTCTTGGAGAGTCTATACAAAGAGATTCGAAGCCATAATGAGCATTGTGCAGGATCAAACAAGGTCAAAATTCGACAAAATGAAAGATATTACGCTGATATAATAATTACCCTAATTCCCAGCAAATTTGGAAAAAGGAAATTAGCCATTTTTTCTTATTTCCTTATGAACAGGAGATCACATTGACCAAAGTAAAACTTGTGATAAGATAAGTGAAACTTTTTTGAAGATGCTATTGAAATAGACAAGATCAATGATATAATCTCCATATTCCAAAAGGAAAATTAATTTGTATAGTCATGGATTTTTGTCATTTGTTTGTCAACTACATTTAAACGTCGAAATATCTTTTGGGTATGGGGTAGACAATTCAATTCAATGAATAACATTTTCTTTTTAGCTGCATACCAATATATGTAAAATGTTTGCAGGTTGAGTGAGTTATCTTGGGAGAATCGAGAGGATGGGTATCATGAAAATTTACGGAGACGTGTTTGCCTCACTATGAACTAGGTTGACATAGAGCACTACTTACCATCCACAAGTCCATATTTGATAGGACTAAGATGTGGGACTTATTCGAAATTTTTTTAGGTAGGTTCATTATGACAAACATAAGATTTGGGGTAACTGGTATCTTTGGTTGGTCAAACTATTTTATGATATAGCGAAGCATCTATCTATGGGAATGAGCCCATATGAGAATTTTCATTATCAAGGTTTCTTTTTCAATCTATGGAAAAGGAGATCCATACTAAAATTGTTAATATAGGATCTTAAATGGCATATACAAGACACATTGCAAGTAAAGGAAATCTAGATAAGGCTCAATAAAAACCAAACGACAAAAGACATTAACATGGAGTTTGGGGAGGGAGATATCATCTGCTTCACTCCATAAAAAGAAAAGATGTTGCAATCTAATATTTTGAAAAATGTTAAGTTGCTATTAATATAGACAAAATGTACATAAGCAAGGTAAACATCAACCCAAGGTTGATCAAGTCATTTCCTAAATAAAAAACCTATTTAATTAAAAAGGAAACCAAAGCTATTAGCACATTGCGCAAGGAGTCATTCCAATAAGCAGTCAATGCCAACAATATACTAGGTATAGAGCATGTAGTAAATGCATGGCAAACTAGAAATAGATAGAAGTCGAAAGTGGAATCGAAAATCCTAAAAAACTAGCTAGTTTTGGAGTGTCTAGATCTTCCATAGCACAAAGAGCTTTTTTGCAAGAATATCAGATCTCGAAGGAGAACCTTTGCTTGAATTTTTGCCAGTGTGGTCAATCAATTTTCCGTACTATTTTTGGTAATTAGTGAATTAGGCAAGAGTTAGTGAAGGTTTTTTGAGCTTTTGGTCATTTTTCAAAAAAAAAATTCAATATCTCTCTTCTAACTTTCGCTAGTCCTACTGAGTCTTCCAAATATATGAAGGTCGTCCAAAGGTGCCTGTGCGAAGAACATGTACTTGCCCACAAGGACGGAGCAGATGGTAGAAAACATGTTAAGCCAAATTTGAGGAGGGTTAGACAGGGACCAACATGAGTTGATATGATCAGGGAAGAGGAGGGTTGAGCTCTTCAGTGAGTCGCGGGATGGCTGAAAAGGGCAGGTTGGAGAGTAGGCTTCCAGCCTTCCAAAGGGGAGGATTGATTCGAGGAGAGGTGAAGGCCGAGGCTCAAGAAAGAGGCCAAGTCAAGCAAGGCGCATTCATAAACAGTCAAGCGAGTAAGAGGCAGGAGTGCAAGGTGAGACATGGATGAGTTGTTGCAAAGTGGTGACGTCCTTGCCTATTAGTATCAAGCACAGCCTAGAGTGCATCCGAAACCAAGGGTGAGCTAGTGGGAAAATGGGAAGAGGTCCATATGGGCTTGTCAGCAGGAAGGGGGGCTTGAAGTGATTGGTGAAAAAGGAGGAGATGAGCAGAAAGAGGCATGTAAAAAAGAAGCAGGAAGTGCCAATGCTGGGAGGGGCCGAGAATCGAGAACAAGCAATAGACTACAAGAGCGGTTCTTAAGTAGGGGGTCAAGGATGCCTAGGCCTCTGTTGGGGGCCACATGGGTAGTACAAGAATGCCTAGGCCTCCGTTGGCCACAGGGGTAGTACATGGATGCCTGGGCATCCGTTGGCCACAGGGGTAATGTCATGCCCACAACTGATCTCGGGTAGTTATCCCGCTAGAGGTCAGTAGGCCCACCTCAACTCGTAAGTTAATTATGATTGTCAGGGGTTTGGGGCCCTCATGTGCATATGGTCATAATTAATGGTTGGAGGCCTAAAACTCATGATGGTGGATTATTATGGGTCTATCAATGAGTCATAGGGAAACTGGATGATTTGGCCTAGATAGGTTGCATAGGTGTCCAATGAGGTGTCACGGTGGACTACTAGCGGTGCATGGGCCTTGGAGGTTATAAGTATACCCATTGGACTCTCACTAGTGCATGAGTACCTAGCTACATGCTGATGGTGTGATTAGATTGATCCATAGCTTGAGGGCTAGATCCGTAAGATCTAGGTTTGGTTGGGTTGGTTTTGTCCACCATCCGATTCCCTTGTGTTGCTTGTCATGGCTTGCTTAGTGTTGGATCCTTGTTAAAGGACTTTATAGTGGTGTTAGAGCCAAATTGAGCGGTTTTGTCATTTAATTGAACTCAAAAGGAGTCAAGAATTGTGAGAGGATCTTCGTCCTGGTTTCTCGACTCTTTGGGGGGGAGAAAATTTTGTGCAAAAAGCTTGGTGCGGTTTCAAATTTCTCTTCTTGTGAGTCGCTATTTTTTAGGGTAATCGATTGTATGGTAAGTGCACTACCAGGATGACAATCGATTGGTTGTTTTGTGCTCTTGAATAGGGGTTTGGAAGAGATTTTGATTCCTTTGTTGCATTCAAGATTGTCATTACTTTTGCCCTTTTTGCTATTAGTATGTAGTCTAATGATAGCCTTAAGAAAGTAGTTTTTGTTGAGTACTTAGACCTAGCAACTGTATCATTTTAGAGGTTTATGCTGGATTTTCAATCTGGAAAAGTCTTCTAGTAATCACGCAAGCAAATTGACAAGAAATTGTTAATTTAAAGCTATTAAGTGATTATGTTTTTTCTTTTGACATGCTTTCTCCCATATTTGCATGTTGTAAAGTTTGAAACTTCGTTGTGAATCTGCAAGATATTTCATGGATCAAGCTTTGTGAAACCGAAAAAAAAATAGCTACTAAATCTATGTTGCCCACTTCCTTGCCTTCTTTCTTAAACTTGCTATTATGGTAGTCCTACACAACAATAAACAAGAAAAAAGTGTGAAAAGTGCACCTTGCTAAAAGCACCTCTTTGAAATTTTTTGTTTTAGTCTCTCTCTCTCTCTCTCTCTCTCTCTCTCTCTCTCTCTCTCTCTCTCTCTCTCTCTCTCTCTCTCTCTCTCTCTCTCTCTTGGGTGGGCACACCTCACTGGTAGTTGGCTAGCGATCTGCCAGCTTGCAGCCAACAGGAGGGAGGGAGGGATTTTTTTATGGAGTAAAAAAAAAGGGGGGTGGGGTGGGGGGTCTCTTAACCTTACAAAGTTTTCTTTCTAAACGAGAACGTTGTGGCATACCACAAAGGCCTTGCCATAATTGTGGTGTTTTGAGATTTGTAAATTTTTGACATGAAAAATGACCATTTAGTAAGAATGGATGAAAATTATTTAGTCAATTTCTAACTTTACGAGTATTTATCATGTCACAAACTCAATCAATAGTCACAAAATTATGCATAACTTTTAAAACAGTAGATTCACGACATTGCAATCAGTTTTCAAAAGCAACAATAAATTTTATTATTAAGTATTTGTATATTATAGTTCATATAAAAATTTCGAAAAATATTCACGAAAGTAGTAGTGAATTTCACAATGTAATATTTACAATTTCATGATGCACAATCACAATTGCATAAAAGGAATATCACAATTTATTGTAGTGATAAATTTAATTTTCTCAATTTTACGATTAAATTCACAAAAATGGTCACAATTTGTGCAATTAAACATTCACAAATAACCAGAAATATTATGATTGAGTACTCGCTAATCCATAATTCGATATAAAAAAGTTAAAAAATTTGCTATTTTCTATTCACAATTGTAATGTTAAAGTAATGTCAGGATCAAAGTATTTAGATTATCACAATCAGTATTGAGAGTTTCCACGATCAATATTCACGATATTAATGTTTCAGTATTCACGATATTCACATTTCAATATCCATATTTCAATCCATCAACTCATCCAACCTGCAAAAAGTTCAAACACCCTAGTTGTGAAGTTAAAATAACAAGCATTAAATAAACACTTTTGTGAAAAAAAGAAAACAACCATCTATACACATGCTATTTTGAAAGAAAACATTGACAAGCCTAATTTGAACATGAAACAACGTCATTTGTTTTTGCATGCCATGCAAACACAACAAAGAATACAAAGCAAAAGTATCCCCTAAAATGAAGACAACTTCCAATAAGAATCTCTAAACGACTTGCACATACAACCATTGAAGTTGATACTAAATATAACTAGACATAAAATATGAAATTCAGTCCTTAGTTGTTACATGCACACTAAAATCTAAAGTGGTACGAGAATAACAAGCTCCATAACCTATGTTTTGAATGAAAAAAAGTACGTGGCATCACTTGTAAAAATGTTAAATTCAAAATAAAGATAAAAATAAAATGTATATAAGACAAGGGACTTTTATTTTCCATTCACCAAATGTCTTTTGCTATTTTCTATTTTAGATCTAAGCCAGGAAAATGTTGTGGTGCTAAGCCAGGAAAATGTTGTGATAAAATGCTAAACTCAATCATAAATTTAGAGTTACATTAAGCAAAATAGACCATAAAAATAAACATAAAAAAAACAAATAGTTTATCCTTCCGAGGGCTTGACACATCATGAAAAGTTATATATACCCTGGTCATAAAAAAAATTGTGCTTCAAGAGCAAATCTTTTGAGACTCAAAAAGCACTTATTTCTATTGTTGGACCTAAAACGATAACTAGGTAGGACATTGAGTTACCAACCTATGTTGAGGCTTACGTTTTTTCTTTTGAAATAAACAGAGAAATAAAATAAGGGTTAATTTTTAATTGATATTATATAATCTATTGAAATCATCTAATGAAAGAACAACTTAAATGAACATAAGTAACTAGACAAAAATACCAAATAACGTGCACCCTACGTTCCATGTGACTAAACGGTATTAGAATTGTGGAACTGTGATATTATTGAGATGGCCTACTCAAGCGTAGTCGTGAACCTTAACCAATTTTAGTAATGACCAATAGACGATAATTTTGGACGACAACAAAAGGCTCAAAGCAAAATGTGGAGCCACTTTTCGATGTAGTAGATGATGACCTGTTATTTTTCTATCAATTAATACATAAGGTTGGACCAACAATGAAAAGTAGTAGGTCAAAAGATACTGTATGATGTAAGCTAGTGATGTCATTGAAAGTCCATGAGAACATGCCTTTTGCTTCATGCAGTCTTTCAAACAACAGTGCATTGCATTGCAGTTACCCACAAAAGTTGAAACGCTTGAGCGAGACACATAAAATTTATATGTTTTCAACAAAAGATTTAATGAAGTAGCATGTACAACAAGCTAGTGAGCACTTCACCTTCGTCCTTTTCTATGAACCTTTTGAAATTTGGATTATAAATAAACTTCTACCACGTGAAAACATTTGATTCAAAACTACATCAGCAATTCAACAAGCATCTCCAACTATCGCTCTCAATAAAGATGAAGACAAATACTACAAAGCTCAAATTATATAATGAGAGACCATATTTGACTACCAAATTATGTTGCAATGATCCTCTGGTGCAAAAAAATATCAAAACCTTGTAGCGAATCTTAAAGATAATCAAACCTATTTCAGTACCAACATCACCTATGATCCAACAACGAGTCTAGACTGCTAAGCCCCTCAAGTTCTATGAATACAGACCAAATTCAACTCTCAAATTCTCCCGCAATGATCTTTTGATGCAAAAACTAATCTAAATCAAGCAGCAATTCTTAAAGACCATAAAACTTGTTGAATCTACAACAGCTCCTACAATCCAACGACCATCATGGGCTGCTAAAACCCTCAAATTCCATGAATAGAGACTAGATGCAATTCCCAAATTCTGGTGCAACAATCCTCTGCAACAAAAACCAATCACAATCACACATCAACCCTCAAGACCATAAAACCTATTGGATTTATAACAACACCTACGATCCATGTCTATTTCGCTGAAATGATATATTTCTCTCAAATTCTATGTTTCATTTCTCAAATTTTGCTGAAATGATCCTTTGATGCAAAATCTAATCAAAACCAAGCAACACCTGCTTCATCATACAAATCGATTCCTCAAGCAAGGCAGAGCCAGCTTCCACAAACGCCTGATGGCAGCTGTGGTGCTGCCTCCCCTTTGCCACCATTTTTTTTGATTGATCGGCCTTCTCTCTACCTCGTAATGAAAGCAACCAGTGCCACAAACGAAAAACAAATAGCTTCATCATCCCATGATTTCCATTCTCTATATTATTTCTTTCTCTATTTTACTTCTCTTTAATCTTTTGCTTTTCCCTATGGCCCATGCATCTCATGCATTGTTTGCACGATTTCCTACGATTTCAAGATCAGTGGCTATACCATTTCGAGAAATGATATGGCCCAGCACCACTCCATGGGTAACCCAAATTTGGCACTTTTTGGGGTTCAATGAAATTTCAAACCTTCGAAAGTGAATGAATACTTGTTCAAGGGCATCGAGATGCTTATCTTGAGAAGAATGCACACCAAGATCATCGAGATACATCTCGAGATTTCCGTGCAACAGATCCTTGAAAGCTCGTTGCATCACCCTTTGGAATGTGGATGGGTCATTGCACAGACCGAATGACATAACTTGATGCGCGAATGTGCCAAACTCTGTAACAAACGCCATCTTGAAACGATCCTCAGGAGCAATTTGGACTAATAAATATCCACTAAAACCGTCCAAAAAGCTAAAAGCTTCTACTCCTACCATATCCTCGAGGATTTGTGTGTCAGAGGTAATGGGAAGTGATCTTTCTATGTTTGGTCATTAAGTTTTTTCAAATCCACACAGATACGGAGTTTATCATTTTTCTTTGGTACCACCACAATTGGTGATACCCAACTTTTGTGCTCGATTTCATGAATGAAACCAGCATCGAGAAGATTCTGAATATCTTCTTGCGATAAGTAGGATTGGTGCGATAGGGTATGGCTGTTACAGGTATGGCACCATCCCGTAATGGGATTGTATGTACTACAACGTCAGGAGGAAACCCCTTCATTTCTTTATAACTCCACACAAACACATATATGTATTTGCGCAATAACTTTTCTAAATCTCATAATTGTGTTGGATTCAGCTCGGTTCCTACATGCACAATATGGTCTATGTCTTCATCATCATCCTTTAGATTGAAAAATATTGTCTTTGCAAGTCCCTCAAAAGAATTTGATGGTGGTTGAGGCTCCTGTTTTGGCTTTACCATACCGATGATGACATCATCAATCATGTAATTCTTAAAGTGCTGGGGAACATCATAAAGTGGATCATCACTCGGGTGGGATCTTAGGAATGTCCTCTATAGGTTGGCTTGTAGATGATGGAGCCTTGACTAGGATTTTTTGGTTTTGTATCAAAGGTTTGATTGGTTGTTTTAGCTTTTCACGCATTTGGAATTGCTTATCAGTCAATCGTACATCAACCTTTGATTTGTTTTTTAGCATGCAGGATATTTGTGGATTGCTAGTAGTAGGCATGCATGGATTTTTTTGTGTTTTTTCGCAAACTAAGTTTTCGTCAATGGTATTCAAGATTTCATCATGGTGTACATCCCATTGATAGATTTTTATCTTTGGTCTATATATACGAGTGTTTATTGGCTGTGGATAGTGATGGGAGTTTAGTCTTTTCGGTATACGAGGCTTTCCTAAATGCTCGGGATCCAGCAAGTGAATAGGTTGGTCGTCAGATAACTCATGTGCTCTCACAGTAAGAATGCCATCCTCACTGGTGGATACTTCAATAGTTAAAACATCTTCAGGTATCCACTCAATAGGGAGTGCATCTATCATGTACAAGGGCAGGATGAAAGTGTTGATATCCGTGGAGTTTATAGTGATTTCGATTGGTACCTATTCTTGAACCTCGTGTTCACAAAGAGTGGCATTGACACAATCGATGGTCGCTAAAGCATGACCCCAGTTAATGATATCGTACTCTGCACGTAATGACCCTTTATGGTTGAATCGATACTATCGGGGTCATCATAGGTAGTTGAAGACCAATCCTCTTCAACTCGTGCAGGCTTTATCTTTCATGTGGCATCAATAAAGATTCGTCTGCCTCTGTTGCCAAAAATGATTTTGTTTTTCTTCCAATCTTGAATCACTTCGGCCATTTCTAACCAAGGCGTTCCTAGAAGGAATTGATAGGTGTGCGGTTCATCAGAAAAATGTAGTACTACACACTCTATGGTAAAAATCAAACCGGCAATTTCAATCGATAAATTGCTTATGTGACCGACAGGTGTCGTCATTCGTTGGTTAGCCATACGTAACTTGTACTTTGGCTTTTCCAATGTGGATATTTCCCATGCCTTGGCTAAGGACATGGCGATAATATTCACGCCAGACCCACTATCTAGAATGGCTTGCATGGATGAGTAAGATTTGTAGTCCATTGGTAAAGTGATGTTGTTGCCTTTAACAACACCTATATGAAGTAAGCTCATATCAACATTATGAATCACTTCAACGTTTTCCGGTTGTCTCAACCCATCTGGTACATCAGGCTGCTGGGAGAGCTTTGCAGTATAGCATCCCGCAGGGGTTTGGAAAACTTTACGGCCGTGTAGAAGGGCATAATGTTTGAGCTTGTAAGAGATCGTAAAGAACTTCTATTCCTCATGGTGGTTGCCCCTGCGTAGGTAATTGGGCGGATGGAGGAGTAGAAATCCTAGCCTCAGCTCTATCAAACTCATCTCAAAATTCTTGGTATTGCCTTTGGGCTTCTACAGGGTCAGGGTAAGATTGCGGAATCATGGAAGTATTAGCAGGAGGGTGTGGTTGTGATGGGTGTTCGGATGTTGCGCGCATGTGACAACATGCGACGGCTCTTCAGATACCCTACATGCTGGAATTGTCTTTTTGGTTTGGTTAGGGCAATCTTTTTAGCAATGCCTTCTGATACAATCAGCACATTCGACTACAAAGTCATATCGAAGTCAACATTCACTTTGAAAGTGAGTGGCTTCTCCGCATACTTCTGAAGTGTTGAAGGGAAAATGGCATAACCATTTTGGTCAACTTGAGTAGGTTGCTCCTCTGGATAATATTGCTCATTGGAATAAGAGGCAGATGCCTCATCTACATATGTGTTAGGATTGTGAAGTTTTTGGCATGTGTAAACTTCACCACACACCTTACAGGATCTTAATGAGGTGTTGTGATTGCACATGAATGATCAAAGAACAGATTACTAGAAAAATTCAAGGCAAGAGCACAATGGCATACAATAGACTCAAAAAACTAAGTCCTCACTATGAGAGATACTGATTAGAAAATATTCTTCAATTCTACACTCAACATTATATGCACTATAGATAGATTTTTTAGTACCCCCATAAGGCTTAAGACTAGAAAATGAATTTCTGGAACTAGACATATGGGAACTAGCCCCACTGTCAATCCACCGCAATTCATAATTCTTGAAAGAAGAGGAAGAAGAACTAGACATCATAAGTGAATCCTCCCTATCACTCTCAATAACATCACCCTTTTTCATTAGTGTGGTTAGCTTGCTTGAATTGGTTCTTCTTCTTGAAGCTGCGCATAGTGGCCTTTCTTGCCACAAAAGAAGCAGTTGATCTTCTTCTTCTTCTTCTCATTAGATGTTGAAGATTGAGATGAATGGTCTTCATCTCCATCTTTAGCTTTATCTTTGTCCTTGTCCTTCTTGAAACATTGTTGTTGTCCTTAAGGCAATAGGAGTAAAGATAGGATTCTTATGTAGACGGCCAACTTGCAGGCTTGGACTTCAGTTTCGGTGAGATGGGTAAGCACAATCCAGAGTTCAATAGAAACGGGTGCCAAAAAAGTTAACGAGAAGGCTCCAAAGTTTGTAAGCAATCTTGGCATATTTAAACTCAATAGTACATCCAGGTACCAAAGGCACTTGGCAACTATTGGCTTGACAGAATTCAAAGGCAGATTGGTTGTCGACTTCACAAATCTCTTGAGAGAAGGATTCCAGTTGGGAGGCACTATCTTGATCAAGGTCTTCGGTAAAAATCAGAGAATGAGGAGAGGAAGGAGGTTCAATAGGAGTAGGGGTATCAGCAGACAAGGCACCATTTTTTTTTTCCAAACAAGTAAAAATCTTCTGAATATGTAAATTGTAGAATTTTTTTTCAGCATAGCTAGGGAGGTCATTATAAATTCTTTCCACCATGCCTAAAGTAGCTGTTGGCTGATTCTGACAAATCCCCAAGATACTCGACCATAGCCAACCAAGAGCAGCTCTCATTTTAGACCGAGGAGGTCTCTATGAAGATGAGACAAATGAAGACTGAGAGTTGAGTATGAGAGCTGAGAAGTACTAGTTAAGAATGACAAGCACTAACTGTGTAAGCCTCATGATGAATCTCGAAAGATGGAATGACCATGTAGGAACTAGTATTTCAAGGCTAATGTAATAAATGCAAGTAGACCCCTCTTAATAAAAGTAGAGTGAGCCACCATTTGATGGTGACTCTAGTGGAGAGCATTATTCCACTTGTAATTTGTGAAATGTGGAAATGCCACTAGTTTGCCACCTACGGAGCACTTTTGTTTATTTAAAAGACTCACCCTTTGTAGAAGGGAGCTTTTTATGCATTGTATCTATTCCATGTCCAAATGAGAAGAGCCTCCACGAGTTTGATACAACACTAAGCTCCTTGATCATGGTGATTTTCTTGAGTGATGCTCCTATGATCATGCCCTTCCATCCCTTGTGTGTGGTTGTGGATAGTAGAATGGATTAGTTTTCTTGCTTTTTTGTGGATTAATGTAGGAATCAGCATTCAAGTAAACTAAATAGGCTGGATTTGTGATGTAAATCTTGCATATCCTCTTACAATCTAGTTCTTGATGTTCTTGGGTTGTCCAAGAATCAAGAAATGAACGTTTCTTGATCATTGGACTGCTAAAATGTTGTTAGATTCTTGTTTTGTAGATTAATCCAAGTGTAGCTTAGTTTTAATGTTTAGGATCAATTGTAACTCATTTTTGCAACAGTAGAGTAGGATTGCATGACATTGGAATCATTCTTCACGCTGATTTCTTGGTTGAATGTCTAACCTGCATGAGCATGTGATTTCTGTTCAAGAGTGACCTTCCTTGGTGTCCTTTGATAGGCATGACAGAAACTACAACAATTATCAGTCCTTTTTGTCTGAACTGGGCATTGTAATAAGAAGAAAATATCTAATAAATGCCCAACGAGCCTGGTAATAGGCAGGAACTATTTTGAAACAAGAAGCAAGATAGATCCAGTTGATGTAGTCTCTAATTGTCTCATCAGGGAACTTCTGCACTGTAGTCTCCATAGCACAGCACTGTAGTGTTGCAAAGGTAGTTGGGTTATAGATTGCTTCTGTGATAGTGCAATGATAATGTTGTTCCAACTCTTTTTTTTGTGAATGAGAAGAAAAAGAAAAAGAAGAGGAGAAAAGAGTCGATAAACGATGAATCATTATGGATGGGAACAGAACAGAAATGGATTTAACAGATGAGCACAATAAAAAAGTTGCACTGTTAAAAGAAGATGGAAGATGGAATAGAAATCAAACATGTGATGGATGGATGGTGGCTAATATGGAGGTCACTCACCAAAGAGGCTTGGGCTACAAATATTTTTGGACTTTTTTTTACGATTTTTTTTTTACAGTCTTTTTTTTCTATTCTTTTTTTTTTTCTTTTTGGATTTTAAATTTATTATTATTATTATTACTATTATTTAAGGGAATCACAGGAGGAGGCTATCTGAAAGATACAGTCACTCACCAGCAAGGCTTAGGTTCTTTTTTTTTTTTTTTTTTTAAAGAGATAGAACCGTTGCAGTCGTGGGAAGAGACTATCTGGTTCTTTTCCAATTTTCTTTTTAAGGGAATAGAACCGTCGTAGTCGTGGGAGAAGGCTATCTAAAAAGTAGAGTCACTCACTAGCAAGGCTTAGGTTCTTTTCCAATTTTTAGTTTAAAAGGGAATAGAACCGTCGTAGTGGAGGAGGCTATATGAAAGATAGAGTCACTCACCAGCGAGGCTTAGGTTCTTTTCCAATTTTTTTAGTTTTTATTTTATTTTTTTCGTACAAGCAAAAAAAATCACAAAAAATGGCAAAATCTCGAAAACATGACAAAACTAACACGAAATCACACTAATCTAACCCCAAAATTTCTGATTTTTTTGTGTGAAAAAAGAATCGTGAGAGAGAAGAAAAGAGAGAGAGAGAGAGAGAGAGAGAGAGAGAGAGAGAGAGAGAGAGAGAGAGAGAGAGAGAGAGAGAGAGAGAGAGAGAGAGAGAGAGAGAGAGAGAGGCGCTCCTCGACAACGGTGCCACTGTTGTGTCGTCAATGTAGTATAGAGGTTCGTTGCTGGGAGCGACAACCTCGCCTTCACCTGCATAACAAGAAGAGAGAGAGAGAGAGAGAGAGAGAGATAGATAGAGAGAGAGAGAGAGAGAGAGAGAGAGAGAGAGAGAGAGAGAGAGAGAGAGAGAGAGAGAGAGAGAGAGAGAGAGAGAGAGAGAGAGAGAGAGAGAGAGAGAGAGAGAGAGAGAAGTTCCAAGTAGCGAGAGGCTTGGGAGGCCCGAGCACCTTCCCCAAACTATTCGATTGCTACTTAGAGAGAGGAGAGAAGAGTGAGAGAAAATTCCTAGGTTAAGAAAGACTTTGGGGGCTCGAGCACCTACCCAAAGCTATTCTATCCCAATGTAGAGAGAGAGAGAGAGAGAGAGAGAGAGAGAGAGAGAGAGAGAGAGAGAGAGAGAGAGAGAGAGAGAGAGAGAGAGAGAGAGAGAGAGAGAGAGAGAGAGAGAGAGAGAGAGAGAGAGAGAGAGAGAGAGAGAGAGAGAGAGAGAGAGAGAGAGAGAGAGAGAGAGAGAGAGAGAGAGAGAGAGAGAGAGAGAGCCTTGGTTAGGAAAGGCTTGGGAGGCCCGAGCACCTTCCCCAAAATATGGTTCGAATCCATGATCGATCAAGAATGTGCTGATTCAATGGAACCATGCTCTGGATGATTGCTTCATACTGTACAAAGCTTTATAGAGTTTGCATACCTGATCTTCTTGACCATTGAGGATGTAGCCTTCTGGCTAGATCATTTAAATGTCTTCCTCAATAACTCCATTGAGTAATGTTGTTTGTACTCCATCTGGTGTACCTCAAGATCTATTGCAGCAACATATGATAGTAGTAGTCGAATGGAAGTATGCTTGACAATCGGGCTAAAAGTTTCGAAGTAGTTGATATTGGGAATTTGAGAAAATTCCCTTGCCACGAGTTGGAGCTTCTTGTTGGTAGAGACATTGTTTACATCGTAATTATCTCTTGTATTCTGCTTCCGTCACGGCTCCATTGCAGTCGCAATCAATCGTAGACCAAGCAAACCACCATCATACACCAACAGAAGTGGTATCAGAGCATTGGTTCAGTGGATTACTAGAGTCCAGGATCTTTTTCCAAAAGCTGTTCTAAGTTGTTTGTGTATAATTTTGATCACTATGGAAGGCACCTCATAGATCTGCTTGATCAATAAATTCAACGGAGATGACTTCCACATGTGGAAGCTCAAAATGAGGATGATCCTGATTGAAAATGATTAATGGGGATACGTCAACGGTTCCATAGCCAGACTGAACAGCTCCTAGCTTGGGAAGCCAAGGATGGCAAGGCTCTTGCCATTGTATCTGTAAATCTTAAAGACACTCAAATTGCTCATGTATCCAACTGCACTACTTCCAAAGAAGCATGGGATACACTCACTAGCATCTAAGAGACCTCAGATGTCTCGACTCGTCTCTTCTTAAGGAAAAAGGTACTGACACTCAGAATGAGTGAAGGCACCTCAGTCAGCGACCATCTGAACAAGTTCAAACAATTGCTAAACCAACTGGCTGCAATAGGTTCCCCTATCTCAGAAGAAGACTATGCCATGTCTCTTCTTGCCAGTCTTCCATCCTCCTACAATAATTTAGTGTTGCTTTTGAGCAATACAAATTGACAACAAGTTTGTTGCAGGATGAAGTTAGGAGAAAAGCTTGTCCACATCTACGAGTACCAAATCCGTGGCACTCTATTTAAACAAGCAGCAATCCAAGAAGAAGAAAGGCTTCAAGGATAAGAAGACAAAGGCAGAACAACCAGCAACATTACAACCACAACAACAACAGCACAACCAATCATCGTCCAAGACCAAACTATTTTGCAGATATTGCAAAAGAACCAACCACGACATCAAGGATTGTCGCATCCTCAAGCACAATGAAGCAAAGAAGAAGATGTAGTAGCACCAAGAAGGCAACTCTAACACAGTCAAAGGAGCTCAAGATGAAAAAAAGGTGCTGATGGTACAAGATCAATCCAATAGAGATGCCCATCAATGGTATCTCGATTCAGGTGCTTCTCAACACATGACGCCATGCAAGGACCTCTTGTCTACACTCACAGCTATAGAATCAAAGTACATTTTTTTTGCTGACTCCAGTTCACACCAAGTTGAAGGCCAAGGGTCTATTCAACTGTAGTTCTCTGATGGCATCACTAGGCAACTCAATCATTAGGGCCCTTTTTGGACTCAAAAAGGGCCTCTTCCTTGCCTAAACATGTTTGTTCATTAGGATTAATTTACTCATTAATCATCCTATGTGACAATTCACCCTGGGTTTGTCATGGATTAACTTATATTTTAATAGGCTTTACATAGACCTACTATAATATAGCAAGGACAACTAATTTTAATGTAAAATTTAAATTATAAAAGAAAATAATATCTACTTCTTCAAGCCCTTCAATAATCCTTTTTATTACTTTAGATTGAGTGAAAATGGGGCCCAAAATTTCTTTGGGCCCCCATTTTGAAAAAAAAATTGAAAAAAAAATGGGGGGAGGGGGATGAGAGGACAATCCCCCCCTCTCCTTGTACAATGTATATCCCTCCCTCCCCCCCCCCCCCCCCCCTCATACTACACCCCATCGCCCTGTGGTGCTCCTTGTGCGAGCACCGCACCCTCCGGGCCGCTGAGTTTGATCAGGGCGCAAGGCTCGGAGCTCCACACGACCCCCCCTTCCCCATATCTTGTACATCGGGGGTGGGGGGGGGAGTGTTTACTAGGGAAGCGCGCAGGTCGCGTGCCCACCCGCGCCAGCGATTTGAGGTGGGCAAGAGCGAGCCGCTCCTGCCCACCTCGGACTGCTGGCGCGGGTGGACCCAACAAACACCCACCCCCGATGTACAAGATATGGAGAAGGGGGGGTCGTGTGGAGCTTCGGGCCTTGCGCCTTGATCAAACTCAGCGGCCCGGAGGGTGGGGTGCTCGCACAAGGAGCACCACAGGCCGGCGGGGTGTAGTACGAGGGAGGGAGGGGGGGGGGGATTGTCCTCTCATCCCCCTCCCCCTATTTTTTTTTCAATTTTTTTTTCAAAATTGGGGCCCAAAGAAATATTGGGCCCCATTTTCACTCAATCTAAAGTAGTAAAAAGGATTATTGAAGGGCTTGAAGAAGTAGATATTATTTTCTTTTATAATTTAAATTTTAGCCTTGTCATATCATCATTACTATGGATTGAGGAAGTAGAGTTAGAGGTGGGTTAGTGGGTGGGTTAGCATTTGAAGATCCAATTTACACCATTGGATGTGCCATGTCATATGGACCATTCCATCTCAATTGTCACTCTCTTATTGGTACACATGTCGTCATTAACACTAATTATAATTAATGAAAAGGCCCTTTTTGAGTCCAAAAAGGGCCCTAATGGGAGTACTTTATGTACCCAAATTAACAAAAAACCTTTTAATTATTAGCAAGATCACAAATCAGGGCTATAGAGCTTTGTTCACTGCTAGGCGATGTACTATTTTAGATGAGAACTCAAAGGAAATCCTCTCTACTTACAGAGAAGAAAATTTGTACATCCTGAGTCACAATGTTGCACTTTTTGTGAGTTGTTCAGATGCTAATTTATGGCATCAAAGATTAGGTCATCTAAACATGCTTTCAATCTTGTATATGCATCACAATAAAATGGTCAAGGACATGAATATAATTGATGTCACCATAGCTAACCAGACTATCTGTGAAAATTGTCTACTAGGGAAACAACCTAGAACGAGATCTCCTAGAGGACAAGACAAAAGGGCGAAGTCCATCTTGTCACTGATACACAATGACTTGTGTGGTCCTATGAACTTACCTTCATTAGGTCAAGCTCTATATCTTATCACATTCATGGATGATTACTCCCGATTTGCCAGTGTAATGTTCATTAAGAACAAGCTGTCTGTTTTTTTTCAGTTGTGATAATATTGGTTGTAATAGGCTAATTTGGGGTGACGACAAGAGTCCGCTCCCTCAAGTTTTCGTCTATTCCTTCCACTATCATTATGGCACATTCACCTACCCAGAAGCATTTCGTTGCTTCAAAGACTTCAAGCAATACGTTGAGAATCAAACTGGTCAGAGGATCAAGGCCCTACGGTCTGATTCAGGCGGAGAGTTCTTGTCAAATGAGATGAAGGACTACCTATCTTCATGTGGCGTGCACCACCAGTTTACTACGCGCTACACTCCACAACAAAACGGAGTAGCAGAGCGGAAGAACCGCACATTGTTGGAAGTTGCACGATCCATGACAATAAATTCGCATTTGCCTCAAACCTTTTGGGCAGAAGCTATCTCTATGGCTTGCTATCTACAAAATTACTCTAGCACTAAAGCAGTTGATTCTAAGACATCGTTTGAAGCCTACTATGTTACAAACCAAGTTTGAAACACCTGCATGTTTTCGGATGTCTCTGCTATGCACAAGTGCCATCTGATCTGAGGAAGAAGCTGGACCTAGTAAGCTGCAAAAGCATCTGCATCGACTATTCAACATCACAAAAGACATATCGTATTTACGATGTGGTTACGGGCCAGATCTCAGTCAGTCGTGATGTTGTCTTCCTTGAAGACAAGTATTACAATTTCAAGCAGAAGCAACCAATATAAGAGACTGTCATAGCAGCTCCACCTTCCATCGATAGGCTACAACCTATGACTGTGCAAACAACGGAGTTCGTCCCAACGACTCCACTTACCGTCGATGGGCCTAGACCCACGATCATTCAATCGCAAAATACTACGATCTTAGTCATTCACCAAGGAGAATCGTCTGATCAAGCACTTGTAGTTCGAAGATATGTGCAACAACGACAGTAGCCTGACCGCTTCATCCCTTGGGCTTTCATCAGTCATGACGAACCTGCCACCATAGCAGAACCACTGTCAATGCCCGATGCAGACAAATGGAAAGCTACCATGGATGCTGAGTATCAATCTCTAATGAAGAACAAGCCTGGGAGTCTTGTCATTCCTCCTACAAGTGTAAAGCGAATTGACTCCAAGTGGATCTTCAAGTTGAAGCTTAAACCATATGGATCAATATCTAAATGGAAAGCTAGCTAGGTTGGTGGTTAAAGGATTTGAACAAGTATATGGGAGAGACTACATTGAGACCTTCAGTCCAGTAGTAAAACATCAGTCTATTTGTACTTTACTGGCTATATTTGCTATAGAAGATCTGGATATTTACCAAATGGACGTCCAGACGACATTCCTACACGGATACATACAAGAAGATGTCTACATCTATCAAGTAGAAGGTTACATCCTTCAAGGCAAGGAGCATCTACTATTCAAATTGCATAAGGCATTATACGGTCTAAAGCAAACTCCAAGGGCCTGGTATGATAGAATAAATCGTTTCTTGTTGCAGCACGACTTTACCTCCTGCACTAGATTCAAATGTGTATCTAAAACCAAAGGGACCAAGCTATGTTATAATAGCACTATACGTTGATGATTCCCTAATCATCAGCACTTCAAATCAGTTGTTGCAAGAAACCAAATCCTTACTCTCATCAGAGTTTGAGATGACTGATTTAGGTCCAGACAATTACCTACTTGAAATGGAGATTCACAGAGATCGTGTGAGCAGAAGGATTACCATAAGCCAACAATCCTACTTAATTAATATACTTCAAAGATATGGCATGGAGGATTGCAAGCCCATAGACACTCCTATGGATCCAGGATGCAAGCTGTCCAAAGACATGTGCCCCAAAACAAAGGCAGATCAACAAGAAATGTGCAAGTACCCTTATCAGTCTATCATAGGTTCTCTCATGTACTCTATGATTTGCACATGACCTGATATAGCATATGTTGTAAGCACATTGTCGCAATTCATGTCCAATCCAGGCCTACAACATTGGAAAGCTCTGCAAAGAGTTCTGAAATACATTCAAGCCTCAAAGCACTATGCCTTGAGTTACAACGGAAATACAAAAGCTGCACTCTCTTTGATTACCTATTCCGATTCAAACTGGGTAGGAGACGTAGATATTATAAAATCCACCTCTGGCTACATTTGCTTTCTTGCAAGAGGACCCATTTCATGGAATAGCAGGCAGTAGAAATGCTTTTCATTATCCTCTACGAAATCATAATATGTCACAGCTACATCAGCAGTGAAGGAGATTTTATGGCTTAGAAGACTACTACAGAATCTAACCCACAGTTTGGTCCAATTATCAGTCTACAAAAATACACGCAAAGTCGAATCAGGCAGAACCGCAAAGCTATTGCCTGCCTACGGTCTGCTGATCGAAGAGCACCGTTAAATCAATGTTTACGGAGAAACACGACTTCAACTTGTGAAGGGAACAAACTGCAAACCGTAGGGAGTCGTTAAAACCCATAGGTTACTATCTATGAGCACTTGCGAAATCTTCTACGACGGAATGTAAAATCTCGTCGTACGATCTCCTATGACGGAAAGAGCCATGACCTATGTCACCAGAAAATATCTTCGATGAAGTCTGTGAACTCACATCAAACATCATAAGTAACTTACTTACAGCTATCAACGAAGTTTATGAACAAACTCAACTCTCCTCAACCGTCTGAAAATATAAGCAACCTACTTACAGTTATCAACGAAGTCGACCAACAACAACGGTTTGCGAGTTCCTGTGATATCAACCAACGAAGTTGACCCATCTCATCATTTAGCTCTATAAATTATTACTTACGGTTACCAATGAAGGAAGCAAATGATCACCGGCTGAATAAACGACTATGGACAAGATTACGACCACAGTGGCCCAACATCCTTCCACTACGACACATACGGAGGATACGTTACTTTGTACTTCTCCTCCTTCACGACGCTCCAATAACGGATTTACAGATCTTGTTTAAACTGTTGTTAATCATCTTGTAAACTGTAATTACAATAAATCAAAAGACTTTGACAGCTATCTATATATATGTATTTGAGCGAAGAGAAGAAGTTAGAAATCAGAAAGTCAGAGTGTGAGTTGAACAATCTGTAGATGCACAGAGCGATCAAACGACCAAAAGCTCTTAAGTAGCTAGCTCCTTAGAGTTAGTGATCTATACACAGAGAGAGAGAGAGAGAGAGAGAGAGAGAGAGAGAGAGAGAGAGAGAGAGAGAGAGAGAGAGAGAGAGAGAGAGAGAGAGAGAGAGAGAGAGAGAGAGAGAGAGAGAGAGAGAGAGAGAGAGAGAGAGAGAGAGAGAGAGAGAGAGAGAGAGAGAGAGAGAGAGAGAGAGAGAGAGAGAGAGAGAGAGAGAGAGAGAGAGAGAGAGAGAGAGAGAGAGAGAGAGAGAGAGAGAGAGAGAGAGAGAGAGAGAGAGAACTATAACTATTGTTTTGAGTCTGTAAGTAGGAGCACATGCTTATCAGTCCTATTGTATTGTGTTCCGGTTTCTTTTATATATACAGATTCGCTAATGTTCAATCTTTACGTTCTTGTTGAATGCATTTGTCTCTCACTCTCTTACACACAAACACGGTTATCAGAAGCAGAGGATCGCATGGCTGTCCAAGATGCCTATTGTTTCGCAATCCTTTTGTTATGGCAGTTTAAAACTCCTTTTTTGATAACCTAAAAGAACAAGCTCTTAACTTTGTTCTCCACGCAATCCACATTCCTGAAATCACAGTTATTACTGTGTTCATAGTCTTCATTGTTTTTCTTACTGTTGGTAGAGACATCGTTTACATCGTAATCGTCTCTCGTGTTCTGCTTCCATCATGGCCCTACTGCAGTCGCAATCAATCATAGACCAAGTAGACCACCATCATACACCAACAAAAGGTCATGTGTGAACTTGCTCCACCATCAATCCACCATGGATCTAGATCTCCATCATTAGCAAGCATACATGAAGACATCACAAAAGCATCATCATTTGCATCTTGAACATCCAAATCATCCTCATCAGATTACCTTGCTTGTCTCTTTGATCTCTCCTCTTCTTGTAGCACTCACTTTCAAAGTGTTCTTTGATGCCACAATAGAAGCACTTGAGCTTTGATATATCCTTCTTTTTGCCATTTGAAGAAGCATCCACTTGATCATGTCCTTTAGGACACTTGCTTTTGCTTTTGCTTTTGCTTTTGCCCTTGAATTTTCCCTTGATGAACATAGCCTCCTCTCCAACTTAAGATGTTGATGAAGATCCACCTCTTGCTTGAAGCCTATATTCTTCATTGATCAAGATCTCTTGAAGATCAATCAAATTGGCAAAGTTCTTTGAATAGAAAGAGTTTGAACTATGTTAGCATGAGCATCCAACAATCCATTATGAATAAGTTGAACAAGCTCTCCTTCCTTAATGTTCTCATCAATGCAAGCCAACTCATCATTCAATGCTTTCACTCTCAAATTAAAAGTATTTCGACTTTCTTCATTCTTTTGCAAACAAGAAAAAAATTGTCTTCTTAGAGTCAACAATCTAGAAGTAGACTTGGATTCACAAAGCTTCTTCAATAAATCCCAAGCATCCTTTGATGAAGTACTCTTACCAACTTCCTTGAGAAGCTCATTGCTAACATCCATCTTTATCATGTGTAGAGCCTTCTTGGCCCTCTTGTCATACCTCACTTGATCTTGTTGTGTTGCTGGCCTCTCCTCCAAACCTACAACAATATCCAAAACATCATTCATCTCAAGAAGTGATTCCAACCTGACTTTCCACAATGAATAGTTACTGGAGGTAAGCCTATCATTGGCTTCCAACATGACTCCACTTGATATAGCCATGTAGCAATGACCTGATCCTCTCTTTTAGCATGTTTCAATGGAAAAAGCACTCCTTTGAACAACATAAAATATTTTCAAAAGAAAATCACAAAGATATGAAACTACTCAATTCTCTTCTAGATTACGCGCTTCGGATGCCCTTTAAGACTTGTGAGTGATCATGGAACTCACTTCTTGAATGAGACAATACAAGTACTCCTAGCCGAATTGTGGTTCATCGCAAGAGTATGCCTTATTATCCCCGATGTAATGGACAAGTCGAATCTTTCAACAAGATTTTGTGCAATATTATTACGATTGTAAGTAGAAGTGGTGTTTAACCCTTTTTGTTTTGCAAGCATCTCCAAGGCTCCTAGGTTTGAGCCTGCTCCCTGTGCTACAAACGACTTAGAAGGAGGAGGTAGAAGCCCTCTACTTCTTGACAACATGATTACCAAGTGATATTGTGAGCGATCACAATCCGAGGTTCATCAGTCACTTTTGGTCAGTCGTGTTTGTTAAACTAGAGACGACACTGAGCTTGAGTTCTTCTAATCATCTCAAGATGGCTGGCCAGACAGATGATGGAACAAATGTTACGAGCATATGTTTCTCGATGACAATCTGATTGGGAGAAGTATCTGCCCTTGATTGAGTTTTCCTATAACTCTAGTAAACATTCGGCTACCGGTTATAGCCCATTCATTCTTATGTACGATTTTGAACCTAGATCACCCATTTTCGTAGAGACTCAAACGATCAAGTTCTAGAAAGTAGCCGATTTCCTACACGATATGCAAGAAACACTACAGATAGCACGAGAAAATATTCAATGTGCCCAGGATAGGGACTGACATTATGCTAATCTGAAAAGATCGCCTTGAGACTTCCAAGTGGGGGATTGGGTGTATTTAAGAATCTCGAAGGATTATAGTGTGATGCATACCGACAAGTATTACAAATTGTCCCCTAGGTATAGAGGACCGTATCAAATCTTGAAAAATATTTTGTTCCTTAGCTTACCAATTGGACCTTCCAGAGGGAACTCAAGTGCACCAAATTTTTCATGTAAGCCGACGAGTCTACATGAAGAGGAGAATCTTGGTTCTAGAGACCAGTTGGACTTGTTGGATGAATCATTAGGTGTGTCCCAACTTCTTGATGTTTTTGGGCTGTCCAAGAAATGAGTGTTTCTTGATCCTTGGACTGCTAAAATGTTGTTACATTAGTTTCTTGTTTCTTGTTTTGTAGATTAATACATGTGTAGCTTAGTTTTAATGTTTAGGATCTAATTGTAATTCCTTTTTGCAGTAGTAGAGTAGGATTTCATGGCATTGCAATCATTCTTCATGTTGATTTCTTGGTTGAATGCCTGACCTGCATGTTTGGTTTGAGCATGTGATTTATGTTCAAGAGTGACCTTCCTTGGTGTCCTCTGACAGGCAGGACAAAAACTACAATGATTATCAGTCCTTTCTGTCTGATCTGGGCATTGTAATAACAAGAAAACATCTACTAAATGCCCAACAAGTCTGGTAATAGGCAAAAACTATTTTGAAACAAGAAGAAAGAACAAGAATCAGCCAACAGATCCTCTAGATCAGGGGATATGTAATCAATATCTTTCTTTTTTATGAACTCCATATAGACATTGATCCAATCCATAGTATTTATTAAATCAACCAGGCAAAAGATCCTATCATCAGGACCAACAACATCACATGTAGCTATATCATAAAAGTAATGAGTTTGTGAATATCAGCAACTTTTCTCATGCAAGAAATAATAGTCTGAATGAAGGGGTTAGGTGGAGGAAGGGACTTCCCATAACCAAGAGCAACTGCGTCATGAAACTATCATGTGGACTACATCATAAAACAAACCTAGTTAGCCAAAAATACAAGTAAATGTAAAGGTTTGGTACTACCCCAAACAAAGGGTAGTCGTGTTTACAGCTTTTAAAAAACGCAGAGAGAGAGCAACAAGATTTCACATAGTCCATCTTGACAAGTCAAGACCAAACCCTTTGAATCCTTTAATTTATAACATAACAAGCTTAAAAATCCAGTCGTATAAAGTCTTACTGTACAGAGAGTACCATAAAGCGAAGCAAGTTTTAGGAGACCCACACCATCCCACAAAACACAACCACACGAGTTAGTTACGTGAGAAAGACTGGTGTCATAGCTGAGCATCAGTTGTTATCCATGTCTGAAACAAGAACCACTACCTTATCAGCTTGAATACAAATACAATTGATACATCCAATCTTCCCAATTATAAAATATAATCTTAGCAATACATTATGTCCTTTAATGATAGGGCAGACACCATATTGATCAATGCAAGAGCAAAATGAATGTATGTTCATATTGACATTCTACTTGTAAGAAGTTGTCTTGCAAAACTCAGCTAAATCGAGACTCGACATTAGGCTTTTAATGCAAGGTACTAGGGCAGATCCGTGCCATACTAGCCCCAAGGACCTCCCAAAACAAAACATTGGGAGCTCTAGCATTACTAGGCTTGGACAAATCCATGTCATACAAGCTTATCAAAGCCATCCTTATACACGTTTAATAGCATACGTACATCAACTGCTGTTTTAGTAATGTAAATCCCAACCTGCTATTATTATCGTAGATCAGTCGTCATTAATTCAATAAATAGAACTATAAGCATTTATTACAAAGAAAAAAGCTTTGAATCACACTTAGAATATAAGAATTTCTCATGAATGCACGAACCGTATAGTATTTTAGAGTGAGAGTATCCTTCATATTGGTGTTACATTATGTAGTATCATACCTAGATGTGAGGTGAAGATACATCTTATGAGCTGCCCATCTTCAACAGCTACTGCAGAATCCTCTTTACGTACTAATGATTCCACACTGAAAGTAATGGGCCAATGGTAGTGCATTCCCATTATAGGAGTATCATAAAGAAAGGTTTTTGTTTAAGCCAAGCATGAATTGTCTTACGATATTCATTTCATCGTATGCCATAGAGTTATGCGTACACTAGTTTATCATCATCATTTCACCATATCTCAAAAAGTGACTTCGTTACTCATTGTGCTCATAGTCAATACCCATCAGTATAGCCTCACAGAAACTTTTCAAGATATAACCAGAAACATCCATTTGTATTGCTAAAATTGTAAGCAATCTACATGTCACGTTATATTCTATGAGCAGAACGATGATTATCAAACAATTTGATAACATACTGGCAGCCAACTACAAACAGCATATACGAAATCGAATCAAGTATTGCGAGCAATAGCGTGTGCAATGGTTTTTACCAAAAGGTAGTAAATAACTCAAAAGTTCAACATTGCAGTATGGCGGCCCACTAGCCAATCAGTGGTTAGCTGTATTTATTAAGGTGCTCATGAAATTTGAATGCACTTGAAGCAAAAACGTGCTATTGGTTATCCGTTGGCCATCGTTTTACATGCATTATCAAGAGGTTTCAACGATCCTACATATCAATGATGAATAGTAGGTAGCTGTTCGTTGTCAGCGCCATCAAAAACACAATTGTGTTGAGTGTCATACCTGAACAGAACTTGCCGAGATAGCTTGAGGTAGCGCTCAGTTGCGAACACTTCCAACGTAGTTTTTTGAAGCAAAAGATACTATCATAATCAATGATTATCACAACCCACGTAAGCTTCTTTTGACATAGCAAGCAGAAAAACCCTTATTATCCATAAGTATTTATAAAGCCAAGCACTCAATAGCAGTCTTACCTTTCCTTATGTTATCTTCTCCATGAAACCTCTTCCAATAGCTTTCCCAACTTTGATGAACAAAATTTCAGATACAAATGATCGAACGTTTAATGTTCAATCGGAAAATCACATATGGTGGTTGGCGGCATTTCAGGTATAAATTTCTATTTTCATTTAGAATATCTTTATTAACAATTCATACCTTGCCAGTTTTTATTGACATGTCATGCATTACTTGTTTCTCTACAAATCTTGAAAGAGGACCATAAAATACTGTCATGGATATTTTCAAGAACAAATTATGGCGAGATTATAAGGAGACATTTGGAGGGTGAGAAATTTACAGTCGAAAACCATGGAAGTTTTCAAATTCAATGGCACCTTGCAGGGGATTTGAAAATATTAAAATGTATGTATAATGTCTCTCGTGGGGCAACATCAAAGCATCCATGTCTTTATTGCATGAAAGATTGCTACAATATGAATTTGGGACGATCAACAAACATTGGCCCAACATGAGAAGCTGAAGTTCCAAATATGAAAAGTGTTCTGCCAATTCCATTAAAATATGTTCACATATGCACATTGCATGCTGAGGTTTGTATTATTGAAAAACTTATTTACTTGAATATCCTACTAGCATGGAATCATAAACTGGAGTGTGTGGCTAAAGCAGCAACTAGGAGGTTGGAAATAGTTTTGTCAAATACAGGACTACATAAAGGGAATGTCACGATTGAAAAAAGTGATAGACTCTCCGAGAAAAAAGGAAACGTTCCTAATACGCCATCAATTGGAGGTGCTAAAGCAAGAAGATTCTTATCCAATCACGAGAATCAAGTGTCAGATACGAAATTGTTCAAGCCACACGAACACTGGAAGGAAGTAATCGAGTGGAAAAGAGACAAGTGTGGACCAACTTAGACAAACTCATAGGTGCTATCAGGAAAGAAAACCTATCATCAGAAGATATGAGGACTTTGCAAAATCATTGCACCACATTTGTAAAATCTATACATGATTGTTGGGGAAAAGACAACGTTACTCATTACATGGTGCTAATCTATATCATTATTTGGTACTTTTTTCATTCAGGCTTATATTTTTTTCTACTGATGTAACTAATCAAAACTATTGTTTGCAGCACATCCTTCTTCATCATGCAACTTATTTTGCAAAGAAATATGGGAGCTTAAGTATTAGGTCATCACAAGGCATGGAAAAATCTCATTGGCAAGCAAGGGGAGCATTTCATAGAGCAACAAATCATGAAGGACACAATTCAAGAAATAAATATTTAGTTCAACTTTTTCAGTGGTTTTATAGAAGAGCACAATTTAGATATCAAGTTAAAAACTCGCCAAGTATTACGATATTTCGAAAGGCATTCAAATTCAATGAATGGGCTCTGAGTCAGTTTAGATGGTTTGAAGCGCTTGACAAGAGCGTCTTCGAGGGTGGTCCAAGAAGCAAGATCAGAAGCTTTGAAATTCAAATACCACTCCTTGGTGGTTCCATAGAGTACCATGGGAAATAGGCGAAGCTTTTCAGTTTCAGAGGTATCTCCATAAAAACGGCATGCATTATCAAAGTCTTGGAAAAATCGGACTGGGTCAGATTCTCCATCGTACTTTGGTGCATCGATACTTGAAATTTTGCGTTCTAGTCGTGGAGGAGTCAGATTAATTCAGCACAGTCACGAGACATGATGCAAAGTGTGGAGGAGAGTAGCAATACAAATGATTAGTTCAATACTATACTTGGCAAAAAAGGTAGTTTGCTGGTAGAATGGAGAGTGTAGGATAAAAAACTGGTGTTTCTAGTCGTAATAGAATTCGCGGATAGGCCGAGAAATCGTGGAGAGGCAGATAAATCGAACTGTAACACTCGCGAATTCTAACAAGGAGTTCTGGTTGTCAGAATATTGATTTTTTTATACTTTTGGAAAAAAAAATTGTACTGTAAGAATGCGTGGGTAGGACAGGGAATTCGTACTCATTGAGAGCAATTTCTTAGACTGGATGGTGATTTCTAACAGAGAGGTTGTACTAGTAGGTAGGAAATATGGGAAAAATGTGACTTTCTGACAGATAACAGGCAAAAGCTCTGAAATAGAATTTGCGGAGCTACTGGAGGACTGATCTTGATGAGATACAGCCTCAATGAAGCCGACGAATTCTAAGACAAAGATTTGGGTGAAAATTAAGGGATTTTGACAGTATATCAAGCCGGTTTCTCAGAATCTGACCGCGGTTAGACTTCGTGGAGGTGATAAAATGAAAGATCAGGGTCTGTTAGGGCTGCAGACGGACTGGCAAATTCTGATATACCTATTGGTTCAAAAAAAGGTCACTTGGGTCACTTCTTTTCAAGAAAATGCCCAAGTTGACTCTTTTGTTGCTTCCCCTCGGCTTCATAAGTTGTTCTGCAGCTCGTGTAGGACCTGGAGAGAAGACTCGTGCTGTTGTTGGAAGATAGAAGACAGGCAAACAAGCAAACACACAACACGAAAGCGAGAAAAGGGGAAAGAAGCTAGGTAAAAAAAATACTTAAAAAGTGGCAACGGTGCCAATGTTGGAAGCATTTCTAGTCAACTAGTGCTAGACCTACTTACGGATGTAGTATAGGGATGTAGAGGTTCGTCCACTTCAAAAGTTTCTACAAGCTTCCTAGCAAAATGAAAACAACAACGAAATGGAGCACTAAGGCTTCACAACTAGTACTTAGAAATAAATGGGGTGGCTAAGGCGGTACCCAGCTAGCTACTTACTTAAGAAATACAAAAGTCTTGCTAAGGCTTTCCAACTAGCAAGAAGATCAATCTAAATTCTACTTAACACCCAAAGGGTAATAAAATGAGATTGCGGCTAATACTAAGCAAATAAGCAATAATGGACATGCCACAATAAAAACCAATGAAAAGGAGGCAAGAGGAGGCCCGAGCACCTTCCCTCAAGCTATGCACCTTTCCAAGGAGAACACAAATGAAATAGAATGATAATTCTCCAAAATAGAGAGCAAGATAGCTTAATTTATTTACAAGACAAATACCTCTCCTTTTATGGCAAGGAGGGTCTTCCATAAGTATCCACTAACTTATGGGACTAATCTATTTCTAGCCTTTCTAGAACTTCTAACTTAGGATTTAGAACTTCAAAGCTTCATAACTTAGGAAAACTTAAGATAACATATTTCTAATCTTAAGTTTCCTAAGTCTAAGTTCTAAATCTAAGTTTAAGCTATTTTATTATTAAGCTTCTACTCATGGGCTTACAAACACATGCCATGGCGGAAGTTTATTAACAACTACTTTTACGTGGACTTACAAAACACATGCCACGGAGTTTTATTATTTTTGTTTTAGGACAGATGTTAACGTGAAGACATCACAAAAGCATCATCATTTGCATCTTGAACATCCAAATCATCCTCATCAAGAGTAAGATTAGCTTGCTTGTCTCCTTGATCTCTCTTCTTCTTGTAGCACTCACTTGCAAGGTGTCCTTAGATGCCACAATAGAAGCACTTGAGCTTTGATCTATCTTTCTGTTTTCCATTTGAAGAAGCATCCCCTTGATCTTGCCCTTTAGACCACTTGCTTTTGCTTTTGCCCTTGATGAACATAGCCTCCTCTCCAACTTGAGTTGTTGATAAAGATCCAATTCTTGCTTGAAGCCTATATTCTTCATTGATCAAGATCTCTTGAAGATCAATCAAACTTGGCAAAATTATTTGAATAGCAATACTTTGAACAATGTTAGCATGAGCATCCAACAAGCCATTAAGAATTACTTGAACAAGCTCTCCTTCCTTAATGCTTTCATCAATGCAAGCCAACTCATCATTCAATGCTTTCATCCTCAAAACAAAAGTACTTGGACTTTCGTTGCAAACAAGAAAAGATTTTCCTTCTTAGAGTCAACACTCTAGAAGTAGACTTGGATTGATAATGCTTCTTCAATGAATCCCAAGCATCCTTTGATGAAGTACTCTTAGCAACTTCCTTGAGAAGCTCATTGGTAACATTCATCTTTATCATGTGTAGACCCTTCTTGGCCCTTTTGTCATAACTCACTTGATCTTGTTGTGTTGTTGGCCTCTCTTTCAAACCTACAACAATATGCAAAACATCATTCATCTCAAGAAGTGATTCCGTCCTCACTTTCTACAATGAATAGTTACTTGAGATAAGCCTATCATTGGCTTCCAGCATGACTCCACTTGATGTGGGAATGTAGCAATGACCTGATCCTCTCTTTCAACCTGTTTCAATGCACAAAGCACTCCTTTGAACAACAACAAATGTTTTCAAAAGGAAATCACAAAGATATGAAAATTCTCAATTCTCTTCTAGCAAATCAACACATAGAATAGTGAAATCTTGATCAACCAATGATTTATCCTCAATCTAATGACTCTTGTCACTTCCTAAGATTCCAACATACTAAAATTAAGTTTAGTCATCTCATTATCTAGAGATCCAATAAAAAATAGGGTTTTGACAAAATCACAAACAATTGATTATTTCAAAATCTACATGCAAATGCCAAAAACTTGATATGCAATCTATTAGCCACCACTTAAGCTTTTCCAATGATCCAAAAATCGGCCAAATCCAACATGAAATGTGTGAAATTGGAATCGATCAAGATTATAACTATATATAGGGTTTTGAATGTTAAAAATTCACAATTCTAGCTTGACTAGTTTTGGTCATATGACTTGTAAATAGTTAGATGGTCATGATGTGGCTTGTCACACGTGGCAAATAGCATAGGATTCCATTCATAAGGATGTTCTCAAGTAGACCTAAGTATTAGAACCTTTGGAATGAGTCCAAATTATGCTTAGATACAAGGGAGAAAAAATAGGAGCTATTTTTGGTAATTTTTGCATTGTTGAGGGATCTTCAAGATTCCAACCCTAACTTGGTAGGGATGAAAGATCCACCAAAATTAGCATTAGGGATAGGTTTAGGGCTACTCATACCTGCCCAAAACCGTGATGGATCATGTATATATAGGTGATGATATCTCACCAAAATCAATCAAGCAATTTCATG
This sequence comes from Diphasiastrum complanatum, assembly GCA_029204225.1. Classification (NCBI taxonomy): domain Eukaryota; kingdom Viridiplantae; phylum Streptophyta; class Lycopodiopsida; order Lycopodiales; family Lycopodiaceae; genus Diphasiastrum; species Diphasiastrum complanatum. Next base: position 13,675,033 of record CM055112.1, read on the forward strand.
TTTTTTCTCTCATAATGATGCAATTGCTCTCTATGTTCATAATTGTTTGAGTACTTGTGATTACTAATGATTATAGGATTGAATGTAGGTCTGGTGTACAGTACTCAGACTGTGGGAGGCCGTACTTTCACACGTGTGAAACCTTCTTCAAGGATTTGGGCCATTTAGTGAGGTTCAAGCATAGATTTTTGATGGATTTTGATGGTTCAACTTGTGCTAATCTTATGAAATCATAATATATTGTTTCCCTCATCATTTCAAGTGTTTTAGGATCCTTATTTGCTGTAATTTCTACATGGTATCAGAGCCTAAAGGCTGAAATGAGCTAAATCCTTGGTTTTCATTCAATTTGATCACAATTTTTTATCTAAATCTTGTGTAGATTGGATCTTAGCATCTAGTATTGATTCTAGAACTCAAAGTGAGTCAAATACATTGGAGATTGGTGTTGTGTGACTTCATTTGCAGGTGTTTAGGTGTCTAAAACCAGAGGCAAAGTTGAATTCAATTCACATTACCAAGATAGCAAGTTTTGCTTGCTCCAAGCATTGATTTCTAAGCGAGTTTTGGAGGTGATTTCATAGAGGAGGCTTTCTAGCATTCAAGGAGAGGGAAGATCAGAGTTTTGGGGACTCTTCAAGGCTGTTCTAAGGTGTAGTAGACACCTCCTAAAGTGATTTAGGTTCAGTCCAACCATTGCTTGACTTATGCACCAAATTAGATCAATTTTTCATCAATTTTGATCATTTTTTGCTTGTGATTGGATAGTAGATTGTGTTGCATCCTCATTAAGTTCCATTTAGATCTTTTACAAGTGATTTTGGAAGTATATTAGGTTGCTGAAATTTACTCTTGATTAGATCATTTGGAAACTTTAATGTTCTTTATAGAAAGAGGGGCAATTCTACTAGTATTGTCTACTTCAATCAAGCAAGTGCATTGTTTCTAGTATTCTATGATTTGATTTTGTTAGAGATCATTCTTAGATCTTTATAGGAAGTCTATTACTGATCTTTTCAGGTCCCTAAGAAGTGGGATAAGGTAGACCTTCAATCAAATCAATAGAAGTAACCTTCATTTGTGTCAAGTCCTTGATTAGGAGACTAGATGGCATCTATAAATGCATATCTTTTGGATACTAATGAAAGGCTCAACAAAACTAACTATTCCATATGGAAAGTTAGAATGGAATCTATCATGATCATGCAAAATCTGATGGAAATTGTAAATGGTAAGGAGGGTGAACCTATTCATCCTCAAGAAAAAGCCAAATACATCAAGAGGTGCAATGTTGCACTACATTGCATAAAAATGAATGTTGCAAATGAACTCTTAAGAGAGGTAGGAGATTGCACTTCAGCTCAAGATGCTTGGGAGACTTTGCAAAAGGTCTATGAATCCAAGAACCAAACTAGAATGTTAGCTTTGAAGAATCAAATCTATAGAAGCTATCAAAAGAAAGGAGAGAGTGCACATACTTTTGTCCTAAGAGTAAAGGAATTGAACAAAGAGCTAGCCTTTATAGGTGACCCTATCAAGGATGAAGAGCTTGTTCAACTCATATTGAATGGACTAAGCTTTGAATTTGACAATTTGGTTCAGGGATATGCAATTATGGGTAAGCTACCCATACTTGAAGAACTCCAAGGCACACTCATGGCCGAGGAATCAAGAAGGAGCCAAATGCAAGAGAGGATGGATAGGCTTTCCATCCAAGGTGGAGATGACCAAGCTCTCTTCACCAAAGGCAAAGGCAAGTCCAAAGGCAAAGGATCAACATTCAAGAAGTCTACAAAGCTTGAGGATCAAGAAGGACCCTCAAAGGCATCTCCATCAACCACCAAAGTCAAGAAGGACAAATCAAAGGTGAAGTGCTACTATTGTAGCAAGATGGGGCATTATGCCTCGGAATGCTTCAAGAGGAAGCAAGATCAAAGCCAAGCCAACATGAGCAAAGAGGAGGAGGAGGAGAGTTCACATGAGGACTCTCTCATGATGTCCATATTTTCTTCAACAAGCTTCAAAGGAGAAGATCCTTGCTGGATTGACTCGGGTGCTAGTTCACACATGACTAGTAAAAGGGAGTTTTTCTCTTCTCTCTTATCTTATGATGGACCTATAAAGTCTATCTATATAGCAAATGATGAAGCTTGTAAGATTGAAGGAGTTGGTAGCATTCCCCTTTGCTTAGGATCTTCCAAAAAGATCAACATAGAAGGTGTTTTGTACATTCCTACAATAACAAAGAATCTACTAAGTGTTGGCCAAATGGTAGACAATGGTTTCAATGTTGACTTTGCTTCAAATGAATGTTTCATCAAGAAGAAGGGTAAGATAGTGGCTAAGGGCACTAGACTTGGCAAACTTTATAAGCTGGATGCATTTGTGGATACTAATGTTGTCATGTTGGCCGAGAAGAGCAAGATATCTACCTTTACTTTATGGCACAAAAGACTTGGACATGTCAACTCGGGTTCCATGGAGGCTATGATCAAGGAGGAGTATGCTTTAGGCCTACCAAGGTCTATTGGGAAGGAAGACAAGGTTTGTGAAGCTTGTGCCTTATCCAAGGCACATAAGAAGGTGTTTCCTAACTCCGTCACAAAGTCATCTCATCCTCTTGAACTCATACACTCGGATGTGCACATTGCTAGCACCAAATCTAATGGAGGTTCATCCATGTTTTTAACCTTCATTGATGACTACTCAAGATATTGTTGGGTGTTCTTACTTTCCTCCAAGTCTCAAGTATTTGATACTTTTGTAAAGTTCAAGTTGTTTGTGGAAAAGCATCATAATCATAGCATCAAGATTCTTAGAAGTGACAATGGTGGAGAATTCATCCCCAATGAGTTCAAGGCCTTTTGTGAGGAGGAAGGGATCAAGAAAGAGACTTCTTGTCCTTACACTCCTCAACAAAATGGAGTTGCTGAAAGAAGGAATAGAACATTATGTGAATGTTCTAAGGCTTTAAGATTAGATGCTTGTTTGCCCAAATCCTTTTGGGGTGAGTCTCTTGTATGTGCAAACTACTTGATGAATAGGGTGTCTTGCAAAGCAATTGAAGGCAAAACTCCTTATGAGATGTTGTATGGAAAGAAACCCAATCTTAATCACTTGAAAGTTTTTGGGTGTATATGTTATGTGCATGTGCCATTGGAAACAAGAACCAAGGAGGATCCATCTTCCACAAGAGGGATCATGCTTGGATATGCAAGCTCAAGCAAGGGCTACAAAGTCTATCTCCCATCCTTGAACAAATTTGTTGTTTCAAGGGATGTCATCTTTGATGAACATCATATGCATATGCTTGAAGAAGGCTCAAGTGCTCCAACAATCAAGAAGAAGATGGCCGAGGAGCAAGATCTTGGTTTTGAGGAGGAGCTCATGGAGGAGCAAGCACCAAACCCACCTATCACACCAAGGAGATCTTCAAGGGCAAAAGTGGAGCCATCAAGGCTCACATATCAAGGCAAAGGATAGCAAGTTGAGGGTATCTCATCCACTTCTTATGCTTTAACTAGTTTTGAAGAACCATCTAATGTTGAAGATGCATTGAACTCCAAAGAATGGTATAAAGCTATGCTGGATGAGTATGATGCCTTGATTGAGAATGAAACTTGGTTGCTTGTTGAGAGACCTCAAAGGAATGTAATAGGATGCAAGTGGGTCTTCAAGCTTAAGTTGAATTCAAATGGGAGTGTTAACAAACATAAAGCAAGATTAGTTGCAAAAGGTTATGCTCAAGAGAGAGGGATAGACTATGAGGAAACTTTTGCACCCGTGGCCAAGATGGTCACAATAAGGCTAATCATTGCACTTGCATCACATTTTGGATGGATTCTATGTCAAATGGATGTCTCTAATGCTTTCTTGAATGGTTTTTTGGAAGACAATATCTATATGGAGAAGCCACAAGGGTTCATCAAGCATGGAATGGAGAACAAAGTATGCCATCTCCAAAGAAGCATCTATGGCTTGAAGCAAGCCTCGAGATCTTGGAATTCAAGACTACATTGCTATCTTATTTCACTTTCTTTTGTTCAAAATGAATATTATCCCACTCTTTACATTAAGTTTGATGATGTTGGTATTGTACTTTTACTCATTTATGTAGATGACATCATCATTAGTGAAAATAGTGTTGATGGTATTGAAAAAATCAAGATAGATCTATCCTTAGAATTCAAGATGGTAGATCTAGGGTGTCTTCACTTCATCTTAGGCATAGAAGTACTTAGAGGGTCTGATTTTATCTTTATAAGTCAAGTAAACTATGCTCAAAGTCTTTTGAAGAAGTTTAAGATGGAAGTATGCAAAAGTGTTGACACACCAATGGAGCAAGATGTAAAAGTGCCAAATGAAGATGATGAAAGATCCTTCATGGACATCACTTTGTTTAGGCAACTTATAGGTTTCTTAATGTGGATCACTATAACTAGACCAGATCTTAGCTTTAGTGTATGTAGGTTGAGCCAATCCATGCAAAAGCCATTGAATATCCATTGGGAAAAGGCTAAGAGGATTCTAAGATACATCTCAGGTACATTAGATTTTGGGATTCTATATAGAGGAGATGTGATTAACCTTCATGCATTTAGTGATTCAGATTTTGCAGGGGACAAGAGGGATAGGAAATCAACAAGTGCCTATTCAACTTTCATAGGAGAAGGTGTGGTTTCATGGCTTTCAAAAAAGCAACAAACTATATCTCTATCTTCAACCGAGGCCGAGTACAAAGCTTTGACAACCACTACAAAGGAGGTACTTTGGATCAAGAGATTATTGGTGGAACTAAAGATCATCGATTCAGAGGAGGCACCAATCATCTACAATGACAATATATCAGCCCAACACCTTGCATCTAACCCAATCTTCCATGCAAGATCTAAGCACATTGAGATATGCCATCACTTTGTGAGAGAAATGGTGCAAGCCAAGGAGATTGCTTTGGAGCATGTTCCAAGCAATGAATGTGTAGCTGATCTACTTACTAAACCACTTCAAAAGACACCTTTTATGAAGTTCAGATCATCACTTGGAGTGATTAGTAAAGCAATGATTGAACCAAGCTAGATAGTGAAGAGGAGTGTTAAAAATTCACAATTCTAGCTTGACTAGTTTTGGTCATATGACTTGTAAATAGTTAGATGGTCATGATGTGGCTTGTCACACGTGGAAAATAGCATAGGATTCCATTCATAAGGATGTTCTCAAGTAGACCTAAGTATTAGAACCTTTGGAATGAGTCCAAATTATGCTTAGATACAAGGGAGAAAAAATAGGAGCTATTTTTGGTAATTTTTGCATTGTTGAGGGATCTCCAAGATTCCAACCCTAACTTGGTAGGGATGAAAGATCCACTAAAATTAGCATTAGGGATAGGTTTAGGGCTACTCATACCTGCCCAAAACCGTGATGGATCATGTATATATAGGTGATGATATCTCACCAAAATCAATCAAGCAATTTCATGTTTTTTCTCTCATAATGATGCAATTGCTCTCTATGTTCATAATTGTTTGAGTACTTGTGATTACTAATGATTATAGGATTGAATGTAGGTCTGGTGTACAGTACTCAGACTGTGGGAGGCCGTACTTTCACACGTGTGAAGCCTTCTTCAAGGATTTGGGCATTTAGTGAGGTTCAAGCATAGATTTTTGATGGATTTTGATGGTTCAACTTGTGCTAATCTTATGAAATCATAATCTATTGTTTCCCTCATCATTTCAAGTGTTTTAGGATCCTTATTTGCTGTAATTTTTACATTGAATACAAAAGATCCAATCTACATATGCAAAAAACTCGATTTTAGTGTAGAATCCAAGCTAGCATGTCTAGCATTGATATCTTCTCCAAATCATTGATAGATGTGATTGCTTTCTTCATAACCTAAACAAAAGCTCTTATACCATGTGAAAGATTTCAGATCAATAAAGATCTAAATCCATAAAATAATCTTGGGTTAGAAAGACAACATACCACCAATCTTGCCAATGTAGAAAAATCAGCATCTACTCTAAGAATGTGATACAAACTCTAATAGATCTTGATGAAACATGAACCACAACATAAAATAATTTTTTTTCCATACAATTACAGTAAGCTAATGTATTTCATACGTGTGGATCTAAAAATAGAAATTAATGATCATTCTACACAGAATTGCAAAATATTACAAGTATAGTGCACCAATGGATAGTAGAACATAAGAGAACCATGTATAAGCATGAATGACATGAGAGAGAGAGAGAGAGAGAGAGAGAGAGAGAGAGAGAGAGAGAGAGAGAGAGAGAGAGAGAGAGAGAGAGAGAGAGAGAGAGAGAGAGAGAGAGAGAGAGAGAGAGAGAGAGAGAGAGAGAGAGAGAGAGAGAGAGAGAGAGAGAGAGAGAGAGAGAGAGAGAGAGAGAGATCCCTCTTCCCACAAGTTACATCCTTTTATAACAGGTCCAAAACCTACTATTTTTTAAACTAGATTCAATGTACCCAACTTTCAAATTTGAATCTACTAAAACTTGACTTCTACATTTTCCCACACTTTCAAAAAGTGTTTATTCAAATGCTTTTACTAAAAAGTCAAACTCTAAGTCTAATATGAAAATTGGTCTCAATTGCCAAATATACAAATATGACCAAAATAGACTAAACTAGTTGAATTTCTCACATTGTGCCTGACTCGCACTGGTAGAGGGAGCTGAGACCTGGCGACTATATTCCTAGAGTGTCCAAGTTTCTATCTATCGGACTCCCCCTTATTTCATGGAATATAGTGCTTTTTGTTAAAGCACGCTTTTTCGGACTTAGTTTTTATTTTGCTGATTAAGCTTGGCAAGCCTGGCAGAATTAGTCCAGCTCTCGGATATGGGTCCCGGGAGCTATCCCAGTGGGTAGAATGAACTTGGCTCATCCCAAGAGCTAACTAGGCCATGACTCGAGCTCCATGACTTTTTGACTACTTGATTGGCTCACCATAGGTCGGAGGCTTAGTCCTTGACTTCCTAACTTGCTCTAGGAGTTTAGGAAGTGTCACCCCTTAGAGTCTTATAGGGCACACTGGGTGCACCCGAGTCAGCTTTAAACACCAAGTGGTGGCTAAGTTAGGAGAAATGACTCTAGCGAGAGAGAGAGAGAGAGAGAGAGAGAGAGAGAGAGAGAGAGAGAGAGAGAGAGAGAGAGAGAGAGAGAGAGAGAGAGAGAGAGAGAGAGAGAGAGAGAGAGAGAGAGAGAGAGAGAGAGAGAGAGAGAGAGAGAGAGAGAGAGAGAGAGAGAGAGAGAGAGAGAGAGTCATCACTTTCAGCTTTAGATGGTAGGTAGGGTGTGGAGAATGTAGAATTTTAAGCTATTCCACTTTTGTAAGCTTTGGAAGCAATACTATCATATCATTTTTGGTTCTCTTCTACATTTGTGTAAGTTCTTGATGTTTGCTTGTAGATTTCTATTTTAATAGTTATTAAATACATCCCTACTATTGTACAGCATATTTACTAATATTTACAACAGATCCAAACTTCTTTTGATGTGATCTTGTTGCTATATCATTTTGGCAAGTACAATTGATCAAACTAGTGAGATTGTGTGGAAATTGCCTAACATAGAAGGAAGTAATTGTTGGTGCATCTATATTGGTCTAAATCTATATCTACGATCATCATTAAATCTTACCTTTTCACATGGTATTAGAGTAAGGTGGTGGCAACAAATAATAATCTTGCCAAAATTAGTAGAGATTGTAGGGCGACCTTCAATCTAGCATGGGTAGATCCTTCTACATTTTTGAATGTGTTCAAATCTAGTTTCTTGAGAGTCACAAGTTACAATTTACAAAGTCATATCACAAGTTTTTACTTCCTCATGATGGCATCAATAGGTGACAACCTATTGGAGGCAAGTAAGGATCCTAAATGCAACCTTTGTGGCAAGAGAGGTTATTTTGTCTCAAGATGCTACAAAAAGAAGACCAATCCATCCAAGGAGAACCAAAGCAAGGGGGCCGAGGTGAAGGATGGAGCTTCAAGTTCAAAATGCAAAAGCAAAAAGGACAAATCCCAGGAAAGGTGTTTCCTTTGTGGAAAGATGCATGAGGCTTGGAGCCTCACAAGGACTTACAATATTTGTCTTCGAAAGTCCATCACCACACATTTCAAACAATTTTTCATTTTGAAGTGCATTGTTTGGTTTGAGATGCAAAGATAAATGTCACTTGGATTTATTTCATGTCCTTGGAAAGTATTTTGCTTGGAACTTTAGATAAGCTCAAGTTTATGGTTATGATCCAAGAGAAACCAAGCAAGATTAAGGAGGAGCAATCACAAAATGAAAATAGTTCCATTTATGCTCTCATGACATCTTATGAAGAACTATTTTGCTTTGAAGGGTTTTGTATCTCAAAGGTGGATTAAGGCAATACTAGTTGAGTGTGATGCCTTAATAGATAGCAAAGCATGTTTTCCTTGTAAACTTACATCGAATATGAACAATCAAGGAAATGGAAATATCTTCATAATGTATTTTCTTTTGATTTCAATAAGATCAAGAAGGATGTGTTCATTCATAATGTTGAAAATTGTAAATTTTCAATCTTAGAGGCAAGTTGTAAACTTTTTATGGGAATAAGTGAAGCACCCAAAGTGGAAACTTATATCCATAAGCAAGTAGTTAGCCTTATTGAGATAGAAATACTTCTTGATTTCAATATTAGAAAAATCATGCCAAGTTGTGGTGATTTTTGGACTTATGTTTCTAGCATAAGCGAACTGCACATTGTATGTCATGTTTGTTGTGATCATTATGACACATGGAGGTCTCAGGTTTCCATCAAGGAGGAGCACCAAGAAGATGATCTTGAGCAGTCATCTCAAGATTCAAGTTCACTCATAGTGTGAAAATTTGTCTTTTTTCATGTATGGAGGTAAATTGTAAACTCTTTATGAGAGTAACTGAATCATCCTTTAAAGACACTTATCTCCATAATGAAGTGTTTAGCCTCATTAGATCTGAGATTAGCATGGTAATCAAGTATGAAGATATGATGCAAACTCTTTATTATTATAGCATGCATAGTCTTGCCAATTTTGATGAGCCTAATTCTCGACATCTTGGTAACATGATGTTGGATCTTTGTGATCCTTATAAGTCAAGAAGGTCTCTTTATTTCCTCATGGAGTTGCAGCTACTTTCAAGGAGGAGGAACTTTTGGATCAACCATATGCTTCAAGGATGGAACAAATCAAAGGAGCAAGTGGTGCAAAGCTCTCAAGTTCATCAGAGAAGCAACATCAAAGAGGCACTATCATGGATATGGTGGTTTCAGATCGACATCAAGCTCATTGGCTGATCTTCACACCTTTGAACAAGCAAGGATCCATCTTTAAAGACCAATTCAGCCCATGGAGTCGAGCTCAAGATCATAATGCTTTTACCAAGCTAGATTTTGAGGAGGAGTGTGAAAGTAGTCAAAATCTTGCTTGATCTAGGCCAAATCTATGTACATATTATCATTACACATGTGTGGAGCCTGTTCCCACGTGTGAAATAAATGAACTTATCATTTAGATAGATCATATAGGTTGTACATCTCATTTACTATTGAAACTAGTGGCTAAAATGGACAAAAACTAGTTTAGCAGTATTATGCCATGTGTCACCATTCTAGTGGTAGAAAATGCTACAACTTGGAGTTAGGAGTGACTTCCCACGTGTGTAGTATAGGTCACATGTGTGTACATATCAATATCTTGCTAGTTTCCACTTGTAGAAGATTTTTATCTAGGTTTCTATAAATTAGGAAGATTGCCCAAAATCAAGGAGGTGGCTATAAGTTAGGAAATCTTGGACCATGTGCCATATTGATGATGATTGGTGGATCCATTGATGACTAGGCACTCTCACACGTGCCAGATCAGGTGACTTAGCAGTCCCCTCATGTATATATAGAGGCATATTTGGCCATAAACATCAATCAAGCAAGATCTTGATTTTGGAGGCATTTCTTGAGTATTTCCATATTTGTGTTGTGATTTTATGGTTCTATTGCTTTCTAACACTTGTGTACATCTCTACTGGCAGGCCATACAAGTACTATTCTTAACACATGTGAAGGCAGTAGGTCTCAAGTTTAATCATTGTCTTGTTGTTCTTGCTAGATTTTTCATGGGAAATTGATCTAATTTGAGATCTAATCATTGGTTGATTAGTAGATCAATTAATCTAGCTTCCAACACCTCTTGAGGACCTGATCTAGATCCATTCTTGGTCTTTATTTCTATGGAATTTCACAATGTTGTCTTCTATATATTAACCCACTAAAGCTGCATATGCAAGAGCTCTTGGAATATAGGGGAATGTTGATCTAAATGACTATATGGGACATAATATCCCCTAAAGCTAGGAATTAACCCCCTCTTACTTTTTCACATAGATAAAACCAATGTATCACTTGTTAGAAAATACAAGTGTCATTCGGTTCCTTTTTTTTATATTTTCTTTCTCATGACCAACGAGACACTTGTTGGAAAACACAAGTGTTGTTTGGTTCACAATCATCCTAGAAACCATGCCTTGTACCTAGACACCTGTATAGTTCATAGACAATTCGCACTTCATGGAATATTAAGAGAAATTACAATGTTGGAATCATGTTGAGAAAATCATCTTATCAACCGACTACGGAATGATTAAATATCACTTGTAAGAAAGGTGCATGCAAACAATGCATGATAAAGCCCAAAAAGCAAAAGCAACTACATGAGAAGCAACCACTCTAGTTTTATTTATTAAAATTTCATTCTTGTCTTCTACATTTCCTTTGCTTCCTTGTATACATACTTACCATACCCCTTTCTATATGCTTATATCTGTCTTGTGGCTGAGTTTGAGGCAAAACAATAGCTACTATGGAAGAGCAGGAGCAGGCAGGGGTGCCAATCGTCATGGGGCCTCAATTTTGCATTCCTCATCCCACAAAGTACATGTGATGCAAAAGAAGAAGTTCAGATTCAGTGGGAGCGATTTCAGTGTCACAAACACCAATGGTTATTTGTTCTTCAAGGTTGATGGGCGAACATGCGGGAGAAGCACATGATGTTGGATGCCTCAGGCAAGCCTTTGCTCTGTATGATATGCAAGGTGAACTCCCATTTTTTTTTTTTTGTTGTTTTGTCTAACTATTGAACCCACTTCCATTACACAAGAATTGGATGAAAAGAGTAAATCTGATAAAGGTGGGCTATTTTTGTTGTGGATATGCAGTATCTTAGCTTGCACAACACATGGTGGGCATTTCTGAGCGATTCAATTTCCAATGAAATATTCATGATCAAGCAATCTGTTGTGTTTCAGCTAAAAATTTCTCTGGATGTATTCCTTGTTCATAATACGAGAGTGCCAGATTATACCATTGAAAGAGATTTTATTGTGGGAGATTGCCTCATCTATCACCACAATCAAGTCATTGTAGAGGTAGTGGATTCAATGTCTTTTTATTCTTTCTTTTCTTCTTGTTCTAACAGAGTCATAATCAGATTAGATAGACAATTTTTGTTGGTCAAAGTTGAGGTGGAAACTCAACTAAAGTTGCATGCTACAATTTTTTTTCACAACATTATTGTTGGAGGGTTTGCGGATATCAAGGAAACCCTAATTAGATTATTCATTTATTAGAGGTTAATAAGTGAGAGGGATTTGGCAACCTGCATGTGTAAGTCCAACCCAATGATCACCTAGTTATTTGATTAGTTAAAGGTTAATAAAAGGACTTTAGGCCTTTCTGCGGGAGGCCTAATAGTCAAGTTAGTAAATAAAAATGGTTCCTCCCAAATTTCAAATTTCAAATAATAAGGGAGGTGGAAATTGGCCAGTAGGATTTGAGGTCAAAGCCCTAAAATTCACTATATATAGTGGTACTTTGTGATTCATTTTTTAAAAAAAATCAATAAAGCAAGTTGATCTATCAAATTGAAATTGGATGTGCTTGATCTTCTTCTTCTTGTTCCATTTCTCATATTTTCTTACTACCTTTATGTTTATTTGATTTTTCGATTGTTGGATTTGATTATTGTTTTCATTTGTGTGTGTGTGTGTGTGAGAGAGAGAGAGAGAGAGAGAGAGAGAGAGAGAGAGAGAGAGAGAGAGAGAGAGAGAGAGAGAGAGAGAGAGAGAGAGAGAGAGAGAGAGAGAGAGAGAGAGAGAGAGAGAGAGAGAGAGAGAGAGAGAGAGAGAGAGAGAGAGAGAGAGAGAGAGAGAGAGAGAGAGAGAGAGAGAGAGAGAGAGAGAGAGAGAAGTGAGTTTTTATCTTTGGTTGGAATAGTGGATCGTAATGTTAATTGTGGAATCATTTGCATGTGTTTGAATCTGAACAATGTTATCGCTCTCATGGGAACAAATCTCCACGTGACAACAAGATAATCATCTTCATCTCTTGATGCTTGATTGTACTTGGATCTAGGTTTGAAGGAGGATAGGAAATACCCGCTACAATTTTGGCATCGTTGCCAGGGAGCTATGCCAATTTTCAAATTTTTGTTTCTGATCCATGGATGGATGTTAGCTTGCATTTAGGCATCTTGTCTTGGCATTTTAGTGTTAAAATTGCATTTTAGGGTCAATTTAGAGGAGAATTTTGTTTGATTTGTGTGGATTTTTTGCTTGGAATCTGTTTTGATTGTTGAGCGAGGAAGGCCAAACAGATCACCATTTCTAAAATCCAATTGGATATGAAAAAATCAGAGAAACCACAAAAATCGATCATTTTCTACAATTTTGGTGACAAAAAGAGACAAAATCTTCATTAGACACTGACAACTTTCTGTTCCTTTGCAACCAACCTTCACTCACTTGTAGGCAAGACCCCCCTGATGCGCGAAGCTACAAATTGAAGGGTGAAAGGTTACTTTCCAACCAATATCCAGAATTAAAGAAAAACTATCAAGAACGGTGAAAAAAATCAATAAATTTAGAAAAATATTGAAAACCATCCTTCGGCTGGTCTACCGTATATGTATTTGACCCAGATCTACTTATAGCTATGTCAACGAAGGTCAATTCTAAAAATAGAAGGCTAAAGTGACTGTTCCACTAGTTGTTGGTAACCTTTTGTAGAAAGTTTTACACCGTTCTACAAGAATATCAGTTCTCTAAGAGGAACCTGAACCTGAACCTTCGCTAGAGTTATAGTCAGTCCATCTTGCTATTTTTGGTAATCCATAAGTTGGGCGAAAGTTAGGTCAAGGTTAGTTGTTCTACTAAGCTATTTTTGTCAAAAAAAAAAACTATCATTTTTTGCAAAAATAACATTATCACTTCTGAACCTTCGCCGATTGGTTTGAGGTTTCCAAATTTAGTGATCCATCAATTTTGAGTTCGACGAAGGTTAGTTATATCTGAATTGATCCAAAAGTCCATTTGAACCCTCGCCAGGCTGCAAAAAATCATTGTTTGCCAAAAAGAATCTTCGCCAGTTCTACCTTAGTTTCATCTTTGTCAAATCTACCTACTATCAAACAGACGAAGATTAGTTCTTTCAAATTTGTCAAAAATAGCCAGTTAAGTGATTTTTTATCCAAAATAGTATTGAAAGAACCCTCGCTGTCATGCCCATGACTGGTCTTAGATAGCTTATCCTGCTACCTTGACCTATAAGTAAATTATGATTATAAGGGGTTTGGGGCCCTCATGTGCATATGGTCATAATTAATGGTTGGAGGCCTAAACTCATGATGGTGGATTTATTATGGCTCTATCCAGTTCCCCTATGACTCACTGATAGACCAATAATAAATCCACCATCATGAATTTAGGTCTCCAACCATTAATTATGACCATATGCACATGAGGGCCCCAAATCCCTCATAATCATAATTTACTTACGGGTCGAGGTAGGCCTACTGACCTCTAGCGGGATAAGCTATCGAGACCAGTCAGGGGCATGACATTCTTCTCCCCTTATTCAAGTTTTGTCCTCATAACTTAAATCTAGAGAAGTTCTGCCTTAAGCTCCCTTCTTGTTTCCAGGAATCATCATCGTTTGTGCGACCCATCCATCGAACCAGATGCTCAGTAACTATCTGATTCTCTTATGTTGCTTATTGTTGGCTTGCTTAGTGTTGGATCCTTGTTATAGTATTAGAGTCTAAACTAAGCGGTTTTGCCATTGGCTTGTGCTCAAAAGGAGTCAAGAATTGTGAGGGTATTTTTGTTGTGGAATCCTAGAATAATGACTCTTTGGGAAAGGTAAAGTGGTGTGCAAAAGGCTTGGTGGGGTTTCAAATTTCTCTTCCTGTGAGTCTCTATTTTCGAGAGTAATCGATTGTGTGGTAAGTGCACTACCAAGTAGACAATCGATTGGCTATTATGCACTCGTGAATAGTGATTTTGGAAGAAGATTTTGATTCCTTTTTTCCACTTGAGTTTGCCATTACTTTTTTGTTGAGCACGTGTAGTACAAGCCATCGTAATTTTTAGAGGTTATGCTGGTTTTTTGGCTTCTTGTAATCACTTATACAATGCTCAAGTTACGACAATTTGTATTTGATATGTGATTATTTTTTGTTAGGTAATATCTTTGCTTCATGTTAATTAAGCCCGATTAGACATAAATTACATAAGCACGAAAAAGATGTTATGTATTGCTTAACCAATCTTTTTGCTTGTAGTGTTGGAAATTTTTTTTGTGAAATTTGGTATTGAGGTTTCTCGAGGTGGAAATTTAGAGAACGAGCAGTTTTCTGATTTTTCCACAAGAAATTTCTCTGAGAAAGCTATAAGCAAAAAAATTTGCTATTTTGCAGATTTGACATTGTTTTCTTTTGGAAGATCTTATGTTGATAAGCTGTTATAATGCAAGTACATAGAGTTGCAGTTATTTGGTTGGCAAGAATTGCTCTGATGCCATCTTCTATTTAACAGCCGACATTCTTGACAGATGCATCATTTCTTAACTACAGAGTAATCTTTTTGGTTGCAAAGTTTGTGAAATACTGAAACAGGCTTTGTTTGAAGCCTGGTAAAGTAACAAAAGACCAACGGAATGCTTTGCATAACTCAAGCAAAAACCTTTGCAAATCTGTTTCTTGCAACATTAAACTTGATTATAATCGCCCACCCACGTTTTTGGGGTGGGGCGACCTGCAAAAAAGATCTAAACCTGAAGAAAAAGCAATCAGATGCAAACATTAAAACACGTCTGGAAAAAGAAACCTCTCTCTCTCTCTCTCTCTCTCTCTCTCTCTCTCTCTCTGGATCGGGCTGGGGCCCGCCGATGAGCCTATGATCGGGGTTCGGGATCGGGCTGCAGCCCGCAGCCCAAGGTTACTCAAGCGGCGAGCACTTGGGACTTTGGCTGTGCGTTTTTTTTTTTTTTGTTTGGATGCACGTGCGCCACGTTTTCGGGCAATCAAAATCTATCCCATTAGCATTTTTTGTGGGATTACTGATATATAGGCAAGCTTTCCCATTGTCTCACATGTGTGTGCCTGGGTGTGGCAGTGCCCGACACCACTTGCCCCTGTCCGGTGCCCCCGGTTCGCCTATCGCCGCTTTGCTGCCCGCGCCATGTCTGCCAATGCCATTCCTGCCAGAACATTAGGTCGGGGCCAAACGCCAAGCACATGTGGCCACATGGGGCATGTGTTAACAACTTCCCTTTCCTTTTACCTTTTGCAATCAAGATATCCTTCCTTTTAATCATACAAGCATCTCCCTCAAACTAACTTTGAGGCCTTTACTAAGCGATTGACTCACACTAAGCAAATTCTTGGTAATAGATGGAATGAACAAGACATCCTCCAAATGAACATTCATATCTGTAGCGAGAGAAATAAAAATTGTGCCAATCCCTTTGATTGCACACTCACCATCATTGGCCGTGTAGATCACCCTCTTGTCATCTCCATATGCCAACAGAGAAGTGAAGTACTCTTTGTGAAAGGTGTTGGAGTTTAATCTTCTCCTACTCATCCCTTCGCCCTCCTTCATCTCTCAAGAATTTTCTCTCTCTGAATTAGTCTGTAGGAATACACACAAAGTCGAATCAAGTAGAACCGCAAAGCTATCGCCTGCCTACGATCTGACCGAAGAGCACCGTTAAATCAACGTTTAAGGAGAAACACGACTTCAACTTGTGAAGGGAACAAACCGCAAACCATAGGGAGTCGTTAAAACCCGTAGGTTACTATCTACGAGCACTTGCGGAATCTTCAATGGCAATGGAACGTAAAATCCCGTCGACCACCGTAAGTGACCTTCTTACGATCTCCTACGACGGAAAGAGTCGTGACCTATGTCACCAAAAAATATCTCCGATGAAGTCTGTGAATTCACATCAAACACCTTAAGTAACTTACTTACGGCTATCAACGAAGTTTGTAAACGAACTCAACTCTCCTCAACCGTTTGAAAACGTAAGCAACCTACTTACAGTTATCAACGAGGTCGACCAGCGACAATGGTTTGTGAGTTCTTGCGATATCAGCCAATGAAGTTGACCCATCTCATCGTTTAGCTCCGTAAGTTATCACTCACGGTTACCAACGAAGGAAGCAAACGATCACCGACTGAACGAACGACTGCGGACAAGATTACGACCACAACGGCCCAACATCCTTCCACTACGACACATACGGAGGATACGTTACTATGTACTTCTCCTCCTTCACGACGCTCCAATAACGGATCTACGGATCTTGTTTAAACGGCTGTTAATCATCTTGTAAACTGTAATTACAATAAATCAAAAGACTCTGACAACTATATATATGTATCTGAGCAAAGAGGAGGAGTTAGAAATCAGAAAGTCAGAGTGTGAGCTGAACAATCTGTAGATGCACAGAGCGATCAAACGACCAAAAGGGTAGCTAGCTCCTTAGAGTTAGTGATTTATACACACAGAGAGAGAGAGAGAGAGAGAGAGAGAGAGAGAGAGAGAGAGTACTTCATCTAAGGATGCTTGGGATTCATTAAAGAAGCTTTATGAATCCAAGTCTACTTCTAGAGTGTTGACTCTAAGAAGGAAAATCTTTTCTTGTTTGCAAAAGAATAAGGAAAGTCCAAGTACTTTTGTTTTGAGGATGAAAGCATTGAATGATGAGTTGGCTTGCATTGATGAAAGCACTAAGGAAGGAGAGCTTGTTCAAGTAATTCTTAATGGCTTGTTGGATGCTCATGCTAACATTGTTCAAAGTATTGCTATTCAAATAACTTTGCCAAGTTTGATTGATCTTCAAGAGATCTTGATCAATGAAGAATATAGGCTTCAAGCAAGAATTGGATCTTTATCAACAACTCAAGTTGGAGACGAGGCTATGTTCATCAAGGGCAAAAGCAAAAGCAAGTAGTCTAAAGGGCAAGATCAAGGGGAGGCTTTTTCAAATGGAAAAAAGAAAGATAGATCAAAGCTCAAGTGCTTCTATTGTGGCATCTAAGGACACGTTGCAAGTGAGTGCTACAAGAAGAAGAGAGATCAAGGAGACAAGCAAGCTAATCTTACTCTTGATGAGGATGATTTGGATGTTCAAGATGCAAATGATGATGCTTTTGTGATGTCTTCATGTATGCTTGCTAATGATGGAGATCTAGATCCATGATGGATTGATAGTGGAGTAAGTTCACACGTGACTTTTCACAAAGAGTATTTCACTTCTTTGTTGGCATATTGTACTCTGTCTGTCTATCTGGAGTCCTACACAAGGATAATTCGCTACATTGCCCTGGACTCGATTGGAACTGGAATTTCAAAATGAATTAGCGTCTAGTGTGATGTGAGACAATTGAAATAACTTGTCCGAGAGTTCAACATTATTTTGCCACTTCTCCCCAGGACTCTTTCAAACCAGCAGCTCCTCCAAGACTTCCACTTTCATTATTATAATAAGCTCTCCATTTGGAGGTAAGTGAATAGTAGTACTACTTTAGATTTGTAGTGTTTGTACTGATTTCAGTTATTCAATCAGACCATTGCTTCTTGAATGTTCTGTCTGATTTCCATATGATCATGTGAATTCTACCTACTAATAATGATGATGAAGAACCAGGTTAGAATGCAACTAGTGTCAGTGCAGTTTTTCTGTGTCAGTGGTGGTCGACATTTTGCGTGGTGTGCCTGCATCTTCCCTAAGGCCTTCTACATATGTGGCACTACTGGGTCTCGTCACAAGTTTCCTCACATATACAACAGCCCTAAGTCTTCACCATTTTCTTATGATAATTTGGATTTATGTGTTAGTTTGCTTGTCTATCTTTGGACATTTTATCTTGTTAAAGATTGTGAAGGCCCCACTTACTTCACCGTCACTCGCTGCTGCTGAGTGACTCTCTTGCTTGCATTATTAAATTTATATACGTTAGATTTGTGGTGCAAAGGGATATAAATAAGCACTTTTCAACAAAATTGTAAAAGTTGTACCAAGAAAGTAGAAGATTTGAATAAACAAAAAAAATTAAAATATGTAATGCTTATTTGTTGGATTTAATAAAAACAATCATTGTAAGTTGTGCCTTGGCCATTAGTTTCTTCTTTGGTGGTAAGAGTTGAGCAATGTCTGTGAGTTGCATTGTTTGCTTTGCACCTCTCTCTCTCTCTCTCTCTCTCTCTCTCTCTCTCTCTCTCTCTCTCTCTCTCTCTCTCTCTCTCTCTCTCTCTCTCTCTCTCATCATAATCACAATGTGGCATAGTGCTTCATTCTAATTGCTCGCTCTCTCTGTAGTATGATTTGTTCCACTGAAAACTAGCTATAGATATTATTCTGACTACAAAAGTTAAATTGTTTGTGAGTTTCGACTTTAGCAATTACGAGGAATAGGCTATCAGCGGATACATTGAGATTGTGGCTAGAGAACATTGTCATTGTGGTAGTTCCTTGTGAGAATCATTGTTGTGATCCAAGTAACTATGACATTGGCTTTATCTTCATCGTAAGCAAGAAGCAATATCAAACAAGCTTTTGTGTTAGATACTTTTGTCTTTAGTGTTCATACTTTGTAAAACAAATTTGATCTATCCTTTGCTTTTGCCATAAATATTTTTTTGTACATTTGGATAATTAAGAGTTTGTTAATTACAAAAACTAGCTACCAAGTTTATTGTTATGTCAAGAAAAAAATGTCATTCTTAGACTACTGTAACATTATAGTAGTTTGTAGATGGTACCATCTACAAACCTTTTTGTGGAATAATTGTAATCGATTTTTGCATTACATATTTGTTAAATAGGTACAAAAATGGCTAATGAAAAAAAGCTTTTTTTGAGAGTTTGGCAATGCCAATTAAACATGGAACCAAACCAAATCAGATTAGTTTTACAATTTCTCCAAACATGTCTAGATGAAAAAGAGCCAACTACAATTCATTGGCAGCAAACAAGTTTGATTTTGGCCAATTGGGGAAGCTACTGTAGTGCATCGACTACTAATACATGTCAATAAGGGACATAAATTTTGGTCCTACATGTCACTTTAGAATTGTAAGTTTGATTTTGGCCCATTGGGGAAGCTACTGTAGTACATCAGCTACTAATACATGTCAATAAGGAACATAAATTTATATTTGGGACCCTATTGCACTTCACAATCTCTATCACATGGTATGAACATCTTCACAAAATAAAGGTTAAATGGTAAAAAGAGTTGTAGGGCTTTGAAAGAATTTATGCTTGTCAAAAATAATACTTGGGGAGCCATTTAATGCCTTTAAAAAAAAATTGTAAGTTTTGTTTGGCAGTCATCATGGAAGTGACAAACATGTCGTTAATTGTACATACGCATCACCCCTAGTGGGTCTTCTCTTTTCCAACCATCTATCTTTACTTTTCTTCTACACAAAATCAAATTCTTACCAAATCAATTTTCTCCATAAGCAATCTCTCTCTCTCTCTCTCTCTCTCTCTCTCTCTCTCTCTCTCTCTCTCTCTCTCTCTCTCTCTCTCTCTCTCTCTCAATTCTAGTCGTTAGATTCTCTTGTCCACATCAAGAACACAAGAACCCTGATGTAGTCTACATACATCTAAGCCAAATAAATGGTGTAAAATCTCACATGAAATTCCTTCAAGTTCCAAATAGGCATTGGTATTGAAAGTGGAACAAAGAAAGCTTCCCCCATGGATGGGATATTGGTCCTCTTTCAATACTTGAACCAAAACCATTATTATTGAGGAGATACTCAGCTGAAAATTGTAGTAATGCTCATTTATGCTGCTAAAAGACTAGTCAAGGTTACTATACACAAGATCATGATTTTAGTTGTGCATTTTCTAGAGAAAAAACAATATTTATAGTACATTGGATGAATATGTGTTGCAGTACATTAAGATACCATACTAGATGCTCAATTTAGGGATGAAGTCCTCATTTATAAAATGCTTTGTGAATTGATCCGAACAGGCCAATCTTATTCGTTCAGGAGTTGCTGGACTGTCAAGAACAAACCACTTATCAAGTCCAACCTCTCTTCTAGCTGCTGAGATAGCTTCTTTGATTGCAAAGAATGCTGAAGCAGCCAAAAACAATGGAGGTTCCCCCACTGCCTTTGAGGAATGAATAGCTCGTGGATTTGGAGCATCCTGCAAAAACAAAGGGGAATTGAGGCTTTTTGTTTTAATCAACATGTGATGTTTTTATAGCATCTTGTTAATGTCAAAATATGTTATGCCTTCAACAAGTCGGTGAGTCAAATGATGAGAAGATGAGCATAGCTGCACCATAATACAACCAATATCATTCTGCTAGAGATTCTCATTAAAGATTAAAAAAAACATTTAATAATATCATGATATATTGATATAGCATGCAAGCCAAAAGGGAAAAATCAAGACTGTCAAGGAGCTGAGGGTATTACCTAACTTGAAAAGAAAATCATTCTAGGTCATTCAACTTTACTTGCTATGAGCAACAAATCCGAGGTTTAAATTTCTACAACAGCAGATTACATCAGAAAAGAACATCCTAATGAAGGCATTTTACAAGAAATCCAAATCAGCTCAAAATTTTGAAGGCATTACTCACCTCCAACAAAGAAACACGAAAGTCTACAGGAATGTCATTTACAGTTGGCAACTTATAGGTGCCTGGACCCTGAGTGAACAAATGGCCTGGCTTTACCCAGGGATGAGCAGGATCTCCCCATTTAAGCTCCTCCAATGCAACCCACCCTAAGCCTTGAACAAATGCCCCTTCCACCTGCAAGTGTGTGAAAATGTGAATTTTGCAGCTCTGTCTTACTCTTGAAAACAATGGGTACTTGGAAAGCCTCATTTAAAATTTCTCTGTGCAGAATGGCTTCCCATTCATATGAATTGTAAGATGGCAGATTGACAGACATATAGAGACAATATATGCCCACAACAAACCTGGCCAATGTCAATGGCTGGATTCAAGGAACTTCCCAAGTCCATGCATATATCAGCACGCCGCAGATAAAAATCTCCAGTCAAACAGTCAACCTCTACTTCTGCACAAGCTGCTCCAAACGTGAAGTAATTGAAAGGCCTTCCTTTTCCAACTTGCCAATCAAACCCAATGTCTGGAGTGATGTAGAAACCATGAGCTGAAAGGTCAATTCGCTCAATGTAGCAGGCATTCACAAGCTGCAAAGAAAGAAAGATAAGAGTTCCAACTTTTAGCTAACAAACATGCCCTATGCATTTCAGCGAAACCAACGATAAAAGCAAGAAAACCAAGATAATGTCACATAATATAAAGGACCATTCCAGAAAGTCAGAGGTAAGATTTAAAAACTTGATACTCAATGCTACATGAACTTCAGCTGAAACTATATCCTAGCTAGCCAGTGTAGACATACGTCCTAGGGACACTGGTAAGTGAATACGTGTCTGTAAAATGGGCAATAGATTCTAAGTCCGATTGAAAACATTTTTGTTTGATGTGTGCATTCTAACAATGCTAACATGGAGCACCAATAAGTGGCCAGTCGGTGAAGGCTTTCATTCCTCTATTAAGTCAGGGTTCTACTCCAATCAGCCAAATAAAGGGACATCCAAAAGACAAGAAACCATGCTAACATTCAAATAGAATGTAGGTTATGCTCCTGACAAATTAATGTATTGGAGTTATAAAACATTCATCAGTAAAACTAGGGACTAAGGAAGCAGCAAAAAAACTAGGCAAGAAAAGACCAAATCACTTGTTCCGCTTTGTAAACTACATGAACTGCACATTTCAGAGCCCTTTGCCCTCCCTGCATACGAAATTCGTTGGTGGATGAGATGATCTGTTGTGCCTCCTCGAGGGATTGACCGTTTTGCAATAACAAATGCCACATTTGTTCAGTATGAGCCCAACTTAGTCAAGAATAGCAGCTTATAAAGGAGATCACAAGACTCTAGGCCTTTGACTGTGAACATTGCATTATATCAAGGCAGATCTCTGACTTTCCCATCTCCTAGGCAGATCTCTGACTTTCCCGTCTCCTTTAAATTCAAAACTCTGCTTTAAATAACTTTAAAATGATACTCCCTTAACTGTCTTTTCCACATGCTTTCAGTTTAGCATTCAGCCTTCCATTCCCTTTAATGCCTTTAATTACTAGCTGGCCACCTGAAAGTTTAACTTGACATTCTTAGAGTGTAACAAGCTTCCGATATATCTTACTTTGTTATTAAAGTCAGTTGCTGGACGTAATCTAAGCTTCCTTTAGTATCAAAAACCACGTGCAAGGGAGTGGTGCAATTACTCTTTATTTTACTGCATTGACTTGTTGAGGAAGTTCATGCATTCTGGATGGGAAACCTTCACGTGGTCTGGATTCTCAGTATTCAAATGCCTGTGATTTCTTGGAATTATTATGAAGATGAGCTAAATTTTTTGCAGCTTATTGAAATGGATTAGTTAAACTTGTGAGAGACATACGCCATTCAAAATAGCAAGCTGCTTTTGAATGGTGTGATTCTTGTTTCTCTTGGGTAAGTGAGCAGTGTGATTCTACGTAAGTAGCCAGAGTCTTGATACAGATCCTCATGAAGGTTGAACCCGCACAAAAACTCTTCAGGTTTTTCTGTGGGTGGATCATTTTCTCGATATCCAGATATCAAAAGAACAACAAAAGACATCATACATAGTAGCCAAGATACAGATAGCTAGACAGCTGAATCACACAACACATCAACAATTTTCGTGTTCCTGCACCATAGGTTCCTACAAGCACATCCTACTTAAGACTCTAGTATGCTACATTTTGGACAGCCTTATCTGCACCTCAGCAAAGGAAGAGTATGCCTTTTTTGAACTGATGGGTTCCATTCGTTTTTTTAGCTGCTCGCAGGCATCGAGCACAGCAGCTCCATACATATCAGAACTAGCAGAAGCTGCTGTAGGGGAAGCATTAGGAACCTGTGATCAAGCAGCCAGAGAGACGAGCATCAGAATATACTTGAAAAATCCAACAGAAATTTCCAAGCAACCGTCACAAGTAGCTGATGAAAACTTTAATGATTAACGGCGGATATGACTGAATACAAAAAACAAGACTATCAGTTGGTCATTGACCTTGTCGGTGCTTGTCTCTGATATAAACACTGAGCTCATGGGGATGTCAAATGCGGTTGCAGCAATCTGAGCTACTTTAGTATGCAAACCTTGTCCCATTTCAACCCCACCATGCGTTACCAAGACTGTCCCATCGGTATAAACTTGCACGAGGGCTCCTGCCTGCAATAAGATGAAAAGAAACAATTCATAAATTTCAGAGTGAGGTGTTCTATGATGCATTTATGGATTTCCTCACACAATGATGCTTATTTTTTTCTTTCACAATATTATGACAGGGTGTTATTAGGTTCAATGAGGCCGTCCTTATCGAAACTAATAAAACATCCTACCATTCCTTTGATTGGCATATATTTTCTCAAACCACAATCTTAATCTTGTAAAATGAAAATGAAACAAGTCTTATAGATTATGTAACAAGAATGCTGTCCGGCAAAATAACCACCAAGCACTAGGAAATGGATAATTCTCCAACTAGTGGTGAAATTCTAACAGTTTTGTTATCAAGATTTATAAAAAGATCCAGAGTTGAATCAACAGCATGCAGTAATGGTGATATCGCTAAAGCATCCACAGTAAAGGTTCAGGAGAGAGGATCAGCACAATGCCAACCACCAAACCTAGAAAATGGAAAAGAATCCAACTTATGGTAACATTAAAACAACTTGTCTATCAAGATCTATAAAAAGATCCATCAAAAGCCTGCAGTAATGGTCATTTAGACAGTTAGCAAAACGTCCAGGAGAGAGGATCAGCATGATTCCAATAGTAGCTGCTATTGGAAATTGTAGGTGCAAATTGGATGATCAGACTTTTTCAGAAGCATTGACAAAATTAGCATCCCCTTACTCACATAGGATCTTACAGCATCAAAAAGCTTAGAGGTCCAATTAAGTCTTCGATTTTACCTGCTCCACCTCTTAAACAAGCAAGTCTTCGTATGTGCAAATGTCTTCCAGATTCTTACGAAAAAACATTTTGAGAATTTACAAGACACGTAATGGGCTTAAAATTTAACCATCCAATTTCCAAAGTATCCTATAGGAAAGTACAAAACACAAATTCAAATTCGATGGGTGAGAGTAGTAGAATTAGTGCTCTGAACTATGCTCCAAAAAGTCATACAAATTTTGGATATCGCAAAGTTTTCTCTATCTGCTTCTCTATCTACTGAGGCAGCCAGGCAGCCAGCACATCTGTAATAAGCAGTCCAGTTTGTAATCAAGCCATCAAGACATCCCAACTCCTTGCAACACATTTCCTATTTTCCTTCAAAGACAACTTGTGAACTTTCAACAGATGTGTAAAATTCAACCAACAGTAATATACTGACCAAGTGTTGCAAACATGAGTTCAAGTACCTGGTTTAAAAGCTTTGTGGTGAAAGATATCCCAAACTTTGTTGGGATCATCCCTAAACCACGCTTTTTCCAGCGATGAAGACTGTTGAAATTATCAATTTCAGAAAAACGCTTCAAATACTCGCTTGACATCTTCAAGCTATCCCAAACAGCATCCAATCTACTTAGCTCCAATTTCTGACCATAATGCAGCTCACAACCTTCTTTCTGAAAATTCATCTCCTGAAATGGACATAAAAAGTCATAACTCTGAAAGCTCTGTACCAACTAACTGTCTAGAAGTTCTTATATAATCAGACTCATTGAAATCTTATCGTTTGAAATGCATTTGAAACCCACTATTTCGAATCTTCCTTTCATTCGCCTGAAGCTACCTGAAGCTAATAACTTAAAACTACCAGCCAACCAACTATCTAAAAAAGCCACTATAATCTTTGGAAATACATGTCCAAATCAAGCACTTTTTTCATGTATGTACCTACCTTCATCTCCTCATTTAGCATCCCAACGAATATTTTCCCTACTTAAAGATTGAGAAAGTATGATATTGATTAGAAAACGTTCAGTTGCCACATTCAAGGCTACCAGTGAAAGATTTGCACAGTTGTTTGTGATCTAACAGAAAATAAGTTCCTCAAGAAAGACACACGTTTTTTTTTTGTGATTACTAAGATTTGGATCAAACTCAACGAGAAAAGCTACTTCCTGAAGTGCTAGACACTGAACTCTAACCAGGATTGGTGCTCTCAACAGAACCTACTCATACAGGTGATCAAATTTTTCAGGGAGCTTGAAAATTGCTCGTGGCTAAAGTTGAGTGGGAGAAACAGCACACAACAATGATAGTAAGGCCACTGAGAGTGAGCGCACGACAGAGGACTTTAGACTACAATTAACCAAAAATAGCATATTACTATGGATCAACAGAATGTGATCTTATCAAATTCAGCACATAACTTACCCTTATTTCTATTGGACTTCTTTTCACCACACAAGCGATTCGCTCAATCCAGTTTTCTGCAATAATCATTGCTTGAGGGGCTCCAAACCCTCGAAATGCAGTATTGCTGGGTAGGTTGGTGTAGCAAACTCTCCCAAAAACACGAACATTAGGGATTTCATACACATTGTCAGAATTAAACATAGCTCGTTCCAATACAGAGTGAGATAGATCCAGTGAATTTCCTCCATTGTTATATATTTTAAGGTCCAAAGCTAAGACCTTGCCTTCCTTTGAAAACCCTACCTTAGGCACACCAAACCAAACACAAAGAACCATTTTTAGCAGTTTTCAGTTGATAATCGGACGACCATAACAAAGTGATCACAGTAGTCAACATACAAAGCCTGTTAAAAGCAGAATGATTCAAAAAGAAACTGAAACATCAATAAGAAACTAATCTCCGCAAGAACTTACGACTGAATAACTTCATCCAGAATATTACACAAGCATTCATTTTATGGTATGTAATTCATCATATATGAATTACCTTATATTTTCCAAGAAAAGCATGCCGTTCACCGGTAATTGCCATGTCAACATCTCTTTCTAAAACCAACCTCACCGGTTGTTTCAGTAAATAAGCAGGCACCGAGGCTGCTGCAGCTAGAAATGCTGACTTTGTTTCCTTTCCACCAAAGCCACCTCCTATACGCTTTGTTTTACAGACAACCTTGTGCATTGGGAGTCCAAGCACATGGGCAACATATTTCTGATGCTTTTGTGGTGCCTGTAGGGTATGATTACATTTAGATCAAAACATGGATTTCAAAACAAAGGCTTTCAAAATGGGTTTCAAAACAAAGCTCATTATATAGATCTCACAACACTGGTCAAAATATGGATCATCAAATAGAAAGAAACAACTACAAAATAGGAGATTTTATGCAATTCACAAGATGAAGGGAAACTACAACAAAATTCCTATCTAGGATGAGAGGAGATTGTGGTCCAGTCCGTGTTTTTCTGTATATGATCAGGGATAAGATGACCTACATCACCACATGATCAGGGACAAGATAACCTATATCAGCACATGATCAAGGACAAGACTACCTACATCACCATGTATAATTATGAACAATGAATCTTATAGAATATCTTCCATGTTTGATTTTGAAATCAGACCACCTGGTAGGCTTCTCTTTCGAACTTTCACCAAAGGGTTCAGGCCTCATAGCTCTGGCCACAAGGCCTAAACTTACAGGACTACCTCAATGGAAAAAGTTTCAGGCATTCGAAGTCCATGTTTTTAAATTAAGTAGGATGAGTGTAGAGAAGGCACTTCTGGTTTATGTAGTGTAGCACTGAGCCTTAAGGGAGAATATAAAATCATGATTGAACTAAGTAATCATTCTCCCCGCTGATCGATGAATTAATACCCGTCAGAGAAGAGCCCACCTGAGTTGAAGAGAGCATGACAACTTCATTTCCACCATCAGCAGTCCAAACTATAGAGGCATTGGGCTCCAAATAAAAGTGCTCTTGACCACCAACTCGGACAGTACCCTCTATAACATGATCACAGATCCCACTTTCAAAGCACTCAGGTACATTTCCTTTCTCCAAAAGCCGCTCTGTCCCTGGAAGAAAGCTATTTGCCTCCAAAGCCTGCTGAATGCTCAAAATGGGAGGTAGATCCTCATACTCAATTTTCACCTTCTTTGAAGCAGCCTTGGCGGCCTCATAGGTGGTCGCCACTACGATACCAATTGCCTGCAAGCATAAAGTGACAGCATTTTCATTTCCATACAAAGATAACTTTATCAATTTCAGATTGTTAAAGTAATTGAACAGTTTGAACGTTATGCTAATAGAATGTAGATGTACCATCAGCATGAAAAATCATCTAAGGTGATGCAAGTAGTGTTCTTTGCCAACAATCTCATACCATGAGTTCATACGATGTAACAAGATTGAGTAAGCTTTTGTTTACAACAACAACTTACAGCAGGTCTTTCCATGATCTCAATATGGCTTAAGTGAAAAAAATGGGAAAGATCATGCTCAGGCTTGGCAGTATGGAATGAAAACATTGTTAAATAAACAGCTAAATTTTACAGAAAAAACTTGTCTAAAATCAACTGTTCATAAAAACTTGCAAAATTATAATCAGAATCACACTCCGATCTGCCACTTGGTATCCGACAATACTGGTCATAATCTCAGAGATAAAATGATGACCTGGCCCGATCCTCTTGGACATTCACTAACACGGATCAGACCAATATAAAGGGCAACTGCCACAACGTGGACTAGTAGACGTCATTCAGTGATGTATTGGAATATAGCAACTTTGACTGTAGACCCACGAAGCACCAGCTTCTGGATAAACAAATAAACAACAATATAGTTCTAAAGCCCGTGTGTTCATTGTGCAATGTGAACACATCAATGTAAAAAGAGGACAAAACTTATGCTGCCTTAGTAATTACTTATCATAAGACAGAACCCTATAGTTGAAGGATGCAAAATGCTCTCAGCAGAATAAGGTTTTGGCTGTCAAGTATGTTACCTGACCGACACATGTCACAACTTCAGATACAAATAACTCTTCATCATAGACCACAGCTCCTATATCATTTCTTCCAGGTACATCTTTGACAGTAAAGAGACCCTCAAATCCAGGAATAGACTGTGCTTCTGTCGCATCAATGGAAATTATTCTTGCATGTGGCCGTGAACTCAGCACCAAAGCAGCATGAAGACAATTTGGAGGCAGATTTAAATCATCAACATACTCTGCCTCTCCTGATACCTGAACATAGTAAGCAAGAAACACGCAAAAGTAGCCCACAGAGTTACCACTTGTCAGAAAAAACATTCAAAATTCTGTAATCTTAAGAAAAAGATCACTTGTTTAGCTTTGTGTGGAGGCCTAAGAGCTCCAAAAAAATATCTATTAAAATGTATTAACAAAGAAATCTGCTAATGCTATCGTTAACATCCAATCCATGCCATGAAGTCGTAACAAAAGCCGATTGTCGCATGAAAAATATATGATGAAATGCTTGTTGATGTTAAAATCAAACGAATTTTCAAAAAGCCAATTGAAACATGCCAGATATATGGCAGGATCATAGTCTAAAAACATTAAAACCACAGATACATTGGCATTTCATATGGATGCATAAAAACACAAACTTTTGAGAGAAAATCTATTCATGAAGCTGGTGGAAAGGCACATTCTCTAACAAATGAGAAAAGTGTCTTTCTAATGTTATGAAGTAATGAAACTATTTCAATGACCTGAAGTCTTGCTGAAGTATGCATGAGAGGCAGGCCAACAGCAGTCCCATTGACAACTGGCTTAAAGTATTGCAGTCCACGCGAAGGTTCCCGCTGGAAAGGGATTGCTGCTGATCTATAAGTTTCTGGCAAGTCATGGACAAGATTGGCTTCACTCTCCAGTTTGTAGGTAGTGTGCACGAAAAACTTGAACAGAAAACTCAGCATTAATGAGCGCCGAAACTCTACCATGCCACCGGGTGCATTGTCAGCAATCAAAACTTCCTCACGAAGCTTAATAAGAGCACCCTCCAAAGTAAGCTGGTTCCATGGTTTTCCCTTGAGAAAAGTTTCTGTGGTTGGTGCAGAAAGAGAAACTGGTGCAACACCTCCAAAAGCTAGTGAAGCCTCAGAGATCATCCAAGTTCCATGTAATTTAGACAATAAAACACGCATTCCTGCATTAACAAGTGCTATATCATCATCTCTTCGATGAGCTTGCTTGAACTCTTTCACATATTCATGTCTTCTTGTCCAAGGCAAAAAAACAGATGTGAGAACCTCAGTTTTCTTCATTGCCACTTTACGATACCCAATGAAGAAATCCTTGGCTTGCACTGTGCGAAGCGTGCCAGTGTGGTCCATTAGAGTAAAGGTGGCTCTGGCTGCCATCCAAAGGGGGTTCAAATCAGAAATAGGGCTTGCAGTGCATATGTTGCCTCCAACTGAGGCCACATTTCTGATTTGGGTTCCTGCAAACCACTTTAGTTGCTCCATAAGAGCCAAACAAGCTGAAACTTCATGTGGCTCTCGCTGCTTCACACACTCACGAATAACTTCCAGAACCTTTGCCAGTGTCACAGAGGAACCAATTTCAATTCCATCATCTTTTATGGTAGTAGCATTCAGTTCAGGTACATGTGTTGCTGCTATAACCACCGGATAGTTCACGTTCTTGAATCTAGTTTCAATGCCAACTTCGGTGTTACCTACTACCAACTTTGCTTCAGGATTTTCGAATTTTAAGTCTAGTAAATCTTGGAGGCGTAATGGTCGATACCACATCATACCATTAAAACCTTTCAACCTTAATGCCGGTGCCTTCCTAGTCAGTAACTCAGGAGGATATATAAGCTCTCCTGAAGAATCACTTCTTTTTGTCAAGCCCTTATGAATATGATCATTCTTGTTGACCTCATTCCCTTTCTCAGTATCAGCCTTCCCACAATCACAGGGTTTTCCTGTAGATGGGCAAATAAATCCTGTACCATTAGCAGAGACATTTTTTACAGGTGAAGCACCAGCGGCCAAAGCAGAATCATCATGGTATACTGCAGAATCGGACTTTGCAAAAACACGGAAAGCGTCTACTATTGGACGATAACCAGTGCAACGGCAAAGGTTTCCTGCAAGGCTTTCTTCGATCTCTTCCTGAGTTGGAGGCCTTTTACAAGAGGACCTAAGAAGAGTGTACATTGACATGATAAACCCTGGAGTGCAAAATCCACATTGTGAGCCATGAGCATTTGACAAAGCTTCCTGCAAGTTGGCACAACAAGAATGATTTAGAGGCATGGAAAGACCCTCAATTTTTGACACACAAAAAATTGGAAAATGCATCAAACAGATGAACTACAACAGTGATTGTTCCCAAAAAGTGGAGAAATATAAAGCTATTGAAATCTAGAACACCTTTAGCAATTTCACTTTGAAACCACAAAACTACTGCTTCAATAGGCACATCAAATATCCAGAGAGAAAGAGAGAAAGAAAGCTTTATTAACATCTTTTCCATGCCATAAGGCGTATAAGACAAAACAGTACATCAGATAAGATGGCAGCAAGACGGATCAGTGCCGTCAAAGCAACAAAACTAAAACAAATCTAACTAAGAAGAGAGTGATATAGCCAGGATATATGGTACGCAGACCATTTACATGATCCACTGGACATCTCTTCAATTCTCTAGCTCAGTCTCTATCTCAAAATTCATTCTCATTAAATATAGGCTTATGATCTAATCTGATAATACCATCACGATAGATAAGTCGTTAGCCAGTTGATAGAGCTGCTTGTCTTGCCTTCTTACGTTCTTGAGAGAGAGAGAGAGAGAGAGAGAGGTTATATGTGATATCCTTTAAGTGCAAACATGATATATAAGAAAAAATAGAATCATGGGAGCATAAAACATCATATACATGAAAGAAAATACCTTGAAACTAGAACTCTATGAAGTGTAAGCACAAGCTATGCTAGTCATTAATAAGTTCCTGCTCACACTCAGTTGGGAAAACACGACAAATGTAGAAACACAATGAGACTAATTATGAAACTAAAATCATCGGAAGGACATCATAATCCATTTATGTGTCAATGAAGATACATTTGTCTGTCAACAAGCTCATGTCAGCGATAATGGTGATATGTTGTGGTTCATGTCTAACAGTCAAATCTATCGGTACATGTCCATAACTCTTGACATGGCTGGTGAGGTATCGTTTTGAACTGTAAATATGACTCGTCAAATTCCATCAAATGGTCCCTCGGTACATGTCTGCAATGGCTAGTGAGTTACCTTTTTTGACTCGTCAAATTCCATCAAATGTCGAGATCGTTGACAGGTGCAGGAAAAATAAGGAACACAAAGTTATGCACTCATCCCATGAGAAACAATGGTATCTTCCTCGTATCTCATATAGACAAGAGATTTGACATCATGTCACTCATTCCTCTCATACTCTCTAGAGTTAAGTTGCTCCTCTAAAAATGCTCTGCCAGTCTCAAACTCTAGCAGGTGTGAAGATCCACAAAAGGGCCCATTTCTTCTACCTATATGCTGTGTAATATATACTAGTCGAAGTACTCTAATAACTCAATCATGCTGCATGTTGTCCATTGAAGGAAGTACTTTTGATGGATAGTGAGCTTGATTCCAGTGACCCCTTCATTGAGAGGCAGCCATTATCAAGATAGAGAGAAAGAGGATATCGAAACTAAATCTTGATGGAGTTACAAGAATAAATGAGGTTTAGGCAAATCTGGTAGGGCAAAAAAAAAGTGAAACCTTCACAGATGCTCTAGGACGATGATCTCAAGTACTACTTTCCATTTTAAATTTTAATCTTCTGACCGATTTGATTTGTTCTCCTCCATATCTTGCTGCTTTTTCTTCTTCTTCTTCCCTTTGCCACCCTTCTTGGAACTTTGCTCTTGCTTCTTTGCTAGGAATGCCTGTTCCTTGAAATCGCCCCTGTTTACAATATTTTGTCGTCTCATTTCTTCGTAGTAAGATGGCATTTAGCTCATCAAAAGAAGGCCTCGTTTCTCTTAACGATAGCATCACTACAAAGTTCTGATAGGCCAAAGGTAGACTATTAAGTACAATGGATACCAATACTGAATCTTGAACACTTTCTCCAACTGCAATAAGTTGCCCTCTCAGATCTTTCATGCAAGTAAAGTAGTCCGTTACCGATTCACCTGTACCCATCTTCAAGGTGTGAAGCTTATTAGTCAAAAACAAGATCCGTGACTGATTTACCGTCTCATACAAGTTCTTCAGTATATCCCAAGTCTCCTTGGGTCGAGCAGCATCTCTGATATGAGGTATAATCATATCTTTAACTGATAAGTTGATGATATGATGAGCTTTTCTTCTACGTTTCTGATACTCCCGCAACTCTCTGGCAGTGGTAGGAGGTATCTCAACACCTGTGACGATATCCCAATATTCTCTATCTTGGAGAATATTATGCATCTTGAACTTCCATATACTGTAGTTCGTTCCATCTAGCTTGCTAGACTCCGGCAACACAGCGTCGTTCAATCCTGCCATTATACTGATCCGTAACAAATCTCAGCAACCTGAATTTAGTTTAACAATCAGATCTGTCCAGAAACAGCCTTCCCTCAATATCACCTGCCCTAATTCAGACCTGTCCTAGATATCACCTATCCAAGGTATTGCCTGTCTGAACCTGCACCTGCTCAGTTACCACCTGCACCAGGTACTGCCTTCCTTAGCTGCTGCTGTCCGGGCCTGCACTAGGTCCACCTACCTCAGATGCTGCCTGTCGGGCCTGCACCAGGTCCTGCTGCCCTCAAAAGTGCCTTCCCCAGCTATTGCTGCCCTCGGAGTGCTTGCACCAGGTACTGCTGCCCTAAGACGTGCCTGTTTAGATGTGCATGCACCTGAAAAACACCTGTTCAGATCTGCCTGTCTCAAAAGTCACCTGTTCATATACTACCTTCCTCAGATGTACCTGCTCCAGATGTGAGCTGCACCAGAAAACTAGCAAACAACCAGAAAAATTCTGAATCAGATCTGTTGACAACCAGTAACTTTCCGTCAATCTTCTCCTAGAAGATTCCCGTTGTTTTCCTAACAACGTTGACTCCACATGCAGCTTCAGCTCCTCCAATCTAATTGCACACCTGCAAATACAAACTCTCTCTCTCACCAAAGAGCCTGCTCTGATACCATGTCAGAATTTGTGATACAAATTCTAGATGGAGTTACTAGTCCTACTAGCACTCACGCAAAAGATCATAGGAGAATTGAGCAATTGCTCTAGCTCATTGAATTGAATGGAATGATTGTGGTGGGGCACCAGCCTTCTTAAATATTTTCTCTAATGATTGATAAAAGCTAATGAGCCTAAAGTAAATAGCAAAAGACAAAAAGCAAATTGCTATAATTACTACCTATATTGGGTAAACACCCAAGATGAGTTTCTAAGTGATAAAAGCAAATCCTATTCTAGTAGTAGTGCACCCACCTACATGCATAACTAAAAAACGAATTTACTATTAATAGTAATGACCCTAAAATATGGCTTACTATAAATAGTAATAGCCCCTAAAAATAGCACGCAGGCATGGCCAAACTATCATTAAGGGGTGTCAAATAAACATTAATTTCTAACATAATCACCTTGTTGTTGTTCTCCCCCTTCTTGAAAGTAGACAACCATTCCCTCCTTTGAGGTCATGTTTGAGGATGCACCTAAATCCAAGTGGCAAGTACCAAGCATCGTCCATGGAGAACATTGATTCTTGCACCATAAAGAAATGGTACTTTTTGTCATCTTCGTTGCCATCAACAAAGTTAGAAGATTGATCCTAAGAATCACCATAAGGTCTAAGGACTAAAGATATTACCTCTTCCCCTTCTTCTTACACTCAAAGCATTCTTGATTTGACATTCCATTTTGAAATGAACTATTTGTTGCAATAATGACAAGTTCCTTTCCATAGTTTGGAGTTTGAATTTGAATTGGAGTCAACTTGGGCTCCTTGCTTTGTCCAACACTCTAATTCCCAATGATTCTTCTTCCCACAAAAGGAGGATACCCCATTTCTAAAAATGGAGTTGGCTACTCCACGTGTTAAAGGTCTACCCCTTACTTGAACTCTTGATGAAGTCTTAACAATAAGAGCATCTTCAACAATTTGATCTTTCTTAGACTTATAGGACTTCCTCTTGCACAAAAATTCCACTTGACTTTTCATCACTAGCGATTCCTTCACGAGACATATGTGATGTTATTACATGTTGAAAAGATTGGGGCCATCAATGGACCAGCTACAAGACTCGCTCAACTATCATTGTCCGATGATCTATGCTTGACCTCTACTAGGGGATTGGACTTGTTTATTGGGAGCCTAAAATTGTGTGTGTGTGTGTGTGTTTGATTGGCACATAGACACACAATGGAAAACACACACACACACACACACACCTTATTGAATGTGTGTGTGTGTGTGTGTGCGCGCGCGCGCGCGTGTGTGTGTGTGTGTGTTTGATTGGCACATAGACACACAATGGAGAACACACACACACCTTATTGAATATGTGTGTGTGTGTGTTTGACTGGCACATAGACACACAATGGAGAATACACACACCTTATTGAACATGTGTGTGTGTGTGTGTGTGTGTGTGTGTGTGAGAGAGAGAGAGAGAGAGAGAGAGAGAGAGAGAGAGAGAGAGAGAGAGAGAGAGAGAGTGAGTAACAAAGCCTGCCAATTGCCACAATTGGAGGAGCTCCAATTCGACTCTGACATAAGGAACTCCAAATCAACTAATAGCTCCAGAAGAGCCTCTACTTAAAGGTAAGGACTCATGACAATACCCATCACTTAATCATGAGGTATTAATGCTTAAGTGATATGTGGCACGCTCATTACGACTTTCATTAATGACTTCCTAGCGCTTAGGCTAGTAGCACTGACCTACAACTCTAGAACAAGCACCTCAAAGGTATATTTAAGGTCTAGCACCATGAAGTACCACCACAACTAACTAGTGGACCATATTGGAGGGCCTCTTTGAATGATGGGTTGAATCAAATATTCGGCCGTTTTTTGACAGTTAATTTAAGATCACGATATGAGTTTCACATCTACATCAGCTAATTGATAATCCTACATAGATCTTAGTACAGATTGATTCCAGAACTGGTGAACATAGATGCATTTCTCTATTTCCTGTACTAATTTAGAGAACAATCATGTGTCTGAACAAATCCCTGACATCTAGGTTTAACTAAAAGTGAGATACACGTGAGAAGATGTGTTCAAATACTTCCAATTTATTGACATTGTAACTTAGAAGCACAAGGTCCCTTCGGTTGACAAGTGTGGCATAAAGACAAAAGACAGGAGCAAGGCTGCATATTGGCCTGAGTTGGTACTCAGATTGGAAAAGATACCTGCACAGGATGTAATCCACGGCGAGCATTCCCAATACCCTCCACAGTCACCACATGCATACCCTCTACTGAATAAAGTGGGGCCAAGCATGCATTCACTGCCCGATGTCTGCAAAACGTAGATCGTCAAAGCAATCAGATTTAACATAAGATAATACCACCAGATTTAACTTTCCTGAACATGTTTCTGATTTGCAACAACTTTGGACTATCATTGCCATGTAGTGAATGGAAAAAACAAGTTGAATATGCCAACAACAATAAAAATTCTGTTCAAAACCCATAGAGTAGTGCTTTTGATATCAATGTATTGACAGTTACAAAGAACCCAAAACACAGGCACTGCTTTATGGACAAACCCCTTCTATGTTAAAACCCCTAGAAAATGATGTTGCAGGTGCCCAAATTGTCAAAACAGTCTTGACATGGCAGAAAATTACAGTTAAGTGTATTGTGCAAAAATTGCCACTGGTCACAATTCCAACTCTCACTGTCTACTGAAACCTCATACCCAGCTCCAGGAAGGAGTTTACAGGAGGTTTGGGCTAAATTGAACTTACATGATTGTCCGGTCACCATGATAAAGACTGGAAACCATAACAGTGCAAGCACCACAGCCTCCTTCTCCACAACCCAGCTTGGTTCCTGTGAGCCCAAATTCTGCATGCAATAGCACATACATATTTATTAGATTTGAAGCTTCTAGAAAGAGCTTCCTAAAAAACAGGACCAAGAATGACTTAACAAAATCTTCCTTAGTTATAAACTTTTAAAATTCTCCTTCCATGTTAAGATTCGCCAGGCAACTGTTCATCCAGTATCCTAAGAAAACTGTGTTGTTCTGGTAAAGCTAAGAAGATATGTTTGGTCAGAGCAACGATGAGTTTTTTCGGAAAGAGATCAAAGTCCTTACATAAAGTGCTCTGATATTAAACCTGCATAACTAACCTAAAGAAAAACCTATACATTTATTTGACACTCTTCATGACATAAACGTTCTAACATAAAATTCAGTGGAAAATGTTGCATACTCCGTAAGTATTCGAGAAGCGTGAGGTGAGCAGCATCTTCCGGAAGAACGTGGCGAACTCCATTTACGTACAAAATAGCATCTTTTGGTATAGATTCTATTGCTAAAAGACTCAGATCGCCTTCCAAAGAACCCATTTTATCCTATGAAGCACATATCCTGAAGACAAATATCAAAAAAATTATATAATTCAGTTCAGCTGCCTCTATGCATTATTGAAAAGCAAGTTATACATTGATTTTCAAATTCCAGGCTACCCATGATTTGACAAAATTGCTAGACAGATTACAGAAATCCAGCTTCTGCACACTACCCTCTATTTCAATCACTCTCTTCTTAGCAAACACAAGGAATTGAAAACTTAATCAACCTCCTGATTATAAACAGATTGTATTAAAGATAGGAATTGAAAAATCAATCAGCCTCCGGAGTATAAACAGATTACATTTAAGAGCCTTCCTTATTCCTTGATGTGGGCCAAAAACTCCACTTGTCTGTACCACCTGCCTGCATGACAGACAAACCGACTAAAATTTTTACTCAAGCAAAAAAAAACTTGAGTGTCTTTTATCTGAAAGTCCCAATTTGGGCTACCCCACAAAAGCAAAAAGAAAGCATCAAACTGGCATATTTCACGTCCTAGTAAGATCCACACCACAGCTGGATAATTTCCTTCTAAAATTAGAGCAAGAATCTTAAATCTATGCTTGAAAAACTGTGTTTGACACATAAAAAAATCTATTTGTGTGAATTAATACCACAAAAAATACTTTGCAATCAGTTTGATTCCACAATCAATAGCTTCTGTTGAGCAAAAAACTGCCTGTACTTCTGTGAAAATGTTCAAAGGCTCAGTCAAAGACTGACAGAAACTGAGAACAGATGATCAGCTTATCCAAACACCCAAGATTATTGATTTTCCCCCAAATTTGACAAGCCGCTGCTGTAAAAGAGAGCAAAGAGTGGCACCCAAAAATTAAGCACCAATTCTGTAGTCAAATTTATACAAAAAAACAGTGGAATTGCAATAACAAATGGACAGATAAGATTAAATAAAAGGGAGACAGTGAGGAATGAATAGATTAGATCATTAAATCAAAGGAAGAAAAGCAAGAGGGAAGAAGAACAGTCCTAAAAAGCCATTTCTCTCTCACACTAGCAGACAAAACCCGTTTTAAGCGTTTTGATTGGTCCACGTCATTCCTAAACCCTAACTGGAACCCCTAAATCCGGCCCTAATTCTGCTGACCTGCAGGGCCGGTTTTCCAGCTATGAAATCACACTAAAAGTCTCCACGTGGAGTTTGAATTTACGGTATAGAGAGTTTTAACCTAACCCTAACTGTCCTCTGCTTCGGACGCACAAGAAGTTTTCTAGGGTAACCACTAATTCATTTTTTACTTCCGACGCATAAGACCTTTCTTTAGGGTAATTCAAGTGCTGAAAACCCTAGATCTTTTTCTTGGGTTTCTTTAGGGTAGTACAAGCGCTGGGATTCCTAATTCATTTTCTGCTTTGGATGCACAAGAAGTTGTTTTTAGGGTAATCCAAAGCGCTGGGAGCCCTAATTCATGATTAGGGCTTCGTAGTTCAGAAAAATGAAGGGCAATACCCCCCAGCCGACGTCTTTGAAGGAATGCAATAACATTTTTTCCAATTTTTCTGATTTGCTACTTCAGCTTGAAGTTGAAATATGTATATGTGAAAATATAATATAATGAGGGAATTTTATTGCTCCTTTGCTTTTAGCCTCTAAAGTAACTAGAACACCTTGATATAAAGCAACAAAGTCTCTTTGACCTCAAAAGATTTTTAGAAACTTCTCATTATCGATATCCCATGAGGAGATTGTTGTCATCGAGATGTGTACCGCTTGGTCGGTGGGGTTGCTTCTTGTCATTGATTCGTATTGCTCGGTGTGAACAAGCTATTTAACATACCTTGATCACAGTCACTTGTTCGTTGAATGTTGTAATGCAAGAGGGTAGTTAGATGAGGGTGGGCTTCATGCAACAAGAGTCAAGAGCAAGTAGTGATACCATGCTACTTACCCACTTTGTTTGGGCCTCAACCCACCTCATGCCCCTTTCACAGGACTCGAACATATGGACGTCTTTTAACTTTTTCTAGACCTCTGGGTTTTTCACAGCTGCACCCTTACCGCATAGGGTAAGTACGTACCAATGTGAACCGATGGGTGCCTTTTAACTTAGCCTACACCTTCGTTTTTTTCACAACTGCACCCCCGCCACCTAGGGTAAGTGCCTACCTATGTGAAAAGCTCAATAGCCCTCAAGAGTTCTCACAACCAAGAGAAGATCTCCATTTTAGATTTGGTGACTTACCCTCATCCTCATCTAAAACCACGTGGAACAAGGCTAACACCACTACCATGCCTAGTAGACAAGGCTCATGACCTTCGTGATTCTACACACTCTGTTGGGCACTTGAAACGAGGGAGGATCACATCGCTACCATGCATAGTTGCCCCTACCCACAACTTACATGCTTCCCCAAAATCTCCCTCTCATGCCTCTCCAACCATAGGTATAGAGGCCATCACAAGGCTTGCTAGTGATGTCACCCTCCCATATCTAAGCACATCACAATAATACTTGACCTAGTAAATGCCTCACATAAGTCCCATCTATTATCACATAAAAGTCCATCCAAGAATTTTAAATATGATTGTTGGAGAAGTTTAAACCATGTGAAAGTTTTCGATCCACATAGATGCAATGGATTATGGCAGCACAGATGTTGATTTAGTGGAGTCTAAATTTTACGAACCTTTTTTTATATATAATGAGGAACTTTTATGAGTAACGAAAGCAACATCACCTTATTTTCCCATCACAATATGAATTTTTTGGTCCATAAAAGAGTTCTAAAAGATGATTACTAGCCATAAGACGTCAACAAGTGTAGGCTTTGAAAATATTGTAGTCATAGAAGAAAATTTCTGTGACAGACTTTTATGCTTTGGAAAGGATTTCCTAATGACCCTCTTACCAGGTTCAACAACCATTCATCTATGGCTTGATGCAGCATTTTTTACTTCAAAATCACTAAATAATCCATTTCCTAATAAGTCTATGCAAAAAAAAAAAAGTATATGATATGCAATATGTACGAGCTTGGTTGGAGACCGATAGGTTGTATGAATTTCGTTTGCCTGTAACTTTTTCTAGAATATTCTTAAGAGCCATAAATAAATTACACATTATGAGTGTCAAAAGCAACATAGCTTCATGAAGTATTACGATAAAGGAGACAGTCACCTTTGTAAAATAAGTAAAAATTGATATGTTATGTGTTTACAGAAGTGAAGAAAGGATGAGAGTGCGCAGTTAGCAAGCAAGTTAGCAATCATGTCAAAATCAAAATCAGAAAAGCCTCCTCAATCCTAGCAAATTCAACTTCTTCACTCATACAATTTTGTTGCAAGCCTTCTCTCTCATGTGTAAGTATAATGGAGAAGTTGACAAAAGTTGTAGTAAGTTTGGCCACTCTAGAGAAACCTTTATGCATCTTATTGACGAATTAAATTTTGGGATGTGGATTGATCTTAATACATTCCGAAAGAAGGTTCCATGTCTAATTCGAGCTAGTCACCATTATGGAAATCATGTTGAATGAGACCACTATTGATAATGAGACTATTTGGTTGATTTGGCACCTTGCTCACGCATTGTTGCTATGGCATATATGGTTGTGTAGAAATGCTGGAGAATTTTTCAAATATTTGGACAAAGACTTGGCCAGTTGCTTGTTGCCTAGAACTCTTCTTGTTGAAGCTACTTCAATGTCGTGTTTGCTTGACATGAGCTTTTCCTATTTTTTGGCAGTGCCTTTCTTTATGCATATTTGTATGAAGTTCATAGTGAAGGTGCTCTTTTTGTGTAACAATATTAATAAGCGATTGATTTTAGCTGATTGGTGGTCAATATAAACAACAATTGTATTAAGGCTAAGCCATTTCCTTAGATTTTTGTAGCAAAGCTACTTAGATGTCACTACGTAGTGGTCGAGGTCTAAGCATGCGCTTCCCTCCACAATAAACAATGCTACCCAATTAACTCCACTACGATGGACATGTGGGGATTAGATAAAGAAACCAATCATCAATGCGTGCACTACAATTACCGAAATATGTTTGTGCTACGGAAGCGGAAGAGCATACAATCAGACAGAGATCCAGACAGAAAACAAAATAGCAAAGCATATAACACTGACAAAATCTGAACGCAATAGCAAGATAGTAGTTGATTCAGATAAATGTATGTGAAAATACAAGTCAGATGAATGCTGGGAGCACAAGACAATTGCGAGCGAAACCACGTGCTCACTAAGCTAATTCTGCTCTATAAAAGCTATGAGCTTATTCTGACAATCAATCTGAAAGAAAGAGTCGATGCATGAAAGCATCTGCGATGTTTGTCTCATTGTCTTGTGTTATTGTGTTCATCATCTATATACAATTTACATTAGTGCATATGTAAGTACAAGAAGGCAGCATGGAGCTGTTGAGCCATCAGAGGTAGATCGTGGCTTGCAATCGTTGTCGATGTACAATGAGAATCATGAAGCAAGATCGTGGAGTAGTCAAGCATAAGGACCACTACCGCTACTCTTATGAAGGTCGCTACAAACCGCAAATTATATTCTTGCAGGACCTTTGTGGTCCGTCTTGCTACCGCTACAGACCGCAAGTGATGTTCT
Source organism: Diphasiastrum complanatum (assembly GCA_029204225.1). Taxonomy (NCBI): domain Eukaryota; kingdom Viridiplantae; phylum Streptophyta; class Lycopodiopsida; order Lycopodiales; family Lycopodiaceae; genus Diphasiastrum; species Diphasiastrum complanatum. The sequence continues at coordinate 13,716,577 of CM055112.1, forward strand.
TGCGAGACCTTTGCGGGCACCCTTTTGCGGGGCCTTGGAACTCTCTACCGCTAGTGGATAAAATCAAGACAGTCGTCTCGATAGTTCGACGGTAGTTTATAGTCGACAAGTCAGCCTTCTTCGATAGTTTGATGACAACATTGATGCATGTCTCCAATAATAGAGCATTTCTGCATACTGTGTGACAATGCATGTAAAATTGCAGCAATGTGAATGGAACTAGATTAACTTGGTATTTAGGAGAGTAGAGGAATAAGTCCAACACGCCCCCTTAATCCATTGATCTTCAAATTAAGCGATGCACAAAATCTGTTGTGTGCATCAATGCTCTGCGCCTTGGTAAGCACATATGTCATCATGTCTTGCGTTCGACCAATCGTCAAGCTTACCTCTCTGTCAAGAACTTTACTCTTGACATAGTGATATCGAATATCAATGTGCTTACTCCTAGAGTGAAATCTAGGGTTGGCCGATAAGGCAATAGCACTCTAATTATCACAAAACACGATTGTCGGAGTGTACTGATTCAGACTTATATCTTACAGTAAATTTCTCAACCAAATTGCTCCTTTTATAGCTTGAGAAGCAGCAATATACTCTGCTTCTATGGAGGAAAGAGCAATAGAGGTTTTCTTGCAACTGTACCAAGAGATAGGATCGTCGTTGAAGAATGGATTTATGAGTATCTACATCTCCTCCCCAGCTCGCATCTAAATATCCACTGAACCAATGGAGATTGTCGTTGTCGACTTCCCATAGTAGACGCATACGTTCGTTGTAGCTCGAATGTATCTCATGACTCTAATGAGAGCCTTCCAATGGGTGATGTCAAGATTAGCCATGAATTGGCTTAGTGAGCTAATTGGAAAAGCGATGATGTCAGACCATTGCATACATGAGAGATCCAAGTATTGATTGATATGGATACTCTCTCATTCGCTCTACTTTGTCTGAGGACATTGGTCCTTCAACAATCGTGAGCCTGGATCCATCGGTGAGTGAGATTCTTTACAATTGATCAGATTATATCTGATAAGGGTATATGACGATACCTTTGCTGAGTGATGTAAATTAGCCATCTCACTCTGTTTTAATGGATTTGAATTCCTAGACAGTAGTGAGCCTCGCCCAGATCAGTCATGTCGAATTCGAAAGACAGCATCTGTTTAGCATCCTTCACCTGATTGGTACTATTGCTAAAAAGCAACAACCAGTCGGGCCTTCCTTCGATCAATACTCATCAGCTTTGTATTTGATCTTAAAGACCCATTTGCAATCGATAAGATTGACTTCAACAGGTAGTTTGACTAATAACCATGTCTAGTTCTTGATTAGAGAATAATATTCTCTGTCCATCACCTCTCTACAAAGATCAAAGTCTAGCTGGCTAAGTGCCTCGTCGACTGTAGTCAGTTCTTGAATTAAAAGACAGGAAAAGTCATGAATATACCTTGTGGATTGTGTGAGCACTCAATTTGACCTCCTTGGAGGTAGTGTAGGCTGATAATCCGATCATTGGATTTGTTGTTGCTGTGTAGGGGCAACGTCTTCTTCTGATTCATTGTCGACTATCGGCACACTTGAAATAGAGGCTCGAAATGTGGTGTCAAAGGTTCGCACGGGACTTTACCCTTGTCTTTGAAGTCGACAAACTGATCCTCAATAAAGATAGTATCCATGCTGAATAAAATCTGTTGGGTATCAGGATCGTATAGCTTGTAGGTATTGTCAGAGGAAGTATATTCGATTAGGATGGATTTGAGACTTTGGAAGTCCAATTTCCTCCTTGTCTCCTTCATGATTTGCACATAGGCAACAACCAAATACTCGTAGGTTCTTCATTGAAGGTTTAGATCCTATCTAGACTCCATGAGGTGTTTTTTCTTGACAAGGCCTTGGTTGGAGCATCTATTTTGGATGTAAGTTGCAGAAGAGACAACTTCAGGCCCAAAGTTCATCGGTAATGATGTGTGAGCCAACATACTTGCCTGACTTGACCAGGGGACGATTCTTCAGTAGAGATGTATTCTCCACCGTTGTTGAACCTCAGGGCTTTGATTTTCTTTCCAATTTCTTTCTCTGCATTCTCCTTGAAGACTTTAAAGAGTTTGAAGGCCTCTGATTTTTCTTGATAAAGTACACAGATGTCCTTCTAGAAAATTCATCAATAAAAATAATAAAATACCTTGCATCCTTCATTGAAAGAGTCTGCATTGGGCCACATATGTATGTATGTACACAGTCTAACAGTCCTCTAAAAATATGTTGGTGGCTTGATCTAAAAGCTTTCATGGCTTGCTTATTGACTATACAGTCTTGACAGACAGGTAGTTAAATTTCCTATCTGGATAGTCGGGATCAAGTACAATAGACTGCTTAGAAATGTGTGATACATAAGCATGATGTAAATGACCAAGTCTATAATGTCAAAGTAAACTTTTATTGATCTGAATAGAAGAACTAAGAGCCTGATTAGGGGCAGAATAGCAATGACTTAATTTGTACAAGTATTTATGCCTCGTCCCGAGTGCTAGAATCTTGGTTGTCCTATCGATTGCTTTACATTGATTTGATTTAAATTCTACTTTGTGTCCTAAATTTGTAATTCTGCTTACACCGAGCAGATTTGTAGAAAGATTTGGTACATGAAGAACACTTGAGAGTAGTTTGAATTGATTATTTTCAAAGTTTAATCTTACTATACCTTCACCTCTGATAGCATGTGTGCTATTGTCGCCCAGGTGAATATATTTCTTGGTACTGCAAGACGTGTAGGATTCAAAATAGCCGATATGACTGGTGATGTGCTGAGTGACTTCGGAATCAAGAAACCAGGAGCTGTCGTTTGATGTTTCTTGATGGTTTGTCATGAATGCATCATGATCCGCTTCTTGATTGGGCTGAGATGCTTCTGCAGCTGCATTTGCCATCTGATTCAACTGCCCTTTGTTGTTCTTGGCTTGTAGAATGTGGCAATCTTGGATCTCGTGGTTGGTTCGCTTGTAGTATCTACAAAACAGCTTCTTCTTTGTCGGCGGATTCAACTACTCTTATTTTTGTGTCGACTTCTGATTCTACTTCGGTTGTTTTGAGCCTTTCTTCTTCTGCTTACTCAAGCTCTTGTTTGTGTACAAGGTGTGTGAGTCAACTGTTGAGGAATTGGAGGATTCGTTCCTTTTGGTGTCTTCTTGCAACAACATCATGATGACTCACGATAGAGTCAATTTTGGGTGTGTCATGATGATCGTCACCCAGTTATCATACAAGCTTGAAAGCTTGAAAGCAGTGTCATTACTACATCTTGATCATCTATGACTGATCCGACAATAGCCATTTGTCGCAGCATATTCTTAAACCGGTTGACGTGATTCTGTAGTGAATCACCATTTGTCATCTTGAGAGAGAAGAATCTTCTTCTGAGGTGTAGCTTAGAAGCTATGTCTCGCACATCGTACATTGCGCTCAAGATGTCCCAGACTTCCTTTGAGGTCTGAGCTTCAAACACATGGCCAATTTGTGTGTCTGAAATGTTGAGGATGATCAGCGCAAAGGCTTTGCCATCCTTTAGATTCTATTGGGAGATTGCAGCGTCGTCTGCTTCAGGCTTTGCCTCTGCACTTGTGACAACATCATACAACTCCTTAGCCATTAGCACAATTTTCATCTTAAATTTTCACATATGGTAGTTGGGGCCATCAAGCTTGTCCACGATGGGACTAGCTTTCCCTTGGGAATCCATGTGGAAATTGGTCTAGGTGATAGTGATAACTATCATGACTTAAGAATAAAAATATGATGCTATTTTTAGAACAACAAAACAATTATTCTATCATATGATAGAATCTGGTTCTGTGGAAAGCTTGTCGAGCTATGTAAATGGCTCTAGAATCAACAACACTCTGATACCATGTCGAGATCAGATACAAAAAACTGATCCTCGGTGCGTGCACTACGATTATCAAAAACAATTACATAGGCGAACACAAATAATTTGTTTGTGTCGTGGAAGCGGAAGAGCAGTCAATCAGACAAAACAATAGAGAGCCAGATAGAAAATGAAATAGCGAAACATACAACACTGACAAAATATGAACGCAATAGCAAGACAATAGTTGATTCAGATAAATGTATGTGAGAATACAAGTCAGATGAATTTTGGAAGCACAAGACAATTGCGGACGAAACCGTGTGCTCACTAAGCTAATTCCACTCTATAAAAGCTATGAGATTATTCTGACAATCCGTCTGAAAGAAAGAATCAATGCATGAAAGCATCTACGATGTCTGTCTCATTATCTTGTGTTATTGTATTCATCATCTATATACAATTTACATTAGTGCAAATGTAAGTACAAGAAGGCAGCGTGGAGTTGTTGAGCCGTTAGAGGTAGATTGTGGCTTGCAATCGTTGTCAATGTGACAGTTGTGAAGCAAGAGCATGGAGAAATTGAGCATGAGGACCGCTACCGCTACTCTTATGAAGGCCACTATAGATTGCAAGTGATGTCCTTGTGGGACCTTTGCAGTCTGTCTTGTTACTGCTACAGACCGCATGTGATGTTCTTGCGGGACCTTTGTGGTCACCCTTTTGCGGGGCCTCGGAACTCGCTACTACTAGTGGATAAAATTGAGACAATAATCTCGATAGTTCGACGATAGTCGATAATTGACAAGTCAATCTTTTTCGATAGTTCGATGACCACACTGATGCTTGTCTTTGATAATAGAGCATTTTTGCAGACTGCGACAATGCATGTAAAACTGCAACAATGTGAATGGAACTAGATTAACCTAGGATTTAGGAGAGTAGAGGAATAAATCCAATAGGACAAAAGTACATGTTTTTTACAAAAAACTCTACAAGAGATATGAACCTTCTTAGGCATGATTAAATACCATCAACAAGATACTAAGGATTACTACATAATTTGGGATAATAAAAAGTAATAAAGCTTTAATTACCTATTGGAATCCACTAAGAATGCCTCATCAATGTTTCTTTGGGCTACATTGACGCTTTGGATATAACTTTAATTTTAGGCTCTCTACTTTTAATAATGAATAGCACATATGTTAGAGTGAATGTGGAGATGTTGGTTTGTCAACGATTGTAGTAAAAAGAGGTTCCTTTTTTCTATGACCCTAGACAATGCAATGTATGTTAGTCCATGTTGTTTCTTTCCAATGGGATCAAATGATAGGCTTACCTCAATCAACTATTCAACTTGGAAGGTGAGGATGGAGTTTGATACTATGAAAAGTATCTTATGATATCGCTTTGATACCATGAAGGATATCAAATAGTAGAGCTCTAATATAATAATATGCGCTCTGATACCATGTTGGAAAGAGGGAAGTGAAAATGAGTCGGTTTGATAAGTCGAAGATTGTAAGTGACCTATCTAGCACAACGGAATAAGCCTTCTTTCTTAATGCATGACTATGCCTATCAATATTGAACAAAGCTATAATGACAGAAGTCAAGTTCAATCTTTTAGCAGCCAACTTCAGAATCGCTAGCACTAAAGTGATTTCGTAGCCAAACAATGATGTATTGAATATTGCAGTATTGATGTATTCAACAAAAACAGACAAAACCAATAAGAGATTTATCAGTTACAAATAACTACAGAGAAGCGTATATTCTGACATGATACTGCATGCAATAAGAAGATAGATTGATTCAGTAAGTAGCATTTACAAATGAGAGCACAAAACAATAACGGACAAAACCACGTACTCTAAGCTATCTCTGAGTAACTGAAAGCTCTCTCTGATGCATTTCCACTAATAAGCAATAAGTGCGAATAACAATACTCCAATAGAACTCTGAAAGAAAAACTGAGCTAGAGTTTAGAGAGTTAGAAAAGTCTTTGATGATCTGCTATTTATACTAAAGCAATTAACGCGTACCCAATATAATAGCTAATTAGGTTGCAGATCGCAATAGCTAGTTGGCCATAATGCACTGGCATCCATCCAGTTAGGACTTCCCAAAAATTTACTTGAAAAGTAGTTAGAACAAGTCTTTAGCTTCATATCAAGTGGAACAATAATTGTTGTTCTTCGACATGGTCGACTCCTTCGACTTTCGTCGACGTCGTCGATATGTCAGATGGTGTCCAATATGTCAAAGCCACCTATTGGGCGATTCCCGAGTATTTCTGCAGACTGTGTAAAAACACGAATAAAACTGCAGAACTGGATAATAAAGTACATGAAGAATAAAGATCGATTATTCGGATGAATCACTCCCGATAGTAGCATAATCCAATAGCTATGTCAACTCATCTTTTGTATTCTTGAAGGGAATCTTTGTTGGCTCTAGTGAAGTAAGGAAAGCTAAGTCAAAGAAAGTTCACATTTCTAAGGATGTTGTTGTGAAATATTCAACTAGTTTAGTCATATATGCTACATTTGTTTATCTGGCATTTGAGGCCAATTTCATATTAGACTTAGAGTTTGTCTTTTCAAAGTTATATTAGTCTAAAATGCATTTGAATAAACACTTTTGGAAAGTGTGGGAAATGTAGAAGTCGAGTTTGAGTAGATTCAAATTTGAATGTAGGGTACATTGAATCTAGTCCAAAAAATAGTAGGGTTTACATTTTGGAGGGAAGAGAAATAGGATGTAACTCATGGGAAGAGAAATTTCTCTCTCTCTCTCTCTCTCTCTCTCTCTCTCTCTCTCTCTCTCTCTCTCTCTCTCTCTCTCTCTCTCTCTCTCTCTCTCTCTCTCTCTCTCTCTCTCATTCATGCTTATACATGGTTCTCTTGGGTTCTACTATCCATTGGTGCACTATATTTGTGATATCTTGCAATTCTATGTGTAGAATGATCAATAGTTGCTATTTATAGATCCACACGTGTGAAATACAGTAGCTTGTTGTAATTGTATGGACAACAATAGTACTTTATATTTTTATTCATGTTTGATCAAGTTCTATTAGATTTTGCATCTCATTTTTTTGTGTAGATGCTGATTTTTCTACATTGGCAAGATTGGTGGAGTTGATTGTTTTCTAACCAAAGATCAAAGGGATATTTTGGATCTTAGTGATCTGAAATCTTTCACATGGTATCAGAGCTTGTGTTTCAGGTTATGAAGGAGGCAATCACAATCTATCAATGATTTGGAGAAGATATCAATGCTAGGGCATGCTAGATTGGATTCTACACCAAAATCGAGTTTCTTGCATATCTAGATTGGATCTTTTGTAGATAAAAACCCTATATGGAATTATTATCTTGATCAATTCTAATTTCACACACCTCATGTTGGATTTGGACGATTTTTGGATCATTGGAATAGCCTAACTGGTGGCTAATAGATTGCATATCAAGTTTTTGACATTTGCATATAGATTTTGAAATATTCAATTTTTTGTGATTTTGTCAAAACCCTAATTTAAAGTGGATCTCTAGATAGTGAGGTTACTGAAATTCATTTGAGTGTGTTACAATCTTAAGAAGTGACAAGAGTAATTAGATTGAGTATAGATCATAGGTTGATCAAGATTTCATGATTCTATGTGTTGATTTGCTTGGTATAAGTGCTAGAAGGAAATTGAGAAGTTCCATATCTTTGTGATTTTCTTTTGAAAACATTTTTTTTGTTCAAAGGAGTGCTTGTTGAAAGAGAGGATTAGGTCATTGATACATGGCTACATCAAGTGGAGTCATGTTGGAAGCCAATGATAGGCTTGCCTCAAGTAACTATTCATTGGGGAAAGTGAGGATGGAATCACTTCTTGAGACGAATGATATTTTGGATATTGTAGGTCTGGAAGAGAGGCTAGCAACACAACAAGATCAAGTGAGGTATGACAAGAGGGCCAAGAAGGCTCTACACATGATAAAGATAAATGCTACTAATGAGCTTCTCAAGGAAGTTGGTAAGAGTGCTTCATCAAAGGATGCTTGGGATTCATTGAAGAAGCTTTATGAATCCAAGTCTACTTCTAGAGTGTTGACTCTAAGAAGGCAAATCTTTTCTTTTTTGCAAAATAGTGAAGAAAGTCCCAATACCTTTATTTTGAGAGTGAAAGCATTGAATGATGAGTTGGCTTGCATTGATAAGAGCACTAAGGAAGGAGAGCTTGTTCAAGTTATTCTTAATGGATTGTTAGATGCTCATGCTAACATTGTTCACAGTCTTTGTTAGAAATCAATGATAAACTACATTGTTACACTTCTTAAGTACTATTTACGATGTACTTTATTACTAGCTATAACTATCCGTTGGCTAGTCTAGTAGTCTACTCCTAAGTCTCCCTCTCATTTTACATTCAGTATGTTGCATGTTCTTCTTCCGCCTCCCTACTGGGTGATTGTTTAAGATGAATGCTTGATGTTGCATTTCTGATTGTTGACATGGTATCAGAGCTACGATAGTCCTGCGTGCCTGATCAGTGGATACAGCTTGTCACAGGCTCCGCAACGAAGTGAGAAAGTCCTTCACAGAAGGTTAAAGCTTGGAGAGATAAAAATGGCTGGAAGAAATCCTTCTTTGGTGTATTTTGCAGGTTTGGAGCTCAAAATCATCAGTGGGGAACGAAGACACAGTCTCGGAGGCATCAGAAAGGTCAGGGTAGCATCAAACAAGTTGAAAATCTGTTGAGTGGGGAGATTTTTACAATACTTCCTAGTTGTTGTGAAAAGCACAGTCTTGGAGGCATCCAAAAGGCTAGGGCAGGATCAGACAGATTGAAAATCTGTTGAGTGGAAAAAGTTTTACGATATTTTTTTTAGTCTTTTTGAAAAGTATCATTTGTCAGAGAGTTGTGCCAAGAAATCTCTCATTTGTTTGTTTGGGGTACTGCAAATCACACCAGACAGTGTCTAGTACTTCCATTTAGAGCTTTGAGGCTTCATACCTTTCACATTACCGATATATGTCTGTTTGAACGATCACTCGTTTCGAAATCTAAGCAAAGAGGAGGCGACGTAGCCGCCGCACTGAAGTAAGGAATCTAAAATATTCTCTTTGAAAATTTTTATAATTTTTTTTTTATCAATATCAGATCCAAGCATACTAGTTGAAGAGAAACCCGAGTAGCCGTACGTCTGCGCTCCAGTCCGGTATTGCATGTCCGAACCGATATCGGATCCAAGCACACGAGCTAAAGAGAATTCTTAGCAGTTGTACATCCGCGCTCCAGTCCGATATCGCATGCTCCAATATCGGATCCAAGCACACAAGTTGAAGAGGATCCTGAGCAGCTGTACTTTCGCGCTCCATTCCGATATCAGGTGTATAACCAGAAAAATATACAGTTTTGTGGTGTGATAAATTACTTGATCTAGACTCATCTGTTCAGTAATGGCAACTCTAAGCGAGAGTGTCCTCAATGAGTCAAGCAAATTGGAAGGAGCTGGCAACTATGCAATTTGGAAATTCAAATTGAAGAACATTTTGATGGAAAAGGAGCTATGGGAGATCATGGCAGGTGAAGAGACAAGGCCATTGATTGAAGAAGATCAACGGGCATTTGACAGGAGAAAATGGAAAGCATAGAATGTCATCAACTTATCAGTTAGAGATGCAATTATTCCCTACATTTCGGATTCAGAAGGACCAAAAGAAACATGGGATACGTTGAAGGCATTGTTTGAGGCCACAAACACATCTCGAGTGCTATTACTGAAGACAAAGCTGCACACATTGCGGATGGATGATGGTGCAACTGTTGCTGATCACCTACTAAAGATCAAAGAGATTCGTGACCAATTAGCAGCAGTTGGAGAGCGAGTACAAGATCGTGAGATCGTGCAGTTGACATTGAATAGTTTGAGTGAGTCACATCAGATGTTTGTGACAAGTATAGCCACACGGAAAAATCTTCCAACCTGAAGAGTTAGGTGGATTGCTTTTGTAGGAAGAACAACGTCAAGAGAACTTGAGTCATCACAACAGGGGATTTGATCAAGCTCTTGCAGTCAAGGGACGTGGTGGTAGATTTGGTTGTGGAAGACACCAATCAAGAGGTGGAAACTCAAATTGTGGATCATTCCAACAATTTCAAGAACAATCTAATGATGGCCCAAATCGAGGCAATTGGAATCAAGGCTGACGTCAAGGATGTGGCTATTCCAGGCAAAATAAACCTGGAAATTGTAGGTATTGCAACAAACCTGGCCACTGGGAACGTGAATGCTTCAAGAAGCAGAAGGAGATGGAACACAGAAAAGACAAAGGGCAAGTGAGAAATTATGCTGATCAACATCAATTTGATAATTATTATTATAAAAACAATTATACTGATCAACATCAATACGATGAGGATCAATATGAAGATGATACAGGTGAGAGCTCAAAGTTGTTCATTACAGCATTAATGACAAGTGATGAAACCAAGGATACAAGGTACATTGATAGTGGTGCATCCAAGCACATGACTTCAAGGAAAGAGTGATTTTCAGAACTTAAGAAAACTCACAATGGTGATGAAGTTGGACAAGCCGATGGCAAATTGCTATCTGTTAAAGGAGTTGGAGTGGTACTAGTGAAGTTAGCCAGCAGGAAGATAAAGTGGATAAGCAATGTGCAATATGTACCCGGCTTAGCTAACAATCTACTGCCTGTTGGGATGATGGCTGATCAGCAACTGAAGGTTGAGTTTGACAGTGACAAATGTCTTGTCAAAGACATCAAGAATCACTACAAAGTGATTGCTATAGGAGCTAGAGTCAACGGGAATCGACTCTACAAATTGAATGCGAGATCTTTTGCTCAAGCTATGGTAAGCACGGTTGATAGTGGAAGTGATCTTCGGCATCAACGATTCAGTCATATTAGTGCTTAAAGTTTACAGATTCTCAAAAGAGATAATCTAGTTATAGGATTGCCTGATATTTCTTTTGAAGGAAAAATTTGTGAAGGTTGCATTTTGGGAAAACAACACAGAGAGAGGTTTCCCAAAAGTGGAGCAAGGAGAGCCAGTGGCATCCTGTCCACAGTGATCTATGTGGACCTATGCAGACTAGATCTCTTAGTGGCTACTATTATTTTATCACCTTCATTGATGATTATAGCAGATGCATTTGGATTTATTTCATAAGCAAGAAATTAGATGCTTTTGCTAAGTTCAAGGAATTCAAGGCATTACTTGAAAAGCAAACAAGAAGTTGCATCAAAACGTTGAGATCTGATGGAGATGGTGAGTAATTTTTGACAGAATTTATTGATTTCTGCAAAGATCAAGGGATCAAGAGGCAGACTACAACACCTTATTCACCACAGCAAAATGGACTTGCAGAACGAAAGAACAGATCTATTGTTGAGATGGCCAGGGCGATGCCCAGAAGCAAGGGTCTGCCAAACACCTTTTGGGCAGAAGCTTGTAGCACAGCTACGCACATCCTTAATCGGTGTCCTACAAAATCTATGGAAGGTAAGACACCTCATGAAGCTGTTATTGGAAAGAAACCTAATATTTCTCATTTGAGAGTATCTGGTTGTGATGCTTATGCTCATATTTTTGATGAGAAACGAAGAAAATTGGATGCAAAAGCTATCAAGTGCATTTTCCTTGGATATGATGAGAAGGCCAAGGCATACAGGATGTATGACACAAATGCAAAGAAGCTTGTAATTTCTAGAGATGCTACGTTTGACGAGATGGGCCAAGGTGAACAATCTGAAGTAATCACTGAACCTTTTGATGAGGGAGGGAAAGTACAAGTCAAGAAGGAAGTGAATTTTGATATAGAAAATCCATTGGACAAAGGCAAGCCTAATGCTGAATTCCCAAGAGAGTACCTAAATGGTACTTATCAGTCACAGATGGTGCAAAGAAGGGAGATACTCCCGAATCTAAGCTTAGAAGATCAAGTAGAAATCAAAAACCTCCTGCAAGATTAGAGATGAATCTAGCCCTAATGGGTTCTGTGCTCAAGGCTCAAGAACCAAAAACTTTTGATAAAGCAAAGGAGCACGAGGAGTGGCGTGAAGCTATGGAAATAGAAATGGAAGCTATATCACAAAATAGGACTTGGAACTTGGTTGAGCTACCTGATGGTAAGACGCCTATCACTTGCAAATGGATATACAAGATCAAATATGGAGCTGATGGGCAACTCAACAAATACAAAGCACGGTTGGTTGCGAGAGGATTTGAGCAACAAGAAGGTATTGATTTTGAGGAAACCTTTGCACCCGTAGTTAAGATGGTAACTATACGTTCTGTCATTGCTATTTCTGCTTTCTATGGTTGGAAGATCCAGCAAATGGATGTTAAGTATGCTTTTCTTAATGGAGTGCTAGATGAAGAGGTGTACTTAGTACAACCTCAAGGATTAATTGAACCAGGGAGAGAGCACCTTGTTTGTAAGCTCAACAAAGCTATATATGGATTGAAGCAAGCACCACGGACGTGGTACTCTTGCATTGATGAACACTTTAAGTGAAGGGGAATGGTAAAGAGTGATGTTGATCCTAATCTTTGCATTCTAAGGCAAGATTCAGATATAGTGTTCATTGTGCTGTACGTGGATGATTTGATTATTACAGGAAGTAATGAGAGCTTGATTAATGAAATCAAATCAGATCTTTCCAATGCTTTTGACATGAGCGATCTAGGATTGATGCACTATTGTCTTGGCATTGAAGTATGGCAAAAGAAAAATGTGGTCTTTCTTACACAAAGCAAATATGCACGAGATTTGCTTTATAAGTTCAATATGCAGGATTGTAAGCTTTGAGTACACCTATGGATGTCAACACGAAGCTTATTGCATATGATGAATCTGAGAAAGTGGATGCTTATTTGTATAGACAGTTGGTGGGTAGTTTGATTTATTTGACACACGCACGACTTGATAATTCTTAAGATGTTGGTGTTGTTAGTCAATTTATGCAAGATCCTAGTCAAACACACTGGAAGTCTGCTAAACGTATTCTCAGATACATTCGAGGGACATTGAATTTTGGTTTGAAGTATGATCAGCCTGAAGTGCCAATGTTGATAGGATATACAAATGTTGATTGGGCAGGTAATATTGATGATAGAAGGTCTACCAGTGGTCATACATTCAGTTATGGTACAGCAGCAGTTTTATGGGACAGCACAAAGCAACCTACAGTAACCTTATCCTCAATGGAAGCTGAATATCGAGCACTCAACAATGCTACACAAGAAGCGGTATGGTTACGAAGATTGCTTGTGGATTTAGGTCAATCACAGGTGGATGCAACTACCATATCTTGTGACAATCAAAGCTGCATTCACCTTGCCAAAAATCCAGTTTTACATGCTCGAACCAAGCACATCGGAATACATTATCATTTTGTTCGAGAGAAAATTCTTGATGGAGCCATTGATCTTGTTTTCTATAAATATGAAGATCAAGTGGCAGATATTTTTACTACGTCATTAGGTAGATGTAAATTTGAAAAGTTTCGTACTCTACTAGGAATAGAAGAATGTAATTTTATCATTGAGGGAGAGTGTTAGGTTTCATTGTTACACTTCTTAGGTACTGTTTATGATGTACTTTATTACTAGTTGTAACTAGCCATTGGCTAGTCTAGTAGTCTACTCCTAGGTCTCCCTCTCTATTAGGGTTCAAGGTTTATATGTACATTTTACATTCAATATGTTAGTGTGATAGAGTGATATTGCGTGTTTTTCTTCCGCCTCCCTACTTGGTGATTGTTTAAGGTGAATGCTTGATGTTGCAATTCTGATTGTTGACAGTCTTGCTATTCAAAAGATTTTGCCAAGTTTGATTGATCTTCAAAAGATCTTAATTAATGAAGAATATAGACTTCAAGCAAGAGGTGGATCTTCATCAGCATCTCAAGTTGGAGAGAAGGCTATGTTCATCAAGGGCAAATTCAAGGACAAAAGAAAAAGTAAGTGGTCAAAAGGACAAGATCAAGTGGATGCTTCTTCAAATGGCAAAAATAAACTCAAGTGCTTCTATTGTGGCATCAAAGGCCACTTTGCAAGTGAGTGCTACAAGAAGAAGAGAGATCAAGGAGACAAGCAAGGTAATGTTACTCTTGATAAAGATGGTTTGGATGTTCAAGATTCAGCTAGTTTGTGAGTCTTGTGCTTTGTCAAATTCACATAGAGACAACCTTATGCTAGATCTACATCTAGAGCTACAAAGCCTTTTGAAATTGTACATTTGGATATTCATGGTATTACTACAATTAGCAATAGTGGAGCTAACATGTATGTAACTTTCATTGATGATTCAAGTAGATTTTGTTGGATCTATCTACTAAAGAGAAAGGATGAAGTGCGTGATGTCTTTGTCAAGTTCAAGAATGCAAGGGAGAAACAATTTTCCACAAGGATCAAGTACTTAAGGAGTGACAATGGTGGTGAGTACATATCTACCACGTACAAGGCCTTTTGTGATGAGCATGGGATCAAGAGGGAGTATACAACACCAAGGACCCCACAACAAAATGGAGTGGCTGGAAGGAAGAATAGGACTTTATGTGAAAGTGCTAAAGCCATGAAGTTCTAATTTTGATAAACCATTTTGGGATCAAGCTTTGTTGTTTGCCAATTTCTTGAGCAATAAGTGGACGAGTGCTATTTTGGATGGAAGGACACATTTTGAGATACTATTTAAGAGGAGGTCGAGTGTCAACTTTCTAAAAACTTTTGGATGCACATGCTATGTCAACATTTCTCTTGATGAAGGAGGATCCATTTCAAGGAAAGGTATTTTTGTTGGATATAGTGAGGTGAGTAAAGCCTACAAGGTTTACATTCCTTCTACTAACAAAGTGATTGTTGGTAGAGATGTCATTTTTTATGAGGGGAACATTCCAAAAGTGTCTTCAAGCATTATTGATGGTGTTGTGGATGGATCTAACATTCTTGATGTTGATGTAAAGGATCCTACTTTAGATGGTGATGATGATGGACCTTCATCAAGTCAAAAGCCAAGGAGAACATCAAGGGAAAGACAAATGCCTTCAAGGCTCACATGTGATGAAAAGGGTAAACAAGCAATTTCTGGAAATTATGCTGCTTTCCTAACCTCTTTTGATGAACCTACAAGTGTAGATAAAGCAAGGAAATAAGAGGAGTGGATCCAAGCAATGGATCTTGAGTATTAAGCTCTTATGAAGAATGAAACATCTTTTGGTGGATCTTCTTGTGTAGATGATGCTATGCAAGTAGACGGATGTTTTCATGTTTTTACAGAAAGTAATGGATCTAGAAAATAAATTTTGTTCAATGACGTTGATGGTCAAGTTGATGATCAAGAGGTTGATCTCAAAGGGCTTCAACAAGGCAAAAAAGTTGGCAATTTGGAGCTAGACAAGAGCATCAAAGGAGAGCCAATTGGCAAAGATGTTTTGGATCTATTTTTGCAAGTTATTGAAGACTCAAGTAAGGTCAAAGGAGTAGCAAGGAAGTGATGTTCAAGTCTACTTTACTTGTTCTATCTCATCTTTGAGCATTTTCATGTGGATGTGTGCAAATTGTCAAGATATGATAAAATTAGCTACATTGGTGAGCATCATTTTGATGTTGGATTTGTACTAGCATTCTTGGCTGGTTCTGTTGATGGAAATGAATCTATTGGAGGCTCATTATATCACTCATCCATGACTAAGTTCTCACATGTTGAGCTACTTGAAGCCAATGTTTGGAGATTGTCAAATTTTGGTGAATTCATGGTCATTTTCTTGTGTCAAGTAGATCTTGAAGATGGACTAGTAAAATTTGCTTGGTTTATGGAGTCATGTGGTGCTGCTTTAGTATCGTGGATGTACTCACTTACTCATGGATTTACAAGGGTCGATGGTTTCTTGTGGAAAGATGGAGATGGAGGCTCATTCATGGAGTGTCATGGTGGATACATGGCAATAAAGGACAAAGAGGGAGAAAATAAGCAAGAAAATGTTGATCACTCACACTTATTGTCTTTTACTGTAATTTTCCATAGAGTTCAAAGTTGATAGCATGGAGGAATCATCTCATTTGCATTCTATGTGATTCTTTATTTCATATTGAAGCGATATGTCAAAATTTTGTGAGGGAGCAAGTCATGGCAAAGGAAGTGGAGCTTCAACATGTGTCTTCAAGGGAATATGTAGCTAATATATTCACCAAAGCATTGGGAAATGACTTGTTCATGAAACATAGGACTTCACTTGGAGTGTTATCAAAGTCTATGCTAAAACTAGTTGAAGAGGGAGTGTGAAAGACTCAACTAGTTGTCATATTTGCTACATTTGTTTATATGGCATTTGAGGCCAATTTCATATTAGACTTAGAGTTTGTCTTTTCAAAGTTATATTAGTCTAAAATGCATTTGAATAAACACTTTTGGAAAGTGTGGGAAATGTAGAAGTCGAGTTTGAGTAGATTCAAATTTGAATGTAGGGTACATTGAATCTAGTCCAAAAAATAGTAGGGTTTACATTTTGGAGGGAAGAGAAATAGGATGTAACTCATGGGAAGAGAAATTTTTCTCTCTCTCTCTCTCTCTCTCTCTCTCTCTCTCTCTCTCTCTCTCTCTCTCTCTCTCTCTCTCTCTCTCTCTCTCTCTCTCTCTCTCTCTCTCTCTCTCTCTCTCTCATTCATGCTTATACATGGTTCTCTTGGGTTCTACTATCCATTGGTGCACTATACTTGTGATATCTTGCAATTCTATGTGTAGAATGATCAATAGTTGCTATTTATAGATCCACACGTGTGAAATATAGTAGCTTGTTGTAATTGTATGGACAACAACAGTACTTTATATTTTTATTCATGTTTGATCAAGTTCTATTAGATTTTGCATCTCATTTTTTGTGTAGATGCTGATTTTTCTACATTGGCAAGATTGTTGGAGTTGATTGTTTTCTAACCAAAGATCAAAGGGATATTTTAGATCTTAGTGATCTAAAATCTTTCACAGTTGTCTTTGAAGAGGAGAATGTGGATAATCTTGATGTTGTTGATGTTAATCAATCTAACATTTTTGGTGGTAATGAAGATGGTTCTTTGGATGGTGATGGTGGAGATGCTTTTCCAAGTCAAGTTCTAAGAAGATCCTCAAGGGAAAGACAAAATCCATCTAGGCTTACATATGATGAGAAGGGTAAGCAAGTTGAAGGTACAAACTTTGCTTTACTCACATGTTTTGGTTCATCTTCTTGTGTAGATGATGCTATGCAAGTGAATCGTGGTTTTCATGGAATGGATGCAACTAATGGATCTGGAAAAAAAAATTGTTCAGAAAGTTCAATCATCTTTTGTGATAACCTTTCAGCCCAAATTTTGGCAATCAATCCTATTTTTTATGCAAGGAGCAAGCATATTGAAGTGGCTTATCATTTTGTGAGAGAACAAGTCATGGCAAAAGAGGTGGAGCTTCAACATGTCCCATCAAGGGAGTGTGTGGCTAATATCTTCACCAAAGCATTGGGAAAAGGCTTGTTTATTAATCATAGAACACATCTTGGATTACTATCAAAATCTATGGTAAAACTAGTTGAAGAGGGAGTGTAAAAAATGTCAACTAGTTTAGTTGACTTATCTTGGCAATTTTAAGGCCAACATGAAATTTCAACTTAAGAGATAGATTTATTTTTGTCAATAAAGGCCTAAATAGTGTTTGTACTATTTTTGGCAAGTAGATTTGTGGATGAGTGCTTTTCTAGACCCGTTCTAATTGGCTAATATAGATACATTGCATCTAGACTAGAAATTCTAGGTTTTTTGATGAAGTACTTAGAAGCTACCATTTAAGACAAGTTTAGGGCAACTCTATAGATTAATCTTTTTGCATTACTATTCCCTAAATTTCTAGAGTTAATTAGTAGCAAGAATCGCAAATTGTTCACTTGTTTGGAATGCTGATCTGTCTACGAACGAGTCTTGGTTGCATGTGAATATGTATGCATGTTGTTGGAGTGTTCGAATCCTAATCATCCCATTGATAGGCTAAGAAACATGTCTGAGTAAATAGCTAAATCTTTTTGCCTGAAATGGTTCAAACTAAGATGATTGATCTTAACGAACCAGCCTCCTGGAACGGGTAGAAACACCCGGTTTCCAGAGTTCAAGAAACCAAGAAGAACGAAAAAGAATTGTGTTCACAGATTCGTTGTAGGATTCTGTGAACAACAATTAAAAAAACCTTCAAACACTTTTCTCCTATCCAACAAAAATGGGCTCTATGTTTTTGTTATGACCCTTGGGATTTCTTAGTATTAGGAAATGACCTTTCTTCTTCAAATTTGACATTAAGTTTAATCATATCTGAACCTATATATCACTTAAACATGTCATTACATTAGTTTTCATGAGCATTTATGTTGTGTAGAGTAGTCTAATGCATTAATATATACATAGCGGTCATAAACCTATACTTGAGAGTTCACTAAAAGCTCGAAATAATTGTAGTAATAAGTGGTTGAAAAAAAGACAAATATTGCAAAAATTGTCACCATTTCAATGTATTTGTTGGACTACATTATACTCTTGTAGAATTAAAATATCAATCATATTTTGCCAAATTGAATATGTTGCTATATCTCAATGTGGTTAGTTTATGGTCATATATGTCTTTGTGGGATGCAAAATTGTAGTTTTATTATCATATTATACATTATAAACACAATCTTCAAGATTACACCATGACTAGTTATGAATAAAAAAAGACACATGTAATAAGTGCACAATATGATTGCTATGCAATATGGTTTTAAAAAATTAGCTATTGTCATTTTTTATTGAATCATTTCATGTGTGACTTGTCAAATCACAAAAGTGCAATAATGCATTCACCCTTCTAGGAAAAGGAAAATGTATAAGAATAATAATAAAAAGTCCAAAGAGAAGGAATACTAGATATTTGTAGTACTATGTCTGGTCCTTTTTAAATAAAAGTCACTACTGATCAATTTATAAGAGCATGCCTTGAGAAGCATCTTTTGAACCTTGAAGTAATTTTAAGAAAGTCTTTCAGTGGCAAAAAAAACCTAACTGGTTCTTCTACTAAAAGGTACAATGGGATATTGCCACATACAATTTTGCAAATGAAAATTCATCACAATAAGATTTCTAGACTACAATGACTAAAAGGGACACCTGATGCTCATTATTAGCCCACCAAAATGTTGTAGAGAAATTGAAAATTATTGTTGAGTAAAGGTCAAGGTAATTAGTGCTATGAAAAATCTTCATTTTTTTTGGGACTATATGAATTGGTAGAACAAATGGGGTGCTATGTTGCAATCCTAGAGCTTGAAACGAAGAACAAGCAATTTTTTTATATCTTATATGAAATAGTGTAAATGGCAACTTTGTAGTTTTGGTCATTTTCCACTGATGTTACTAAGTCCAAACTTGAATCTAGGTCCATATTACTCGCTTACAAGGTTATCCAATTTAAAATAGTACTCTTCTTCACTTCTTGGCTTGGGTTCCAAAAAGTGCCATCTAGTGGGTGGGTTCACATTTTCATATTTGACCTAGAGTGACATCATTGATGACAATATTGATTGATGTGCAGGCCATTTGGCCCAGCTAGGAAAACCTAGTTTTTCTCCAAAATAGGATTTACTTTGATCTATTTATGCTTCTTAGTTTGCTTCACATGTAGACCTCAAAAAGCTTATCAACCTAGGAGGAGACCAATATACTTGTGACTCTTGTGAATATAATGAGATACTCTCTACATTTTGCTATCAAACTTTGATCAACCATTGATGGATGTTGGTTTGTTGGTTTATAACAATAGCTAAGCTTACTACTATTCATTTCGTAAGACCTATTAGATTTCATACTTGAAATCATTTGTAATGTGAAAATATTTTGTAGTTTTACTCGCATTATCAAGACAATGTCGTAGTTATATAGAACGTCTACAGAAAACATGTATTGTTGTCGAAACGGTAGCGAGGGAGTATTGAACAAGGTTCGAATGATACATTGTTGAGGTTCCAAACTCGACTAAAGCAAGATTGTATAATGGAGTCTTATCTGCTACATTTGGGTAAAGGCACATTCCGTTAGGGTTGTGCCATCAAAAACTGTAAATAGTTCATCAAATCAGTTTAGTTTCAAATTGTTAATCTATTTTTAGAGAAGTTATTATTCTTCTTTTTTTCTCTGTTCCCCCATAGGCGTAGACTGATTAGCAATAAGTTATTGTGCTTATAGTTCGTGTAAAAGCAAAATTTATAGCAGAATAAGATGCACTATTATTAAATTAGAGTAGACAGTGGTAGCATTTAGCTACTGTAATTTAGCATTCAACAATACAGATTACTTCTGACAAACACCTTTTGTTTTGTTCTACTTTTTATGTTATTCATGCTTATCGCAATCTTAGTTCTAATTTTGAATACTGGAAAACGATTCTTTTATCATTCATTTTCTACACTGGTGAATGATAATATAGTTGTACTTGTGATTTAAGCAAATCAGTTTTGTTATTACACTAACTATCACTACTATTGAATCAAAATTGATTTGAACATATCAGAGTACTAATGCGTGAAGTGCGACCTTCTATTGTGTAAATTTTCAAAAATGCTTTAATGCTTGATGGTTGATTGATTGCTTCTCGCATGTCGATTGATGTTCTACCTACTGATATATACAGTTTTGATGATTATTTTGGATCAGTGACTAAGTACACGTGAAATTATACACCTTTATTAGTTCTATTTGATCCATTCTATATTAGATAGCAGTCATTGCAGATTACACTCAAAATGTACATGGTAGATGAACTGTCAACATCGTCCACTGATTACGATGCAAGTTGGAACAATTGATAGTATCGAAATAGGTACCAGATCAAAACCAAGCGTTGTGTCGAAACAAGTGTCGAGTTGAAACATGTGCCGGGTCAAAACAAGTGTTGGGTCGAAATAGGTTCGAGTCGATTTAATCCATCAACCTAGGCCAGGATCAAAATCCATTTCGATACTCATGGGTCAAAACATACTTCGATCTTCTATGCATATCTTTTTTATTTATTCTGGTTTTTTTTTTTTGAGCATTTACAACTTCAGAATGCTCATTAAAAAGTGGATTTACACTTGAGCTTTGAAATCCAACACTCCTTCTTAATGTGGATCCTAAAAATTTTCAATCTTCAAATTTAAAATATTATTAAATTTGATGTGGTTGTCTTTTGATAGTGCTTTGGTGAAGTAATCTACTGCCATAAAATTTGTCCTGCAGTAAGTGAGTGAAACTTCTTTGCTCTACACCCTTTTCTTGAAATAATGATATCTAATTTTGATATGCTTGCTTCGAGAGTGAAATCTCAAATTATGGGATGGTGCTATTGTGCTTCGATTATCACAATAGAAGATTGTTGGTTGTTGTTGAGCAAGGTCGATATCTACAAGTATGTTTTTGTGGCTATTCTAGTATATTGGGCCTTGGTTGAATAAAAAGACAAAACTAGAAGTTGATCTTCCTATGTTGATATCTCTTGCCCAATCTGCATCTCTGTATCCTTCAAAAATATTGTCAGATTGGTTGCCTCCAGAGCAGATGCATAAGTCTTTGGTGGCTTGAATATATTTCATGACCTTCAAGAGAGCTTTCCAGAGTGTCATCCTTGGATTAAAAAAGAATTGGCTCAATGGACTTATGGAGTATGGTAGATCAGGTCGAGTGCATAAGATAGCATACATTAATGCACCTACAATGGAATGAAAATGATATTGCTTCATAGCCTCCTTTTGATGGAAGAAGGAAAGAAGATATGATAGTAATGAAATCAAAGTATAACAACAAACTATCGAGCTCTGCGAAATAACTACTAATGTATGACTACCCCTATAAAAAAATGAATAAAACTATTTCAACAATCTTCACGTTCGTTACTTTGGTAGATAACTTTGAAATCATTAGTAGTCAAGTGATTTCGTAGACAAACAATTATAGAGTGTGATTGACAGATATAAAATATTGCAGTATCAAATCATTCGACAATTCGGATTGATTGGTAAGATATTTAACAGCTACAAACAACTTTAGAGAAGCTTGCATACATTCTGACATAATAATGAATGCAATAAGAAATTATGATTGATTCAGTAAGTACCATGTACAAATCAGATGATGCGAGTACAAAACAATAGCAGATGAAGCCACGTACTCTAAACTATCTCTAAGTAACTGATAACTTCATCTGATACACTTCTACTGATAAGTAGTAAGCGTTGCTAGCAATATTCAAAGTAGAAACTTTGATATTAAAACTCTGTGTATTATTCATATGAATATCTTCTAATGATCAGCTATTTATACTATTATGGAATGTCACTTAGGCTTATCCAAGAAAGGCAACTAATTAGGTCGTAGGTCGCAATTGGAGCTTAGCCACAATGCATTGTTATCCATCTAGTGAGGACTTCTTGGAAATTCACTTGCTAACCAACTTGGGTAAGTCATTATATTCACAACAGACAGAACTAGCCTTCGACACCTTCGATTGTTTGTTGTTGTCGAACCCACATGTTAAGTGATTCCCATGTATTTCTGTAGACTGTGTAGAAACATGAATAAAACTGTAAAACTAAATAGATTAATGGATGTAGATTAGCTATAGAATGATAAGAGAATAATCCAACACTTTTTTGCCTCTATTTGTGTGCATTGATAGCTTTAATCTTGGATCAAGTGAAAACAAACTCGGTTTACAATTGAAGGGGAATGATTTTTGGCGAGCTTTTTCGTGTTTGAAGCGATCTTTTTGGCGTTCGAATCAAACTTCTCTGACACCAATTTGTATAGCTTAATGGATCCAGCGATCAGGGATGGAATCCATTACCTCCTTCCCAAAAAAAAGATAAGATTTTGTCGTAGGGTCTACTGGTTTCTCATGCATCAGGATTTTAGGAGAACAATTTTCCAAAAAAGCACTATCTTTGTCATGACAAAACCTAAACCGTATATTGGGGATTTAGGGTTTAGGATAAGTAGGTTGGGAGATCACAAATGTAAAATCCAGTTTTGAACTTTTTTGGGATCCATGTGTTAGTGTATGTGCAAAACAATTAAATGATTGATGTTTTTTTTTATCAAAATAGAAAAACCATGTTCCACATGAAAGATGGGAAATTTTTTCACATTTTATATCACACACATGCAGAATGAACATATATGCCACCCATTCTTCCGAAGCTGATTTTTTGCATTTTCTTTAAAAGACAACATTTCATGATGTATCCAACCACAACCCTAATTTGAGCTTTTATATTTGTTTGGGTTGGCATCTCATGTCCCTCTGATCCTTTTTTCGGATTGGAAGTTAGCATATGAGGTCTCCTCTTTCACAAACTTCTATTTCTAATTGTAGCAAAAAAGGAGGTTGGTTCTCAACAGACTGGCCTATAAGTCAATTTTTTCAGCATGTGAATTGTCATAATTTGTACTTAGTGCAAGCTAGCTCAAAATGTCTATTGCGTAGAGCAAGTTTCTCATGCACTATAAATTTCATACGAAAATCCTACCTTATTTTCTGTCAATCTTCCTGATTTATTGTATAGCACATTTATGTCTAGGCAGTTGGGTGTCATGCTTTATGAAGGTGTTTAGATTATTTGCTGACAATCAACTTGACAACTTCTTTGTGGCCTAAATGGTTAAGCACCAGCATGCTAGCCCCAAAAATGGGCCGACCGTGATGCCACATACTTTTATCTTTTTTAGACAAGTCCCAATTTTCAATCTAGTGTGCTTAATCCTGCCTAATTTCAAATTTTTGCCTTTCTCTAGTGTGGAACCTTTTATTCTAATTGCTAGTTACATATACCTTTGCTTATTCCCATTGGCCATTTTTTTTATATCAGCTAGTTTGAAAACATGTTCTTGTTCCATATTAATTACGGAGGCTAGTTTATCTCCATTCAAATAGTGTGCTTGCATAAGCACATCTCCAAGAAAAGGCACTTATCTTGTACCAATTTCGTATTCAATGAATTTCAAATGCTCATTGAGGAGCAATGTTAAGGCACTAGAAAGTCATCTTGCATACACCCCTTGTCCGCAAATGCAGCCCGCATTCTAGAACGTGATCTAGGCTTTCCCGTAGGGTTTTTTCGGAACACGATTTTTTTTTAATATGGGTATCAGATTAAAGGTATTTCAAGAGGAATTCATTTACCTAGTTTGCTAGGAGTTTCAAGAGGAGTGCGGTCCAGTTTTGGGCTAGTTAGTGATTCTTTATATATAGAGGAAGAAAATGGAGACATGTAGTCTAAATGTAAAACATCTTTCTTACCAAAAGAGCTTAATTAAAGTGTTTGTTGATTGACAACATTTATGCAATATAGCTGATTACTTGATGCTTTTGTGACTATATGCCCAACCATTTCTACCAATATATTTACAAGTCTTTATAGAAAGTTCAAATCGATTGAATCAACCAGTTCTTTCAAACACAGAAATTTGTAAGCATACAAGTAAATGCATTAATGGGGTAATTTGATTACTCTCATAAAAGCTTATCCATATTCGAAGTATGTTTATCTCAAATCTTAAAGCTTTAACATTCGCCCAAGCTTTAGAAAAATGCTTGATGCTTTGACAACATGGTGCACAACAACAAATAAGTTCTTTGCTGGATGGATTTTGGTTTAGGACTTGGATGATGTTGAGATGTAGGTGGTGACAATCATTAGCATACTACTTACTGTGAGAAAAAAAATATTAGGATCCAAATATTGCATTATATGTCTTGGATTGAGAGGAGAGAGAGGCAGCTTGATGAAGATTAATTGTACGAAAGTTAGCTTGGGTGCTCAAGCGAGTTGTAATTAGGAAAGCACTATAACTGTGAGAGACATGTCATACGGTATATGGAGACATGAGGGAATTTGAATGTGTAATGGAGTGCACAAGGAACAAAAGAGCATGGTGTGGATGCATGGTCTCGTAGTGAAATCACTTGAAGCAGGTCAAATGGACAGGCCATTATAAATGACCAGTTGCTAAGGAGACTCACCCATTTACAAGAGAGACTCACCATGAGTGGTGGCTAGACCATCCTTGTTTGCTGAAACTTTGACAGTACCTAACACCTCTCTGACAAGTGCTTGGACACCTAGTGGGTTAGCATGCACATCTTGAACATCATCTAGCATCCAACAGTTCGGGCATCAAGATCATCCAGAGGCAGCGATAATGCTAGCAATAGATCTGCAAATGAGAATCCAACACTCTTGGTGTTGTTTTGGGTGGGAAGTAGCATGTTGCAATATGTACATCTTTATCAAGACCCATATACTATATCGTGGCTTGCCTTGTCTCATCATTATCAGTACTAGTCGTAGTATATCTCTATATAAAGAAGCAACGTTACCTGGTCATCTCTCATTGGTCTCATCTTTCCTAGTTAACCAAGTTTTAAGTGAACTCGAGAAAGGTCGGTAAGTGATGCTTTTGACTCTCATGTGCCTCCATGAAGAACATAGTATCTCCATCGTCCATAAATTCACTAAGACCTCTAGCTATTGATGATAATAAATACCATTACATTTTCAAAAATGTATTTTCAATGGTTGTAAATGGGACCATAGGGTGCTCCCATGCTTTTGAGGCTACGACATGTTGTAAACTTGTGGGATAGGTCTGCGTAGGCTAGAAAACGACTTGAATTGCCAAGAAAAACAACAATTACCAATATGTTTTTCACATTAGGTTCTAGTGTAGACCTGTAGTACTTTTCTGGGTGGATGGAAATTGGTCAATGTCAGCTGTATCTTTTTAACGTGTCTTCTCCTCATAATACTTATGATGAGTATGAAATACAGGTGAGCAGCAAGAGTTTTCTACTTAATAGGTTGATCGTTTGGAATGTCAAAGGGCATAGGGCTTAATAACCCTTTGAAAAATGAACAGATCTAACACTTTTTTGTAACTTTTCCACCAAAAATATTGTAACTTCTAGTAAAATGTTTACATGTAAAAATTTGAAGCTAAATGTGTCATCATGATACAATGGTCATCAAACTAGCTATTTCACCATTTGAACTTAAGGGTTTTGAATAATTTTGAGTTTAAAACTTGCCCATAGCAGTTTTAAATTAAACTTAAAATATTGTTTAAAATTAAAATACAACTTGAAAATTATCTCCAACAACAAACAAGGCACATTCTCAAAATATTGATGAATATTAAGCATGCCAACATATAATTATAGTTTTGTGGACTTGTCAATGGATACTGTGGCCTGGAATCAAAATTGTATGTGGAAGACACTAGATGTTTTCTAACTTCTTCAAGAAAATGTTGTACATCTCCTCATCTTCCTCAATACAGACACAATGCATGTTGCTCTTCGATGCCTCCTTTGCCATGTTTCCTGTCCCGACAAAGAGGTCTATCACGACATCTCCAGGACGTGTGAACAACTCAAGTATATATCTGCAATAAACAAAATCATGTTTCAAGGCAAAGAGAATATACGATGATTATTCAACACAATATGTAGTAATGCTACTTAAAAGTTAGAATTTAGTGAACCTACAAAAGCTAGGTAACCTCTCAGCACCACCGTGACAAACCACTCCATTGATGCATGTTAAGGTGTCTCTATTCAAGTCCATAACATAATTTGCCTTTGTGGAGAATGCCTTTTTATCCAAACGATCGGCATCTCTCCTACGGAGTGTGGGAATGGAACACCCTGAGCGATAATACATGGCTACAAGAAGAAGGACCACCTGTGAATTATTCATGTTAGTGAAGAAAAACAATGTCAAATGCCTAAACAAATAAACCATGCAAAAATATCTTGGCAATACCTTTTCTTGTGGATCTTGTCTACCATAGCCTTTATGGCTGAACACATTCAGGCAACGATGAAGTGAAAAACCAAATGCCTCAACAATAGAGTGTATGATTGGAAACTGCTCAGAGACGCATGTGCTTATGAACCATCCTTGATTTGCCACATACGTCTTGCTAATTTTCAGAGCACTGAGGCAAGGTCTATGGAGAACATGTTCCATGCGGGAACGGTCAACTCATCTCTGTATTGCATGACACTGAGTGAAGTGGGAAAGTTTGCCCAAACAAGCATGGCAGCAGTTGTAGCTGGATTATGACATGTAGTCATTCTAGGAACAAGATAGTGCGTGCAAAATATTTTGAGATTTTTGTATGGGCTGTTTTTCTTCTTCTTGGCAACCTTATACATCAGCCTTCAAAGCTTTTTCTCTCATATCTGATAACAAATCTAACATCATCAAACATAAACAACACATTGCACAACATCTAAAAGAAAGTGCCTTGTGAGAAGCATATGGAATACAAAAGGTTGGAAAATACGTTACTACCTTCATTCATGGCATCCACTTCTTGGAAGTCTTCATCAACAGGTGTTTCATCCGATATCATATGCAATGAATCTTGAGATTCTACCGTGTCTTGCAGATCCAAAGCCTGTTTTGTCCTTAGCTCTCCTCTAACGTCAGATCTAAGCATTCGAGTCTTTGAGGCTGAACCTTGGTGAGGAAGTTCTGGATTGGTCTTTTTGCCTTGGCGTATAGCTTGCCTTTGGGCACACTTTACCTTTTCAGAAGGATGTATATGTCCTTCTGGATAGTCTAGCCACCATGGGCAATTTTCCTTTCCCAGGTCGATATCTCTCTATTTGTTCAATCGCTTGGGTACATGGAGTGGGGTCCGCCCCATAATAACCAATCTGATACCTCACTTGGTAAACTAGATATGGCCTTGCCTTCGATTAGAGAGAGTAGCCATTTGGAAGAAAAAAAAAAAATTAATGACTGTAGTACAGGTGAAAACAAAATATGAAATTATTTGCAAAAAATGTTTGTAGTGGCAAACCTATACACTAGTCTCTTTGCAGAAATAAGCAATTGTGGCTGCTTGCTTCTGTGGTTGAGTTCTTTATGTCTTTTTGTATGTTTGGAAAAGCGATATGGAAGTGATTTGTTCGCTGCTTCTTAAAAAAAAATCTCATCTCCATCCGGAAGAGAAGAATCGCCTTTCTCTGTTGACAATTGTGCAACAATTTGCTCGGCCATCTCTATCATTTGCCACCAATATGTTTCTTTCGCTATATACCGACAAAAGTTTTTATTATCTGCGGGGATTCCAAGAGCATCCCTTTGCTGCTTGTAGGCATGCAACCACTTCTTTTTTTTTTTTTTCTGAAATCACAAACATATATATAAATCATGAACATTGTTTGAATCAAAAAACAATTGGAAGAAGCAATGAATTGTACTTACTTTGCTAGGCCGATGCTAGAAGAAGCAATAAATTGGAGCTTGTCCTCAGTGACCATCAAACCCTTTAAACTCCAATCCAAATTGTATATGACGTGAAAAAAACCTTGGCCATTGGTAGGGTTGGCAATTGCTACCAACCCATATCCCCTATTTATCAATGTGTTCTCCATAGCCTGGAGTTAAACGACAATTAAATAGATGGTGTGACTTATAAGAATCCAAATGACACGGGAGAGGAATCAAACACACCTATACAATGGCTTCATATTGAAGTTGGCATTCATGTAGTGACAAATTATCTCTATCTATCCTCGAAGCGCCGTCCTCGACCATCCTTAGAAACTCATCCTAATATTCATATAGAATTATATTATATCGAGAGACAAAATTAATGACACTTGCAACAAAATACCCATACAGACATAAATTATAAGTTTATCAATGAGAGATACCTTATATACGAGCTAACTAATGATAGGCATGGGCACATTATACCAAGGCTAGCACCTCTTCACTCTCTTTTCATTTCTAACTCCATCCAACTTTTGTCTTCTGCAGATAAATGTTTAAGTAAGGTTTCCTTGTTGGAAAGACCAAACTTTTGCATCATGAAAATGTCACGGGCCAATGTGTGAGGTGTAAACACCCTAGTCAATCTGAAAGCATTCAACAAGAAAGTCAAACATCTATTGACTTAAAATTGTGTCAGAATGGATAATGGAATATAGCATTCACTAGAGTCAATATCAAAGATGCAGCATGCTTGACGTCCTGCGATGCTTGTAACAAAGGCAAGAGTGGAGAGCCAATATAAGTTCACCCTCTTGTGCTCTGCTCACCCCCAAAAAGCTGCAATCAACTCTCACGTGCATGGCTTTCATGTTTGGAAAATCTACACACAAAGAATGGACATAAATTGAGGAACTACACATAAATTATTTATTGTTAAAAAAAATAACTACATAATCAGCCACTTTACTTACATTCCTTAATTTTTGACATCCATGCTACAACACGATGTTTTCCATCCCACACAAGAAATTTCTTGTTGGAAAGATCTCTCCATTCCAGGTTATGCATCAAATCCTCTTCAAATTCTCGATTCACTTCTTGCCACACTGAGCCCCATTGTTGTAGATCTAAGTCAGATACCTCCATCTATGGTTCTCCAAGTTTTTTCACCGAAACAAGAAAAGATCCAAGTTCTTTGATGTAACCCAATTTTTGAAAGTCCGATTCCAATTGTGACACATTTTCATGTAGCTAGAATGACATCATTAGTAGGTCCCACAATATGAGTGTCATCAATAATAGAGGAAAACAAACATGATGGAGAAGCAACAAAAGAATCTTGTAATGCACGAAAGTGTGCCAAAGCAAAAAGAGGACCACCCAAAGGGTCATCTAGCCTGGTACCATCAATAGAAGGGATAATTGAAACATCACTCAAGTGAGAAACATTACTAAAATATAAAGGCATGTCCATGAAATAAAAAGACCAAACAGATGGAATGAGTTGAGCAAATAGACCTTGAGCCGCACGAAGTTGTTGAAAAATAGCCTTTCTAGAAATGGTATTGAAAGCGTTTGAAACATCCACTTGAAAGACAACCCAATCTGGATGAAGATCCAAAGTAGCACATAAAGCATGTATGATAGTGTCACAACCACCAGCAGTAGCACAACCAAAATGATGAGGAAAAAGGTACTCATGAAAACTGTCATGAATTTGAAAACCAAGGGCTCGAGAAATCGATTTGTATAAAACCTCTCCAACAACAATCAGATGCGTTAGACTTCTCCAAGGCTATCAACGAGTAGCACCAAAAATGCGAGCAACGGTGAAAGAAATATGTTCACATGCTACTGAAGAGCAAACTTGAAAGAGCAAACCAAACCCATTAGTAGAATCATCAGGAGAAAAACAATCATGAAGATGCTTGAAACCATTCTAGAAGGATCTCCAGTTGAAAGATGAGGATTGCGAAAAAAAGCATTACGATAATGAGATTTCGCTAGTTGGAGATCATAATCTTGTTCGAAGTCCTCAACAAAAGAGGGGAGACTACCATAAGCTCCAAGGCCTGAAGGAATTGATGGACTCATAGGAGCTACAACACGAGCCGCACGAGAATGCTCTCCCACTTGCCCAAGTAAAACATAATGATGCAACTGACGATGAACAGGTGGGACAAAACAAAATCTGATACAAAATCTTGCTAAGTAGCAAGCGCATGACACCGAAGGAAATGCTCCTCTTGCAAACTTTTTCAATCTCCAAATTTTGTTACATGATTCATAGAGACCAACATCACCACCCCAAGGAGCCAGAGGCAAACATCACCGAGAAAACACCAAAAAGGCATGCCAGGTTGCGGTATCAGAAGGGTTGGAAGCCAAATGAGACAAAGATAAAGACAAAACAACATGACAATAGTTTACAGGTCCTACAAAGGAACATTCTAAGCATCTCCTATAAATCCAATAAAGACAATCATTGACATTAAATCCATAAGTTGTAAAATGATTGGTATAAATCCTAATTATGATTATCGAGAGGCCCTTAGAGGAAGCTAGCGTCAAGATTAAAGCTAAGATCCCCAACTTTATCTTCACTGCTACAATCACTTGTAATATACTTAGATTGAAGGGGGCATCAATAAAGCAGGGACCAACATAGGTCTTCGAAATATATTGTACATCCATAACAGTAAGCAAGCTGAGATGAATGTCATCGTTTTTTATGCGGATGATGTGGTGTCTACAACGACAACTTGATTGCCTTAATGACTTCTGCTCGAAATGGGGCCTAGGGAGTTAACATTGGGGAGACCAAATTGATGGTCTTCAACACTTCCAGGAGCTTTATGCTTTAACATGAACTCTTGTTGACAATCAGCCATTAGAGATTGTTTCATTCTACACTTACTCACGCACACTGTCCTATATTTAGTAGGAGACATGCAACTTCTACCAGGTTTGGAAAGAGTCATGCTTCCCCTAACCAGCTAGCTAGAGAGATTTTGTTTCTCGAGTAAGTATCGACTTTTTGACATCACTATTTCCCATGGAGCCTTATATGTAGCAACAACATGGTGTATTGAACTTACCTCATCTGCCCCTGTGGAATTAATAGTTGTCTGAATTAAGTTTTATGTTGCTGCGATTTCTCCAAGGGACCACCACGTCAAGTACCGTAACTGGCAGCACGGGTTTAGGGTTTACCGCAAGGAAAGGAGGCAGCACAACAATGGAAGGAAATTTATTGTGAAAGAAAGCACTTGCAACTCAGAAGTTGAACACCATAGGCAGGTAGATAGATGCGCAATTTGATGAAACCTCGTAGACATCAGTAGATTTTGCGGCAGTGGATAGTATGGATCCTCAACAGTACATCAACACATATGCCAGATGAAAAAAAACGGTTTCGTTCTGCATCTCAGTGAACATTGAACAACAACAATCCTGGCTGTCAGCAAAATATGGCACTCAGAAAAGGGGGAAAGGACAACGACAGTCAGCACTCTTGAGCGTTCTTCCGTAATCAAATAGTGATATCATATAGAGCTGCTTGCTTTTCAAGCTTCAGTGAAAAAAAGCTCCTGTTTCTCTCAATGGCCAAGCAAAAGGAAATAGCTCTGATCTTTGAAGATTTCATGACAAGGTATTGCTCCTCATAACCCTAAGAGAGTGCATATGTTTCTGCAGTCTATCATTGTATGTAGTAGCTTCCTTTAAGATTCTCATTACATGAAAACAGAGACAAGTACATATAAATTTTGATGGATGGTTACACTTCGGATTTTCCATGATCCGCTTCTTAATGATGCACCTTTATGATATGATGAGATGGCAAAATTTGTGTTGCAATTTCTTGCGATAAGCTTCTCAATGCGGATGTCACTTTCCATCATTTATAATGAGATAGATTGGGATTCAGGATGATGTAGGTATTGATTTTCTATGAATCAGCCGAAAGTCTGATTTGAATTGGATAAGAGTGTCAACTGCAGTTCAGAAAAACGAGGCATCCCCTTTAGCCTCTCACCCTTATTCTCCCAACATCCTCCTAGCCTAACACATGGGAAATGCAACTCAGCCAATAATGCTTAAACACGTGAACTCGACATGCAGGAGTTTGCTATATCCATCTTGTCACCATGTCCCTGACGTGCTCCTCTCAACATAGGACATGTATGGTGTGGCCTATTGACCCGGCTCACTTCTAATTTTAGGAGATCAATCTTATTTCGTTTCATTTATGACCATGTCAGTGCGGCCCAATGACAACCGTTTACCCACTAAGTCTTTTTACGATTTTATAATTGATAATTACATCCAATGTTGCAGCGGATCGCAATCCGCTGCAAAAACGATCCGTATCGTGCGATCTGGATCGCCAGCGATCCAGGACCAGAAACGTTGTCCCGGATTGCAAAAAAAGTTGCAATTTTTTTTCTCATTGGGCAGTGTCCAGATCCATTGCTGGTTGCTATTGAAATGAATAGCAGATTTGCCAGATTATTGCTGCAGATATGGACAGTGAATGCAGATATACTGAAGCCAATAAGAGCAGATTATTGCTGCAGATCTGGACAGTCATTGCAAATCTACTGAAGCCAATGAATGCAGCCAATTCTAACAACCAGAAAGTTCTGACAACCAGCAAGTTTTTGAAAAGCTTTTTGAAAAGTTTTCTAATTTGTGGGTTAACCATCTGAAACCAAGCAACAGAACTGCGTAACAACTGCTTTTTTGAAATGCTTTTGCATGATACCCATATTGGCAACTTTTGAAAAAAAAATAAACCAAAAAAATTTGCAATCTGGGAAACCCTAACGGGAATTCCCAGATCGTGATCCAGAACGCGTTCTGGATCATGATCCAGAACGTGTACTGCATCTTGATTACATCTCTCCCATGTACTCCTTCAAATTAGTAAGAGATGAAGATCTATCTTGCATATCAATGCTATCATGGTTTCCAACAATGAGAAATTTGATTCAACCATCAAATTTGTGAAGTAGGACTTGAAACTTACTTTCCAAAAAGCAAAAGCTTTTCAATTGCAGCAAAGTTCTGTTACAAACTTTGATTTGGGCGTCTATCACATTATTGGATAGTGGTTGTAGTGCCGCTCTGATATGTAGATAGGGCATCGAAAGAAATTGCAAATACTTTGCTTGGCATAAAACCCTAGTGGTAACAAAGCCCTAGGTAACTGATTGAAGACGATAAGAGTATGAGATCAAGGCAAGAATTACATCATTGTAGAGAGCTTGAACAACCATACCCAACCATACATTGGTTGTTGAAATATGAGGAGCCCTCACAAACTCCTTGAGGAGCTCATGAAACCCTAGTTTGAATGTTGCATGAGTTAGAGATATTCCTAGTGGTAGTCATAGTAGTTGTGCAGAGGACCTACAACAACCTTATTTGCTCCTAAATGATCTCAATGTGATTCCGTTCAAGTTTGGAGAATCGTGAAACCCTAGGAGAAGAATTTTAGATGTCAAGTACGCTTACATTACATTTCGTAATGATGTTTTTTGGAGATTGCATGTGTGGAGATGGCTAGTAGTTGGTACATTGGTGCAGGGGCATGCAAGCATATAACTCTAGTGGCTCTTGAATTTCACTAAGAAGAAGGATGGTCATAGAGTATGCATAGGGGACTAGTTTTTCCATACGAGAAGGGTGGTCATAAAGTTTGGCTTGGCTTTATGATAGCACAAATCACCTTCTTGCATCTTCAAGATAGAAAGTCGATTTCGAAGATATACCACTTTTGCCGCATTCTTTACTTGAAACATCTTGGCAAGAGTCTCCCAAGCACTTTTGGAAGTCTTGCAAGATCTAATATGTGGAAGGATAGATCTCTTCACCGATAATGCAACGACAGAATGTGCTTGTGCATCTCGTCGATCCCACTTCTTTTGCTCATTGGAAGACACAACCTTTGATGATGAAGTAGTTGCTCTACTTGGTGTAGTAGGTGCCAAGGTAGGCGGCCTCTCTTCGTCACCATTAACTACTTCCCATGAACCTTTTGCCATAAGAAGGTTCTTATCGTTTAGTACCACAAAGAATAGTTTGTGCCATCCAGCCTATCTTCATTAAATAAAGAACCGATTGACTCGATTCTTTAGCCATAACAGAAAAATTAGCTTGTAGTAGATAGGAAAAAGATTTTCCAAGACAAAATCTACTCAATGGGCAGCAACCATAAAGCTGAAAATATGAGCACAATTGATTGCAATACTCCACATGCAATTTGCTCAAAGAATAATGAAAAAGGTGGCTGATTTCTGCACAAAAAACAGAATGCTCACAAATAGGTAGACTTCGAATGAAGACAACACTAAAACCACCAGCTCATGCCAGTTGGGTAGTCCTTGGAAAGTTGACACATAGATATTGTATGTAGGACAAGTCATCCGTCATGTGGTCCACAATGAAAATTGAAAACTAAGAAGCCAACTCATGACTACTATAGACAACTCTTACCAACTAGCTAGTAATGGCTCATGTTAACAAATGTTTTAACAATTTGTTAAAAATAGATTGAACTATCATATCCCCTAGTTTGTTAAAAATCCAGTTTTGCATTGAAATTTTGTGTCATACTCAAAGTTTCTTGTAGAAACCTTTATGCGACAATTTATCTCCTGTGCAAATCATCATTCATCATTCTTTTCAAGTGGGGGCTTAGATTAGTTCCAGAATAGATTTGTAGGTTCTTTTAATCTCCTATCAAAAGTTGTTATGCTTTTCCTACTTCTATGATGGTGATATTTGCTAATTCATGTCCTCCCTTAAGTTTTTTTTTCGAATCTAGCTTTTTAGCAAGCTCTTCAAAGTACAAGATATTGATTGGTTGAGTACGAGCAATGTCATTTTGTCTTTTGAGTGATTTGCCATTTCATTCTCAGGGTTTTGGACTTTGAGAATATGCAAAAGTTGGGAAGTCAAATGTTAGCTGGTTTTCAACAAGATCTTGGTAGGAAACCTTCACATTTCTTGCTTTTCCATTCCAATATGTTTAAGGTCAATATAAATTAGTTTGTGAAGTATGCTTGTTTTTTTGGTATGATTGCACATAACATAGTTTCTTGCTGGTTATCATCATATAAGGTAAGGATTAGCCATGCAATTAGAAAAGCATAAGTTTCACAAGAATTTGGATTTTTACCTTCAATATCCTTTGACTTCGTTAGCTTACCTCTAAATGGGAATCATAGCGTAGGTTTTTTGTTACTATTACAAGCTCCTCTCTACAGGCTCGTCTTTGAAACTAGCCACTAAGAGAACGAGGCTACTCCCCACCATAGGAGGCTCTTTAATCTCTTTGTGTGTCCTTTTAGTTTTTGGGTCACATGAATGTGAGTTAGTTGATCAGGCCTCGATCAGATCTCCTTGCCTAACACGACAATAAGATGTAGCGGTTGCTAGTGACTACCCTCCTGCACCAACATTTCTCAGTGGTCACTAGACCAGTCAAGCCACCTAGCGACTAGCCATGGTCACCATCAAGGTAACCCCAGTCTAACGACAGTCATCTCAACTTGTAACTATGACTGCTTACTGTTATGGATATACAATGCATTTTGAGGACCTATGTTGGTCCCTGCTTTATTGATGGCCCCTTCAATCTAATTTTGGGCCCCTAAGTATATTATAAGTGATTGTAGGAGTGAAGATAAAGTTGGGGATCTTAGCTTTAACCTTAACAATAGCTTCCTCTAAGGGCCTCTCGAAAATCATAATTAGGATCTATACCTGTCATTTTACAACTTATGGATTTAATGTCAATGATTGTGAAGGCATCGGCTCTCTCTCTAGAAAGCTCTAAATGCACATGTGATCTTCAACTCATTTTCACTAAACTTCAAATGCTTTTCAAATGCCCTTCAATGACGTTCTAGGGAAAACATGGACCAATGAGAATCTCCAAATCCCATTTTGTCTAACTGGGGTGACATTTTGCCACCACCTTATATACCATTCATATTGACACACGCATGTCGATCTCCCCAAAGGCATCATTGGGGAAGCCTGACATCGGAGAAGCGAGTTAATTGTTTCTTCGTTGTCTTCAGGAAAGCCTTCGTCCAGATGATGTGGTGCCTACAATGGCAGCTTGATTGCCTTCATGACTTCTGCTCCAAATGGGGCCTAGGGGTTAACTTTGGAGAGACCAAAATGATGATCTTCAACACTTCCAGGAGCTTTATGCTTAGACATTAACTCCATCCCGATACTCTTGTCATCCAGGTCCTTAGGTCGCCAGAAGGACCCAGATGAAAAGAGTATTTGGGTCCTTCTGGCGACCTAAGGAGGACTTGGATGCTCTTGCCATCCGGTTCACATCAGTGTCTCACCAGTGTGAAGTTTTGGGGAAGTGATCTAAATTGCGGGATACCAAAATCTATTTGGACGAAGATCTTACTTTCATCCAAGTTCAAGAACATAAGAAGGCAAAACAAGAAGCTCTGTCAAGTGGCAAACGACTTATCTATCGTGATGGTATTATCAGATTTGTAGATCATAAGCCTATATTTAATGAGTCTTAACTTTGAGATAGAGTTTGAGCTAGAGAAATGAAGCAGTGTCCAGTTGAGCATGTAAATGGTACACATACCATATAATCCTGGCTATATCAATCTCTTCTTAGTTAGATTTGCTTTACCGTCTTGTTGCCATCTTATCTGATGTACTTGTTCATCTTATACACCTTTTGGCGTGGAAAAGATGTTAATAAAACTCTCTCTCTCTCTCTCTCTCTCTCTCTCTCTCTCTCTCTCTCTCTCTCTCTCACACACACACACACACACACACACACACACGCCCACACACCCACACACCCACCTTGCTATTTTTCCTCCCCGAAACCTAATTTTCAGAAACCCTCTTTTCAAACTTTTCATTATGAAGGTTGCATCTATTTATACATTTTGCAAGGAGCTCAAACAGCCATGATACATATTAACTTTCGGTGAAATAGAATATGTATTAAGGGATATATTGAAACACTCGTGTCTATCCATGAAATTTCGTTGACTGGAGCTTATCAAAACCCTAAGGTAGACGTGGCTGCTATTTCTAGCTTTAAACCTAGTACAGGTTTTAGCTCTACTCCAGTGTTGCAAGCCGATTCGTCCCGGTTCGTCCTGATTCGAACCAGTTAGCTGGGTTCGAATCGGCAACAGTTTGAACCGATCGTTTTTTTGTGTTGGTGTGGGGCAAAAATGGTTCAAACTGGTTTGAACCGCGATTCGATGCAACTTTGCTCTCATCCTAACCCTTTTCTCTCTCCTTCTGACACTGATTTTAGGGACCTTTTTAGTCCTATCTTTAAGTATCTTCTAGCCCTGATTTAGGCCCCCCTTTTTGCGCTGATTTCAGCCCTCCCTTTAGCACTAGTCAACGCCTTTTCAGCTCCCATTCATTGCTTAAGGCTGCACCTTCAAGGAGGATTAGATTCTGCCTTAGTCTTGGACTTGATTGCCTTGTTTTACTTAAGCTCTTATCCATTGTAAGCCTACACTCCCTTTTGCTGTCCATGAATTTGTTGTCCATCCTCTTCCACTGCTAGCTATTCCATTAGACTTTGCAATCATTACATTCTTTCACTAGAATTGTAGAGAAGACACCTACTCCCCTACAGCTACCCCTCTGTCTTATTTGCTAAATGGGGGCTGGTTCTGAAGCCCTATGAAAGAGGAAACTGTCAAACTTAGAGAGAAGACGTAGCAAATTGGAGGCCAGAGAATGCAGAACTTCTAAAGGGAGTACTGATGGAAGCTGCTTTGGCAAAGATTTAAGACCTTGAATATAAATTAGAACAACACAAGGAACATACAAAGTCTTGGAGAGCCATAGTAAAAACAACCTAGAGAAAGAGAAGAATCTGCTGGCAGTGATGATCTCGGCCACACTCTTGATAGATAAATTGAGGGATGGTAAGGCCCTTAGTATTAGGATACCCAATGTTCCAAACACAAATGATGCTATACAAGAGGTTTGGCGCTTTCTCGATACTACACTTGGCAACAAGAGTTCAGGTAATGATGTAGCCTTGAAGACAATGCAACATACTTCAAAGTTCATGGGGGAGCTGTAGAGGATCTCACCTACATACAGTTGGAAGTGTGTCATAAGGCTTTTAGCAAAGGATGTTGGGAGATGGGTCACTTTTTGTAATGGCAGGAACAGGAGGACCATTCTAGGTAGTTTTGCATAAGGAGTTGGGGCCTCTGGGCAAGGGAGGCCCCCAGTGTCTTGACCACACCCATTGCAGATACATTTTTGAGATTGTAACAATATCCATAAATCTTCAACAACGAGAGACCTTTATGATTTTTGTCGATCGTGATATTATATTTCTTATGGGAGCTAGGAGAGAGGTTTGCTGATGTTCCTATGCCTCATTTGGGACTCGGTTTATCGCACATAGATGAGATCAGTTGGTGGTAGAAGTTCAAGTGGTGTGGCATGCCTATACAGGGACTTGCTACACCATGTTTTCATAGTGGTTAGACATGATGAGCTAGCATGCTATATGTGGACGGAGGTGCCATTGGTCTCTGGAGAGGGATGTTATCTTTGCAACATGCTACTTTCTACCCTAGACTTCCTTATATGCAGAGGATACAAACTTCCCATTTGCAGATATATCATCTGATGCCATACTCAATGAGAGAGGACATGCACTACCCAACTTTTGGGTGACTTGAATGCCCGAATAGGACACTTAGATTGATATTCATGATGCGGACACTATACCTCTATGTATCTAGGCACTTCACAAAGAGGGGTTGAATTTTCTTAGAGCATCTATAGATGGGGATGTCAAGGTTCATTTGGGTGAATCTCATGGGCTGGTCATTTATGATGCCCTAGCTAGATGGCCCACTTTATGAGATGTCCTCCCCACAGTGGTGGCCATAGCGTACTTGATTATCTCATGGGGTCATTGTCTTAAATTTCATATTGATCAGACCTAACTGTCCCTCTCACGACACCATTCTTCCTTTTCTTTTCATTTGGGCTCAGTTATAGATCAAGATTCCTTGCCCTCCCTATTTGTGTACCACGCACCTTGTTACACGTTCAGTGCTGCTCATCAATGTCATCTTCAAATGCGTTTGAAACATGGACTTTTGCTGAAAAAAATTGAGGCCTTGGACTTCTCAAACATGTTTAAAACGTGGACATTTTGCTGGAAAAGAAAATTGGGGCCCCAAGGCCCCCAAAAGGGGCCAAAGAGCCTCATTTTGGTCTCGATTGACCATTTTAGGGCCTAAACTACTATCTTCACGTTTGAAACTGGACTTTTGCTGACAAAAACATTGAGGCCCTAAGGCCCCAAAAATTGAGATGTGTTTTGTTTATTACGAATCTGTTTAACAATGGGTTTAATGAGAGTTTCCCCTTTAAATGGTCGCAAAGCATTTTCTTTCTTTGTTTAAAATTGGGGATAAGGAGGATTCTTCGAATTATAGAACTATCTAGTATCATCATAGGCCATTTTGTGGCCGAAGTATGGGATATATGTTGGAGAGCAAACTTAGTATGTGACTTAAAATGAATGGACAACATGCTATGGAATAAGCCGGCTCTAGAAAATCGATCACTTGTTCACTTTAATAGCTATGATTGAAGAAAGTAGAAAAAAATAGCAAAATTTTAACTGTTGTTTTGTTGATTTTTGAAAGGCTTTTGGTAGTCCTGAGGCATTGGTGTGAAACAAGGCCGCCCTCTCTCTCTCCCACACTTATTGGCATATATGTACAAGCTAAAAGATGTCCTTAAGGAGGAAGGAGGTAGTAGGGTGAAGCATCTACAGTATGTTATCAAACTTTTGCTGTATGCGGATGATGTAGTTCTCTTGGCAATTCCTATACATAGTTAACATATTATTGAGTCTTTAAAAACGTTTTGCAAGAAGTTGGGACTGCGTGTAAATTTGGAGAAAACAAAGGTGACAGTTTTCCACTAAAGAAGGGTTAATGTTCTCATCGGATGGTGCAACTATTGGAGTCACCCAAGAATACCAATACTTGGGAGTAGAAATTTTACAAAATCTTCAATGACACAAATGCGTTGACAAAAAGGCTTGTTGGAGGATGGAAATCCTTTTTTGGGATGGAAGCAACTTGTTGTCTTTCAGATTTATGAAGATGGGATAAAGAGGAGTCTAGTTGAGACCTTGGTTTTGCTGGTACTCCTTTATGGATGTGGAGTTTGGGGTGGTAGAATTCCTTGAGTGGGCTGAAAGCACAGTTTTGCAAAAGAGGTTGTTGACATCCTATTTGGGAGTGAAACAAAGTACCAGATATAACTACCATTCACCATCTTGAAAAGGTGGAGACTTTACAAGAAGGTAAGCATTCAAAGTAGTGGTTCAAATTTGCATGCTTCCTGAAAGTTTTAGTGGTTGGTGGATTGACATACTTAAGTGGTTCTCCTTATGGAAGATATAGATAGCATAATGAATGGCCCAAAAACTCCAAGACTTGAAGTCTATTTTGCAAACAAAATTTACTAACGTACATTGAAAGGAACCTTTCAGGAGAAAAAATGCATAATTATAAGATTGGTTCAATCTGACGGTTGGAGGGTCTACTAGAAAATAAAATTTCTTGGATATATCAATAAAGAAAAACCAAGCTATTTCAAGTATGCATGTCGATTCACACAATGTGAGATGGGGAACGGGTTGGTGGTGCAACCCAAATTTTGAATAGAACCGCCAGACATTCTTAATTTGCCAAAGTGGTGCAGTAGAGACAAAACATATTGTCTCTGTGAACAAATATTAAGATAACCTAATCTCTGTCACTCTGTCCTTGCTGTCCACTGCTGCCCTCCCTCGTTACCTCTTCCGCCCTCTATCTGAAGTTGTGGCAGCCCCTATTTTTTAGGTCCCTTGCAGCCCGGATTTTATCCACTGATGCCTGAGCTCTACAGTTGATGCCCGAGCTGTCTGATCTGTGGCCTGGTTGCATTCTGGGGCTGGTTTTTGGACCTGTCTGCTGGGCCTTCCAGCCATCCCTTGGGCTGCCCCAAAGCCCTGCCATTGCAAGTCCATTGATTTTTTGAGTGATTAAGGTTCTATGAACAATCACAAATTATGCATACAAGTGGAAGCAAAGGAGGATATCAATGGAGACAAATCTCTATACAAACCAAAGAATGTATGTACACAAGCAGAGCCACTCTCTCTAGTCTCTTTAGCCTCTTTAGGCTCTTCCTCACCTCTTCAGCAGAAAGAGGGAGCCTATTTATACAAGAAGAGAGAGAGAAATCCAAAGGCCAATGGTACCTAATGTGGAATATCCAAAAGCCAACAGCCAAGAGCCATATGTTACATAGGAGTTACAAAAGCAAATGAAAAGCCTTGGCATTGGACAGCCAAGTGCTAATTGGAGAAGAAGGTCACTTACCCCATGGACCCCCCATTATGAGTTGGGTCCCTCCAAACTTGAGCACATGGACCAAAAGTTAAAAACTGCTCCTTGGGTCCTCAAAACCATATACATTGCCCCAACTTCATCTATTCATACACGATTTGGGGTTACTCTTCTCGGATCCTATCTTTAGTATGAGAGGAGCAGCTATTCAGCGACTAGGCAGGGATCACCCATGTCTGGTTTGTTGGAGAGGTTTTGTTTCAGAAACACATCATACACTCGACAAGGAAGAGTCATCTTTTTGATACATCGGTTACCCCCACAACGATGTATGCAGCGGAGGCATGGTGCATTGGGCTCACTAAACTTGATTGGAATAGCTTTTCACGCTTTTGAATCTTTGTGTTGTCGCAGATGATTTGCGACAAGCCATTATTAGATTGATCTAGCTGAGTTCACCATGCTCCCCATGCATAGGGACATTGTCTTTTGATTGATCATTTACGTACAAAGAGTTATGGCTTTTGGGGATTCAGATGAGTGTACAAGCTGTTATCCATTGATAGCATTTACATCCTCTAGAACAGGGGCATCTTTTTTCTTGGTATTTTTAAAGATCATGTTTACTACTTTCAGTTGGCTTCTCCATATCTCACCTCTTGGAGGGAACACATGCAATAATTTGGTGAGTCATCAGTAGATGATATGTTCAGCATGTTTGCTTGGGCTCAGTGGGGTCAAACTAGACTTCTACAAGATACATTTTTTGGAGCTAGATGCAGCTGGTCTTCCTACACTTCTTTCTTGGACTCCAGACTATCTCATAGCCTTAAGATTGCTTTGGAGCAACTTTTAGTTTCATCACACTAGTTACAAGTTCAAATAGGGTCTTCTTAGGAGATTTCATGAGAGACAGGGTTTGCGAGGTGTGTTCCATGGGGATGACAGAGAGGGAGGAGCATTTCAGTCTTATGAAATCTAAATGTCATTGTCTATTTCTTACTCAGTGTGTTTCCTTCCCAATGACTAATGCTAGTTCTTTCCTGATTTTCTCATTTTTATTCAACTAGGGAATAACGACAAAATGCTATTCTAAGAAGTAAGCGATGCAATTTTTTCAATTTGATACTTAGTCCATTCTATGGCTAAAATTTGTAAAGCTTTTCTTCAATAGAAAACCTTCTTAAGACATTATTTACATGCATCTCCTTATATTATTTTGCTGGATTCTTCACAGAAATATTATATTCAAAGGTTGAAGGCTTTTCATTCTAGGGGTTGTTTATTTTAGTAAGTTTTGACAGTTATTTGAGGTTAAGAGTACACTCATAAGCTTTTCTATATTTCAGATTTGTTTGGAAGACCACCTTTGCATGATACCTCAAATGTGGTTGCGGATTTATTTGCAAGAAATCCAAGTGTCAGAGCTACAAACTATATGGAGGCTGGTTGCCGACATTCTTATATGGACAAGCTGGTTGTGAGTAAATGTAGGGTGTACATTTCTAGAATGGAAATGACATTTTTTTTGCAATGAGAATATGATAGCACCTATCTCTGGAGGAACTTATGTTGGTTGCTTCTTCTTGTATGGGCATGTATGCATCGTCTCTTTGAAAGA
Organism: Diphasiastrum complanatum; assembly: GCA_029204225.1. Classification (NCBI taxonomy): domain Eukaryota; kingdom Viridiplantae; phylum Streptophyta; class Lycopodiopsida; order Lycopodiales; family Lycopodiaceae; genus Diphasiastrum; species Diphasiastrum complanatum. The sequence continues at coordinate 13,759,811 of CM055112.1, forward strand.
TTATCATAATTTTTCTGCTCCATGCTTTTTACCTTAAGCTGACTAAAGAAGTATGTTCCGTGCTCCAGTTATCTTGCCCTCATTACCTCTATGCTGCAGAGATTGACAAAGATGAACTGACTGTGCAGGTTTTAGATAAAGGAGGAGTTTTTTTTTCTATTTCAGCTTGTTCCCCCTTGGTTTATACTAACAACTTTTGTGCTCCTGATTTTCTTTTTTGCATGTGACTCTAAAAGTGGATACACATTTCAAGAAACTTCACAACCACATTATGCAAGGTCAGAGGATACAATAGCACACATCTATAGGTTTTTATATTTCGGTTGGTTGTCGAAATGACGTTTTAACATTTGCTCATACTATATTTCATATGCCTGGTGTGATTTCCCTTTTGCAGTTCATGAGAATATGTTGAACCTTCAGTCCCTTGTTGAGAAGGCCAATAACATGATGCATGAGGAGTTGTCTTCAATGCTTGAGAAAGCCAACATATCTGAAGATGCTGAGATTGCTGACTCCAATGACAATAGTACTGAAGTGGTGTGGTTGCTTTATGATTCTACTTTGTTCCTTTTTGAGCTCTTAATTTGATGTTTAACGATGTTTCTACATGCATTCATGTATTTGGTTACATAAGAACAAATTTCCTATCCTGGAGGATGCCAAAGCATATGAAATAAGAGGAAGTAGCCTTCTTGTTACTAATATTTGATTAATTTGGACCAAAACATTTGATGTATGCCTCAGGTCTTAGCAGCAAATCTGCTACCTATCATGAATTTCTAAACGCGATTGTTCTGCTAAAGCAATCATTCAAGTGCTTTGGATAATGATGAAATACATGGCTAATTGTAATGAATTGACGGTCTATTGAGAAGGTTGTCTAGGTTGGTTTACTGTCAGATTAGTCTTGTAGTGGTATGCTTTAAAAATAACAAGAAAATTGTATCCTGTATATTAGTTAGACCCAGAGTTGCAGCGGATCATGATCCGCTGCAAAAACGTTTTTGGATAGTGTGATCCGGATCGCCAGCAATCCGGGACCAAGAACGTGGTCTCGGATCACAAAAAATCTGCAAATTTTTTTTTGCGTCCAGATCCGCTGCTTTTGCTATTGAAATGAATATAGATTTTGAATTGAATATGTGATTTTGTCTTTGTTATGCCAATGGTTTGCAGATCTGCTGATGTCCAGATTTCTGATGAATGTAGCCTGTGAATGCAAAAGCAAATATTTGCAGATCTGTGATGTCCAAATTTTTGATGAATGTAGCCATCTGAAAGACTGAAACCAAGCAACAGAACTGCATGATAATTGCTTTTTGGATATCCTTTCACATGATACCCATGTTGGCAACTATAAAAAAAAAACAAAAAGAAATTTGCCATTCGGGAAACCCTAACGGGAATTCCCGGATCGTGCATCTTTGATTAGACCTTTGATGTAAACACAAGCTATCATTGAGCTTTTCTTGGGTATAAAACTTAATGCTCATGAAGACATGCTGAATTGTGAGCATGTATTTATAAAGATTGAATATGATCTTATTTAGTTAGTTTTCAGCTTTTCTTTACTGATATGTTTACATTATATCAAAGGATCAAGTTGTGATGGCCTAGCAAAGGCATACTTGGACAACTTGTAGGAAAACCATGGGTAGCTTGACTAGCATGAGCTTTTGTGTGTTGACAATCTGGCAGTTGACTTTTACAATATAATAAGGCAAGAAAATTAGTTTTGCCTTCCAGTATATGTTTCTTCTTCTAGGGGTAAGAGCTTATGTTTCTCAATTTCTGCAAGGCCAAGTTTTCTGGAGTGAAGACACATAATGCTTCTGTGTATTATCAACATTTTGGATCACACAGAATCAAACTTGGGTGGGCGAGCCCAACTCAAGCACGAAATGCCAACTCACTACGCATGGGAAGATGGAGACCTATAATGGGAAGAGAGTCTAGTACATGGATCTTGTATTGAGTTTAGTTCTGTCATTTCTTTGGATGGCCCATGGGGTTGTTCCAAGCTGTTTCTTAGTGGTCATTTATGTTGAACAAATTTACATTCATGGGTTTCGTGCCTTTGAGGTGCATGCATGTGCGGCCATATGCACAAACATGGCGCGTGCATGATCATGCACATAATGCAAGCTCTTTTAGGTACATTCATGCAGATGTGCATGCATGCATGACCGCATGCTTTGCGTCCTGGCTTCATGTTGAGGATAATCCTGGGAGAGGAAGGGAATTTTCTTGATCTAATCTCTGGATGCAAGAAAACAAGGCTGCCAGGTCATTACTAGCTAGTACAATCAAGATCTAGGAAAAAAAAAAGAATCCTCTCGATTTCTTTCCGAAGTAGATAATAAGATCTACTCTTATTCTCCTCAAACCTGCAATCGTCAGGCGAGGACAGGATTTCAACCAAAGAAGATCACAATTGTCAACAAAGGGAAAGAGATGCCTTTAGCATCAGTGCCTTCTCATTTCCAGATCAGCACTAATTGGGACTCGCTCCTCATGTGATAGTTGATGACATTGGTAGCGCTACCATTCTCCCCTCCAGCACCTTCTCTTCTAGATGTTATCCACAAAACAGTAAGGGAACTGTGTATTTCCCTCCTCCATGCCACCCTACTTATGTAGGGGAGTGGGGTGGATGGATTATGATAATCATTCTTAAGGAAGCCTAGGCTCCGCCTAGAAGGTTCACACTACTCCATGATGGCTAAGGACATGGTTAATCTTAGGCAATCGGATCCCATGTTCCAAAAAATTCCATGCCTAAATTCTTTTGGGGTCCTTTTATGTAATTTTTTTAGCCTTCTTGCCTTGTAAATTCAAGAATTGATGCACACGCGTATGCTTCTCGACATGCACTGTCCCTCCTCTTTATGCTAACTACCGATGTCTCAACAAGTAATCTGACCTACTCATAGTTTGTCGGTGAACGGTCTCAGAAGATCAAGTACAAATTCCTTATACCTGTACTGAACCAAAGTGTGCAAGTACCTATTATGTTCTGTCAGGTAATCAAACATATCTCGTGCAAGGAAGAGCAAGGAGTCTCCAAACTAAGACCAACAATAACCAGATTATAAGCTAATGAATGCATGAAAGTACTACTACTTATACTACCTATGGTGGCTTGATGACCAACTTAGTTCTAATAGTTACTTGAGGAGCAAATTAGGGCCCCAAATAGAGGCCTATCAGCTAGCTAATGCTAATTATTGGTCCAGACCTTAGAAACCCGTTCCAACAATTTCAGTTAATGAGATCCAACTGCAGTGGCCACATTGATTCCAAGCACATCTGTATACCGACATTGATTCCAAGCGCATGTGTATCCTGACATTGAGTATTCATAGTTTGTGAATCATAAACGATTGACCATCTGCATGATATTATGTCACATGCTACCTCCTTCTGCAATGGGTCCAGATTTGTAGGAACAAATTCTCATTCATGATACAGATGCGCTTGGAATCAATGTGGCCACTGCAGTTGGATATGATCCAAGCGCATCTGTCTATCCAGCGTAGATGACTCCAGCGATCTCCAGCGTATTTTTTTATAGGTTGAAGTTAGTATCGTTGTTTGTTTCCTTGTTAAAAAAACACTCTCTCAAGCCAGATCATCCTAGAATTCCTTAAAGCCAGCTAGCTTTTTGCCCCATCACTCCCCTTTGCATCAGAGCTGAGCGAGGTAGAGAAACGGCAGGAACAATGATATTACAGTATCGCGCTTTTTCCCGTTGTAAAAAAGTACGTATTTTTATAAGAAAAAAACTTGATCAAGTTCCGGAACGGAACGCGTTCCAGAACGGAACGGGCAACTATGGTCCAGAACAATAAAATAGATCTTAGGCCCCTAATGTAGACCTCAACAACCTTTCTTGTATGCTCCTTACGTAAGGGCTTAACACTTGCAGGTCACTGTCTTTTATTTGCTTTCCAACCGAGTTGAATCTTTGTTTACACTTTGTACACCTATTCTTTTTGAGCATGTTCTGCTGGCGGAACTTTCCTCTTTCACATTTTTTCCTCTCCATTTTATGAGCACTCTATTCTTGCACTGCCTTCCATTGTTCTTATCGTTTCTTCGATTTTATAAATTTTAGTGTATTTGGGCATGTCCACCTCGGACATTCGCTATCTACATCAGTATATTAAATGCTAATTATTTCCAATTGACAGTTTTCATTTGGTTTATTTTGGATATATGTCATACTTGTGGTTAGCATAGACCAATGTGTGCTTTGTTTCTTATGTACCTATTTAGTAAGACACTGTAAAGCAGCCTCCTCTCTCTCTCTCTCTCTCTCTCTCTCTGTCTCTCTCGCATTGGATCTTCACGATCTTTATACCTTTCGCCTAGAATCAACGTGTCTGCCTTTCAACCCCACTTTAACTGCCTTTCGATTGCCCATCAAATACGTTTCCAGGCAAATGTGGACTAATGAGAATCTGCAAGACACCTTTTCTCTAATTGGGATGACTCTCTCTCTCTCTCTCTCTCTCTCTCTCTCTCTCTCTCTCTCTCTCTCATCATTGCCATTGTTTCCTGCACCATGCACTGTGCTCCACTACGTGACGACTTGTGGATATTAAAATTTGCAACACTCAAAATTTTCTGCTTTACATGAATCATTTGTAAATTTCTGCAATCTGAAAGAAAAAGATCTACATCAAACATGACAGACTATTGAGTTGCTTTTGTTTTTATAGTTTACAGGCATGAAAAGAAACAAGACTCTTCGTCAACCGCATGACTATGTGACAATGATGGCATTGCTTCTTGCCATGCTGGAAAAAGAGTATGAAATGCAGGTATTATCCTCTTTTGAGCTTTTCACATAAAGATTCATCCTCTTCATAGTAACACAAAACGTTTTCGACAAAAAAACTTACACTTATGTTACAGGAAAGAATCGTAACATCATTGGGACTGGATACTCCAGAAGAAGTTCTTCAAAGTTATTGTCTCATGTGGACATTGCGTCCTTATGTTGACGAACAAGTTTTTGAAAGTGCTGTATCTTGGTCATGAAGCAAACTGGGGAATTGCAGGCTAGAACTTTGAAAGTTTCTCTCAACTACTCATGGAATTGGTGTTTTGACTCTTATTATGCTAGACATCATATAGTAGCTCTCTGAATGTCTTTCATTTCTTTTGTATTGTTCTTGCTGCATTTTTGCTGGTCCTCAAATTTTGCTCTCGAGCTTTATCATGCCAAATTTTGTAGCTCCATATGCCTCAAAGCACAATGCGAAACATTGTTATTAGTGCAGTGGCAAACTATGTTTGTATCATGGTATCTTTGAATGGAGATCTCTGGGAATCTTTCAAGAGTAGTTTTGTAGGATTTCCTTTCATGTTATGGCTATTCAACATGAAAAAAGTCGTAATTATTTCTCCTAGTAAGTTTACTTGTTTGACTGTAAAGCATTTACAAAATGTGAAGTTATGATGAGTTAAAGCAAAGGGTGCTGTTGATGAAATTCCAATTTCCAGGCCGCCTTATTATTTCATGGAACAGAAAGTGTCAATTGCCTTGTGCTCTGCAGAGACTTCTTAAACCCGCGTCTATAGGTACTTAAATGTTCTGTCCCTTCTAAATCAAGGATTTGGCCTATCAAGGCTGTCTGCTGTAGAGGCTTTACTTGACCACACCTGCAGTCTTGGGATGGTGGAGCCTTTACAACCATCTTTTTAAATCAATGGCCTATCAGAACTTTCATGTTGAGGACTTGCTGTTGCCAAGATGAGGGTATTCTGCCTTGCGTCCACAAATACTTTCACACTATAATAAGGTGTCAAGCATTTCATTACTAACATAAAAAGTCACGTTGGTGCAGGATTATCCATATGTAATTTCAAGTGAAGGTGGCTTTCTATGAAGAGTCAATATCATATTGGAGAGACATGTTGCTTAGTGTATGATGAATGCAGACATATTGTAGTAGCTCATCCTTCTTGATATATGCATGTTGAGGGCCAGAAATAGAATACCTTGACATCCACATCTCATTTATGCCACATAAAGCCAAGTTGCCAAGCACCCAGCCCAAGAGATCGTTTCCTGCTTGCAGGTGTATTGCTTTGAGTGTTTGATTCTCATTCACACTGCATTGAGAGTGGAGGCCTAAAACAGAGTGGTTGCAGCTAATGTGTTGTGGATATAAGCAAAGGAAAAAAAAAGGCTTGCATGTCTATTTGGACTATCTATTTTCTCTAGTGTCTCATACAAAATATAATATCATTAAGCTGAACTATTATGAACGTTTGGCCCATTTGGAGCTTTACATTTCGAATCATCTAGTTACATAGAATTGGAGTAAGAATATTGGTGCCACATTATGGCTCAAGAGTCAACTTGTACTGTAAATTTCTCCCTCATAAGCTTTTAACAATTGAAAGTGTTGGGTGTTAGGTGGAGGGTATGAGATTCAAAATGTAGATCTTGTATGATGAGCACATTGTTGATAGTTTCGTCTAACTTACATGTCAACCCCATGATGTACAAATATAAATGAGAGCAATTTCATATATTAATAATGTGACGTATGGCTCTAGTATGTTACATCAACTTTTATATATGGTCATTTCTTGATGTTTAGCACTTTTTAGCCCAAGGGAAAGTAAGAAAAATAGAGTGCGTGCTTTTAGAGTTGGCTACACCAAGTTAAATCACGTGAAGGATAGTTCCTTGATAAGTTGCATCACTAGAATGTAAGAGTATTTTGTATGGGATGTTGTATTTGTGCAAAATAGCGTGCAAATATTCCAACTTTATTAAATGTGAAAACTTTGATTTTAGGATCTTAGAAAGTTCTACAAGCAAGAGAGTTTGCACGCTACAAAGATAAATTGCTAGAACTCAGATTTTTCAGTGTTTCAATTGTAGCTTTTGATCTAGGCAAAAGCTCTTCTACACAAGAAACAATCATGCATCAAAGACAAGCCATTAAAGAGGATACGAGTGAAAAACTAAGGCATTCATTAGCTTCAAAACATTCATCAAAATACAAGTGAAAAACAAAGGATTTTTTCCTCGATCTCGACCTCCCTCAAAAAGACAAAAATGAATTCCAAAATTAATCTCTCACATTTCTCAAAAAGAGTGTATATACAATGAGCTCTCCAACAACCAAATAGTATGAGCTCAAGTTTCTCCTAATTTTAGCAAGTGGTGAGTCTTAGACTATGATTGGACCTCACAAGCGATGAAAGATTGGATGAGGTGCACCAGTTTTCCTTTTGCTACCTTAAAAGATAGGACATGTTCATGTTTCATGGAGCTCGAGGTAAAAACCAAAATATCTATGCTGATTCATGCTTGAGATATGTACAAGATGTGTGGTGGTTGAGGTCCAACCTCATGATGACACTTAGTATGCAAATTAACTAGCTACTTCTATCTACTTTCACAACACTCCTTAAAAGAGGGTTAGTTAAGTAACATTATGCAACATAGATCTACTAACAACTTTTAGGGCTGATCTAAGCTCAATGAAAGGTGCCTTAAGCAAGAGCTTAGTAAGAAGATCAGTCACACAAAATGATGTATCCACATGTTCCAAGATGATGTCCTTTGCTTTGACTTTTCTCTCACGAATTGGTGTGCAACTTTGATATGTTTGCTCCTTGCATGAAAGATAGGATTTGCGAGCCCTTTGAGCTGAAATATTATCACACAATATTGGGAATATCTTTAGATTTGATGCACTTGAACTTTATCAAAAATTGCTTTATCCAATTTCCTTGGTTGTAGTAGAGAGTGTTGTATACTCGGCTTTAGTGGATGAAAGTGAGATAATGTCTTGTTTTTTCGAGAGCCAAAATATGACGACTCCTCCAATATTGCAAATGCTCTTGTGGAGATTTTATCAATCTTGTTACCTGCAAAATCTAGAAGTGAAAAACCAATCAAGCAAATGTTATCTCTTCTATATAGGATGCCAAAATCTAGAGTGCTAAAAATGTACCTAACCACTCTCTTGGCCAATTGCCAATGATGGAGCAAAGGAGATTGCATGAATTGACTCAACGTATTGACACAAAAACTTAGATCAATTCCAATAATGGTGAGCCAAATCAAGGAGCCTATGAGACTTCTATAGACTGTGATGTCCTCGAAAGTTCTCTCATCACCACTTATGGGATCTCTTACATGGTGCTCTATAGGAGTGTCAATGTTTTTGCACTTATCCATATTAAATCTTCTAAGAATTGAATACATCTTTGGGTGTCTTATGCTCTAAAGCTTTTGTTAGTGACCTATTATGCAAATAGTTCATCATTCTCACTGCTCCTACTCAATACAAGTTAGTCAGCTTCTTCACTTTCATCATGCTTTTTACACAACATACTTGGATTGACAAATAAAGCTATAATTAGATGCCCTAACTACCTCAAAACCCAAGATATAATGCAAAGAGCCAAGATCTTTCATTTTGAACTCTTTTCCTAATGCTAGCTTAGCCTCATCAATGAGCTTGACATTGTTTCCACAAAAAAATATGTCATCGACATAAAGTAAAAGGATGACCACATCACTATCAATAAACTGTAGTATGATGAATGTGTATCATATCCTACAAGGTATCCTTGTTCGACCTTTTCGTCCAGCTTCTTGTGGATCTTGTCAGGAATGTATGCATATGCTATATAACCAAAGATACATACATGAACTAAATTGTTGGAAAGAGGGGTGAATTGAAAGATAACTCGAAAAGAAACGAACACGAAAGGACGCGAATTCGAAAAAGAAATGAACTCCAATGAAAAATGTTCATGTGCAGCAGAATAATCTATCTCCCTCTTTCCTCAAGCATGACTACGCCTATCAGTTTCGAACAGAACACGAGTGATAGAAATCACGTTCGATTTGATTACGTAGCCAAATATTAGCATCAAAACATCAGACAAATAATTTGTCGCGAACAGCTAGACAAATTTTTACTCATGAATTACTCGCGAAGAGCTAGACTAATAATCAGTCGCGAAGAGCAGACAGCCAGATTAAGTAATTAGAAAGCCAAACAGAACGTAGAGAAGCATTGCAATATTGACTCAAATCTGAACGTAGAACAAACACAGCTGTAATCAAATTAAGTATAATGAAATATACAGGTCAATAATGTAGGTGAGCACAAAGCAATAGCGGACGTAACTCTGGAAGAAAAAATTCAATGCGCGAAAGCATCTACGATGTCTATTTCTGATTATCAGTGATGTTTCATTCTATCTTTTGTTCTATTCTGATGCCATTCTGATCCCATTCTTTGAATACGCAGATGGTATTCAATATATACATAATTTTTACAGGTGTGTAGATGAAGAAGGTACAAAAGTGGTTGTGCTCTCTGTGGGAGATTGTGGGTGGCTGCTGTCGTCGTCAAATCTAATTGCACAGTGCATGGGATGAGCATGAGGAGGCCGCGACGTCGGCCTTCGTTAAAAAATTTGATGAAAATGCGAAAAACATGACACTCTGACAAATGCCTTAAAAATTGATTTATAGGGTACCTTCATTTTTCTATAAGGGCACCTTTGGCATTTGTAGGACACCTTTTGGCATTTGTAGGGCAGTGTCACCTTTTTCGCCTATCATAAATCACGTGTAAAAACACATTGTCATCTTTTTCACCTTTTTTGCTTGTCTTATTTTACATGTAAATATGCAAACTGTGCGACAACACAAGTACAATACAACAACATGAATGGAGGCAGATTAACATAGGATTTAGGAGAGTAAAGGAGATAAATCCAACACCCCCCCTTAATCTGGATCCGTGAATGCCTTGATCTTCAGACTAAGCAATCCACAAACCTTGTTGTGTGTATTAACACTGAATGCCCGTGTGAATATATCTGCAACCATGTCTTGTGTTCTATAGTACGTTAAGCTTACCTCGTTGAGAACCTTGCCCCTAATGTAGTGATATCAGATTTCAATGTGCTGACTCCTAGAGTGAAATCTAGGGTTGGCCGATAAGACAATAGCACTCTGATTATCACTAAATATGATTGTAGAGTTGTACTGATACAAACCAATATCTGACAATAAATTTCTCAATCAAAACGCTTCTTTAATAGATTGAGAAGTAACTATGTATTCTGCTTCTGTAGATGAAAGAGCGATAGAGGTTTGCTTACGACTATTCCATAAGATAGGACCACCATTGAAGTAGAATGTAAATCTAGATGTGGACTCACGATTGTCTACATATCCTCCCCAGCTTGCATCAGTATATCCACTGAGCTGATGAACATTGTCATTGTTGACTTCTCCATAGCATATGTATTGGTCCATGGTAGCTCGAATATACCTCATGACTCTTATGAGAGCCTTCCAATGATAAATGCCAGGATTAGCCATATATTGGCTGAGTGAGCTTACTGCAAAAGAGATGTCAGGTCCTGTATAGACCATTGTGTACATGAGAGATCCAAGTATCGATCGATAAGGATACTCTCTCATCTGCTCTTCTTCCTGCTTGGTCTGGGGACATTGGTCCTTTGACAAACGTAGAAACCTTCACTTTTCTATAAGGGCACCTTTGGCATTTGTAGGGCAGTGTCACCTTTTTTGCCTGTCATTAATCACGTGCAAAAACACACTATCGTCTTTTTCACCTTTTTCGCCTGTCTTATTTTACATGTAAATATGCAAACTGTGCGACAACACAAGTACAATACAACAGCATGAATGGAGGCAGATTAACATAGGATTTAGGAGAGTAAAGGAGATAAATCCAACATAGATTAGGTTTATTGCCCCACCATACTTCATGTGGCATGGTGTGAGGAATGCCTAATTTGCATATCTTGTTCTGCAAGTAAGTGGCCGTAGCTACTGCTTCAGTGATCTTGATGCCTTTGAATAGGCCATCATGCATCTTGCTGCTTCCATGAGGTTTTTGTTCTTCCTTTCTGTTACACCCCATTGTGTTGTGGTGTATAGGCTACAGTCTTCCTATAAAGGATACCACGATTGCTACAGAAATCAGCAAAGTGGTTGGAGATGTATTCTTTCCCTCTGTCAGTTCGAATCTGCTTGACCTTTCTTTCAGTCCATTTTTCAACCCAATTTACATATTCTGCAAACTTATCAAGAGCTTCAGACTTATTGTGAATAAAATATACGACGACAAACTTGCTGAAGTCATCGATGAAGGGGATATATTATCGTGAGACTCTCACAGAGAGCACATCAAAAGGTCCACAGATGTCTGAGTGTATTAGTTCTAGGAGCTCTGTTGCTCTAAACGAATCCTTGGTGAAAGATGTTCGTGACATCTTGCCTTTGTTGCATGCATCACAAGGTGTCAGATTTGCATCTTTAATGCTTACCCCTGTGAATGTGCCATTTTGACTTGCTTTGTATAGCGCCATTGGGTTCATGTGACATAGTCTTTTATGCCACAAGAAGTCAATTGATCCATGGGTTTGATGAGCTTGCTCTGTCGGTAGGCGTACCTTCAGATGATATAGGTTGCCTTTGTCTGCCTTGTGTGATGAGAGTACTGATGCTGGCATCAATGGCATTGCATGTTTCATCTGTGAATGTCACACGCATCTCAACATCAGCTATCCTTGCTACAAATAGAAGATCCTTTTGTAAGGTAGGTATGTATAGGACATCATCAAGCCTTTTGTCTCTGTCGTTGGTGTACAGCCATAATGCGTCAGTTCCATTCACTTGATGTTGCGATCCATCTCCCAGTATGATGTATCTGGATGAATTTGTTTGCCTAAAGTCAGCTATCATGTGTCTTGTTGTCACAAAATGTGATGTGGCACCCGAATCAAGAACAACTTCTTGAATGTCGGTTTGCGATGTAGCACACACATCTGTGCATAAGTAAGCGGATGAATTATTGTTTGCTCTCTCCTCAGATGTCCTCGAGGATTCTGGTTCCTCTACATAAGACGAGTTGTTGGAGGGCTCCTTCCTGCTTAGTGTCTTCTCGTTTCTTGGGTTCTGATAGCAGTCTACTGCTGCATGACCCTTTTTGTGACAATGCACACATTGGATGTTTGGATTTAACCAACATGTGTCGATGGTATGTTCATCGTGTCTGCATCTAGCGCAGGATTTTTTTTCATGACCTTGCGGTCTGTTTTGAGTAGGTGCCTTCGTTCTTCCTTCTTTGTTGGCTTGTCTTTGCTGGTTGCGTTTGGATCTTTGAAATGACTCCCTCTTAGGATGAGGCTTCCTTCTGCGTTGATCCTTACTGTTGTATAGAGCCTGATCAGATTCTTGTCTATCATCATAGTGCTCTCGTGCTTCCGTTTCTTCCTTGATCTTGCTTATTGCTCTCTTAAGAGTCATCGTAGGATCCTTCGCTAGCAGAGTCCGTGTGGTTTGGACCACGTATATAGAAGGCCTTGCAAAATGTCGACCACCACTGATACAAAAAAAACCACACTCACACTAGTTGCACTCACGATCACACTTTGAAGAATAAATATCACACTTTGGAGAATAAATTGCTGCGGCAAGTTTGTGAAGGAAAAAATTTGCATAATCAATGCTAGTATACCCATTGCAGTTCCAAAAACAAGGTTTTGAATTTCCCAAGTTTTAACTTTGAAGCTGGAGCCTCCTGCTCTGTTTACACCGATATCCATTGTTGATGGTAATGTTGTGACAAGAGATCCTCTGTTAGCTGCTTCTGGTCCAGTTTCAATATCAACATCAGTGTCATGAGCATGTTCGTGAGTCATATTAGAGAAATTAGGGCTAGCTCTTGTATTTTCAGCGTCCCTTGTTTGATTTTCTTCAATGGCCTGACCCTTTTCGAGTTGTGCCATATCCTGTGTAATGAACAAAAGGACATACGTAATGCATCCAGAAATGCAAATAGTAAATTCAATACACTTTCTATAAGACGATTTCTGATTCTGAAAAATCCAGCAACAAATTAAATGCACTGCAAGCATTCCAACCTTGTTGTTCATCATCATTGTTAATAGGTAGAATTCACATGATCACACAAAATTCATATCGAAATCAGACAACACTCAAGAAGCAATGGTCTGATTGAATAACTGAAATCAGTACAAACACTACAAATCTATTGTATGCCAGTAGTAGTACTAGTCACTTACCTCCAGATGGAGAACTAGACGCTAATTCCTTTTGAAACTCCAGTTCCAACCGAGTTCAGGGCAATGTACTAGCGAATTATCCTTGTTCAGGACTCCAGATAGACAGACAGAGAGTACAGTCGAGAGTGTAGACAGATATTACGGTTGTAGCTGTTTTCTCTCAGCCGATCCACCATTAGTAGCTCCACCCAGCCATCTTAGTTTTGAGCCTACTAAGAAATACCAAGAAATACCAAAAAGGAGATATTTGTAGCAGGCTGCAGCAGCGAGGGTATGCTCAAAATATAATATTTTAATATTTGTAGCAGGTACGCTCGAAATATAATATTTTAAGAGTGTTTCACTTTTTATATCATGTCAAGAGTCAAGACTTTCTTTCGGAGTTTAGGGGAGTTGGTGTGCGGCCAGTGTTTGGGAAACCTTTTTGAGGTTCCCTCCAAAAACCGATATGTGAAAAGGTTCATCGGCCTCTATTGAGTGACAAGCTCTTACTTGCCGATTTTCCTTTATAAAACCCAAGATTTATGACATAAAAAATCCTATACAATTTTTGCCATGCCGGTTTTTGGGAAAAAATGCTGGTTCCATTCTTGAACTATGTCGACTTTCACGAACATTGGCGTGCGGCCTTGCATCAACAAAATATAATATTTTAGGAGTGTTTCACTTTAGATCGCATGTCAAGACTTTCTTCCAGGGTTTAGGGGAGTTGGTGTACGGCCCTGCATCTTCATGCATCTTCAGAGCACTGCTCACTTTGGCCCCAGCTCCACCACAGCCACACTTTTAAAAAATTAAAAAATTGGTTGCCCGGGTGCCACATGTCCGAGCGACCAGAATATATATCCCATAAGTGTTTCGATGGCATTACACAGAGGGAATATATATGCAAACCCCTCATATACCATATGTGTGTGTGCTTGGGCATGCAGGTGCCCGATGCCACCCTCTATAGCTGCTCGACGCCACCTTGTGCCAGCCTGCGTGCTCCTGGTTGCCAGATGCCAGCCTGCCCGGGACCGTGCAGCCTGGCTTGGCGCTCGCGCCCGCGAAAACCCAATTTTTTGGCTACCCCTGCCCGTGCCACATGGCACGATGACACTGGATTGGGGCCAAATTGATTTGCCTGTGTCATGTGCTACATTAATTAACCCATGAGCTTACTGATTTCAATGCTAAACATAGTTTGAAATTAGTCAATAGGACAATTAATAAAGTGGCTTGAACAACCGCGCTATATTTGTGAATACTGAGATTGTAGTAATGGTTGTAAGGCCCATCGTAGCCAAATAAGGTCCCAAACTCATAATAGAAGCACAAAGGCTCACTATAAACAACTAGTTTTAAAGCTTACGTCCGCAGAAACGCAAGAGAGCTACCCGGACGTGAAGACCAAAGCTTCGAGGACTGACCCAAAGATGACGGTCAAATGTTCGTTGGCTAGAGGATACCCGAACACGAAGAAGAAATGTTCGTGGACCCAGAAAAGCTCAATGGCGAGGACGAAAGACGAAGACACGAAGATCAAAAAGCGGTGGATCTTCACGCTTGAAAGTACAAGGAGGACGTCACCCTCCACGAACAATCTGGATATCATTAGTGCTTAATCAGTCATTCTTGTAATCTCAAATCAGATTAAACCTTCTTCTCGCTATTTATATAAATAGATCAAACACGAGAGAATAGGTTGAACATCAATTTGGTTGAATGCCAACGTGAGCTAAGCATAGTGTTGCTAGCTGATGTCTAGAAGTCTGCTAGTAAGTGAGATGAATATGTGCAGTTCGTGAGAGAGATAGTGTCTCTCACGCCAACGCACTGCGTGGACATGTCACACAATGCTCAAGAAATTCATTGTTAATACAATAGATGTTATGCAGATGTTTTTCTTATCTTAAATGTTATTTAATGCTTTGATTTCCATTTTTTATCTGTTCAAAATCAACTGTTTACTATTCATTCCGCACACTAGTTTCATCTTGTTGAATGCTAAAACAAATTACAACATAGGTCAAGAGTGCATGTCCACGCTCTAGAGGATTGTAGATCTATGATAGCAGGCAGTAGACCAGCAGACAAAATTGAACTCCCATTTGTTCTTCATCAATGGTATCAGAGCGTTTGACATTCTCGATATCGAATTTACCCTCTTCCCCCTAAACTTTTTAGAATGGTGCGATGCATTGGCTATAAATCAAGTGTGACACCCTTACTTTGTTGCTCAAATAGACACTGAAATAATTTCGTGCTAAACAACATAAGCTGGAAATAAAAGATTGGATAGGCATCATGCCAAAATGATCCATTGACCCTATTTACACTAAAGAAAGAGTTATGGTTGATTGTTTGTGTTAGGCATGTGATTCATCCAATAGAGCCCAGGCATGGCCAATCACCACATGATGAGTTACCTAGGGTTTGACTTCTAGAGGATATTGAGTAAATTGGTTGAAAGTAGACAATAAGAGCCCAAATATTTATTATTGATAATAGTGAATACATGGGAGCCTATGTGGCCCTTCAGTTGCACATATTTTACATGTAGTCTCCTCCTCAAAGAGGTACCATCTTGTGGTATAAGTTCTCTTATTTGGACATTCAACATTTTTATGGCCTTAGTTGCATCCATAGAATCCTAGTGACACCTTGGTGGAAAGCTAGGTCCACGTAAAAAGATCCCATTACCTTTCATGACTACTTTTGAGCCTCATTATTGCCAAATGTCCTCAAATTTTTCATGTCCCTGCTTGGCAAATGACATGTCTTCGTCAATAGGCTAGAACTAGGAGAATGTGTCAATAAACCTTCTTTGTTTACAAATAAGTTAGCACACTAAGCTTCAGTGTTTTGCTTCAAAAGTTGACTTTTGATCTTGTGGTTTATTTTTGTGCACTGGTGTTAGAGTAGGCTTATCATGAAGAGTCTTTTTATAAGTAGCAAGCTACACCCCAAGTATGTTATTACTCTGTTTGGTGCTATGTTGTTTTTATTACTTAGTCCCATGGATTTTTGTTAGGGCTACACACTGTGAATGAATTTTGGGCCTTTCAAGCTTAATATAATTTTTTTTGGAAATTGTTTGAGTTTGTTGGACCTGTTGTAAAACTAGGCTTTTCAAATGATATTGCTCATGTGTTGAGTCTAATTGTTCTCCTTTTTTTAATATGATCCTTCAATGATCTAGTCTACAAATGATTGACTGCATCTCTTCATTTTTTAGTTGTTTGGTCACTATGAGGAATGCCTCCTTTGACTCGCGGGTTGTAGGACCTCTATATTGTCGACTCTGGCTACCCTCATGATTTGGTTTATCTACACGGTCATTCTCGCATTTATTGAGTTATATCATAATATTTCGAATGATATACCAGTTTGCAATTATGGATGTGAATATCTAGAGGCCTTCAACTATATGTTAGCATGAGTAATTAAGCCTATTGTTACCCAATTTTGTGGAGAATTTGTTTGGGTCATCATTTTCTAACTACTATCATTTGTATTGCGACATCTTTGTTAGAGCATCTTTGTTAGTCTATGAAGCAAGGAACAAAGAGGAGTGGATCCAATCAATGGATCTCGAGTATCAAGCTTTTATGAAGAATGGAACATGGAGATTGGTGGAGTTACCTAAGGACAAGCCTAGCTATTGGATGCAAATGGATCTTCAAGGTGAAAACAAACCAAGATGGATCTATCAACAAGTACAAGGCAAGGTTGGTGGCAAAATGATATGCTCAAGAACATGGTATTGACTATGATGAAACCTTTGCACTCGTGACAAAGATGGTGAGTATTCGGGTCATCATTTCTCTTGCTACTCTTTATGGATATGATCTATGGCAATTGGACATTACAAATGCATTTTTGAATGGTGATCTTGAGGAGGAAGTGGACATGGAGCAACTCAAGAGCTGCACTTCACCTACAAAGCCAAATCATGTGTGTCTTCTACAAAAGAGTTTGTATGGCCTTAACACTAGAGTCGTCACAAAATGTGCACAAAAGTGTGCATTTCAAGCACTTATTCAAAAAATCATATCTCATAAACTATGATGAATCACATCAAATCCTTCGATATATGTGTTCTTCAAATATACATTTAGCAATTAAAATTTTTGAGTAACCTTTATGTAGGATATGATGTGTCAAACATGTGGGAGTACTGATGAAACTTCGATATTTTCATATATAGGACTACATTGTTGTGAATTTTACATTCAATTTTTAGTTTGTCTACTCGTAAAAATCCTATATGATTGTAGAAACATGCCTATTAAAAAAAAATTGAATTTGGAGATCTATAGAGATAGATATGTGCATTCAAAGTTACCCTTTTAAATGTTGATAAAAATCACCAAAACTGGAAATATCATATATGAGTGTATAATACCATGATATTTACAAATTTTTTTGGTTTGTCTACTTTAAAAATTATTATATGACCATAGAAACATGTATCAAATTTTTTTCAATTTGGAGTTACGTAGATATAGATATGTGCATCTAAACTTACACATGTCAAGTGCTGAAAAGTATTGAAAATCATTGAAAGGTGCTAGAAAGTTTTAGCTCTTTTGGAGGTGTTTTTTACAACTCTTTCTTTGGCTATCTACTTTCAAAGTCCTTTATTACCATAGAAACATGTCTATATAGAGATAAATTTGGAGTCCTATAGAGATGTATACATGCACCTATAGTTACCCATGTGGAGTGTTGAAAAGTGTTAAATATTGAAGTTTTTATGGGGGCAAATTGAAGTCTTCCAATAACACAATGAAGATTCAAGTCTAATTCCACATACAATTGAAAGATTGAAATTTCAATTATTTGATGGCATGTTATGTCATGTCAAGTGACCAAGGGTTTTATGCGCACTTTTTGTGTGCACGCGCACAAAAATGTGTTGAAAACAACTCTAGAGTTAAGCAAGTACCAAGGAGTTGGTATGCTAAGCTTGACACTTTTCTACTCTCTCAAGGCTTTGTTATGAGTGAGTATAATCATTCACTTTATTATAGGTTTGCTGGAAATAATGTTACCATAAACATGTGTCACTTTTTTTCGAAAGGTGAAAAAGCCGAAGGGCAAAACAGCCGACTAAATGGCAGAAAACAGTTCTAAGGCTAGTGTCCCACCTTTAAGGACATGTGTCCTCCTTTTAAGGGGAGTTGTAGCTTTTTTGGAAAAGCGAAAAAGCCGAATGCAAAAAAGCTGGACAAAAACCAGTTCTAAGGCAAACGTCCTTTTCTAAGGGTGAGTGTCCCTATTTCTAAGGATCTAAACCTTTCTAAGGCATTTTAGAAATAGTGTCGCCTTTTTCAAAAGAATGCAAAAAATGCGACAGTGTTGAAAAAAATTCTCAGAATTATTTTCTAAGTGTTTTAGACCTAGGGATGAGATTTTCTCATGATCCAAAAACCGAATTGTGAGACAAAACAGTTCAAAAATGCAAAGTGTGCGGAACTAGTTCAAAACCACAGTCGTGAAAAAACAGCAAAAGAAAAATTAAGGAAAAATGGTAAGGCTTTGAAAGATAGAAACTCTTGGTTTCTTCGGCCCCCTCTCAAAGCTGGTTTTTTTTTATTCCTAAGCTTGCGCGTTGCTTCTCAAAAATTGCCTTGTCAAAAGGCTTCGTGAAGATATCAGCCACCATCTGCTTTGTTGGAATAAACTCAGTCTTCAGCTTGTCTTTCTCAACCAGATCTCTTATCAGATGATATCTGATAGCAATGTGTTTCGTCCTGGAATGAAACACATTGGATCCTTCGTCAAATGAATGGCGGATGTGTTATCCATGAAGAGTAGCAGCGGCTCGTTGGAGTTCTCTCCCAGTCCGTCAAGGAACTGCTTGAGCCATGTAAGCTCGTTCGCTTGGCTGCTACAACATACTTTGCTTCGTAGAATGATTGCGCAGTTACAGTCTGCTTCCTACTGATCCATATCACAACTGCACTGGCTGTTATTGTGCATCCTCCTAAGACGCTCTTGCAATCATCTTTCAGGGATGCCCAGCTTGCATCGCTGTAGGATTTGATCTAGAATCCTTCATGTTGAGAGAAACACAGCCCATAATCCTTTGTCTATTGAAGGTATTGCAGAATTCTCTTGGCTATCTTCCAGTGCGTAGGGCCTGGATTGGTATTAAATTGGCTTAATCTGAAAACTGCATAAGCGATGTCAGGGCGTGTATTATATGCCAAGTACATGAGCGATCCGATTAACCTCCTGTAGGGCATGTTCTGCATGGCTTCCTGCTCTTCTGCATTCTACGGGCAGTCTTGCTTGGTTAGAACTGTTCCGGCTACCATGGGCGTATTAGCTCCCTTGTAGTTTGTCATTTGAAAATCATCAATGATTTTCTGGATGTATCTTGACTGGTGAAGATACAGCTTCCCTTCGTCAAGATCTCTATCAATCTGCAATCCTAGGTAGCATCTTGCTTTTTCTAGGTCTGATATTTCAAAATGCTATGAAATATCGTGCTTCACCTGAGCTCGTTGCATCTAAACAGGATCAAAGTGTCATCCACGTAGACTGCTATGATTATGATTTTTTCATCTGTGATCTTTGTATAGACATTATAGTCAGCCATCAACGGTTGAGATCCTAAGGATATGAGAGTGTGATCCTTCTTCTTATACCACTGTCTGGCATACTGCTTCGTAGTAGTCTGCCCTGCTGTATAAGGCAACATACTGACATTCGGCTCATCATCTGAATCTTCATCATCCTCCTGAATTGCATCGTCCATAGCATTTTGCAAAAGTGCGTACTCATTATGGCGTTTCAGCTCACGTCTGATCCGTTTAGGTAGACCTGACAAAAATCACATAATCATGGCATTTTCATTAATCAGCTCAGATTCGCATTCAAATCTAAGACGTTTCACCCTTTCGATGTAATCTTGAACCATTTCCCGCTTTCCCATTTTAATTTTACTTGAAAGTAGGAAAGGGTCTTCCATAAACTTCCGCGGTTTGAACCGTGTGATAAGGGCTCGTTTAACAACCTCCCACTCTATATGTTCAGTTTCATCTTGGTTATAGTACCAATCTTGTGTTGCATCTGTTAAGGCCATAGGAAACAGCTTCAGTTTATCTTGAGGATAAATCTCACCATAGACCTCACAGGATTCAACATAGATCTGTAGAAATCTAATTGGATCTGTTAATATATTATATTTGAGTAGATCCAATCGGGGTACTCTTCTAGCAATAATTGGATTGACCTCCTGTGGAGCACCTCCAGGGGCAGCCATATTTTTAGATCAAATAGATAATGAGATTGGATCTAGATTTTTCCAAAAAACTATCTCAGATTACATCTACTAGATCTATTCCACTTTTCAAGAATCTGATTCTATACGATGAAAACTTTCCGAAATTCGATCAATCGATACCTCTCAAAAATGATAAGTTTCTCAGATTTGATCCAAATTTTGACAGAGACTTTATCTGGAAAATCAGAAACTAAAAATAGGACTGGCGAAGGTTCACTAGGCGAAGGTTGAATCGACGAACGTTCAACAGTGCTATTTTGGAGAAAAAAAAAACTCTCTGAAATTTTTCTGACAATTTCTTGGAAAATAACCTTCGTCGACTTCTCAGATGGAACATCTGACGCAAATAAAACTATGGAAAACCGGACAAAGATTTCTGACACAAGGAAATACAATTTCTGTAATCTGGCGAGGGTAAAAATCAAGATTTTTTGTGATCTGATCAAGAAGAATCTTCGCCAAACTCAAAAAAATAGTATTTTCTTATAAATAGAATGTTATGGAAACTCGACGAAGATTTTGGTGAAGAATCAAGAGTAATAATGGTAATTTTGCAAAAAAGTGTCTTTTTGACAAAAATATGACAGTATGACAACTAATCCTCTAAAACCCTTTCTATTTTTGGTATTATTCTTCGTCGACCTGACAGTAGATAGATCTGAATCACATCTTAGCACAATAAATCGGGCAAAGGTTCTTTTTTGTATTTTTTAGAGTTTTGATAATTTTAGTATTTTTTTGGCGATTTTTCTAATTTCTTTGAAAATCTACTGGGAATTAATCTTTGCCCTTCAAACTGAAGGTTCTGTAAACGAAACCGAAGGTGTCTGCAACTCGACAAAGGTTTCTTGAAAGAGGGTAAAAAGTTCTGAGCTCTGATGACGCTTTTTGCCTCTTTTTGACCAAATCTGGTAGATTTGACCGATTTCTGTTATTTTCTCTGATATCTCAGATCCAAATGGATCTTAAGATTGGTGATCTAAATAGCTTTTCCTATTCAATAATCAAATTAGATTTCAAACAAGCAAATCCACTAAAATCAAGCAAAATCAATCCCAAACTAACCCTAAAATGCAGATCTAACACTATTCATGTCACGACAAGATGCCTAATGCAAGCTAACCATCAACCAAACATGCTGCAAACTGAAAAATTGGTGTAGTTCCCCAACAACAGTGCCAAAATTGTAGTGGATTTCTTTCCTTGCCTAACGTAAATCCAAGATCTAGTCAATCTAGCATCAAAGAGATGGAGTTAGTTGTCTCGCGTAGGTTCGTTCCCATGGGAGCGATAGTATAGTTCAAATTTCAACATGAATGGAGGATCTAACACTAACATCCATTAACACTAAGCATTAACACTACATCCATTAGCCCTAAATCCACAACAATGATAGAAACTTACTCTTCTCTCTCTCCTTTTCTCTCTCACAAAAAGCATAAGGAATAGCAATCCCAATAATGATCAAATCCAACAATTAGCAAATACAAAGAAAACATGAGAAATGGAGGAAAAGAGAGGAAGAGCAAGGACATTCATCAATCCATTTCTAAAGAAAACCAATCTGCTTTTATTAAAATGAGAAAATGAACATCAGGAGCAACTCGAGTTGGTCCCTTTCTATAGTAGAGAGGAGGACCCTGGCCTCTGAATCCTATTGGTCCAGTCTTGCCTCTCTTTTTATTCAAATTTAAGAAAGT
Organism: Diphasiastrum complanatum; assembly: GCA_029204225.1. NCBI lineage: Eukaryota > Viridiplantae > Streptophyta > Lycopodiopsida > Lycopodiales > Lycopodiaceae > Diphasiastrum > Diphasiastrum complanatum. The sequence goes on from CM055112.1 coordinate 13,781,909, forward strand.
GTGAGAACCATCAAAATTGGAGGGAAACCCAAATTTATTCACTAACTTGACATTTAGGCCCTGCGACATTAAAAGTCCCGCAAAAAGGCCTAAAGTCCTTTATTAACTTCAAAGAAATTGAGTGACGTAGAGCGACGATGGCCAACTCATGAAAAAAAAATGGTCGCAATAGTTCAAGCAATGGAGCATTGGAGACATTTGGTGGCAGGAAAACCCTTTAAGACGTTCACTGATAATGTATCACTCAAGTACTTCTCATCCCAAGGTATGCTCACGCCAGAGCAAATGCGATGGCAAAACTTTCTCTCAAAATTCAATATAGACATTTTACACACGGCGGGAAAGAACAATGTGGTGGCGGACGCACTAAGTAGACGGGAACACTTGATGGCAACAGTGACAACTCAGGTGACTGGCCTACTCCAAGAAATCAGGGAGAATTATGGTGTAGATGAGTTGGCGAAGGACTTAATGATCGAATTCCAGCTGGGAAAGCCTCATAAACATTTCACTTGGAAAGATCAAATGGTTGTTTATAAACAACGTAGAGTATATGTCCCAGACAACATCAACCTGAGGAAGAAAGTCTTGCGAGAACATCATGACGTACTAGCCGCCGGGCATCCAGGGGTGAATCGCATGTATGAACTTCTCAAAAGAGACTTCTATTGGCCAAGTATGTGGGCAGACGTTGAATCCTATGTGCAAACATGCCCGACATGTCAACAAGTGAAGGTGGAACCACTAGCTCCGGCTGGACTACTCCAACCATTACTGGTACCAGCATACCCATGGGATTCGGTGAGCATGGATTTTATTGTTCAACTACCACGTTGCCAAGGATTCAACTCAATTTATGTGGTGGTTGACCGGTTTTCAAAGCAAGTTCATCTAGTACCAACTAAAAGTTCAGTGACAGCTAAAGAAGTGGCAAGGTTATTTTTCAAATGTGTTTTCAAATACCACGGCCTGCCTAGAACGATTATTTCTGACCTAGACACCAAGTTCGTCGGAAAGTTTTGGACTTGTCTATTTCGCCTCGTGGGAACCGGATTGAATTTCAGTACTGCATATCACCCTCAGACAGATGGGCAAACGGAGCGAGTCAATCGACAGATTGAACAATATTTACGAAATTATGTCGCTTGGGACCAATCCGATTGGGTCAACTACTTGGATATTCTCGAGTTTGCACATAACAACCAAGTGAACAGATCTACTGGAAGGGCACCCTTCGAGATAAGCAATGGTCGGCTACCGATTGTTCCAAGCTCTTTTCTTACAGGCGTGCAGGAAACACCAGTACCCACTGTAGAGGAATTCATCAATGAGTGGCACACAAAGCTGACAGAGGTGAAGGCATTTTTAGAGCAGTCACAAAGGAGTATGGCAGCTGACGTAAACCCACATCGACGAGAACTGGAATTTGAGGAAGGTGATCAAGTATGACTGAACACAAAGAACATTGCGTTACCAAAAGGTTTTTCTCATAAGTTCGCTCGACCTTATGCGGGACCATATTATGTCACCAAGAAGATCAACCCAGTGGCTTACCGATTAGCGCTGCCATCCAGCTTGGATATACACAATGTGTTTCATATCTCATTACTCAAACGGTACAAACCAGATGAGCGATTTGATCGGCAACATGAACTCCGTCACCCACCAACGGCACTTGATGATACGAAGAGGCAGCTTGTACCAGAACAAATATTGACACATAGAAAGCGAACTGGCGTTCAACTTGAATATCTAGTGAAGTGGCTACGGACTTATTGAGGCTTCTTGGGAGTACGAAGGCAAACTTAAGGAGGGAGCCCCTGAAGTACTAGTAGATTATCTGCAAAAGAACCAACGCAATAGCCGTTTTCCCAGATCGGCACACAAAGCACTACCTGGCGGCATGCCTCTTACATAAACATTCATGGCCATTCTGAAGTTCAAGGAACTTCCTGATATTTTGCTTAAGTTTGCCAATAAATCACTTGCAGCTTTACACAGGTTTTACGTAAGTGAACTTTATCTACACTTTTCCTGTGCTATTGCCAATGTATTTTGTGATTCAAAGTTGTTAAGGCCGGTGAATTAAGCCCGTGCCATACGTCCTAGGTCTAGTTTGGCCCTGATGAGGACATCAGCTTTTTCAAACGAGGGGAGGATGTTGTAAAGCTGACTTGGGTGCACCGAACGTGCCCTGTAAGACTCTAAGGGGTGACACTCCCTAAGGTCCTAGAGCAAGTTAGAACGTCAAGGACTGAGCCTCCGACCTATGGTGAGCCAGTCAAGTAGTCACAAGTCATGAGCTAGCTCTGGAGCTCGAGTCATGGCCTAGTCAAGAAGCAAGTTGATTCTGCCACCGGAACGGCTCCCGGGACCCATGTCTGGGAGCCAGACTGATTCTGTCAGGCTTGCCAGGCTTAATCATCAAAATAAAAACTAAGTCCCAAAAAGCGTGCTTTACCAGAAAGCACTATGTTTCAGAACAGAGGGGGTGCGCCGAATCACAACAGAACTATAGGGGGAGTCCGGCAGACAGAAACTTGGGCAGCTCAACCAGCGCCAGGAATCCAGTAGCCAGGTCTCAGCTCCCTCTACCAGCACGAGCCAGGCACAATGCCCAGCACGTGTTGGTGGCCCCGAGACCGGTCAGTCTATGTATGAATGTAACCTCTTCCAAATCTAATAAAGTTGATCCTTGGGGATGATTACCATTTTGGTTTCGCCTCCGGGGACTGGTCCAAGTGGAAGGACCCTTACTACAACCTTTTTGCGTCGTTGGCGCCTAAGGGTCCCTGTCATCGACATGGGGCTTGCCGCTATGCCAATTGGTCAGTTTGGCGACCACTATGCCTTGGGTTTCATGTGTGGCTTGTCTTTGCCTTTGGTTACCTTTTGGGGACGGATTCTGAGTTGGCTTTCGGGTTGGTCGGGATTCCAGATTTCTTAAGTCTGAATGGTTAAGCTTGTTACGTTTCTGAGTTGGCTTTTACGTAAGTGCATGATGGATGAATGTTAGACTTAAGCGCGTGTTGGGGAAACCGCTCAAGTCCCAGCGCCCTTTGAGGCACCGGCGCAACACTTGCTTATTGATCCATATTGATTATTCTTCAATCTAAATATCCACTTGCAATCAAGAGGTTTCTTCCCTTGAGGAAGATCCACAAGAACCCAAGTATGATTCTGAATAAGAACATCATACTCTACTTGCATAACATCCATCCAACTTTTAGACTTACAAGCATCTTCATAGCATGTTGGCTCATCTAACATTAAAGTAAGAAAGGTGTAAGATGTGAAAGATGATGAGCCTTCCCTTTGATCACCTTGACCATCATAAGTGAGCCTCAATGGCTCGGACCTTGCCCTTGTAGATCTTCTTGGAGTTCTTGGAGTTCTTGCATCTTGAGGTGGATCCTCAAGTTCTTCTTCACTTGGAATCTCCTCCTCCATCCTAGCATGATCCTTGGCATCAAGATGATTAGTAGCATTATCATCCAAATCACAAGCATGTCCTTCATAAAAAATAACATCCCTACTCACTATCACCTTGCTAGTGATGGGATTGAAGACTCTATAACCTTTGCTATTCTCACCATATCCCACAAAGATGCCTTTGATGGATGTTGCATCATCCTTCCTTCTCTTATCCAAGGATTGATGTACATAGCAAGTGGATCCAAAAACTTTGAGATCCTTGAGATTGGGCTTCTCTCCAAATAGAGCTTCAAATAGTGTGATTCTTCCAATGGCTTGGTTTGGCAATCTATTGCACAAATAGTTAGCACAAGTTATTGCTTCACCCCAAAATGGTTTGGATAGAGAAGCATCTAGCCTTAAGGCCTTAGCACACTCACAAAGAGATCTATTTCTTCTCTCATTCACTCCATTTTGTTGAGGGGTGTATGGACATGACAACTCCCTCTTTATGCCATTAGAACTACAAAAGTCAATCAACTTATTGGAGACATATTCACCTTTATTATCACTCCTCGATACCTTAATCTTGGTACTAAGTTGATTTTCTACCAAAGTCTCGAACTTTACAAAAGAATCAAACACCATAGATTTGCTAGACAAGAGGTACATCCAACAAAATCTAGAATAGTCATCAATGAAGACTACATAATACTTGGCACCACCATTAGACTCATGTGAAAAGCTATGAACATCCGAATGGATGAGTTCAATAGGAGAGCTTGATCTTGATGTAGATCTTGAAAAGGGTAGTTTGTGAGCCTTTGAGAGACTGCATGCTTCACATCTCTTCCCACACTTTGACAAATGCTTGGGGAGTCCAACTGCAAGCTCCTTTGCAACCATAGATTCCATGGCTTTGTAGTTGGGGTGGCCCAACCTTTTGTGCCACAGTTCTACCTTTGATAACTCCACATTTGCCAAGTTAACACTCTACAACATTAGCATCAAGCTTAAACAATCTACCTTGCTTAAAGCCTTTGGCTATACATTCATCATTTCTAAGGATCAAACAAACTCCATGCTTGAATCCATTATCCATTAACTAGCCAACACTAAGCAAATTTTTGGTTAACTTAGGAACATAAAGAACATTATCAAGATTCATCCTTTTGGATGATCCAACATACAATGGAATGGTTCCTATTCCACTTATCTTACATTCTTGACTACTTGCAGTATAGATTGATCTATGTAAATCATTGTAAGAAAGTAAAGTGGAGAAAATGTCCTTTTGATATGTCATGTGGGAACTAGCCCCACTATCAATCCACCAAGAATCATTGGTGTTGCACTTGGATGATGGTGGTTTGTTGGAAACCATCAAGGATGACTCTTCATCCTCCTCCTCCTCCTCCTCCTGATGTGCAATGTTGCTTTGTTTGCTCTCTTGTGCCTTCTTCTTCTTGAGACATTCTGATGCAAAATGTCCTTTCTTTCCACAGAAAAAACATTTGTACTTGGACTTGTCTTTGATCTTGCCCTTTGAGCTTGAAGCCTCATCCTCCTCCTTGGTCTCCTTGAAGTGCTTCTTCTTGTCATTGGTCTTCTTCTTGCCTTTGAATGAGAAATTAGCTTTCTCATCACCATCCTGCAGAGAAATAGCATTCATTCTTGCATTGATTTGCATCATCCTACACTCTTCAGCCACTAGTACACTGTGTAGCTTTTCTATAGTGGGCAAAGTGTCTTGGATTGCAAAGCTTTGGACCAAATTTGTAAAGTCACTCCCTAGACCATTGAGGAAAATCTGAACAAGCTCACTATCGTGAATCTTCTCTCCAATGGAAGCTAACTCCCTATTGAGAGACTTGATTCTGAGCACATAAACCTGTGCACTCTCATCACTTCTCTTCATGCTTTGAGGAATCTGATTCCTAAGCATGAGAACCCTTGAAGTTTTGTTTGAACCTGAAACTCACAAAGGTTTCTAACTTGCAGTGTTTCACTCAAATGTTGACTTCTAATCCAACAGATGGATTTGTAATCACAGTTCTATCACTCCCTCACAAAGCTGGAACGAAGATAAGATGAAGTGAGAACGACTCTCAAGCAAATCTTGCCAATCTTGGCTATTTTTGGACAATAACTAACTCTATCTCTCTCTTTCACTTTGACGTACTTTCAAGACCTGGTTTCCACTTTAAGAAGGTCTAAAATCAGCCTAGATTAATTAGTTCTCATGAAACAAACTCAAAATTATTTAATCGCAAGTGATCTTGGTAGCTTATCCTAGGATTTGCACCAAAAATTACATGAAACTGACACCAGATGAAATTACAGTGATCAAATGAATATGGGGTTTTAAATGCTGTTCAGAGATGCCCACACATGTGAAAAGTATGGATTTTGATCCTGAAAAAGTTTGGAATCAAATCCCCTCACCAAAACCTGGATACCAGCTCGCCCTTCCAATACTACCTATTTGCACCAAAATCTGCTAAAATTGGATTAGTTTCAAACACTGATCAATAGACTTGTACTTGGCTCTAATACCATGTGAAAAGTACAATATTAAGGACCATAAATGGATCTTTGAATGATCCACAGGATTGATTGTGTGCTTGTTAAACAATCTATCAAATACTAGTCATCAGAAAACAAGATCTAGTTTAGCAGCTTGATAGAAAACAAGTAGAGACAATCAGAGCATTGATCAAAAACTATAATCCAAATCCACACGTGTGGAAATGAGGCTGTAGTACGGCCTGTACACAGTGTTTAGAGTGTGCCAAAGCTGGCTTTCATTGGAATCAAAAGCAATCACCATACAATGAGAGAAAACTCGAGTTTCTCCTTGAGGCTCCAAAACGTTTCTATCTCCTCACTATGGAGAATGAGAATACATAGTAAAAGACACTTCCTTTGCTAAGTTAGGTGAAAATCCAGCATGTAATAAGGAAGTAGACTCAACTTTCTTGCCCTAATGTGAAAACCCTAGCCTAGATCCAAGAGTCATGCTTGGTAGGTGCATGGTAGGTACAAATCTCATCATAAATCATGGTCTAGATTCCTACAAAGTAGGAATCACTACCAAATGGACACAACCACTCCTCTTGACTCGTGGTAACCTACTTTAGGTGTGAATTTACAAGTGGCACTTTGGCCATTCAAGTAACTAACAAACAATATTGACAAAATGTACAATATTCTACATGGCTAGATTTGCCAATGTAGGCAATTTTTCACAGGTAGAGGCCTCCACCACGAGTTTTTGACAATCCAGTTCTTGATGTTCTTGGGATGTCCAAGAGTCAATAGAATGGTTGGTTTCTTGATTCTTGGACTTCTAACATGTTGTAGATTAGTTCTTGTTTCTTGTTTTGTCAATTTATGCAAGTGTAGCTCAGTTTAGTAATACTTAGGATCTGATTTAGTTCATTTTAAGAGTAGGTAGCTGCAGATCTGCTGAATGTTCATTTGGGCTACACTCTAATCTGTGAATGAGCATTCTTGGCTTGCATCTCCGTTAAAATGTAAGTGCGTTCAAGAGAGTTTGACCCTGAGTAGTCCTCTGACAGGCAGGACAAAACTATACTACAACGAAAATTTGTTCCCTTCTGTCTGGTTTGGCATTGTAATATCAAGAACACATATAACGAATGCCCTGAAGCCTGGTAACAAGCATAATACCAAGCCGTAGAAGCTGTAAGCAAGGATCAACAGAACCGTAGTAAACATATCATCTGGATCAGGGGATCTGTAAACATTTGAGTAAACAACAAAGAAACGAAAATAGTTGTGCATGAAAGTCTGCCAACGAGTAGAACACAGTGATTGAGCTGAGTGTCAGGCCACCAACGAGCAAGACACTGATCATCTCGCTCCAAACTCAAAAACTGATATTGCAACTGCTCTCTTCTCCATCTTCTTGTTTTTTGTTGTCTTGATTGCTAGAATGATTTATGTTCTGTGATCTGTAGTCGCATGCCTAGGATCTTGAAGGACTCCACATAAGAAAACCAAACGAAAAGAATTTGTTCGCGAAACAAATCTGTTCGCGACATATCTGGCATCACTCTCTGATGCATGAAATTTTTGTTTGACCAGTACTCTGCATTTATCAACTCTCTGTAACTAGCAAGTCATAGTTACATAATACCTCAAGAATGAATTTTTTATCTATCTACCCATTTCCATATTATCTCATAGAGAGTCTAGGATATTTGTGCATATCCAAGTTTTTGAGAGATCCATGTCACTCCACAGTTGATTCCTGCATATACTTCAGATATTGGTCTTCGAGTCAACTACAAAGACATTGTGAAAATTTGTTCCAACGTGCTTCGACCAACTGTTCCAAGCGAGCACTACACCCACTATTCTACCTGAGTGCCACAATCAAGTGCTCTCACAGAGTGCCACAATCACCTCGACTTCTGCTGAATCTCTTCATCAAACTTCAACAAGATCTTTCAACCAAGAGATTCTTGCCAAAGCAATTACCCAAAGACTCAACCGACGACATCAACTGCCAGAACAGTCGAATGAGTCATTCATTCAATGAAAGTACAACTTCGATACTATCAAAGATCCAGAGCTAGCAGCTGCATGTACCTATCTCACCAAATGTGCAGTAGTGATACAATGTTCAGGAAGAAAAAGCCACATTGCAGACCAACTGAGCAGTACCAGACGAACATCACCTGCCACTTCCTCAAACAGCTACAGCTAATGAATACTCCATAGCCATAATCACCCCAAGTGCAATCACCTGCTGCTAGAAGATCCAGGTCCCAATCACCACCCGGGACATTGCAACTAGTGACATTATCCCCTCGTCCAACAATGTCAGGAATGGTGAACTCCTACAACTTTGTCGCAGCACGAACAAGACACGAAGATCGAACAATTCGCGACAGTCAACATGGCTTTGACTCGAAGCACAAACGATTCGCAAATCAATCGCAAATTGCATACACACCTCCGGGACCGCAAAGCCAAAAAAGGGACGCGAAACAAAAACTACGAAAAGAATGAAAGCAAACGGGAGATTACGAAACAAACAAAGGAAAATCTTTCGCGTTGTCAGCTGGCAGCTCAACGGGCTTCACGCCCAGCTAAAACGAGTAGCAATGACACAGACTAACTAACTAGTTGACTAGCGTTAACTAGCTATCTTGTAAACTCCACATAGTGGAGGTATAAATGATCCTCTCTAGATCATAATAAAGAAGTGAATACAGAGATCTGTAAGAGACAAAGAGAGACATAGCGAATAGAGTAAGAAAGAAATGACACCATAGCTGTGCATGAAAGTCTGCCAATGAGCAGAACACAGCGAAAGAGCTAAATGTCATTTCGCCAACGAGCGTGACACTGACGAATTCACTCTAAACTAAAACTGATAATTTAGTCACTCTATTTTCGTGCATCTTGTCTTGTGCTGTATATCATGATTGCTAGAATAGAACATGTTCTGTGATGCATAGTCGAGTGTCCAGGATCCTATAAGGGCTTCCGCACAAAAGAAAATTAAAAGACAGAAAATTGTTTGTGATAAAGAAGACAAAGTGAGGACGAACACGAATCAGTCCCACACACGAGCTCCCGCTACATGGTATCAGAGCACCCAGGTTGTCACTACTGATATCCCAGCAATGATTCTTCCAAACAATATAATATGGCTACGACAATCCAGAACAGAGTAGCAATCAATCTCGATGGGGCAAATTATAGAATCTGGAAATTCAAAATCAAAACACTCCTGAAGGGCGAAGGCATCTGGTCGGTGACCGAGCTCTCAGAGGTGCAGCCTCCAGAGGAGACCCGAGGAGAGCTAAATGGATCAGAAAGGATGAGCACACAATGGCGATCATCGTTTCGATCATAAGTGAAGATCTACTCATGAAGATTGAAGACTGCGAAAGCAGCCATGCAGTATGGGAAAGATTAAAGCAGAAGTATAAAGTGAGGACTGCAGCTTCAGTCATGCACTTTCACAATTAGCTGCAATCAATATGGTGGGATGGCAACCAGTTGGATCAGCACGTTGAGAAGATCAGAACGATCTTTGCTCAACTCGCTGCATCAGGACAGGAGCACCAGGTCCTAGCACCACAGCAGCTAATGTACTTCATGAAATCTCTACAGACGTCCTATCAACCGCTGAGAATGCTCATACTGAGTCTACCATATATGACATTCGACAAAGCAGTCAGTCTTGTCGCTGATGAGAGACGAAGGAGAGGGAAGCAGTGATCAAGAGAAGGCTCTCTTCACGAAAGGCAAGAAGAAGAACAAAAGCAAGCCAAGATTCAAGAAGACGAAGTCCTCGAATCAACAATCTTCTTCATGTGATCACTGTCACAAACCAGGCCATACAGCCAACAAATGTTGGTTCAATCCAGCAATACCTTGCATGCACTGCAAGAAAAAAGGGCATTCTGCATACGATCACAGATTCAACCCAAAAAGAAAAAACAAAGCTGAAAAAGCAAACGTTGCAGAATCTTCCAAAGATGTAGAAAGAGGAGACGAAGCTTTTACAATACTCGACGAAGCTTCGACAAGCTACTCCAAACATGACTACGATGTGGTCATTGATTCAGGAGCAACATCTCACATAACCTACAACAAGAAGATCTTGATCAACTTTTGCGAACTCGAAAATGACAGAGCGGTGATTCTAGGCGATGGAAGTAGACACGATGTCAAAGGCATCGGCTCTCTACAACTGCGAACACTGTCAGGCCAAGTAGAGCTGCCAAGAGCACTCTATGTGCCCTCACTCAGAAAAGATCTGCTATATGTCTCCAAGATGGCAGATCTAGGCATTCGAGTTTTGTTCGACGGCAACACTTGTCGTATGTTCGAGAAGATGACAAACAAGTTGTTGATGATCGGATGCAGAGAAGGAAACCTCTACCAGGCCAAAATAATCAACAACTCTGATAGCATATTAAATGCTTCAGAAAAAATGAAGATCAGCTCTGGCATAGGAGATTGCATCATCTGAACATGTGGAGCCTGTACGACATGAGCACAAAGGACATTTTCACAGATCTCAAAATATCAAGGCCTGAGGCTGAGTTCTGCAAAGCTTGTCAGAAAGGCAAACAACATCGGAATCCATTTACACATGAAGGAAGAAGAGCCAAGGAAGTTCTTGAGCTTGTCCACTCTGATGTGTGTGGACCGATAAAAACATATTCGCTCTCAAGTTTGAAATATTTTCTAACATTCATAGATGATTATAGTCGAATGACTACGATCTACTACTTGAAGAAGAAGTCCGAAGTATTTGATTCTTTTAAGAAGTTTGTGGCATTCGCAGAGCGACACACCTCAAAAAGAATACAGATCCTTAGATCTGACAATGGAGGTGAATACAAAAGCACAGAATTCTCAAGATTCTGTGAAGAACAGGGGATTGAACACCAGTTCACTCCTGCATACACACCAGAATACAACGGTGTGGTAGAAAGAAAAAACAGAATGCTAGTCGAAGGAGCCAGATGCATGATGGCACAGGCTCAATTGCCAGGCCAATTTTGGGCTGAAGCAATAGCTGCAGCAGTACATCTGCAGGATAGATCAACAACGACAACGCTGGAGCACAAAATATCGTACAAGATGTGGACAGACTAAAAACCTGATCTGTCATACGCACGAGTGTTTGGATGTGCAGCATACAAGCACATTCCAAAGGAAAAGAGAAGCAAGCTCGACGACAAATCCGAGCAAACAATCATGGTCGGCTATTCAAATGGAACACATGTGTACAGACTCTACAATCCAACGACGAAGAAGGTTGTTTTGAGCAGAGATGTGAAGTTTGACGAGTCCAGATGAAAGAGGCCATGAGATCTTCACACTGCTGCCTATTCAAGAGGGAGATCGAGGAATCAGAATGCAGGACCCCAGACTCCAGAGCAGCAGGAAACAGAGGATCGATCCCACGCACAAGAAATGCTCAAACAACAACGAAACGAACCTCAAAGGTCAACCAGACAAAGAAGACCTCCAGACCGCTATTCTGACAATCTTCAATGGAGCGAAGACACGCAGTTCGAGTACTGCAGCTTCACAGAAGGACCAGTTACATACCAAGAAGCTATCTAGAGTCCAGAGAGAGAATTCTGAAAACAGGCAATGTCAGAAGAGATCGAGTCAATGAGGCGAAATGAGGCATGGACATTAGAGCCACTACTAGAAAACAGAAAAGTAGTCGACTGCAAATGGGTGTACAAAAAGAAGCTAAAATCAGATGGCACCATTGGCCACTACAAAGCAAGGCTTATCGTGAAGGGCTACACGCAAAGATATGGTGTCGACTATTTCGACACATATTCGCCCATGGTCAAAATGACAAGCATAAGGCTGCTCCTTGCATACGCCACACAGTACAATTTGAAAATTCACCAGATTGACATGAAAACAGTCTTTCTCCACGGAGATCTAGAGAAGGAAATTTTCATGAAGCAACCTGAAGGCTATGAAGACCCCGACAATAGACAATATGTCTGTCGATTGCAAAGATGCATCTACGGTCTAAAACAGGCATCATGAGCTTGGCACAAAATGCTTGATGGTCTTCTGAAGTCTCTAGACTTCAATCCTACTCAACCAGACTGTAATGTCTACATCAAAAGAGTAGGAAAGGATTTTGTGATACTGACCATTTTCGTGGATGATTCGCTGATGATAGGAAATTTCTTGATGTTGATCAAAGACACGAAGAGTCAGATTTTTGAAAACTACGAAATCACAGATCTTGGAGAAGCAACAAAATGCCTAGGGCTGGAGATCAGAAGAGTTTGAAAAAATGGCAAAATGCACTTGAGTCAGTCAGAATACGCCAGAAGAGTGCTGAAGCACTACCACCTGATGGACTATGAAGACAAAGCCACACCAATGATAGCTGGAGCCAAGCTCACGAAATAGGATTGCCCAAAAACAAAAGAGGAAGAACAAAAGATTGCATGTATACCCCACCAGAACTTAATCGGTAGTCTGATATACTTAACAGTTTGTACCAGACCCGATCTGGCTTACTCTGTTTATGCATTGAGCCAATTTTGTTCCAATCTTGGTCTAGCACATTGGAAAATGGCCAAACGAATCCTACAGTATCTGAAGGGTACCCAGAATGTTGGATTAACCTACAAAACTAGAAACGAAGAGAAAGGATTCGAGCTGCATCACTACAGTGATGCGAACTGGGCGAGCTACAAAGATGACAGCAAGTCCATTACTGGAGGATGTACGATGGCGTGCGGAACTACATGTATATGCAAAAAGCAAACCTTGGTAGCTCAATCCTCTTGCGAAGCTGATTATGTCGCAGCCTTGAAAGTGGCGAATGAGGTAGTGTGGCTACAAATGATGTTGGAGGCAATCGGGATACCACAAGAGGGGCCAAGCACGATGATGGTGGACTCTCAGAGTACCATCTTTCTGTCCCAGGATCCTATCTTTCATTCAAAGACGAAGCACATTCCTCTGAAGTACCATCATATTCGAGATTTGATCTCGAAAGAAGAGCTCTAGGTCCAGTTCATAAAATCAGAAAATATGATTGCAGACCTCCTCACGAAACCGCTCGATAAGCCACTCTTTACCAAGCAAAGAGAGGAAATTGGATTATACGAACAAAGCTGCAAGGTTCAAGAGGGAGCGTCAAAAATGGTGAGCTCCTGCAACTTTGTCGCAGCATGAACAAGACATGAAGGTCGAACAATTCACGACAGTCAACATGACTTTGACTCAAAGCACAAACGATTCGCGAAGCAATCGCGAATCGCAAACACACCTCCAAGACCGTAAACCCGAAAAAGGAACGCAAAACAAAAACTACGAAAAGAAGAAAGCGAACGGGAGATTACAAAACAGACGAAAGAAAATCTTTCACGTTGCGAGCTGGCAGCTCAATGGGCTTTACGCCCAGCTGAAACAAGTAGCAATGACACAGACTAACTAACTAGTTGATTAGCGTTAACTAGCGATGTGATTCTATGTTTAGCTATCTTGTAAACTCCACATAGTGGAGGTATAAACGATCCTCTCTAGATCATAATAAAAAAGTGAATACAGAAATCTGTAAGAGACAGAGAGAGACGTAACGAATAGAGTAAGAAAGAAATGACACCATAGCTATGCATGAAAGTCTGCCAACGAGCAAAACACAGCGAAAGAGTTGAATGTCATTCCGCCAACGAGCGTGACACTGACGAATTCACTCTAAACTAAAATTGATAATTTAGTCACTCTATTTTCGTGCATCTTGTCTTGTGCTGTATATCATGATTGCTAGAATAGAAGATGTTCTGTGATGCGTAGTTGAGTGTCTGGGATCCTGTAAGGGCTTCCGCACAAAAGAAAATTAAAAGACAGAAAATTGTTTGCGATAAAGAAGACGAAGTGAGGATGAACACAAATCAGTCCCACGCACGCGCTCCCGCTACAAACAAGCAGTTGATTCCGTGGTCACATTCCAACACAATAGGTGACAGATTCAGGGGAGAGAGAAAGGGAACTGCCTACAACCACACAAGCAGAAGGTACACTTGTAGTTCATCGCACTCAAGAAGACAAAGACAAAGAAGACAGACGGGCAATCCAACGGGATTCAACCAAGAGAAGCACCCCAGTCATAAACCTCGGATTTCGAACATCAAGAAAGATGAAGATTCTTAAGGGGAAGTACAAGAATTGGAAAATCAGTCTTCTCCTTCACCCACTCCTACATCCACACCATCTATATCTACTTCCATGTATGTTATATCATCCACACCATCCACCACAAATTTCATCATCAGAATACCACCACCACTGTCACCTTACCTTACATGTTTCTATTATTCCACCATCTCACTATTCATCTCTTTTTAGACCCTGGTAGTCTTACCAAGGTAGCTAAAAGATCATTACAGTGTCTTGCGGAGACCAACTACCACCTACATTGGTTGGTCAATCAGAAAGAAAGCAAGTGAAGCTGCAAGAAAATATAATAAAAAATAAATTAAAAAAAATCAAAGAGATCCAACTGAAAAGGCCAATACAAAAGGAAAGATCTAGAAGCAACACAAGATCTTGGCCGAGTCTCAACAAATAACAAATCAAAGAGAAAGATGAAGACGATAGTGGACCTCCTGCAAGACAAAGTGAGCTCCACACCAAGTAATTGGTGATCAAAGCTCGACACTACAATGATCTAAAGTTGCATGTAATATCGTCAGTCCCTTCACTTTCCACCAAACACCTCATCATGTTTTCCTACCATCATCAACCCATCCATCCAAATCTGTTTCTACCGCCAATCTCATAACCTCCTTGAAGACTGATAACCCAAGGATTGTGCGACCTACCAATTGAAGGTTCTCCACTTCTCATCGAGACAAGAGTGTCAATGAGGTCAGGACTTCGACTGGAAGAAGAACTGAGAAAACACCTTGAAACAGAAGGAGAATACAAAGAGTGCTAATGCAATTCATGATTATTTGGCAAGACCTACAAGGAAATTTCCCGAGAAATTCAAAGAAAAGATCCAAAGGCAATTTTCAGAGGACAATATGTTCAAATGATCGAGAGTTGGTATATAAACAAGCTTATATCAATGATTAGGCCTTATCTGGGACCTATTTCGTTGGGCATACAAACGAGGTTCATCACATTCAAAGCCATCAGAAAAGAGATAAACTACAAGAAATCTCTTGACAAAACAAACGTTGAAAAGAACAAGCAAGAGACTCTTGATTACGCAAGGCTATCTGCTGCGACTTAAAGTTTTGCCGAGACACATGACGATATCAAAAAATAAGTTCTTGGTTTTACGCAAGCAAACGCCAATCCATGTCTTTCCAAAAATCAAGTGTCAAAGTTGAGGCATTGCAGTGGGTCCTACAACACTATAGGGAGAGGATAATGTTAGCTAATGCCATGCCCCTGACGTGTTGATGCAGTGACTCATCACCCAAAAAGGGTTTCCAACAAAGATGAAGTTGAGAGCCGAGTCTGAGAGCACAAAAATCATTAGTGCTAGGCTAAAAATGTATATTCTGTGAGCCCCACGGTAATTTTTGAAAGATGGAAAACCATGTGGGAGCTAGCAATTTAGACTATCTCACATTGAGTTATGTTTTTAATAAAGAGGCCTCCTATTATCAAGTAAGAGGTGGAACTCAAACTATTATAGATTGGGGTTCACTTAGTTGCAAGAGGTGGACTCCAAAATAAGATACAATTGAGTTCTATAGCTCGTGGATATAGATAGAGGCCTCCACCACGAGTTTCGTAGCATGTATTATGTACTGAAATGCTATTGCTCTTTGAATTGAAGATTCTACTACTTGCATTTCCTTCCATACTCCATCTTCATGCGTATGATTTGGGTACTGATGTATGAATGTCTTTGTTGTTGTTAATTCTCTCTTAAGGATTGGTTTGGGATTAGTATCAGGTAGATGTGTCGGGCTTGGAGGCTGATCCATCATTCTACTTAGTTCAGATGCTTCCTAGTTATCGGATCCTTGAGAAGTTCTTATTACAACTGTTGAGTGATAGTTGTAATAAACACTTTGTAGGATTCACATTTGTGTTAGCATCAAGTAGATGTGCAGGACTTGGAGATTGATCTACCATTCCACTGATTTTTGATGTTTTTCAATTTCTAGCTCCCTGAGGAGTTCTCCTTACAACTGTTGAGTGACAGTTGTAGGAAGCACTTTGTAGGACCTGTGATTTCAGTGTAAAAGTAGTTGTGTTGATTCTGTGATTTCAGTAGGAATAGCTTTAGTTTAATTCCATGTCTCTTGAGTAGAATAGTTTAGCAATAATCTGCAGACTGTAAGAATAATGAAAGAACTGAAGTAGTCTGTAGAATGTAGAAAATCCAAGATGAGCATCCATTGTCAATCAAGGATCGACCAGGTCGTAGGTGTGCCACTGACAGGCGGGACACACTACCAATATACTGCACAGAGACAGTCGCTAGAAGCCATAGCAGAATCGTTGTTTAGTAGAATCCATGTCAGAAGAATCACAACATACAATGAAAGAATCGCTGCTAACTGAAAAATAATAGGTGCTAATAGAGAAGTAGAGGTAGAAGATGCTAGTGCTATCAACAAAGGATATTGTCATCTACATAGATAAGAAGAATGACAATATCACTAACAACAAACTTTAGATACATGGAAGGATCATAATCAATAAAAGTAAATCCTAGTGAGATGAGAAAAGAGTTGAGTCTTTCATACCAAGATCTTGGTGCTTGCTTGAGTCCATAAAGACTTTTGAAGAGCAAGCACACTTTTGATTCATCCTTGATGAATCCTTGAGGTTGTTCGATATAGATTTCCTCTTCAAGATATCCATTGAGAAATGCATTGGAAACATCCAATTGGAACACCTTCCAGCAATTGATATGACGATCCTTGTTCCCACAATCTTTGCCATAGTTGCAAAGGTCTCTTCATAATCAAGTCCATGGATTTGAGCAAATCCTTTTGCACATAAAATCTTGCCTTGTACTTGTTGATGGTGTCATCATGATTGTACTTGATTAGAAATACCCATTTGTTTCCAATAATATGCTTGTTGGATAGAGGATCCACAAGCTCCCAAGTGTTGTTGGTGATCAATGCATCATTCTCTTGTTTCATGGCCTCATACCACTCCTTGGTATTGAATGCATCTTCAACATCCTTTGGCCCTTCATGTGAGATGAAAAATGCATAATTAGTGAAATCAAGATCCACTTGCTTGCCTTTGTCAACATAAGAGAGCCTCTTAGGCTCGAATCTCTCTCTCGAGGATCTTCTAGATGAGAAAATACGAGGAGACTTGTTATGTCCATGTCTTGTATAAGGGAATCGGAATAATTCTTGACGTGGATAGCTGGTCACTCCAGTTGTGTGTGGTTATTTGTTATGCTACGTCATTCCGGGCAGTGGTCGTTACAAGTAACAGGCTTTATGGACTGCCAAGTGATATAGTTAGTGATAGAGATCTTGAATTTACAGGTCACTTTTGGTCAGCTGTATTCCATAAGCTTGAAACCTCGCTTAGTTTTAGTCCTACTGATCATCCTGAATTAGATGGCCAGATTGAGAGAACTAATCAGACTATGGAGGATATGTTGAGAACACATGTGTCTCACAAGCAATCTCACTGGGAAGATTTTGTTTCTTTGATTGAGTTTTCTTATAACAGTAGGAAATATTCCGCTACTGGTTATAGTCCGTTTATGCGGATGTACGGTTTTCAATCTAGATCTCTGGTAAATGTGGAGACAAAGTCTGTTAAATTCCAGAAAGTTGCGGATTTCTTGCTGATATGCATGAAATGTTGCAAGCTCACCATTCATTTTCACCAAAAAATCGGATTTTAGGGGTAGAATAGTGTGAGTAGTGTTCGTTTTTGCCGTTTTTTCGTGATTTTTCTGTTTGTTTCAACTATAGGGAGAGATTGTGGGGTGGGAGGATCAGATCCAAGCACCCAATCCTTTCATCAATCCATAAAATCCATAAGAATCAGAAAAAAAAATAAAAATAAAAATAAAAAAATAAAAAAAACTCAAAATCTATTTTTGGAGGGAAAAAGAGAGCCAAAATCCCATCAGATTTTGATTTCTCAAAACCCAGCAAGAACTAACCTCCGCATGACTGACAGCAGCTCCAGGGTATTGTTTCAGACCTGCATAGAAGCCTGTGAAGGTTACTTCCCAATAGATTTTGAAAAAACAGAAAAAAAAAATCCATAAAAAGTCAAAAATCCCTTGTAAAAATTTAAAAAAAATTCAAAACTCAAAACTAACCTTTGTAGAGATCTTTGAAGTTCCATCTCACTGAGACAAAGACACAAAGAAGTCTGCAACAGTTAGATCCCAAAATAAGTGCCCCTGTGAAGGTTCCCAAGAGCAAAAAATGGCCTAGAACCTTCTCAAACAACAAATTTTTGAGTTTCCTTGGGAAGTAACCTTTGCATAGCTCTCTAAAGTTCCATCTCACTGAGACAAGGACACAGAGAAGTCTGCGAGAGTTAGATCCCAACAAAAGTGCCCTTGTGAAGGTTCCCAAGAGCAAAAAGTGGCCTCGAACCTTCTTAGACAGCAAAGAAGTAACTCTCGCAGCCTGGTAAGCAAGTGGATCTGACTTAGATACAAGCACATACCAGCGTGCGAAGATTAGTTCCCAGAAAATCTTAAAATCTTGCCAAAAAACCACAAAAAATGTAGTTTTTTAAAGATTTTTTGAGTTTCCTAGGGAAGTAACTCTCGCAGTTTGGTGAGCAAGTGAATCTAATTGAGATACAAGTGCATATTAGTTTGTGAGGGTTTGTTCCCAGAAAATCTTAAACTTTTGCAAAAAAAACCACAAAAAAATGCACTTTTTTCAAGATTTTTTGAGTTTCCTTGAGAAGTAACTCTTGCATCTTGGTGAGCAGGTTAATTTGACTAAGATACAAGTGCATACCAGTCTGCGAGGGTTTGTTCCCAGAAATTCTTAAAATTTTGCAAAAGAAACCACAAAAAATGCACTTTTTTCAAGATTTTTTGAGTTTCCTTGGGAAGTAACTCTCACAGCTTGGTGAGCAGCTGAATCTGACTGAGATACACAAGTGCATAACAGTCTTCAAGGGTTTGTTCCCAGCAAATCTTAAAATTTTGCAAAAAACCCACAAAAAAATACACTTTTTTTAAGACTTTTTGAGTTTCCTTGGGAAGTAACTCTTGCAACTTGGTGAGCAGTTGAATCTGACTGAGATACAAGTGCATACCAGTTTTCGAGGGTTTGTTCCCAGAAAATCTCAAAAGTTTGCAAAAAGACCCCAAAAAAATGCACTTTTTCCATGATTTTTTGAGATCTGCTAGGAAGTAACCTTTTCAAAGAGTTTTTTAGATATATCTAACCAAGATCTAGCTACTATGAAATTTTTGTGAAGATCCAATGGTTAGATTTAGAAATATCTAAGAAAAAGTGCCAAAAAAACTGAGTTTTTTCAAGATCCTGATAAATCTGCCCATCAAGAACTCTTGCAGAACTCACATTGTCTAGAAATGGTCCATATACAGCTACTGTAGGAAGGTTGAAGGTTAGATTCACTCAGATCTAAAGAAATCTCAAAAAAAAAAAAAAAACAAAGAACCAAGAAAAGGGGCTAAAATCACACTATTAGCCAACTAAAACTGATCAGATCTTGTCAAATCTAGGTTGCAGTCACAATATCCATCAAGATCCAACATCCCTGGACTGAACCAAGTGAATGAATCTCAGATCAAGTTGATCAGTACCAAGAAAAATCAGTTTCCACCACCATCCATAACAACCATTCATCACTCCTATGTCCACAATCTTCTGTCCATCTCCATATTCTCTTGACAGTGTAACTTTCATTGCAGTTATCTGTTAAATCCATTTCTATTTCTGTTCACATCCATACGGATCCCTCTTTTCTTGATTCTTTTCTCCTCTTCTTTTCTTCTTCCACTTCAAAAAAAAAAAAAAGTTGGGACACTAGAGTCATTGAGCAGACCTTGAAGCAATTCACCAACTAGCTACTTTGCGACATTTTAGTGCTGAACTATGGAGACCGCCCTTGTAGGATTATCGAAATTAAAAAAGTTCCATGCTGAAACATCTGAGACTACACCTATCGGATCTATCATCTAGTGACGGATTGTGATCCCCCGATTCCCCAACAGATCATCATGGCAAAATACTATGTCAGACTGCCCAAAAGGATCAGATTTGGAATGGAAGAGTTAGCATCCTAGGCGTCGCTTGCACAACTTTGTAAGGATGTTGCCTTGATGTAAATCTCACTCTGGAAGAAGGATTTTCCCTATCCATATGGGGAATCAGAGGAACAAAGGTCGACAACGAGTAATGATCCAACAAGAATGAAACCCCATGCAAGGCAACAAAGTGCAGCAAGGTCAAGCAGATCAAGTGCAGCGGAACACCAAGAACCTTGCAGTTCAAGCTGTCAGCAAGCTTATGCTCACTCTATTAAGTTTCTAGAAAAGGACGAATGTACCTTCTGCTTTGGAGATCATCCAAGTACCAGGTGTCCAATCAAGAATCCGCGCTTGTTGAAAGGACAAAATACAGAGCAACAAGCTTGTCGACAGCAAGATCCAATGGTTCAATGGTCAGAAGCAGAATCAAGCCAACAAGGAGCTCACCCGAAGGATGGATGTCAAATTGATCCATCTAAATCATGAGTTTCTTCAACAAACAGTGGCAAGGTAGAAGTTTTGGTTATATCCTCTTGCATGTCACCGAATTCGATGGAGGACCATAACAGCCTATCAGTCTACTTTGTGGAAGATCCTAAGGGGAATCTATTACCAGTGTATGTCTATCAACTTAGAGGCGATGGTGTATTGCACTCGGTAAGATGCTATGGATGCGGAGGGAAACACCGTCGTGCCGAATGTCCACATCAAGGGGATCCATCAACATTTGATCCCTCGTGTTCACAATGCGGAGTTAATCATCCATGCCGAGATTGCCCGATGAGAAATCCACAAATAGCCAGGAGGCATTTGGCCTATGTAGACCGACATGAACCTGTGGTGACCCTTTCACCTCGAACGCACTATAAAAGAAAAATCTTAGTGCCACCGGGCTATGAAGCGAGTGATGAAGAAGACAATCTGGCAAAAGTCCCAAAGTACGCAAAGATACCCTCGGGCAAACAAGTAAAACCATCACAGAAGATAGAGATGGTAGAATTTATCACGCCAATGGTAACTGAGGAAGTCAAGAAATTGGCATCCGATGAAGTCCAACGGATTTTACCAAGTCTCTTGGAGCAATCACTACAAAGAATTCTTAGTGATGAATTACAAAGGGGACTAGCGTCAACAGAGCAACTTGAAGGCAATTCAACACAAGATCCAAGGAAAAGTGCAGTCACGCAGCCTTCAACGGGGAAATGCAATGACCAAGGTAAGACTAAAGTTGATGATTGCCCCTCAACGAGCAAGATTCAACCAAAGTCTAATTGTTCCACAATTCAACAGACCCCCAAATCAACGCCGATTCGGGGTATATTCATTCTTCAAAGGCCAAATCCAGGGAATCCAAGCCCAAATAGGCCTCCAGTACAGCAAGCACCAGTGCCTACAATGACAAAGCCTTGTCCTAAATCTTTGATATTGACTGCTGAGGAAAGTCGTCAGGTTATGGCATACCACGAATACCTGGACAGACAAGAGAGTCAAGCAAGCATGTCATATCCACATTATGATTTGAGGGAGTCCATGACATTGGGACCAGTTGCGCCAATCCATGATGATCCAGTTTTATCTTGGGATACTCTGATGGAATTCCTCAACTACCCAATTGTTGATGAACAAGGTTATCCAGAATGGCCACTAGACCCTTATGGGTATTATTGAGAATCTGGTAAGTCCAAGTTCTTGCTGATCGCCATCATCTAATAAAGCCTCAGGTTTTACGTAAGCAAATTCTATCCACGCTTTTCCTTAAGCACCATGTCTCAACAATAAAAGAACCGACAATAGCGCCATTCACGACAATTGCAACCTAGTACCGAGGGACCGGCACTACTTTGGGTCGTGGACCCTGTTGTGGGTATTTCATGTATACAAATAAATAAGTGGGTTTCACCACTTAAAATACTATTGGCCAAGCCTTGCCTAGTGGGCCCCGCCACAGTACAGTAGAATAATAAGTGCAAGGCCAAGCCTTGCCTAGTGGGCCCCGCCACAATATAGTAGAATAATAAGTGCAAGGCACTGGCATCCTGTGTGTATAAGCCCAGCCACCAATGAGCACAAGCAGCAAGTTGTAATTCCTAGGAATAAGAGACTAGGGGCTTAAAACTCTAAAATGACATTAGAGGCCCTAAGTAAAGTTGCAAATAAAAAAGCTAAAAGGGCCCAACTTAAAACTCACATGAATCATGTGAGTGCCTTGTGCTTTCTTAGCACCAATAGATTTAAGTTGTGTTTATTTTAAAGGCTTGGATTAGAATCCTTTCCCCAATGAAGTGGCCAATGAAAGTAAAGGAGGCTCACCTCTAAAATCTATAAGAGAGAGCCATTTCCTTTGTATTGTATCATCTTCCATTCTCATTCTAAGAAAACTCTCTTGGTTTTTCCATCTCCATCTCTCTCTCTCTCTCCTCTCTCTCTCTCTCTCTTCTCCCTCTCTCTTCTCCCTCTCTCCCTACATTGGGATAGAATAGCTTTGGGTAGGCACTCGAGCCCCCGAAGCCTTTCTCAACCTAGGCGTTCTCTCTATCCCTCTCTCCACTCTCTTTCTTCTCTCTCTCCTCTCCCTCTCTCTTCTTGCTATGCAGTGAAGGCGAGGTTGCCGCTCCCAGCTACGAACCTCTATGCTACATCAACGACACAACACTTATCGCTTAGTGTTCCTTTGAAACTTGGAAAGGTACTCAGAACCAGAGATAAACAATTGAAAAATCGCTCTATCTATGAGTTCTTGATTAAATGGAAGGGACAGACTGAGGATAGTGATTCATGGGAGCAGGTCGAAAGCATAAAGAAGAACTTCCCTGGTTTCACTTCTAGAGATAGAAGTAGTTCAAGGGGAGAAGAATGTTATGTCCATGTCTTGTATAAGGGAATCAGAATAATTCCTAATGTGGATAGCCGATCACTCCAGTTGTATGTGGTTATTACTTATGCTACGTCATTCTAGGCATAGTCGTTATAATCGAAGGGGGCCCAAACCTATAATTGGACATAGGAGCACTTGCATGGTGTTTGACTGTTATAATGCAAGAATAGGAGATCAATAGCTTAATATAGATTCCATGGGAATTCTAAGAGGAATATTTTCTCCTCTTGGAGAGAATACATACCATGGAAACTTGCCCATCTCCCTATTGAAATTTTTTCAACTTTCGGATTTGATTTCTGAAATAAAATAAAATCACTCAGTGTTTTATGTAATTGGGATTACATGAAGGTGATGAACTTTTTTTGGATAAGATCAACCCATTTGGAAGATTTATAGCTTAGTGTACCTTTGGGATTTGAGTTAGTATTTCTGAGTACAGGCAAGCAATTGAAGAATTGTTGCATCTCGAAGTACTTATTCAGATGGAAAAGATCAGACTAAGAATAATGATTCATGGGTAAGACTTGAAAGCTTAAGGAATAATTATTTTTTCTTTTTCATGTTTTGAGGACAGAACCTATTTAAGGGAGGAAGAATGTTATGGCCATATTCTGTTAAGGACATTGAATAGTCCTAATATGGTAGACCGGCTTTCCAGTGTTCAAGATTATTGGTCACGTCTAGATTTCATTTCACATCGAGGCCTGTTTGTGAGTAATGATCTTGAGAAGACCCAGACACTCTAAGTGCATGTACGTGTGACAGATATAGGCAAGAGGAATGCATGAAGATCTATGACCTATTTATAGTTGACCTGCATGGGGATTGCATGGGTTCATGCACATGACTCTACTCTCTATATATTGAGGTAGATATTATCTCGTCGACGACTTGGTCTAGGTTACCAATTGAGCTCTTTTCCTCTTGCTATCACACGGCATGGCTTGGGGGCTAAATCCAGGTTTGATCTAGGTTTGGTTGGGTGGTTTTTCTCCATAGTCTCTCTTGTTGTGTTTTCATATCCTCATCTTAGGGGTTTTCCCTAGTGGTCTTTACAAGACTCCTCCTCAAATCTCGACCTCAACACATTGATTGTCTTCAATAGTGATGATTGGTGATGCATCTTGAGATTGCTTGATCTCGGCCCCTTCAAGTGATGGATGTTGATCTTCATGAAATATGACATCTCTACTTTCAATCACCTTTGAAGTAGAGAGTACAAAGACTCTATAGACCTTCTTGGTGGATGAGTATCCGACCATGATTCCTTTTCTTAAGCATGGATCATCTTTCTTCCTTGTTTCCAAGGGAATATGTGCAAAGAAAATAGTACCAAAAACTCTAAGGTGATCAACCTTAGGATTCTTTTTGAATAAGACCTCATATGGTGTCCTTCCTTCAAGAGCAGGATGTGGGAGCCTATTGCAAAGATAATTTGCACAATTCGTAGCTTCTCCTAAAAAATCTTTAGGCAAAGATGCTTCAATCCTTATGGATTTGGCAAACTCATATAAGGATCTATTCTTTCTCTTAGCCACTCCATTTTGAGATGGTAAATAAGCACAAGAGAACTCCCCTTTGATGCCTTCTTGCTCACAATAGTCATGGAATTCGTTGGAGATGTACTCTCCTCCTCCATCACACCTCGAAGCCTTGATCTTCAATGACAATCGCTTCTCAACATATGCTTTGAATGTAAGGAAGTAATCATACACCATGTATTTTGAAGAAAGAAGATATAACCATGCGTATCTTGTGAAATCATCAATAAATGTCACAAAGCAAGTGGCTCCTCCTTTGCGTTTGGATAATGAGAAGTGTACATCCGAGTGTATCAACTCCAAAGAATGTGTGCTTTTGATGGAGGACCTTTGATATGCTTTCTTGTGTGATTTTGCAATTTCACAAGTCTCATGGCTTGATCTCCTTGGAAAGATTCTTTGGCAAGCCAATTGTTACATACCTATGTAACTAGCAGTACTTCAAACCCCTATTGGTCCATTTAGTGTTGGGATCTAAATGGCAAGTTACCCTTGGATAAGAGTTACCCTTAGGATTAAGGGTATGTGACATTGGATAAGGGCAGGCAAGTGACTATACCTTGACCAGAGGTATAGAGTCACGTGATAAGGGATACCCTTAGGATTAAGGGTAGGTGATTTAGCTTAAGGTACTGGTGTCCTCGCTTAAGGGTAGGTAGATGTTTATGCCTCGGATGGAGGTATGGACCCTAGAGAGGTGTTAGAAAGTCATTGGATGACTATTTTTCTAAACCTTGAGCCTCAACCTTGAACCATATCACTTTAATGGTCTAGGACCAAAGTATACATGCACAACTTGGGCATTGGGACCTAGTAGGAGGGCACACTTTCAATGGATCCAATGAGTTCCCAACTCCCACAAGAAAGGCATTCAAAGAGTCATAGGTTATGGAAGGAGTCTCTTGACCTTCCATAAGCCTATGGAGGTTTTTGGAGGTTCTTTAACTCCCCTAGGCTTCTCTCTCTCACATTGGATGGGCATGGAACTCCATAGTGCACTAGAGGGGTCCACGGGCCATCTATATGAGGGTAGTAGGGCGCCCATTGGGGGGGGGGGGGGGGGGGGGAGAGATCTCTCTTGCTTGCTTTGCTTATGCTCTAGTGTTGCTACTAGTGTGTAGAGTACTTTCTTGTGTGTAGTATGCTTAGGGTTTGGATCTTGCTTATGGTATGGGACATAAGTAGGGTTTGGATCTTGAGTATGCTATAGTCTGTTGTGGTATGCTTGTGATTTGTTTATGGTTAGCAAGGGGGTGCTAGATAGGTCTTGCTCCCTAAACCTAACCTAACTCTAATTTTTATTTTTGAACTTCTAATTATAGAATTTAACTCCCCAACTCATAAGTCTTGCAATTTCTAACTCTTCTTTCTTCCCTAACTCGTAAGCTTCCCAACTCTAATTTTATTCTCCTTTCTTCTTGCTCTTCCTCTTGCCTCGCCCCTATGGTTGGGTGGTGAATACTTGAGGCCAACTTGTTATCTATCTTTGTGTTTAAGAGTAGGGACACAGGTGGAGGAGAGATCCTTGGAGGCTTGCAGATCCTTACTTGCAGTGGAGGCATCCTAGCTTCGAGTTGGGGAGCACTTTGGAGCTTGTAGGTTGCTTGGAGGACATTTGAAGGCTCTACCTTGGATTTGGAGGATTTCCTCACTTCTACTTGTAAAACCAATTGATCATAGAAAGCATGGATTTGTAGTTGGGATGTCCCAACCTCCTATGCCATAACTCCTCCTTGGAAAGCTTTGTCACATAAGCAATATCACAACTCTCTCTTGGATCTAGCTTGTATATGCCTCCAAATCTAGATCCATGTGCAAGGATCTCATCATTTCTCTTGATCACACAAGCATCAATATTGAATTTCACATCAAGGCCACTATCAAGAAGTTGGCCAACACTTATAAGATTATTTGCAAGCTTAGGCACAAAAATAACCTTGAGAGAAAGAACTTTGGAAGAGGCAAGCTTTAAGGGAATTCTCCCTATGCCTTCAATATTGCACTCTTGGTCATTTGTTGTATATTCAAAATTCTTTGCTCCTTCATAAGGCATAATAGATGTGAAGGAATACTTGGAGCTACACATATGAGACAATGCTCTATTATCAATGTACCAAGAGCCATCCTTCTTGAAAGGTGAAGATGAGAAGCTAGAGACCATAAGAGATCCTTCTCCATCACTTGCAATAGAGTCTTCTCAGCCAGCAATAAAAATTATAGCATCATAGGCACCAACTTGCTACGACACCAATGCAACTAACAAAACTCAAGTCCAATTACAAACAAAGAAGTTATGACAAAAAATGTGGAAAAAAAATTCTAGAGAGAGAAAAATGGCCAAAGAAATGTCTAGAAAGAGAGAGTTGAAGATCCAACTAGAGAGAGATGAAGAGAGAAAAGAGATAGCAGATCAGACCGGATCCAAAATTTAAAAGTCTCAATCAGATCAGACCGATCCAATCTCAATTGGGATCCAGAGTTCTTGAATTGATTCTTCTTCTTGAAGCAATTTGTGGCATAATGGCCTTTCTTGCCACAAAAGAAACATTTGATATTCTTCTTCTCAATCGAGGCTCATCAACGGTAGTATCAGCGATGATTAAAGATGATAGTTTGATGTGGCAGCAGTCCTATCGAAGTGCCACAATAGTGATATCAAAGAGATTCACAGCATGCAAGCCATCTCCTCTCTCCTTGAGGTACGGGTCATAAGGATCTGCCCTTAGCTGTGAGACACTGCATCATTGGCCACCCTTGTGACCAAAGGCAAAATCCCAAGGTTTATCCGTTGATAATCTTGATAAGGTTATCTATATGTGACCTTACCAGATGACTTTTCTTTCAAAATTTTAGTGGAAAAGGGGCCTTTTTCCCTTCCAACAATGACCAAGAAACAGGCATGTGAGGCCAATAGTTGTTTTGAACAATTATTTTTCCATCGATAAGTAGTTGACTAACAACAAGTGCATGTGGTCATTTTTTTTTTTAGGCTAGGATATTGAGGTCTAGTAAGACATTGAGTGTCTTCTGAAGAGTCACCCTCTGCTTCACATATAAGCATGAGCTTATCCCATCACCATCGCTCGTCACTTCTCATTGCTATCAATCGTAGAAGCATGAGAGGAATCATCTTCCTCTTCATCTTGGTTCTTGTCTTTTGCTTTGTCCTTGGAGAAGTGTTGGTGTTGCTTCTTGCTCCTCCCTTTGTGCTTGGCAAATAGAGCTTTGCCATCACTATTATGATTTAGGGACAATTTGTCCATTCTTAATATCTTGTTCCATCACATCTTGGAGTATCAAGATTGACTCCATCCTAACCTTTAGACAATAAGATGTTGCTTCTCTCTCACTATAGGATCCAATAAAGGTGTACTACCAACTCCTATGCAAGATCTTCATTTAACAAGTATAAACAGCTATTATAAAGAGCATGTGAAGAACTCACAAAAGCTACACTGACTTTCACAAAAGCCATGTTATAATGCCAAATTATCCCCTTACTCTCTGCTCTTCACCACTCTTTAATAACTCTATACTGAATAAACAAAGTGTAGAGTGGTAGCTTTATGGGACGACTATGCGGATCTGTTGTATTTAAGCAATCAGTTTGCCTATGTACAATTTGAAAGAAACAAAGAAATACTCAAAGAAGGAACTTTTTGATGCTCAAATTTGCTCATCCATGTGTCCACTCATACCACCTTATTTCAATCATCTTGCAAATATCAATAATGAATATACATCACCTTTCAAAATCTCTTTACCAAAATTTGCAATCATTGCACTAAACCCTTTTAACTGTACAACTTTATACAGGTTTTCCAATGCAGTTCAAGGATCACAATTGACTTAGTAGATTTATAAGAGAAACAAGTGTAGACAATCTGGCTTGTAAACTGCAAAATATGAGTCTTCTTTCTGCATCCATGCATTTGAGATTCGTAAATGTTTAGTGTTCTCAATCAATATGCTGGCTCGACCATCTCTTGCCCATCCTAAAGAATAGGTGATCAGACAACTATGCCCTGACCTTGAAGATGAGTGGTATTTCCTAGAGTCGATGAGAGCAAAAAAATAATATGATTGTGCTCTTTTACTTTTGGTGCCTGTTGATAATAAATACTTTCAGTTGACCAGATTGTTGCAGCCTCTGTGTTCTCTTTCCGTTCTTTACACCATCATGCTGCGAAAATGATTAAACAACAAAATTTGAATCAGCTATCATTCACTAAAGCAAATCCCTTGAATTTTAAAAAATTTCTTCGAGCTCTAACTTTGTTGTGAACTCCATGACCAGCTCAAACACTTACTCTTGCCAGAAACTAAGATTTCAAACTAGAAATGAGAACTACAATGGCTTAGAAGGTTATACTTCTCGAAAAGTCAACTTTATTAGAAAGAATAAATCAAAAAGGCTGAACAAAGAGTAGATAATTGCTTGTGTAAGAGTGTAAATGATAAACATTGCTTTGATAAGCGTTGGATCTAAGACTGTTTTGATACGACAAGATGTCACGTACTAGGGAATACGAAAACGATAGAAAAACAAAAAAACTGGGAAAGATGAGTTGGTTTGTAATAAGAAATTCAGAGCCTAGGAGCAAGAGTCTTGAATTATTCGATTATTTGCTTGGTTGTGGCAGTGTTAGTTGCCAATAGAGTTATTTATAGCAAGAACACAAAGTTAAAGTGTATAATGTGTCAAAAGATGCCAATTATGACTTACATATTGTGAGTTGGGTGACAATTAGTAAACTCTTAATTGCATTCTGTGATCATCTGAATAGCCCTTTGAGACACTCAAGCTCATTCTGGGATGCTTACATTAAAAATTTGACCAGATTTTATACTTTATTATTGCTCAAAATTCCAACAAATGACAACTCCATAAACAATTTTTTCCTCAAAAATAGAGAAAGGGACTCGTGGTTGTTATAGTAATGCTTGCACAAATTGTCTTGAATTTCACACGTGTGGATTGTCCACTACATGTACTTGTGATCTCCTAAGGTGTGTAGATGCACCAAGATCAAGACTAGATTGAGATTCAAGATCTATCTTTGATTCTATGGCAAAAACACACTACTACATGCATTCAATCAATTCCAACTCTCACTCACACGTGTGGGAAGTATTCAAAAAATAATCTAAGTAAAAACAAGCTGCTCTCCTCGGGTAGAGAGAGAAAAAACATCATGAGCTCTCGGGTAGAGAGAGAAAGCTAGAAATCCAATAACTCACAAAATCCATAAAATCACCAAATCGATTAGCTTCAAAATGAGGAGTACAATGATACTAGTAGATTCCACGAGCTACCACTATGCTTAACTATGATTGGACCATACTTTGTCACCTCTTGATCCTATTGGACCATTGATCCATGCACCTCTTAATTCTATTGGACTATCTTCAAGCACACCTCAATTTCCTATTGGACCTCACAAGGTTCCACCTCTAAATCCTATTGGACCTCTTGGAATTCATCAAACAAAAGCTTTACACTTGTCTGCACTCTAATTGGCACGTGTTTAGCCTCTTACTCTATATTGGCTCAATAGTGGCATTACAAGTGGAAATGCATAATTTGCCATCTATGCCAAATTTATTCCTATCAACATCCTACACCTAGATGCTTGATGTAAAAAACATAAGACCCCTATATCTAACATAGATAATCTTTTTCAATTCTTCACAGTCCTCCTAAAAAATTATCTATGATATAACTCCAAGATTAGATCTATGCTTGATGAAAGCACTTTTGCTCAAAGGCTTGGTGAGTAGATCGGCAATACAAGAGGACGAGTTGACATGCTCCAAATAGATTTCTCCTCCAATAAGCTTTTCTCTCACAAAATGGTGTGCCACTTCTATGTGCTTGCTTCTTGCATGAAATATGGGATTATTGGCAAGAGCTTGGGCCGAGATGTTATCCCACTTGATCATTGGTAGATCATCCTCCTTGATGCACTTTAGCTCCATTAATAACCTCTTGATCCAAAGCACTTCTTTGGTAGTTGTAGTGAGTGCTTTGTACTCGGCCTCACATGAAGAGAGAGATATAGTATCTTGCTTTATGGAAAGCCAAGATGTTAGATTGCCTCCAAGAAAGATAGTGTATGCACTAATAGACTTTCGATCCATCTTGTCACTTGCAAAGTCCGAATCCGAGTAGCCAATAATGGATAGACCTTCACTTTTATAGAGTAGACCATAATCACAAGATGAAGATACATATCTTAGAATTCTCTTGGCCATCTTCCAATGATGGATCTTAGGATCTTGCATAAATTGACTCAATTTGTGCACACAAAAACTTAGATCGGGCCTAGTAATGGTAAGCCAAATCAAGGAGCCTACAAGACTCCTAAAAAGTGTGCTGTCCTCAAAGGATCTTTCATCACCTTTATTAGGATCTTTTACAATTTGCTCCATTGGAGTATCTATGCTCTTAGAATTTTCCATATGGAATTTTTTTAACATAGAGTGAGCATATCTAGATTGGCATATAAAGACATGATTATCATAAAAATCAATTTCTAGGCCTAGGATGTAATGCATCTCTCCTAGGTCTTGCATTTTAAACTCACATCCAAGTGCTAGCTTGGTTTCATCAACTAGCTTGATACAACTTCCACAAAGAATAATGTCATCAACATAAATTAGAAGAATGGCAATATTGCTATCAACAAACTTTAGATACATGGAAGGATCATAGTCACTAAGAGTAAATCCTAGTGAGATAAGAAAAGAATTAAGTCTTTAATACCATGATCTTGGTGCTTGCTTGAGTCCATAAAGACTTTTGAAGAGCAAGCACACTTTGGACTCATCCTTGATGAATCCTTGAGGTCGTTCCATATAGATCTCCTCCTCAAGATAACCATTTAGAAAAGCATTGGATACATCTAATTGGAACACCTTCCACTTGAAAAAACAAGCAAGAGAAATAAGAATTCTTATTGTCACCATCTTTGCAATGGGTGCAAAGGTCTCCTCATAATCAAGACCATGGATTTGAGCAAATCCTTTGGCACATAATCTTACTTTATGCTTGTTGATGGTGCCATCATGATTGAACTTGATCCGAAATACCCACTTGCAACCAATCACATGCTTGTTGGATGGAGGATCCACAAGCTCCCAAGTATTGTTGGTGATCAATGCATCATACTCTTGCTTCATGGCATCATACCACTCCTTGGTATTGAGTGCCTCTTGTACATTCTTTGGCTCTTCATGAGAGACATAAAAAACATAATTAGTAGAATCAAGATCCACTTGTTTGCCTTTGTCAACATATGAGAGCCTCTTAGGCTCAGATTTATCTCTCATGGATCTTCTTGGTGAAAAAATCCGAGGAGAGTCTTCTTCAAATCTCGACCCCATCACATCATGATTGTCTTCAAAATCAATAATTGATGATGCATCCATAGATTTCTTGATCTCGGCCTCTTCAAAAGATGAGTGTTGATCTTCATGAAAGACAACATCTCTACTTTCAATAACTTGAGAAGTAGAGAGTATAAAGACTCTATAGGCCTTCTTGGTGGATGAGTATCCAACCATGATCCCTTTGCATGCACTAGGATCTTCCTTCTTCCTTATTTCCAAGGGAATATGGACAAAGCATAAGCATCCAAAAACTCTAAGGTGATCAACCTTAGGCTTCTTCAAAAATAAGATTTCATATGGTGACTTTCCTCCAAGAGCTATATGTGGGAGCCTATTGCAAAGATAATTTGCACAATTAATGGCTTCTCCCCAAAAATCTTTGGGCAAAGATGCCTCAATTCTCATAGATTTTGCACATTCACATAGAGATCTATTCTTTCTCTCGGCCACTCCATTTTGAGATGGAGAGTAGGCATAAGAGAACTCTCTTTGAATGCCTTCAAGCTCACAAAAATCTTGAAATTTATTGGAGATATATTCACCACCTCCATCACTTCTAAGAGCTTTAATCCTGAATGAGAATTGCTTCTCTACATAAGCTTTGAAAATAATGAAATGATCAAACACCA
Source organism: Diphasiastrum complanatum (assembly GCA_029204225.1). Classification (NCBI taxonomy): domain Eukaryota; kingdom Viridiplantae; phylum Streptophyta; class Lycopodiopsida; order Lycopodiales; family Lycopodiaceae; genus Diphasiastrum; species Diphasiastrum complanatum. The sequence goes on from CM055112.1 coordinate 13,814,504, forward strand.
TAGATTTAGAAGCAAGAAGATATATCCAAGTGAATCTTGTGTAATCATCAATGAAAGTGGCTGCTCCCTTGCTTTTAGTTGATGAGAAATGCACATCCGAGTGGATTAACTCCAAAGGATGCTTGCTTTTGATAGAAGATCTTGTAAATGGCTTTTTGTGAGATTTAGCAATAGCACAAGCCTCACAAGGCTTGATCTTCTTGGAGAGTGACTTTGGCAAGCCAATAGCTTTGGCTTCTTTGATCATAGAGAGCATGGATTTATAGTTGGGATGTCCCAACCTCCTATGCCATAATTCCTCCATAGAGAGCTTGTTCACAAGAGCAACATTACAAGCATTCACATACTCATTTGGATCTAGTTTATAGATGCCACCAAATCTAGATCCTAATGCAAGTATCTCATCATTCTTCTTGATAGTGCAAGTATCAACATTGAATTTTACATCAAGGCCATTATCAAGCAATTGGCCAACACTAATAAGATTCTTGGTAAGCTTAGGTACATAAAGAACTTTAGAGAGAGAAAGAACTTTAGAGGATGCAAGCTTCAAGGGAATGTTCCCTATGCCTTCAATAGGACATTCAAAATCATTTGCAGTGTATATTGATTTCTTGACTCCATCATAAGGTGCAATAGAAGAGAAAGAGTCCTTGGAGCTACACGTATGTGAAGAGGCTCCATTATCAATATACCATAGGCCGTCCTTCTTGAAAGGAGAAGATGAGAAACTAGAGACCATAAGAGATCCCTCTCCATCACTTGTAATAGTGTCTTCCTTCTCATTGGTAATGTTGGCTTGCTTGAGTTGTTTCTTCTTCTTGAAGCTATTGGTGGCATAATGACCTTTCTTGCCACAATAAAAGCACTTGATCTTCTTCTTCTTGAGTTCCTAAGAGTGAGAAGCCTAGAGGTATTCTTAGCCTCATAGATAGTCTTGAGACAATCCCAAGCTTCTTTGGCTGTTGTACAAGTACCTATCTCCCTCAATATCTCATTAGAGACATTCATCTTAATGTAGTGGAGAGCCATCCTAGCTCTCTTTTTGTATTTTTGAACCTCTTGAAGAACTTGTGGTTCTTCTTCAAGGTCAAGAACTATTTCCATCACGTCATGAAGGATCAAGATCCTCATTTTCCAAATTGAATAATTTGAAGTGGTCAATCTTTCACTTGGTTCCAACAAGGATGAACCCATTAAAGACATTTGAAGTGAAAAAAACTCAAATGATGAACAATAAATGTTGTTACACACTCTCAATAGGATCCAATAATAGAGTACTATCTCCTCCTATGAAAGATCTTGCAAGCTATTTGTGAATTGATTCTCACTAGCTACACAAATCTCTCTAAAACAAGATCTATTTCACATCAAATGATGGAGTATAGGCAAAGTTAGGATCAAACACTCTTAGCACGTGTGAAATACACTAAGAAACCAAATTTAACTCAAATACAATGATATTGCATGAAACAAAATGGCTAAGATCTCAAAACAGTGCCTAGATCACATATAGATGAGATTGGTAAGCATTCAACTGTGATTTTGGATCAAACAAGCAATCTCTTGACCAAACCAAATGTGTCCACCCAGGTCTAGGTGCCCTACCTAACCTTCTTCAAAAGCTTATAACTTTTGATTGGCACAACCAAATGGAATGAAATTGATTGCATCATAAACTAGACAAAAATAGCCTCAAAACAAGCTATCAAGCAAGATAAATGGATCAACCATGAGAGAGAACTTCCAAACTGAAATTGGATGTTCCTCACACGTATCTGAGCACCTGATTCCATACAGTACCAGCTCAGACCCAATCAATGTCCTTTTGATCTCTTTTGATCCAAGATTGAACAAGATAGCTAGGAAAATGGGCCTTGACAACCTCTAGCTCAAGATTGATGAAAAATTTTCACTTAGATGGATCAAAATGCATGGTAACCTTAGGTAGGCTCTGATACCATGTTGAATTTCACACGTGTGGATTGTCCACTACATGTACTTGTGATCTCCTAAGGTGTGTAGATGCACCAAGATCAAGACTAGATTGAGATTCAAGATCTATCTTTGATTCTATGGCAAAAACACACTACTACATGCATTCAATCACTTCCAACTCTCACTCACACGTGTGGGAAGCATTCAAAAAATAATCTAAGTAAAAACAAGCTGCTCTCCTCGGGTAGAGAGAGAAAAAACATCATGAGCTCTCGGGTAGAGAGAGAAAACTAGAAATCCAATAACTCACAAAATCCATAAAATCACCAAATTGATTAGCTTCAAAATGAGGAGTACAATGATACTAGTAGATCCACGAGCTACCACTATGCTTAACTATGATTGGACCATACTTTGTCACCTCTTGATCCTATTGGACCATTGATCCATGCACCTCTTAATTCTATTGGACTATATTCAAGCACACCTCAATTTCCTATTGGACCTCACAAGGTTCCACCTCTAAATCCTATTGGACCTCTTGGAATTCATCAAACAAAAGCTTTACACTTGTCTGCACTCTAATTGGCACGTGTTTAGCCTCTTACTCTATTTTGGCTCAATAGTGGCATTACAAGTGGAAATGCATAATTTGCCATCTATGCCAAATTTATTCCTATCAACATCCTACACCTAGATGCTTGATGTAAAAAACATAAGACCCCTATATCTAACATAGATAATCTTTTTCAATTCTTCACAAATTGAACTTCTATATTGAATTGTAGTAGGTGCATAATTGTTAAGTCATTAGTCTACATGCCTTCCCTCTTGATAATATGCTTGCTTGTTTGTTTCTTTGGCAGTCCAACTTAGATTGATTATCTAGCCATTAGCTTCATGTTGTTGCATATGATCCAAATCTTCCACTTTATTCGATCTCCAAATGAAATAAGCAACTCAATCATTTGTCCCACATTTTGTAGTGGCATAATCCAACATATAATAACATGATCCATGCATGCATCGCCTGCATAGCTTTTTTTTTTCCCTCTTTTCTTATTTGATGCTCTCCAAAATGTAATAAATACAAATCAATAAATGTGTTAAATTTATTCTTGGTCAAGCTTTCGTAGTAAATCTTGTCAAATTTCATGAAAAAGATATCGATTTACCTTTGAGATAAATTTTATCCAATTTATTTTTATAGTACAATTTGATTTGGCTCATCTTCTAGAGTTGGTGAAAATTTTCAAACCAACAATATTTGGGAGTACTATTTTCAATGTGATAGTTTTTTGAATCTGGTTGAAAAAGGATTGATGTTATTGGCTTTTAATATTGTTACAAACATTCAAGATCAGAGTGAATTAAGCGAAAAAGATCTTACATTGGAAATTCAACTACTAATAATTCTAGCATTTGAGATCTTTGTGGAATGAAACAATATCCCCATCATTCATGACTTCCCCAACAAACTTTCCATGAACAATGGAGTCAACTCAAAAGTGAAAACATTGCTATCAAATTCTACAATAAATCAGAAATGTTCATGAACAAGATCTTCAAAATGATTAACTAATTTAATGTCAAAATAACTACTTTTCTAAGATAGGCACCATCATCATTCAATTTGTTGAATTATTTGTCAAGAAGGAAATTTGTCAAAGAGGTGTCGAAGATAAAACGATCTCATAAATATTTGATGTTATAAAAGTATTTCCATATTTTTGACCCTCAATACTAGGTGTTATACAATTATTAACGTATTTTCTACCTCTTTGCAAGTGACTTCCTCAATAATAACAACCTATCTGTTTTTACATTAATGGTTTTACTTCTTGTTATTGCCACCCAAAGTTGGTATTGTTGTAGTCCTCACAGTTTTGTAATAACTCCAATGGACATTTGTGTAGATTGTGAAATTGAAGCTTCGTTCACTCCAAGGCTTGACTAATCATGGCTACATGCTATGGAAGATGTGCCATCACAATCCTTGTCGAATTAAATAGACTGAATGGTCACCTATAATGACGACCTCACTATAAAGTGAACACTAGACCAATGTAGATGAGATTACTTTCCAAGTAATGAATCTTGATAAGGTAGGTATAACTCTCAAGAATGAACGGTTTAATTCTAAGAACAACGCGTTACAAAAGGACTATATAACCCATAGTCTAAAATTTTGGCATAATGACTCATCTTTAGATTTAGAAGGAGATGTAAATTTAGTTGATCCATCTTATGTATATGCTTTGGAAGAAAATTAAAGCTTGAAAAGTTATGAGCATCACACTTTCTTATGCTATTTGAATGAAATTGCTATTAAATATATTTCCAATAATTTATCGCACTTGTCTAGTGCTACATGTTCAAATAATCCTAATGTAGGAGATTTTGTTGATTTATTTTTTTTTTAAGCCTTAGGCAAGAGTTTGTTGATGTCTTTCCAAAGCATTTGCTTGAGAGTTTACCTCCCTCTAGGGGTGCATAATCAAATATAGCTTCTTCACAACAATTCTTTTGTATTGGTTTTTTTTGTGCAGGATGTGCACGAAGGAAGAGGATGAAGTTGCTAGCCAACTTTAGAATTATTTGCATGTGGGCCATATTAGACCTAGTAAATCCCTTTGGAGAGCACCTATACTTTTAGTTGGCAAGAAAGATGGGGGGTCACACCTTTGTCTAAACTATAAGAAGCATAATAAAATGACGGTTAAGAATCATTATCACTTACCCATGATGGATGGTCTAATGGATTATTTGAATGCTGCAAACTATTTCACCACGACAGACCTTAGGTTAGGTTACCATCAGATATAGATAAAATATGAGAATGTTAAAAAAAAAAAAAGGCCTTCAGACTAGATACAAAATTTTTGTTTTCACCCTTTGAACTCATAAATGCTCTAACAACTTTTCAACAAATGATGAACAATCGTCTTCGTGCATATATGAAAAAGTTTGTATTTTTTTTTATGACATATTGGTATATAGTCGTATTTTGGAAGAGCATGAAGCACATCTTTGTACCATCTTAAAGATTTTAAGGCAGAAAAAGTTCTATGCTAAAAGGTTGAAATGTGAGTTTTTTCAAACAAAACTCAAGTTTAAGGGCCACATCATGTATATTTGATCAGGGAATTTGAGATTGATTATGAAAAGGTTCGTACAATACATGAGTCGCCTATCACAAAAACTGTTTGAGAAGTAAAAATTTTCTTAGTCTCTACTAACACACAACAGTCAATTCGAACAAGATATAACTTGAATGCTAGCAATTATGTTGTAGGGGCAAGCTATCATGATGGCAAACCGATAGACTTTGATAGCAAAAGAGCTCAATGTAGATACTCTACATATGAAAACAAACTCCTTCCTATTATAAATGTGCTAAAGATTTGACACCATCATTTGTATGGATCTAGATTCACTATGATGACGGATCATCAATCGCTTTATTATATTTATGTGATACCGTAGACTTAAGAGGCTATAAGGCTTGATGGTTGGGACTCATTAATCAAGAGTTCGAGTTTGACATTAAGTATCATAGATGTGCATGCTTTAGCCGGATTGGAGAGATAATTAGTTATGCTTTGCTGAAATTCAATATGGCATACAAAAAACACTTGACCTTATTGGAAGGAATCTTTGTTGGCCAAAAATCAAAGGTCATGTGGAGGCATACGTTTGACGATGTGAACAATGCCAAGTGAATAAAGTAGCAATACTTAAAGCAACTGGTATGTTACATCTGCTAGAAATTTCCAATAAAAAATGAGAAAGTATTTTGATGGACCTTGTGATGGGACTTCCCAAGATTAGGGAAGGTCATGATGCCATTTGGATAGTGGTTGGAACAATTTATTCCAAATAAAGTCTAGTGTCAAGGCTTTTGAGATTGCTAAACTTTTTGTTGAAAAGTTGTTTAGGATGTTTGGGTTGCCGAATGATATAGTCAGTGATCGTGATTCCAAGTTCATCGACAAATTATAGTAGTCACTCTTTGAGATCACCTAAAAGCTACCATTAGTCTATCATCTTTTGATCACCTTGAATGTCATGGACACACTGGACGTGATACATAGGCAATGAAAGATATGCTTTGAGCATATGTTTCCATGAAATAATCAGATTGGAAAACTAACTCCTAATAATTGAGGTTGCGTACAATATTGCAAGCATTCTACATATAGTTATGTTAGGTTGACATTTGGCTTTCAACCATGTTCGCTAGTATCCATCAGACTCAATTTTTTTAAGTTGCAAGCTACAACTAATTTTTGATGGATATGTAAGAAGTATTGGAAGTGGCTAAGGAAAGTATTAAATCAACTCAAGATAGAGCACAACTTTATGCTAACCAAATTCGCTCACCTTCAAAGTTCTAGGTCAAAGATTGGTAGTTTCTTGTAATGCCAAAATTCAATCTTCTCCCAATTGAGATATACTTTTTAAGTGTTCTTCAATCAAATGATCTGATTCATCTTTGTCTACTGGCATAATTTGATAAGTGGGTGTATTGAATTCCATAAGCAAAATAGGAAACATATCATATATAAGAAAAA